>OZ020620.1:31087355-32539855 GCA_963971575.1 Liopterus haemorrhoidalis
GCCTCGTTTCACCGAACCGGTAACTCTGTTGTACTCCTCCCGAGAGAGTTGTACTCCAGCGTTTTCCCTGACGGGACTCAAGTCTGCCAGGTTAAATCTCGTTGCTGCTCTTCGCGCTGCCTGGTAAAGAAGCGCCCCTTTGCCACTAAATTCGTGCTCACTAACGAATTTTAATAGTGGGTCCTGACTTCTGAGGATACTGCTAGCTGTAACCAGGACGAGTCGATCGTGCAAGCACTCCAGATTTAGTAATCCCCGACCCCCATTTTGACGAGGGAGGTAAATGCGCTGCACAGAAGATTTCGGGTGAAGACTTCGGTTGATGTTCATGATCTTTCTGGTTCTTCTGTCGAGATCCTTAAGATCATCAACATTCCATTTCATTACACCAAAAGTGTATGAAATTAATGGGATAGCAAGCATGTTTGTGGCAGCGATCTTGTTCTTGCCAGACAGACATGATCTCCATATCTGCCTAAGTCGTGCCATATACTTGCTGCGAAGGGCCTGCTTAATAAGAGTGACATCTTGGACACCTCTCTCACTGATGCCTAAAAATGTGTAAGACCCTTCGCAATTAAGATGTTTTATAATGCTCCCATCAACCAATTGAACGTCTTCACCGTTGTCTAAACCTTTTCCTCTGTAGATATGAAAAACAGCGCATTTTTTCCAACCCGAATTGCATACCTATCGCGGCAGTGTACTCAGCAACAGTATTTAAGGCGGTCTGCAGATTCCTCTCGTTCGAGGCGTAGAGCTTCAAATCATCCATGTAAAAGAGATGGGTAATTTTGTGCTTACGCTTCGACGGGGGACCCGCCATGTAGCCACTGCCGCGCCTAAGCTCGATCGATAGAGGAAGAAGTGAGATGCAAAATAGTAGCGGGCTTAGGGAATCTCCCTGGAAAACCCCACGCTTGAAATATATCCACTCTGTCGACACTGCAGTTGATCCGCTTGGAACAACAAATTGTGTCTTCCAGAGGGACATAAGTTGCCCAATGCATCTCTCTATCTCCGGGTGGACTCGTAACATGCGCAATAATGTTAATATAAGAGCGTGTGACGTAGTGTCATAAGCTTTTGCGTAGTCCACCCAAGCCATTGACAGGTTGCGTTTGAAATACGACGCGTCATGACAGACTGACCGGTCGATAATAAGGTTTTCTTTGCAACCTGCTTGGCCCCTCTTCGATCCCCTCTGTTCGTAGATGTCTGACCAAACAGAGGCAATGGAGCTCAGTACCCGCTCGTTTAATACGCTGGTGAAGATCTTATACAGCGTATTGAGACAAGTAATAGGTCTGTAGTTCTTCGGGTTGGTTAAATCACCTTTTTTGGGGATTAATACTGTACGCCCCTCTGGTAACCAAGATGGTATTGGTATTTCTCCACGGATAAAAGAAGTAAAATTTCGTGCAAGATGGCCGTGCACGCTTGTGAATGACTTCCACCAGAAAGCAATAATACCATCAACTCCTGATGCAGCGAAATTGCGCGCTTTCGAAATAGTACGTGTAACTTCTTCCGTGGTAACAGGGGGGCATGCCTGAGGATCTGTCAGGTGTTGTGCACAGAATTCCTCAAATCTCTCCAAAACTGGAGTGTCCTGCACGATTGCCTCGTGTCCATAAAGTTCCCTCCAGAAAGTCTCTGTCCTGTCGACTGATAATGACGGTTCAGAAACCTCAGGTTTGGCCATGAAAAGGCGTGACGGGCTCGTGAGGAACATAGTATTTTCATCCATGGTCCTAACCCGGTTGACCAGTTTCTTTCTTGCCAGGGCTAGTGCTCTCAATTTGTCCACCGCTTTCTGCTTTAGCAGAGAGAGAGTGGACAAATTCAGTGTGTGATGCTTTATGCGCAATTGATATAATATGCGCTTAGTATTCGCACTTAGCGGCTTAATACTTCGTAAAGCATCAATACCACACTGAATATGAGAAGCTTCCTGACGTGAACGCGTCATTTTCTTCTCTAATTGCTGTATACGCAGTTTGCCGTTAAAAGCCTTAGCCCGCTTTGGCGTCAGCACAGCTGCTGCAGCGTATACAGCACAGTCGATATCCCAGAGACTACTCTGAGGGGAAATTTGCTTGTCAATAAGTTCATGAAGTCGCGTGAGGTCATCAGCACGAACTTTGAACTTATTGTGTCCGAGTCGGGTACGTTCAGAATGAGGCGAGAGAAGGGCTAGAAAATCCTCGCGGAGATTTTTTTTCGGTGAAGAGGATGTTATTCCTGCATAAACTGGGGAAGACCCAGTGGCTACCTGCCCACCTCCCGTTGGTGGGCTTGCAGGTGTCGATGGCTGTACCGGTATTTGGGACAACCTTCTCGACTCTCTTCGTCTCGATCGCCTCATCCTGCGTCGCAGGCGTGCTACTTGGTCGCGCAGATTTTGTTGCGTCATGAAGTCCAGCTCAGGATGATTTTCACACCATTGTGAGTGGACTCTGACCATGTAGCCCCTGCGATGGGGTGACGCTGCCTCGTAAACCTGAAGCAGGTCTTCCTGCTCCTCGGGTGTCCACCTGTGGCGGGCCCGGCTAGCGGGATTGTAGCTTCGCCCAACTGTTTGTGGGTCCCCATCCGAGAAGGACCCGTTGTGGGAAGCTCTATGGTTTCTTATATCTTCTTGAACCATTTATACGTTTCATGGGAAGGTTGGCCCCATGAAACGGTGGCAGGATTCATCGACCAGATGATAGGGTCGACGTTACCCCCAATTGGTTCCTGCCGTGGTAACAGTGTGGTAGCGATCCGGGGGGAAAGGGCGCTAAGCCTTTTCGGTCAAAAGACCACCGTACCCCGATTATTATTATAATTATTCAGGATACGTGGGATCATCAGGCCCAAAAGCTCGATATGGTCAGATGTTGCGACCATTGCGAACTTTCCTTGCGTGATTCAGGGTTCGCGGGATCATCAGGCCCGAAAGCTTAGCAAATAGCCAGGTGTTATGGCCATTTAGAACTTCCCCTGCGAATTTATTATTATTATTATTGAAGGGGGGTTTGTAGTCTCGCCAGTACCGTTCAGGTTTGCCCGCAACGTGTTCGGCACAGACGAGACGCTCTTCTCTAACCTTCACGAGAAGGTCGAGAGAGCTGTTTCCCAGCAATCGGTCGCATCCCAAACCCTGGCGATATGCGACCGATGGGCTCACACCAGATCCAGCGTCCGCACAATGCGAAGCGATCCGAGCAGCACTGCTTTTTGCAATCTGCAGACCAGAGAGGTAGCAGATGGTCTGCAGACGGGAATGATCTCGATTTCCCTCTTAAAAACAGCTTTAAGGCCACTCAGTACACCCAAAATCAAGACTACAAGCTTTACAGAATAATAATAATAATAATAATATTATTATTATTATTATTATTATTATTATTATTATTATAAAAATTCGATGTGCGCTTAAACCTAACCTCTTTATTAAAACTTCCCTGTTTCCTGTTTTTTGTAATATTCGGCATCTAATAACCTTTTTAATTCTTGAATTCGGACCCTTGGGTTACCGCGTAGCCATTACCGGGGGCCTGCGAAACAATTTTGACATTAACTTTACATCCCCCAACTTTTCGCTTTTATTCAAATAACTCATTTAATTAGAATCCTACATGGTCAAGACTTTTTGTATTTGTTGCTACCTAACTAGTTACTGACATAACTAAAAAATAAGATCTAATTTGACCAAGAAATGCTTGTATGAGTTTAACGTATTATAATTTGTAACTTTTTTAATTCTTTTTACCACTATTTTTATTCATTTTATGTTTTTTATCCTATATACTAATAAAAATGTTCATCTCTATAAATGCGCAAGACCATTTATTAAAATAACCAGTGATACATTTTTACCAATATTTATTATAACGTAGTGCCTATAAGATTATTGAGCCAGAAATTAAGCCTCAAGAACGATGTAAAATGCCTAGCGTTGGGAAGGGGTCCGCAAAGAAAAATTTGTTCTAGAGGGGATCCTCGGATTACAGTTTAAGAACCCCTGATCTAAACAATGAAATATATTTTATTTTATTAATATTAATATTCCAGTGTATATTGGCTAGTTCTAATTTTATACATTTTTTTAGTTTAAATTGTTTTATTGTTAAAATTGTATTATTTCTAAAAAGGTATTGATAATAGGGTTCTATAATTCAAATTATTACGCATTTGCAGATCATTGCTTATATTGTTTACATGCAATTTTTTGTTTACCTTACAACGGTTTATGCGTCAACAATGAAGCAAATTACATCATGTAATTTACGCGCTTATCACTGTTCATTAGCTTTGTTTCGTTTATTAATTTTTAATCTTGTTCTGAAACATTATACCACTGAAACATGATCTGGTAAATTGTAGTATTAAATGTATTGTTTCATAGCAATTTGTTTCATAGATGGCTGATCATTTTTCAGTTAGTTGTAGTTTAAAGTTTTTTAGTAGGTTGCCAATTTCACTGTTTTTAGGGTTTTGTAGGTATGATCACCAAAAAAACCCTTATTATGTCACTCATGTGTCGGTCTGTACGGTAGAAATTTTAGTTTAACGGCTTAACATAAAAAGTAATTTTTTTTTATATGCTTATACAACTCTTTGACTTACATGTAGAAACAATACTGAGAGTTCAAAACCTTTTACGTTTTTACAACCGACCACTCAACAAAGGCTTTTTAGAAAAAAGGCACTTTGCAAAGGCCTAACTCAACATCCATAATTTCGCTTCGTTCAACTTTTGGTAATGAAGCACCATCAGAAAAGACTATTTACAATTGGTTTGCAGAATTTCGTCGTGGTCGTGCGTCCGTCAGTGATGAATCTTGTGAAGGTCGACCAAAATCGGTCGTGATTTAAAGAAACATCGATGCTGTGCGCAAACTGATTGAAGAAGGTCGGCATGTGACTTACCGTGAGATAGAGGCATCCTTTGGCATATCGCAGACTGCAATACATTCGATTTTGCATGAACATTTAGCTATGAAAAAGATCTGTTGCCGATGGATTCCGCATAATTTGACCGAAGCTCAAAAATAGGCACGTGTTGATTGGTGTAAGTGAATGCTAAAAAAATTCAACCTAGGCACTGCAAAATCCGTATATAACATCGTTACAGGAGACGAAACTTGGATTTATTCATATGAACCGGAAACTAAGCAATAATCCACTGTTTGGGTATTCCAAGATAAACCAAAACCCATAAAAGTTGTTCGTTCACGAAGCACTTCCAAGAAAATGATCGCTTGTTTCTTCGGTTGTACTGGATATGTCGCAACCATTCCTTTAGAGGATCGGAGAACAGTTAATGCTGAATGGTTCACAATCATTTGTTTGCCAGAAGTCATCGACTAAATCAGGAAAAATGACCAAAAACGTCGCATCATTCTTCATCATGACAATACAAGCTCCCACAACACGTCAAACAATTGATTATTTGAAGGAGAAAAACATCGAATTAATGTCTCATTGCCCGTATTTACCTGATTTATCCCCAACGACTTTTTTTTGTTCCCCAATGTCAAACAAAAAATGCGTGGACAGCGATTTTCATCACATCAAGAAGCTGTTGAACCTTCGAAAACCATGTTTTGAGATACTAACTTCAGAGTGGCAAAAAAATTTCGAGAATTGGTTTGAACGCATGTAAGTGTATAAATCTTAAGGGCGAATAGTTTGAAAAGCAATAAAACAGTTTGTTACAAAAAAAATATATATATATATATTATGGTTGGGACTGGGGCCACTTTCGCCATAGCCTCAGTACGTCTTTGATGCTCAAGTAGGTTTTTTGTAACGGCGAGTCATTACTGTGATTTTGTTCTCGCCTTCGTTTGACATTTGATTTACCTTGAGCAATGTTTTTTTTCAATATTATTCGTTCTGCCTTTTATATGACCCTAGAACGTTCATGGATGCGATTTTGGATAGCGGAGCTCTGGCTGTATCTCATTTAGTACGGATATATAAGTGCGTCGTGCAGTCCCCGGTATTCGTAGCATTCTTCGCCAGCAGTATATCACAAAGGCGTCAATTCTCTTCTGGTCACTTTTACGGATTACCCAAATTGCAGACGCGTATAAAAAATTGATGTGAAGTGTGAATTTTCACACATTTCAGGGTTTGCAGGTATTTAGTAAGTGAATGATGATTATTTGGGATGCCATAACTAATTTTATATTAAAATATTTTTTTTGTTAATTTTAATTCGAACGCCTAATACCATTATTTAGGTTTCTAAATATGTGCAGTATTTTTTTTTTTTTTTATATAGCAATGTTCATTAAGAATTTTAAAAATTGCGCCTATGGCTTCCATTGGTTGTTATAAGCTCCGTCCCTCTGATTTCGTGTACATTGAAACAGAATTAAATTATAATTTAAACAATTTCCAGTGGTTATTTAATTTACGCTTTTAAAAATTAAATGCAACATTTGCCAAAATATAACTAGAATTTTGAAAAAATAATTTAAACATTATTAAAATTAAAAAAAAAAAAATTGATGTGAAGTGTGAATTTTCACACATTGCAGGGTTTGGCAGGTATATAATAAGTGAAGGCGGCATGCTGAGTGTGTAGGACAAATTTTGCTTTGTAGTAACCACGACAAAATGAACGATCTTTTTAAAATAATTTATCGTCTGTTAATCTCAGAGCTTTAAAAACAAATTTTATGTTAAAATATTTTTTTGTTAATTTATTTCGAATACCTAATATCATTATTTAGGTTTCTAAATAAGTGCAGTATTTTTTTTATATAACAAGGTTCATTTAGATTTTGAAAATTGGGCCTATGGCTTTCATTGGTTGTCTTAAATCATACGCTCCGCCCCTCTGGCGTCGTATAAATGACACAGAATGAAAATATAATTCCAATTGGTTATTAAATTTACGCTCTTGAAAATTAAATTCAAAATGTGCTAAAATATAACTAGAATTTTAACAAATTAAATTAAACATAATAAATATGAAAAAAAAAAACAAAAAATAAAATTGACTCCACAAGCCAGGAACGAACCTATGTACTGAATAACGATCCTGTGTGGTTGTCGAGCAACTGAGCCACTAGACCACCAAATGCTTATCAACTTAGTGTGTTATAAGTGTATAACATGTATGCATCGTCAACTAAAAAACACAAAAAATGCGTTATTTTACGAAAACATAACCTGATCAAAAATTCCTGTTGTACTATTCCGGTTCACACCATTATACATTACTTAGAATTTTTTCACATTTTTAGTTTAAACCATCTGGGCTACAGGGTGTGGGACAAACATTTTTTTGCACAATTTTGGCTAAAATCGCCTCAAAATTTGATACCATACTCAGAATTTTAAAAAAATATTTTTTTTTTCGATGAGCACATATTTGTTTAAAAATTTGATGGGGATATGTTTTTTAGATGTTTTAGTATTATTCCTATGTGCGGGTCAAAAAGTTGTACAAGCATGCCAATTTTCAACTCTCTAGGTTTAGCCGTTTGGCTACAATTTTTACCGAACAGACAGAGAGACAGACAGACAGACAGACAGACAGACAGACAGACAGACAGACAGACAGACAGACAGACGACAAAATGACGGTATAAGGGTTTTTTGGTCATACCTACAAAACCCTAAAAACAAAAAATAATATTGTCTCTTATCGCAGGGTTCGATTCCTTTCGATCGAGTTAGTTGGGTGAAAAGCCAGCGTCATAACCGCTACACCAGGATACAACTTCCAGTGTAGCGTGTTACAAAGCTATAACTTGTGTACATTATTAGCCAAAAAAACACAAAAAATGCGTTTTTTTCCAAAAACATAATCTGATCAAAAATTCCTGTTGTACTATTCCGGTTCACACCAATGTACATTACTTAGATTTTTTTTAGATTTTTAGTTTAAACCATCTGGGCTACAGGGTGTGGGACAAATTTTTTTTTTCACAATTTTGGCAAAAATCGCTTTAAAATAATTTATTTTGCAAAAATAAAAATTTGATCGTTAATCCACGTACCAAGGGCTTTCATTTGATACCCTACCCAGAATAATAAAACAATATTTTTTTTTTCGATGAGCACATATTTGTTTATATTTTTAGGGGGATATATTTTTTAGATGTTTTAGTATTTTTCCTATGTGCGGGTCATATAGTTGTATAAGCATGCCAAATTTCAACTCTCTAGGTTTAGCCGTTTGGCTACAATTTTTACAGAACAGACAGACAGACAACAGACAGACAGACAGACAGACGACAAAATGACGGTATAAGGGTTTTTTGGTCATACCTACAAACGCTAAAAACGGGAAATCGGAAATACTAGAGAGTTGACTAGATTAATCTTTACATCTTTGCGAATATTTCTATCCCAGATTTTATTTTTCGTCTATCTTTTGCTCATTTTCGTACTATTTTGATAGAAAACAAGATTGTGTCATGTGCGTAGATGTTTTAGGCATATCTGTGATAATCCGAAAAAAAAAAAAAACTAAAAACTTTTGTTCTCCAGCATGTCTTCCAGAGGGATAGTTTGAAAAATCTGACAAAATCAGAGTAATTCATAGCAACGATGTGCCCTAGAGAATGAAATGTAATTTACGTGTATATTCTACATGTAAGCTACACATAATCTACCTCAGCGTTTCCCAAAGTGTGGGTCGTGACCCGGCACCGGGTCGCAGAAAAGTTTTGCCGGGTCGCGAAAAAAATTGTAAAAACACAAAAAGATTTTTTTTTGTACATATTATTTTTTTTACGTCACTTAATCACTAGAATAGTGTGTATTTGTGCTCTTTATTACTATAGGGATTTGCAGCTAAGCACCCTACCATCTGGTGAGCGTTTCATGAACTTGTGTACTACAGATAACATTTCGTTTTGTGTAATGGTTTTGTATGAAGTTTGTTTTTAAAATTTTATTATAATCATTGAAAAATGTATAATACATATTGTTGTGTGCCTATGTGCAATTCATTGAAAAGAAGAAACCCGGAAATATCGTTTCATTTGTTTCCACCAATATAAGACACCGTACGGTTCGAAACAAAATTGGGAAAGCAAGAGGTTAGGAATCGATGCGATGTTTAGATAAACAATTTAAAAATTGGAAAAAAGTGAGCCCTTATATCAAAGTTTGCTCATTACATTTTAATGATAGTGACTACAAAAAAAAAAAATCAATTTTGTATTTATTATCGCATATCTTGAAAATTCCTGTTATTGTGTGTGGGTTTGTAATGCACAAGTCTGTAGGCATAATGCATAAATCTTTATGAACTCTATGTTTTTTTCAGTGACTCCACACAATATATGCCCAGCATTGTAGATTTCTACCCCTTCGTAAACAACACGGGAATTATTATTTCCCCCAATATAATTAAAATAATCGACAATGGAAAACTGTGCCGCCATAACTTAAAACCAGATCACAAAATGTAGTATTTAAGATGTTTACAAGTAATGTCACTTAAAAAAAATGTCCTCACAATACGTGTGTATACTTACTTGATTATAAAATTTTAAAACAAAATCAGAAAATCTCATACAATTATTTATTTTTTGTCGTTTTTTGATACACTTTTCGCTATTATTTACTAGTAAATGTCAAGTGGTATCTGATTTAGAATGGTTTCAAAAAAATCCGCATGGCGCTACGATCTTAAAATTTTTCCCCTATACTATATTCTTTATTACTATACTGTACTCTTTATTACTATACTATACTCTTTATTACTATTTATTACTCTTTATTACTATAAATCTACTGCTTTAAAACAAAATTTGTTTTGTAAATAAATGTTATTTTTCATAAGGTGGGTCGCGAAAATTTTTAAAACCTTATACCGGCTCGCGCTCAAAAAAGTTTGGGAACCGCTGATCTACCTTGTAGTTTGTATCATATATATATAAACAAGTATATGGCGCATGAACGCTGGCTAGATGTTCCATGATAGGAGGATGGAGCTATGTATTGCCGTACCCCTTCATGACAGATGAATAGTTTGCGCATGTCTAAATTACGACCTTGCTATTGGTCGAAAAAATTAAAGTTACGTAGCGGGAGTTAAGAGAAGGAGCTAGGCATGTGGACATGTAGTGTCATTCTTTCTGTTAGAAATATTATGCGAAGTTTTGTCGGTATTAAATTGTGAAAAGAGTTCGTATTTATAACGAAAATGCCAGCAAATTGTGTATTATGTTGTTGTCCACGAAAGAAATCTGTTTCTTTTCACAAGTAAGTATTAAATATTAATAAACTGCATGTTTGGGGGCCTACTAATACCCACGCGTATTATTATTTTTCAAATTAGATTACTTTATTTATATATATATATATATATATATATATGCCAATATCGTGCAATTTTTTGCTAAACCTATTAATCAAGTGCAATCTAACCAATTTATACCTGAAAAGGGTCCGGTGTCGTATATATACACACGAATTTTCAAATTTTTCAAGCGGTGTCTGAAAGTAGGTCATTCAAGTAGTATTTTTCAGAAAAAAAAATTGCGGGTTATCGCGATTTTCTTGAGTTACAAAGGTAAAAGTTTTGTAAAATGCATTGTTGTAATAACATTATTTGTCAAAAGATGGCAGCATAGAACGTGCTACACTGTTCCGTAGAATGTTTTTGTTATTAAACATACCCCTAACCTAAGATAGTGTTTTGTCATTAAACTAGAAGATATGTTGCTCGCTCCGCTTGGTTCTACTAGCCTAATACGCTCCTAACCTAACCTAAAATAATGTTTTGTCATTAAACTAAAAAGTAGATCGCTCGCTCCAGTAGCATTCTACTTACCTACCCTAACCTAAAATAGTGTTTTTGTCATTAATCTAGAAAGTAGGTAGCTCGCTTCGCTCGGCTTCTTCTAACCAAACCCTTACTAACCTAACCTAACCTAAGATAGTGTTTTGTCATTAAACTAGAAGATGGGTAGCTCGCTTCGCTCGGCTTCTTCTAACCAAACCCTTACTAACCTAACCTAACCTAAGATAGTGTTTTGTCATTAAACTAGAAGATGGGTAGCTCGCTTCGCTCGGCTTTTTCTAACCAAACCCTTACTAACCTAACCTAACCTAAGATAGTGTTTTGTCATTAAACTAGAAGATGGGTAGCTCGCTTCGCTCGGCTTCTTCTAACCAAACCCTTACTAATCTTACCTAACCTAAGAAAGTGTTTTGTCACTAAACTAGAAGATGGGTAGCTCGCTTCGCTCGGCTCTTCGAACCAAACCCTTACTAGCCTAACCTAGCCTAAGATAGTGTTTTGTCATTAAACTAGAAGATGGGTAGCTCGCTTCGCTCGGCTTCTTCTAACCAAACCCTTACTAACCTAACCTAACCTAAGATAGTGTTTTGTCATTAAACTAGAGGATGGGTAGCTCGCTTCGCTCGGCTTCTTCTAACCAAACCCTTACTAACCTAACCTAACCTAAGATAGTGTTTTGTCACTAAACTAGAAGATGGGTAGCTCGCTTCGCTCGGCTTTTTCTAACCAAACCCTTACTAACCTAACCTAACCTAAGATAGTGTTTTGTCATTAAACTAGAAGATGTGTAGCTCGTTTCGCTCGGCTTCTTCTAACCAAACCCTTACTAACCTAACCTAACCTAAGATAGTGTTTTGTCATTAAACTAGAGGATGGGTAGCTCGCTTCGCTCGGTTTCTTCTAACCAAACCCTTACTAACCTAACCTAACCTAAGATAGTGTTTTGTCACTAAACTAGAAGATGGGTAGCTCGCTTCGCTCGGCTTCTTCTAACCAAACCCTTACCAACCTAACCTAACCTAAGATAGTGTTTTGTCATTAAACTAGAAGATGGGTAGCTCGCTTCGCTCGGCTTTTTCTAACCAAACCCTTACTAACCTAACCTAACCTAAGATAGTGTTTTGTCATTAAACTAGAAGATGTGTAGCTCGTTTCGCTCGGCTTCTTCTAACCAAACCCTTACTAACCTAACCTAACCTAAGATAGTGTTTTGTCATTAAACTAGAGGATGGGTAACTCGCTTCGCTCGGCTTCTTCTAACCAAACCCTTACTAACCTAACCTAACCTAAGATAGTGTTTTGTCACTAAACTAGAAGATGGGTAGCTCGCTTCGCTCGGCTTCTTCTAACCAAACCCTTACCAACCTAACCTAACCTAAGATAGTGTTTTGTCATTAAACTAGAAGATGGGTAGCTCGCTTCGCTCGGCTTTTTCTAACCAAACCCTTACTAACCTAACCTAACCTAAGATAGTGTTTTGTCATTAAACTAGAAGATGGGTAGCTCGCTTCGCTCGGCTTCTTCTAACCAAACCCTTACTAACCTAACCTAACCTATGATAGTGTTTTGTCATTAAATTATAAGATGTGTAGCTCGCTTCGCTCGGCTTCTTCTAACCAAACCCTTACTAATCTTACCTAACCTAAGAAAGTGTTTTGTCACTAAACTAGAAGATGGGTAGCTCGCTTCGCTCGGCTTTTCTAACCAAACCAAGTAACAAGTGTTTATATATATATATATATATATATATATATATATATATATATATATATATATATATATATATGTGAAGCAGCGGGTATAACTAATAGGTAACATATTTAGTTATAATATCTTCTGGTATTTCTTTTCGACCTTGAAATATATTAAATAATGTAGTCGCTTATTGGGATATTAGGTCAATAAAAAAAAATTTACTTATTCATATATTTGAATAGACTGGTTTCGACAATTTATTGTCTTCTTCAGTATCTCTGAGGAAAATCAGTGTCAATTTTCCTCAGAGATTTAGCAGTGTAATTCGTTCACAGCTGGCATGTAGTTTATAAAGTACCCAATGATAGCGCTGCGATAGATATCGAATTTAAGTTCATTTTACGAATATCTAACCTAAAATTGCAAGTTATAAAAGTGAAAAATAATTAAAACTGTGTAAAAAATTAACAATTTCCGTACCTAATATAATTTATTTAAGCTATTACTAACCAAACCTAACCTAAGATAGTGTTTAGTCATTAAACTAACAGGTAGGTAGATAGCTCGCTTCACATCCGTTGCATTCAGCAACCTAGCTAAACCTAGCGCTGTGGTAAGCGTTGATATATGGAGAAATCTAACCTAAAATTGCAAGTTAAAAAGTGAAAAATAATTAAAACTGTGAAGAAAACTAACGATTTCCGTACCTAATATAATTTATTATTATCTAAGAAAGATGTCCCTACAAAAAAATCATGAAAATAATGTAAATTGAGTGTGTATATATACGGCACCAGAGCCCCTGAAAAAATTAAGAAAATGGAATATTTGGGCAAGTAAAATTACTGAAAAATTGCGTTACGTTCAGTATTGTAGGACCCTAAACTGCATGTGTATCTAAATATTTATAATTATGATATCAACTACATAACCTGTTCCATTGTCAGGTTCCCGAGAAATGCTGAGTTATGTCAGAAGTGGAAAATGATTTGACCTACGTGAAGAAGATGATGTGTCTAGAATCTACCTCTGTTTGAAAACATTTTTCTGCATACAGTTATATCCATCCTTAAGCTAATACTTATGGTGGACGTTTGTTTCTAAAACCCGATCCATATCCTACATTGCGTGTGCCATTTCCAATTTTGCAAGAGATTAAAGGTAAGTTTTTATTTAACACTATATTACTAATCTCTCGCTCTCTAGCAAATTATAGTGATCAGTCTGAGATCTAATGATGTAACTAAATAACGCAATATGATTGGACATTTTTTGAACTGAACTGTGCGAACGTAGATAACTATTGACACTTAGTGTCAAATTAATTATTTAGATGGTCTTAAATATTGTTTATACATTTTAATTACATGTGTAGAACAGGGGTTCTTAAACTTATGTTGTCCGAGGACCCCCTCTTGAACAACATTTTGATTAAATGGATTTTTTTTTTTTAATTTTAAGGATTTTTATTAAATGAGTTATTTGAATAAAAGCGAAAAGTTGGGGGATGTAAAGTTAATGTCAAAATTGTTTTGCGGACCCTAGTTTAAGAACTGTTGGCGTAGAACACAGTAAAGTAACCGAGGGTTATGCCTTCAGTTAAAATAAATTCTCAATTATTTTTTTTAGTTGAACCCGTTGCGAGCAGTTCTGTTGCGAGTACTTCTATTGTGGGCACTCCTGTTGCACACACTTATGGAGACTGTATTTCAGACTATTTTGAAACTGACACTGTTCATGAACCTGTCCCTAGCAGTCCAACTGACTGTGTTACTGGCAGTATTACAACTGAATCTGCAGGTAATATATTAATTTTAAGTAAATTTAAAAATTAAAGCAGGGTATACAATAATCAACTTATAATATATTTGTTTTTAAATATGACATGTTTTATAAATTAAATTATATTTTTAGTTGAGAGCAGCCTGATGCGTACACCTCCGAAACGAGGATTTTACGAGCCACGTTATGTTGGTGACCTAACAGATGTAAACTTTTCAACCCACAAAAAACGTAAAAGATCTTTGAAACTGGTTAAAGCAACAAATACTGGACACACAAAAAAATTGAAGATTTACGAACACAAGTTTTGGACGTTAAGAAAAGAGTTACCTCTCTTAAGGAGTTAGTGAAGGTGTTAAAGAAGAAAAACTTAATTTCTGAAGAAGTTGGAGAAACGTTAATGCTGAAAAGAAACGTGTTAATGTTAAAAACCAATAATGGTTTTTGTTTTATTTATTTATTTTTTTTGCCTTGTTTTGTCTTTGTTTTACTCTTGAATTTTTGTGACTTGTAAAAGTGGTTTAGTTAAGTTATGTTAGCAAGGGCTGTGCGAAATTTGCACACGGGTCCGCTAGTATTAAGTATTATTAACTTAGTTGTAATCCTGTATACTTATATAGTATGACACTGTAAGAATTTTATTACAATATATTTTATATAAAATTAATATTTATTGTTTTAATTATTGTCCTTTTTGATAAAAGTATTATGCACAAAAATTAGAAGAAAGTATCATGACTTGAACATTACAGTTAACAGAAAATAGAAGTTTATTGCCAATTACTAAAGAAACAGTTAATTTTTTATCTCGAGATATGCTGTGTTTCTGTATACTGCTTTAATTCGAGTTCGAAGCATAAATTAAAATATTTGACTCGTTCCTTAGCAATCAGCCATTAGAAAGTAAAAAGAAAATATAATGAATAAAATCAGGTATAACCAGCACAAAACCGACGGCCACCACAGAAAACTTAATAAAAAACTTTAACTAAAAGAAAAATTTTTCAAATAAAAACGGTTACTTTTATCTTGTGCAGCAACTTTATCCGAATACATTTTTTCGAAATATTCACAAAAAACTTGATATGAGTAAACTTCTACTTTCAGTTGACCGTTTTTAACCAAAAGTAGAACGATCCATTTCACAAAGATCCATTCAGCCAAATTTGCTGTACCCATGTCCACGGATTGACAGACAATGCTGAAAATAGTCGAAACATGACGTATGAACTTTAATTCATGGAGAGCCATCAAAATTGGTATGATAAATATCTCCCTTATATATGAGGTAGTCAGTAATAAATTTCAGTCACATTACTATTTATTTTTAGTCAAAACTCATGTTGCTATTCGAAACACTTGGATCGTAACGAGTTACGAATCAAGTTTAATACAACATATGAAGATCACAAGTAACATATGAAGATACTAATATAAAAACTCATTATGAGGGAGTTTACCACTAATTACCACTCTTAATGTTTACCACTTTGATTAAAATTTCACAACTCTAAATGTAATTTTAAAGTTAAGAAATGCGTTCCTTTTAAATAATCAGTCAATATTCACAGTAAATATTATATCAGCCATTTAAACGGGTACAGCTACGTCTTTTTTACCAAATAGTATAAACCAAATAATTAGGGTTTTTGTTTGATAACTTCTAACCTTATTTTTTTAAATGTAAATGTCATTTCATCTGATTTTATCCTGCTTTTTCAAAATAAATTGACACTACCCGACCATGCGCATTGTGTTTTACTGTTACCAAAAGAGACAGATATATGTATATCTTACTCTCTATGTTGGAACATCTTAAGTTACATTGAGAGATAGGCCAGGCGCCATATACTAGTTTATATATATATGGTTTGTATACGTATTGCCTATTGAGAACTGACACGCTCGAATATGCAGTCTGGTGGTCAAATATTGTACTAGGCGCTTTAGTACTGTTTGAATGTATTACTTATGTTCTAGTGTTGAATTTTTGTTAGAATGTCGATAGAAGTTGTGAAAAACTATAAAAGTAAAACAAATTGTAGTGTATCTGGCTGTCATTCAATACAGGACTACTAAGATAGGCATCTTAGTTTTTTTCTTTTCTTAAGAAAAATGGAAGGAAAGTTAATATTAAATCCAGATTGGGAAAAGATTTGGTTATGGACAGGAGGAAGGCATGGGACTATATTTTGAGTTAAAATGTAACTGATACTATACGAGTTTGTTCATCATTTGTCGCAGAAAAAAAAAACTGCACTAATATGCTTGCACCTGCAAGTTGCATATTTTTGCTGCTCCTCTCCAACTAAAACTAATTTTATTTCATGAGGCAATGAACATAATGCACTTGTTTGCAAACAGAATCCATATATTGTAAATTCAGATGACCGACACTCGGATGTACCACATAAAATTACGTGCCCGGCATTTAACACCTGCTTATCTACAAATTACACTCCAATAAATCTACTGAAATTAAACTTTAAATATTGTAATTTGATGCCCACCTTCTGTTATACGCCTCGATACATGTGTAGCATTTAAAAATTAAAAAATTTCGCAAATATTTACTCGCATTTTCATAAAATAAATATGTACTGTGCTTAAATTAACCTGTTCGCTATCAGCATATTGCCAGCTGAGTACTGGACACAACATCCATATTGCCTTGGAGCACAGCGCCGCCACCGGTAATGTCACTTCTCAATAATGAAAAGTTTACCTAAAATTAGCGCGTTTTTTTGAAACATATTTTTGATTATTGTTCGTTTCTTAGCTTTCTGCGAAACTAGATTTTTGAATATAGTAACTTTTAACGATTGATTGAGGCTTTTGATAATTTTTTGAGCAAAAGCATACTTCAATTGTTAAAAAGTGAGCTCGTGACTAGAGCCGCAGTAAGGAAAACTTGCGCTAGGGGCAAAACTGCGTTTTGGCGCCCTTGACAAATAAATGTAAGTGATATGCAAAAACAAGACTCTCACCTCTCAAAATCTAGATGATGAGCAAAAAAAAAGGTCCTCACCTCCTAAATTTCAAGTGATGAGCAAAAAAAAAAAAAAAGGTCCTCACTTTCGCAATGTGGCGCCTCTTAGTCAAGCTCATCGGCGCTCTTTTCCTTACTGCGCTAGGGGCCGTCGCCCCCTCCGCCCCGATTCATAGTTAAATACTTACTGTGGCATAGTAGTACCTAAGTACATACCGAAATAGTACGCCCGGATTATTTTATTAGATTTTCGTTCCAAAATTATCGATTTTTTGTATCTACTAATCAACGTATTATTAATTTTTAACGTTTTTATTGAATTTTATTCAAAGCGTGAACCCCTGTGAAAAATAAGAAGAACTGAACCTCCATCAGGGGTATTTCAATGCATAGGGGAAAGGAGAAACACGTGTAAGTGGCGCCTGCAGGCTCATAGGGGTCGAACTAATAGTGCTTAAAATCACTCTGCGCATGCTCCTGACGGTAATAAACCGTTGGACGAACTTCTATGAGACGAACACACTCCACACAATTTTTTTTCCTAATACGCATGCGTGATACGCATGCGTAATCTTACAATATACATAATACGCAGTAAGAATTGGTAATAAAAATATTTTCCATAGAAAAAAGTTATTTAATTTTCTGTGATTATAATTTTTTAAATAATATACAACATAGATTGACAGTAAGTGAAAAATCAATATAATGCATGAAACAAAATAAACAATCTGTTTAACATTAATATCTGGCATGTTTAATTAGTTTTATGATTATCTATGAGAAATATTAAGAATTCAATCTTTAGGTTATCCATGTAAACAAATAATAGTTCGGTCAAAACTCCATTATTTATTAATTTTTTTTTTTTGACTTAGCTACTAGTGTCATTATCCAATATATGCATTTTATTTTTGAAAATTTTACAGAATTTGACGATAAAAAAAAACTCATGCCCTAACCGGGATTCGAACCCTATCCCCATGGCCTAAAATAAAAACTACGCAAGGGAGATCGGCCAGGCGATTTTTAAAATTTTGGAAGGACCTGATTGAAGGATTCTACATATCTGGTAAGTTTAATTAGTTATGTACTTTGTTTTTGTATCAAATTAAGTGTAAAATTTTTTGATATTTGATATACTTTTTTACTCTATAAGATTTTGGATAATATCCATAGTAATAACAATTAAAAGTTCAGTCAAAGTAAATTAAATAATTTCATAGTTGAACGATAAACAACACGAATCTGTTACTAAGCATCATTTGTTTCTTTACAGGTTCCCAGTAGGATCCTTCGCAACTCTTTAGTTTTTAAATAATTTTTGATTTTATTTTTTTAAAATAATTAATAATATAATAATATAATGGTGTATAAATATAAATGCTGCGTGCCAACGTGCTCGAACGTGCAAACGAGAGATGCAACTGAGAATAATAAACATTTTTTTATGTTTCCATCTAATTTAAACCAAAGACAATTATGGTTTAGTGCTATAAGCCGCCATTTTGGCAAAAATGTTGTTTCAAATAGTAAATATATTTTCATGTGTGAAGATCATTTTGCGGAAAAACTCTTTACCAATTCTTTTAAATCAAGATTTTTGAACAAATCGGAAGCAGTACCAACAATTTTTATTCCTGAAGCAAATAAAATAAAAATACTAGAAAATATAATTGTAAGGCCGGCATTTTCTTCAAATATTTCTTCTCAAAGTACGCCTGTTGCGACTACAAGTTACTCAACTGAAACTGATGCTGTTTGCTCAAATATGGAAACTACTATTACTCCAACATTGTTAAAAAAATCAAAATCAGGTAAGAAAATACTGTCTAAAATTAATATTACTAGGAAAGATTTAACACCACGCAAAAAATTTTTATATGAAAATAATAGGAAACTAAATAGTAATATTTGTAAATTAAAAAAATCTTTATTCAATTCAAAAAATTTAGTAAAATCATATCATGATCTGACTCTGACCCAAAAGTTTGAAGAATTTGAAAAAAAAATTGATCCTGCAGGTATTCAGTTATTAGAAGCCCAATTTCGAAACATTAAATTAAAACGGCCAATATGGAATTCAAATAACAAAGCTCTATGCCTGGCTGCTTTTAAACGAGGCCCAAGATGTTATAAATTTTTCTCTAAGTTTTTACAGTTACCTTCTAAATCAACTCTTTTAAGAAGTTTAAATAAATTACCTTTTAATACAGGAATAAATGTATATATGTTTGAAACTTTAAAAAAACGAGTTAACAGGATGGTATCTCCAGATAGACTGTGTTCTCTAATTTTTGACGAAATGGCAATTTCATCATTGTTGACTTATCAAAAAAATCTAGGTAAAGTCGTAGGGTATGTTGATTTGGGTTCTTTAGGTAGAAAAAATCAAATAGCAAACCGTGCCTTGGTATTCATGGTACAAGGAATTAGAAGAAAATGGAAACAGCCCATAGCTTATTACTTTACTAAAGATTGTGTGAAAACATTAGATTTAAAATATTTAATTCAAGAATTAATTTATCAATTAGAAAAATGTGGTTTAATAATTACTAACACGGTATGTGACCAGGGATCGACAAATATGGCATGCATAAGAAGCTTGGTAAATGAAACCGAGAGGCAAGACCCTTCCGACTTTTATTTCCAAGTAAATGGCAAAACCATTTACCCTATTTTTGATGTTCCACATATTTTAAAAAATACAAGGACAGCCCTATTTTATAATAATATAACATTTGAAAAAAATAAAATTGCCAAATTTGAAATTATTGAAAAATGTTAGAAAATAGATTCGGCTCAAAGGTTCCGGATGTTGTATGGTATTAAGGATTATTTCTTTAAATTAGAAAAGGGGTCGCAAAAAATGAAAGTGTCTGTAGCTGCCAAAACAATGAGTAATACTGTGGCAGCTGGAATTAATTCAATGTGTGCGTATGGGCGCGATATTTTACCGGCTGACGCAGTATTCACAGCAGAATTTGTTTCTGATGTCGACACACTTTTTGATTCATTAAATTCTAGTACATTGCATCCTGAAAAGGGGAAAAAAATTAAATGTGCTTTGCATAAAAATTCTGGTCATATTAATTACTGGTACAAAATGTTGAAAAAAATTGAGTCTTGGCAATTTGAATCAAAAAAACCACCTTTTAAGAAAAGGACATCTATGCCTTTTAAAACCGGATGGCTAATCACTATAAAAAATATTATGGCTATATGGAAAATGTGCCAGAAATATGATTTAAAATATTTAAGAACGAGGGCATTAAACCAAGATGCAGTAGAAAACCTATTTGGCACAATAAGACAACAAGGAGCTCGAAATGTCAATCCAAGTGCTTCGCATTTTGTTGCCAGCTTGAAAACCTCAATATTAAATAATTTGGTTACGCAAAATAGGGGCTTTAATTATGAAGACGACGGACGTTCTGTATTATTTAATTTACAAGAATTTTTAGATTTTCAAGTATCTTCTTCTACTATACCTTTCGACGTAGAATTTGTAGGGATTAACGTAAATATATTAAAAACTTCTGACTTTTCCAACAACAATTTTGATTTGCCCGCAATTTCTTATGTATGTGGATATTTCTATAAAAAAATTAAATCTGTTTCTGAAAATTGCGAATTATGTAAGGCACTTTTACTTACGGAAAGTACTTACGAATTGCAGCATATTTTCACCTTATTTAAGGAATATGACAACGAGCAAAGGTTACATTATGTAACCATGGATTTCATAATTTATGTCGCTAATTTATATGATCATATTATCAAATTTTTAAAAGAATTTGGTTATTTAAATCATTTAGATATTAGACTGTTTACTTTTTTATATCAAAAAATTGAGTTTCCAAAATTAACATGCCAATTACATAAAGAAGAAATACATAAGAAAATTATTAACCTCGCGATTGACCTTATATCAAGGAAATATTATCAAGAACTTATTAAAGCAAAATAAACTGCTAATTACATTTATTATTTATTTTTATTTTTCTTAGCTTCGTGAAGAACTAGATTTTGAAATCTACTAAATTCGTGCATTTTTTTCTAATATAGAACATCAATCTGCTTCACAATTAAAGTCACCTTTATGGTTAGACGTTACTAAATTGTATACTACAGATGTTTTAAAAGATGAAACAAATTGATCTGCATTTGGATTATTATTTTGTGCCCCAAGTTGTCGTATGAAGTCAAATTGGTTTTTAATCGCAATCTGATTTAGAGCTGTACTTTTTAAATAATTCATTTCATTTTTCTCACACACTCGTCATATAATACCGTAATTACATTTTTTATGGTTTGGAACCAATTTTTTAAAAGGCATACTACTCCTTTTTTTTAAATAGTGCTTTTTTTAAATTATTTTCCACGAATCTATTTATTTAACATTTTGTACCAATATTTTACATGTCCAGAACATTTCCGTAATCACTTTTATATTGCTTTCCTCGTTCATAAGATTTTGTTCTTGCATTTAGTGCGTCAAAAAGATACTTCGATATCATTAATAAATTCAGCTATTGACATTTTGTGGGCTTTTTTTTCTAATTTAATAAAATAATATTTATTCCGTGCAACATTCACAGTTTGGGTAGAATCATTGTTCCAACATCTTTTAACGTATTCAGATTTCGTTACTTTATTTTCTTCAAAACTGATATTATTACACACAGCATTTCTCGTATTTTTTAAGATGGGAACATCTTATAACGGGTAAATTATTGCAAGCTATATTCGGTCATTTTTGATCACATACTGTACATGTTATAGTCAAACCACATACTTGTAATTTTAAAACTAATTCTATTTATAAATGTTTTAGATCAAATGTTGTAATGCAATCCTTCGTGAAATAATAACAAATTGGCTGCTTCGTTTTTTTTTTTTTTTTCTTACACCTTGAATCATAGAAACAGTTTCAATTTATTTATTTTTTTTACACAAAAATCCGAAATCAACATAACCGGTAATATTGCCTTTATTTTGACATATGTTACATTTGTCAAAATTGACATTTCATCAAAAATTAACGAACAAATTCGGTCGTGGAGCCCAATTTTTTTAACTCTTTTCTTTAAAACGGCAAATATATGATTATTTAATCCAGGTACAAAGGGAATTCTATTTAAATATCTTTGTAAAGTTGTTCTTAAAGGAAATTTCAAGATTTTTGATAAAACATTGTAGTATCTTGGACCCCCTTGAAAAGCAGCTAAACAAATGCTTTTTTTTCTTGAAGACTAAATTGGTCGTTCAAATTTTGCATTTGTAAATTGTGCTTTTAACAACTTAACCTCTTCAGAATCTATTTTGCTTTCCAAATTTATAAATTCTTTACGGCTGGAGAATTTCTTATACGTTTTTAATTTATTTGTTGCGTTGAAGAGACCTTTTTTTAATTTACAAATCTTATAACGTTTGTCCGAATATTATTATAATGATTTTTTTTTACGTGGAGTTAAATCTTTTTCCTAATGCAAACAGAATTTACAATTTTTTTTTCTTTGTTCCTGATTTATTGCGAATTGATTCCGAAATATTTGTAGTGAATGGTATAGTTTCTGTTGAGCTTGTGGAACTGCTGCATTGTCAAGGATATTTGAAGACTATGCCGTGCTAAGTTTGCCGGACGTATTAATTTGTTTTCTATTATTCTTATTTTTTCTTTTGCAGTAGTGAAAATTGTTAATACAGCATTTGCTTTATTTTAAAAATCTTGCCATAAAAGCAATTAAAAAAAGATTTTTACTACAATGGTCCTCACATAGGCAAATGTATCTATTTTTTACATCTTATTTTTGTTAACTTTGCATTAATGGCATCCAACCATAATTTCTTTGTTTTACATTAGTAGGGAAAATAAAAAAATGTTCGTTTTGATCATTGTTATCCTTGTATAGTCCGTCTCAATTTGTAATACGAAACTAGATCTGGTTACTTTGGTAACTGTTGTGGTGTAAACAGACTTTGTCGTATCCGTGTGAACCAATATTATGATAATATTATAAATGTATTGTCAATACACAACATAAAAAATGAACTTTTCCTGTTAGTTAAGTATTATAAAATGAGACAGATAATAAGCATTAGGTTATTAATTTTTAAAATAATTATTGTTTAAGTGTATTCCAAATGATTAGGCGGAACTAGATTTTCAAATCTAGTAATTTTTACCGATTGATTGAAGCTTTTGATCATTTTGTTCAGGAAAAGCAAACTTCAATATATAAAAAAATAGCTAATTACAGCTTACAAAAATAAAAATTCCAGTTAGTTCCGCCTAATCGTTTGGAATAGCCTGTATATATGTATTTATTATTAAAATAAAATGTTGTTTATACTTAGTTTTTAAATAATAATAATAAAATAAGTATAAGTAAAATAATATTTTGTTTCATTTTTCCTAAAATGTACTCAAATTTACAGAATTTGTTAAAATTATATTAAACATCAAAGTAAATTACTATTTTGGTCTTACTAATATAATTTTTTATTGTTATAATCATAATAACGATAAATTATTTTTAGTAATACCAAAAAAGTGTTTATTTTGGTGTTTTATATATAATTTTAGCATTCTTTTATAATACCCCATGGGAATATTGCAATTTAAATAACCCGCCATTCTATCAGTAACTCGACCCCTCGTCCCACGGAGTCTCTGTAGTCGCCGTGTTGCCATATTTTATGCAGCATTGCGAACTCTATTCTTTCCTTCTCTATGACCTCCATTAACGTCCATGATCGTCGCGGTGTACCGAGCGTTTTACCTTTTTTACACAAAAAAAAGCTTTGATTGTAATTGTATTTTAGCTTTTTTTTCTTTAAGTGCAGTAAATATTTAAAACGGATCGTTAGGGACATTACGTTTAAGAACTAATGATTTATAATAGTCGTAAGTCGTGTTGACATATTTTTCGTTAACAAAATATAACCTATCTTGTGAAACAAATTCCTGAATTTTTTGATAAGAATACTAAAGGAAATTAAAGAAAAGTGCATTCGTTATTAATATTTTAGCCGGTAAGTGTACTATCGTCTTTTTCTTGGTTACAAATTGATAAATTAAGCAAAATAACACAGTTTGTAACATCGTTTTTTGTAATTGCAGTCTTGTAATAATGGATAATAGAAGACAAATTTGGGGAAACGGTGGATGGCCACAGAAAAGTGGTACTTCTGCATTTAAAATAAGCCCTACTGCTGGAAATAATTATTAATCTTTTGCAGGTGCACTAAATTTTGGAACCAGAAGGTCTAGTTTTGCAGCCAGTGGTTCTAGTTTTGGAAGCGAAATGAATAATTATAGAGGAGGGTCGGCTTATGGACACAGTTTCTCAATTGGAACATCCGGTTATAACAACTCTGCTTTTGGCAGTAACTCTGGGGTTGGAAATGCAATTACTCCTTGGGAAAGGGGTTTTACTCCTGGCGCATCCCATACTGCAAGAAGTAATCCAAATATACTTGTTTCATTGCCAGAGTCACAAGCACAGATTGCACTTGCATTTGCCCAACTTCTACAACAGCCTCAAGGAGCATCTACCTCTATGGAAAACAGAAGTCTATCTAACTTTAAGAAGCGAACGGAGCCTTTCAGAAATGTAAGTTATTTGTTAATTAACACCATTTTGCATAAATAAAACAAGTTATGGTTAAATTCTAGTTAACATTCCGAGCGATGCAAAATTTTGTAGAAGGTAATGCGATCTGAAAACTAAATAATAAGGTTAGATTAAGTTAGTTTAATAACAGAAGAACCCAAAAGATTTGAATTAGACTTAAAAAGTCTTTTGAACTAAACATATTTAGAAACATTCTAGAAAATTTTGCATCGCTCGGTATGTTAACTGGAATTTTAACCAAGTTACATTATTTTACAATTTAGCAATATATTATTTCGTAATGCCTCCTGTGTATGACGTGTATCGCCATAGATACATATCAGATATGACGTCGTTAAGTTGTATGTTAAATTTGCAGCACACCAAATATATAAATGCTTCTCTGTACATACAGCTGCAACACAGCATTTTCATCACAACGTGTAAAATTGTTGATACGTGTTATGACCTGTCAGTTGTTAGGCATACACTACACTACATTTCAGATATTTATTGTATAATTTTATTATTTGTCACTAACGAAAAGTGTATATAACAAAAATTATATCAGAAGGTCTACCTTTTAATAATAATAATTATGTTTATTCATAGTATTACAGTTGTATAGTTTACAGTCAGTCATACATACATTCATAAGAAAAAGTTAACATCCTATACATAACACTATATAATAAATAATACAAATAAAACAATAGTTTATGTGGGGTACCTATCAAAATTAATTTCCGTAAATTCAACAAATGTATAAATCGGATTTTCGGATAGTATTTTTATTATTTGAAAGGTGAATTTGGAATAGTTTAAAGATTTTAAACTTGCTAGGATCGAGTTCATAAATTTTATACAGTAATAGTTGGTGCTGCGTCTAGACGCATTAAGTCCTAAAGAATTTGGATATACATGTATCCGCTTTGTTCCATGTGTTATAAGTATGGACAACATCATTTCTTTTTAAAACACTCATATTCTTATATGCGTAGACTAGACAGCGATATATACAGCCTTGGACAAACGAATGGAGCACCCTACGTGTTATTGAATTTTAGGATTATTACAGGAAAAATGGTAAATAAAATAATGATGCTGTCAAGATGAAAAACTTCACCCCGGCCTATGTCTTACAAAGATGACTCCAGGTTGTCCAAAAAGTTGATCCACAAAAGAAAAAACAAACCTTAATTTCGTAGATTTATAGTAAATTAAATTTTATATTGTTAGTGCAATAATTGCTTAGAAATTTATTTTTCTGCTAAATTTTTAAGTACATTAAACCATTACAATGCTTACTTCTATATTGGGCTCATCAGATCAAATGATTTTCGCCGTGTCCAATTTAAATGTCTTTTGGCCCACTCAAGGCGAAGTTTTTTGTGTCGCTCGGCCTACAGCTGTTTTCGGGCAAATTAGATTCCACTAGACGTCTTCTAATTGTTCTAGAAGAAACTTTAACTTCTCTATGCTCCCACAGATCACCAGCCAGCTCTTTTGACGATATTGAGCGTTTATGAGGAGCACTTTTCTTTATAAAAATCTTTGGAAGTGGTTACACGTTTTCTTCCGGGTTTAGGTCTATATTCGTAAGTATAAGTCTCTTGAAACCTTTTGATGGTAATTTGCACGGCTTTTCTTGAACACTCCATTTTTTTGATATTTTCACCTGCGACTGTCCTTCTGAATGGAGCAATACAATTTGACTCCTTTATGCCACAGTAAGTTCACGTTTTTTAGCCATAATATAATTAAACATATTCACTTAAACTCAATAAAACATGAAAAAGACAGTGTTCACTTCAAACGCATCTGTAATGATGATCCAAGCTCTAGTTGTTTATTTTACGAGGGTCAATCAAATATAAACGAGCCTTTCTCGGCTGAGCGGCGGGATAGACAACAATGTTGGTTTCTGGCAGTTGGGGTCGTCAGCCCTATCTGACGACCGATTCGTAGAGAGGGAAAACCAGCCCCATCGGTTTATTTAATGTCATATTTAGTAGCCCTTGCGAGGAATATGAAGAGTGTGCCAGTCTCTGTTGCGCAACACATTATTATAAAGTTTCTAACCAGTGAAAACGTGAAACCAGCCGAAATTCACCGCAGTTCTAGTTCGGGCAAGATACCCTTTCATGGCCAAGGGTGAAAGTTTGGTCCAACGAGTTCAAGCAATACCGTGAACTAGTTGAAAATCAAAGTCATCCTCGCCGGCCTCGCATCATTGTGAAAACATTGCTCGTGCTTGTGAGTAGGGATGGGAATTTATTTTTGAATATCGATATATGCGCGATTCGATACATCGTAAGTGTGGTATCGATATTCGATATATATCGAAGTAAAAATATCGATATTTTCGATATATCGAAATAACCAACACGTAACATGTAAGATACATAAATTACATATTTTTTGGTTGGCTTGGCGGGAAAAGAAGTCGCCAAATGACAGACAATCAGTTTACAGTTGGTACTCACCCAGCTACCAACCAAATTACTAATATTATCCTTGTTAACAGCTCTCTTAATTAAATATTTATATATGCTGTTCACTTTTGTAAGGACAAACCAGATTTTTTGGTTACTTTTATAGTGTATTACGGTCTTTAAATATCAATTAAAAATATTCCTACACTGTAAAACCGACTTTAGATTTATTGGTTATGATCATTATTAAGAAAGTGACATTTTTTATAATTTTTTAATACCAACATGTCAATTTCAAAGGTGCAAATTATTGAAATCAAAATTTCGTCTTACAGGCTATTCCAAACGATTAGGCGGAACTAAATCGAAATGTCGTTATTTTAGGCTGTCACGAAAAGGGACCTTGCTTGGGTTATTGCATGTTTCAGGTTTGGTATGTGAAAAATTAAAATTCCAACAGTGAAACCATAGAAACGAATGACTAATGTCAAATATTTTAATACATTTTTCCATATTTTGAAGACAAAAAAAAAAAAATGTGAAATTTTTATTAAGAATAACAAAAAACTAAAATGTAATGAAAAGGACATTTTATAATGACAATCAATTTAATCTAGAATTTGCAATGTGAGCATGATTTTCAAAGCCTAAACAAAATGACCAAAAGTCTGAATTAATTGATAAAAATTACTAGATTTCAAAAATTAGTTCCGCCTAAACGTTTGGAATAGCCTATAGTTTGTTTCTACAAAAGTGAACAGCATATATTTAAATGTAAAAAATATACAAGAATAACGATATTTTGTGCGAATATCGATATTTTGCGCGATATATCGCATTTCAAATATCGATATAAAAATATCGATATATTTTTCTAAGGTATCGATATTTTCGATATATCGATATATCGTTCCCATCCCTACTTGTGAGTTAATGGAACGGGATCGACGATTAATAGTGCTTGAAATTTCGGAGGAGCTTGGTGTCAGCTATGGAAGTGTCCAATCAATCTTCCGAAAGCACTTGGGCTGCAAAAAAATCTCATCACGTTGGGTTCCAAAGCTGCTGAGTGATGATCCTTCACGACAACGCCAGGTCCCACATAGCAGATCTAACGGAACATAAACTGGTGGATATGCACTGGAAAACACTTGAACATCCACATAGTCCAGACTTATGGCTATGCGATTATCACATCTTTGGGCCCCTCAAAGGAACACTTGGAGGCGAGCGATTTGAGAAAAATGATCAAGTGAAGACGTTTGTGCGCAACTGGTTAGATACCCGCCTATTTTCATTCTACGAAAATGCGATAAAGAAACTGCCCAAACGTTGGGAAAAATGCATCCTAGAAGGAGGAGAATATGTGGAAAAATAATTTGTAGAAATATATAAATATTTCTTGTAAAAAAAATTGTTAAAATAAAAGGCTCGTTCATATTTGATTTCCCCTCGTATGTAAACAAAACGTAACAGATCAGAGCCTATATTTATTTGTATTTCAAGATTTATAATAACTCTGTTTACATTGTCTCTTAGAATGTGCGAATGATGTTTTAAAAACATTTTGTCAAATATATACAAGTTACAATGAACATAAATTTAGATGTTATATTATAACTGCATGGGTGCTCTATACATTTGTCCAAGGCTGTGTATAGAAACTGGAATGACAAAAAATTTAAATTTACAAGAAGGATTTGACAGCTTGTCTGTATGAACAACCTGCAATTACTCGATTGCACGTCTTTGTAATGCGAATATTTTTTCCGCGGATGAAGAGTGTCTCCAGACAAGTAAAGCGGGAAGTAATGTGAGACTGAAATAAAGATAATACGCTGTTAAAATGATAGTATTTGAAACTGAATTCACTAAATTTCTTAGTAAATAAATCGTCCTACAGAGTTTACTACGGATGTTGCTTACTTGCTGATCCCATTTGAGACCCTGGTCCAGATGTATACCTAAGAACTTGACAAACTGGGGATTTTCAGAATTATTTGGTTTTGTCGGTGTTTAGTTGTAATTTATTCGAGGTAAAGCATAATTAGCATCTACAAGAGGATCGCTTTCCGAAATTACATTACTTAACGACAGAGCAGGGTTGATCGGAATAAACCACCCTGGTTAAAACCACTGGCTTTATCTCGTTGTATCCGTCCTGGTCAAAATGTAGTTTTGATTAGTGGTTTTTATTATTTTAATAAAAATTAAAAAAGAACAACTAAAAAAATTTTACTCATGAATGTTTATTGATCATTTATATAAATTAATTATACATATATAGAGTGAGTTTTTTCGTGTCCGCACAATAGAATCTAACTGTTTTTTTTTTATTATTTTTTAATCGAACATATATTATCTGTCTCATTTTGTAATACGAAACTAACAGGGAAACTTCATTTTTTATGTTGTATATTTAAAATATCACCTTAGGGTGGTAACACCTTTCAAAATATTTGACAATTCATAATTGACATTAAATTACGTATATGTCAACTTACTAACACAAATTGTATAAAACACAAATTGACAAGCATTTGAAATATATTTTATGCAACCAGAACAGAAAATATGAATAAGCGAATTAAGATGAAATAAATATTTGTATACAATTCAAAATATTTGACATGTCAATCACAAATTTGACAGGTCAATTTGGTATCTGACATGTAGTTTTTGAGTGAATATAACCTCAGTATAATGCAACTTCACTAAAAATGTAAAAGCCAGATTTACAAGTTTACATGGTTCCAAAAAAGTCTATTTACACCACAACAGTCACCAAAGTAACCAGATTTAGTTTCGTATTACAAATTGAGACAGATTATAGCATAATATTATAATTTTACGGGTAACAATGGATAAGCAATTTGTTGGTGAAATAGTAAAGTACAGAAATTATACGTCATTTGCGTATAGCTTTATGATTAATGATAATAATAATAATAGCGTCTTGCAGCGTCGACCTACGTATCTCGACATAATCTACTACCACCTCAGACATGCCTATGGTATTGACCAAACACCAGTTATACCGTACGTTCCTTCTGACATAGAATAGATGGTGGAAAATTCCAAATGCCACAATTATTGGAATTACTCCTTCCCCACCTCGAGGTTTCTGAGGGCCGCTAAGCCGGACGTAACCGTCCTGAATATCGAGACCAAACAGATGTTTGTAATCGAATTCTAAAGTCCAGCTGAGAAGAATATCTCTCTCAAGAAGGAGAAAATGTGGTCTAAGTATATGGATTTCTTGTCCGAGCTTAGAAAGCTGTATAAAATTACAGAGTATAAAATTAAGCTTGCATCTCCTTGATCTGCAAAATGCAGAAATTGTGCGGGCACTGCCTCTGGCGTAATTTATGCGGCTGCATATCGCCAGGGTTTGGGATGCATCCATGCGTATTTAGCTCCACTAGTCTCTAATATGACGTGGCTCAAAAGGTTGCTGAAGTTTGCGATAGTGGACGCTTGGCAAGACCTGACAAACCCCAATAATAATAATAGAGCTATGTTCAATTTCAAAATAATTAATTACAACAAAAACAATTTAAGAATTACAAAATAAATTATACAATAATTATGTATATATCATAGTCGTTGTCCGATGATTCATCTTGAAATTTATTTAAAATTCTGTAAAAATTAAATAATTTAGTGGCTGTTTCGGTTCCTAACCGATTTCTTATTTTATTTTGTATATAGCTCAAATTTGAAAAAAGCCTCTATAGGTGCCGATGAGACTGGGTAGTTTAGTAAATGACAAATTTAACAAAATCCACCTTCTAACAAGGACCACCATTCTGATGGTAGTCCTCTTTTTGATGATTTTAACGTTCTAGTTTAAAATTAATTAAATGTAATTCACCAGCGATTTTAAACATTGTATACATGTTTGAACATGTTAAACGGACGAGTTCCGACAGAGTTGCAGAGCCGTCGCGAGCCAACTTGGCGCAATAAATTTTAACGGTGTCTTTTTCAAATGATGAAAAGTAAAAAACGTTTCCCAGGATTCTATTGGCGTCTTCTACGATGCGGCGAAACGCCTTTTTAGTATCGTGTAATGATAGTCGTAACGTCAGCAAAAAGGATTGTTTTACTGTGAATAGAACTGGAGAAGTTATTGATATACTTTTGGAATTTTGAGCGTGAGCTTTTCATCACACATATATTTAACCATTCATGAGCGGTTCATTCTGTCAAGGTGTCCAAACCACCTTAAGCTAGGAGAGAAGAACCAACATCTGTGTACTTGACAAGCCAGGTCGTCAAATATCGCGATCGACCAGCTTGGTGACATACCATAATGCCGGGTTTACATTGGTAGAGCAAAAGAGCTAGTAACCAGCGCAAGTAACTAGAAACTAGTTACTATCCCTGTGTAAACCGTTGACAATGTAACTAGTAGAGTACTAGCTTCCAGTAGTTGGGCTAAGATAACAGCTAGCTCGTCGACGAATTTACTAGCTACTATCTTTTCCCCCACTACGCAAAATTGATTTATTTCAAATTGGCGGCAAGCAGTAAACCTGTCATAACAAATAGTTATAATTTATTTACATAAATTGCGTAACATTGATTTATTAATTGATGATTTCTGAAATCATCTGTGAAATAGCTGCCTTTGATAAACGAAAAAGATGTTGTAGACTATGATAACTATTTCCTGTGGGTAGGAAATAAAGCGTTAATTCCAATTTTATTCTTGCTGGAATCACATCCCACATTAGTGTATCAGTTTGTTGTATTAATGGACTAACTAAATTTAACAGCCTATTAAAATCATCTGGTGTCATTCTTAAATATAGTTTGTACTCTTTTTGATCTTCCACAGCTCATTCACGAAATAGAAGGGCTGATGCGCCATGGGTAGCTCTTCTATCAATCCATTTTTTAACCCATTTTCGTTTAGGCTTATATACTGTACCGATTTCTTTAATAAGACAATCAGTTATTTCCTCCACAAGAAATGATGTAATACAAAATACCATTTTTAATGGCATCACGCCGGCGACGATGTATATTCATATTCATAAACTATTTTTTGCAAAAAGATAATTGCACAACAAAATCACAGTGAAGATGTCAAATGTGTTTTGGCACTTACTATCCAGAAAATAAGATAGTATGTCAATTGTGTAATAATAATAATAAATAATAAATCTTTATTTCCATACGAATTTTTACAAATTATTTGGAAGATAAGAAGTAGAGTAAAGCGCGTAGTACTTGCGCTAGTTACTAGCTCTTTTACTCTACCAATGTCAACCTGGCATAAAAGACGCATCCAATAATTTTGAAATCAATCGCCTTGCGCATGAAGAAGAGGATAGACGACGAAGAAAAGCCAAACAAAACTAGCACAACCATTTGCTTAAAATTAAAGTATGATATTTTGATATCCTTGTAAAGCTAATTTAATATACGTTCAAGAAATAAATAAATAAATAAAGTACCGATTCTCTATGCTAGACAGGGGCGTAGCAACCGGGGGTGCAAGGAGTGTGATGCACACGGCCCCATGAGCTCGAGGGGCCCACGAGCCAAAGTGCCAATGGGGCCTTATTTTCATTAATACTTACCATTTTTATTTGTTTATTTTATTGTTTTTGTAAAAAATAAAGGACAAAGAAGAGGAAAAAATACCATTCATAGGATTAAATACATTTATTATATAACTTAATTAATTAATTTATTATAGTAAGTTAAATACATTTTCATAGATTCTTTTAAGTTTATCTAGCATTGCTAGATAAAAAGTTGAAACAATTTCCGTTGAAACCGGAAGCGATGCAGAATTCTTATTATAGTCCTTAAGTGGGCCCTTTTGTCTTTTTTTTTTTTTTATCCAGGGGAAATCTTTTATAGACACCATATCTAGGTAGTGTCGGACTCTCCACAAAGTGGCATACCGACTAAAAAACCCAGCTTGCCTCAAACCCTACCACGGAACTGTCGTAGTTGACTATTCTTCATGGCAGGTTGGCTAGATCTTCTTGCCTTCTCTCTTGGGTCTTCCTGTACTTCCTCCTGTTCTTCCTGTGTTTTCCTTCCGGTGTGTTCTCAACGGAGCACAAGGTCTGTCGAGTCCCCCCGCCAAAACTCCCTTAGGGCCCGCCAACTTCAGGTGTCCAGCTGTAGGCATCCGTCTCGTGTTTTCGGACTTTGATCTGTTTACTATATTATCCTGTCCGAATACAAAGCGTACCCATCGAGGACTCGCGTGGTTTTACGCACGGATCCCCGAGGCTTCGCTAGGTGACTAGATGGCGTACCCACACTCTCCCGATGCAGGTGTCTTTAACCCGACCTTTGAGCTGCTCAAAGGGCCCTTTTGTCTAGTTTAACTTTTCTTCTGAAGAATTTTTTGTATCTCTTAAAATAAAGTTATTCGAGGTGCGGCGTTTCAAACAAATACCCTGTATTTAGCAGTCAAACAAGTATAAAAAATATCTAACAGTAAATTCAATAAATGTAAACAGCAAAAATTAAATTAAATTTACGGCCGGTCTTTCCACCTTCTGATACACTTCTGGTGTAACTATCTGATAGATAAAGTTATCTGATACTTTATCTATTGGATAAATGTCATCCCGTCTTTCAATTCAAATTTACAGTCTGTTCCAAACGGTTAGGCGAAACTAAATGGGAATTTCGTTCTTTTAGGTTGTCACGAAAAGGGACCTTGCTTGGGTTATTTAATTTTTCACGTTGGAATGTCAAAATTTAAAATTGCAACAATGAAACCATGGAAACGAATGACATATGTCAAAATTAAATTATTTTTCTTACATATTTTAATGACAAAAAAATAAATAAATGGGAAATTTGTATTAAGAATGACACAAAAAATCAAAATATAAAGAAAATTACATTTTAAAATGATATTAACCTTAACCAAAAAATGTTTATTGTAAGTATAATATGATTTACATAGCTTAAACAAAACGGCCGAAAAGCACGATTTAAACGATGAAAGTAACTAGATTGCAAAATCTAGTTCCGCCTAACCGTTTGGAACAGATTTTATCTATCAGATAGTTATCTGACGGATAATGAGACTGACATATTGAATCCTCAGATTGGTAACACTGAATGTGTAACTGAAATAGGCGTTGAGAAAGATTTTTTTTTTGTTTCTCTATGGAAATAAATAAATAAATTGGTAAACTGACAGCTGTCGAGCCGTTTTTTTTGGTTATTGTTATTAACAAAATTAAATTAATGCATGCGTTATACAAGATTTTAGCAATTATTAATGTCGTAAGCATGTAATAAAATGAAAAATAGATAGTAGATATTAATAATAATTGTTCTACGTTTATTTAATTTTTTAATTTTATTATGATTGATGTAAATACAAAATAAGTTACAATAAATTTGAAAATAAGAAATTAAATCACGGAATATTCTTTCATTTCCATTATTTCTGAGTAATCAGTTTCTTTAGGTACGTCACCGACACAATACTGATCTTTTGTGGGTGGTTCTTCATATCCACTCTTGTAACGTTAAAGTTGTGTAATACTGCGGTTGCTATTATACCAACTATAATCGTATTGCTTAAATTCGAAGCGAATATTAGAATTATTAAACATTGTATTGTAAGGCGTGGATCTCGGCTAACGTTTAATATAAAATATCCTTCTCGACACCGTTTACTTCAGCCCTTTTTTCACAGAAGAAAGCAGTTTCACTAACATTTCATCCCTGGCTGCAACCACTCGTGGATAGCGGGCAATTTCGTAAAATACTACGTTGAAATTTGTGTATTTAATTTTCCGTACAAGGCATACAAATGAAATCAGACATAAGCTGGATATTGCACGAGATACTTTTTTTATATTTTTTCTCACCGTGGATTGGTGCACTGTTATTTTGGAGTTAAGGCATTATTTTTACAATTAATAAAATTCAAACAAATTATATTTTTTCAAGTCCATTTTGCAATTTATTGTTCCAAGAAATCATTTAATTTCTAATTTTTTGACAATGACAGCACTTGTTTGTTACTTATTCGCTACTTTGACTACCGAATAACTTATCTGCCAGATAGCATAGTTTATTCGTTGGAATAACTTTATCTGAAGGTGGAAATACGCTTTATTGTTTTTATCCGTCAGATAACGTTACCAGCCACTTTATCTGAAGGTGGAAAGACCGGCCCTTAGTAAAATATCGTAAAATACATAACGCAATACGTTGCTAGGTAGTTTTGTGTTTTATATCGTGTTTCAGCTTATATCTAGTTTTAAGACTTTTATGAAAACGGGCATTAGTAATATAACCTGCAACCTATACTAAAAGCAACAGTTAAAATGAAATACTAACAAGATTAACAGTAATAATAAATGATTTTTATGTGTTCATAAATTGTTATACCTGCGTATTTAAAAGGCATTTCAATACTTGTATTAACGACAAATAACTTTCTACACCAAGGTAATAAAAAATAACTCATATAATTAAACAAATAAATAGCTAAATCAACACTTCAGTCACTTACAGGCTATTACACAATTCTAAACTCCAATCTGAGGATTGGAGATTCATTATTATCATTTTTAGGGTTTTGTAGGAATGACCAAAAAACTGTTATATCGTCATTTTGTCGTCTGTCTGTCTGTCTGTTCGGTAAAAATTGTAGCCAAATGGCTAAACCTACGAGAGTTGAAATTTGGCATGCTAATACAACTCATTGACCCGCACATAGGAAAAATACTAAAACCTCTAAAAAACATATCCCCCAAAATATATACAAATATGTGTTAATTGAAAAAAAAATTTTTTTTTTAAATTCTGAGTAGGGAATCAAATGAAAGCCCTTAGTACGTGGATTAACGATCAAAATTTTATTTTTGCAAAATGAATTATTATGATGCGATTTTTGTGCAAAAAGAATTTTGTCCCATACCCAGATGGTTTAAACTAAAAATCTGAAAAAATTCTAAGTAATTACATTGGTGTGAACCGATATAGTACAACAGGAATTTTTGATTAGATTATGTTTTCGGAAAATAACGCATTTTTTGTGTTTTTTTGTTAACGATGTACAAAAGTTATAGTTACACTTGTGTTAACACAGTGTAACACAAGGCGAATCCTGGTCTAATGGTTAGCTTGCTCGCTTGCTACGCAGCAAACTAGGTTTCACTCCCGGGCAACAGAGACAATTTTATTTTTTGTTTTTTTTTTCCATTTTTATTTTTTTAAAATTATTTTGTCAAAATTCTAGTTATATTTTGGCAAATTTGCATTTAATTTTTAAGAGCGTAAATTTAATAACCAATTGGAAAATTGTTGGAATTATATTTTCATTCTATGTGTCATGTATACGAAACCAGACGGGCGCAGCATATGGTCCAGATATCGCACCATCCGACTACCATTTGTTCTGCTTTCTACAAAATTCCCTTAACGGAAACAATTTCGCATCTGTGGACGATATCAAAATTCCCCTGGACAGATTTTTCGAGAGCAAAGACGGAACCTTCTGGAAAGATGGCATTAAGAAATTGCCTGAGCGTTTGTCCAAAGTGATAGAAATAATGGACAGTACATAGAAATAATGGACAGTACATTTAATAATAGAAGTTTTTTTGTAGAATGTATATTTTATTAAATAAAAGGTGAAAAAAAAAAAAACGAACGAACTTATGTAACAACCCAATATATTTTTTAATTAGACTAAAACTGGCATTACATAAAGGTACATTATAAAAGATCTTTTCTAAAATATTACTTTTATAAAAGATAATAGCCTACTATTAACTTTGATAAAAGATATATTATACTAGCTGAAAACCCGTGCTTCGCTACGGTAATTGATGGTCTCATTGGCATAAAATCCGCAGTTTGTTTTTAAACTTGTGTATGGGTAACCTTTGTAACAAAAAATCTAGTCGATATCTCATCTGTCCTAAGAGATATTGAGGAATCCGTGAAAAAACATCTTACGCCTTTTCACCAGATAGGGGTCGAACTTGAAAAAATCCTTTCTTAGTGGGTTCTTACGTCATACTGAAAAATGTACTCTCCGAATTTTTTATTTCTAACAAAAAAATACTAATTTACCCTTTAGGAGTGAAAGAAAACTGTCAAAACACATATATGCCAAAATGGAATGTTATAACTCAACAACCGCTGGAAATACAAAGGGTTCTATAATTCACCCCGAATGTAGATTCACCCCTTTAGGGGTTGATTAAGATAAAATCGTGAAATTCATTTTTCGGCATTTGTATGGGTAATCTTTATAAGCAAAAACCAAGTCTATATCTTATTGATCCTAGAAGATATTAAGGCGTCCTTGAAATCACAATTCCCTCTTTTCACCCTTTAGGGGTGATATTTGTTAAAGGTAAAAAACTGTTAAAACCATTTCGAGACATTTTAAGACATTTCGAGACACCTATGTGCCAAAAAGAAACGTTATAACTCAACAAACACAGGAAATACGACGCGATGTATAATCTACCCCGTTTGTAGAATCACCCCTTTAGGGGTTGATTAGGACGAAATCCTGAAATAAGTTTTTCGGCATTTGTATGGATAATTTTTGTAAGCAGACACCAAGTCGATATCTTATGGGTCCTAAAAGAATTAAGGAATTACTGAAATCACATTTCACCCCTTTTCACCCTTAAGGGGTGAAATTAAAAAAAATGTCAAAATCATTTCGAGATATTAAAAAAAAACACCTTTGTGCCAAAAAGTAATGTTGCAACTAAAGAAACACAGGAAATACGACGGGATGTATAATTCATCCCGATTGTTGATCCACCCCTTAAGGGGTTGATTAGGACAAAATCCAAAAATTGGTTTTTCGGTATTTGCATGGGTAGTTTTTGTAAGCAAAAACCAAGTCGATATCTTATTGGTCCTAAAAAATGTTAAACAATCCTTGAAATCACATTTTACCCCTTTTTACCCTTTAGGGGTTAAATTTAAAAAAATTGTCAAAACCATTTCGAGATATTTTAAAAATACGCCTATGTGCCAAAAAGAAACCTTATAACTCAACAAACACAGGGAATACGACGGGATGTATAATTCACCCCAATTGTAGATCCACCGTTTAGGGAATGATTAAGACAAAATCCTGAAATATATTTTTCCGAATTTGTATGGGTAATCTTTGTAAGCAAAAAGCAAGTCGATATCTTATTGGTCCTAAGAGATATTAAAGAATCCTTAAAATCACAATTCACCCCTTTTCACCCTTTAGGGGTGAAATTTCAAAAAACTGTCAATACCATTTCGAGATATTTTAAAAAGACACCTATGTGCCAAAAAGTAATCTTGCAACTAAACGAACACAAGAAATACAACGGGATGTATAATCCACCCCGATTGTAGGATCACCCCTTTAGGGGTTGATTAGGGCAAAATCCCGAAATTGGTTTTTCGGTATTTGTATGGGTAATACTTGTAAGCAAAAACTAAGTCGATATCCCATCGGCCCTAAGAGATATTAAGGAATTCGTGAAATCACATTTCACCCCTTTTCATCCCTTAGGAGTGGAATTTCGAAAAATCCCTTCTTAGTGGGTGCTTACGTCATGAAGGGAATATACTCTCCGAATTTCAAGTTTCTAGGCCCAGGGGTTCGGGCTGGGCGGTGATGAGTGAGTCAGTCAGTCAGTCAGTCAGTCAGTCAGTCAGGACACTGCCTTTTATATATATAGATGAAAGCAAGATGGCGGAAGTAAAGTTGACATATGTATTTCAACAACTAAATTGGTGATTTAGGAATATGATGGTTATGAAATGCAGTGTTGGGCATTATCTAGATAATGCATTTAGATGACATATTATCTATCATCTTTTTTAGATACTGTTTTACATTTTTATCTATTATCTCATTTAGATAGGTATTTTCATCATCTTTATCTGTAATTTCAGATAATTTTTATAGATAATAGACCATATTAGTGTGACGGCACATGTGCTGCCATCTGGCAACGGTTTCCTTTTGATTTTTTTGGGAAATTTAAAATACATGTGTCATTACTTTTGTTACCTTAATTTTATGAATATTTCCAATTTTGGAGCAAAAAATTTATATCTTTGATAAGTATATACTAATATATACAGTTCAGATACCTTATATTATAGAATAATGTTTTTATAAACATATAAATAAGGATTCGAAGATATATTTATAGGTTACGTTTTTAAATAATATGAAAATCGAAATATCTTTAGTATTTATTTAATTAAAACTAAGTAAACATTAATATATTGTTTCAGAATGCATAATGGTGTATTATTTTGCTCCAAATTGGAACCATTACAGTCACATTCTTAATTGCAAATTTTTTCGTTTTTTGACAAGAGAAAATGAAAATCAATAATTGATAAAATAAGAACAATATATTGTTCCTTCAAACTAATTAGAAATGACAAACAGATTTATACCTATATTACTTGCCTTATAACAATTATTAACATCAATTTATCAAAATTAACCTGCAAAATAATATTGTTCTGCAAAAATAATGACGTATTAAATTGTAATGTATAAAATAAGAGCTTTAATTAATAAATATTGACTTTGTTGCGACCACTTGAGTCGCAAAACTATTCAAAATTACCGCTTTTGGTAATTTTTATGAATTCTTATTTTTCATATACAATTCTAGCGTTCATTGTATGAACCGCTAGAATCTTGTATAATTCTGTCTGAGACGGCGACTACTCGATTGTCTTTCATCGAGAACAGACGTCTTTTGAGTTTTTTGCATAATATCAATATACTGTGTTTCGAGTTTACCAAGACGAGGCTGCGAGCTATTTGGTAAACTAGAATTTGTGCTTGACCACCTTCGGGATCTACGTTTTTTACAAGGAAAAAACCCCCGTTTTGGATCGCGTCAAGAAGAGTTATTTTGATATTAGACCACTCCAGAAGTTGGGCCAGTAATCAACCGACATCGGCGATTCCACCAGGATATTGTAGAGTCCGATTGTGGATAACTGAAGCCAACTCTTGTATCTGTACTCCACGCTAAGTATTTTTCCGTAGTTTCATACGGAACGCGTGAGTACACCTTTCAATTCATATTTTTTCATTGTATTTTGACGCGCCGCACAGTTCAGTACCTGTGCGTGCGCACATTGTTATTTGTGCCACTTGTTAATTTAGATTCTGAAAATTGTAAATTGAATATTAATTTGTGTATAGTTTCTCACCCCAATGTATCTGGTTGTGTCGGGGAGAAACATATATTTGTAAAACTTTATTTATACAAATTTCCGCTACATTTTCCCCATTTAATTTTGTTTGTTATAAAAATTATTCAAAATAATTTTTCGTGTTACTCAGAGCAGTTCTACGATTTCAACGGCTGAGTAGGGATTCAAGAGGACAGAATTGTGTTATTACTCCTCCAGAACCACTGTGTGGGCCCCTTCGAATACCTCTACTCCCAGGGAAAACCAAACCATATGTAATAAGTCTCCAAGCATAACCCCTTGGAGTGAAATACGTCTGAACCCTGCCTGTCCTTTTTTTTGTTTGTGAGTATAACTCTGCTCTGAAGTAACGCGCCCCCTTTTTTCAACGATTTACCTGCAATTCTGCTGCAGGTTAAATCCGCACATCACAAATTTATCAGCAGAACCGTTTATTGGTCACCACGTGTGGCGGGTCCTACGATCTTAGTCGTAGACCTATGTGACGCCGCGACGCCTGCGTCTCTCCTACGAAACCAGCGCAACGGGCGCCACATTTTCTGGTCCTTCGAGCCGGATTTATTTTGGCCGAATCAGCGCGCCGAATCCACAGTTTATGATCCACCAAGTAGCCGGATCCAATTACGAGCTTTTTCTGATCAAATTAACGAGTTTTTTGTTGGATTCACATAACGCGGATTTTAGGAATTCGCTTAACGCGGTTTTTCAGAATCGCATTTAAGCTTCATTTTCAGATTTGCTTAACGCAATATATATTTATATTTCACGAATTTTATATTCCGAATCACAATTGTCCGACTTTTCTTGAAGTCCGATTGTTGGCATTTTTGAAATTTTTGATTTTGAACGGCTCGACTATATAGTGCGCTCTCGGTCTGCACTGACTTTTTGAAAGTCAAATTTCTGGATTTTCCGATTTTTTTCGAAGTCCGATTTTTGACCGATTTTTGAAATTTTGATTTTTGAATTCTACGTCATCGCCTGAGTGACGTATTGCTATTCAAATTTACTACGTGCCCTCAGGACGTCCGCTAATCCTCGTTTAGGATTTTAGTATACCGAATTTCGATTACCGTTACTCTAGTTACGTTGTAACCTCCTCTGAGCATTTATACTGTCCGCCACGGCCGGCGGCGTATTCTACAAGGCCCGCAATTATTAACGTACATATTACTAAATCGCCTTTACGATTGAGCCTACAACTCTATCGTACCTATCCAGATTGTCAACACAGCTCACCATGGCAAACATTAACCAATTAAACTCGAAGAAATTGCTGTGTACGAGGTTCATTACTCGATTAAATAAATCGATATCACAAGCTTCAAGCGCCCCAGATGACATTCCTCTTGTACAAGCCCAATTTGAACATTTAACATCGAAAATTGAAGCGTTTGAAGAATGTCAAATGAAATTGCTAGCCTTACCCGAGAACGAGAGAATGCAAGAAGCCTTGCTCAGCGAGTACGATGAAGTTATGACCCAATTTGATCGCCTTATAGTTACTAGTAAGCAGCCACCATTTGTAAAAGAGGAGAGGCATCCTATGAACGTCTCTGACACCCATGATACTGCATTCCAAGTCCTGAATCAAACGATTATGAATCAGACTAAACTCCCTGAATTCAACATTCAGCCCTTCGATGGAGATCTCGCCAACTGGCAGTCGTTTTATGACCTTTTCATGAGTTCAGTTGACTCCATGGAAACGCTAACACCCGTGCAAAAGTTACAATACCTTAAATCTTTCCTACTTGGCCCAGCCCTTGCTGCCATCAAGGACTTTAAGTTGACTGACGCGAACTACACGGCGGCGTTAGCCACTCTAACTCAAAAGTATAAACGCAGACGTCTCATTGCGATGCTCCATGTAGAAGGTATTATCAACACACCCAAACTCGACAGCACATCTTACGACAGTGTAAATACCTTTGTTTCTAAGGTAAGGGGACATCTAGCTTCTCTACGAGCTATTGATGAACCAGTAGAACAGTGGAGTAAGATTCTTGCCGTCTTACTCTCTTTCAAATTAGACACCAATGTACGCAACCGATTCGAGAAACGGCTTGACAACGACGAGTTACCCGACGTCGAGACATTGCTTACGTTTCTGGAAGAGTTCGTTAATTCTCAGCAATGGCAGACCCTCCGTTCAGTAGGGAACTCATCCATTAATTCAACACAAATTACACGGAAACCCTCTATACCAAAACCAGTAAGAAAGTACGCGGCTGCTTTTAGCACTCAAACATATACACCTCCGTGTATAAAATGCAAGGAACAGCATCCTTTGTATTCATGTCCTCAGTTTCGGAAACTAAACCCTTTACAGCGGCACCAACTGATTAAAAGTAACAACCATTGTTACAATTGTTTGGGCTCCAGTCATTCCTCAGCGAATTGCCTGTCTAAAGGGAGTTGTAGACTCTGTCATCAGCGCCATCATACGCTGATCCATCTAGACGAACCCGACGGTACTAGAAAAGATTCCAGTCATCAGCCAGCGCAACCTGGATCCAGTCGGAATCATAATGTTTCCTCCAATTCGCAAGTGTTGATAACGCATAATGTCAGAACCAATCGTAGCTCTAATGTCTCACGGGTTCTGTTGAGTACTGCGCTTATCCACGTACAAGACTCTTGTGGGAAATGGAGACCAATCAGAGCCCTTTTGGACAGTGGTAGCCAAGCTAGTTTGATGTCTGAATGTTGCAGTGTCAAATTAGGTTTGGATCTGCAGCCAACAACCCTCTCCATCAGTGGCGTGTCCAACGTTCAAGTTAAGGCGGTGTCGGGAGTCGTTACATGCCCTTTCCGCTCGCGCAAAAGTTTAGGACGTTACAAAGTGGCTGCACTTGTAGTCAAGAACATTGCAGCTTACTTACCAGGTCAGAAGTTTCGTCCATTTACTTCCAAGGAACTAAATGGGGTCTACTTAGCTGATCCACACTACAACGAGCCAGGTCCAATTGAAATATTGTTGGGCGCTGACATCTACTTTTCTCTGGTAAAACACAAGTCGATTAAACTACCAGAGGGGCCCTATGCAGTTGACACTGCACTAGGCTATGTCATTTCGGGCCCTATGAAGGGCCGCAACCGGAATCTCAACTCTCTCCACATTTCGGTGGACGACGAACTGTCTCAAACGCTACGACGGTTCTGGGAGCTAGAGGAAATTCCGTATAAACCCGTTCAGACACTGGAGGAACTCCAAGCGGAGAGGTTGTTTGATGAACAGCATTCACGCACTCCTGATGGCCGCTATGTAGTACCGCTCCTGTTCAAGAACGAGACCGTTGAGTTAGGCCGATCCTTTGGATCCGCTAATGCCTGCTATCAGTCGCTGCGCACCAGACTCAACAACAATCCTACTCTTTGTGAAGAGTACATGACATTCATGCAGGATTATCTTGAATCCGGGCATATGACCCAATTAAAATACAAACCCATCCTGAGAGAAGATGGTTACTTTATACCTCATCACCCGGTAATAAAGTATGTTGGACCTGAGTTGAAACTACGTGTAGTGTTCAACGCGTCCAAGCCTTCATCGAATGGAGTATCTCTAAACGATACCCTATTACCAGGCCCTCCATTACAATCTGACTTGGCTCAAGTTGTAATGCGACAACGCCTGCATCCTATCATCCTGACTGCTGACATCCGTCAGATGTTTCGCCAGGTGCTTGTTCAACCCAATCACTGCCAGTATCAACGTATTTTATGGGATTTCAACCTGTCGACGACACCTCGAGTCTACCGACTTAACACGGTAACGTATGGAACCACAAGCGCACCCTACCTAGCTATCAGAACGCTACGACAGCTAGTTAAAGATGAAGGTGAGACCTTCCCTCTAGCCGCAATCGCCTTAACAGATGATACGTTCGTTGACGATATTATCACTGGGGCTCAAAGCATTCAAGGTGCGCTCCATCTAAAGGCTCAGCTAGTCAGTCTGTTAGCCAAGGCAGGTATGGAACTGCGCAAATGGTCCAGCAACTCAGGTGAAGTCCTCCAAGACGTCCCTGATGATCATAAACTTACTGGTCACTCATTAAATCTCGATCGGGATCACACCATCAAGATTTTAGGGCTGATGTGGAACCCCACCTCAGATTCATTCAGGTACCAAATCAACTTGCCGGAGTCAACCATTTCTAAAAGGCAACTTCTGTCTGAAGCTGCCAGAATCTTCGACCCTTTAGGATGGTTATCACCCATCACTATTGTGCCGAAAATGCTGATTCAAGAACTCTGGAAGCGTGAACTAGATTGGGATGTACCACTCCCGCCATCAGTTGGAAACAGATGGATAGAGTTCAAATCTCATTTGCCCAGTATCAGTGAAGTCCAAATCCCCCGATGGATCCCAACCAGGCAAGTTACCAACGATTTATTAGGTTTCTGTGATGCATCCGAAAAGGGATATGCTGCCGTTGTCTATATACGCAGTCAGGCTAGTGACGAAATCAAAATATCCTTGGTTATGGCCAAGTCTAAAGTAGCTCCTGTGAAGCAAGTGTCATTACCTAGACTCGAGCTCTGCGCAGCTCTATTGCTTGCTCAACTTGTGAGCTTTGTCAACGACTCACTGAACCTTGCTGTGAGCCGTACATTTTTATGGACGGATTCCACCGTTGCTCTTGCATGGATCCAGTCCCCTCCACATCGCTGGAAAACATTCGTGGCAAACCGAGTGTCAGAAATTAACGAACACACTCAGGGCTCAGATTGGTACCACATACGTTCGCAAGACAACCCTGCTGATTGTGCGTCTCGTGGATTATGGCCTCACGAACTCCCGTCTCATCCATTGTGGTGGTCAGGGCCCGGTTGGCTGCAGATGCCCACCTCAGACTGGCCCCTGCATTCTATAACTGACACCTCCACGTTAGAGGAGCCTGTGAGCGCCGAAGCAAAGATTGTTGTTTCCCTAGTTCAGGCGACCCCAGAAGAAGACGAGGTATTTAGTAGATTTTCATCATACCCTAAGCTGATAAGAGTGACAGCTCTTTGCATCAGATTTTCTGCAAACTGTCGTCCTGGTGCTCACAGGAAAACAGGAGTCTGTACTGTTGACGAAATGCAACACGCCAGAGTACAACTGATCAAATTGGTGCAGCAGGAGACATTTCCAGACCTTTTGGCAAAACTTACTGATAATAAGTCGGTCAGCTCCTCTCTGAGGCAGTTAGATCCGTTCCTGGACCGGTCCCGTATTATTAGAGTTGGTGGACGGATAAGACATTCTGAACGTCCGTTCACCCACAATCACCCCTGTCTGTTACCATCAAAACATTCATTCACAAGTCTCATGGTAAGACACTACCATGAGAAGTACCTGCACGCTTCCCCCAGAACAGTCCAGTCTATTGTGGAACGCACCTTCTGGATTATAGGGGCGCGGAACATGATTAGAAGCTTGTGCAGAAAATGCGTTACCTGCTTCAGAAATAGACCCACTTTTCAGAATCCCATGATGGGAGATTTACCGCAGCATCGAGTCACACCGCAAAAACCATTTGAGGTCACTGGTACGGACTATGGTGGTCCATTTATGATAACGCCATATGCAGGCAGAGGATACCGCTGTCACAAAGCTTATCTATGTCTATTCATTTGCTTTGCTACCAAGGCCGTCCATTTGGAGCTGGTGTCAGATTTATCCACACAGACTTTTCTACAAGCTTTTCGGCGGTTTATATCAAGAAGAGGCCGTGTGTCTCACGTCTACAGCGACGGCGGCACAAACTACATAGGAGCAAAATCACACTTCTCCGAATTACAAAAGTTTGTCGCGTCATCGGGATTTAATGAATTTTTAATAAATCAATTAGCTGAAGACGGTATTCAGTGGCACATTAATCCTCCCTCTGCACCTCATTTTGGAGGATTGTGGGAAGCAGCAATCAAATCAGTGAAGTTCCACTTGGCCAGAGTCATCGGCGAACAGGTTCTCACCTATGAAGAGATGATTACTGTGCTCTGCCAGATCGAAGCTATCCTGAACTCTAGACCGCTGACCCCAATGTCTTCAAGCCCTGATGACTGCAGCGTTCTTACACCAAGTCACTTCCTCACCATGGAACCAGGAGTAACACTACCCGAACCCAGCGTGGAGACCGATCCCCAAGCTCACTTGATTCGATGGAAACGGGTCCAGAGGGTATCTCAAGAATTCTGGCGTCGTTGGTCACAAGAATATCTGAACACTCTCCAGTTACGCTCAAAATGGCACAAACCAGCCCGGAATTTAGAAGTCGGCCAACTTGTCTTGATCAAAGACAACTTTCTACCTCCATTGCAGTGGAAGTTGGGCCGAATTATAAAGGTATCACCCGGGAAAGACAACGTGGTACGAGTGGCCACTGTAAAAACCAATCGAGGCGAACTTGTAAGACCAGTCGTGAAACTGGCCCCTTTACCGATTGACCCGGTTCAACCGTTGCAATGAACCTGTGTAGATCCTTGTTGTTAACCATTTTGCTGCCCTGAGCTAAAAACATACGTTTTGGCCGGCGGTATGTTGCGACCACTTGAGTCGCAAAACTATTCAAAATTACCGCTTTTGGTAATTTTTATGAATTCTTATTTTTCATATACAATTCTAGCGTTCATTGTATGAACCGCTAGAATCTTGTATAATTCTGTCTGAGACGGCGACTACTCGATTGTCTTTCATCGAGAACAGACGTCTTTTGAGTTTTTTGCATAATATCAATATACTGTGTTTCGAGTTTACCAAGACGAGGCTGCGAGCTATTTGGTAAACTAGAATTTGTGCTTGACCACCTTCGGGATCTACGTTTTTTACAAGGAAAAAACCCCCGTTTTGGATCGCGTCAAGAAGAGTTATTTTGATATTAGACCACTCCAGAAGTTGGGCCAGTAATCAACCGACATCGGCGATTCCACCAGGATATTGTAGAGTCCGATTGTGGATAACTGAAGCCAACTCTTGTATCTGTACTCCACGCTAAGTATTTTTCCGTAGTTTCATACGGAACGCGTGAGTACACCTTTCAATTCATATTTTTTCATTGTATTTTGACGCGCCGCACAGTTCAGTACCTGTGCGTGCGCACATTGTTATTTGTGCCACTTGTTAATTTAGATTCTGAAAATTGTAAATTGAATATTAATTTGTGTATAGTTTCTCACCCCAATGTATCTGGTTGTGTCGGGGAGAAACATATATTTGTAAAACTTTATTTATACAAATTTCCGCTACATTTTCCCCATTTAATTTTGTTTGTTATAAAAATTATTCAAAATAATTTTTCGTGTTACTCAGAGCAGTTCTACGATTTCAACGGCTGAGTAGGGATTCAAGAGGACAGAATTGTGTTATTACTCCTCCAGAACCACTGTGTGGGCCCCTTCGAATACCTCTACTCCCAGGGAAAACCAAACCATATGTAATAAGTCTCCAAGCATAACCCCTTGGAGTGAAATACGTCTGAACCCTGCCTGTCCTTTTTTTTGTTTGTGAGTATAACTCTGCTCTGAAGTAACGCGCCCCCTTTTTTCAACGATTTACCTGCAATTCTGCTGCAGGTTAAATCCGCACATCACAAATTTATCAGCAGAACCGTTTATTGGTCACCACGTGTGGCGGGTCCTACGATCTTAGTCGTAGACCTATGTGACGCCGCGACGCCTGCGTCTCTCCTACGAAACCAGCGCAACGGGCGCCACAGACTTATAGTTTTGATGTGAAGCATTTTCTTACTTTGAAAACTTAATTTATACTTCCAAAATACAATTAAAAAAAAAAAAAAAAAAACAATATGCTAAATTGAAATAAAAGGAAACCAACCGCGAGGCGGCAGCACTGAATCCCATTTTGTGACGTAGTTACTAATATGGTTTATTTAAAACTTAACCTTAATATTTTGTGATGTTCTGCAAATGACAAAACTAAATATACATATATATAAATATGAATCAACAATATTTATTAAACGAGATACTTTTAAACTGATTGCCCCTTGGATGAAAGCGATATCATGGATAATTTGAGTTTCGCGCCATAAAAATGTGGAGGGGGTTTATATTATCTGATTTTTTTTAGATTATCTTATCTTTTCTAGATAATTATTTTTTTAATTATCTTTATCTTTGTTTACATCACAAAAAGGTGGTATTATCTTTGACTAGATAAAATTTTAAGTTATCTATGCTCAACACTGATGAAATGTTATATAACCCGCCTACAGATACTGTTCCAGTGTTCGCCAGCGCTAGGTATCACGTTGGCCGTAACATGGAGCACTGGCGGACACTTGTACTTGCGTACCATACAGACGATGTGTCAGTGATGGCCAAGTACAAAAATAGCGAACATGAGCCAGCGCTTGTAAAATGGCGTCTGACAGTGAAAGTGAGGTTATGGTTGCTGCTCCGACTTAACTTTTAATATTTAAATTAGATTAAAAGTACAAAAAAATTGCGTCTTGCAGTAAAACGCAAGGTAGCGAAAAGAACAAACCTAATGTACATTAACTACTTTATAACTTGGCGACTGACTCAAATGGCCGCCCGTTGTTAATGTTTAGAATTGATACCCTGGGCATCTTGTTGATATTATTTTTTTATTTATAGAGATTTCGTGACTCTGAAGCATTTTATAAAAATGATCGCAATAATAAGAACAAATCCGTTTCAAAGTTCAGGTCGACCTCCACTTTTAAGTCAAGTTCTACCCATAAACCTACGAAGGCTATGCAAAGGCATTTTAACAAAACTACACCAGCCAAACCTTCAAAGAAAGATATTAAGGCAGTTGGAAAAGTAGTTAATCCTGTTGCAAAAGCTGTTAAGGCAAAGAAGAAGAAAGTGGTACCAAAGAAAGATAAACCTGATACTGTAGTTAATGATGAACCGAAGGCAGCTACTGAAACAAAGTAAGTCCACACACATATTACAGCTCCGCCAACTTAAGGTTTGTTCGTTTGTGTTGCACCAAACTTGTCCAGGACAAGAGCAGCTGACGTCACAGTGCATCTAAAAACTTCTTCCGAACTGCTCGAAAAGGAATACAAACGAACGGTTTTCCAGACAGGCGAATGACATTTCCAGATAAAGTTGATAACCTCACTTGTTAAAACAAATTTGTGCTAAAGTAATTTTAAATAAATAAGATAATATGAACAGTTTAAATGCTGAAATAAATTTTATAAAAGTAAATAATAAAAATTCAAGTTTTGACAGATTTTATAAAACTTCTGAATTTATTTATGTTAATTACCGGCATTGCAGGAAAAGTACTTTGCTTCTGTTCATATTACTCGATACATGATCGATATATGATAGATAGATAGACAGATGTAAAATACAAATTTCTGCTAGACCGAATACAGATTATAACCACGTTAGATTAAGTTTGCAGCCTTTTTACAGGTTGCCTGAAGCTACACTCACTCCCGAGCAAGTGTAGATTTTGCCTGTCTTGAACAAGTTCATAAATACAAACGAACACTTTACATACAGGTATCGGAACACAAACGAACGCCATAGTGTAACTGTGGTGTAGTTCAGTGTAGGTTGGGTTACACAAACGAACACACCTTTAGCTTGATTCCGGAGAAAAATTGGACCTAAATTGAAAAATTTGTACCGCAAACGTGACCATGTAATAATATTAACAATGTATAATTAAGTCAACAATTTCATTAAAACAATGACATTGACATTTGTCAAATAACATTTATATTGTCATTTAACAAATTTAATCTCAAAATGACTTATGCCCGGTTTTACAATCGACTGTTAAGGCTCTGGCTAGTGGTTACCGTGGAAACATGGTAATTATTATATTGCAAATATGTCGTTAGCCATTGATTTGAGCTAACCAACAGGTAACCATGAATTGTAATACCGGCCCTTATACTCTCTGTTTAAATAAAAAGTAAGTAGATAGCGCTGCGTACCAAGTACGGTTAACACGGGACAAATATATTATAGCGCGAATTTAAAAAAATATATATAAGTAGGTCCTGGGCTTAGTAACTGGGTTAGCCAGTATTTTTTTACCGACCGCCAACATATATAAGGGAGGTATTGTGATCATACCTATTTTGACATTTCGAGATTTCGATGGATCTCCATGAATTAAGGTCCCTACATAACGTTTTGACTATTTTTAGCACGATGTCTGTCGGTCTGTCTGTCCGTCTGTCTGTCTGTCCGTCTGTCTGTCTGTCCGTCTGTCTGTCCGTCTGTCTGTCTGTCCGTCTGTCTGTCTGTCCGTCCGTCCGTCTGTCTGTCTGTCCGTCTGTCTGTGTACACGTGCAGAGCAAATTCGGCTAAAAGCTAAAATTCATTTTTTATGAAACTGCATATTTAAGCTTTTGACATCAATGGCACGAGTTGATCAACTTTTGGTAAAAATCGGTTGACTAGAAATGGGAGTTTACTCGTGTCGATTTGAAGATTTTTGCGAATATTTAGCAAAAAAAAAAAAAATATTTCGAAAAAGTTTATTTAACAAAAGTTGCTATAAATGCAATAACTAACATCTTTTATTTGAGATATTTTTTGATAAAACGAAACAATTTTGAAACATTTTTCGACATTTTTTCTAAGTATCTATTTTTTCATACTTATATGTAACGTTTCCATGGTCATGATAAATAATATAAATATCTGTAGAAAATATTAGGCCAAGTTACTTCTACTCTGCTGCTAGAATGTATTTTATACAAGTACTTTATGACGGCGATCGGTCCTGTGGTGGCCACAGCTGATTTTTTTAATATAAAAAAGGAATTGATTAATAAGGTATTGAAATAAACAAGATAAAAAAAAAAACGTTAATAAAATATTAATTTTTAAAAATTATGTATTATAAAAAAATAGAGATATTTGATTAAAAGGGTGTAAATAAAACAATAACACAAACAACATTTCTTCAAGTTTCTTGTATAAATATTTTTAGATCATTTTATTGCCTAGAGCATTTTTATGCTATTTCTCCAATACAGCGGTTTCCAAACTTTGATCACTAACGCCCCCTTTATAAGAAATCCCATATCTGGCGCCCCTCCATTTAGGAAATTTATAAACAATTTGTATATAATGTCTTTATTGAAATAATAATCACAAAAGTAGGACAAATATGTAACGTAAATAATATCTCTAATTCCTAAATATTTATTCTCACAACATAAATCACGAAAATTGTATAAAAATAAATTATATTAATATTAAATATAACACAAAATACAATAAAAATTAATTAATTTTAATGTGAAGTATGAGCTAGTTTCTTCGCACATAATTCGTTAAAACGCGGTTCATATGAAGAAAGAGCTACTCTTGTTTTGTCTTCTACTATTAATCGTGCTCGATATTTTGTTTTAATAACCGCTAATGTGGAAAATCCTGTTTCGCACATATATGAGGTCACAAAAGGTAAAAGATTTTTTATAGCTTTTGATAATAATGCGGGATATTCCTTGTTTACTTACAACCAGAGTTTTCCCGGATTATTAGGATTGAATTGATCTTTTAGCGAGTTATCACAAGAAATTTCTATTATTTTTTTCTGTTCATTAGTTCAAAATTATCATTATATTCGACAATAAACGATCGAAAAAAAAATACTTATTTGCAGTAAACCCGCGACCCCCACTTTGGAAACCGCTGCTCCAATATGTCGAATGTAACTTTACATGCTCTTTTCTTGCCATACCAAGTTCTACGATAAATCAACCTCTTTTGATGTTAATTTAATAGCTTAAGTTTTGTTTATCCCTTCTTGACTTTGTTGTAAAAACCAGTGGCGAAGGGAGACCTTCGCTAGACCGCTTGCCCGACCATAAAAACCGAAAAAAAAGGATTTAGGTAAATCTTCAAAAATAAATCATATTATATGCTGTTCACTTTTGTAAGAACAAACTAAGAGGAAATTTTGATTTCAATAGTTTGCACCTTTGAAACTGTATGTCATGTTGGTATTAAAAAATGGCAAAAAAAAGTCAACTTTGACATATTATGTCATAATAAAAAATGATATCTTAATTATAATGATCATAACCAAAAATATCTGAATTACTGCGCAAGGAAATTTTTTAAATGACATTTAAAGTCAGTAATACACTACTAAAGTAACCAAAATAACTAGATCTGGTTTGTCCTTACAAAAGTGAACAGCATATACCATGTGTTCAAAAAGAAATTACATAAGGGTTGGCTGTGGAAAAATAAAATAATGTGTACTGCAAGCTTTAACTGTCAATTAATTAACTGTCATCACTGCTGTTGTCATAAGTTTCTATTGAAAATTCAATTAAGCTACAATTATAATGGTTTTTACAATAGAACACAAAAAATGTATGATTGAATCATATTTTTGAGTTGCCGTGGCACCGTGGTAAGACGGTTGTCTACGGAGCACACGGACCCGGGTTCGAGACCCTTCACCTCCTTCGGATTTTTATCTTCCGAAATTGTGCAGTCAGCTCTGGGGTCGACTCAGGCTCAAGTATTTAATACTTAAAATGAGTACCTGTTTATTCAGGGATAATAGGACTGGCCGAAACGTCACACTGACCACGTGGCTTTCATATCTATGCCGACGGTCTAGAAACGGAGAACTTACCTTCTCTGCCCCTTATACGCCTGTCTAGGCGTTGGGATCCTATTATTTATTTCTATTTTATTTTTCATATTTTCGAAATGGTGTTCGAGTGAACGGCGAATGGATTTACAGTGCGATGTCCGGTTTACAGTTTAGAGGAATATCGGCCTCAATTTCCAGATATTGCTTTCTTTGAAGGAGATTTTTACAGCGCACTTAGAAGACGTGTTGATTTATTCCAAGATACAGGGAGCATTACTCACTGAGATAGAACTGGAAGGCCAAGAGTTAGTACTCAAAATACAGTTGATGATGTTCGTCAACGTATGAACGAGCAACCCACTACATCACTACGAACACTGTCGCAAGAGACTGGTTTATCATTAGGAACTTGCCATACTATTGTCAAAGAAGACTTAAACCTGTTCCCATACAAAATTCTTGCTTTACATGAGTTGCTGCCAGCAGATCACAATAGGGGAATTGTGTATTGCTACTGGTTCCAACAAAATTTAATTAATAATGATGATTTGTTAAATTTAACGTTTTTTTTTTCTGACGAGGCCTGGTTCACCCTTTCGGGGTATATTAATTCACAAAATATGAGGTTATGGAGTGCTCAAAATCCTCATACTTTTCGTGAAACTCCCCTTCACCCGTTAAAAGTTAGTGTTTGGATTGCTGTGTCTCGAAGACGTATTATCGGACCCATATTTTTTCACGAAACTGTTATTGCTCAGAGATACCGGAATATTGTACGTGAATTTATTAATCAGCTTTATGAGGATGAGCTCCAGCAAGGCTACTTCCAACAGGATGGCGCGACTGTCCACACCGCTTAAGAGACCATAAATTACCTTCGTGAATTTTTTGACGATCGAATTATTAGTTAACGTTCAAATCCAGAATTTCCACCTAGATCACCAGTCTTGACTATTTTAGATTACTTTATATTCCCTTATCTGAAAAAATAATGTATACAATACTCCTATTAACAATATCGAGGAACTACAAAACAGAATTACTGAACAGTGTGCTAATATAACTCCTCAAATTCTTATAAATGCTTTTTATAGTAAGAAAAGACGAGTAAATTTGTGTCTGCAGGAAAACGGTGGTCACTTTGAACAGCTTCTTTAGTTTTTTATGTTTATTTTTTCTGTACCTGTGAAATCAAAAAATATATTGTATATAATGTATAAATTTGTATTTAGCTGGCTAATATGGTTGTATAGACCAGGGCTTCTTAAAGTGGTGGGCCGCGAAGAGCCTCGAATATAACACTTGTTAATTTTTTTATTATTTAAAAAGAATAAGTAGCTTTAACTTTAACATACTACATAAATATTATTCTTCATTGTAAATAGATTATTGAATAGAGCGTAAAAAAATATATGTACGAGGGTAGATCAAAAAGTCCTTACAAACAATAGAAAAACACATTATTTTGGATTGATTCCTTTTTATTTGTCAACATAGACTCCTTTTAGCTCGATACACTTCGCCCAGCGTTTCTCCAACTTTTTCAAACCATCCAAAAAGTAAGATTCCAGAAGGCGTTAAAATAGGCATCGTTTTATGATGCCTCTTCGTTCAACGTGAATATTTTTCCGGCGAGCTATTTCTTCATGTTTGAAAACAGGAAAAAGATGCTGAGGGCCAACTCTGGTGAATACGGAACAATTCAAAGCGTAATTCATGCATTTTCACCATTAACCACACGATTGCGTTTATTCTCCACTGTATGTAAACGCGGCACCCATCTTGCAGATATCTTTTTCATACCGAATTTTTCGTGCAAAATTGAAACTACTGTGCCATGTGATATGCTTGTGGCCTCAACTAGTTAGCGCACTTTGACTCGTCGATCACTCAAGACGATATTGTGGATTTTATCAATCATTTCTGGCGTAGTCACTTCAAGTAAACGTCGCGAACGATGATCATCACTTGTGGATGTACGATCATTTTTAAACTCATTCACTCAATTGTAATCAGTTTTAAACGCTGGTGCAGATGTGCCATGAACTTCATTCAACTCGACTTTTATTTCTTTCAGTGTTTTGCCTTTCATATAAAAGTGTTTAACCACTGCACGAAACTCGTTTTTTCCATTGTTCCAAAATAACAAAAGTTGTTTGTACATGTGGTACTTTTCAGAAACAAACTTGTTTCCGACACTACTAACGCGTTCTCTTGGATTTTGTAAGAACTTATTGACCTACAGTCGTATATTTCAAAAAAAAAAAAAAAAAATTTATCCATCCTGGGTTCAAAAAAACAAAAAAAAGGTGGGCCGTAGGCTATCGATTTGTGATGCAGGGGAGCCGCGACATCAAAAAGTTTAAGAAGCACTGGTATAGACTAATGGCCAATATAACAATATAATTAAAAAATAAAAAATAAAAATAATTTCTAATTTTAATGATTACAAAGGTTGTGCCTAAACGTTAGTCAATTGTTATATAAAGCTTGCAATAGACATTATTTTATTTTTCCATAGCCAACCCTTATGTAATTTCTTTTTGAACTCATGTATGTTCTATACAAATTTTTGTTCAAGGCTTGGTTTACTAGTAACGATTTTTTAAATTTTTTTTATGTTTAATAACTTTTGTTTCCAGATATTCATAAAAAAAAATAGGGTTCTTCCCAATTAATAGCAGAATTTTTTAGTATCAGAACGAACTTAAGTTTAGGTGTTCTTGAGTTATCGTGCAAACATACACACACACCGACGGCACTTCATAAATAAATTTTTGGATTCCCTGGACCAGGAAACGGGGTCATCAGTCAAAATCTCGACATCGAAAATTTTCTCGATTGCTAATTTAAAATATGACTTCTAATATGTCAGTTTATGTGTCAAACAATACTTAATTTTAATAACTTAATTTTATTTACAATAAAACCATGGATAACTCTCCGAGAATAAAAAATGCATTGTAATTGCGAACGTTGGAATAAACATCGGAATAAATTTATACCTTAGATAGTTATACCGCTGCTTATCAAAGGTTTATAAAAGCGGCCCTTAATAAATCATAGAGAAACCAACCGAATATTTGTTTTTATTTGTTTATTAAATTAATTTGTTTTTTGTTAGAAGCAGTGTCCAAAAACAAGAGACTAAAACTGATGATGACAGTAAAACTGAAACTGATAAACCCGAAGAAGTTTTGCACGGAAAAAGCGAAGAAAAAGATGAGACCTCTGAAGTAATAGAATTGAATGAATCAGAAGATGAAGAGAAATCAAAAACAAATGAAAATAATGAACAGCCAAAAAAAGAAAAAGTTGTTGAAATTGGTTTGTACGCAGGAATTCCTACCAGTATGTTACATTGTTATATTTGCGATAAAATCATACAAAGTGGTGTTTGCTTTGAGAGTCACTTACGAGGAAAACCACATAAAGAGCAACTAAATTTGGTTCAAAATGATTATAAAAATAAACTTGCTGATATGCGTCGTGCAATACAATTCAAAACAAAAATGAATAAAAAAGAACTAGATAAGAGTCAGCGGGAAGGAATGCAAATGACTAAGTGTTACTGCACCATGTGTGATCTTCATTTCTGGGGTTATATGCATGCGCATCGAAAATCTTACACACATATAGCCCTCAAAAGATTCTTATATCCGTTGTGTAAGTGTTGCAATAAAACATTTAATAAGCGCATCGATTGGGAGATTCACAGATGTACCCCACAACATTTAAAAAAGAAACTTGAAAAGGATGGTAAAAAAGGTAATTATTACTTTCTTATTACGAAATTATAAAACTATTTTGAGCACACGAGCTCGTTAACTGTTATCCGGGTGTATTCTGTAAGAAATGCGTTAAAATTAGCGTCAGGTTAATATTTTTATTTTAACTCCATGTCTAACGTCATTATCCAAAAATGCTATTCTGTAAGAGCATTTGTTAAGGTAAGCGTTAATACAATATTTGTTAACGCGAGGCGCTAACTCACCCTGTAGAGAGGCTAATATTAACTACACGCGCATGCGCTGTTACGTTGAATTTTAACAGGATTATTTATTTAGTCAAATGCCAAGAGAATCTTAACCTAATATTTCGGTGTTGAATTAAATATTCAGTGGCGAAATTTATTTTAAAAATGGAACAGAAATGTTTGGTCTGGTGATACTCACTATAACTGGTTTCCACAGTGCATTACATAAAAATATAACTTTAACTTTTATTTAGTCAATTTATATAGTACATTGTATTATAACAGTTTATCTAATTTTTAGGGTTTTGTAGGTATGACCAAAAAACCCTTATACCGTCATTTTGTCGTCTGTCTGTCTGTCTGTCTGTCTGTCTGTCTGTCTGTTCGGTAAAAATTGTAGCCAAACGGCTAAAGCTAGAGAGTTGAAATTTGGCATGCTTATACAACTCTTTGACCCGCACATAGGAAAAATACTAAAACATCTAAAAAACATATCCCCCTAAAAATATAAACAAATATGTGCTCATCGAAAAAAAAAATATTTTTTTTAAATTCTGAGTAGGGTATCAAATGAAAGCCCTTGGTACGTGGATTAACGATCAAATTTTTATTTTCGCAAAATAAATTATTTTGAAGCGATTTTTGCCAAAATTGTGCAAAAAAAATTTTGTCCCACACCCTGTAGCCCAGATGGTTTAAACTAAAAATCTGAAAAAATTCTAAGTAATGTACATTGGTGTGAACCGGAATAGTACAACAGGAATTTTTGATCAGATTATGAATTTGGAAAAAAAAGCATTTTTTGTGTTTTTTTGCTAATAATGTTGAAAACTTATAGTTATATAACACACTAAAGTATAACGTGTCTCTTAGTGCAATGGTTACGGTACTAGCGTTCTGACCGAGAAAATGAGTGTTCAAATCCCCGAGAAGAGACAAGATTATTTTTTATTTTTTTTTTTGCATTGTTATTTTGTTTAAATTATTTTTTCAAAATTCAAGTTATATTTTGGCAAATGTTGCATTTAATTTTTAAAAGCGTAAATTTAATAACCAGTGGAAATTGTTGAAATTATAATTTAATTTTGTTTGAATGTACACGAAATCAAAGGGAGGAGCTATGACTAGAAACAACCAATGAAACCATTTGGCGCAATTTGAAGCCATTTGGCGCAATTTTCAAAATCTTAATGAACCTTGCTATATAAAAAAAATACTGCACATATTAAGAAACCTAAATAATGGTATTAGGCACTCGAATTAAAAGTAACATAAAAATATTTTAACATAAAATTTGTTTTTAAAGCTCTTAGATTAAGAGATGATAAATTATTTTTAAAATATTGTTCATTTTACAGTGAATACTACAAAGCAAAATATGTCCTACACACTCAGCATTCCGCCTTCACTTAATATTTTTAGATTATATATCTATCTAAGAGGAATTTATGGCGCATAGTTTGTACTAGCAGAGGTTCCGGTACTTCCTTCGGGATTTAGTCGAATTTACCTTGGGCGATCGCTCATAGCTCACAAATATGAATTTTATAAAACTAAAAATGTATTAAATACAAATGTTTATTCCTTTATGTTCTGTTATACACATGTTTTATGTTAATTCAATAATAAGGACTTCCTTAACTTTCTAAATATTCATGCAATGGAAAAAATACATTGTTTTGTTATATTTAGGGCATTTATAATAAATAAATATTTATTGGCTGGTAACTGGGATTCCGTTTTTAGTAATAAATTAGTTTAGTGTGATAACTTGGCGCATTACATAGTAGCGCTGCAGGAGCCATGTTGCCAAGTCTTAATAATCTTTTTGTTATTTTTATTAACAATTAACACGAAAATTTTTAAATATGTATTTTTTTTAGAATTAATTTATAGATATATAATAAATATTATATGTACATAAATAGTTATAAATTTTTTTGTTTTTAATACAATGAATAACTAAAAATCGAAAACCGTTAAATTGACAACGCTGTATAGGAATAAAGCGCTCACGTGATACAAGCACACAAAAATTTGTTAACATATGCAGTCTACTGTTGGCTGTAATCACATCACAACTTTGTTTCGTGCAAATAGTTTTATCTTATTCCTTAATTGATCTTTTTGGCATTACTTTTGGTATTATTGTTTATTTGGTATCATTGATTCTGCTTCTGGATTACGTTATAATTTTTTTTACGATATTATTTTGTTTGTGTGGTATAATTAGGGTGACCAGACGTACTCTTTTTTAGAGTATTATACTCCTTTTTGAGTAATATATTCTATACTCTTACTTTTTATAAAAAAAATACTTTTTTTTGCTCATTACTTCTATTTTGGGAGTGAAGACCTTTTTTTTTTGCTCGTCACTAGTATTTTTGAGTGAGGGCCTCTGTTTTTTGCTCATCACTTGTATTTTTGGAGTGTGACCTTTGTTTTTAGGGTTTTGTAGGTATGACCAAAAAACCCTTATACCGTCATTTTGTCGTCTGTCTGTCTGTCTGTCTGTCTGTCTGTCTGTCTGTCTGTCTGTCTGTCTGTCTGTTCGGTAAAAATTGTAGCCAAACGGCTAAACCTAGAGAGTTGAAATTTGGCATGATTGTACAACTTTTTGACCCGCACATAGGAAAAATACTAAAACATCTAAAAAACATATCCCCCTAAAAATATAAACAAATATGTGCTCATCGAAAAAAAAAATATTTTTTTTAAATTCTGAGTAGGGTATCAAATGAAAGCCCTTAGTACGTGGATTAACGATCAAAATTTTATTTTTGCAAAATAAATTATTTTGACGAGATTTTTGCCAAAATTGTGCAAAAAAATTTTTGTCCCACACCCTGTAGCCCAGATGGTTTAAACTAAAAATGTGAAAAAATTCTAAGTAATGTATATTGGTGTGAACCGGAATAGTACAACAGGAATTTTTGATCAGATTATGTTTTCGGAAAATAATGCATTTTTTGTGTTTTTAACCAAAATATGTTAAATATTTAATTCGCTATGTAACCAAGTTCAGACGTCAGCGCTGATAGCGATGTGTGTTTAGTCCTTGGTTTTCTAATTTGCTAAACACTGTTAACTTGTAAACTAGAGTTCGAATCCTGTCAATTTTAATTTTTTTTTTGCAGTTTTCTTTTGTTTAAATTATTTAATATTAAAAATTAAAAAATTTAACAGTAAAAATTCTAGCTATATTTTGGCAAATGTTGCATATAATTTTTAAAAGCGTAAATTTAATAACCAGTGGGAAGTGTTGAAATTATAATTTAATTCTGTTTGATGTATACGAAATCAGAGGGCGTGGCTAATGATTTAAGCAACCAATAGAAGCCATAGGCGCAATTTTCAAAATCTTAATGAACCTTGCTATGTAAAAAAAATACTGCACATATTTAGAAACTTAAATAATGGTATTAGGCATTCGAATTAAAATTCATAAAAAAATATTTTGACATAAAATTTGTTTTGGCATCCCAAATAATCATCATTCAGTTATTAAATACCTGCAAAACCCTGCAATGTGTGAAAATTCACACTTCACATCAATTTTTTAATAATATGTGAATTATATGTTCATTCTATTTTTAAAAAGGTGTTCGGTGATATTAATTATTAAATTTGATTTATTACGCTATTTCTACCCTGGAATAACACTGTTGTGATCGTCATTATCAATCTCATCAATTGTTTCTTCAAATAATACACCATTAAAATGTACTGCGATATTTTGAAACACGGCGGAGGCATAAGTGAAGTTTTGTAGCTTTCAGAGGATTAAAATTTTAAGTTCTGTGTTTCAACAAAAACCAAAACTGCTCTCCAATACTCCATTTACTTCCTTTCTACTTATTTAATTACTTGAACTTGCGTCTGGGTTACTTGTATAACAAAAATTATGAAGCGTCATTATTATCTCTACTGTAAAGAATTCACTTTAAAAAGTAATAGAAAGTTGATTAATATTCCTACCTTCTTGTGTTTTATTCATTTTTTTTTAAATAACATGACATTTACTTAAATAGGATCAGCCATTTTTGCAAACTAAACACTAGCGTTATCTTTTAAAGCCACCGTTTCGGAATAGCATTTAGGTTAAAAATGGTGTTAAAAAAATCTGACGCTAAGATTTTAACATCATGGTTAGAGAATAGACCCGACTATCGTTAAGGGTCTATTGAGAACTGACGTTCGAATACGCAGTCTGGTAGTCAAATATTGTACTAGGCGCTCTAGTACTGTTTGAACTTATTACATATGTTCTAGTGTTGAATTTTTGTTAGAATGCCGATAGAAGTTGTGAAAAACTATAAAAGTTGTGTTTTTGGCTGTCATTCAAGACAGGACATCTTAGTTATAGGCATCTTAGTTTTTTTCTTTTCTTACGAAAAATGGAGGGAAAGTTAATATTAAGTCCAGATTGGGAAAAGATTTGGTTATGGACAGGAGGAAGGCATGGGTATATATTTTGAGATAAAAAGTAAATGATACTATGCGAGTTTGTTCATTACATTTGTCGCAGAAAAACAAAACTACACTAATATGCTTGCACCTGCAAGTTGCATATTTAACTTTTAGCTGCTCCTGTCTAACTAAAACTAATTTTATTTCATGAGGCAGTGAACATAATGCATGCACTTGTTTGCAAACAGAATCCATATATTGTAAATTCAGATGACCGACACTCAGATGTACCATATAAAATTACGTGCCCGGCATTTAACACCTGCTCAACTACAAATTACACTTCAATCTACTGAAATTAAACTTTAAATGCAGAATTTGATGCCCACAGAATGTATGGAACATGATGTTCCATACAAGCTGTGTTATGGAAAATGTTGTTTGTAGTCCTTGCGATGAAGTTTTGCCTTATTAATGTGCGGAATCTTATTGGAATTCCCTCTTTTTGTCAACATGTTTGCTTCTGGACAAGTTTGCAATGTTATCAAGGGTTTGTATGTTTAATGCATTTTGTACGTATTCAATCAGTTCGTCGATTGTATTCGGTGAAGCTGTATTTTGTAATGATCGTACAGAATTGAAAAAGCCAAGATCCAATACATTAAAATCTGGACTATTTGGTGGTTGTGATTTAAGTCGATTAGGAACTTCTTGCTCGTAATTCAACACGATGTTGATCAAAATTTGCCAATTTGGTTAAAACAGCGGGTGTCACTTTAATTTGTGTAAAATACGCTTTTTTTCTATGAATTACTTTTGACATGTACAAAACTATTTGTGCGCCATTTGTTTATTAGTTACCTAGCAACCACTTATTTAGAAATAAAAACAAAAAAAGTTCAAAATAATATTAAGTCTGTTCTTTTCGCTACCTTGCGTCTTACTGCAAGACGCGGCGTTAAATTTATTACTGCGGCTGTAAGAATTTAAGCCAAACTGCCAATTCAAACGAACAGAAAATATTGACGCCGCCGTAAACCGTAGATGCAAGATAGCGAAAAGAACAGACCTATTACTTTCGACAATTCCACATTTTTTTAAGTAATGTATACCATATTTTCGGAAGGAGGGAGTAATAATTGCTATCAAAAATTAATATTACAAATAAACTGCAACACTTAAGTTTAAACGCGATACAAACAACATGAGATAACCACAGCCGAACAATAAATAATTACTCGTCCTACGAGTTCAGATTTTGTCGGCTTGGCGTCGCTTGGCTCGGCCTGACGCTGTTGAGCCCAATAAACTCGCCTCGTATTAATTTAATTACGCAAAAGACAAAAACTAAAACTAAGGGTAACACTAAAACTAATGTTAAGACTAAGTCTAAATGTTGACTAAATCCACCATAAAAGAGGTTCTAAGGGAGGTTTGGTGTAAGAATGGTGATAAAACTTCGATAACAAAATTTTAATAAACTTATAATTTCAGGAGAAATGCGTAATTCCTCAGAAGATAATACAGATTCACAAAATAAGTCGCCTGTATTTGACATTACTGAAAATATGGACGTATCAAACAGTTGCGTTCCAGCTTATAGTACTGATACATCGTTTGGCAAGAGCCTTGTTACAGAAGTAAAGCGCTTCTATTGCCAATCCTGCAACACTTATTTAACAAATCATAATGAAGCTGAACAACATATACGGTCATTAAAACATTACAGTACTTTTGTGGAATTACTCAACGACAAAATTTCGAAGAGTAAACGTAAGAGGAAGCGGCAAAACAATGACACGGAAGGTAAGTTTTTACAGCAAATATTTGTTACTATAGTTTATTTCTTTTCACTATGCGAAACTAAACAGTGATTTCGTGTTTCAATGTTACCTATAAGTGTCTTGAAAATCAAGTAAGGTAGATGCATCAAATAGGTCCACCTAAGATAATTTATTTAAAAAATTGCATTAAATGTTACAGGAAAGAAATAAGGATATTTAATGGTCACTACTTTCCTAGGGTTTGTAGGTATGACCAAAAAACCCTTATACTGTCATTTTGTCGTCTGTCTGTTCGGTAAAAATTGTAGCCAAACGGCAAAACCTAGAGAGTTGAAATTTGGCATGCTTATAAAACTCTTTGACCCGCACATAGGAAAAATACTAGAACATCTAAAAAACATGTCCCCCTAAAAATATAAGTAAATATCTGCTCATCGAAAAAAATATATTTTTTTAAAATTCTGAGTAGGGTATCAAATGAAAGTCCTTAGTACGTGGATTAAAGATTAAAATTTTATTTTTGCAAAATACATTATTTTGAGGCGAATTTTGCCAAAATTGTGCAAAAAATTTTTTGTCCCACACCCTGTAGCCCAGATGGTTTAAACTAAAAATCAGAAAAAATTCTAAGTAATGTACATTTGTGTGAACCAGAATAGTACAACAGTAATTTTTGATCAGATTATGTTTTCGGAAAATAACGCATTTTTTGTGTTTTTTGCATGACCATGTAAAATATTTAATAACTTATGTAACAAAGTAAACCAGCATGCTTTCATGATGTAATGGTTAGCGCTCTCGCGTTCTAATTTGCAAAGTAGGGTTCCGGTCTCCAGACAATTTAATTTTTTCTGTTTTTTTTTTGCATTTTTATTTTGTTTAAATTATTTTTTCAAAATTTTAGTTATATTTGGGCAAATGTTGCATTTAATTTTTAAAAGCGTAAATTAAATAACCAGTGGAAATTGTTGAAATTGAATACACGAAACCAGAGGGGCGGAGTTATGACTTAAAACAACCAATGGAAGCCACAACCATAGGCGCAATTTTCAAAATCTTAATGAACCTTGCTATATAAAAAAAAATACTTCACATATTTAGAAACCTAAATAATGGTATTGGCATTCGAATTAAAATCAATAAAAAAAATATTTTAACATAAAATTTGTTTTGGCATTCCTAATAATCATCATTCACTTACTAAATACTTGCGAAACCCTGAAATGTGTGAAAATTCACACTTCACGTCAATTTTTTTTATATAATCTGTAGTAAAATATGCAGTCAGATGCGTTATTTGACAAAGATTGATTTAATTTTAATTATATTATAACTTCTAATCTAGAATTTTAGAGATTAGAATATGTTAATGTTAGTACAAGCTATCTCTAAACGCTGCGATTCATCTGGCGTCAAGTCACTCCAACTTTCAGCGTTAATGTGCACGGAAACTTTCGTACAAAATCGCAATTCGACAAAACCACAGTCGCCTAACGTTAACCGTTGTAGTGACTTAACGCAAACTTTCAGAATCCCACTGATAATGTATAATACTTTATTTTAGGTAAAAAACGATTAAAACCAAATGAAGGCGATGAATCTGAATCAGTTTGTTCTTCAAATGAAAGTTTTGATGGTTCAGATTTTGTTGTTTTGGACGAAACAGGAAATGAAGATGATTATGATGAAAATATATACAAGATTTTACTAGAAGTTGACAAAGATATGGCAGAGAGCGATAAGAAAGCTGAAGATGAAACAGAATGCAAAATGGATCACACAGATGTAGATCAGCAAACGGTTAAACAAGAGATTGACAAAACTAATATAGAAACTATAATAATTGAAGAAGATGATGAACATTCCAATGATATCAAAAAAGAACTGAACGAATCTAAGGAAACAACTGAAGAAATCAAAAAGGAAGATGTAGAATTAATTAATGATGATGAAGCTGTTAAAATTGAGGATAAAGGTGAGGATGATGGTGAGGATGAAGGTGAAGATGAAGGTGAGGATGAAGATGAAGGCGAGGACGAAGGTGAGGATGAAGATGAGGATGAAGGTGAGGGAGAAGAAAGTAATGGCAGTGGAGATGCAAAGAAAGAAGATGAAAATACTAAAGAAACTGAAAAACCAGAGCTGTCGAAATTTCTTTAGACAACGGTGTTACAGAAGAGAAAAAAAAATCAGACTTACTCGTAAAAGAGTTCGAAATTTCTTTTATTACAGAACGTATATATTAAATTTGTATGTATAATGTATGATTACATATTGAGTTACATAATTTCATTTTTGGGTATTATTCAAGTGATGATAAATTGTAATTTAAATAAAATTTGTCTAATGTATGTGATTTGTTTTTTAAGATATCGTAGACAGGGGTGGACTGAGACTGTTGTGCCGGGTGATTCAAAAGTTTTATCGGCCCTTTTTAGTGTTTTGTAGGCAGCACCGGCGTTACGCATAGGCGGAGCAGGCACCCGCCTGTAGCGGCAAATTTAAGGGGACGGCCGAAGGCGTTACTATCGTATGATTACTATTATATCACTGGGGCGGCATCTGGCTTGTAGCGGCAAAAAGTCTAGCGCCGGCGCTGTTTGTAGGTATGACCAACAAAAACCCGTCTGTACGGTTGAAACTAGCCAAATGACTGAACATAGCAAGTTGAAATTTGGCATGCTTATACAACTCTTTGACCCACATATAGAAAAAAATACTGAGAGTTCAAAAAATACATTACCATATAAATATAAACAATATGTATTTAATGTAAAAATGTATATATTTTTTTAAAGTTTTGAGTGGGGTATCAAATGAAATATCTCAATGATATGTCTCCCACCCTATTTCCCAGAGGGATGTAAAAAAATGGGAACCGAAATAGTTCAACAGAAATTTTGAATCAGATTAGTTTTTCGATTTTTTTTTTTAAATTTTAATATGGGTTTTTCCAGAAATGTACTAAAAAAATCACTTTCTCCCTTTAACCTTTAATATTGATCTAAACGGGAAACGTACAAGAGGAATTTTTGATTAGATTTCGTTTTTTGAAAAATTAATTATTTTTTGTTATTGATTTTTATGGCTAAGGTAGTGTGTGTCTTTTTGTGAAATTAAAAATATAATAAAAAAACATTTAACAGCTGAGAACCGAGTTCAAGTGTGTAGAGTGTAGTGTGTAGCATTCATTATACTCCGCCCACTATTTTACGTTGTGATTCAACCAATTGTTTGAATTACTTAATCTTTTGTTGTTAAGAGGAATAAATGATTTATAGTAATAAAATACTTATAATTCAAATAACACATTGTTAATAGTGAGAAATACGTTTCAGAAATTGAACAAAATGAAGCCATTTATCAATAAAGGCTTTTCCAAACGATTAAGCGGAACTAGATTGGCCGTTTTGTTTAAACTTTGCAAATCATACTTACAATAAACATTTTTTGGTTAAGGTTAGTATCATTTTAAAATGTCATTTTCTTTATATTTTCATTTTTTGTGTCATTCTTAATACAAATTTCCCATTTATTTATTTTTTTTTTTTTTTAATTTAATGGCCTTTGGCTGTGGCAATTAGCCAGGACAATTTTTATCTGAGAAAATTTCCATGCCTGAACGGAATTCGAACGAGAGACCTTCGCAACGCAGAGCACACGTGTTACCACTTCGCTACGCCGGTCATCTTTTTTTTTATTATTAAAATATTTGTAAAAATTATTTGACATAAGTCATTCGTTTCCATGGTTTCACTGTTGGAATTTTAAAATTTCACATACCAAAAACGAAATTCCCATTTAGTTCCGCCTAAACGTTTGAAATGGCTTGTATATTTTTTATTAATTTAATGAAGACTAGAATATGAAGCAAGTGCAGAAAAAAACACGTGGATATTTTAATTTAAATTTTATTGTGATGAACTTTTCGCAAATTATTTAAATTTTTTAAAATAATTAAATGGAAGCTCTTAGTACTCAAATAACGAATAAAAATGATTATTAAAAAACTGTTGTTTTTGTTGTGATTGTAGAACAAATAAACCTAGACATCCAGCATTCTGTTGTCTTCTTACACTTATTAAATGTCTACAAAACCCTGAAAATTCACAATTCACACAAATTTTATTTGCCTAATTCCCTTTTCACACTAGAACTTTAAGATAGGCGACTATAAAGCCCATTGATGTTTAAGATTGGTTTACATTCATACTAAGGACCTGTTTCTGAAAGCCTAGTTAACTATAACCAAATAGTTAGAAAATGGTTTCTCCACGACCACTATAGAATTTACCAATTTCGACTACAGAAAGTTAATATTCTAACACAAGTGTTGGAATGTCATTCTAAAGCACTTATCTCTTATGCATTTTGAGTGTATTTCATTCTATCACTTGTTGTGGAATAACTATTCCATGCTTGTTGTCATTTGTTTTTGTAGGGTTACATTAAAATATATGCAATGTTTACATTAAATAAATGCAACATAACTTCCTAAAAAGTACTAAAATGGAGGCCGATGTGCGGCAAATTAAACAAATAATAAAAAAATAAGTTTAATTAATTGGTTAATTTGTTATGGTATATAAATTATTTGTTAAAATACTTACTTTTATATTTATTTATTATTTTTCTGGTGGTCGTGGAGAAAGTAGGGTCTGTGACTCGGTTGGAAGAGAAAATTCGATGCTCGTGGTTCCTCACGCTCGCCTGCGGCTCGCGCTCTCAATGTTCCATTCTCAACCTTGTTACAGAATTTTCTCATTCCAACCTTGTTACAGAATATACTATTCTATGGTTACTTATAGAGGGCAGAGCCGGCGCTGACGGTCATGCGGACGCCACTGCAAGGGGGGGCGCTGACGTGAGATTTGAAAGGGCGCTAAATGGCCAAATGAATATAAAAGTAGGTAAGTAAGTAAGGTAGGGTAATTTTAGAAGTGAGGGACTTTTTTTTAGGTCGTAATTTGAAATGGAGAAGTGAGGACCTTTTTTTTAAGGTCTTCACTTGAAATTTTAAAGTGAGGCCCTCTTTTTAGATCTTGACTTGAAATTTAGGAGTGAGGACCTTTTTTGTTTTAGGTCTTCACTTGAAATTTAGAAGTTGGAGGACCTTTTTTTTAGGTCTTCACTTAAAATGTAAAAGTGAGGACCTTTTTGGTTTGAATCTCGAAAAAACTAATTGCGCCCTACTTAGGGGCGCTCAATTAAATCTTGCCTACGGGCGCCGCAGACCCCATCGCCGGCTCTGCTTATGGGATTGTTAAGCTGGCCATACACTATCACTCCATCCGTCCAAATGGAGCGATATCACTTCAAAATCTGACCGTGAATAGGGAAAACCAGATGGATGATGTGGTGTGACAGGATGAGTTGGATATCCAATCAATTCGTTTGGACCACCATCCATACAATCCAACTGATGGTGTGTGGAAAAAATTACGTGAAGTAAAAATCGCTAAGTATATATATATATATATTATAAAGTATTAGAAATTATGTAGGCAATGCGTTCTAACTTTAACACAGGTCTTAAACTTAAAGCTGTGTTAAAGCGAGGTCATGTGCTTTCACACTAGCACTTAAACTCAGTCTGATATAGAACATAGTATCTTAAACATCTAGTGTGAAAAGGATATTAAGGTAGGCTGGAATACATTTGGACACTACAATTTGTCGCTTCACTTGTTTTGTGAATCCAGTTTTTCGCATGTTAGCGAATTTTTATATTCCTACTTTTACGTCGTTACAAATGTGTAAAAAATTCCAAGATTTAATCAATGAAAATAATAGGAAAAATTATTTAAACACAAATGTAAGTATACAAATTTCCTGTTCATAAGGTTGTAAGCCAACGTGGTGGCCGAGCGCATTTAGTCGTGCGGTTTGTACTGGTGGAAACCCAGTACGACTGTCCGGTCTGTGGTTCGAGCCTGCTTCGTTGGTGATATATTCGGGCGAGAATAATATGTTTACATTACTTTAATTTTCACAATCATTCACCCTTCATCCAGGTGTAGGAGCTCGCCCCCTGGCATCGGCGATTAGCCTCGTTGCAGAAATAAAGGCCGATGTAAAATAAATAATATAATAATAATAATCATAAGGTTGTAACAATTATTCTTTCGTTTATTGACAAAATTCGAGGGATTTTTAAGTTTTTATAAAAAAAAGACATTTTTTTTTGGAACAATCTTTTTTTGCTTTTCAAAATATTCGTCTTTAAGATTTATACACTTTTGCATTTGTTCAAACCAATTCTCGAAATATTTTTTCCACTCTGAAGTTGGTATCTCAAAAACATGGTTTTCGAAGGTTTCAACAGCTTCTTGAGGTGATGAATGTCGCTGTTCACGCATTTTTTGTTTGATATAGGGGAGCAAAAAAAAGTCGTTAGGGGATATATCAGGTGAATACGAACAATGAGACATTAATTCGATGTTTTTCTCCTTCAAATAATCAATTGTTTGACGTGCTGTGTGGGAGCTTGCATTGTCATGATGCGAAGTTTTTGGTTGTTTTTCCTGACTTTATCGTTGACTTCTTGCAAACAAATTTTTGTATGCCATTCAGCATTAACTGTTCTCCGAACCTCTAAAGGAATGGTTGCGACATGTCCAGACCACCGAAAAAACAAGCGATCATTTTCCTGGAAGTGCTTCGTGAACGAACAACTTTTGTGGGTTTCAGTTCATCTTGGAAGACCCAAACAGTGGATTTTTGCTTAGTTTCTGTTTCATATGAATAAATCCAAGTTTCGTCACCTGTAACAATGTTGTATACGGATTTTGCAGTGCCTAGGTTGATTTTTTTTAGCATTCTCTTTCACCAATAAACATGAGCCTTTTTTTGAGCTTCGGTCAAATTATGCGGAAACCATCGGCAACAGATCTTTTTCAAAGCTAAATATTCTGCAAAATCGAATGTATTGCAGTCTGCGATATGCCAAAGGATGCCTCTATCTCACGGTAAGTCACATGCTGATCTTCAATCATTTTGAGCACAGCATCGATGTTTTTTTGAATCGCAACCGATTTTGGTCGACCTTCACACTGACGGACGCACGACTATGTCAAAATTCTGCAAACCAATTTTAAAAAGTCTTTTCTGATGGTGCTTCATTACCAAAAGTTGAACGAAGTGAATCTATGCATTGTTGTTGAGTTAGGCCTTTATTAAAATCGTAAAAAATCATCCAACGAAAACCTTGTAATATCCAATTTTCACAAACTTTTTTTTAAACGCTCACTGTCAACAAACTATTCGGTCAATTTATAAGCTGCCACTAATTTCACAATAACAAATGTCAAATTTTACGAATATAGTAATGACCCATTTCAATATTGCCATCTAGTGGTCGTTTGTAAAAACATAAAAGGTAACCCTCGTAAATGTGTGTTATAGAATTGGAAAAAATACAAAGTCTCTATGGCAGTAACAAGATATGGTCAAAAGCTTCGGCGAGCTGATTGAACAGCCTACGGAACACTCAGATTTTTTCGAGGAGTTCCGGTAAAGTTTTAAGAACCGGAACCGGGTTGTTAAAATTTTAAGTTAAGGGTTAGGGTTTCGATTAAGGTTTTTTAATTTCAGTTGGGTTCCAGTTCGGTTTTCGGCTCTAACCACGACATCTCCTTTCCAGTTTCCACTTATAGTTTCAGTGGCGTACAGGTGGACAAACTTCTCGTGGCCGGGCGTGGCTTATAGTGCGCATAGAGAGGTCACTATGAAAGACAGAGACAGATACAGAGAACAGTCAAAGAAACAAATTCACATTCTTACACGTGTACATTTTATTTATCAGTTAGGTACGTCTATAAACACAAGTTCTTCCCATCACAGTCAAACAACAAAACTATAGAAACGTAGCTGCTTGATTTAAGTGATTACTGCATTTGACGTTCACTTTGTCGACTTGTTTATTGGCCAGAGCACCCCCGTCCCGCCTCTTTTTCCAAACTCCAGCAATTTCAAGTAGATTTTAAATAATACAGACTTACAAAAATCAAGAACATTGCTAAATATTTCTCGACTTTGACTATTAATAGCACGCCCACCTAATTTGGTTTTTGTCTCCATGATTTTAAATATTTAATATATTTTGAATGTGCGCTTATGCACTTGACTGTAATAGCGTGTGTAGCAAATAATGCAATTCGCCGAAGTTATAATCCCCACTACAAATTTCATGTGCATGTTTCACGCCCGGCCACGAGAAGTTTGTCCGCCTGTAGTCGAGCGGGAACGTAACGGATCGACATTCCGGTACTTTTTTCTAAATGTGCTGATGGACGAGATTTTTCAATTGGGAAATGGAACCCATGAATCTAAATATGGTCACAATATTGATGTGCAAACAAAATTCAGCTATTGAACATATTTTCGGCAATTTGTTGAACAAGATTGATGGGACTTGGGCACGAAAAGTGCCTGAGCAAACCGGACCGGTGTTCCGGATTCTTAAAATAATGGAAAATATCGTCCCGGTTCGTAACATTATTGAACATTGTTAAATGTTGTATTGTTTAGTCGCACAATAATTTTTGATGTGGCGTTCCGGTTCGTGAATTTTTTTATTTCGGGCCCTGCTGGAAACTAAACAAAGAAGGAAATTTAATTGCGGAAGCTACAAACAATACTACAGTATCGACTCTGTCATTTTTAATGATCTATTACATCTTCCGGATTGCCACCATATAATTTCACTTTGAAGACTGGCATTGTCGTTATGCTGATCAGATATATGAACTTGAATTCAGGCTTAGTAAATGGTGTTCGCATCTTGGTACGTAACAGGTGTTGGAAAAGGTAGTATTGTTTTCATGCCAAAATATACCAATCTCATAAATTAGGATGCAGTTTTCCCTGAGAGTTGCCTTTGCTATGACAATCAATGAAGCCCAAGGAGAAACTGTCCAAAAAATTGTGGTCTACCTGCCGAAGTTATTATTCACTCACAGGATATTCGAGGGTTGATTATTACATCTAGATTGAGGTAATTGTCCCAATAAAGAATAAAAGAACAACATTAGTTAAAAATTAACGGAATGCCAAGACAAATTTTCAACAAATAAAGCCAGTGGCATATGCCGGTGGGGTTTGGGGGTTAGCCCATGACGTCGATTTTTTGTTTGTTTCTTGGATGCATTTTCCTTGTTGCCATCGCTTCCATCCCCCTCCACCTCCCATGATTAGAGCCCTGAAAATCCGCGTGTATCCGCAACTTTTCTGCGAATGCGGATAAATTATCATTTAAACCATGCGGATGCGGATAAAATTTTATATCCGCTTACCCGCAATATCCGCGTGTACATTAAATCTTCGGTTTTTTTCGGAGAAACGCGCGATTGTGTTCTGACTACGCAGTCTTTGGTTACCTTCGGTTGTCGTATACACATGTGATATTTTGTAGTATTCTATCTCACTCTATGTTATTGTTACTAAGACAATTGTCCATGATCGAGATTGTGTTGAGACAATCAACATAACTTTCTTTTATTATTGTATATAGAAAATAATATTTTGGATAAAAGTTGCTTGGTACACTTTCGACATAATTCTTCGTACCTCTGCTCTAATTCTGACTTTTAAATCTAGTAAACGCTTTTTTTACATAAAACTTATTAGTAAGTTTTATTTAAATACCAAAATTTACCTATATACATTTTTCTCGAAAATTTTATTATGTAACTGCCTATTGTTTTATACTACCCGAAGTAAAAAGTCTTGCAAATTCCAAAAATTGAAATTGACACAAATTGAAAAATGACACGTTGCTATTTGAAAAGAAAAAATATGAACCACCTTCTACTAGTAACTTTTCTATATATATATATTTTTTTTTTAGTTCAATAATTAAAATATATATATATATATATATATATATATATAGCCATGTTGCATTACTTTTTCCTCACCTTGGAAAAGGTAAGACTGACGTGAGATGTTAGTATGATACTTAACATTAATATGATACTTGATAGTACAGGGTGGCGCATAAGTCGCTTTACCATTTTAAAATAAAATATCTTTTTTGTAAATTAATGTACTTTATTAATTCTTTTTTGTTTACAAAGCTTAAAAATTACAATTTTATTTTGATTATGTATGAAAAATAATGTCACGTAAATGGCCTCCATTTTCAACTTCGCAAACACGAGCTCTTTGTAAGGCATTTTCCATGACAGTTCTTAGCATCTGAGGCTGTACGGAACGAATTTCCTCATGTATGTTTGCTTTAAGTTGTTGGATAGTTCGAGGCTTATTTACGTACACCTTTTCTTTAAGATATCCCCAAAGGAAAAAGTCTGGTGCTGTCAAATCAGGTGATGTGGTTGGATTGTCCTCAATACTGCGCCTCACATTTTCTGTATTTTCAGGCGTACGTACTGAGGGACCTCGTCCAGATCGAGACTTATCAGCAACAGAACCCTGTTCTCGAAAACGCTTCACTAAGTTAATTATTGTAGGCTTAGTAGGAGAATACCTAACATTGAAATGGCGCATAAAGGATCTCTGTGTTAAAATAATTGAGTGTTTATTTTCAAAAAAATATTCAATTATCTTCACTCTTTCTTTGGTTGTAAATTAATTCATGGTTAAATTTCCAAAGATTTTAATTTATAATCCTGAAAAGAAAACAAAAATAATTAATAACAAAAAACAAGATATTGCATTTTAAAATGGTAAAGCGACTTATGCGCCACCTGTACTATCAACACGTATTTCATGAGCAGCACGCCACCTGCTCCCTACGAAAAAGGACGCTTAGCCCCCCCAACATTTTTGTCTCTCTAGGTTTCAAAATTATTAGCGCATCTAGGCCCCAAAACTTTTGGCGTCCCTTTAGTTAGTTTTAGTTTAAATCCAAAAATTTTCAGTAGTGTTTTGGAGCAGCGATTACCCAATAAGGCGAAACATATTAGTTCTTTCCAAACTGACAGCAAAACCTGTTGTGCGGATATTTTTGCAGATGCGGATTTATTATTTACAAAAGCTGCGGATTCGGATCAACGATATGCGGATACAGAAAAGCTTATCCGCGCAGGGATCTACCCATGATACCATTCTGGCTACGTCACTGAACAGAGCATTTGTTAATATTTTTAAAAACAATTATTATTTTTTTAAATATTATAAAATACTCAAAATGAGGAGCTGTAAAATACATACATGCAAATTTTATATACGGGGTGTTCCAAAACAACGTTGAAAGATTTACAAGGCATGTAGTACGGTCGAAAACAAGTTAAAAGGTCTTAATATACTAATATAATAATAAAAATGATCGTCAGTCACACCATTCATTTAATAATACAATGTGTACAATATAAAAAATCTATTAAAACAATGAAATTATAGCTAAATTAATTTCAAGTCACTTGAAATTTTTAAAATGAATAGTTTTATATTATATTAAATAAAAATTATCGTCAGTTGCCGACATAACGGAGTAAAGATCATTGATTACATTATAAAATGCTTAGGCTAAATGCCCGCTCAGTAATTATAATCCCTCAGCTGACTGTCTTACCCCCATTGTGCAAACAGCTGCTTGTTGTTTTTATTATTATTGAATTTGAAATGGCTTTGTATATATATATTTTTTACGACAGGTTTATACAAGCGACTGACGTATGATCCCCCGCTACGCACGCAGCTGATTTTTTTTATTATCACTTAAACAATAACTGCAATTTTTCAAGTGGCTTGAAATGACTATTGGATTTTTTTTTTCAGCCCCACCACGATTCTGGCGGCTGACGCTTGTTTTGATTATTAGCCATATCTAAACTATCAATTACAACAAACATTAAGCGGGATGAAATGACAATAAACCAGTGGCGAAGAGAAACCTCCGTTAGACTTGCCCTCCCAAAAAAAAAAAAATTTTTTTTTTTTTTTTTAATATTTAGATAAATCTTCAAAAATACATCAAATTATGTTCTATACAAATTTTTGTCCAAGGCTTGCTTTACTTGTTACGAATTAATTATCATGACCATGGAAACGTTACATATAAATATGAAAAAATTGAGACTTTTCAAAATTCAAAATTTTTCGTTTTATCAAAAAACGTCTCAAATAAAAGTTATTAGTTATTGCATTTATAGTAACTTTTGTTCAATAAATTTTTTCGAAATATTTTTCTGTTGCTAAATATTCGCAAAAATCTTAAAATCGACACGAGTAAACTCCCATTTCTCTTCAAACGATCTTTATAAAAAACAATAGGGTTCTTCCCATTTAATAGGAGAATTTTTTAGTACCAAAACGAATTCTCTAAGTTGAACCATTCTTGAGTTATCGTGTATTCATACAGACACACACACATACGGACGGCACTTCGAAAATAGGTTTTTTGGATTCCCTGGACCATGAAACGTGGTCATCAGTCAAAATCTCGACATCGAAAATTTTCGCGATTACAATACTTGCCCCTTATATATTAAGGTCGGGCAAGTAAAAATGCAACGCTGCCTCCCGGACTATCAGTGTAGTCTGTTGATAGCAGCACACATGTCCGATGTCAAAACATTACAGCCAACGTAGGTGTATATGTGAAAACAACCATAAAGTGTTCAACAAATTATGTTTAACCCTTTACAGCATAGTGTGCCATATATGGCACATTCCGATTTTTACTTTTTATTTTACTTTTAAAACTGAATCAGAACGTTACTTCATGAATGTTCATGTATGCCACATACACAGCAATGGACCCTGCAGTATCTCAGGTAATGGGCTGCAATAGATTTGAGGATATCAAGGTTATAACCGAACCGCAAAACCGCGGTTTCCAGTGCAAAAACCAAAACCGCAAAAAAACGCGGTTTTCGGTTTATCCTTACGAAAAACGATACAAAGGTAAGAAGAAAATTTCTCAAATGTGGCAAAAAATGTATTATTCTTGAATAAAGGCTTTATTAGATTTAAAAAATATATCAGTAGATAGGTGCATAATGTATGCTACCAACTAGACTTTTCTTTTTTATTAGATATCAAACATAAAGAAATGTATTGGCGCCAGACGCAATGCACATGGGAAAGTCAGTGTGCCAGAGTGCACTATTCACTATTAAAGCAACATCCACCTATGCCGAAAGAACATTTTCATTAAGCGCCAACTTCTGCACCAAATTGCGTTCACGTTTAAACGATAAACATTTAAATAGTTTAGTGTTTTTAAAAGCCTTTTATTTAAATTTAAATCAACCTTAAGTTAGTATGTGACGTAGGTTGTAGTGTATAATTATTGTATGTTTTTTTATTAGTATTAGTTTTTTTATTGTAAAGTATAATTCGTCTCAATTTGTAACACGAAACTAGATCTGGTTACTTTGGTGACTGTTGTGGTGTAAACAGACTTTGGCGTATCCGTGTGAACCAATACTATGATAATATTATAAATGCATTGTCAATATACAACATAAAAAATGAACTTTACCTGTTAGTTACGTATTACCAAATGAGACAGATAATATAATTCGCGACTCAAACTAACGTTGGCGGCGCTGCGTACGACAGTTGATGCCCGACGAGAAGCGTATACGTCATAAGTTTTTTCTTAATATTTATCAAACAATGTTCAAACAATATTTCGGCAAAAAAGCACTGTATTTAAGTCACTATATTTAAAAAAACGTCTTAATTCACATAAACTGCAGCACAACACACTACAAATATTATACAAATATACGCTTCTGTTTAATTTACCAAGCCGCCACCAGATGTCTCACTGTTATTTGGAGTCGCGAATAGTGTATTTCAACACATAATAAAAATTTATTGATTTATTTTAGAGTATCTATAGTAGAAAAAATTTAAATCTTGAAAAACCGAAACCGCGGTTTTTGATTAGTTAAAAACCGAAAACCGCGGTTTTCAAAAATGCGGTATTCCCGATACTCTAGATATTCCTTTAATAAGACCTTTTCTTTCAAAAATTCGAGAGCGACTGCTTTTAATCCCTAGTGAAGAACACCTAGCAATTGACGAGCAAATAATACGGAATAATTTTCTTTTGTAACATAATGTAGAATCATATTAAACCATCATGTTCCATGTATGGCACAAACCCTATTTTCATAAAAATAATAATTAATATTTTAAATACCGTATATTCCGGCGTATAACGCGCACTTTTAACATTGAGTTTTGTCAAATTCAAGTTTTGTCAAATTTGTTGGGTGCGCGTTATACGCCGGTTATAAAACTTACCCGTTCGAAGATTAGAATGGTAATAGTGTAAATAGGGTATAAATAGGATTCCTGTTATATAATTAATACATAATATAAATACTAATCAACTAAACTATCTAAATTTATACATATTTATTTATATTATTTATATACTTAACAAAATGAAGGAATATTGGCATAAAAGTGTTTCCAGGAAAGCAGATTATAAGGGTGCGCGGTATACGAGGAATACATGCAAAAATTAAAATAAATCTATTCAGATTTGAGGTGCGCGTTGTACGCCGGAATATTTGGTATATGTTTTTGATTAATTTTTCTATCAATAAGAACCAATTCCTAATGCCCATGAATTATGTTAGCCAAAAATAAAAATTCATGCAGTAAAGGGTTAAAACGGGAGTTATGGATTCAGTCATAATCAGTGGTATAGGGGATGAAAATATCCTGCCTACGCTACTGATCAGAATATTAATCTGTTAAATTTTGGACTAAACTTTTTATAGAGCAGAACGTGTATTTCTGGTTTTGAACTTGAATGCTGTGGAAAATAACAGGATTTGAAGGTAGACACAGTTGCATTAAGAAATAATTATATTAAAATTTGTAAAACGTATACAGGAGTTAATAATAAACAAATCTAGTGAACTTAACATTTTAATAACAAATGCATCAAAATTAAATTTACATCTTTATTCATACATTTATGTCTAATCTTCGCATATTTTATTGATTCAAATTGCTGACGAGACACATAGTATAGTTGATAGTAGTAGCGACTTTGCCCCCTGGAGCTATATTAATGTTTGGTTTCAGGGGGCAGAAGGGCTTGGCCGCGATCCTTTCCACGTAATTTTATTCCAATCACTCTTTCGATCTTACCAATTACAAGGTTATTCGGAATACCTCGGCCCGCTTCGTAATCGTTTATTACTTGGGGTTTTTCGTTTACTTTCTGCAAAAAAAGAGAACATTATAAACAATAATCAATTTGTAATATCTATACTAAAATATGTTGGTATTAACTTGTTTGTATGTAACATTTTGGTTTCAATAAATCAGTATTTAACCGACTGCCTATCGGGTCTATTCTGTATCTTTTGTGGTTAAAAATGATGGTTAAAAAGTAACATTTTAACTAGGCGTTAAAATTTTAACCTTGTTTCTTATTCTGTATCTCAGGTTATAACCCAAGCGTTAAGTTCTAACATTTTAACCTTATAGTTAAAATTGTGTTGTGAAATTATCTACAAGGGAAGGTATATGGCTTGTGTAAGTGTGGATTTAATGTAAACATGTGTTATGGTTCAATCGTGAATCAACAACGATCAAATATAATAAATCTATATTACGCAAATGTACAATATTTGCGCGTTTTTATTTTATTTTTTTATACATAAATAATGATGGGTGCAGGAAGTAAATAATATAATAATACCATATAACATGCAAATGTATCAATATTTTTTATCTCTTTTCTTTTTTCTGTATTAAGATACTTTTATTTTCAGGTTATATTTACCTTATTTTTATTTTTAAACAAACAGAGAAATCAAAATTTATAAATGTAATCACAATTTTAAAGTTTTAAATATTTACTTGCAATATATTGGGAAATCTTTAGGTTCTTCTCGGATTTTCACACAACATTTGTAAAACGAGATATTCTGTACAAGTTTTAGACAAATGAAAATATTTTGAAATGTTTCTTCAGGTAAATTAAAAGGGTCAGTCATATCAGGCAGTTGCCTTTGTTTAATTCGAACTGATCTCCTAAAAAGCATTTTTATATATTTTTTATTCACCTATATTAATTTTTTACTTATTAACCTCTTGATGTTCAATTTAGTAATGATTGGTTTAAAATAAATAGACTTGCCATGATTAATTCTAAAAATGCATTTTTTCTGGCTATTTGACGTTTAGAGGTGGTTACTTATTACAGCTGGTTAAAAGTTAACGCCATGTATTTGGCTGGAGTTAAAATTCCGATTATATACCCTACTGAATTAACCACATCGAGGTTAAAATTTAAACGTCATAGAGTTATAGAATAACAAAATATTGTAAAGCGTGGTTAAAATTTTTTAACTTCGACCTTGAGGTTAATTTTTAACTTTTTAAGACACAGAATAGACCCATATGTGTGTTCACATTTATTACAGTGGCGACAAGTTATTGGAAATAAAAGTTATAAATTCAATAAAAATTTTAATAAAATAATACAAAAAACGAGATAATAAATATTATTAATAAAGATGACGATCATGTAAAATTAATGAGCTCGACTTAAAAAACAAAAAGTGGTCAACTTACGTCGCACGCCTGGAATAATTTTTTGTAACAAATAAAATTGAAAACCAGTTAAAAGTGTCTACTTTGTTAACTGTGGTGGGTGATGAAACATTCGAGCTCATTGGGGACTTGTGCGACCCACAGAAGCCGCAAGATAAAACTTTTGAAGAATTAACGGTGTTAATTCAAGAACTTTTGGACCCCAAACCTTCGCAAATAGTCGAGCGTTGCAAGTTCCGACAAAGAAAACAAGAAGACGGGGAAACAATCGCACAATATACCGCAATTTTGAAAAATAGAGCTAAATCCTGTGATTTCGGCACCACACTAAGTGAAAATTTACGTGATCAGTTAGTATCCAGCGTTCATATGCAATTAAACAAAGGCTGTTCACGATAAAAAAATTAACATACGCCAAAGCATACGAAACCGCAATTAATATGGAAGCCGCCGTTAATGATGCCAATTCGGTCTTGGAAAAAGCAAGCGAGGTACCGTCAACATCATCAGCAGCAGCCCTACACCAGGTCCGGAAATTGATACTGGTTCCGCTATATCTGCAATTTCTTTTCAGTTTTATAAAAAATATTTTACTTATCTGAAAGTTAATAAAACTAATTTAAATTTAAAATGTTATGACGGTAAACCAATAGAACCAGTAGGATATATTAAAGTAAAATTAAATTATGAGGATAATATATTTAATTTAGATTTGTATGTTATAGATCATGGTGGACCCCCACTCCTGGGACGCAGTAGGTTGAAGGAATTAAATCTATATATATATATAAAATCGTAACTAAGCTACCTACTCATAATCAACGCCCAGCCCAAACCACTGAACCTACAATCATGAAATTCGGCGAGTATATTCCCTGCATGACGTAAGCACCCACTAAGAACGGATTTTTCGAAACTCATTCTCTAAGTGGGTGAAAAGGGGGTTAAAAGGGGTAAAATTTGGCTTCACGGTTTCCTTAATATCTCTTAGGTCCAATAAGATATCGACTTGGTTTTTGCTTACAAAGATTACTCATGTAAATATTAAAAAACTTATTTCAGGATTTTGTTCGAATTGACCCCTAAAGGGGTGAATCTACAATCAGGGTGAATTATAGAACCCTTCGCAACTTCTGTGTTTTTTGTGTTATAACATTCCTTTTTGGCATATAGGTATCTTTTTAGAAAATTTAGAAAGTGTTTTGACCGTTTTTTTAAATTTCACCCCTAAAGGGGTAAATTGGTATTTTTTATTCGATAGAATTTCGTCTAGATAAAGAAACATAAAATTCGGGGAGTAAATTCCTTTTATGACTTAAGAACCCCCTAAGACATAATTTTTTGAAATTCGGCCTCTCAGGTGTTAAAAGGGGTGAAATGTGTTTTCACGGATTCCTCAGTATCTTTTAGGTCAAGAATATATCGCCTTGCTTTTGCTTACAAAGACTACCCACATAAATGTTGAAAAACTTATTTTTCAGGATTTTGTACTAATCAACCCCTAAAGGGGTGAATCGACAATCAGGGTGAATTATGGAACCCTTCGCATCTTCTGTGTTTATTGTGTTATAACATTCCTTTTAGGCATATAGGTGTCTTTTTAAAATATTTAAGTGTATTGACCTTTTTTTTTTAATTTCACCCCTAAACGGGTAATTTGGTATTTTATATTCGATAGAATGTCGTCTAGACAGAGAAACATAAAATTCGGAGAGTATATCCTTTTTATGACTTAACAACCCCCTAAGAAATGATTTTTGGAAATTCAACCCCTAAGGGGTGAAATGGGGTAAAATGTGTTTTCACGGATTCCTCAATATCTCACAGGTCCAATAATATATCGCCTTCATATTTGCTTCTAAATATTATCCATATAAATGTTGAAAAACTTATTTCAGGATTTTGTCCTATTCATCCCCTAAAAGGGTGAATCTACAATCAGGGAGAATTATAGAACCCGACGTATTTCCTGTGTTTGTTGAGTTATTAAATTCCTATTTGGCATATAGATGTCTTTTTAAAATGTCTCGATGGTTTTGACAGTTTTTCAAAATTTCACCCCTAAAGAGGTAAAAGGATATTTTTTATTTGATAGAACATCCCTTGGACATAGATACATGATGTTCGCAAAGTATATTCCCTCCATGAGGTAAGCATACACTAAGACGGGATTTTTCGAAATTCAACCCCTTAAGAGTGAAATATAATTTCAAGGATTCTTAAATATCTCTACAAACCAATAAGATATCGTCTTGGTTTTTCTTACAAAGATTACCCATATAAATATTGAAAAACTTATTTCAGGATTTTGTTCTAACCCACCCCTAAAGTGGTGAATTTCCGAACAGGGTTAATTATACAACCCATCATATTCCCTGTCTTTGTTGAGTTATAAAATTCCTTTTGGCATATAGGTGTCTTCAAAATATCTTGAAATGGTATTGACAGTTTTTAAAATTTCACCCTTAAGGGGTAAATGGGAATTTTGTATTCGATTGAACATCCCTTGGACATAGATAAATAAAATTCGTGAAGTATATTCCCTCCATGACGTAAGGAGCCACTAAGACGGGATTTTTCGAAATTCCACCCCTAAGAAGTGAAAAGGGGTGAAATGTGATTTCAAAGATTCCTCAATACCTCTTAGGACCAATAAGATATCATCTTGGATTTTGCTTACAAAGATTACCCATACGAAAAAATTATTTCAGGATGTTAGCCGAATCAACCCCTATAGGGGTATACAGTCGTGGTGAATTATACAACCCTTCGTATTTCCTGTGTTTATCTTTTTTTGGCATATCGGTGTCTTTTTAAAATAGCTCGAAATGATTTTGACAGTTTTTAAAAATTTCACCCCTAAAGGGGTAAATGGGTATTTTTTACTCGATAGAACGTCCTCTGGACAAGATACATGAAATTCGTAAAGTATATTCCCTGTATGACGTAAGTTCCCACTAAGACGGTATTTTTCGAAATTCAACCCCTAAGGGCTGAAATGTGATATCAAGAATTCCTTAATATCGATTGACCCAATAAGACATCGACTTGGCTTTTGCTTATAAAGATTAACCATACAAATGTCGAAAATTTTATTTCTGGATTCTTTCCTAATCAACCCCTAAAGGGGTAAATCTATAATCGGGATGAATTATACAACCCGTCGTATTTCCTGTGTTTATTAAGTTATAACATTCATTTTATAACTTAAAAGTTACCCGTGCACATGTTTAGAAACATACTACGAATTTTACACAAATGAACCTCTAACGGGGTGAATCTACACCTGAGGAGAGAGTCAGCAATGTGATCTATAAAGAATCATGACTTACAATAATTGCACGATGATGGCAAACCGTCAATAAACCGTAGCGAAGCACGGGTACTCAGCTAGTATGTCAATAAATGATTATGTAGTGCATCCTTCAATTTATTCACTCAGTATATGTTTATAATACCCAGATATGTTTTATAATAATTGGTTGTTTTAATAAAAAGAAGGTTACGTTAAATTTAAAAGATAATGCCACGAATGATTTTTGCAAGGCAAGGCCTTTAGCTTTTGCGCTAAAAGAAAAGGTAGATGCTGAATTAAATAATTTAATTAAATTAAATATTCTTCGTCCGGTCGATTATTCTGAATGGGCGACGCCCATAGTGTAGGGCTGCCATAATTGTCGGACTACCGACCGGGACCCCCCCCCAAACAACCCCCCACAAAAAACTTTTATCGACAATAATACCTTTATTATAAAAAATTGCACAATATTTTAAAAAAATAAAAAATTTTAAATACAAGAAAAAAATAATTAAAGTAGAGATTGATAATAGGTATTCCAAGAGCAAAACGTTGGGATCAATGGTGAATCATTTTGGAACACTCAGTTCGACTGGAAAAATTTGATGTTTTTTTTTTGTGGATGCGTCTTTATCAAATCTAAAATAATATAATATAAATTAATGGGCGATTCAATTTAATCACGTATCACTCTCAGTGTTGCCCGCTGGGAAAAAGTGCTTGCGAATTTCAGTGTTGCCAATGTGCTGCGTGCGCATATCAACATTAGACACTAACTGACTGGTACTCGGCATTACTCCGGAACATTTCGGACCTCGAATCTGTTATATAATTTATATATAGTATGTATATATGTATATGTACAATATTATCGAAAAAAAATTTTTTAATTATGCATAAATTTTAAATCGACCGGGACAAATGACTCTTGGACCGGGACACTGGGACACAAACCTCAAAACCGGGACATGTCCCGGTGTACCGGGACGTATGGCAGCCCTACCATAGTGCCAGTTTTTAAAAAAGACGTTAGTATAAGAATTTGCGGCGACTTTAAAATAACGTTAATTAAAGACGGAAACGTATCCTCTTCCGCGAATTGAAGAACTTTTTTCGAAATTACAAGGTGGAAATTTTTTTAGTAAAATTGATTTGAGACGAGCATATGCGCAAGTTGAGTTAGATGATTTGTCAAAAACACTCACTTAACACTTGCCGTGGATTATTTCAATACAACCGTTTGCCACGGGATTTCGTCGGCACCCGCAATTTTTCAAAAATTAATAGATCAAACATTTTCAAATTTACCGGGTGTTTGTGTATTTCTAGATGACATATTAAAGTACGTTTTATTGCTTTCAACCGAGTTGCGAAAGTTTAGCCAGAAGAAAGTGTGCAAAAAAACGATCAAGAATCGTTTGTCGTTTGAAGCGTTCAAGGTCGGAACTGTCACTTTGATAATTCACAATAACCATAAAATAATTATACAAATTGGATCAAAGAGCTGTCATATTATTTGCTATTAATAAAGTGGGGAACAGAATGCAACGAGTTGACGGCGTTTGGACGGCGCTATCTCTCAGAAGAAAGTTAAAACCAAGCTGTCGTACGCAAGTGCATAGAATGTGTAACGTTCTAGCGGCGTTCGAACGCCGTTGATACTGAATGTTCGTCAACTTCCAACTTTTGACGCCCTTGAACGTTGACGCAGAACACCTAACCTCAGTTTTTACTGAATGGTAAAGTGTTTGTATGTATAAATAACTTGCATACAACATAAATAGCATCATACACAAGTCTTCATCATCCATTATAATTTTAATAAAAGAAAGCGCACGTATAAACACAGATATAGGTTGTCACGTGACACTTTGACGGCGTTAAAAATGATTGCATTGTGTGCAGGCGAAAATTCAACGGCGCTAACGCAACGCCGTCGCAAATGACGGCGCGCTGACGGCGTAGCGCGCTGTGCATTCTGTTCCAGGCTTAACTTATATCGACTTAGAAAAGACTACGATGTAGAAAAATTGGATGGTAGTATTTTATATTATATAATTCAGAAGTAAGTATTGGTTATTTCAAGTCTGTTTAACGTGTAATAATTAACTAATAAAAGAATTGAAGAAAAGATACAGTCTTATTATTTTTAATTAAAATTGTTTTTTAGCAATGTAATGATCATATTCCAAAAATTAAAATTATGTAGAGTTACTTTAAATCACATTTTAGAATGAATATCTTCACATTTGAAGCAATTTTACAAATTCGTTGTTATCAAAAACTTTCAAACAAACTTTTTAGATTAACCAAAACAATATTTTAGCTCGAAAATTATCTTCCCACAAACGCTACGAGCTCACGAGCTTGTAGCAAAAGTGGGAAGGAGATGGAAAAATACCTGCAATAAAACAGCGAATTGTGTTGCCAGTGGTGGCAGTGGAAGGAATTTGTTAGCGATAAAACGTACTTACTAATAACGGGGAAAAATGAAAGCGAACATTTCAAAAAATTACATAGGGTTTTAAATAAAATACAAGAGTGCGGTTTAAAAATAAAAATTAGTAAATGCTCATTTTTTAAAAATGTATTAGTTATTTAGGTTATGTCATTGATACTGAAGGGTTACATACATGTAGAAATAAAATCGAAGCAATTTCTAAGGTACAAACTCCGGGTAATGCAACTGAATTAAAAGCTTTTTTGGGGTTAGTAAATTACTATGGCAAATTTATAAAAAAATTTAAGTATGATTTTACATCCCTTACACCAGCTGTTACGCAAAAATATAGAATTTAATTGGGACAATAAATGTGAAAATTCGTTTTGTCATATAAAGGAAAAATTAAAATCATCTCAAGTCCTTGTACACTTTGACCCAGATTTACCCTTAAGTCTAGCAGTTGACGCGAGTCCATTCGGTCTTGGCGAGAGACCCATCGCTTACGCATCGAGAACCTTAACGAAAAATGAAAGTAATTATTCACAAATTGATAAAGAAGCACTTGCAATTATTTTTGGAATAAAAAAATTCCATCAGTATTTATACGGAACATTTTTTACTTCATACACAGATCATAAACCATTAGTTACAATTTTTTTGGAGATAAAAAAGGCATACCCCAAATAGCAGCCAGCCGTCTGCAACGATAGGCCGTTATTTTATCCGGTTATAACTTTGAAATAAAATATATTACGTCAAGTCAAAATGGTAGTGCCGACAGTCTGTCTCGTTTACCCTTAAAACATAAATGCAGTGGCGCAGCCAAGGGGGGGCCGAAGGGCCTGGGCCCCTCCCAGGACCAACAGATTACTCGGCGCTCTCCGGATAGTTGAAGATAGAATTTGTTAAACACTACCAGTGCCGCAGCCAAGGGGGGGGGGCTCCCAGGACCAACAGATTACACGGCGCTCTCCGGATAGTTGAAGATAGAACTTGTTAAACACAACCAGTGGCGCAGCAAGGGGGGGGGGGCTTATTTGGGTGGCAGTCTATTTTACATACAAAATGATAAGTAGTGACGGAACTTTAAATATCCCGAAGGGTTTCTTGAAATTTTTTTATAAACAGAAAAGGGGAAGAGAGTATATTTTACATTTTTAAATATATTTTTCCCCTAAATAAGCTCAAGTGATTTTGATTACCGCTTCAGGGGCCATAAAAAATAAGGTTCAGGGCCGTATGCGGCCCGCGTGCCCTCGAAATTTGATTCGGCCCACCCCAAGACAAAATCCTGGCTGCGCCACTGCATAAATGTAAAACTATAGCAGATCAGAGCCATTTGTTTTATATTGAGGGCGCTTTACCTATCACTTTTAAGCAAATTTCAGCCGAAACAATTAAAGATAATGTTTAAAAAATCAGCTGTGGCCACAGGACCGACCGCCATCACAAAGTATTTGTATAAAATACATTCTAGCAGCAGAGTAGAAATAACTTGGCCTAATATTTTCTAACAGAGACATTATTTATCATGACCATGAAAACGTTACATATAAGTATGAAAAAATTGAGATGTTTTAAAGTGAACTTTTTTAACTTAAAAAAAAATCGAAAAATTTTTAAAAATTTTACAAAAAGTTTTTCGTTTTATCAAAAAACGTCTCAAATAAAAGTTAATAGTTATTGCATTTATAGCAACTTGTGTTCAATAAATTTTTTCGAAATATTTTTCTGTTGCTGAATATTCGCAAAAATCTTAAATTTGATACGAGTAAACTCCTATTTCTAGTCAACCGATTTTTACCAAAAGTTGATCAACTCGTGTCATTGATGTCAAAAGCTTAAATTATCAGTTTCAAAAATCCTTTTAGCCTAATTTGCTCTGCACGTGTACACAGACAGCCAGACGGACGGACATACAGACAGACGGACGGACGGACAGACATACCGACAGACATCATGCTAAAAATAGTCAAAACGTTATGTAGGGACCTGAATTCGTGGAGATCCATCGAAATCTCGAAATGTCAAAATCGGTATGATCACAATACCTCCCTTATATATTGTCACAATTATGACATAATTGTATGCTAATGTCCCAATTCCTTGAGCGGCCTTTAGGTCGTGTAGGTCGCGGTTGCTGACTTGAGGTTTTGGAAATTAAAGAATGTGCAAAGTGTTGCGTGTTTGTCAACGTAAGTTTTGAACTACTTCTGATGTGTTGATAAACATTATTCAATTGTGCCGACTATGGTCTTTAATTGCTGCCAACAATTACACAAATGAATAATGTTTCCAAAACAATTGAGGTAGGACTTGACATCATAGTGTCCTGGTTAACAGTTATAAAATGGTCTTAGGGAATAGAGTCGTCAGTCAATTATTCATCAGAGTCTGTTAGTGATTTATTGAGTCAGTTAGTTATTCATTCGACCATCTTTTGTGAGCACGCTACCCGAGGACCAGCCCAGCTGTCAAGTCACCAACCCGAGATGTGAGTGCCGTCTACAGGGCTTCTCCACGTGTCCGCCTCGTGCGGATACATGGTGTGGTTCGACCGATCCTGGAGAAGCCGGGGCAAGAACGGGACTGACATCAGCCGCTAACCGTCAACACAGCAGCCATTCTGACAATTAATTGTATTGTATTGTAACATTATTATAATATAATAAATTTTGTAGAAAAGATGTCCGTTCTTGAATCCACCCCATGACAATATGTTGACGGTCGGTAAAAAAGGTTTTGTTTTTCGTAAGAAATAGTTGGGATTTTAAGGCATCTCAAAATTCAATTTATAAATCCTTTTTCAAAATTAAAGACAAACTGCATATCGAGTCCAATTGTTTATTACGTGGTCTTCGAGTAATGATGCCCAACAGTTTACAAAAATTTATGCAATAAATATGAAAATCTCGTATGATTTACAAAAATCAACTCTTATAAAACTCAAAATAACACTCAACAAAAACCAATGACCATTTGTAGAATACTGCGTCTTCACAGATCAGCGTGTTTTAGAGCTGGCAACGTCGACAAGCAAGAAAAGGATAGCGTCATTGTGTAAACCCATTTGAGAGTATGAAAAAGAACTACTCCATATGTCCTGTACTGCATACTTACCTTTGAACAGACTATAGTAACAGGTCAAATTTAATTTAGTCATGATATAAGACAGAATTAGAGTAAATAGGTATTTAAAAATATACCTATAGGCTATTCCAAACCTTTGATTCGAGCTTTTGACCGTTTTGGTTAAGCTTTATAAATCATACTTACAATAAACATTTTTAGGTTAAATTTAATATCATTAAAAAATGCCATTTTCATTACATTTTGATTTTTTGTGTTATTTTTAATACAATTGTCTCATTTCTTAAAATTCTTACATTTTCCAAAAAATTTAAAATGTATTATTTATTTTATTTTTCTAATAAATGTCACTTAATAATAACCGCAAACATGAAAAATGTAAAAACCTAGCCAAGCTCTGTTTTCGTGACAACTTAGGACCGGTTTCTGAAAGCTTAGTTAACTATAACCAAATACTTAGAATACGGTTGCTATGGTTACTTATGGGATTGTTATATTGTTAACGCAGTTAACCATTTGCTTATAGTTCACTAAGCTTTCAGAAACCGGCCCTAAAAATACTAAACCCCCATTTAGTTCCGCCTAAATCAAAGGAATGACCTATAGTTAAAATATCCAGCGTTCTACATCTACAGCTATTTGTGGCAAATAAAAATAGCTCCCAAGGGATAAAAAAGGGTGATTGTTAATGTATAGATGTTGAAGAAATTAGGCGTAATTAGTATTTTTACATAAAAATTAATGTAAACGATACTCGCATTGATTTTAACAGATATCGTATTTCTCGTTACTGCCTTACGGGAGCTCATCAATTCCGCAACTAAAACCGCTGCAGAATTAGTTTCGTTCAACCGATTTTGTCGTAATTAGTCTCAAATAATTACTTAAGTTGTATAGAAATCAGAAAAAAAAAAAAACCTAGAATTTGTCGATTTTTCTAAATTTCAACGTGATCCGATGGAGCTGAAATTTTGCACATTTTAATACTTCATACCAGGCCTGGGCAAATGGCGGCGCGCGGGCCGGGTCCGGCCCACGAAGCATTTTATAAATTATTGTGTCCTGCAAAAATATTACTGTCTGTCCAATATTTTCTCAAATTTTCATTCTTTCCAATTTTCTTTTCATTTTTTTCTTCTTTATATTGCATAATAAATACACGTTTTGGTTTTGATATAAACGACTTTTTTTGGTCTTAAAAATAATAAGTGATTAGTGACTCATAACAGTATTCTACCTATTGAAACAATTGCATGCATGTGTTTCCATTATTTACCAACAAATAAGTCGTTATTTTGAAGGCCCCAAAATGCAATTTTCTGAACAATTTTAACACATCTATGGACAAACACACCTGTGTGTATACAGACGGGTCCAAGATCGATAACCAGACTGGAGCAGCAGTAGTAATAGGAGAAGAAGTCCAAAAATACCACCTGCCAAGCATGACAGGTGTTTTTACAGCCGAAGTCTTCAGCATTCTCAAGACAGCAGAGACCATAGTACACGACCTCAACATAAGAAAGAAATACACAATCTGTACGGACTCCCTGAGCGCGATCAACAGCATGCAACAAATGTATCCGAGCAACAAGCTTGTGCTAAAGATCCAGGAAAACATCCATGAAGCCATCAATCGGGGTACTGAAATATCAGTCATGCGGGTACCGTCCCATATCGGCATCCAGGGAAATGAAAAAGCAGACGCCGCAGCAAGAGAAGCTGTAACACAACCAGCCCTCTCAATGCCATGCCCAATACAGGACCTTAAAATTATGATAAAAAAGAAAATAAAAGAAGACTGGAACCTTCAATGGCTCGAAACTCAGAACAATAAGTCACGAACAGTAAAAGAAAATACAATACAATGGCCGACACACTACCCCAGAAGGGATGAAATAATCATCACAAGATTACGAATAGGGCACACAAAGTTAACCTATCAATATCTGCTACACAATATGGAATACAACATATGTGAAGAATGCAATGAACAAATCACTGTACAATACATAATTATAAATTGTCCAAAGTATTCCATACAGAGAAGAAACAACAACGTTGCAGGATCTCTGAAAGAAGTACTCTCAAACAACACAACAATGCTGAACAACACACTGAAATTTCTACAAGACTCAGACATCATACAAAACTTATAAACTAACATGCATAATAATAATAATAAAAAAAAAAAAACTGTATTGTATTATCACTGAAATATTGTATTAGTATATCATTACCAAATTGTACCGTACACTAGTAGCCTATGTAGCTGAAGTGTCCTTAAATATTTAAATTAAAAAAAAAAAAAAAAAAACATTTTATTATGTAAGGATATACAAGTTTTACACCGTTGAATAGAGAAAAAAGTTGAATAATAATATGTGTAGTGTAATTTCAAGCAAAGTTATTTACTGTCATACCTTTTGCAAAACAAGTGTAAAAACATTTTTGATACGGTTATCGTCTGATACATTTTTATAATTCTTTTTATTAAGGAAATAATCGAGGTGAGCATATGTGTTGCCTTACCCTGAATACACAGTATCATAAATTCTTATAAATAAACCAATAAAATATAAATAAATATGTAAATAAATGTCTAAAATAAAGATATAAAAAACTTTAAATTCGCAATAATGTAACTAAATTATATTAGCAAAGTTCCGCAACACAAGATAAAATAATAGATTAAGAGATATTTGTATTAAGAAACAAAAAATCAAACTGTAATGAAAATGATGTTTTATAATGATATTCACCCTAACCTAAAAATGTTCACTGTAAGTATGATTTACAAAGCTTAAACAAATTAATCAAAAGCCCGATTCAATCGATAAAAGTTACTAGATTTCTAAACCTAATTCCGCTTAAAAGTTTGGAATACGCTATACAGTTACGGTTAAAATAAAAAATACACCTAATACACTAACCCTATTTGTAGTTGGAACACTAAATAAATTCATATTTTTATTCTAACTGGCATAACCAATAAAGCACTTTATGATCTATTAAAACCATAATATTTATCAAGAAATATTATGTGGTGATGGAAATATTTTGATATTTGTGAAAACACTACCTGAAATGGTTGGTCAAAATAATAAATACAATGGAGAAAATGTAGTCAAATACAAAATTTATTATTCATTTTACTGTTACTAATTACATAATACTAATTTTTATAATCTTAGTAACATGCCTTTTAATTATCAAAACGGCCCAACATCGTTTGGGTATCGACTCGATGAGCCGTTGACAGCTCTCTACAGGAATGTTGTACCAAGCTTCTTGAACAGCAGTCCATAATTCAGTGTTGTTCCTTGGATTTTCCTGTTCAATCCTATTCTTTATTAGTTCCAAAGATTTTCTATTGGATTCAAATCCGGTAATTGAGCAGACCAAGGTAAAACTTGAACATTGTTTTGCTGGAACCATGGTTTTGCTGCACGAGCCGTGTGTTTAGAGTCGTTATCTTGCTAGTAGTTCCATATTAGTCGCATATTCCATTCAGCATAGGGTAGCATAATAGTTTCCAAAATTAGGATGTAAATTTCTTTCGTCATTATCTTATCTATGCGAAATAATGGACCTATACCATGCCAAGAAAAACCACCCCAAACTAAAATTTTACCTCCTCCATGTTTAACTTTTTTTTTTCGTGTCCTTAGGGTTAAACGCCTGGTTTGGAGGACGTCTAACAAATTTTTTCCCATCATTTGCAAACACCATAAATTTACTTTCCTCACTAAACAAAATATTTCTCCATTTTTTAATACCTTCTGCACCATATTAGTAAATGTGTTCTTGAGCAAATTCCTTACGGGCTTGTAAGTGTCTTGGTTTTAATAATGATACTTTTCTAGGCAAACATGATCTTAAGTTATGCTCTACCAACTTCCTTCTAATGGTTCGTGCAGAAATTTTCGGTTGTAGTTCGGTTAGTAAATTAGTTGATGACATGAAAGGATTTTTTTCCAATCTTCCAAAAGAATTGCCATCATTTTTTAATTAAGTTTCTCATTTCACTACCACAATGCTTATTCTTACCCACTTTGCAATAGTTTGAACAAAACTAAATATTTTTTTTTTTTTTGTAAAACATATACTTATAAATACATTATGAACTTGTCTGAACCTGTCTTAACTCCGTTTGCAAATTATTATTATGAGTTTTAGGAAATGTATTTATTATTTTGACCAACCATGTCAGGCAGTGTTTTCACAAAAATCAAAATATTTCTATGACCAAATAATATTTCTTGATAAATATTATGTATTTAATAGCTCATAAAGTGCTTTATTGGTTATGCCTGTTAAAATAAAAATATTAATTTAATTAGTGTTGTGAACTACAAATAATAAGGTTACTATATTAGGTGTATTTATTATTTTGACCATAACTGTATGTATAATATGGAAAAATATATTATTTATTTACTATTATATGTTTAAAGGTAGCCATAAAGGTGGCCTGAACAGTCCAAGCCTTGAGGAAATTCTCACCGTGTATGGCGGCGTCCGTGAGACCGCGGCCGGTACTTGAGGCCAAAAAATCCCGAACAAAAATCTTATTTCGGCCTTGAGGCCAGACTCTTACTACCGTGTGTGTGCTGTCGACAGTTGGCCTTGAGGATTTGTAAAGTGAGTGTTGAATTATTTAGTCATGTCTAGAAAATTTTTTCGGAATTCATACTAATATATGAAAATGAACCTTGCTTGTGGCAAGTAAGTTCTAAAGAATACCATGATTGAAATAGAATGGAGGCTGCGTACGCGAAATTATTGGAAAAAATAAAAAAAAGTGGACGCGAAAGCTACAAAAAATGACGTAATTACAAAAATAAACAATATAGTCGGATTGCTGATAGGTGACTGTTCGTTGCTACAAGTATCGATTTACAATACTATATGCTTTATCTGTCTATATCATTATAATTATTTGCATACCCATAGTAACGTATAGTGACGCAAGTTGACACCAAATTATTTTAATAAAAAACAAAACATTAGAAAGAAACGGCATGATTCGGAGATATCTTTACTAATCTAGAAAATAAATTTACGTGGTCTAGAAAATAAATTCACAGCAGTACTCAAACAAACAAAATTATTAATTTTAAGGTAATAATTATAAATAAGGAAAAACTTATACTCATACGTAAATTTTGGATTATAATTTGTTGTTTAATTAAATTAAATTTTTGTTTCCCCTAAGTACAAAGTAATAAAATATTAATGTAAAAATATATTTATTCATATAAGATATTGCTACAAGTTGTATATAAATGTTTATTTTTATTTAAAAAAATTAGTCACTGTAATGCATGATATCGTCGTCATCTGAACTATCGCTGTCATTTCTTGTATTTATTATTATTGTATTAATATCATCAACAATCCTTTCCCTTTCCCACCATTCCTTTATTAAATTTTCGATTTTTTTAACAGATTTTGCCCAAGTTTCACAACTGAATTGATCACAGGCTACTTGCCACATTTTCAAAATTTCGTTATCACTATATCCGTTTTGACCAATATGTCTATCATAATAATTTTTTGTTATACCCCAAATTAGTTCAATGTTGTTAAACTGGCAGTGATAAGGAGGTAATCTTAGTACTTCATGACCATACGTTTGTGCCAATGTATCAATAAAATAAACTGGTTCAGATTTTAATTTCCTTCGTTTTCTCTTGATTTTGTTAGTGAGTTCATATTTATAACATTTTATAATTCTACGAATTGTTGATTCCGAAATCTTTAAGGCAGCTGCTACTCTTTGATGGACACAAGATAGAGAAATAAGTGGCCCATTGTTCTCTTTTTCGGAATTAAAATATTCCAGCAGATTTAAAATTAAAGTTTGTGAATTTAATAATTGGCCGCAATGTCTATTAATTAATATTATTAACAGACACTGACAGCTAAGACAAATAACAAAAAACATTTTTAAAAACGCTGAAAAATGGTAACTAGATTATTATATCAATGCACTACTTGATACATACATGTAACAGTCACCTATCAGCAATCCGACTTTATCAGAAGCGCTATCCAAAAAGAGAATAAAAAAATTAAGGAATCGATGAAATCAGGAGCATCTACTGATTCTACGCACAAGCACAAGTCGTGGTCCTCAAGGCCTTTTCCTTGAGGCCAATCCTCTCCGTGTGTGAGGGTTCGGTAGAGGAATTCCTCAAGGAATTCGTTGAGGAAATACTCACCGTGTATGGCTACCTTAATATACATTAAACTGCACTACTTAAATGGCAATCACAAGTATTATACAGCATGTCCTTTTTCGACTTGCAGAGCTTTCCCATGTTAAATTTTCCATTGCATATTCTATCTTTACTATGAGTTTTAGACAAAAACTTTATTGATAAAAATTATTCAATATTTTAGTCCCAACACATTGTGCCTAGTATTGAATCAAAAAATCCTAATTTGTTTAAAAAAAGGCACACAATATTTTTGTATTTATATCTGAAAATAACAGTTGCCATGAAAATAGTTGGTAGTTTTTTTTACGGCCTTTGCTGCTTTGGCAATTAGCCAGGACAATTATTATTTTTGAAAAATTCCATGCCTAAACGGGACTCCAACCCGAGACCTTAGCAACGCAGAGCACATGTGTTACCACTACGCTACGCCGGTCGGCAGTTGGTAGTTGAAATTGTAGGAGAAGATGAAATTTGGTTTCAACATGATGGTTGTCAACATTATGGTACCAAAGTGAAATAATATTTAAATTTTACATTTCCAAATAAGTGGATTGGAAGAGAAGGTGAAATACTTTGGCCATCAAGGTCACCAGATTTAAATCCTTGTGATTTTTTTCTTGTGGCCCTTCATAAAAAACAAAATGTATAATTTCAATAACATCGACTCCATAGACGATTTAAAACAAAAAATAATTAATATTTGTAATAATATTCATCCGCGGACTATTGAAAATGTAAACAGAATTTTCTACAATAGATTAGCTAATAATGGAAATTTATTTGAAAATTTAATTTAGGTGCAATATTATTTTATTTTGTAAATTTAAGTTTAACCAGAAATAAACTTTATTTGATGTTTGATTTTCATTTGTGCATTCTCTTATTTTTAGACATGAATACAAAAAATATTGTGTGGCTTTTTTCAAAATAATTGAGATTTTTTATTCAAAATTAGACACAGTTGGGGCTAAAATACTGAACAATTTTTATTAATAAAATTTTAGTGTAAAACTCATAACTGAGATAGAATATGCAGTGAAAAATTTAACATGGGAAAGATCTATGTTGCAAGTCGAAATAGTATATTGTGCAACTAGCGAGGAATGCCATATATTCCAGGAATGCGGAATATGTATTCTGCGTGTGTTGCTCACTATGCTTTTTTCCGATTACCATTTTTCAATAAATAAATAAATAATAAAGAAAATACAACATAAATATGGTTAACAGCCATTAATGCGCACGCAGCCAGAACGGGAATGGAAATTATCGGAAACTGCACATACGCATTGCTGCGAATTTCTTTTCCGCATATCGCACATGCGCATTGGGGCACATTTATCATTCCGGCATCGACTGCGCGCGCATGGTGTAACATGCGAAATTAAGCTAATTTCCTGTCAACTAACAGTATCGAAATGAGACAGTTCCATAGTAGTCGTAGGAAAAAGTACATACCGTATAGTCCAGTGTTTCTCAACAGGTGGTCTTCGGACCACCGGTGGTCCGCAGAAAAATTTTGGTGGTCCGAGAAAGTTTTTGTATGTTTTTTGCGTGTTTTTGGTTATTTTTTATGCAATTTTTCATGTAAATAATTTATATTTTGTTTATTTTCTGTAAACTTTCTGTGATATTCTACAAATAAAATAAATGTATTTAGTAGCACATTAAATATATTAGTTTTGTTGTAAAAAATTAACCATAAATTATTATTAGTGGTCCGCGTTAGAAAATTATATATTTTACTGGTCCGCGGTACGGTTTTGATTGAGAAACACTGGTATAGTCTGTTTAAATAAAGCATATTTTCGACCAGAGATACATAATGAACAAGGAATTTGGAATTAATTCTCATTAATTTGCAGTTGTGAGTTTCCCTATGTACAGTTCCTGGCAAGTACCAACTTTTAAAATTAATTCACTAAGCGGAATATTCAAACTCCTGTCAATCATTAATAAAGATTTTCAAAAACTGAAAAAAAAGCACTGCGGAAAAATATATAAAATTATTTTTATTAATATAAAAATATACATGATTAATTTTACAAATATATACAGTTCTTTTCTTAGGATCTTGCAGAACTACAGTTCATTTCTTAGGTTTAAGCGGAACTAAACGGGAGTTTCGGGTTTTTAAGTTGTCAAGTTTTCCTAGGTTATTTCATGTTTCATGTTGGCATTTATTATTCAGTGATATTTGTTATAAAAAATAAAATATATAGCCAAAAATATATACTAACTGGAATTTTCATTTTCGTACGTTGTCATGAGCTCTCCTTTTAATGTTTAAATTGGGCTTTTGCTAAGCAAAATTATCAAAAGCCTCACTTAAACGGTAAAATTTACTAGAATTCAAAATCAAGTTCCGCTTAATCCAAAGAAACAGACTATATATTACATTTTAAAATTTTTGGAAGACATAAAAATTTAAGAAATGAGACATTTGTATTGAGAATGACAATAAATAAAATTTAAAGAAAATTACATTTATTATAAAATATATAATAAAGCCTGTTTCTTTGGTTTAGGCGGAACTAAATTTTCAATTCTAGTAACTTTTACAGATTAATGGCCGGTTGCTAAAGTAAGAATTATCCCTAACTCGAGTTAAAATCATTTGTTTTTGTATGTTGTAGCATACAAAAACAAATGATTTTAACTTGAGTTAGAGAAAACTCTTACTTTAGCAACCCGCCATTAGTGAGGCTTTTGATAATTTTGTTTAGCAGAAGCCTATTTCAAACCATAAAAGAAGAGCTTATGACAACTTACAAAAATGAAAATTCCAGTTAGTTCCGCCTAAACGTTTGGAATAGCCTATACATTTTTATTTTTAAATATTTGGAAGACAAATTAAAGAAAATTACATTTATAATGACATTTTATAACGACAATTCGCCCTATCCTAAAAAGGTTCAATGTCAGTAATACAGACGATTCCGCTTAATCAGGACACCAGTTAATCGGGACATCCGCTTATTAGGGACAAATCCTAAAGAACGGAAACAAAACCGAGGAAATAACACAAATTTACTTCGCTTTTTCAGGACAATATTCCGTTTAATCGGGACAATAATCGTGTGAATTTCCGTGGCGCCGGGGAAAAATTGCCTGTAAAATATTAATTTTAATACAGTTTGTAGTTGACAGTTGGCGTAGCTGTAAAAACCAGCACAATACAAAATTGTTTTAGTTATAGCGGTTTAAAATCTACAGAGATTCCAGAGCACAACAGCGCCGAAGAAAATGAAATTTCACAAGTTGTTAATTGTTTTGAATGTAACGAATCGGTCAATCAGGTTGCCATTGTTTTTTTTTCTTGATTTTACAAGTGGTATTTTAAAATTTTTTTTTTAAGAATTCAGATCATAAAATAAAAATTAGGAATCTTACGTTACAGCATCTTTAGAAATATATTTTTTACATAGTTCATTGTTCAAGACATTTGTGCAGAGTTATTGCTTAATAACTTTGAACACTAGCATCTTCTTGATCAATGATTAAACCCTTTTTCTGAGAAATGCGACTAAACTGCTTTTATAAACTCCTATCTCTCTGAAGACGGGGGCACACAGTATTCGGTCCGGTTAGCGTAAAGATCTAATTTGTTGAATTATTAGAGGCATATGTGTCGGCATTCTGGTGGTCTATCCCATTCTATTTGCTTTAAACTTTTAATTATATTAATACCTATATTTTAATCTATTGTAAATATTACTTTTAATAAATCAAATTTTAATTTTAAACCGTCTTACTTAACGTTTGTAAACAACCTTCACCGTTAAGAACTTAAGGGAACAGCTAAGATTGGTAAGTACATATACATATCATTTAATTCACATATCGTAATGATAAACCCTGGATAACACTCACGCCTACTACCCGAACTCCTTTATTCAGGAATCTCATTTGAGATTAAATTTTATATATTATCACAGGCTCGCTACCTAGTGCACAATAAATGGTACGTTATAAAGTAACGCTAAAGGCTAGCTACATGAATTTTCGACAACTGACACTAATTTACCATGTTATGACGAGAATGGAGATTGTGAGGACCCAATTGTTGAAGGCATTAAATCAGAACATCAAAATTTGGAGGAACCCGACGACAGTGATGATGATGATGATGATGATCTTCCTGTGCCCGTAACTAACAGTGAGGCAAAATATATATTGATAGATTTCAGCGTTATTTTATGCAAGATGTCAGCATTAAATATTTGCGCTGATTTTGTACCCCTACAATCCCGCAAAAACACGGCAATCTACTTTGGATGAATTCTTGCAGAATACATAATTTTATTTAAGTTTGAACAACATTTTTCTTTCAGAATTTATTATGGAATTTTTTGTTTCAGAATTTATATTATTTTTTTTATGTAGTACGTATATAATGTTTTAATATGTATGCATTCATATACAGTCAGTGCCCGCTTAACGTACACAATGCGTACACAGTTTCCCGTACGTTAAGCGGACGGTATATTTCCGACTGAATGCATGTAAATACGACTAATTGGTACATACTTTCGGTACCTATGTTCATACGAACGTACATTTTTTCGTACGAACGTACATTTTTTTGTATAAATGACCAATATTCATTGACTGTTTTGAAGTTATATTTAAGCAAGATATGCGTATGAAGCTTGAAATACAGTGTTACCAACTTCTATCTTTCAATTTTCCCCCTTCACTCACACTTACAGAGAAGAATCAGTAAATACGTTGAACGCAGCCGAATATGTACACGTATTTACGAGTGCTTTTCTGTGTATGAATGCACAGCAGTGTAGTCACATGTATTTATAGAAAAATTGGAACTGAATATGGACACTGAAGATATTAACGATTTGTTAGAATCACATGCGGACGAACTCACAACTAATGAGTTATTAGAACTACAAGAGCAAATGAGAACTGAAAAAGAAGACCCAAAAACCGAGAACGAAACAACCGAAATGCAACTAAAAACAGTAAGTGAAATATTAGGCAAAGTGGAAGAACTCATCGACACTATCGAGAATTCGGATCCGGATATTGATAGAAGTTTCAGTGTTGTTAATAATATACGCAATAGCACCGCTTGTTATAAACTTTTATATCAAGACAAAAAGAAAACTGCGGTAAAATTGACAATGGACAAATTTCTAATTAAAAACAACAAATAATAATTTTTTAAATACTTATTTATTTTTCTAAACATGTTTATTTTATATAATGTATGGTTTATTTTTATTTTTTTTAACATGTATATATGTTAGTACTACGTGTTTACTGTTCTATTCGGATTTATGAAAATATTAGGGGCATTAAATTAATAAACTTCAATATTTTGCAAATGATAATACATAAAAAAAAAAAAGTGTAAGAATCTTTTTTTGTAGAAAAATTTAAAATCTGCAAGTTTTATTCAAACAAATTTTACGTTAAGTTTACTCTTTCAAAATTAAATGCGGTCCCGTCATTTAATAATCGGACATTTTTCGTGAATCCGATTATACATTATACATTGTGTGCTATTTCTTTTCCCTTTTTTTAACCATAAAGTTGCCATATCAAATACGAAAACGACGTTTTCGTGTGACGCGATGTACGTTCGCGCGGACAATGTGTACGTTCGTACAAAAGCGACATTTTCATGTTACGCGATGCACGTTCGTACGAACATAGGATCCGTAATTAATCATGTACGTATCATCGAACGTACGTTAAGCGGATGTACGTTACGCGAGCGCTGACTATTTTTATGCAATTTTCAAACAAAATATAACACTAAACCTGTAATTTTTGTAGAACTTCGGATAATTGGGCCAGCTACTTAATCGGGACGAAAAGTACTAGTCCCGATATGTCCCGATTAAGCGGAATCGACTGTATTTAGAAAAATTAAACAAAATGGGAAAAAGACGATTCAAGCGATAAAAGTTAGTAGATTTCAAAATCTAGTTCCACTTAAACATCTGCAATTGCCTAGAGATTTTGAAATCTAGTGATTTTTAATGACTGAATGAAACCGACATACATTAGTATATCGGGCTTTTATATGAGATTTTACAGAAATGTTATATGTATAAACAAAAGAAAATATATATGATATTATGACAAATTACTGACACTGATATTTAAACTGTCATATTTTGGGCAGACTAACCAACATTAATAAAATCACTTAATATTTGAGATGCAGACAGATAACATTAAAAACGTAAATATTATCTAATTCCACACGATCCTAAGAAATGAACTATAGTCTATCCCAAATGTTTAAGCGGAGGTAAATGGGATTTTTCTTTTCTTAATTTGTTATAAGCTGACTTTATTCACTGAATGTGGCTTTTGTTAAACAAAATGGACAGAAACCTCATTCAATTGTTCAAATTTACTAGATTTCTAAATTCAGTTCCAACAACACCAAAGAAATAGACTATGTAGTACAGAAGAATTTACTTGACACATTGATCGATTGAGAACCGATAAAAAAATATATATCTGTTTCACACAGTTTTATGTAAGTTGTCAAAAACGTATTTCTGCTTCTTACTGTAACGAACGTTCATAGTTTTTGTCTTTTTTTTGTTGTATTATAATATGGTCACTTCAACGTATGTCATTTAGTATATAAGCGCGAGTATAGTAGTTTAGTATATATATTTAGTATATAGTATATAAGCACGCGCTTTCAGCTCTGGGCGGTCGCTAACTGTGTAGGGGAAGGGGTTTCATTCATAAGGATAGGGGAATGCATTCTAGTTTTTGAAGGCAGGCCTGTAGAGTGAAACAAATTGTATCTCTTTCTCTCTTTCTAGCTCTGTCTGTGAACAAATTATATGTCTCTATTCAAAAATGGAATTTTATTGCTATAGTTCTCTCCCATTGAACCATATGCTTTAATTAACCGTCATCTGTCATCTAAATTCTCCTCTACTATACCTTGATAATTTTGCAGAATTTAAAATGTTTTAAAAATATCAGTTGGATATTTAAAACAACTATATACAGGGTGTTTACAGTCTTCTTATTTCTTTTTTAATGGGTGATACTACAGGTCAAAAGAAGGTCAAAAAAAGGCGAGATATTAAGGTTAAATTTTTTAATTTTTGGAGTTTTTTCGCCATAACTCTCCAAATATTATCCAATCAAAAAAATTCATTTAGATAAAAGATTTGTCTTCATATTCTTAACAATATTTGTTATATAAATTTTTGCTGTTAAGTCAATAATAAGGGAGTAATTTGGTTTTTGGGGTTAAAAATTCAAAATTTAAATTACTCCCTTATTATTGAGTTAACAGCAAAAACTTACGTAACATTTTTGTTAAGAATAAGCAGACAAATCTTTTATTTAAATGCATTTTTTTGATTGGATAGATATTTGGAGTTATGGCGGAAAAACCCCAAAAATGAATATCTCTTTTATTGTAAAACTTTTACTAAGGTGTTTTAAGGTTTTTCGCCTTCTTTTGACTTTTAGTATCAGCCATTAAAAAAGAAATAAAAAGACCGTAAAAACCCTGTATGTAAATAAACTGGTCAAAAGCTTCATCCAATCGTTAAAATAACTACATTTCAAAATCTAGTTCTGTTTAAACCAAAGACACAGAGTATATATTTGACCCAAAGGTTAAAACGGAACTAAAGAGAATTTTTATTTTCTTAAGTTGTTACAAGCTCATTTTTAATGACTTAATTAGGCATTTGTTAAACAAAATGGTCAAAAGCCTCACTCAATCATTTAAAGTTACTAGATTTGAAAATCCAGTTGCAACAAAAGTAAGACTATATATAGAATAAAGGTCATTTACAATAATGAAAACCGCAAAATATATATTGAATAAAAGAAAATAAATCCACATTATTATTACATAAAATATCAAATATGCTACTGTCACATTAATAACAAAATAATATTGTTTCTTTCCACTAGAACATAGTTTGTTAACTAATTTAACAAATATGTTGTTAAAACTTTCATAAGTTAAAGGGTAGATGAGAAATACTTGTTTGTCGCAAATTATCTCAGAAATTAACTAGAATTATAATCAGATAATTTCACTCTTTTTAACGTGTACCGATGATATGAATTGACTAATACACTACGGTCTTCGATAAAATTTATAAATGGCCCTGAAGCGACTTTTTACTCTTGTCCAACTAGACACACATTTACTAACCTAAAAATTTTTGTGTCGCTCAGTACGATAACCTAACTGGTAAATACCTAAAATGTACTTACAGTTGCCAGATCTTTTTGACTCAATCCTTTCGATTGTCTTCCTTGTTGAATTAACCTTCCAAGGTCCAATGGTACTTTTTCATGTCGTAATTCTTCCGTCTCTCGGTCTAATTTAGCAGTATTTTTGTTAGTCACATGTTGTTTGTTACTTCCTGCTCCCCCTAAAAAAATAATCTGTTAACTATAAATGTAGTAGTTCTTTATTATGCAATGTTATGAAATATAATGTAACTCAATAAAAGATTTTGTCATATTTTTCTAATATAGTAACAATGTTCCTCACTCATATTAATATTGTTGCTGTATTTTTTTTTTCAAATGTTTGAAAATGTTGATGATTATTAAAAAGCATTGTATTAATAATCATGGGAATTAAAAAATGTTAATACTTTGGTTGATTTATCGACTAAATTAAAAATTAACAGCACTATTATCGTTTGAAATATCGTGAAAATAATAGGCTATATTTCGATAAGTATTGAAAAAATATATTAGGAACGAAATACGTTTTGGTTTACTTAATTAATATCGCGATAAAAATCGAAAATCATTTATTATTTTTGTTTTAATTTTACGCAACCAAAATCCACATGTTAATGTTGATAAAAACCGACGTAAATATCGCCGCAACTTTACTAATATTAAATGATATTATAAAAGGCTAATGTGGATAAATAAAACGTGGATAGAATAATAAAATCTCCTTATTCGAGGTGTATTATTAAGGCATGACTTTATTTAAAAATAGATACGCCATGAGTAAATATGTATCGGTACTCACATTTCTGTTGAGTGTCGACAGGGGCACCCTGGCGACGAGCTGCATTAACAGCCTGCTCGCTTTTCATCGTTGATGCTTTTGGGGCTCGTTTTTTCAATACAGTCACAGTATCCCAATCAGACATTTTTATATTTAAATATTATAACTTCGACAAAACAATACTATAAACAATTTACGTAGCTACAACATTCAACGTAACAATTTTAATCACAAATAAAACAGGGTTACCAATGCAATATTGTTGAATATTGCGAACACGAAAAACCCCAACTTATTTATTTCATACAGTTTATAAAAAGAAACTTGTAGATTATTTTCAATGTAATAAAATTTCAAAGAAAATTTTAATTGGCGTATTTTACAATTTAAATAATTGTATTGGTAATTAAAATATAAGGTTAGGTTTAATTAAGTAATTTACCTGTTCTTGAAATTATATTAACGGTGTTATTCTAAACAACTGGTCGTAACAGCTATTAATTAATATTGTTGTAAATAACTATATCAAGTTCTACCAAAGTATAGTATGTCCCATACTAATCTATGACTTCCAGAGGCGTCGCCAGAATATTTTGCTAGGTGGTGTATGTTGCGTGTTGCGTATAGCTCAGAGATAGCTGCTCGTAAAATAAGACTTCTGAAGCACTGCGCATGTACACTATACTGTAAATTAAACGCTCTATGCTCCCAAACAGTGCCGGCTCCACACGGTAAGCAAAGGATGCGTCGCATCGGGGCGCCTTGCGCTAAGGGCGCCGAAATTACCTTTCGGAACACTTTTATAATTAAAAATCTGACGAGACGCCAAAAATCTGATAATAGAATTATATTTAAAAAAGTCTACTCATACAGATATATTATAATCACAAGTGAATAAAACTTTAATTTGCGCTAGTTTAGTTTTAACATTTACGCCATACAAGTGCAATCTTAAAGTCATAAACCAAAGCAATGCCGGCTCCACAATGGATACAAAGGATGCGTCGCATCAGGGCGCCACGATCAAGGGGCGCCATCGCAACGAATGATTGCGCCGCGCCGTTTTTATACTGGCGAGCTAAACAGAAAGTCTTCGACAATTTTTTCTTCACAAAGAAATTTAAATTTTTTAAAAACGGGGCCTCATTTTTATTTTCGGGGCTCCAGGTACCTATACGCATAAAACTAGTGCTTATTCGTATCGTTTGTGTGACGTAAAAAACTTAGAATTCAGTTGCATAAAATCAGTGAATAGGGGATACGCATAAAATTTATATTTCCTTAAAACTACATTTTTTGATATTTTAATGTTAGTTATGTCACCTAACACAACAAAAGTCACATTTTAATTAATATTATAGCCAAATTTTTTAATTAAAATATTGTAAATTTGAAATAAGCCGACCACGCCGCGAAGGTTGTCGAGTAGATACGACTGAGACTGTAAGGGTTTGACGTCACAGATACAGACAAAACATAATGTTTACGTGTTTATATTGTATTGTTTGAGTTTTGTATTTGTTTTTAAACAATTTTTCACGCATTTATTATTAAAATAATTTATAAAATATATGTACTCACATTAAAATGGTCTTCACAAACATAAAGTTTACTTTTTTCTGAAATATCGGTTTTATTTCGCCTCATAGCTTTTCTGTTGTTTTTCGTCATCAGGTAATGATAAATTATTTTTTTGGATTTCTAATTGAACTATTTGTGCACATTGGTACTAAACAATATTTTCGACTATGTTTCGAAGTACTGGGGCCTGGATCTTCCATATTTTATATATTTTAATATAAAATTTAATTCGGTAAACATGTATAAATTGTTTTTATAGAATTAAACTTTATTTTAATTAAAATCACTCTAACTTTACATAACCTATAAAAGTTATACAAACAAATAAGTTCAAAACAGACTATGTACGCTGGGTAGACTAGTAGTGTCATGTGTCAGTTAGAAGGGTATGACGTCACACGTCGTTTTCGCGCGCTACATACATTTATGATTTTTTTAAGCCTTCAAATTAAAAAAAAAAAAAAAACATTAAAAACTGTTTTTTATGTTTGTATTCAACAAGAGGAATATAATAAAAAAAAAATTAAAAATCATGCCTATCCCCTATTAGTTCAGATCAATTCCTGCTATATATCGATGGTGATTTGCTAATATGGTGTATCTCAAAATAGAGAATATTCCAATTTCCACTTTATTACTACTGACAGGGCCGCCCCTAGCATTTGCGGGGCCTGGGGCAAAACTGGGATTGCGGGGCCCCAAAACAGGATTTGCGGGGCCCCATCTATATATATATGGAATAACGATATTTTCTTTAATATTATTAGCTATTAACAAAGTACACATACTTATATTCAATGAAACTATAAATTTTTTCCAACTATTTATAAAACTTGGAATTATATTTTTAATGTATTTTATTATTTTATTACTTGACGGTCGAAGCGCGGGGCCCTTAAAGGCGCGGGGCCTGGGGCAGGTGCCCCACTTGCCCCCGCCTAGGGGCGGCCCTGACTACTGATACCCCAAAAGGGAAATAATAAATGTTTTAAATATTTTTTTATGAATGCCTTATGTTTACAAGTTAATGGTGGTATTTTTGAACATTTAATTTAAATGATTTTTTTTTGTTATTTTTGTATTAAATAATTGTATTTTCAATGTATTTTCAATAAAAAATGTTTAGCCTTTTCAATGAATATTTATCCCTATGTTGCAAAATAAATGGAGGGCACTTGCTGTCAAAATAGTTTATCGTTACTAGCAAGGCCGGATCATGGCATAGACAAATGAGACAAATGTCTAGGGCCCGGTTTTTTGAGGGGCCCGGTCAAACCGTCCACTTTGAAAAAAGAAAAATGTCAACAAAAATAAAAGTTAAAAAAAAAATAATATATTTTTGACAATTTATTTAAATACGTTAATAGTTTAAGAAGTTTATTTCCCGAAATAAAAGCGGAGGCATTAAACGCGTCAAATATAATAACTTATTCCGATTCAAAAAAAGGTCCCGAAAAAGGAAAGGATTTTTTGATGAAGTTCATCATAATGAGGAAGATATAAGTTCTTGTAGTCAGGGTCAAGAAACCTTTAAACGAAATTGTTTGTATGTAATTTGTGACAAAATATCTTTTGAACTAAAACTACGTAGCAAAAGTTACAAAGACATTGACGAGATTTTTAAAATATTTCATACAGACTTAGATGACGACGTATCAATTAGATCTGAACATACCGCATTGCTAAAAAATGGTATAATGAAGACATTGATACTGAAGAATTGGACGAGGAACTGTTGCAATTTATGTTAATTTGTAAAGGCCAAAATTTAAACTTGCCATCTGATATGCTACAATGTATAAAGACTGAAAAATTGTATCCACATTTTCAAATATAGAAATCTTATTGCGCATATATTTAACTTTGTCTCAAATGAATCTGGTGAAAGGTCGTTTTCAGTATTAAAACGTGTAAAAAATTATTTACGAAACTCATTGAGTCGATCAAAATTAACTTCTTTAGCCATACTATATATGGAACAAAATGCTTTGGACAATATCAATTATGATGAAATAATTGCTAATTTTGCAGAATTAAAAGCGAGAAAAAAGGATTTTTGAATTGTCGTTTTTCCCTATTGATTCTATTGGAATAAAAACTAAAATTTATTTATTTTGTTTTGTATTGAAAATTCTTTTTTTAATAAAAAATTAACATATGCATTAGTTTTTTAACTACCCCAGGAACATTATTTATTTATTTATTTTTTTAATTTCATTTGATTTCTAATTTTTTGGAGAGTATTTTTTTTTGGTCTATTTCTTGTGGGGGCCCGGCAGGGAAAAAATGTCTAGGGCCCCAAAATAAGTTAATCCGGCCCTGGTTACTAGGGAAACCATGCATTATAATAATTTCAATGTTGCACGCAATGCCGCAGTAAGGGGGGAGGCGGAGGGGGCGACGGCCCCTAGCGCACTAAGGAATAGGGCGCCACATTGCGAAAGTGAGGACCATTTTTTTTGCTCTTCACTTGGAATTTACGAGGTGAGGACCTTTTTTTTGCTCATCATCTAGATTTTTTTGGGCGGTGAGAATCTTGTTTTTGCTTATCACTTACATTTATTTGCCAAGGGTGCCAAAACGCAGTTTTGCCCCTAGCCCAAGTTTTCCTTACTGCGGCTCTGGTTGCACGATAAAAGAAATTCACCGTATTATTATATGTATGCGTACTATTTACACTTAAAAATAAAATGTAATACTTATAAGCACTTAAGTATTTTATTATTACCTGTTTCATAATTTCTAATGAAAATATATTGTGTCAATATAGGGCCGCGCCAAGCGGGGGTATTAGGGGTGCACAGAACCCCGGTGGCAGGCTTTAGGAGAGGAAAATATTGGCAAATAGGGGCGGGAGAACCAACAAAATTCTGGTTGACTTTCTTAAAAGATATTTAAAAAATTTAAATTAAACCATTTAAAAAAAAAAAACTTTTGGTCGACTTTTTTTTTTAGAGAACAAGCGAATTTCTGGGCGACTTTTTTTTTGTATAGAACAAACAAATTTCTGGTCAACTTTTTCTTTTAAGGGCGCCGAATCAATCTTTGCATCGGGGCGCTATAACCCCTAGAGCCGGCACTGCTCCCAAAGGTGCATACATTTATAGTATAGTCCGTTCAAAGGTGAGTATGCAAGTACAGGACATATGGAGTAGATCTTTTTCATACTCTCTAATAGGTTTACACAATGACGCTATCATTTTCTTGCTCGTCGCCGTTGCCAGCTCTAAAACGCGCTGATCTGTGAAGACGCAGTATTCTACAAATGGTCATTTGCTTTTGTTGAGTGTTATTTTGAGTTTTATAAGAGTTGATTTTTATAAATCATACTAGTTTTTCATATTATTATAATTGACACATTTGACACTTTTACAACATTTGGCAACACCGCTCCCATTTGCCATAAGAGCAATACTGCATTCTCACCTTTGAACGGACTATAGAGATAGAAATGGATCAGTACGCTGAACGAAGTGAACAGGTTCATCAAATTTATATGAACCGGCTCATTGTATAATTTCGGAGTTTTGCTTGGGCGTTTGCGGAATTATACGCTGTGATCGGAGACCGAGGGATCGGTGTTCATGTCGAACGTGTCGTTCGTAACGATTCGGCTTATATTATGCACATACTAGCAGACCCCTTGCCAACAACGTTGGCAAACTGATATCGAATAAAAATCAATATACGCAGGAATCAATTATTAAAATTTGCATGATTCTGCGTATATTAACAAAACAAAAACGTTTCTCGATTATACGTAGGAAATTCTAAAAAGCTGCTTAATGCGTGTCGTTTAAAAAATAGTATCGGGCCGGAAACGGCCCGCAGGCCATTTTATGATTCGTAACATCAATTCAATATACAAAACATGTCTTTCACACATATTCTTTCGTCAAGCTACCGTATTTACTGACGCATAGCTCTGGGCACTGGTCACGGTAAGCGACCTGTTTTGTCGAGTACGTTGTTTCCCACCACTCAGTTCGTAACCGACCACATGCCGCAACACCCGCTAGTACCCAGGAACTTAGCGTTACGTTAAGAAATTTTGTATTTTATATATATAATAGGCTATTCCAAACGTTTAGGCGGAACTAAATTTTGAAATCTAGTAATTTTTATCTATTAATTCGAACTTTTGGTCATTTTGTTTAAGTTTTGTAAATCATACTCACATTGCAAATTTTATGATACAGTCTGTTCCAAACGGTTAGGCGGAACTAAATGGGAATTTCGTTCTTTTAGGTTGTCACGAGAAGGGACCTTGCTTGGGTTATTTCATTTTTGGCGTTGGAATGTCAAAATTTAAAATTCCAACAATGAAACCATAGAAACGAATGACATGTCAAAATTAATTTTTTTTTTTTACAAATTTTAATAACAAAAAAATAAATAAATGGGAAATTTGTATTGAGAATGCACAAAATATCAAAATATAAAGAAAATGACATTTTAAAATAATATTAACCTTAACCAAAAAATGTTTATTGTAAGTATGATTTACAAAGCTTAAACAAAACGGCCGAAAAGCACGATTTAAACGATGAAAGTAACTAAATTGCAAAATCTAGTTCCGCCTAACCGTTTGGAACAGACTTTATATTAAATTGATTATCATTATAAAATGTCCTCTTAATAAAAATTTCCCATTTATTTATTTTATTTTTTTGTCTTCAAAATGTGGAAAAATGTATTAAAATTTTTGACATGACATTCGTTTCCATAGGGGAAACTTTCTAAGCGCCCTGACATCTGGTGGCAATTTGCGGAAGATACGAAAGTGACATTGTTTTGTTTTGTTCAATGGAGAAATACGTGTTTTTTTCTTGTTTGTGTTTTATTTTGTTGTGTGCCGCAATGTAAATCGTGAATAAGGAAGAATCCTTCTTAAACATTCCATAAATTACCTAAATCGAAAAAAATATCAATTGAAATGACGTTTGGAGGCAGAGAGAAAGTAGATCGTAGGTTTTTATGGACCCAAAAACTAAAAATGGGCAAAAATCCAAGCCCATGCATGCATGTTTGCTTGTTGCATTTTATGGAAAGTGATTTTTTACGTGCAAGAAAAGACTGAAAAAAAGCATTTATCCCACCCAAAATTTGCCTAAATCATCAGTTGATATATTAAAAGGCCCTTCTACTTTTTCAGGCAGAGATATTAATTTTTACTAATATATTTACCATATTTTTGTTGTTATTATATTGACACACAATCAAAAATAATTAAAAATACAATGAAAAACTAAAAATTTCCTTAAAATTTCTTTAGAATAGTATATTATTACATATCTTGTAAATCGTAGATTACCTTTAAATTAAAAAAAAAGCTCGGAAAACAGGAAAAATACAACTTGTGTTCATTTTGATCATGTAAACAAATACACGAGTAACAGTTTAATGTCACTTTCGAGTGTTCCAGCTTTGCTATAGGGGAAACTTTTTAGAAAGTTTTCCTGTTTTCCGGGCTTTATTTTTAATTTAAAGGTAATCTACGATTTACAAGATATGTAATAATATACTATTAAAATTTTTAGTTTTTCATTGTATTTTTAATTCTTTTTAAGTCTGTCAATATAATGGCAACCAAAATATGGTATAATCCGTCTTAATTTGTAATACGAAACTATAGTGCGTTCGAAAGTGAGTTTGCAGTATAGCTCTTATGGCAAATGGGAGCGGTATTGCCAAATGTTGTAGAAGTGTCAAATGTTTCAATTATAATAATATGAAAAACTCGTATGATTTACAAAAATCAACTCTTATAAAACTCAAAATAACACTCAACAAAAACGAATGTCCATTTGTAGAATACTGCGTCTTCACAGATTAGCGCGTTTTAGAGCTGGCAACGTCCACAAGCAAGAAAAGGATAGTGTCATTGTGTAAACCCATTAGAGAGTATGAAAAAGAACTACTCCATATGCCCTGTACTGCAAACTCACCTTTGAACGCAGTATAGATCTGGTTACTTTGGTGACTGTTGTGGTGTAAACAGACTTTGGCGTATCCGTGTGAACCAATACTATGATAATACAGTAGAACCTCGATTATCCGGACTAGGTCGGGGATGAAGGTAGTCCGGATAACGAACAATCCGGATAAAAATCGAAAAAAAAGTGAGGAGAAATAAGAAAGAAAAATTACGTACATTAAGCACGAATCTTTTTTTTATTGATATATATACGTTCAGTACACTGTGTAATTTTTTCAATTTGCTTTTTTATATCCGATATTGTGGAAGTGCCGACGCCATATTTATCAGACCAATAACGTCCTGAGTCATCTCATTTCAATGCACTGATGATATCTAATTTGTCTTTAAAGATACATAGTACAACACGTTTTCTTTTCGATGACACATCGGTAATATTAAAAGAAAATATTTAAATCGCACGTTCAGACACGTGATGATCTGAAAACCGATACACAGCGGCGTAACACAGTGAATTCGTAAAATAATTTCCTCGTTTAAAACAATCCGGATAATCGAAAATTCGGATAATCGAGGTCCGGATAATCGAGGTTCTAATGTATTAAAAATGTATTGTCAATATACAACATAAAACATGAACTTTCCCTGTTAGTTACGTATTTCAAAATGAGACAGATAATAAATATATTAGTAAAAATTAATATCTCTGCCTAAAAAAGTAGAAGGCCCTTTTAATATATCAACTGATGATTTAGGCAAATTTTGGGTGGGATAAGTTCTTTTTTTCAACGTCTTTTCTTGGACGTAAAAAATCACTTTCCATAAAATGCAACGAGCAAGCATGCATGCATGCGCTTGAATTTTTGCCCATTTTTAGGTTTTGGGTCCATAAAAACCTACGATTCACTTTCTCTCTGCCTTCAAACATCGTTTCAATTAATATTTTTTTCGATTTAGGTAAATTATGGAATATTTAAGAGGGATTCTTCCTTATTCACTATTTACATTGCAGCACACAACAAAATTGATTGTTTTTTTTTTTTCATGATTCACAAAAATAAAATACAAACAACAAAAAAACACGTATTTCTCCATTAAACGAAACAAAAAAATGTCATTCTCATATCTTCCGCAAATTGCCACCAAATGTCAGGGTACTTAGGAAGTTTCACCTATCGGTTTCACTGTTGGAATTTAAAATTTTCACATACCAAACGTGAAACACGAAATAACCCAAGCAAGATCCCTTCTCGTGACAACCTAAAAGAACGAAATTTCCATTTAGTTCCGCCAAATCGTTTGGAATAGCCTGTAGCATTTCTTAATTCGAACTCGTGTGACAGTGAAGTGATAGTGAATAATCGAATACTCGCGTTATCGGATATAAAATGACGACACGTTATTAAAATGTGTATAATAGGAAAAGAAATTTTGTAAATGAAAAAAAACGTATATTTTTTTATATAGGAGTTATAAATTCTAATAAAAAAAAAAAAACAAATAACATATAGGCTATTCCAAACGTTTAGGAAAAGTAACTAGAATTGAAAATCTAGTTCCGCCTAAACCAAAGAAACAGACTTTAGTTTGTTTTTACAAAAGTGAATAGCTAAGCTATTCTAAACGTTTAGGCGGAACTAGATTTTGAAATTTAGTAAGTTTTATTTATTAATTCGGACTTTTGGTCGTTTGTTTAAGGTTTGTAAATCATACTCACATTACAAATTCTAGATTAAATTAATCGTCATTATAAAATGTTGGTACAACTAGGGAATAGGTACCTACGCAACTGCGCATGTGAACAAATCATGTGTCGTATGACATATACGACACATGATTTGTTCAATGTACGGTGATTCTAAACAGGTGGCATTATTATGTTAGTGTGAGTTTGTTTTGTCATTAAACTAGAACACGGGTAGCTCGTTTCGCTTGACTTCTTCTAACCAAACCCTTACTAACCTAACCTAACCTAAGATAGTGTTTTGTCATTAAACTAGAAGATGGGTGACTCGCTCCGCTCAGTTTTAGACTTTTACTAACTAAAACTAACCTTGTAACGTTGTAGGCAAAAGGAAGGAGAAAGATATTTTGAAGACAAAAAAAATATTTTTTTGTTCAATAAATTTCAAATTTCAACTCAATAAATTTTTTTTTATAAAATATAAAAAATAAACAATAAAAACAAACAAAACAAAAAATAAATAAATAAATTTTAAATATATATATTTTAATAAACAATCATAAATTACTTGTTTATATGCTTACTGCGGTTGTAAATGACATCCCACGTTCATATCTTATAATAACGAATAACATCGTCAGTAGGCGACACTCGTTCCCAGTTTAATTTATTAGATCGCTTATTGACGATACCCGTACCTCACGAAAGTTTTGTTGCGTCGTCTATTGACGATAGAGTTTATTTGAACCGGTATTTTTACGTACCCACCCAAAAGGGCAAAAAATGTCCTTTTCAAGTGCAGCAAAATATATGCACAAGTCAGTAGACTTTGTGAAGAATTGGGTGAAACGTTATAAAATTAATAAAAATGTTGACGATTTATCTAATCGTGGACTAAAAAAAGTGACCACTAAAAAACAAGATAAAGTGATTTTTTATAAATAATCCTGTTATCTTTACGTAAATATCAGGCAATTTTTTTAAAAAAGAACATTAAGTTAAGTCTAATGACCTTGAGAAGTCGTTTAATCGAAAATGGTATTAAATTCAGGAGCACCAAACAGAAACCATTGTAGGCGGTGAAACATGTCGAAAAACGACTTCCTTGGGCCAAGGAAAATGTAGACTGCGATTGGAGTGATGTGGATTTCTCTAATGCCCGATGCAAATCCTATTGAAAATGTTTGGGGGTACATGAAATATAAGCTTCGAACAAAAAACGTTCAAAATTTGGATCAGCTAACTTGTCAAATACGGCAGATATGGAGATCACTGCAAAGTCGTATGCGGAAAAGCTGGTAGAAAGTGTACCGAAAAGATGCCAAGCAATAATTGATAATAATGGAGATTGGACAAATTATTAGGTAGTAGCGTAATAATATTTGCAGTAAATTTTTAATTATTTTTAGTTTTTCCTTTTCTCTCTTATAGTTTGCCAAAAATCAACAAGGACGTCTTATTATACAGACTGTATATGAGTGAGGCCAAAAGTCAACCTGACAGATCAAAGAAGAAGACACTAAGTGGGGAAAGGGGTTAAAATAATTTTTCGCCTCGGGTCTCAGAAAATTTAAATTCACTACAGAATAGCATTTTTATAACATCGCTCGACCTTGGAAATGTACAGCGCTATTAAAGTGAACAAGTTGTTAAGAATAACACCATTAAAGTGTGATAATCTATAATATAATACGCCAACGTGTGTCCCTGCGTGGGTGCGTGCTATAACGTTAAAAACAAATTTGAAGCCAGATTCCGAAATATTCCTAAGCTCACCGAAGTGTATATTGACATAACGCGTGATAATAATAGTTGTTATAAGCTGTTCAGTTTTGTAAAAACACACTAGATCTGGTTATTTTGGTTACTTTTATGGTGTATTACTGACTTTAAATGTCAATTAAAAATATTCCTTACGCTGTAAAACCGACTTTAGGTTGATAAGGTTATGATCATTATAATTAAGATATCATTTTTCATTATGACATATATGTCAAATGGATCGACATTTTAACAAAGTGACATTTTTTAATACCAACATGACATACAGCTTCAAAAGTATAAACTATTGAAAACAAAATTCCTTCTTAGTTTGTTCTTACAAAAGTGAACAACTTATAATTGATATGTTTACATAAAAATAATATAAATTTATTATTTTTTATTTTTAAGATTAACGTTTTAAATTTTCAAAAATGTAAATATAACGCAGTGAGTAGAATACGTTCAAGTTAACTTCATCACAGGCGAATATTACCAGTCCCTTGCGCAGAAACAAATTTCGTCCATTACATTGCCAACAGCTAACTTAACACATTTTAGTGGCGTTACTTACTTTGATTTGTTTGACTATGCGTATTGTGCGATGTTGTTTGTTTATTTCCGTTATTATTTATTTCTCGTACGTTTCAAGCAGAGCCGCAATAAGGGGGGGGGGGCTAGCGCACTAAGGAAAAGGGCGCCGACGAGCTTGACTAAGGGGCACCACATTACGAAGGTGCCTTTTTTGTTTTGCTCATCACTTGGTTTTTGGGAGGTGAGGATCTTTTTTTTTTGCTAATCACTTGAATTTTAGGACGTGAGGACCTTTTTTTTGCTCATCACTTGGATTTTAGGAGGTGAAGACCTTTTTTTTTTCTCATCATTTAGATTTTGGAAGGTGAGAACCTTGTTTTTGCTTATCACTTACATTTATTTGCCAAGGGCGCCAAAACACAGTTTTGCCCCTAGCGCAAGTTTTCCTTACTGCGGCTCTGGTTTCAAGGTATACCGTGTACTAAAATGAGTAAATATGTATTTGAAATACATGATTTTGTGTGTTTGGTTTCCACAACAATTGTTTAAAACCCTAATGTACGTGATGTATGTGATCAGCTGTTTTCTCGCGCAGAATTGGTTACGTAATTTATGATACCCTGTGATGAAGTTAAGATGAACGTACTCTAATGGCCGGTTGCTAAAGTAAGAATTATCCCTAACTCAAGTTTAAATCATTTGTTTTTGTATGTTGTAGCATACAAAAACAAATGATTTTAACTTGAGTTAGAGAAAACTCTTACGTTAGCATCCCGCCATAAAACACGCTTTGGTAAAAATGAATAATTTTTACCAAAAATTACCGGCCGAGTTTGGTCGTTCATATCAGCGCCACTAGGTGACAACTTATTTGTGTAAATTTAAAATTGGTTCGAAATATTTAAAATATTTTGGTAAAAATTACAAATTGGCACATTCAATAGTTTCCGCTTTTGAAATTGTCATGTTGGTATTCAAAACATGGTAAAAAATTTCACATTCTTAAAATGTCATTCCATTTGACATATGTCATATATAAAGATAAATGATATCTTAGTTATAATGATTATAACCAACAAATCTGAAGTAGGTTTTACAGCGTAAGGACTATTTTGAAATGACAAATTTACATTTACAAGTCAGTACTACAGTCTGTTCCAAACGGTTAAGCGGAACTAAATGGGAATTTAGTTCTTTTAGGTTGTCACGAGAAGGGACCTTGCTTGGGTTATTTCATTTTTCATGTTGGGATGTCAAAATTTAAAATTCCAACAATGAAACCATGGAAACGAATGACATATGTCAAATTTAAATATTTTTTTTAGTTATTTTAATGACAAAAAAATAAATAAATGGGAAATTTGTATTAAGAATGACACAAAAAATCAAAATATAAAGAAAATGACATTTTAAAATGATATTAACCTTAACCAAAAAATGGTTATTGTAAGTATGATTTACAAAGCTTAACCAAAACGGCCGAAAGGCACGATTTAAACGATGAAAGTAACTAGATTGCAAAATCTAGTTCCGCTTAACCGTTTGGAACAGACTGTACACTATAAAAGTAACCAAAATAACCAGATCTGGTTTGACCTTATAAATGTGAATGCAACATATTAAAGCGGGCAAACAATTAAATTTTACTGTGTAATAGTTTCTTACGATTTATTTCAAACTGATTTGAGATACAGTGGAAGTACGCTTTTTTCCGTGTGTGTCTTTTTTCATGTGCGGATTTTTATATTATATAAGTAATTGGAAATTTATTTTAGTAAATATATTTTAAATTAAACGTCTTAAATCATTTTTAGTTTTAACATTATAAATGTAATGCACTGAGTGAAAATTAATCGTTTTTCCATCTTAAAAAGTTAATGAATAAATAATTCGGAATAATACTCATTATTTGTCCAATTTTTAATAAAGGGCGAAGAGTTGATTCAATTTGAATTGAATGTAGATAGGCGTATGGCTAGAGAAAGAAATCTGAGGTGTCGAGCAAGTTCCACATTAAGGTAATGATGCGTTTGCCAACACAATTGGCGACGGGTGCACTAGTAATAAATAAAATCAATGTGATTACATACTTTATTATAAAAGCAATTCAGACGTGATTACAATTTTAGTTTCAAAAATCATTGGAATATAAGAAATATTAAGATAATCTGTAACTATTCAAATTATCTGACATGCAAATGCATACTAGATATTCGTAAAAACTACAAATTAACTCAAACAAATTAAGATTATTTTTGTCGATAATAAAATAAAAAATAATTAGTTTTTGCGGCCCCTTCGTGCTTTCTGATTGCGAGTTCCCGGCCTGCCTTTAGCTGGGCTTCCTTTCTTTTCTTCCTGTTCAGTAGCAGCCTCTTCTTCAGCTGCTTTTGGCTCTTCCTTTTCTTTAGGATCACTATCGGCTAAAAGAGTAGCTTCCATTTCTTCAGTAATGGTTTCGTCAACATTAGCAGAACTTTCCAAAGTTGCTTCATTTGCATCATTCACAAATGAATCAGCTGGGTCATATAAATCATCTCCGGTTTCATCCATTTTGGAATCGTTAGTTTCATTCTTCTCGTCATTTTCATTTTCATTTTCATTTTCACCGTCTTCATTGTCCTCAGTCTTGCGACGTTTCCAGTTACCTAGGAAATAAATAGAAACAAAGATAAGTGAAAATGTTTATAGAATTTCTCAAGCTAGTGGACAAAAGCACATAAGTCAATTCATGTAATTACTAGCTGGAGTACCCGTACTTCTTACGATTTTTGTAATGTACATATTTCAAGTAACACAGAAAAAAATCATTTCTTTATTCTACACCACTCTTTTGTATGTATTTTCTATGTTAAGTAAATAATAAGTGATATACTTCATTTATAAGTAGCTCGTATGCGAGTAAATATTTGCGAAATTTTTTATTTTTAAGCGCTACACATGTAGTCAGTTGTATAACAGGAGCATCCTATTACAGTATTTAATGTTTAATTTCAGTAGATTTATTGAAGTATAATTTGTAGTTGAGCAGGTGTTAAATGCCGGGCACGTAATTTTATGTGGTACATCTGAGTGTCGGTCATCTGAATTTACAATATACAGATTCTGTCTGCAAACAAGTGATTTATGTTCATTACCTCATGAAATAAAATTAGTTAGACAGGGGCAGCTAAAAGTTAAATATGCAACTTGCAGGTGTAAGCATATTAGTGCAGTATTGTTTTTCTGCGACAAATGTAGTGAACAAACTCGCATAGTATTGGGTTACTTTTTAACTCAAAATATATTCCCATGCTTTCCTCCTGTCCATAACCAAATATTTGCCCAATCTGGACTTAATATCAACTTTCCCTCCATTTTTCTTAAGAAAAGAAAAAAACTAAGAAACCTATCTTTGTCCTGTCTTGAATGACAGCCAAAAACACTGCAATTTGTTCTACTTTTATAGTTTTTCACAACTTCTATCGACATTCTAACAAAAATACATACACTACCCTAGCGCCTAGTACAATACTTGACCACCAAACTGCGTATTCGAGCGTTTCAGTTCTCAATATACAACAAAAAAGCTAGAAAAATTTTAGCTAGACAGTTGCGTAAATACAACACAACGCAATTTTGAGTATCCTCTATCAAAGTTTAAAATTGACAGCTGTGATGTTGGGATATGAAATTTCTTTCCCTATTGGACTCAACAGCGCTATAAAATAACGTCAGCGGACAAAATCTGAAGTTATAATACGAGTAACTGTTTATTGTTTTAGGAAAAAACGCATGAAAAACGTTATAAATACGGGGAAAAAAGTGACCAAAAGTATAAAGGTTTAAAATTAAATGCTTGAAAATCCTGCTTTACAGGTGCAAGTTTCTTGTAGTTTTAATTTTCCAGTGACTTTGTGAGGTGGTGGTTTTAGGCTGTTTGTAAACACAACCCACATATATGTCGACATGCTCATCATTTTTTCTCAAAATTTCACATAATATAACACGACCGGTGTTTAACAACTTTTTTCCTTCAACTACACACCTAGAAGGTGTTCCACATAAAAAATTCAAACAATTTAGTAAGGATGGCTGTTTATTATTCATTGTTAATCGATGATTTAACATGTAAACAAATATGGACAACTTTCACATTACTCGTTTCGATCAGCTGATTTACAGCGATCGCAGTGCGGCTATCAGTCATTGTTGAGCCCAATAGGAACCATTTCATAAATTCACACAGTATAGGGGAAACTTTTTAAGATCGCAGTGCCAAATGCGGCAAAGCTGGAACACTCGAAAGTGGCATTAAACTGTTACGTGTATTTGTTTACATGGTGAAAATGAACACGAGTTGTATTTTTCCTGTTTTCAGAGCTTTTTTTTTAAGGGTAATCTACGATTTACAAGATATGTAATAATATATTATTCTAAAGAAATTTCAAGGAAATTTTTAGTTTTTCATTGTATTTTTAATTCTTTTTGACTGCCTGTCAATATAATAGCAACAAAAATTATATATATAAAAGCCCTAATTTATGTGTATCCTCGGAACGCTAAGCGCCTAGGTGCTAGCGGGGCTCGAGGTGTGTGGTCGATCGCTGCCCACCAGTCCGAGCGACGTTCTCCGACAGCAGGTCACTTAGGCTAAGCACATAGTGAAGCACAGAGCAAAGCAGCGATGAAAGCGGAGAGTGAAACAGCGAAAGAATGTCGCGCTTATAAAAGAGTGTCTACACATAGTGACGCGTTTAAAATCGAGTAGAAAGTTCACAAAATTATAATGGATTTTTTAGTAACAGAAAACTCTTCCCTGAAAATTTGGTATTTACTAAAAAATAAAAATAAACACACTAGAAGGTGCAATGTTCACAGAATAAATAAAAGTAGACATATACATGGTGAATTTCATCAATTCTATATGCAACTCCGCGAACATCCAGAAAAGTTTCATTCTTTCATTTTCGCATGAGTATTTCAACGTTTGATTATATTTTGGTAAAAAACAACATAAATTGGTAAAATATTGACAAATTTCAATCGGAACCTACTATAAATACCTCTTATAAATGAGAACTACTTGTAAATGCCTCAATATCCATTTTAAACAACTATTTTAGCAACGATGATAGCAGAGAAATCAAAATTGTTTGAACGCGTCGCTTTGCTCGACTATAACAGCGATATAACCTCGCTGCAGTACGCTCCACTATGCGCGTGTTAACAGGAATTCATTTATTTAATTTCGCCGCTTTGCTCTCCGCTTTCATCGCTGCTTTGCTCTCTGCTTCACTATGTGTTTAGCCTTAGCGAGAATATAGCTCTTAGCTCTCCAGTCAGTAGTATATACCTTGGCTTAATTAAAGAATGTTGTGTCAATTAACGTTATGCTAGCGGACCGTGTCTGGCCCGATACTTATTTTTAAACGACACGCATTGAGCGGCTTTTTAGGATTTCCTAGGTATAATCAGAAAAAACTGTACCATTCATGTCCAACATATGGCCCGCGGGCCGTAACCGGTCCGATACTAATTTTTAAACGACACACATTGAGCGGCTTTTTAGGATTTCCTAGGTATAATCAGAAACAGCTATACCATTGATGTCCAGAATATGGCCCGCGGGCCGTATCCGGCCCGATATTAATTTTTAAACAACTCGCCTTAAGCAGCTTTTTAGGATTTCCATGGTATAATCAAGAAACGTTTTTGTTTTGTTAATATACGCAGAATCATGCAAATTTTAATAATTGATTCCTGCTTATATTGATTTTTATTCGATATCAGTTTACCAACGTTGCTGGCAACGGGTCTGCTAGTATGATAAATATATTAGTAAAAATTAATATCTCTGGCTGAAAAAGTAGAAGTGCCTTTTAATATAACTGATGATTTAGGCATATTTTGGGTGGGGCAAGTGCTTTTTTTTTAGTCTTTTCTTGGACGTAAAAAATCACTTTGCATGCATGGGTTTGGATTTTTACCCATTTTTAGTTTTTAGGTCCATAAAAACCTACGATCCACTTTCTCTCTGCCTCCAAACGTCGTTTCAATTGATATTTTTTTCGATTTAGGTAAATTATGGAATGTTTAACAGGGATTCTTCCATATTCACAATTTACCTTGCGGCACACAATAAAATTGATTGTTTTTTTTTTCCCCATGATTCACAAAAATAAAACACAAACAACAAAAAAACACGTATTTCTCCATTGAACAAAACAAAACAATGTCACTTTCGTATCTTCCGCAAATTGCCACCAGATGTCAGGGCGCTTAGGTTTCCCCTATTCAATATACTGACATGACACAGACATCTGCTATAGTCGGATTGCTGATAGGTGACTGTTACATGTATGTATTAATTCATAGTGCATTCATATAATAATGTAGTTACCATTTTTCAGCGATTTTAAAAATGTTTTTTGTTATTTGTTTTAACTGCCAGTGTCTGGTAATAAATATTAATTAAAATATGGCTTGCGGCCAATTATTAAATTCACAAACTTTAATTTTAAATCTGCTGGAATAAACAACAAATTATAATCCAAAATTTACGTATGAGTATACATTTTTTCTTATTTATAATTATAACCTTAAAATTAATAATTTTGTTTGTTTGAGTACTGCTGTAAATTTATTTTCGCGCTCTAATTAGTAAAGATATCTACGAATCATGCTGTTTCTTTCTATAGCTTTGTTTTTTATTAAAATAATTTTGAAGGTTAGTTGTCAACTTGCGTCACTATACGTTACTATGGGTTAGGGATGGGAAAAAAACATCGATGTATCGATAACATCGATGTCTCTCCTGAAAACATCGATGTTTTTACCATCGATGTTCAGGTGGCATTATGAAATTGCCTGAGCGTTTGTCCAAAGTGATAGAAAATAATGGACAGTACATTTGATAATAAAAGTTTTTTCAGAATGTATATTTTATTAGTGCTGGGAACCGAAACCGGTTTTTCGGGTACCCGGTTCCGGTTTTCGGGTAAAACCGGGTTTGTAATTTTCGCGTTACCCGGTTCCGGTTTTCGGGTAAAACCGGGTTTGTAATTTTCGCGTTACCCGGTTCCGGTTTTCGGGTAAAACCGGGTTTGTAATTTTCGCGTTACCCGGATACCCGGTTTCGGATACCCGTTTTCGGATACCCGGTTTCGGATACCCGGTTCCAGATACCCGGTTCCAGATACCCGGTTTCGAATACCCGGTTTCGAATACCCGGTTCCGATTACCATGTTTCGAATACCCGGTTCCGAATGCCCGGTTCCGGATACCCGGTTCCAGATACGCTATTCCGAGTTCCCTGATTCAAACTTGATATTTATTATAAATATAAATTGTTGAAATTGAAGGGTTTGAAATTAAGAAAAAAGTAGAATTTTCCTTCAAAATTTTATTTTTATACTAGATGTACATTTCGTTCACCACGTGAACATTATCAATAGACTCGGTGTGAATGGGGGTGAATTAGGGTATTTGAACATTTACGATTATTGTAGGTAATGGGAATTTTTATAATTAGGTTCTTGGGATTATCTCTAAAAGCGGGTTTTGTAAAGGACTTAAGTCGGTGTTAATTAGAATTTTGGATTTTTTTTTCTTTTTTTCATCTCTATCGCCTATGAAACACAATAATTAGTTGAATATAAAAATAGTTAAATATAATAAACTGTTACAATACATAATATTAATATTGATGACAAATTTTGTCTTTAAAATATTTATTGAACATTTAACAGACACATTGGTAATGTTAACATCTGAGAAATTATTATTGTACTACAGAGTCTGACTATTGGAGAATTTTGGTAAGAATTCGTATTCGCAAAAGGTATACAAAGAAGCGAAGAAGATCGCGTATTGTTTATTACACTGGAACATTAATAGTGATTAAATTTTATAGTTCAACACAAGATAATAGATTAAGAATTTTATGCAAAATTTTCATGTCAGTCAAAGTGCGACGATCCTTTAGTGTGAGAAAATTAAACTCGGCGCAACATATATTATAATAGGGGATAGGCATGATTTTTTAATTTTTTTTTATTATATTCCTCTTGTTGCATATAAACATAAAAAACAGTTTTTAATTTTTTTTTTTTATTTTGAAGGCTTAAAAAATCATAAATGTATGTAGCGCGCGAAAACGACGTGTGACGTCATACCCCTTCTAACTGACGCATGACACTACTAGCTTACCCAGAGTACATAGTCTGTTGTGAACTTATTTGTTTGTATAACTTTTATAGGTTATGTAAAGTTAGAGTGATTTTAATTAAAATAAAGTTTAATTCTATAAAAACAATTTATACATGTTTACCGAATTAAATTTTATATTAAAATATATAAAATATGGAAGATCCAGGCCCCAGTACTTCGAAACATTATCGAAAATATTGTTCAGTACCAATGTGCACAATTAGTTCAACTAGAAATCCAAAAAAACAATTTATATCATTACCTGATGGCGAAAAACAACAGAAAAGGCGAAATTTGTGGCTGAAAGCTATGAGGCGAAATAAAACCGATATTTCAGAAAAAAGTAAACTTTATGTTGTGTGCATAAATGCATCAATGTTGGGTAAATTATCACTCTGAGCCCTAACAAAATCTTTATCTGCCATTTTAATAATAAATGCGTGAAAAATTGTTTAAAAACAAATACAAAACTCTCGAACAATATAATATACACACGTGTAAAGATTATGTTGTAGCTGTATGTGTGACGTGAAACCCCTATCGTTTGACGTCATACTCAGTCGTTTTTACTCGGCAACTTTCGCGGCGTGGTCGGCTTATTTCAAATTTACAATATTTTAATTAAAAAATTTGGCTATAATATTAGTTAAAATGTGATTTTTGTTTTGTTAGGTGACATAACTAACATTAACATATCAAAATAATGTAGTTTTAAGGAAATACAAATTTTATGCGTATCCCCTATTGATATAGTTATAATATATCAAAAATATATATTATAAAGAAGTTTTTTAGAATTAAAATAAAGTAACGATTACATTTTTTTTTTCTATTCAAAATTGAAAATGTATGTAACAAAAAACGTACGTAGTAGATGCACGTCAGCAAGTATTACTTAACGTATCTCAATCACAATAACCGTAATTGTTATGATGCTGGAAACCGAAACATGTTTAACGGGTATCCGGTTCTGGATTTCGGGCAAAACGGGTACATAATTTTGAAGTAACCCGGTTCCGGATACCTCATCCCGAATACCCGGTTCCGATTACACGGTTCCGGATACCCGGTTCCTATTACCCGGTTCTGATAACCCGTTTTCGGATATCCGGTTCCGATTACCTGGTTCCGGATACCCGGTTCCGGATACCCGGTTTCGGATACCCGGTTACGGATACCCGGTTCCGAAACCGGGTAACCGGGTAAACCCGGATCCGGGTAAACCCGGAACCGGTTTTTTTTTGGAACCGGTTCCGGTTCCGTCAAAATCGATTTCTGACAGCACTATATTTTATTGAATAAAAGGTGAAAAAAAAAACGAACAGTCTTATGTAACAATCCAATATATTGATCTAAGCCGGAAATATACGAGAGGAATTTTTGATCAGATTGCGTTTTTGTAAAATATCAAATTTTAGCCCCCTTATTTAAATCCAAAAGGCTCCAAAATTGACAGAATTTACCGCCCCAAAAAAGTGCCGCTTGGGGCGGGCCGCCCCCACCACACCCGCTACGCTACGCCACTGTCGTTATTCCGCCGGCCCGTTGTCCAATTTTTTCGAAATTTCGCCAGCGCCAGGAGGAAGGTTCGACAAGTGACGTAAATTTCGTTTTTCTGCGACGGCCGTGAGCCGTGATAGTATTTTGTAAAAATAATAGAAAATTGTCTCTCGAATATCAATTGCCGCTTGATTAGGTGTAGAGGAACGAAGTGAAGCGTTGTGCCTGCGGGGTGCAGGGGCACTCGCTCCCAACACAACAGCACTGCACAACAGTTGAACCCTCCTAACCCCGCGGCGGTGCCTTTGTTAGGAAGAATCGCCAAAACAAAACCATAAAGATGCACATCAACGAATTTTAATGAAAACAATAAAATAAAAATTATTACCCTATTCTTTAAACTAAAATATAAAATTAGAAAAGCAATTCGTTTTATAAAACTAATATGATTGAAAATTTTATAATTTAAAGTCATTCACAAAAAAAAAATATATACATTAGTGGCGCCCCCCTCCCCTAGCTACGCCACTGTTTTTGACAAAATTATATATTTTGTCAAAACAAATATATTTAGTTAAATGGCTAAATTATGGCTAATGTTATGGATTTTTTGTATTTATGACTAAGGTATAGAAATTCATTATATAATAAAAATAATGTAACAGCTGAGAATCGAGTTCATGTGTGTAAAGAGCCTATAGGCGCGCTTTCTGTTATACGTCATGATTCAACCTATTGTTTGCATTAGTTGAGTTTTTTGTTTCTAAGTTACTGAATCGAAATAGGAAACCCAAGAAGGTATCGAACAAGAATAAAGCATTTTTAGTAGTGAAGTACTTAGAAATCAAATAACACATTGGTAATAATGAGAAATAATTCTTTGAAATTGAAAAAATGAAGCCATTTTTCAGTATTTTTCTTATTAATATAAGACTTAGATACGAAGCAAATGCGGCAAAAAAGGCCAGGATTTTTTTATTTAAATTTGGTTGTGATGAAAGTTTAGCAAATTATTTAAATTTAGTTTATAATGGAAACTTTTAGTATTCAAGACAACACAAATAAAAATGATTATCAAATAAATATTCTTAGACATCCAGCATTTTGTTGGATTCTTGCACTTATTAAATATCTACAAATCCCTGAAATGTGTGAAATTTACACTTCACATAAATTTTTTAACTTATGTTCTTTTGCCCACCAACCTGAAATTTTAAAACTTAATAAATGCAAGATATATTACCTTCCTCACTTTCTGTCTCTGGCTTCCTTTTCTTATCAGGGTGCGAGATTTTTTTAAGCAAAATATTGATGAAGCTCTCATGATGGATTCTGGACCTAGCGTGCTTTTCAGAATCCTCTTTTTTCATGAAGAAACGTTTGCAAGGTCTGCAGAGAAAACCTGGAGATTCGATGATAAGACTCATGCCAACAGCCCTCTTAGAACAGTACATTGGTACACGATTGTTTAAGTCTTCTTCATTATCTGGATCAATGTCGGTTACAACATCAGCTGGCTCATCATTGATTTCCAAACTTAATTCTTCTTCGACATCAGTGGATTCATCCAATTCTCCATCTATTCAAATTGATCAAAATTATAAGAGATTTATTCACAAGCTTAAATAAAATGGGATTAAGAAAGGCTGCCAACTGTCCCGGATTAGGCGGGACTGTCTCGCATTCGTACTGATACATATAATCATCCCAGAAATTTGTTTATATGTCCCGGCTGCTTAAATTCAAACGACTGTTCAGTACAGCACGAAATTTTAGCGTAGTACTGAGGGCCGGTATTAAAAATATCTAACAAGCGATACGCTAAAAAATCTAATAAGGAAAAAAAAAAACAAAGCGACTGTACGACGTACAGAGTGTATATCGTTGGTATACAATAGGCGTTTACGTTTAATCAGTCAGATTAATCCCAGTGCTCCCGATTCGTTCGTAAAGTCAATCGGAGCGTGCACATTAGCTTAATTTTTAGTCAATCCGATTCATCCGTCGGAGCAATCCGATGATCTGGCAGGATTGCTGGGATTAATGGATTGCTGGTGGTGGGGGTTAAAGCGGGTAAATTGAATCTTACAGCCAATCGGAATGTGTTGAAAACATAACTTAACAAAATATACGAAATAAGTGCTATTTGTAATAGAATTCTATTATTAGTAATAAACTCATTTATAAAACAAAATGCGGTAGCAGTTGTAATCAACGACAGAAATTTGACAGTTGCATTTAGCGCCACCGTTACCAGGTGTCGCTACGTAACTTCAGACAAATATTGCTTATGAAAATGTTCACAAAATCCAAGCAATCCGACTGATCTTGTGACGTCACCAGATCGATCTGAGCAATCTTGTGGATTGAATAAATGTAAACGCCTATTGAAAATTCACTAACTCCAGTTCTGGGCGAAATCGAGTTAATGATACTATCATGTTCAAAAAAGAGAGCTCTACCTACAGAAAATGTCCACTATTTCCTATCTACTATATACTTAACTCCAAAAATGATACTTTAATAACAAAGAAAAACTACTAAGGTACATTAGTGGATTCTTCATAAAATATCCTAAAAATAAGACATATAGTCGGATTGCTGATAAGTGACTGTTCGTTGCTACAAGTATCGATATTCAATACTATATGCTGTCTCTGTCTATATCATTATAATTATTTGCATACCCATAGTAACGTATAGTGACTCAAGTTGACAACTAACCTTCAAAATTATTTGAATAAAAAAACAAAGCATTAGAAAGAAATAGAATGATTCGTAGATATCTTTACTAATTAGAGTGCGAAAATAAATTCACAGCAGTACTCAAACAAACAAAATTATTAATTTTAAGGTTATAATTATAAATAAGGAAAAATTTATACTCATACGTAAATTTTGGATTATAATTTGTTTTTTATTCCAGCAGATTTCAAATTAAAGTTTGTGAATTTAATAATTGGCCGCAAGCCATATTTTAATTAATATTTATTACCAGACACTGACAGTTAAGACAAATAACAAAAAACATTTTTAAAATCGCTGAAAAATGGTAACTAGATTATTATATGATTGCATTACTTGATACATACATGTAACAGTCACCTATCAGCAATCCGACTATATTCATACAAAGAAAACCAACTAAATGCCTTTAATGGACTTTGCTCGAACTGATATCTGTTAGTTTATATTCGAAACAATACAATACAAGGTGTTCAATCTACGTGTGCCACCATTGCTATATCGAGAACAATAAGAGCTACGAGGTTGGTTAAATTAGCAAAGAAATACCATTTTGCAAGTCTATTAGAAAACTATTAACAAAATTTTTTTATGATCAGTGGTTTTCCAAATATGGAACCCAACTTTCTTATTTTAAATGAAAACATATCTCTTTTATATTTTTGTTCGGAAGGGAATTTTATTCTGAATTCAACGAATACACAGTTAAGTACCCTTATATCACAATAATTTTGAGAAAAATGCATATTAAATTGACATTAATTTAAATCAAATCGCACAGGAATCAGCATGCTATGAATATGTTCATAAAAAATTATGTTTAACTTTGTACGATTTATGTTATTTATTATTTCGTAAATAAATGGTCGCCATTTAGTAATGGTTAAAATTAAAGTATGATATTTTGCCATCCTTGTAAGGCTGATTTTATGTACTTTCAAGAAAAAAAAAATTAAAGTATTGATTTCCATATGACCTAACCTAATGTCTCATTTATGTTCTAAAAATTTCTTTACTCTAACAGGTTAAATAAATATTATTATTATTATTATTATTTCAAAAATGTATTGATAATGGGGTTCTAATCCAAATAACTGCGCAAGCACTAATCATTGCTTACAATGATTACATGATTTTTTTGTTTGCTTTATAATTGTTTATGCGTCAACAATGAGGTAAATTACATCATGTAATATACGTGCCAATCACTGGTGCACATATTGAATTACATTAATTTAATACTACTCTACAAGTCTATTATATATCGTCTCTTCTTTATCAAGTCAACGTAATATTGTGTTTACTAGTATTTATCAACTAATTTTTGTAGTTATACAGAGATTATGTATGCTACAGTAATTTTACACCTAAAGAATTTGCAATTAATAAGTCAGTTCCTATGTCATCCGCAAAGAATTAAATATATAATTTGGCAAAAAGTTGGCAGCCTTAACTTAAGAAAACATACCTGCATCCTTATCTTTTTTCTCCAAAACTTCAGTCTTTTTAAGGAAATGTTCTGGAGTATGTCTGTGGTTTTCCCATTCCATTCTTGTTGGGAATTCTTTGTTGCAATAATTGCATTTTGGATGCAAAAACTTCTTTAACTTCTGATGTCCCAAAGTCTTACGATGAGCAAATAACTGCCCATAGAAGTGCAAATCGCACATAGCACAGTAAGAACGTTGTTGTTCCCTCATTTTCTTATTCTTGCGTTTAATACGATCAAACTCAATAGTGCTCTTTTGTTCCTGTAAGCGGATGGCTTCTCTCATCATGTTGACTCGAATTCGGTAACTCTCCTCAACGATGTCAAAAGTATCTTGATGAGCACGTCCCTTCATGTGACGCTCAAATGAATCACCATGACGCATAAGTTTTGAGCAAATGCGACAATTCAACATATTTTTTGGGACTCCAGCAAATTTCCCTTCACGCACTATTTTAGAGGCGTTCGGGTCTTTATCATCTTCTTTATCAGAGTCAGCTTTATCATCTCCCGCTTCATCAGTCTCCATCTTTTCATCATCACCATTTTCCCCAGTTTTACCTTCAGTGTTCTTTTCATCTTTCCAGTCTCTCTTTTGTTCCCCTTCTTCATCTTGGTTTCCAGATTCTGTACTGTATTGTTAAATTTTTTTTACATATAAATCTAATGTAAAGTGAAAGAATATATTTTTTTTATTTTGTATTTTTGAAAATAAATACTGTAACTAATGATATTGATACGATATAAGACAATTCAATTATCTTTGATAAATAGCTTTGGATATTTTTTTAAGCTATCTGCAGAGAAATTTGCAAATAGCTTTTGTAATATTCAGAATTTTTTGAAGAACGTTTATTTCACAATAGAAAAATTATACTTGTTGCAAATAAAAGCAAAATAACGAGCGGTTTTTAATCAGAAAAAATTGCAACGTTGATAATGAAAATAATTGTTCAAAGTTGATATACTATTATTGACAACTGTTCATACAGTAGCAAAAATATTTTCTAGAGAAGCCATATTATGTGTATAGCAAAATACATAATATTGCAGGCGGACAAGTAAACTTAGATGGTGTTAGAAGTTGGTAATATAATGAATTATACTACTGTATTTGAAACTTGTAGATATACTGAACAGTTGGTAATCTTTTTTGCTTAGCATTATAGCTTATTATTTAAGGTAGCATAATAGGTGATGGTTCAATTAATAAAAAATGGAGTATTTAATAAAGGTCCCTATTAAAAAACATGAATAATATCTAAAGTATTTTGCAAGGGATGCTACGTGAAAGGGTAGCTATAATAGGTACGCTCGTAATATCGAGAAATATGAGCTTACCTCTCCTCATTCTCAGTTTTTGGGGGTTTATCAGTCGAGTCAATATCTTCCTTTCCTTTTCCTTCAGCTTTTTCAGCGGATTTTTTTGAAGAAGTCTTATTAGATTTAGTTGCTCGACCTTTGTCACGATCGTTGGACTTGTTGTGATCACGACGTCTATTATGGTCATTGTCTCGATTACGGTTGTACATCTGAACGGCAAACGACCGTGAATGGTCAAGAAAATTTATTTTATTTTTATGAAGAATTTCGTTTATATAATGCAGAGATTACAGAAGAAATCTTTTTAATTAAATATAAAGATGTTTGCATAATAGCTCAAGTAACGGAAAAAACATACCTTGTTGTAAGGTTCATTACGCCTGAAGTCAGTTTGGCCCCTTCTGTTGAAATCGGGGCCCCATTGAGGGTAATTATTATACAAATTACCCTGACTGAGACGGTTACCCCTGACCATTGGTTGTTCCTGTTGCGGCTGAAGAAGTTTAGTTAATGCTATTGCTAGCTGAGCTTGGGGCTCAGATAACTGAGAAAGTAAGTTCGATGGATTATTAGAGCTGAAAGAGCCCCCTCGGTTAGAGCCGGGGATGCTTCCGCCTTCCCAAGGATTTACTGCTCCGCCCCCTCCGTAAGGTCGCCCACCCATTCCTCCTCCATAATTCCTATTGGCCATCGCTAACAGAAACCAAAATCAGAAGATCGAAAACAAGTAGACAATAGAAGATGTACGATTACCAAAAATCAAGATGGAGAACACAAGCCAAATCACGAATATTGATATTTTATATAATTTACATATTCCATTACACAAAAAACGTAAGTAAAATCATAAAAAGACTTACCAAAAGTTAAACTGCTATTAGAAAACAGTTATAGAGATAAATAAATTCCTTTTTTTCAAGAAATATGAAGCCGGGTACCGCAAAACGATTACGCCTTACAGCAGACAACGCTACACAATGTCTGGTAGCGTCTATTAAACCATCTAAACTACTTTTAAAACACAACTCTAGAAAATATATATAAAACTCAAACAAAACATCTTGTAATTTATTGTATTTCTTAAAAACTACAAATAACAGCGAATTTGATGTGATTTATATCGATAATTTGTCCCGTTTATTTAAATATTTTTGAAAAGTATACTTTTTTTGGTATAACTGAACGCAACCTCCATACATTAATAAATAGTGATTAACTAACGTATAAACACTTTTTACGAAATAAGTACGCATTTTTCGTAGTGTAGATCATTTAAAGATGTTGTGGAAACCCAAAACTTTACATTATTTTAAATAATGAGCCAGAAATCTTTGGTTCTTAACTAATATATCCATTTTTGTGAGTACCCCTTGTTCAACCGGTACTCCTTACAGTAAGAAGAAGAGGTGCGGTTTTTGAATTTGCCGCTTTTACACATTTAGAGACTAAATATTGATTTTATTATAATATAATCTTTATTCCATAAAATCCCAATGTAACACTTTTGTAACTCATATAAGATTATTGTATTACATATGGTAATACTACTATAAATTTATCCTACATTAAATTAAAAATATATATGTTTTGAATACAAATAATTCGATGACTCGAAAAAATATTGTGGCTATAAAATGTAAGGGCTCTATTTTGGTTCACATTAAAGTGCAACACTGCATTTTCAGGATTGGGACAGGGCTGTGTGCTTAACCCGGTGTTATTTTTTTAGTATTAGACGACGTAATAAAAGAAAGAAGGAAACTGGCAAGGATGTACATAATGGCTACTTAACTGAAAATTGAAGAAAGACCAAGTCATAGATTATAAAGACTGGTCAAAGTTAAAAAACTATGTTGATTGGTGATACTAGGCAAAAATGAGAAAGAATTTCAACATAATATGTATAGATTTATTAGATTAAGAACAATAATAAATGTATTTTCTTTATAATGTTAAACTAACTGATTTACCCGTGCTATACTACGGTATTTAACAAGTTTATACAGAGTGATTATTTAATGGCGAGACGACGTCACTGGAAGTTTTAATAATTTGCCGTTTCATACACATCGTAGCAGGCGACTATGCGCGCATGCGCATAATCTTTTTTTCTTCATAATCATAGTTATTATAGTCATAGTATTCACCAGTATTTCTGCTAGAAGGCACGTAAAATTCGGTGACGTCGTCTCGCCATTAAATAATCACTCTGTATATATTTCAACTCATAAAAATTCTTACAATTGCAATGAACGCTCGCACAGTCAGTCCATAAATTTCTCCCTCTTTTCGGCGATATCGGGGTATATCCTGGCTGTGAGGTCCGCTAAGCTCGTCAAAAATGAGGCTAGGCCTACAAGGCTGGTCACCGTTCCCTCGGACTTGGGATACTCTCCGTTTCCTATTTTCAGTAGGAATTCTGAGAATTGCCCAGCGGATACATCGCCTTTCAACCTCGTCAGCTCAAGTTCCCCTTAGCAGAGTCTGACGGAAGTCTCCAGCTAGCAGATCGGTGAGCCCCCCCATTATTCTATCGTTGCTCCTTATCTTTGAGGGTTATGTTTAGTGCTTCAAGACCCCTCTTGTGCGCCATGGTGCTCTCATCCCAAACAATGAGCTTACAGTCCCGCAACACTTAGGCCATGTTACTTTGTTTTGAGATGTTGCACAGAGGTCTTTCTGCATGAATGAGTTGAGAGGCAGTTTGAAGCCGTTTTGCCTCCCAGCAGCGTAGCAGCGATGCCAGAGAAAGAGACAGCCAAAGCGATACTTCGATCACACCTAACCTTCGCCAAGAGCAAGTTGATGAGGAAGGTCTTCCCAGTAACACCAGGAGCATCCAGGAAAAAGATCTGCCCAGCACCTGACTCAACGCTGCTTAGGACCTGACAATAGACAACGAGCTGCTCATTCGTCAGTGAACCCTTGTTATTCAATACTACTTGAGCCAAAGCGTTCGTGTCATAACTGGTCTCTCTCAGATAGTTTCTGTTCATTAACGCGACTACTCCAGACATAGCTGGTTGAGGCAGACCGTACTGTTCTCCCAGTCAACACTGCGTTCTCAATCAGCACCAGGTATCTATTATACACCTTGCCCATTACCTGGTGCACACTCCCTTGCAACAATCTCTCCACCAGCTGCGTGATTTCCTCTGAGAGACTGTCCTTGTACCTCTCCCAAAAACTCAAACGATCGGAGAGTTGACAGAACACCAGCACTGTGAAGAGTTCCCGTAGTTTAAAGGGGAAAATCATATATAGGGCTAATTCCTCCAAAGTAGTGTCCCAGTGCAGTGCTTGTCATCTTCCAACAAAGCTAATGTAGAATGGTGGTATGAAGGACACCATTCAGGTCTTTAGTTCTGAAAAGGACATAGGGCCTCGAACTTCATGTAGCAGCAGGCAGGATAATAATACTCGGTGTTGCTTGGGTGGATAGTGTACTCTTCTTAACTCCTGGCCAGCCATAGACATCCTTTCCCCGCTTTCTTTTCGAGAACTTATTATTTTTCCACACAAAGAAAGAAGGGACGTCAGAGTACAGAAGCGTTTTTGCAAAATCATCAGTTTTGCATAACTCGAAAAAGCCGAGTGTTGTCTGAGGAGAGTTGCTTAGATTCTCGGCCAAGAAATCTCGGAAAAATAATTAAATAAGAAAATTAAAAAATAAATATGTAATATTAAAACTAATTTTATGTTTATTTAAGTTTCAAAATCAGCTGTGGCCACCACAGGACCGACCGCCATCACAAAGTATAAAATACATTCTAGCCAGAGCCGCAGTAAGGGGGGGGGGGGGGCGATGGCCCCTAGCGCACTAATGAAAAGGGCGCCAAATTGCGAAAGTGAGGACCTTTTTTTTTTCTTGCTCTTCATTTGGATTATGGGAGGTGAGGACCTTTTTTTTTGCTCATCATCTAGATTTTGGGAGGTGAGAATCTTGTTTTTGCTTATCACTTACATTTATTTGCCAAGGGCGCCAAAACGCAGTTTTGCCCCTAGCGCAAGTTTTCCTTACTGCGGCTCTGATTCTAGCAGCAGAGTAGAAATAATTTGGACTTATATTTTCTAACAGAGATATTATTTATCGTGACCATGGAAACGTTACATATAAGTATGAAAAAATAGATACTTAGAAAAAATCTGGAATATTTTTTCATAAATTTTTCCTTTTATCAAAAAATGTCTCAAACAAAAGTCAAAACAATTTTTTTCGAAATATTTTTCTGTTAAATATTCAGAAAAATCTTAAAATCGACACGAGTAAACTCCCATTTCTAGTCAACCGATTTTTACCAAAAGTTGATTAACTCGTGCCATTGATGTCAAAAACTTAAATATGAAGTTTCATAAAAATCCTTAGCCGAATTTGCTCTGCACGTGTACACAGACAGTGTTACAACCTTCTTAGTGGGTTTTACGATTTATTATTATTATTTTATTTATTTTACATCGGCCTATTTAAGCAACGAAGCTAATCGCCGATGCCAGGGCGAGAGCTCCTACACCTGGATAAGGGATGAATGATTGTGAAAATGCAAGTAATGTAAACATATTATTCTCGCCTGAATAATATCATCAATAGAGAATCGAACCAGCAACCTCAAAATTCAGACTGTTTTCACCAGTCCGAGGTGCACGATTAACGAGCTCAGCCACTCCGTTGGCGGTGTTTACGTCATGAAAGGAATATACTCCCCAAATTTCATGTTTCTAGGTTCTGGGGTTCGGGCTGGGAAGTGGTGAGTGAATTAGTGAATGAGCCAGTCAGTTAGGACATTTGCTTTTATATATGGATTTCATCCTCCTCAACCGTCATAATTTGTTATGACAGTATTATCTTAGTATTAACATGTATAGCAGGAGTCGGCAACCTTTTTGTCAAAAAGGCGCAATATAAATTGAAATGTTATTGAGGGCGCATAAAAACGTAAAATATTTAAACACTCGTTGTTCGCAAGGCCGTCTAATCTAGCGCTGATCGCTCAAGTCGAATCATCAATAGATGCGATGTGGATATTGGGCTCAGTATGTGTGTGTCGATAGCGAGGGCGCATACAAATTTCACCGAGGGCGTCACGGCGCCCGCGGGTGCCGTATTGCCGCCCCCTGATGTATAGAAATACTAATATAAATAACAACACAACATAATGTAAATATATATCACAAAGAGCTAAAAAAGAAAAATATGAAAATAAGTAGAGAAAAGAGTAAATCTATGATTATCAGTAAAGACAAGAAGTCCGTTCAAGCGTAAGAATGCAGTACAGGGCAAATGGAGTAGTTCTTTTTCATACTCTCTAATGGGTTCTCCCAATGACTCTGTCCTTTTGCTTCTTGGATACGTTGCCGGTTGTAAAACGGGCTGATCTGTGAAAACAGGGTATTCTACAAATGGTTAATCAGATTTACACCGTGTAACCTGATTTTAGTAAGTTTCCATTTAGTTTCAACGACTTACTAACAAAAGAACATAACTGAACATAAAATTGGACACTTTTACATCATTGGCATCACCGTACCCATAAGAGCAATATAAAAGCAATAACTAACCACTTTTATTTGAGACATTTTTTAATAAAACGAAAATTTATGAAAAAATTTTCCAGATTTTTTCTTATTATCCATTTTTTCATACTTATATGTAACATTGAGTCTTGTTCTAACAGTGACAGTGTACAGACGTGTTTTTATCATTACTCACAAACAACTTTTGACAAGTGTGTTAGTAAAAATTAAAAATTAAAATCTGTAATTTCATCATAAAATCAGTGTTCAAAAAAATAACATGCAGCAGAACAGTGTTGGGCTTAGTGACATTTCAACTATTTCAAACATGCCCTTAACAACAACCACCACAACAACCACTATCAGCACCCTCACAACTATACCCTCTATAATAACATCTTGCTCCTATGCTGTATCTCATACGTCAGGAAATTGCAATGCAAAAATATTAGAATTGAATACTGAGCCTATGGAAAGTAATATCTCGAATTCTAGTTGGCAAACAACTCCCTACAGGCGCAAATCCAAAAGACAAAGGGAAGACAATAATAGCAATCAAACGGGAAAAAGGCTAAACTTCAATGCTCATGAAGACAGTGAAGGAAACACTCTAGGTTTCACATGCAACAACAGTTTCTCTGCACTGGCAGACTCAGATCAGAATGAGGAAGCTGAGGATAATAACGCAACCACTATAGAAAAAAGGATACCAAAACCACCCCCAATTAAAATTGATAATGTTAGTAATTTTCAAGCAATGGTAACTGACATAAGCAAAATACTCGAAAAAGGTCAGTATCGTTGCGAAACCTTCGATATAAATAGTGTTAAAATTAATACTAAGACCATAGACTTATACAGAGCATTAGTTAAATTCCTGGACCAGAACAATATCTACTATTATACTCATCAACCTCGTCAAGAACGAGCCTACCGAACTGTACTTAGAAATATTCACCCTTCAGTCCCGACAAATACAATAAAAGAGGCCTTGGAGGAGCTAGGATTTCAAATAAATAATGTAACAAATATAAGAAGTAAACGGAACAACGAGCCACTACCACTCTTCTTCGTAGATCAACCACCAAATGTGAACAACAAAAACATTTACAATATAGAATTTCTCCTCCATACAAAAATAGTAGTTGAACCCCCGAACAAAAATTACGATATCCCCCAATGCATGAGATGTCAGAATTATGGACATACCAAAAGCTACTGTAAGAAACCTTATGCCTGCGTAAAATGTGGAGGCGACCACCCAACAGCCAATTGCAAAAAAGAAAGGAATACCCCTGCAAAATGTGCACTATGCACCAAACCTCACACTGCGAACTATAAAGGATGTGAAGTTTACCAACACATTAAAAGAACACGAGACAAAAGATACACTCTACATCAAGAAAACTCGCAACCAAACAATTATGCAGAAAACACGCCCCGCCATCATAATTCCCAAGTACAAAACGGCATAAGTTATGCACAAGCCACGTCAAGACATGTAATCCCTCCACAAAACGATAACCAAAATGACAACTTTTTAAAAGATTTTTTGGAAAAATTCGAAAACATGTTCAGTCAGCTTATGACACAAAACAGTTCAATACTAAAACTCCTGACAACACTGCTTAGTAAAATAAATTAATAATGGCAAATGCACTTAGAATAGCTATTTGGAATGCAAACGGCCTAGCCCAACATCGTCAGGAAGTGGAACTATTCCTAATAACGCACAAAATAGACATTCTTCTAATATCCGAAACTCACTTCACAGACAGGACCTACTTCAAAATTAATAAATACAAGACATATACCACACAACACCCAGACGAAACTGCTCATGGGGGCACAGCGATAATCATTAGTGAAAAAATTGATCACTATGAGCTAGAGAAATACGAGGAAGATTCTATCCAAGGAACACACATTAAAGTCCAAGAAGCAAATGGACCTCTTGTAATCGCAGCTGTTTACTGTCCGCCTAAACATAAATTAAAGAAAAATCATTTTGAAACTTACTTTCACAAACTCGGAAACCGATTTGTAGCCGGGGGTGACTTTAATTCTAAACATACCACATGGGGTTCCAGAATTGACACCACCAAAGGAAGAGAACTTCTCAAGGTAATTAATTCTAAGAACTATAATACAGTAAGCACAGGGGAGCCAACATACTGGCCAACAGACCCAAACAAAGTGCCTGACTTATTGGATTTCTTTGTCACAAGTGGAGTGTCCCCAAATTACTTCCAAGTCACCTCAAACTATGACCTCTCTTCTGATCATTCCCCTGTAATTGGTAGTATCAACTCTAATGTTTATAAAAAAACTAGGTGCAATATGTTAACAAATAAATGTACAAACTGGACAATATTTCGTCAATTTCTTGAAGAAAATACCTCGCTTACTATTCCACTTAAAACAGAAGATAATATCAACTCAGCTGTGACTAAGATAGTTGAAAAAATTCAACAATCTGCTCAACACGCAACTCCTATAACCAACAGCCAAGTTGATCCAACATTTAATCTTCCACTATTTGTTAGGAACAAAATAGCAGAAAAACGCCAGATCCGCAGACAGTGGCAATATACAAGGCATCCAGTCGATAAACAAAAATTAAACAAAATCACCAAAGAAGTAAAACAGCTATTGCACAAAATAAAAAATGATAATTTTAACGAATATCTACGTAATCTGTCCATATCACCCCATAACAATTATTCTCTGTGGAGGGCAACAAAGAAATTTAAAAAACCCACTTCACACGTACCTCCAATTCGTCAAGCTGATGGCAAATGGGCAAGGGATCCAAATGAAAAAGCTGAAACATTTGCGAAACATCTATCAGAAGTGTTCAAACCATTTCCATCCCTAATAACAGCTGACGAAGAAAATAAAATCAGCGAGTTCTTGAATTCAGATTTCCAAATGTCGCTTCCCATTACACACTTCTCGCCAGGAGAAGTTAAAGAAATAATAAATCAGCTCAAAAACAATAAAGCTCCTGGATATGATGGAATCTCAGCTATCATGCTAAAGGAATTGCCAAAAAAAACAATAGTTCTAATCACACAAATATTTAATGCAATAACAAGAATACAGTACATCCCTCCCCAATGGAAATTTGCACAAATAATCCTAGTCCACAAACCTGGAAAATTGCCACATGAAGTTACCTCGTATAGGCCCATATCCTTACTACCTATCCTGTCAAAAATCCTAGAAAAACTAATACGGAAAAGACTAAAACACACATTAGAAGAAGAAGTCATACCCAGTCATCAATTCGGTTTTCGAGAAAACCACTTGACTATAGACCAAGTCCACCGTGTTGTTGATACAATAGAAAGGAGCTTTGAAAGTCGAAAAATCTGCACTGCGGTGTTCCTTGATGTAAGCCAGGCTTTCGATAAAGTGTGGCACACTGGATTGTTATATAAAATAAAAAAGACACTACCTTACCAATATTACAATCTATTCAAGTCCTACCTCGAAGACAGATACTTCAAAGTGAAACATGATGGAAAACTATCCAAGGAATACAAGATTTCTGCAGGAGTCCCACAAGGTAGTGTGCTAGGTCCCACACTTTATCAAATATTTACCGGAGATTTGCCAACCACAGAGCGCACAATAACAGCCACCTATGCAGATGACACAGCAATTCTCTCTTCTGAATGTGACCCTAAGCAAGCAGTGCTAAATCTGCAAAGAGCCCTAAATCAAATGCAGACATGGCTAAAACTATGGAGGATCAAAGTGAACACCACTAAATCATGTCACATAACATTCACAACCAGACATGTGACATGCTCGCAAGTGACATTGAATAGTCAAGCTATACCTGAAACCGACTGTGTAAAATACCTTGGTATGCACCTGGACAGACGACTGACATGGAAAAAACATTTAATGACCAAACGTCAGCAACTCGACTTAAAAGTAAGGCAAATGAACTGGCTGCTAGGTCGAAAATCCAAACTGTCACTTCAGAACAAGCTGTATGTTTACAAGGCAATTTTAAAACCTGTCTGGACATACGGCATACAGCTGTGGGGCTGTGCCAAAAAATCGAATGTAAACATAATTCAACGTTTCCAAAGTAAAACTCTGAGAATGCTATGCAATGCTCCCTGGTACGTCAATAATAAATGTCTCCACAGGGACCTAAACATTCCCTGGGTCAGGGACGTTATAGCATCATATGCTACGAGACATTCCACACGCTTACAAATCCACCCAAACCACCTAGTGCCAGATCTGCTAAACCCACATCAGCCAAGAAGACTTCACAGAAGGAAGCCAACAGACTTACCAGCTGACTCATGACATGTTAAAGTGTAGTGTAGTGCACCGAAAAAAAATAAATAAATAAAAACTAGCCAGGAGAATCACCACTGGGTGACTACTCCGCTCCAGACAATTATAGTCAACAAATTTACTTGTTGGCCTAAACATGGCCAGTTGTAAAATAATTTTGTAATAAAAAAAAAAAAAAATATTTAACATTATTTATCATTAACATGTTTCCATGCTCATGATAAATAATATCTCTGTTAGAAAATATTAGGCCAAGTTATTTCTACTCTGCTGCCAAAATGTATTTTATACAAGAACTTTGTGATGGCGGTCGGTCCTGTTGTGGCCACAGCTGTTTTTGTTTTTTTTTTTTTTATTTCAGGTTAACCCCCGTTACAAGGTGTAGGATAATAGTTTTTTGGTAAAAATCGTCTTAAAATAAATAAATTTAAAAAACTACTTTCCTTTCCTTAATCTACGCCTTACGAACTTCCTTTTGTTACCACAATAAGTTTTAATTATTTGTCTTCAACTACAAAAAGTTCCATAGGTATTATTAATAAACTAAACTGATCAAAAATACTGGTTCCCATCAATGTACATTGTTAGGAACTTTTTCAGATGTTTAGACGAATCCCTCGAAATACAATGTGGTGCAAAAGTTTTGTGCCATTTTTGACAAAAATCATATAAGAAATATATTTTTACAATAATAAAATTTTGTCCGTTTATCTGCGCATGAAAAGATTTTGATACCCTATGCAAAATATAAATTTGTTTATATATTTCAGGGGATGTGATTTTTTAAGTTTCATCTCTGCGGGTCAAAGAACTGTATATGGATGCCAAATTGAAAATCTCTAGGTTTAGCTATTTCGCCACAATTTCTACTTTAAAGAGGAGACATAAAAGAGCTGGGATACGTTTTTTTTTTTTTTTGTCATATCCCCAGAGCAAGTAAAACTAGCTCATACCTAGAAACCCCTAAATATGGTATATTATTTGCTATAACACCGAAAAGGGTGTTACAGTGTTACTTGTGAATGTGAAAATAGTTAGGACAGGTTTTAAATATAATAATAAACGAATAGTTAATTAAATGGTTTTAATATTAAAATGTTCAATTATTATTCCGAAAATATAATACATAATCATTTAATCCTTTCTTAATTCAAATGTTTCTTCTTTGATTCCATCCTTAGTTATAATGTTAATAATTATACTGTCTCCAGTATAAATGTCACGTTCAGCAGCCGAGATGAAAACATCTTTCAATACTGCCAGTGCACGATCAAGTGGGATTGAAGCTTTGTTAACATTCTGCATATTTTTCAATCCAATCTGATTATCCAACAATGGTTGCAAAAGTGCTCCCGCTGAACCTCCAGCTCTATACGCTGACCTTTCACAATGTCCAATTGGGTCATAGCTAAACACGCAACCTTTACCTTCATTATCTAATCCAGCAAGAACGTTAGAAATATAATACGGGAAAAATCGTTTATGATACAACATCGTTGAGAGCATTTGTGCTGTTGCAAGGGTACTCATTGGTTTTTGATGTTCATGATGGTACATTTGAGTTCTTGCTGCTAGTATTCTGGTTAGAGTTAAAGTATCACACCAACATCCTGAACAACCTAGGACAGTAGTAGTCGAAAGTTTGAATAACTTGTTTTGTTCACGAGTATGAATTGAAAATCCACTACTCAATCTGGTATCACCACCGATTATAACAAAATTATCACCAGCGATAGCCACAATACTCCTGAAAATAGTAAGTTAGTAAAATGTTTACAGCAAAATTTTCATATTACATACCCTCCATTGTCAGAATATGGGTTGAACGATAACTGTTTTGGATTTTGAACTCGGTAATATTCAGAATATTCTGGAGCTGCAAGTACACTAGCCATTTTAATAAATAATTTAAACTTCTCGAATAATGTTTTGTAGTCGGCAGAATGACAATCACTTTACAGACGATTCAAGTTTAGTAACTTTTGTAAATTAGATTGGTAGCTCATGAAGTTCGATACAAGTGCTCCATCTATTGTCAATACATAACCCTAAATAAAAAATATTTTCAGAAGTAAATATATTTAAACTATATAAGTTTAATTTAAAATATTCTCCTAAATATGAATAATTTAATTGGTCGTTTCAATGCACTGTTACTTGATGCATATAAAGTTCAAACATGTAGGTGTCTATTGGTACAAACTAGTTTTTTCAACACTTAAAATATATTTTTTGTGTTAGGTTGTGTGAGAAATGCAAGTAAAAAAACTGGCACAAGTACTCGTAATCCAAAAGGTCATGCGAGGCCTAAACATCGAGGCTGGAAAGTACAGGACAGTACATACGTACAAGCTGGAACGCTTTTAGTTACCCAAAGGACACTACGCTTTCATCCAGGACTTAACGTAACTTATATAATTAATAATTAAGTCTTTATTAAGTTATTTACATTTATATTTTTAGGTGGGTTTTGGCAAAAATGGTACATTATTTGCTATAACGCCAGGAAAAGTTATCGTAACATGTGAAAAACCAAATTTGAATTGGGAACATACTTGGGTACAGCGTAACTACGGAGGAAGGATGCATCAGAATTTTTATAAGAAGTATTTTAATGTTATTTGTGACGAGCAACATAATAACTTCAAGTTAATAGAAGAAATATAATTGTTCATAGGTTATTTTGTAGAAATTGTACAAATTTTTTAATAGTAAAATAAATTTATTATAATATTTGCATTTATCTTGCTCCTACATGTATATATAAATACAATATTTTAATATTTATATGAATTATATTTGAACAAAAACGGTTAATTAGATAAAATTTCTAGGGATTTATTTTTGTTCACTGAGTTCAGTTGGTATTACGAGAAGAAGAAGATTTCCTAATTTCAATTTCACAATCAGTTTTACGTTGAATTGTGTGGTGTTGTGCGTCACATTTTCAATGAATTATTATTGTTATTGTCCATATATTTAAACAACAATTAAGCTTATTTTACAACAATAACACGTTACTATGTTTGATAAAAAAATTGATGTGGATCGTCACGTGGAGAGCTGTTTAAAAAAGATAAACAGCGAACGAGAAGTATGTTCGTTATTACATCGCCATTACCGGCATGCTTGTTTCTATTTAAAAAATTTGTGTCAATAAGAATTTTAAAGTAGTACAGATTGTTTGAAATGAATTATTTTAGTACATAGTTTTTAAATAATCATGAATTCTATAAAAATACTGATGATGTATATACCTTGGATTTTACCCCCCTCCAAGTGATTTATTTTAATCTGGCGGGAAGGTTACTAAAATATTAGGCTAATGTTTATAAAAATTAATTATTTCTGTTCGAAAATGTTATATTTTGTATAATTGTATGCTAACAACGTTTAAACAAGGTTATTTACATTACTACTCTATCGGTTGTCACATACTTACGGTCAAAACAAGTGTTTTTCATATTTAATCTATTAAAATAAGCTTTTGTTTACATGTTAGCATGCCCATTTTATTATACACTATCTTAATTACCATAGTTTCAATTTAAGTTCATTTTACTAATATATCATTATATGACGAAAAATATTTATTACGGTACTTGATTACAGAGGAATTTAAGAAGTTTTGCATTTGCGAAGCTTTATTTTAACATCGGAGAATGTGAACTTGCTAGACGTTATGTGTCGAGCTATCTAAGCATTAAACCTAGTTCGGCCGAAGCCCACCAACTTCTTGGTAAGATTTTGGAGAAATTAGGGCGTAGAGATGCTGCTTTGGAAGAATATCGAATTAGCCTGGATTTAGATCCTAAACAAACCGGACTCGTCATAAAAGGTAAGTTTTTTTTTTAAATAATGTGTTAAGAATTACACAGGCTGTGTTTCATATGTTTTTTTTCTACTTTGTTTTGATTCTGGTTACTGATTTTGTGTGAAAAAGTGATGTTGATTTCAAATTTTATTTAATCTTTTAGCCCTTATTATCGTTAGGTGTCAGGCTGTGTCAGAGTTTCAGTTCCTGCTAAATATTTTTTTTGCATAACTCCATTTATTTCCATACTTCGTAAAGGCTTTAGCGTTCTTCCAATTGATTCCTCTTTTTTCAACCACATTGTTTAGTTCTTCACTCTGTGCTTTCCTTGGCCTTCCTATGATTCCTCCCAGATGTTCTCGCTTCCATGACTCTTTTAGCTTCCTTATTATTATTCATCCTATTTACATGTCCATTCTTGCTCCACAGGATTCATGTTAAGTTTTTTTCTGAAAATCAAGTTCGTGATTTGGTCAAATTTGGTTTTCTCTTAAATTTTTCTCAGGAATCTCTTTTCACTGCTTCTTACTCTGCTTTGCATTGCTCCGTGGTAATCCATGACTTCAAGCCGTATGTTAATATGTGTACCGTTATTTTTTTTTTGATGTTTTGTACCTTAAGTTCTTTTGATATTTCTCTGTGATTGAGGAAGGATGTCTTCGTACCGTTAAACAGTCTGCCAGCTGTGCCTCTTCGCTCCGATATTAATTTCCATCCCTCTCTTTCCATTATCTCGCCTTTAATTTTCCATCTTATGAGAAGGTAGTTCCCAGCTATTTGAATTTGTCCACTTGTTCTATCAGTTTACCCTTTAGTTTTCAGTTATGTTTAAAGTTGTTTCTACTTATGACCATGGTTTTAGTTTTTAGGGTTTTGTAGGTATGACCACAAAAAACCCTTATAACGTCACTCATGTGTCTGTTTGTCTGTCTGTATGGTAGAAATTGTAGCCAAACGGCTTAACAAAGAAAGTTGAAATTTGGTATACAACTCTTTGACTCACATACACGAAAAATAGAGTTAAAAAAACATCTCCAGGTTAATATAAACAAATATGTAATAAATGAAAAAATTATATATTGTTTTAAATTGTGAGTGGGGTATCAAATAAAACCTCTTAATGTTATTTTTTTTTTTATGGGAGTTTTTCCAAAAATATTGAAAAAAAACTTTTGTCCCCCACCCTATCTTCCAGAGGAATTGATCTAAAAATCTGAAAAAAAATCTTTATAATGTACATTGAAAACGGAAGAGGTATTTTTGATTAGATTAGTTTTTCGAAAAATATCGATTTTTGTGTGGCGTTGAATAAAATAATTATTATTGTGTGGTATCAAAAGAAAGCTTTTAAAACGTATGTTGAGGAATGAAAAGTAGATTTTTAAAATTCGTTTAATTTAACACGATTTTAGTCAAAAATATGCCAAAGATGTTCTTGTCCCGCTTCTTTTTACTCAAGAGGGTTAAACTAAAAATCTGAAAAAATTATAAGTAATGTACATTGATCTGAGCCGGAAACGTACGAGAGGAATTTTTTCAGATTTCGGTTTTGGAAAATATTGTAGTTTTAGTGTTTTTGACAAAATTAATTATTTAATTCATGACCAAACTATGGCTAATAATGCTATGATTTTTTGTAATTATGACTAAGGTAGCGTATTCATTTTTTTGATATTAAAAATATAATAAAAAATTGCTATCAGATGAGAACGAATTGCCTTAAGGAGCTTGCACTCATAAACTCGATCATTAGACGCGCAGAAAAAATCGCTATGATTTTTTAATTTATATTTTGTATCGACGTAATATTCGCAAATTATTTAAATTTATTTTAAACAAATTAAATGGAAGCTTTTAGTTAATACTCAAATATAAAATAAAAATAATTGTCAAAAATCTGTTGATTTTGATGTGATTATATCATAGAAAAAAAATTGTTTTAGACATCCAGTATTCTGTTGATTTCTTACACTTATTAAATACCTACAAAACCCTGAAATGTGTGAAAATTCACACTACGCATATTTTTTTTTGTTTTGTTTATTTTCATGCTAGCCTTGTTGAATTTTTCTAGGTTTTCTTGTGATCTGGTTTAGTTTTCTGCTAGTATTAGATACCATGCTGTCAGCGTAACAACTCTGATATTTGGAGTTAATTTGTACTCCAGTGACCAACTTGGAATAGTTTTACCATGTTTTAAATTTATTTTATATTAGTTCTCTTTCTACACTTCATTTTTAGAGCCGTCCACATATCCCTCCTTTATATTTTGTCATAGGATTTTTCCAAGTCTGTGAAACGAAGGTGTAAAGGATGGTTTCCAATAGACTGGACTTAGAAGTGAAACATAGAACGCAGATTTTGTTGCTTTGGTTTCCAATAACCTTAGAATATTGTGTCAAAACTCGTTAAGCTAACCTCTTTGTAAAAGAAGTATCTTAAAAAAGTGTCAAATAACAGGTATCCACCAAATAGTATGGACGATGTTTTAGCAATGCTAGTAATTTTTATTGTTACTGGTATGTTAATTATTCGCAAACAAAGTCGCAAACATAGCATAACTAAAGCACGATGGTAGATTAGACCAATATTGCAACCAGGGCCGCCACGTTAGTTTCAGCCGTCCATGTGCAAAAATACATAAGTCCGTCTTTTTTTAGAATCAAACCGAAATGTCGCCTGTGCGGAAGCTTTCATAAGACCGTCCTCTACTAGTAGTGTTCGACCTCAAAATCCGCCCATTTTTTGCGTCGCCCGTGTGCACAATACCATAACTTATCACCCGCGACCGCGGGGGAGGCCTATGACCAAAAGGGTCCTTCTTTGTTTCATCACTTAATATAGCTTGACAAGACGTACATTTTTTAGAGTATTATACTCTTTTTACCGACCGCCAACATATATAAGGGAGGTATTGTGATCATACCAATTTTGACGTTTCGAGATTTCGATGGATCTCCACGAATTGAGGTCCCTACATAACGTTTTGACTATTTTTAGCATGATGTCTGTCGGTCTGTCTGTCCGTCCGTCCGTCTGTCTGTCTGTCTGTCTGTCTGTCTGTCCGTCCGTCCGTCCGTCCGTCCGTCCGTCCGTCCGTCCGTCCGTCCGTCTGTCCGTCTGTCTGTGTACACGTGCAGAGCAAATTCGGCTGAAAGTATTTTTATGAAACTTCATAATTAAGCTTCCGCCATCAATGGCACGAGTTAATCAACTTTTGGTAAAAATCGGTTGACTAAAAATGGGAGTTTACTCGTGTCGATTTTAAGATTTTTGCGAATATTTCACAACAGAAAAATATCTCGAAAAAATTTATTAAACAAAAGTTGCTATAAAAGCAATAACTAATAACTTTTATTTGAGACGTTATTTGATAAAACGAAAATTTTTGAATAATTTCTGTAAAATTTTTCGAAATTTTTTCCAAGTCTCAATTTTTTCATATTTATATGTAACGTTTCCATGGTCATGATAAATAATATCTCTGTTAGAAAATATTAGGTCAAGTACTTTATGATGGTGGTCGGTCCTGTGGTGGCCACAGCTGATTTTTTTTTCTAGTATACTCTTTTTCTGTAAAAAAAATCTGGTCAGCCTAACTTAATACATTTTTTTGTGAGGTGTTCCAAACAAAAGTCTGCGGGGGGGGGGACCAAAATTTAAAGTTACGGCCTTGCGTGTGCAGCGCACACGCTACACGCAGGCACGCGGCGGTCCTGTAACGCCGAAAAATGTCCACATTTATAGGCTATTCCAAACCTTTAGGCGGAACTAAATGGAATTTAAATTTTCTTACGTTGTCATTAGCTATTTTTTATATATTGAAATTGGCGTTTCCTGAACAAAATGATCAAAAGCTTCAATCAACCGGTAAAAGTTACAAGATTCGAAAATCTAGTTCCGCCTAGACCAAAGATACACACCTTAGATTATCTATCATATGTTAAACAATATATATTCATTATTAAACAATAATCTAACCATGGTAATTATTTATTTCCCTTATTTTAATAACATGAATCCAACAAATATTGACAGGTTCTATTTATCTACATACGACATATTGAGTATGTTTTGTCATTTTCTATCGTTCTTTCCTATTGGCCAAACGTAAAACCGTAGACGTGAAATATAAAAATATGAATATTCTACATGAACGTTTCTCCATCTACGTCTGATTGGAAATCGTAGCATGCATTTTCCTATTACTTATATTTTCATATAAGATCTTGGATGCTCATTTACGAAGACGTAGAACCTTACGTCTACGTCTATTGGAAACCATCCTTAATCTCGTGCTTCTTTCAAGGCTTTTTCAGAAATCTGTCCAAGGATAAAGATGGAATTGTTCATTCCATCTTTTCCCTTATTCTTTTAAAAATAAAGTAAAACAGTATAAAAGGTTATACTTCTCGGCTATTTAGGAAACGGGGATATCCCGATTTATACAGTTTTTATAATTTACGTTTTTCGGGCATAATATTTATGCGTAGAGAAAAAACTGTATGTGATCACACACACAATACTTATTTTGCAATCAGTATGTAACAAGTAATCCAGAGTGATAGGCCTGTGTTATAATATTAAAAAAATAAAAACTAAAAATGGTAATATTCAATTTTTTTATTATTTTTTTATAGTATGTGAACTCTTGGCGCAAGACGATGTATTACTTGAACCAAACAAAGCTAGATATTGGTGTGAACAAGCACAAATGATTGATCCTCAAAATGAAGCTGTTTTTAATTTAAAAGAACGCCTTATTGCCAATGAAAGTAACAGCCCTGACAATCTACGTAAATTATTCTTATCTGAACTCGAACGCCGTCCCACCGATGTTGCTCTTAGAGTACGGCTCTTAACTCATCTATTACAAAACAATCAAATTACCGAAGCCTATCAACATGTCGCTGAAATTGAACAGAAAAATCTATCAATATTTTCACATCATTTCTCTTGGTATGAAACACTTACTAAAGTACTTGTGCGTTACAAAAATGAAAACGTTAATTCCAACAACTTAGAGTGGGATTTTTGGGTGTTAATTATATCTGTTTTGGAGAAACTAGCAACATTAAGCATGGATGAAAATAATTCTGTCATTAAACCACTCTCAGACTGTATTAGCAACGTATTTAATTTAGATCAAATGCTATTAATGACTTACCAGAATATCTCAGAAAATTCATCAGATAAACAATTCATTCAAGAATTCTTTATCCACTATAAAGCACAACTGTGTTTCTTAATTTGTACCCTTGTATTTAAACAAGCTAAAAAAGACCAGATTACTTACAAAGAAGCTATTAATTTAGCTTTACCACTATTGCTGATAAGTTATCATTCCCAACCAGCTGATTTGGAAAGTGTATGGCTTCAACATTCATCAGAGAAAATAAAAAATCAGGTCAATAGATGGCATAAAGAGGCCTCTTTCCGTTGTTCACAAGCTGGACATATGTTACTTTCCCTCATAAAAGGTAAAATTACAAGTTTTGTTGATCGCGTACAACAATTATGCGCCGGATCTTGGAGGGAAAAAACTTTTAAAAACATCTTTATCACTCGCGACCAACAGTTGAAGATTAAAACAAGTTATTTTGTAAATATTTTCTCGCAAGAAGTTATATTTAAAATGCCAGATGCTTCAGATTTGTACCGATATGATGAAACTGCCCAGTTAATGTATCCGGATTCGTTACATCATATAATCTGGATAGGTCTTAACAATCAACCAGCCAAATTTCACTCGAATGTCTTTAATGGCTTGCAATATTCAGTCAAAAGTTTAAACAACTGTGCTGCAGAAACATTAAACGTATTGGATATCGAAGCGTTTATTTACTGTAGTGTATTTTGTGCGCAATCACAAATTGAAGATTCTAAGCATTTTATTTATTATAACCAAGATAAGCCAAGTATGCTACCAGCGAGTATCACAGAACCACTTGGAACTATGAACCAAGCAAAATGGTTCACTTCAGTTTATAGAATGTACAAAAATGAAAGTGGAGCAGATGTTAGCGACTTACGAGTGACTTTAATAAAAGGTATTGAAATTGTTCGTTGCATTGGTTCTCATGGTCTAGACGTTAAACTATTAGTTCTTCTTGCTAAAACGTTTGCGCAAAAAGCTAAAAACTTGAATTCACAATCTGAAATTGAACAGGTTGAAATAAGAGCAGAACTGTATTGGAAAGCAGCTCTTCCTCTTTTGGAAAAATTACGTTGCAACCAAGTTATAACATACCCAGTTAAAAAATGGTTTGAATATCGTGGAAAGGAAATAACACCTACAGAAATTACAATAAACATTGAAGAAGGAAAATTATTTTCGGCTGTTCAATTGATGAAGAAAAAGTCACATGAAAAGGCACTGCAGATGTTGGAAAATTTAAAAAATCCATACGCCAGTTTTTATCAAGCTCAGATATATAAAACTTTAGCTGATGAACAAATGGGACACAATAAAGAAAATTTGACTTCAGAAATGCGTAGTCAACATATTATTTTACTTTCTCGAGCTCGCGATTGTTTATATTTGACTTTAGACCGTTTGCGAGAACCAGGTGTTGATCGTAAGCATCCATTAAATAATCAACTTGGAACTGAAACTGAAAAAATTGAACGTCTATTGTCAAGAATTGATCCTGATATTTGCGGAAATCGTAACGATTGTGATGGTATGTCTGATGAAAACGTTTCATCTGTAGGCAGTGTTGGAGAACATCAAAATATGAGTTCAGCGTATATTGCACATCACAGTTTCATAAATGGTAACTTAACTCCAAGAAACGATAATTTATCTGTTCCATACTTTAATTTGGATACAACTTTAAATCATTCACGTAGAGTAGAAGCTAGACCAAGTCCTGAACGTTTGGATGCTCAGTTACGCCAGATGGTCGCTAATAAAGATGCAGCAGTTGCTCACATTTTAGAACAAAATAAAATAATGGTTGATTCTCACCGTAGTCTCGTGGATGAGTTACGTAGCTTTAAAGATGCTGTAACAACTTTAACATCATCTGTAGATGAATTACGTGGAATAAAAAAATCAGTTGATGAATTAAAAGTAGCTGTTGATGATTTACAAAATTTAAAAGAAGCAGTAGAACAGGTTTATGAAATTAAAAAGGATTTAGCGGAATTGAAAAAAGATACATTAAAATTAAAGAGCAACACAATTAACGATGAAGACTTGTATGCTTTAGAAGATGAATATGGTGTTGATTATAATTTGGGAGCTAATGCCTCCGGATTTAATTCAGCTGCATTTTACTCTAATTTCCCCCAGAGATTGCAAGGAGCAAATACGTTAGCTTATGGAGCACCTGGTTTGTATGGAATGTACCCGATGTATCCATATGGTGGATTAGGCCTAGGACAACCTGGTACTTTGCCTTTCCCTGAAGGCCCCATAGCTGATTTACGCATGGGATCAATAGCCCAAGGTTTAAGTCATACTGGAATAGCACAAACAACACTTGCTCAAACAGGGTTGCCAAATATATTCCAAAATAAATTTGATAGCAACATTCCAACTCCATTTACAACGAACGTACCAGCTAGAAGTGTCACAACCCAACCAGTAATACAAACTTACACTGTTCCATCTCAAATTGTGTCAACAACTATAACCAACGTAACTCCTATCTCAGCACCGGGGTCAGTTTCTAGCACTGTAACAAGTAATTTACCTGTTAATGTAGTTATAACAGCTTCCGATCCTTTACCAACAACATCAACTACTCAGCCAGTGTTATCAGTAACAATACCACCACAACACTTGCGTGGTAATCAACAGAACAAGAAACAACCACATAACTATCAAATACAATTACCAGTAACCACTCAACCGTCATTCTCTGCGGTCACCGCCTCAATAACATCTGCTCCAATGCCGGTATCAACTCAAAACCTCTTATCAAATATTGCTCCACCAGTATTTTCGTCTTTAACAGTACAGAGTCCAGTACATCAAATTGCCAAATTTGGATTACAAGATAAGAGCAATCAAAAACTGGACGAGTCTCATGGTTCACACAAATCACGAAATGATTCAAATATTTCTGACTCATCAGCAATAGAAGAGCATGATCCTTGTCCCGACTTCAAGCCGATTATTCCATTACCAGATGAAGTACATGTTACTACTGGGGAAGAAAATGAAGCTGTTCTGTTTTGCGAACGTGCTAAGTTATACAGATATGTTGAAAAAGAATGGAAAGAACGTGGTACGGGTAATATTAAATTACTCTACAACGTGGAAACTGGAAAGGTTCGAGTGTTAATGAGGCGCGATCAAGTACATAAAATTTGTGCGAATCACTGTATTAGTCCCGAGATGATATTAACACCAATGCCAAATGCTGACCGAGCTTACATCTGGGCCGCTAATGATTACTCCGAGGAAAATATGATATTAGAAAAATTCTGTGTTCGTTTTAAGACAGCTGAAATTGCAATAAAATTCTATGAAAGTTTTGAAAATGCCAAAAAACTTGTAAAAGATCTTGATAAATCACAAAGAGAAAAAAGAGCAGTGGAAAAACCACTAATTAGTTCAACTTCTAATGTTACTCCGGCTAAATTGGAGCCAGTCAAGAGTACAGCTTCATTAGGAGGTTTTGTTTTTACAAGCACACCAACTTTCAAACCAAAAACTGACATACCAAAAGAAGTAGAAAAAACACCGGTTTCTACAGCTAAACCAAGTCCTTTCGCTAGCTTTACATTTGAACCAAAACTGACTGATACCCCAAAAATGTCCGATTTTAAACCAGTACAAAAAACTGAAACTTTGAAAGATACATCAACACCGAAAACTGTTGGAACGGTTGTTAATCTTAGTGTTACTAATGAATCAGAAGATTTTGTTCCTACTGCTGAATTTAAACCTGTGATCCCGTTACCAGATTTGGTAGAGGTTAAAACAGGAGAAGAAAATAGTGAGGTATTGTATGAAGTGAGAGCAAAATTACTTCGATTTGATAGCGAGTGGAAAGAACGTGGTGTTGGAATGATGAAAATCTTGAAGGATAAAACAACAATACGACTAGTAATGCGCAGAGAACAGATTCATAAAGTATGTTGCAATCATCAATTACTAAAAAGTATGGTATTTACAAATATGCCTTCAAATAATAAGGTACTGAACTGGTGCGCCCAAGATTATGCAGAAAATGTATTAAAAACTGAAATGTTCGCGATTAGATTCAAAACAACGGAAATCTGCGATGAATTCTTAAACAAAATACATGAGGCACAAGCAATGTTGGACTCTAGTAACTATGTCATTGCTGACTTAACAGCTAAGTCATTAAAATCTGTTGAATGGGACGATAAAATATCAAAAGACATTTGGGAGTGCACAGCTTGTTATGTTAGCAATGAAACAAAAAATGATAAATGCTCTACTTGTGGTACTGAGAAAGATATTAATGTTCAGTCTCCACAAAAATTCAAACCAGCTGCTTCACCACAAGCACATGCTTGGGGAGATAAGTTCAAGCAAAAACTTGGTACTTGGGAATGCAAAAATTGTTATGTACATAACGATGGCAAAAAAAATTATTGTGAAGCATGTGATTCTCCGAAAAATGATACGTTACCTTTAAAAGATGGATCAGTGGATCAAAATGTATCTGGAGATCAATTCTCGTTTGGTGTTGCATCTTCAAGTTCTAATGTATCCAGCAGTTTTTCATTTAGTCAGACTGCAACGAAATCAAATTGGGATAATACATTATTTAAACCAAATACAGATGTGTGGTCTTGCAACGGTTGTTATGTATCCAACGATAATGCGATAACGCAGTGTGTATCGTGTGGATCTAATAAAGATGGCTCTGTCCCCAAATCAGGCTTTGCCTTTGGTACTGGTGGTTTGTCAAGTTCGGCTACAGCTACTACATTTTCGTTCGGAACTAAACCTGTTACAACCACAACAACAACAACTGGTTGGGGTGATAAATTCAAGCCGAAAGAAGGAAGCTGGGATTGCAAGGCTTGTTATGTTAATAACACTGGTGATAACATAACTTGCGTTTCTTGTAACACTCCAAAAGAAGGAGTTAAGACTGATACAAAACCAAGTACTACATATTCATTTGGAACTCCTTCAACAACTACATCTAGTTGGGGTGATAAATTTAAGCCGAAGGAAGGGTCTTGGAGTTGTGAAGGTTGTTACGTTACTAACAAAGCTGAAGATTTGTATTGCGTAGCTTGTAACAGTCCAAAAGATAGCACAGTTCCTAAAAAACCACAAGGTATTGATTTATCAACTGAAAGTAAATTCATCTTTGGTACTTCATCTACGTCCGAACCATTATTTGGAGCTAAAACGACCTCAACTGTTGGTTTTTCTTTTGGTTTACCACAAACCAAACCCCAAACCACTGGTTTTACATTTGGTATTCCTAAGGATCTTGTCCCAGAAAAAACAGAACAACCACCATTAGATTTAGCATCAAAAACCACCTTTAGTTTCACTATGACCAAAGCCACGGAAACGCCTGAACCTAAGAAAGAAGAATTTGTGTTTGGTTCACCCAATAAATATAGCTTTGAGTTCAAACCAAGATCACCAAGAAAGACAAGTTGCGGTGAAGGAGGAGATTCAGATGGTAATGTTTCGGAAGATGACGGTGAACACATTTACTTCAAACCCGTGATTCCTCTACCAGACAAAGTTGAAGTTAAGACTGGTGAAGAAGATGAACAAATTCTATATTGTCATCGAGCGAAGTTATTCAGGTTTACCAACAGTGAATGGAAAGAGCGTGGAATCGGGGATATCAAAATTTTGAAACACAGCATTACAGGAAAATTACGGTAAGTTTTGTTTAACAATTCTGTCTATAATTTTTAATAATTAAATTGTTTTAGGGTTCTTATGCGAAGGGAACAAGTATTAAAAATATGTTTGAATCATTATTTAACATCTGATATTGACTATAAAGCAAAGGACGATAGAACATGGCTATTCTCTGCTGCAGATTATTCAGAAGGTGAAATTAGTTGTCAGCAGTTCTGCATAAGATTCAAAAATGGAGAGATCGCTAAGCAATTTATTGATGCTGTTGATAATGCACGTAGTTCTACAACAACTAAAAGTACCAGTAAGTAAATTGTCTTTAACCAAAATTTGTTGAGTATTTTGTTAGGTCGAATCATAAGTTCTGTTTTCGTTTATAAATTTTATTTTTCAATAAAAAATGTACAGTGGTATCACAGTGGCGTAGCTAGGGGGGCGGGGTTGTCGGTCCGCCCCGGTCGCCAGTAATGTATTTGTTTTTGTGAGTCACTTTAAATTATAACATTTTCAATCATATTAGTTTTATAAAACGAATTGCTTTTCTAATTTTATATTCTAGTTCAAAGAATAGGGTAATAATTTTTATTTTATTGTTTCATTAAAGTTGATCTGTGTTGAGTGCATCTTTTGTTTTGGCGATTCTTCCTAACAAAGGCACCGCCGCGGGGTTAGGAGGGTTCAACTGTTGTGCAGTGCTGTTGTGTTGGGAGCGAGTGCCCCTGCACCCCGCAGGCTCAACGCTTCCCTGCGTTCCTCTATACTTAATCAAGCGGTAATTGATATTCAAGAGACATTATTTTCTATTATCTTTACAATATTGTAACTCGGCTCCCGGCCGTCGCAGAAATTTTCGTCACTTACGTGTCGAACCTTCCTCCTGGCGTTGCCGAAATTTTGAAAAAAATCGGACGATGGGCCGACGGAATAACGGCAGTGGCGTAGCGTAGCGTGGGCGGTGGGGGCGGCAAATTCTGTAAATTTTGGAGCCTTTTGGATTTAAATACCTAAATAAGGGGGCGGCGAAATTGGCCTCCGCCCCGGGCGGCTGAGATCCACGCTACATCACTGTGGTATCAATGAGGTGTTCCCATTTATCAGGGAGTTTTTCTATTCCTTTTTCGTGATGTTCCACTGTTACGAATAAGTTATGTAATTATATGTAGAGCTCGTTCAACTTAACTTCATCACAGGCTGATGTTACCGACTCTGTTACGCAGAAACCAAATTTCGTCCATTACGTTATCAACAGTTAGTTTAACACACTTCAGTGGCGTTACTTACTTTGATTTGTTTTTCACTACGCGTATTGTGCGATGTTGTTTATTTATTTCTGTTATTATTATTTATTTCTCGTACGTTTCAAGGTATACCGTGTACTAAAAAGAGTAAAAATGTGTTTGAAACACATGATTTTCTGTGTTTGGTATCCACAAAATTGTTTAAAACCCTTATGTACGTCAATGTGATCAGCTGTTTTCTCGCGCAGAATTGATGACGTAATTTATGATGCCCTGCGCTGAAGTTAAATTGAACGAGCTCTAGCGCGTAACAAACATTTGTAACGAGCAGCTTGTTAGAATCGTGACTATTACATTCGCGAACGCTAGAAGGATATCGAGTAATATTCCTTTTGGTGATCCACTCTGTAAGAAACATTATATTTTAATTTACAGTTTATTTAATTTTGATTTAACAATTTTTTATTTTTTGTTAATAGGCGAGTCTAAAGAAGAATCAGATGATGATGTTATTTTCGTAAATGAAATTAAAGTTACGCCAGAAGAGGAGAAGAAAGCATTAAGTCTGATGTTACCTAAAAATTTCTATGCTTACTTGCAGAAACCACCTTGCAAGGGTTGTATTGGGTGTAACCCTGATGATTATGTTTTTCCAAAACTAAAAACAATTAATAACAAAACTAAATCAACAGATAAAAAAGAAACAACTACAACGTTTAGTTTTGGTACACCGACTACACCGGTTATTCAGAAAGCATTTAATCCTTTTGGTGTTACTATCAGTGCTGCCACTACTCCAACTACAAAACCACAAGTTACATTTTCATTTACTACACCTGTCAATTCTGAAAGTACGAGTAAATCACCATTAGCACCAGCGAAATTAACAAGTCCAACTACTGGGAGTATATTCTCAATGCCAAAAGATAACACACAAACCAGGAACATATTTTCTGGGAGTCCTTCCGGAAATATATTTGGTGGAACACCTAAAACAGAAGAGAATTTATTTCGGACAAATATCTTTAGCAATACACTTTCAACAGAGAACAAAGGTGCGACAACTACTACTACAAGTACTTTTTCACAAAACCCCACTTCATTTAGTTTTACAAAAACGGAAAGTGGTACTCCAAAATCAACTGGTACTATATTTGGAACCAATACTTTTGGTACAGAACAGAATGTTTTCAGTGGTACTCTCTTTGGACAAAAAGATGATAAAAGCAAAGATAAACCATTGATATTCGGAAGTAGTGGACAAACTTATGGATCAGTTGCTCAGACAACTAGCACACTTACTTTTGGAGCTACCGCCTTGACAACATCTACACCTTCTTTTGGTTCACTTGCGAATACAACTACTTCATTAACCTTTGGGTCTGTTGCGCAAACAACTACTGCGCCTGCATTTGGATCTCTTGTACAGACAACTACCACATCTACATTTGGTTCACTTATAAAGACAACTACTGCACCTGCATTTGGATCTATTGCGCAAACAACTACTGCTCCTACATTTGGATCTATTGCGCAAACAACTACTGCTCCTTCATTTGGATCTATTGCGCAAACAACAACTGCTCCTACATTTGGATCTGTTGTGCCAACAACTACTGTGCCTATATTTGGATCTATTGCGCAAATAACTACATCACCTACATTTGGATCTATTGTGCAAACAACTACTACATCTACGTTTGGATCTGTTGCACAAACAACTACATCATCTACGTTTGGTTCACTTGTTCAAACAACCACATCAGGACCGATGTTTGGATTACTCAGTCAGACTCAAAGTACGAATACCGCAGGACCTCTTCTAAAATGTGATTCATCTCTAAGTTTTGCAGCTTTAGCATCAGAAGCCCCAACATTTGTCACAAAAGGTATGATATAGTTATTTGTTATTTTTTAAGGGTTCGTGGGTATAAAAAAAAGAATCTCTTATTCTGTCGCTCAAGGGCGGCTTTTATGCAAGGGCAAATGGGCAATGCCCCCCCCCCATTGAATCTTTTTATATTTTTAACTGTTAATATTTTAAAATTTTATTTTAACTCTTTTATGCTTTTGATGCCATTGAAAACTCTTTAACAAAAAAACCCGGATGATTTGAAGTAAAACAGGTGAATGCAGTAATACAGATAGACCACCAAAACAAAAACCGGATAAGTGGCAGCTCTAATGCTGCATACTCAACTCTTTGTTCGTCCGACTAACCAATCAGAAGGCTGCAATCTTCCTGCACCCTTGAAATGTCTGATTTTGTTCAACTTTGTCCGGCAAAATGGACGGTTTTCTCTTTCTAGTATATCGTGATCCTTGTCAAAGCGAAACATCACATATTATACTTGAGGGGTTCCTCATTTTTGGCCCCACTACCCTCACTAAATAATCAAACTGGTCCTTGTTCATGCGCAAATATTTATAAAACAATTCCGAATCCTTTAAACCGCGGTTCTTAAACTGGGGTTCTTAACACGTTCGCGGACAGTACGGCTATAGCCGTCCTACTACTTTAATTCAAATATACAAATGACGGCTGTGGCAGGTTTTAATTCCATTTAAGTATATGAAAACTAGTATAAACTGTCCTATCAGGAATATACCAAACACAGTAAATGTCCTATTATAAATAAAAATCTAAAAAAGTGACATTTTACAAATCTCATTGTACAAAACTGTCCGCGAACGTGTTAAACTGGGGGTCGCGGACCCCCAGGGGTCCGCGAAACAATTTTTTCATGTTTCTAGTTGGAGGATGTAAAGTTACATCCTCCAACTTTTCGCCTTTATTCAAATAACTCATTTAATAGAAATCCTACATGGTCAGGACTTTTTGTATTTGTTGTTACCTAACTAGTTATTGACATAACTAAACAATAATTAGGAAAAATTTAATTATTTTTATTCAACTGCAAATTATTTACAGAAAACATGTAATAATATCTATTTTGACCAATATTTGACCAAGAAATGTTTGTATGAGCTTAACGTATTATAATTTGTAATTTTTCTAATTCTTTTTACTACTATTTTATGTTTTTTATTCGTAATGCTAATAAAAATGTTCATCTCTATAAATGCGCAAGACCGTTTATTAAAATAACCAGCGATACATTTTTACCTATATATTATAACGTAGTGCCTATGAAATTACTGAGCCAGAAATTAAATCTCAAGAACGACGTAAAATGCCTAGGGTAGGGATGGGGTCCGCAAAAAAGATGTTATTCAAGAGGGGGTCTTCGGGCTACACAAGTTTAAGAACCCCTGCTTTAAACGCATTTTTGTTACCAAATTATGATATGCTCCTTGCTCCAATCTTTTTTTACCGACCGCCAACATACATATATAAGGGAGGTATTGTGATCATACCGATTTTGACATTTCGAGATTTCGATGGATCACCACGAATTGAGGTTTCTACATTACGTTTTGACTATTTTTAGCATGTTGTCTGTCTGTCTGTTTGTCTGTCGGTCCGTGTACACGTGCAGAGAAAATTCGGTTAAAAGGATTTTGATGAAACTTCATATTTAAGCTTTTAACATCAATGGCACGAGGTGACCAACTTTTGGTAAAATTCGGTTAACTAGAAATGGGAGTCTACGCGTGTCGGTTTTAAGATTTTTGCGAATATTTCACAACAGAGAAATTTTACAACTAAGAAACTGCGAATAAAATAACATATAGAAATGTCTAGGCTTTCGTCGGCATAAGCAAGACACTCCTATATCCTATGATCGATATTAACAATATTTTGCAGATTTATATTCTAAGAATCTACAAATATAATTATTTTCAGAAATGTGTAGGGTTTCATAGGCATAAACAAGAAACTCTAGACACTCCTATATCCTATGATCAATATGAAAAATATTTTGCAGATTTATTCTCTAAGAAACTGCGGATAAATTTACATATAGAAATGTTCATAGGCATAAAAGAGAAACTCTAGACACACCTATATCCTTTAACCGATATGAACAATATTTTGCAGATTTATTCTCTAAGAATCTACGAATATAATTATATATAGAAATATCTAGGATTTCGTAGGCAAGAAAAAAAGAAACTTTAGACACACTTCTATCCTTAGACCGATATAAACAATATTTTGCAGATTTATTCCCTAAGAGTCTACAAATATAATTAAATACATAAATGTCTAGGGTTTCGTAAGCATAAATTAACGTCTCAATATATTTTTAGTTTTAACAATATAAATGTAATTTACTGAGTAAATTGAATCGTTTTCCCATCTTAAAAAGTTCACGAATAATTTCGTCTAACTATATAATTAGCAAGTGTCCGTATGTAGTGTCGGTAACATTATGACGTCAATTTATCCTAAGGTTCTCATGAATGGCTAACTGGGGACACCCTGTCTCTTGATTGGCTGACAGGTGACAGCCTCTTTCGTGATTCGACGACCGGCGACGAAATTAGGATACGTTAAAAAATAAAACCAAATACACATACAAACAATTGAAATTTTTATATTATAAATCCGTCATTGTTGACGGGTAATAAACTAGTTTTGAGTTTTATAAGAGTTGATTTTTGTAAACCATACAAGTTTTTCATATTATAATTGTAGAATAGTATTTAATAGTAAAAAGCTGAATGAAATTATTTCCTAATTCTACCATTATTATAATTGACACATTTGAAACTTTTACAACATTTGGCAACATCGCTCCCATTTACCATAAGAGCAATACTGCATTCTCACCTTTAAACAGACTATAGTAATGAATGTCAAAATATTCAAATGAAGTTAATTGTGCTACATGAAAACCTTCCGTATGAGCGTAGAACTGAAAACTGTAGAACGGATGAATCGTCTGGTGCCGGACGAAAAAATCCATCAAGCGGAGAGTTGAGTACGTACCATAAATAGTACACTTGGAAGTTTTAATCAGATTATTATTCGAAAAGTCAGTGAACAAAAAAAAAAAAAAATTATGTCTGTTGGTTCTCCTCTAATATATACTACAAATAATTTAAAAAAATTGATGATTTTGATCCGATTATCGTAAAAAAATATTTATCCAGCTATACAGCATTATGTTAACCATTCCAGCTACTAGTTATCTACAAAACCCAGAAATGTGTAAAAAATAACATTTCACATTATAATTATTGTTTTTGTTTCTAATTCGTATTTTCTGTTTTTAGATGAATCTAAACCATTTACGTTTGAGGGAACTGGTACTTTAGTATTTGGTAGTAAAAAACCAGTTGCTACCACTGAAGCAAATGACAGTGAAGTCAAAGAGGATGATGACAATCAAAATGAAACTAATGATGATAATTATGACCCGCATTATGAACCTATTGTTCCATTACCTGAAGCTATTGTTGTTAAGACTGGCGAAGAGGAAGAAGAAGTCCTTTTTATCGAAAGAGCTAAATTGTACAGGTTCTGTAATGAGTCAGGTAATGGTGAATGGAAGGAGAGAGGTGTCGGACAAATTAAAGTACTTCATCATCCATTAAACGGTAAGAAATTTTTTATATTTTTTAGACGCATAGCAATACAGGAAAATATATAATTAACGTATATCCGTTTAAAACGTACTTTCTATGATGCGGACATATTTTTTACGGCACTTCGTCTGCACGAAGTTATTAATATTCGCACGAATATACATACAAGGGGTGAGCTGAAAATCTAGACACAAAAGCGTAATGTTATGACTACCGTTTTTAGGGTTTTGTAGGTATGACCAAAAAACCCTTATACCGTCATTTTGTCGTCTGTCTGTCTGTCTGTCTGTTCGGTAAAAATTGTAGCCAAACGGCTAAACCTAGAGAGTTGAAATTTGGCATGCTTATACAACTCTTTGACCCGCACATAGGAAAAATACTAAAAGATCTAAAAAACATACCCCCCTAAAAATATAAACAAATATGTGCTCATCGAAAACAAAAATATTTTTTTAAATTCTGAGTAGGGTATCAAATGAAAGCCCTTAGTACGTGGATTAAAGATCAAATTTTAATTTTTGCAAAATAAATTATTTTGAAGCGATTTTGGCCAAAATTGTGCAAAAAAAATTTTGTCCCACACCCTGTAGCCCAGATGGTTTAAACTAAAAATCTAAGAAAATTCTAAGTAATGTATATTGGTGTGAACCGAAATAGTACAACAGGAATTTTTGATTAGATTATGTTTTCGGGAAATAACGCATTTTTTGTGGTTTGTGGTTCACAAAGTGCAAAAGTTATACCAATGTAAGACACTCATATGCAAGGCGTTCGATAGCGTAATGGGTTAGAGCACTGCTGGTAAACGAAGGGTTTCGAGTTCGAGTACGGAGTGAATTTTATTTTTTCCGTTTTTTTTTTTGCATTTTTATTATGTTGAAATTATATTGTCAAAATTCTAGTTATATTTTGACAAACGTTGTATTTAATTTTTAAGAGCGTAAATTTAATAACCAGTCTTATATGATTAACAGACGATAAATTATTTTAAAAATATCGTTCATTTTGCCGTGATTACTACAAAGTAAAATTTGTCCTACACACTCAGCATACCGCCTTTACTTATTATATACCTGCGAAACCCTGAAATGTGTTAATATTCACACTTCACATCAATTTTTTGGGATTCCCGAGGAATAACTTTTATCGACTACTTTCAACATAGAAGAATGATAACAAACCAGTATAATGCGTCGTTATTAAGTCCGTTCTACATTATACTTTTTTCAATACTATCCAACTCTGACGTCATTTCAACTTTTGATGCTACAGAATATAGTGGGGGGAAAAAATAAGAGACAGCGACACCTTTCATCTTTTATTGCTTTATGGTACTCCTCACTGCCAACTTAAAAAATTCTAGGTTCAGGTGACAAACAACAGTTTGGTTATAGTAACCAATTTATAAATATTGTTTAATTGTGCTAAGTTTATATTTAATTATGTGTTCTAAATAAATTTCTTATCAACTTAATAAACTTCTAAAAGTTAAGTTGTAAGCAAAAACTAAAAAATTGGTAGTTGTTACGACTGAGAAGTATACAACTGTCACCCAAAAATTTGTCCGGGGGTAGTTTTGAAAATAGTGTAGTTTGTAGTGTAGCATCGAAAGTTGGAAGGAATTATTGTGTTACATATTATACTTTTTACTTCAGTACTACGCAAAAAATCTGTAGTTCTTCGCAAAAAAGTATAATGTATGTAAATCAAATCAAAAAGGTCTCACTTGGCAGAGAAAAAAATCTTGTTCCAATAAGATAACACACATTCCCACAATTCGGTAATGGCCTTGGGGAAACTGCATGTATTACGATTTTTATTAATCGAACTTGCACCGTACTCGCCAGACTTGGCTCCCTCCAATTTCTTTCCGTTTCCAAAATTCAAACCAGTGGCAATGGGTGACCTTCGCTAGGCTTGCACGACCATGAAAACCGAAAAAAAAAAAAATAGTAATCTCTTCAAAAATACCTCAAATTATGTTCTGTATACTAATTTTTGTTCAAGGCTTGGTTTACTAGTTACGAATTTTTAAAAATTTTAAAGTATATAATCTTCCGGTTCCGGATCTTCATAAAAACAATAGGGTTCTTCCCAATTAATACGAGAATTTTTTTTTGTACCTGAATGAACTCTCTAAGTTGAACCGTTCTTGAGTTATTGTGTACACATACACGCAAGCGCGCGCGCACGCCCGACAGTTGGAAAATAAGTTTTTTGGAATCCCTGGACTATGAAACGTGGTTATCAGACTATACCTTGCCCCTTATATATTAAGGTCGGGCAAGTAAAAATAGTTGGCTGTAAAGAAATTCTCATCAAATACTGAAGTCGTCCAACCTGTAAATGGATGTTTCAAGAGTTTAGATCATTCTTATTTTTCTGAAAGATTGAAATGTCTTGAAAAGCTTTGGACTAAATGTATAGAGCTGAATAGAAACTATGTAAAACAATAAATACAATTTTTCCCCAAAAAGTTATGTTTTTAGGGTTTTGTAGGTATGACCAAAAAACCCTTATACCGTCATTTTGTCGTCTGTCTGTCTGTTCGGTAAAAATTGTAGCCAAACGGCTAAACCTAGAGAGTTGAAATTTGGCATGCTTATACAACTCTTTGACCCGCACATAGGAAAAATACTAAAACATCTAAAAAACATATCCCCCTAAAAATATAAACAAATTTGTAGCCAAACGGCTAAACCTAGAGAGTTGAAATTTGGCATGCTTATACAACTCTTTGACCCGCACATAGGAAAAATACTAAAACATCTAAAAAACATATCCCCCTAAAAATATAAACAAATTTTATTTTTGCAAAATAAATTATTTTGAAGCGATTTTTGCCAAAATTGTGTAAAAAATTTTTTGTCCAATACACTGTAGCCCAGATTGTTTAAACTAAAAATCTGAAAAAATTCTAAGTAATGTACATTGGTGTGAACCGGAATACAACAGGAATTTTTTATCAGATTATGTTTTCGGAAAATAACGCATTTTTTGTGTTTTTAACTAAAATATGTTAAATATTTAATTCGCTATGTAACACACCAAATAAGTAAGTTCTAGTAGCGTAGTTGGTTTTGTCGTGCGCTTTGTAATTTGCAAACTAGAGTTCGATTCCTGTTAATTTTATTTTTTCTGTTCTTTATTTGCATTTTTATTTTGTTTAAATTATTTTGTCAAAATTCTAATTATAGTGGGAAGTGTTGAAATTATAATTTAATTCCATGTTTGAAGAAATCAGAGGGCGGGGTTTATGATTTAAGCAACCAATGGAAGCCATAGGCGCATTTTCAAAATCTTAATGAACTTTGCTATATAAAAAAAATACTGCACATATTTAGAAACTTAAATAAGGCATTCGAATTAAAATTCATAAAAATATGTTTTGACATAAAATTTGTTTTGGCAACCCAAATAATCATCATTCAGTTACTAAATACCTGCAAACCCAGAAATGTGTGTAAATTCACACTTCACATCAATTTTTTATATTGTTCTAGAAACTTTCCGACCAACCTTCGCGGTATATCAATCGGACTATACCGCAGAAATGTGTGTTCACAGAAACAAGACGGGCCCGCAGTCGCTCTTAATCCTTCGCTCATATATTCTAGTCAGTGTAATATTTTCCGAGCTAGTTGCGGTTTCTTCTTCACTCGCATTTTCGGTGTTGAGCATAAGATCAGTGTAGACTTAACTGTCAAAATGAAGAATCTTGAGACTCTAGCAATTCATATCATCAGACGACTGTAATTGTTCGAAGCCATCTCATCCTATGTCCTGTTCACATCGCAAATAACAATTTGCGATCTGAACTATGTTTTCGGTTATTTCTTGAATGACCACTATGTTATTACTAACCAGAATTAACCTAGCTCTTAAAACTTTTAATTTTTTCAAACATGTCGTTATATTTCAAAAACTAAATTGGAGTTCACGCGATCTACGAATATCGAATTTATCAGCTGCTAATAAAGAAAGTGGTCAATAATATTTTCTTCGAGAATTGTTGGTCCGTTTATTTATTATATTATACACTTGCTGAAACGCTCGTTGTCTCACTCGTGCTTCATCTCTTCTTTTACATCTCGTGGTTATGTACATACTCTCTGTCCTCAGGGCGCTAATTATGTGAAACTCAGGCGCTCTGCCTGAGTGTTTTTTAGTTTGTTCATAAAAATTATGAAGTTTTAAGGCATAAAAAAGAGGCCTCAGCCTGCGGAAAGATTTTCTGACCACGTAGGTTCAAACCAGATTGTCGTACGATAATGAAATACAAAGTTTTGATCATTTATGTATTTAGGAATTTTAAAAAAATATATTTCTAAGTTTATTTATATAGTTTATATTTATCTATCTATATTTATAAGTTCCCGCTTGTTTTTAATTAATAAAATAAATGCAGGAACTCCGAAAGTCATAAAACCAGGCTTATTTTGTTAATCGGTGCATACTTTCATACATAGGGAAGACTTTTTTTTATCTGTTCGCTTCTGCTATTAAGTTAATTGAAACCAGTGGCGAAAGGAAACCTCCGCTAGACTTGCCCTCCCATAAAAAAAATATTTAAAAAAAAATAAACTAAAAAAAAAAATTTAAATATTTAGATAAATCTTCAAAAATACATCAAATTCTGTTCTATACAAATTTTTGTCCAAGGCTTCCTTTACTAGTTACGAATTAATTATCATGACCATGGAAACGTTACATATAAGTATGAAAAAATTGAGACTTGGAAAAATTTTAAATAATTTTACAAAAAAAATTCGAAATTTTTCGTTTTATCAAAAAACGTCTCAAATAAAAGTTATTAGTTATTGCATTTATAGTAACTTTTGTTCAATAAATTTTTTCGAAATATTTTTCTGTTGCTAAATATTCGCAAAAATATTAAAATCGACACGAGTAAACTCCCATTTCTAGTCAACCGATTTTCATAAAAAACAATAGGGTTCTTCCTATTTAATAGGAGAATTTTTTAGTACCAGAACGAACTCTTTAAGTTAAACCGTTTTTGAGTTATCGTGTATACACACAGACAGACACACACACACACACACACACACACACACACACACACACACACACACACACATACGGACGGCACTTCGAAAATAGGTTTTTTGGATTCCCTGGACCATGAAACGTGGTCATCCGTCAAAATCTCGACATCGAAAATTTTCGCGATTACAATACTTGCCCCTTATATATTAAGGTCGGGCAAGTAAAAAAGGTATTGTAGCGTTAAAAGTCAATATTTTAACATTTTCATATTCTTGTATCGTGCTTCCTATGTAAGTTATTGTTTATCATCTGTAATATCAATTTTATGCAATATACTTTGGTGCATATTTCTACAACATTATTTTCTACACCAGACATAACCTGTTCAGTTTTTAATATTTCACAATTATTAAATCTTTATTATAAGTTATTTAACCCTTCTACACTGTTATAAATGATGAATATTAATTATTTATTATTAATAATAATTAACATGTACATATGTTCCAAGGTACACAACCATTTGCATCATGGAACACTTTGCAAGGGTTTAAAAAATAATATAAAAAAGAAATAATAATATAAAACGTACACCAGGTACAAATTTAAAAAATAATAAAATAAAAAATAAATAAAATAAAAAAATAAATAAAATAAAAAAATAATTTATATATTACTACAGATTTCTCTGTCTTACATGAATTAAAAAAAAAATCTGCTGTGGCCACCACAGGACCGACCGCCATCACAAAGTACTTGTTTAATTTAAGCTACTTTATCAATAAATGTCTCAAATAAAAGTTGTTAGTTATTGCTTTTTAGCAACTTTTGTTAAATAATTTTTTTTGAAATAGTTCTCTGTTGTGAAATATTCGCAAAAATCTTAAAACCGACACTCACATTTCTAGTTAACCAATTTTTACCAAAAGTTGATCAACTCGTGCTATTGATGTCAAAAGCTTAAATATGAAATTTCATAAAAATCCTTGCTCGTAAGAATTTGCTCTGTACATGTACACGGATCGACAGACAGACAGACAGACATCATGCTAAAAATAGTCATATCGTTATGTAGGGACCTCAATTCGTGGAGATTCATCGAAATCTCGAAATGTCAAAATCGGTATGATCACAATACCTCCCTTATATATGTTGGCAGTCGGTAAAAATAAAAATACTTATCTAAAAACAACTATTTTTTTTTATTAATAATTTAAACGAATATTCGGTCTAATACTAACCAATACTCGGTATTTGGCCGAATATGAAAATTTTCTTCGAATACGCTGAATACCGAATACTAATTTGAATTTTTTTGCAGCAACCTACCGATTTCTGATGCGTAGAGAACAAGTTCACAAATTAGTCCTAAACCAACTTATAACATCCGACTTAGACTTGCAACCTTTGCAATCATCAGACCGTGCGTGGTTATGGGGAGGTTATAACTACACAGATGACGGTGGTTCGCTTGAGAAGTTAGCTGTACGTTTTAAGAACCCAGAAATCGCTCAACAGTTTTATAACGCTGTCCAATCGGCTATTTCTAAAGTACAACTGAATCAGAGTAAAGGAGAAGAGGAAGGAGATGAACAAGACGACGATGAAGCAAATGAGGAGGAATATGGAAGTGATGATTCAGATGAGACAAAGTAAGTCAAAAAAATGATGTGAAATGTGAGTTTTCACATATTTCAGTAGGTAGTAGGTTAGGACTGTCCAAGGCACCGGTTATTGCTGCCCGCCTGTCTATTTTGTGCAGCTCTGTTATAGGTTAAGGCTTTTAATTTTCATGAAGAAATTTGTTTTCTTATTTTAAACAATTTTTGTCATATATGTTTTTGCTGTTAAGTCAATAAGGGAGATTTTTCAAGATTCGGGATGTCACCCTGTAACTCTTCAAATATTTATCCAATTATAAAAATGCAGAGGACAAAAAAGATTTTTTTAATTATTATAACCAATTTTTGTCACATACGTTTTTGCTGTTAAGTCAATCAAAAGGGAGATATTTTAAGTTTTTTTGGTAAATAGTGTAAACCCCGATAATTTTGAGATGTCGTATAATCTGTGTTCGAATCCTTGTTTTAGTCTATCATGATACTAAATTATATTAAAATATAGGAAGCGGCAGCATAATTTGCTGATTTGATATGGGCTCTAGGAAGCGAGGTGTGGCCGCTAGAGGGTGTGTATGGTTTCATTTTAATGGGTAGGTCGAGAAGTTTTTCCCCCTTCCACTTTAGTACCGAGAATGCGTTGGACGAAGGAACAGCGTGCGTTTTCCGTTCCTTAACTTTTCTAACGATCGCTCCATCGTCGCCACGCAGCGAGCATTCCGCGCGCACTTCAGTATTGCCTCCCGAGCTCGTGTTCATGGCCGGCGATCGATTGTTCTGTGGGTAAACACATGCAGGGAAAATGGAGGTGATTAAAAGAGAAGATCAGGGGTAGAACCAAAGCAAAGCATCGACACAGTAAGGCAGTCTATTTTGTCCATCTCCATATCCTCGGCGGTCTGCACGCAATCATGCAGCCAAATCTTGACGAAATCGATGTTACGAACGTGTGGTTTCAGCAGGATGGAGCCACGGCACACACGGCGTGAATTGCTATGAGGTTTTGGGCGCCTGATTACTTTGAGGGGCGATCTTCAGTGGCCACCTGATTTTAGCCCCTTGCGACATTTTTATGGGGGTATCTCAAATCCATCATGTAGACCGATCGTCCAAGGACCCTTACTCAACTAAAGGACAATAATCGCCAAGCAATAACCAGCATACCCATCGCTATGCTGGAAAGAGTCGACCGACACTTCATAATTCGGGTAAATCAGTGTGCCGCCAACGGGGGGCGCCACGTGCCACATGAAAGTTTTCAAACAGTGTAAACTTAAATTTCCAATGTTGTAGAATAAAGAGAAAAAATAATTAAAATGATAACTATAACTATGTGACTGGGTGATGATAACTATAACTATGTGACTATGGAAAATGATAACTATAACTATAAAATGTGACCTTATAACTATGTTCAAAATAGTGCGTGGCAATTTCCAGTGCGACTTGTCCAATCTATAGGGGAAAAATTTTAAGATCGTAGCGCCACGCGGATTTTTTTTAAACCATTCTAAATCAGATACCACTTGACATTTACTAGTAAATAATAGCGAAAAGTGTATCAAAAAACGACAAAAAATAAATAATTGTTTGGGATTTTCTGATTTTGTGAAGTGACATTACTTGTAAACATCTAAAATACTACATTTTGTGATCTGGTTTTAAGTTATGGCGGTTTTCCATTGTCGATTATTTTAACTATATTGGGGGAAATAATAATTCCCGTGTTGTTTACCAAGGGGTAGAAATCTACAATGCTGGGCATATAATATTGTGTGAAGTCACTGAAAAAAACAGAGTTCATAAAGATTTATGCATTATGCTTACAAACTTGTGCATTACAAACCCACACACAATAACAGGAATTTTCAAGATATGCGATAATAAATACAAAATTGAAAATATTTTTTGTAGTCACTATCATTAAAATGTAATGAGCAAACTTTGATATAAGGGCTCACTTTTTTTCCAATTTTTAAATTGTTTATCTAAACATCGCGTCGATTCCTAACCTCTTGCTTTCCCAATTTTGTTTCGAACCGTACGATGTCTGATATTAGTGGAAACAAATGAAACGATATTTCCGGGTTTCTTCTTTTCAATGAATTGCACATAGGCACACAACAATATGTATTATACATTTTTCAATGATTATAATAAAACTTTAAAAACAAACTTCATACAAAACCAATACACAAAACGAAATGTTATCTGATGTACACAAGTTCATGAAACGCTCACCAGATGGTAGGGTGCTTAGCTGCAAATCCCTATAATATATACTTTTAACACCGACATACGTCTAGGAGGACACAGTTTCAAATTAAAGCGGGACAAATTTAAGAAAAATGTGCGGGGTAATTTTTTGACAAACCGTGTTTTCCATATATGGAATAGGTTACCGTCCAGTGCGTTCTCCGGTAGTGTCAATAATTTTAAGAACATTTTAGACATTAATTTATAGACTGCCATATTTATTTATTTGTTTTTCTCTTCATTTCTTTCAATTTCTATTGTTTTTTTATGTACAATGTTTAATGTAAGTTTATGTACACTGTGTATTGTATTACTTTTAGGGAGCAAAACAAGCCTTGGCTTCAGCTCCTTGATTTTCTAATAATAATAACTATAATATCTTCTGTTTTATTGACCCTTCAAATCAGCAAATTATACTGCCGCACCTATATATCCAGCCGTCTTTGCTAGTTTTATCAGAAATAGACCCTATCGGAACCGGTTCTAAAAAAGAATCGGTTCCTGGTTTACCCGGTTTAGAATACTCGATCATAGAACCCGTATATCTAGAACCGGGTATCCGAAGACGGATCAAAATGCCAAAGCAAAACAACGAATGACGGATGGATAAGTAAAAAATAACATATTCGGACCGGGTGTACAAAATTCGACCTCGGGTATCCGGAACTGGATTTTGGAAACCGTATTAATCGAAAATTACGAACCCGAAACAGAAGTTTCGGTTCTCACCGCTATATTTTGCCTGAATCTCGGACAGACAAAAATTGATTGTTTTTACGGATATCGCCTAATAAACCTCAATTTTTGGAAAGAGAACAACCATAAAAATTAACCGGCCAAGTAGAACTTTCGTAACAATTAATTGACACCCCCGCTGTACTAAAAATATACTGGGGGGATTTAAAATGTTTTTTTTTTTTTAGTAACTCTGTTCTTTGATGACCAATTGTTTTTCTAATTTAATATTATTATTTGTGTAGGAAAATACATCAGTTTTTTTTATTATCACATTTTTTTTTCTAGGTCAACAATGTTTTCCAAGCGCTGCACTCTATGTATGCAGGAAGGTAAAGAATGGGTAACACTTGGAATGGGTGTGTTAAAGATATATTATGACTCCGATTTATACGGAAGTCGAATAGTGATGTACGATGATCATGAAGAACAACTCAGCAACACAATAATTGCAATAAACACAACAATGAAGGTAGTTATTTTTTTAGGCTATACTTCTAATATAGTCGGATTGCTGATAGGTGACTGTTACATGTATGTATCAAGAAGTGCATTAATATCATAATCTAGTTACCATTTTTCAGTGATTTTAAAAATGTTTTTTGTTATTTGTGTTAACTGTCATTGTCTGTTAATAAATATTAATTAAAATACGGCTTGCGGCCAATTATTAAATTCACAAAATTTAATTTTAAATCTGCTGGAATAAACAACAAATTATAATCCAAAATTTACGTATGAGTATAAATTTTTCCTTATTTATAATTATAACCTTAAAATTAATAATTTTGTTTGTTTGAGTACTGCTGTAAATTTATTTTCGCGCTCTAATTAGTAAAGATATCTACGAATCTTGCCATTTCTTTATAATGTTTTGTTTTTTATTCAAATAATTTAGAAGGTTAGTTGTCAACTTGCGTCATTATACGTTACTATGGGTATGCAAATAATTATAATGATATAGACAGAGAAAGCATATAGTATTGAATATCGATACTTGTAGCAACGAACAGTCACTTATCAGCAATCCGACTATATTCTATTTACAATGTAGCAATATAATAAATGCTCGGTTGGTTTCACTAAGATTTATTATACAGGGTGCCCGTTTTTCGAGCCTAACCATTGGGATCTTGTGAACCGTAAGAGATACGAAGTCGGTTAAATTGGGCCCGCATTAGTTGGCCACTTGAATGATGTATTTGGTTTTCAGGAAAAGTGCACAGGTCACTAGATACGAACAAAAAAACTGGTTTTGGTCGATTTACTTTTTGACTTATAACTTTTTTGTTTCAATTCTTACAAGTTTCGAATTTGTACGTTCTACAGGCACTTTCTTACGAGTAATTCACAGCCGTCCCCAAAATTTTTATAGCTCGTATCATTTTCGAGAAATTCATACTATAGCGCGTTCAAAGGCGAGTTTGCAGTATAGCTCTTATGGCAAATGGGAGCGGTGTTGCCAAATGTTGTAAAAGTGTCAAATGTGTCAATTATAATAATATGAAAAACTCGTATGATTTACAAAAATCAACTCTTATAAAACTCAAAATAACACTCAACAAAAACAAATGGCCATTTGTAGAATACTGCGCCTTCACAGATCAGCGCGTTTTAGAGCTAGCAACGTCGACAAGCAAGAAAAGGATAGCGTCATTGTGTAAACCCATTAGAGAGTATGAAAAAGAACTACTCCATATGTCCTGTACTGCAAACTCACCTTTGAACGCACTATAACTTTCAATCTTCATATGGGGCTCAAAGTTGCATATAAATGCATTAAGTCGAGATTTTTCTCTCTCTTTCCAATGATATAAATCGCACCTAAATTAAAACGAAAATTAACTGAGAAATTAGAAAATTATTGATTTTATTTATAAATTTTAGCACACAAACAAAATTCATGTATGCCAAATTTGCTTTACACGTGTCTGCGGACTGACAGACATCTGAAAAATAGTTAAAACGTTATTATACCTTAATTCATGGACATCCATAGAAATTTTCAAATATCAAAATCCGTTTGATCACAATACCTCCCTTATATACACATGTGGCGGTCAGAAAAAAGCAGGACTTCGAACCGTTATTTTTTTCGTTTCGGTTCAAATAAAAAAATTAATTTTGGTTCGGTTCCGGCAAAAATAACGTTTTTTTTTCGGTTCAGTTCCGAGTGATAAATTTTTAAGTGGAAAGGTTGTACGGGTATCGGACATAAATAAAAACAACTATCTTCAGCTGACCAGTTTCGGAATAGTTTATTCCTTCATCAGAGCTGCTACATAAAGGAAAATCAGAATACAGTATAAGTGTACATTGTATATGAATAAATGAATATAATATAAGTATAATTATAACATTGTAAACCATACCTGAGATAATAGTGATTAAGTGTAATGGTGAGATAGATAAAAACGGGTCATGATATAAAAAACAATGTGTTGAAATATAAATAAATAAATAAATAATGTAAAACGAAGTCCGAGATTAAAATAAACAATTCAACAAATTAAAAGAAATTTTTTTTTTAAAATAAACAGGTAAAATATATGAGCACAGGTGTGTCGTGATTGATAATGATGACTAGTTGAAAAAATCACAGATTTGTAAGAATCCTGTAAGAACTTGATATAGGGGTAAGCATGGGGTCGATGACCTGAAACCGAATAAATTTTTAATTGTTTTATTTGTATTAGAAATTTATTTTCTACTATAATTTAGAAGAACATTTTATTCCTTATTTTGTAATGATCATACCAAGGCGGCTCATCATAAGACGGCTGCCAGGGGGGTTCAACAACAACCCCCCCCCCCGAAATACTAGAAGCGCAATTTTTTTTACAACTTACCAGATAAAAAAAAATCGATTTTTTTCTGCTCAACTGTTTAAAAAATAATCTTAAATAAAATGTATTTTATATTCACCCGCATAAACATTATCTGAACCGAAATAAACCGATTTTTTTTTCGGTTCAGCTCCGGTTTTCGTTCCGACAAAAATAACGTTTTTTTTTTCGGTTTTCGGTTCAGTTCCGGTTCGAAGCCCTGAAAAAAAGTGAATTCGCGAGCAATCGATATTCCTTGGTGACCTAACTTTGGGTCGCGACCCATGGTTTGGGAACCCCTACTCTATCTTGTTACATGTATAATAAACCTTACTGAAACCAACCGAGTATTAGTTTTATTGCAATATGAATGCCTTGTGAAATTTCGGTTAATTCTTTTCAACATATTGTATCTGTAATTTTGTAGGTCGAAGGAACCTGCTGCATTTGGAGAGCTATGGAATGGTCGCTGGATCCTGCAGTACCTCGTGTATTGAAAGCAATGTTCAGTAGCACGGCAGCAGCCCAAGAAATGTACTATAACTTTGAGGAGTCTTTACACTATGCGCAGCAATGCGAAATAGTAGACACCTTACCAGATGAGAATTTTTAATTTGTTATTTAATACTGTGATTACAATGTTGAAATACTTTTGAAAGTAGGTAATGTAGTTTTATAGTATTGTATTGATCAAATGCTTGAAAAAACTAAATGTTTCAAAGTTATGTTAAATTTTTTACCAAATTGTTTTTTGATTTTTATATTTTTAAATGGTTAGGCATGAGTTTTTACAAGTAGTTTGATTATTTAACTCCTTTTTTGAAATAAAAATAATTATAAGAATGAATTTTTTATTATTTCTGACATATACCTAAATACCTGTAAACTATAGGCTATACCAAACCTTTAGGCGGAAGTTACTAGATTTTGCAATCTAGTAATTTTTATAGTTTGATTCGAGCTTTTGACCATTTTGGTTAAGCTTTGTAAATCATACTTACAAAAAACATTTTTAGGTTAAAGTTAATATCATTATAAAATGTCATTTTCATTACATTTAGATTTTTTGTGCCATTTTTAATACAGATGTCTCATTTCTTAAATTCTTTTATTATTTATTTTATATTTCTAATAATATATTTTCCGTAGGCCTTGTTGCGTTTAGGGCATTAATAATTACAAAAAAAAAAGAAACCGTATTTATACAATATGGATAATTTTGCAATATTTTCTTCTACCTCATTTCTTTAAAATATATTTCTAATAAATGTCACTTAATAATAAATGCCAAAATGAAAAATGAAATAACCTACCCAAGTTCTGTTTTCGTGACAGATTAAAAATACAAAACCCCCATTTAGTTCCGCCTTAACGAAAGAAATGACCTACAGTGCGATCATTAATTCCTGAGCGTTACATAATGGTAAACAATGGGCTTTAAAATATCAAAACTATTTAATTCACAGCTGAAAATCCCACTTTAACAAAGAACCAATTTCAAAGAACTTACCCGAAAATCTGTTGCTAACTTAATATTTGTTATCAACTCATAGGCGTGTAGAGAAAAACAGTGTCCATTTAATAATTGGCTGATGGGGTCGAAAACGGAGATAAGTCATATGTAAAAAGATAGCACGTAACACCTTTTTCACGCCCGTCAGCGAATTAATTCGTATAAAGTAATAAAAATAGAATGTACGACTATGTGAACATATCCTTGGAATTAGGATTGATAACTAAATGTTTCTGTCAAGTATGACATAACGTTCAGGTATTAATGATCGCACTGTATAAATATCTGTTATGTACCTAAAATAACTGTAGAATATAGGTTATAGTAGAATTTTTATCTGAAACACATGTGTCACGAATAATTGCCTGTAGGCCAGTTTAGTCACGTGACCTAGCATATTTTTAAATGGACGTTGTAGCAACCCAAGATTATTAAAGTATAAAGTCGTCTCGTAACTTGTAGTGGTGGGGGTAAATAAAGAGGCTACGCGTGTTTGTTTGAAACGCCGCACCTCGAATAACTAATTTATTTTAAGAGATAAAAAAAATTCTTTAGAAGAAGAAAGTTAAACTAGTCAAAAGGACCCACTTAAGGACTATAATAAGAATTCTGCATCACTTCCGGTTTCAACGGAAATTGTTTCAACTCTTTATTTAGCATAGGGAATTGGTAATTTAATATGTTTTTCTTGAAAGTATATTAAATCATTTACAAGGATATCAAAATATCATATTTTAATTTTAACCATTTCAAAATGGCGACCATTTATTGACATCCTTGTAAAGCTAATTTAATGTACAAGAAAAAAAAATTAAAGTACCGATTCCCTATGCTAGATAAAAAGTTGAAACAATTTCCGCTGACACTGGAAGTGATGCAGAATTCTTATTATAGTTCTTAAGTGGGTCCTTTTGTATAGTTTAACTATTCTTGTGAAGAATTTTTTGTATCTCTTAAAATAAAGGAGTTATTCAAGGTGTGGCGTTTCAACAAACACTCTGTATACACGGGAAGTTTGATTTTTGGCTGTAGATATAAAAATATCGTTTAATTTTTGGATTTTCTACTTGTTTTAATTTTTTTTTTCTTCGAAGGAATGTTTCTTCATACTAAATAAATTTTCTTACATTAATTTTTGATGTGAAGAGAATAAGTGAAATATTTCAGTATTTTAGTTTTAGGGTGTACCCCCGTAACCAGTGTTGGGCATTATCTAGATAATGCATTTAGATGACATATTATTATCTATCATCTTTTTTAGATACTGTTACATTTTTATCTATTATCTCATTTAGATAGGTATTTTCATTATCTTTATCTGTAATTTCAGATAATTTTTATAGATAATAGACCATATTAGTGTTACGTCACATACGTGCTGTCATCTGGAAACGGTTTCCTTTGGATTTTTTTGGGACATTTAAAACATATGTGAGATTACTTTTGTGACCTTAATTTTATGAATATTTTCAATTTTGGAGGAAAAAAATTATATATTCTTTATTCTCTAGGCCTTGCGGCGTTCAGGGTATTAACCATTACAAAAATAGAAAAATCAATCCAAAAATAAATAACGTACAATACAATACAATTTACAATATTTTTTCTCATTTCTTTCTTCTTGCTCCAATGTCCCTCTCCTTCCCGTTTAAGCAAAAAATTTATATCTTCGATAAGTATATACTAATACATACAGTTGAGGTACCTTATATTATAGAATGTTTTTATAAACATATAAATAAGGATTCGAAGATGTATTTATAGGTTACATTTTTAAATAATATGAAAATCGAAATATCTTCAGTATTTATTTAATTAAAACTAAGTAAACAATAATATTTTGTTTCAAACTATAATCCGTTTCAATTTGAAATACGAAACTAGATCTGGTTACTTTGGTGACTGTTGTGGTGTAAACAGACTTTGTCGTATCCGTGTGAACCAATACTATGACAATATTATAAATGTATTGTCAATATACAACATAAAAAATGAACTTTCACTGTTAGTTCCGTATTACAAAATGAGACAGATAATACATAATACAGTCTGTTCCAAACGGTTAAGCGGAACTAAATGGGAATTTAGTTCTTTTAGGTTGTCACGAGAAGGGACCTTGCTTGGGTTATTTCATTTTTCACGTTGGGATGTCAAAATTTTAAATTCCAACAATGAAACCATGGAAACGAATGACATATGTCAAAATTAAATATTTTTTTTATATATATTTTAATGACAAAAAAATAAATAAATGGGAAATTTGTATTAAGAATGACACAAAAAATCAAAATATAAAGAAAATGACATTTTAAAATGATATTAACCTTAACCAAAAAATGTTTATTGTAAGTATGATTTACAAAGTGTTGAGATTTCATTCTTGCAACTAATAAAGATTAAGGTTTCAAGTAATTAAAGTTAAGTCAGCAAAACCAAAAATATAGAACAACTTATTGTTCTAATATACAAAAATAATATACGAACTTAATTAGGCTGAGGCTGCAAAATAAAGCGGTCACATCATGACGTAAGCTTTCAGATAATATAAAAATACTTATGCTGAAACAGTTCTATTCTGGCTATGATTGAATAAAGATGTTTAAAGCCTATGTATGTGTTTTATTTAACAATCTCCAATAACCCCATATTCCAACAGGTTATGGGCCCAGGCTAACGCAAATTGGAGAAATAAAATAGTTAAACAAATAATCTAGACATTATTTACAAACTCAGTAATAATAGTGCTCATAGTGTTAGTGTTAATAATTTAATATTGAAAAGTGCATAACTGTTTCATTAAATAATTACGTGACATAAAATAAATAAAAGAATAAAGAAAATGGTGAAAAATAATCAGTTTTAATGGTGAAAAATATAGTGTGTGGAAATTCAGAGTGAGATCTTTACTAGCAGAAATTGAAGTGCTTAAAGTTGTGTTAGACCCAGTTCCACCACAAATAACACCAGACTGGACTAAAAAGAACTTGATTGCAAAAAAACACCATTATTGAATATCTGCACAACTCATTTTTGGGACTTGCAAAGAAACAGCAATATGCCAGAGACATTTTCGAAAGCTGGGATAAAATTTATTAAAGAAAAAGCTTAGCTACACAATTAACACTACGCACAAAAACTTAAAGTTACAAGTAAATCAAACTTTGTTACAACATTTTACCACGTTTGATGAAATTGTAACAGAATTAATAACAGCCGGTGCCAAATTAGAAGAAATGGATAAAGGTCCTGCAAACGACAAGTTCTTCAAGAATAACGGCTTTTAAATATTTTAAATCAAAATCACATATTAATAAACATAAATTTAAAAAATCACATAATAATAGTTATTAAATAAATAAAAAAAAAAAAATGTGATCATTGTGGTCGCAATAATCATTTAAAACATGAATGGTACTATTATAAACGTACACTAAAAAATGAAGAAACTTCAAGAAACCATCAAGACAACACAGACAAAAATCATGTAACATTTATCCTGGATTCCGGAGCAACAGACCACATAATAGCAAGGTTTTTACAACATCTGAAGATTTGGACAGACCTTTAGAAATTGGCGTGGCGAAGACAGGCGCAACCATTAAGGCGACCAAAAGGGGAACAATTGAAGTAACAACAAATCAAGGCATTAGTGGACGACTGGACAATGTTCTTTTCTTCCCAGAAATGACCTGTAACCTTTTATCAGTTCGCCGAATTCAAGAGAGCGGTATGACAGTAATTTTTGATCCACAAGAGGTAAATTTAAATCTAAAGATTAAATTATCGTCAAAGGTAAGCTCTTAAATAATTTAATTGGAGTCAGATTAAAAAAAAAAAAAAATGCTTGGCTCATTTGAGTAATAATGTAAATGTTAATTATAAATTATGGCATGACCGACATAAATTTAATAAAAAATATTACTCCAACAAATGAGTTATGTGAAGCTTGTATATAAGGAAAACAAGCAAGACTCCCCTTTAATAAAGTCAAGAAACAAAAACTTAATAATAGACCATTATTTATAGTACATACAAATCTCTGTTGACCAATCACGCCAACCACAGTAGATAACAAATATTATTTTTTGACTTTCATTGATCATTTTACTCATTACACTGCAACATATTGAATCACTTTTAAATGGGAGGTAATGAATAAATTCCAAGACTTTGTAGCTAAAGCCTCTGCTCATTTTAATTTAAATATACTAAATTTATATTGGGGCAATGGACGAAAATATATGTCGAATAAAAAAAAAAAAAAGGCATAACATATCATTTAACAGTAACTCATACACCACACCAAAATGGTGTAGCAGAGCGTATGAACCGAACAATAACAGAGAAAGCTCGTACACAAATATACGGTTCAAAATTAAACAAATCTTTCTGGGGCGAAGCTGTGTTAACAGCAACTTATTTAATAAATCGCACCCTTACAAATGCTCTCGTTAATAAGAAAACACCATATGAATTGTGGCATATGCGCAAACCCAATTTACAATATCTTAAATTTTTTTGGTTCAACTGTATATGTACATAATAAAATAAAAAATTCAAAAAATTTGATATAAAATCAAATAAAAACATATTCATTGGTTATGAACCAAATGGGTATAAATTATGGGATGTGCAAGCTGCAAAATTTATTGTAGCTCGAGACGTTATAGTAAATGAAATCAATTTTCTCGACCAAAAATAAATGAGGAAAATAATATGTCTGAATAAAATTCTACTAATAAACTGATAAAAAATCAGAACCTGATATAAAATCAGGACCTGATATAAAATCAGATAATGTAGAAACAACTGAACACAAAAGTAAAAACTTGATATTCAAAATCAAGATAATTTAGAATTCAGATGTACTGACAGAAATAAAAATCGTCCAAGACCCAATTACACTGAAAATGATGATAGCATTACAGAATATTCTCTAGATAAAATACCACAAACATATAATAAAATAAATTTTAGAGACAATCGAATTCAGTGGGATCAGGCAATAAAAGGAGAATTAAATTCCTTAAATTTAAACAAAACTTGGAGTTTAGCTATAAAACCCCCAATGTAAATATAGAAGGTTGCAAATGGGTATTTACTAAAATAAATAAATAAAATAAATAAATAAATAAATAAATAAATAAATAAATAAATAAATAAATAAATAAATAAAATGACGTAAATGGGAATCCATCAAAATATAAAGCCATATTGGTTGCAAAAGGTTATAGTCCAAAATATTTAATAGACTATGCAGATATTTTTGCACCATTTACTAGAATGTCGACATTTAGATTAATTCTAGTTTTTGCAGTTCAATATGATTTTTTAATTCATCATATGGATGTAAAAACTGCATTTTTAAATGGCACTTTAAAAGAAACTATTTATATAATGATTCCTGAAGGCGTCCGTTCACAAAGAAACCAAATATGTTTATTGCATAAATCATTGTATGGGTTGAAACAGTCTTCCCGATGATGGTACGAACGTTTCGATCAAATAATAAAAAATAAAGGTTTTAAAAATTCAAATGTTGATCATTGTTTATATTTCTTAGATAACGGTGATGTATACAAAAATATTTATATAGTATAATATGTTAATGTTTATTAAAAAAAAAAAAAAACAAAATCAAGCAACTATGAATAATTTTAAAATGTATTTGAAACAATGATTTCAAATGGTAGATTTGAATGAAATAAAATCCTTCTGAGATATAAGAATCATTCGAAACAAAGATCAACTAATTTTACAAAAATTTTGATATGGCAGAATGCAAGTCAATGATACTCTACTTCTTACAAAAATAGATTATAAAAATCTAGCTTTAGATATAGACTGCAAATCACCTTGCATAAATCTCATTGATCGTCCTGATCTATGTTTAGCAATAAATCTACTAAGTAGATATCAAATTAAAAAATAATAATAATAATAATGCAGAACTTTGTAAATGTTTAAAACGAGTTTTAAGATATGTTAAAGGTTCCCTTGATTTAAAATTAACATTAAAAATGATAAATATACAAATAAAATCATTGGCTATGTTGATTCGGATTGGGGTAATAATGAAGACAACAGAAAAAGTACATCAGGGTACATATTTAAAGTGTTTGAATCGTGTTGTACGTCGTGGAACGCTAAACGACAAAACACGGTGGCAGCATCTTCAACCGAGGCTGAATTTATGGCTGTTTTTGAAGGTGTAAAAGAAGCTATTTGGTTAAAATCACTATTGAATAGTATTAATATAAAAATACTAAACCTCATTCCTATTTACGAGGACAACACAGGTTGTATTAGCATAGCAAATAACCTTTCAGATCATAAAAGAACCAAACATATCGATATTAAATACCTTTTTAGTAGAGAATTAATTACAAAGAAATTAATTAAGCTAGAATATATCTCTACAGATAATTAACTAGCTGACATCTTTACTAAAGGGTTACCGAGAACAAAATTTTAGAAATTCCGTAAAGATCTAGAAGTCTGAAAAAGCATTTTCGATAATATAAATATAAATATAATAAAATATATTATTTTAAAAAATGTGCATTAAAATGAAATTTTATTTTTGTTTTGAGTGGGAGTGTTGCGATTTCATTCTTGCAACTAATAAAGATTAAGGTTTCAAGTAATTAAAGTTAAGTCAGCAAAACCAAAAATATAGAACAACTTATTGTTCTAATATACAAAGATAATATACGAACTTAATTAGGCTGAGGCTGCAAAATAAAGCGGTCACATCATGACGTAAGCTTTCAGATAATATAAAAATACTTATGCTGAAACAGTTCTATTCTGGCTATGATTGAATAAAGATGTTTAAAGCCTATGTATGTGTTTTATTTAACAATCTCCAATAACCCCATATTCCAACACAAAGCTTAAACAAAACGGCCGAAAGGCACGATTTAAACGATGAAAGTAACTAGATTGCAAAATCTAGTTCCGCTTAACCGTTTGGAACAGACTGTAGTGTATTATTTTGCTCCAAATTGGAATCCCATTTTGTGACGTAGTCACTAATATGGTCTGTTTAAAACTTAACCTCAATATTCTGTGATGTTCTGCAAATGACAAAATTAATTAAAATAGGGCAGTCGGCGAATCAGTGCAGTTGCGTCACTGGAAACGTCACATGGTTTTGTGACGTCATGTTTAGTACGTTTACATAGCATCCATTTAACGAATGTAATATTCGTACGTTGTCACTTGTGTCGTAATAAAATGGAAATATAAGAATAAGAACAGAATAGAAACAAATAACTATTCTAATAGGCTAAGTAGTCCTAAAAGGGCTGATGTGACCCAAAAATATGATCAAAGACAAGAAAATAGAAATACGTTAAATTTAACCTAAAAAGCTATGCACTACACACAATATCAAATGGAAATCTATAAGATATCTATAAAAAAATATATAACTAAACACAAAACTGCTAAATAAACAACAAACTAAATAAAAAATGTTTTTGGAATTTACTTTAAGTTAGATATGTGAACACAAGTATCAAAACACATCAGAGCGTATTATATAATGTCAAATGTAAACATCGTTTTATTTAGCGATACCAATACCCGATATTAAATAAACACTTTTAAAATTTGTAAATCTTCAAAATGACTATAGAACACAAACTAAATATGACGTCAAAAGAGTGAAGAACAATATTAGTCTGTAATTTAAATGCAAAAAAAAGATTTAGTTATTTTTTCGTCACTAAGTTTGTCATTAAAGTTATGACGTAAAATGACCAACTGCGTTGATTAAACGACTGATCTATACATATATGTAAATATGAATCAACAATATTTAGTAAACGAGATACTTTTAACTGATTCCCCCTTGGATGAAAGCGATATGATGAATTTATCATGGATAATTTGAGTTTCGCGCCATAAAAATTTGGAGGGGTTTATCTTATCTACAGTGGCGGATCTAGCTTTTTGGGGGCCCAGGGCTTAAAAATACCAAGGAGCCCTACACATGTTTCAATCAAAAAATTTAAAAAATAAAAGACTGTATTAAAGGTTAATTATTACACTGCCCAACAAAATAATTTTTTTATCTTGGTGCCGCAAAAGTAAGAACTGATTTTGGATATTTTTGATGTGCTGATTCCAAAAATACCTGATTCTATTTCGTAGCAGCTCTAGTTTTTGAGATACAAACTAATTGATTTTAGTTTTTTATCTAAAAACGGCAAACTTCCTCCTTGGACAGCAAAGTGGATATACAAAATATTATTGTTTTTTATGTCTTTGGGACAGCAGAGCTAAGGATCAGCACTGGGTTAACAGAAATTGGGTGATTTCCATTAAGAAATGTCATAATTCAAGAAAAACAAAACGTGTTCAACGAACCTTTGGTTGCGAGAGAGAAAATTATATTTCCACTCTTGCATATGAAGTTTGGACTTATGTAGCAATTTTTGAAGGCTTTAAATCGAGATGGACATTGTGTAGGCTACTTGACACGTAAATTTCCTGGGATTAACTCTGAAAAACTGAAAGCCAGAATATTGGATGGGCCTCAGATAAGGCAACCTACTGAAGATCCACAATCCAATCCAACCACATCAATGAACGATTCAATCTAATTCTTGCTGTTCATTTATACAAGTAGTACAAAATTGTCTTAGAAATCATAAGGGAGAGAATTAGTGGAAAATATGCTTTCCAACTTTAATATTCTCGGTTGTATTATGACCACTTACCAGAAAACCTAGGTGATTTTAGTGCAGAACCGGGGGAAAGATTCCATCAGGACATAAAAGTATGGAAAATAGATATCAAGGAAGATAAAATAGCCACATGATGGCCTGCTACTGTTGGAGTCTTCAGAAAGACTGTTCTGGTAACTCCATGCTAGAAAATCGTAAAAAAGAACATTTTTAAGTGATAAGTGATGAATGTATATTTATCTACTTTGTGAAATAAATACCTTACTTTGTCTCTTTTGTGTTTGTAACTGGCAGTTGGAGCAAATAGTAACAGTAATAACGTGAAAAATACACAAGTTAAGAAATAAGATATTTTATTGTAAAAGAGGCCAATATAGCGTATCTCAAAAACTAGATCTGATAGACCAAATCCGATGGCTATTTTGGATTCTGTGCTTAAAAATTACCTAGAGACAGTTAAAAATTCGCAGGCACCAAAATGTCTGTTGAGCTGTGTTATTTATTACATTTTTATTAAAGTTGGATATTATTTTTTTATAGCTGGCGCTTTATTTATGTTGATTTTTAATAAATATTTTTAAATTTGTGTTTTTAATTTTTTTGTGTTGTTTTTTAAAGTAATATTTTTGTTTTGATCTTTTCTCTTATAAGCCGTGCTTGGTATAGAATATAATAGGTATATGTCCGAGAGGTTGGGGGCCCCTTGCGGATCTGGGGCCCAGGGCTTAAGCCCTATTAGCCCGTATTTAGATCCGCCACTGTTTATCTATATCTGATTTTTTTAAAGATTATCTTATCTTTTCTAGATAATTATTTTTTTTAATTATCTTTATCTTTGTTTAGATCACAAAAAGGTGGTATTATCTTATCTTTGACTAGACAACATTTTAAGTTATCTATGCTCAACACTGCCCGTAACTACCCTAATATTCATCAAATTGAAAAAATGCATAGAACAAATAAGATATGTTTTCTTATAAACAATTTTTATTGTATATTTTTTTCTTTTAATATTGTTCTGTTTATAAAGAAAATATTTTAAGTTTTTTAGTACCAGTTTTAACCCAGAGTCACCCCCTAAGAAAGAAAATTTTAAGATACCATGCCTATATTTGATCCTATGGTTCTACTCTATTGTACCAAATTTCGTTAAAATACGTCCAGCCGTTTTTAAAAACAAATATAACCTCCAATTTTATTAATTACTATATTATTATAGCAATTTGTTTTTCTATTTTTATTTAAATATACATAAATTTATATTTGCATTCGATTTTATTGTTATTAAGTATAATACAAATACCCATCACCTTAAATTTGATATAAATCAGTATAAAATTTCCGTAGGTTTTTATTTATAATTTATTCAGTAGAACTGTCTTGAAATAAATATTGATAATAATCAATAAAATATTTAAAAACGTGCAACATCTTTATTAATTCTGCATGCTAGTTTGAACTACGCATATGTGTGACGTATTTCCTCTCGCGGTCTGATTGGTTAGAAGTTAAGAGACTATCTTTACTTTAATAATCTTGGTAGCAACCCCCGAAAATTATCGGCATTAATCGTAATCTATATTAATACTTTCTGCCCCGACCTAAATTTTTTTGAACTTACATCATACCTACTTGTAATAGGGGATAGGGATGATTTTTTTAATTTTTACTTGCCCGACCTTAATATATATAAGGGGCAAGTATTGTAATCGCGAAAATTTTTGATGTCGAGATTTTGACTGATGACCACGTTTCATGGTCCAGGGAATCCAAAAAACCTATTTTCGAAGTGCCGTCCGTATGTGTGTGTGTCTGTGTGTGTGTCTGTATGTATACACGATAACTCAAGAACGGTTCAACTTAGAGAATTCGTTTTGGTACTAAAAAAATTCTCCTATTAAATGGGAAGAACCCTATTGTTTTTTATGAAGATCGGTTGACTAGAAATGGGAGTTTACTCGTGTCAATTTTAAGATTTTTGCGAATATTTAGCAACAGAAAAATATTTCGAAAAAACTTGAACTTGACTTGACGAAAAATAACATATACGGCCGGAACGGCTGAAAATTATGACATTTAAGTAAGATACTCCATGCATATACGGAATGCATCAATTTGCTTAGGTTTGTTCGCAGCACCTGGTCTCAAATGAAGCCGCTTTCGAAATAATGCTCGAAAATCGAATTTTGCTAATTACATCAAATTTGTTGAGTTGTATATCAATTTCGGGTATATTGAAGTCGCAGATTTCGAAAATGAAGTTAATTTAAAGATTTGCTACACATAAGATTTTATATTGCCCGAAAAAAATAATTACATGTATTCTTTACATAGCAATGAGATTCATTACATGGCAGTGAAGTGTCTCTCCATCCAAAAGAGTAGTAAATAGCAGTTCTGACAAAATAATATAGATTACTTAATAGACACTTAATACGATTCTAATGGTGGCCGAAAACTATTCTTTCGAAAATGGTTAAAATATTCTCAGATATTTTTACCAGTTATCAGGACAACGTTTTAATGTGTTGATATATCCTCTGTATGTGTCAATAATACTGACTTCCTCTACTATTTAATTCTATACAAAATGAAGATATTCGATGAATTCTTATTCAACACTAGTCTGAATCGAAGTCGAAACCTGGTGTGAAACATTATTTTGCATAATTAATTGAAGAAACATTTTAAATAAACTTTAATTTAAGAAATAATAAGTCATTTTTAATTATTGGGGAACGAACGTAATTAGCCCCTGAACTTGACTTGACGTTTTCATAGGCATAGTTTTTAAAAATATAATTTTGAAATATTTTACCCCTTTAAAAATTTAAAATACACCTAAATTAAAATTTATAACGGCAATAATCAGTACAATTGATGGCATTAATGGATATACTCTATCTCACTAGAATTTTATCTTTACATAGGCCCACCCAATTAGTAAAGCTTTCGAATTTGATTTGTAAACAAATATAAATTATTTTGTAAGGACTGGAAGTCAGTATTATCAGCAAACATAAAGGAACTATCAACACATTAAAATGTTGTCCTAATAACTGGTAAAAATATTAGAGAATATTTTAACCATTTTCGAAAGAATAGTTTTCGGCCACCATTAGAATCGTATTAAGTGTGTAGTAATCTATATTATTTTGTCAGAACTGCTATATACTACTCTTTTGGATGGAGAGACACTTCACTGTCGTGTAATGAATCTCACTGCTATGTAAATAACATATGTAATTTTTTTTTTTTCGGGCAAAATACAATTTTATGTGTAGCAAATCTTTAAATTAACTCAATTTTCCAAATCTACGACTTCAATATACCCGAAATTGATATACAACTCAACAAATTTGATGTAAATAGCAAAATTCGATTTTCGAGCGTTATTTCGAAAGCGGCTCCATTTGAGACCAGGTGCTGCGAACAGACCTAAGCAAATTGATGCATTACGTATATTCATGGAGTATCTTATTTAAATGTCATAATTTACAGCCGTTCCGGCCGAATATGTAATTTTTTTAATTTCATTTCGGGCAAAACCCGAATAATAACAAGTCATATGCCATTTTTTATTTCATTTTTGTAATTAACAGGTCCGGTTTGGTCGAAAACGATATAAAGAGTGTCAAAATAATATGAAGTTGAGACTTTACACCTTTCGGCCGCTACCTTAATTTTGGCGCCCCGCAGACAAAAATTCCTCACATATTCTTGTAGCCAAGGATATGCCCTACAGATTTAGGAAGAATTGAAACAAAATATTAATATACGCAGATTTGCAGTGATAGAGAATATCATCATGTCTCGAATTTGGGAAAAAAATCTATCAAAATTTTAAATTTTCGCCATTTTGATAACAGATTCGTAATCTACGGCATTAAATTAATAGAAAACGAGCCATATCATACGAAATTCGTTAGCCATTTCGGAAATCACTTTTTTGCGTCTGAGAATGAATTATGGACGGTATCTTGTAAACTAAGTGACGGAAATTCGCGTACGACGCGGCAAATTGTAGCTAAAGGTCCATTGTACAAATATGTATTTAGCTATTTTGCTGTATCATAAGAATCAGTTATCGTTATCGTAATTGGCGCGCTAATTTCGCCGCCATCTTGAATGTGCCTCGATTCACAAATAGGTGCTGCGGGTCAAAATGATTAAATTTTTATAAGGAACACGTGTGCCAAATGGCATTCCATTATCATCAAGTGCAGTATCTTTTGACGGAGGCACCAGACTATTTTATTTGAGACGTTTTTTGATAAAACAAAAATTTTGAAAATTTTTAAAATTATTTAAACTTTTCAATTCTCAATTTTTTCATACTTATATGTAACGTTTCCATGGTCATGATAATTAATTGGTAACTAGTCAACCAAGCCTTGGACAAAAATTTGTATAGAACATAATTTGATGTATTTTTGAAGATTTATCTAAATATTAAAAAAAAAAAAATAATTTATTTTTTTTATGGGAGGGCAAGTCTCGCGGAGGTTTCCCTTCGCCACTGGTTTTTATTATATTCCTCTTGTTGCATATAAACATAATAAAAAACAGTTTAGCATTTTTTTTTTTAAATTTGAAGGCTTAAAAAAATCATACATGTATGTAGCGCGCGAAAACCACGTGTGACGTCATACCCTACATAAGTGTACTGCGTACAGCCTACCCAATCTACAGCGTACAGCCTACACAGTCTACAGCGTACAGCCTACACAGTCTGTTGTGAACTTATTTGCTTGTATAACTTTTATAGATTGTGTACAGTTAGAGTGATTTTAATTAAAATAAAGTTTAATTCTATAAAAACAATTTATACATGTTTACCAAATTAAATTTTATATTAAAATATATAATCTATATTGTAGTATTTCAATTATGCCTCTAACGTATTGTAAACAATGTAGTAAATTTCTGACATCTAAATTACATAAATATTTACATTTTACAGAGTTGCAGCGTTTATATTGTTTACATAAAGTTATAGAATACATACATGGTTTACTTATAAGTCTGTTGTGATAGGGTGACCAACCGTACTCTTAAAAGAGTACATGTACTCTTTTTGAGCAAATAAAATTATGTTCTCTTACTTTTTCTAAAAATTCCATAAAAGTACTCTTTTTTAAAAAAATTGAAGAAATGAAGAATTTTCAAAATTGTCAGCTGATTCAAAATGGATTAATTATTTTGAAGAAAGAAATCAAACAACATCTTCAGAATTCCGAAAGATATGTTCATTTTTTTTTCGCGATTCCAGCGCACAACCCAAATGCGGAAATGATTTTCAGCATGATGAAGAGTATTTGGACTGCTGAAAGAAACAGACTCTTGCCAGAATCAGTAAAAAACTTACTGATGGTACAATTTAATTTTAAAAATTTTAATTGTGAACAATTTTTTAAATATTGTGTGGACAATAAAAATTTGTTAAAAGATGTGACAAGCAAAATCATAGATATTAGTCACGTAAAAACGTTTTGTTCGTCCTATAATGTGTTTTGTTATATTTATATAGTTTATTTTTGTTTACATTGTGTATTTTGATTTTTTATTTACACGTTTTTTGTATCTTAGGAATTTTTCGTTCGTAAGTTACGTTTTGTTCGTCGTATAATATGTTTTGTAATAAGTATATTGTTTATTTTGATTTTTTAAATACACGTATTTCTTATCTTAGCAATTTTATTATTTATTAAATATATAAATGACTATTGACGAAAATGATAAGACGATAGTTAGTAGGTATGTAGGAACTGCTATATAAAATATGGGTACGATTTTTTTTTAAAGAAATGTACCCTTTTTGAGCTGGGCTGAGTTGGTAACCCTATGTTTTGACACCATGTATTTCTTCAGCACTGTAGCATTCATTATTTTTCATATATTCCATGAGCATAAAAGCATCAATGTTGGGTAAATTATCACTCTGAGCCCTAACAACTAAATCTTTATCTGCCATTTTAATAATAAATGCGTGAAAAATTGTTTAAAAAATATACACACGTAAAGATTATGTTGTAGTCTGGGCAGTCTAGGGTTTGACGTCATGCTCAGTCGTATTTACTCGGCAACCATTGCGCTGTGGTCGGCTTATTTCAAATTAACAATATTTTAATTAAAAAATTTGGCTGTAATATTAATTAAAATGTGATTTTTGTTTTGTTAGGTGACATAACTAACATTAAAATATTTAAAAAAATGTAGTTTTAAGGAAATACAAATTTTATGCGTATCCCCTATTAGTTGACAGGACAGAAGACAATACCATAAACATGTGAATGACCAGGATTAAACTGAAAGGATTACTTATCTGAGAACCTTTTTCTAAACAATGTTTTTAGTTTTACTTTAGGCACAAGCAGGTTAAATTTGAGAGATTGTTGCTAGAAATGACAGTGATCATGCTACATATAATCGCCCATGCGAGAAGTATAGACTCTGCAAATCAACGCCAGCTATCTTCAGGGTTTGATCTTGCTAATACACATCGCAAAAAAAGAAAAAATGTGAAGTGTGAATTTTCACACATTGCAGGGTTTTGCAGGTATATAATAAGTGAAGACGGCATGCTGAGTGTGTAGGACAAATTTTGCTTTGTAGTAATCACGGCAAAATGAACGATATTTTTAAAATAATTTATCGTCTGTTAGATCTTTTAAAACAAATTTTACGTTAAAATGTTTTTTTGTTAATTTTAATCGATTACCTAATACTATTATTTACGTTTCTAAATATGTGCAGCATTTTTTATAAATAGGTTCATTAAGATTTTGAAAATTGCGCCTATGTTTGTTTAAGTCGTATGCTCCGCCCCTCTGGTTTCGTATGCAAATAGAATGAAAATATAATTCTAACAATTTCAATTGGTTATTAAATTTACACTCTGAAAAATTAAATGCAAAATTTGCCAAAATATAACTAGAATTTTGACAAAATAATTTAAACAAAATAAAAATGGAAAAAAATAAATAAAATTGTCTCCTCTGCCCGGGAGCGAACCCTAGTATGCTGGGTAGCAAGTGAGAACGCTAACCATTAAACCAGGATACACTTTCTAATATAGTGTGTTAAATAACTATAACTTTTGTGCATCGTCAACAAAAAACACAATAAATGCGTTATTTTCCGAAAACATAATCTGATCAAAAATACCTGTTGTACTATTCCGGTTCACACCAATGTACAGTTAAGTTCCTAAAAAAATAGGACACCTTTTTAATCTAGTGTGTATATTTTTTCTAAATAGGTTTTATAATTATGACATGTCAAACATTAAGTCGTCAGTATATTGTCAACACTGCAAAACTGGTATGCCCTCCATTAATAATTTTGTTAAGGCTAATATAATTGTTAAAACGGAAGATGGATGGTCGGTGCGGCGAATTGCATGCTTTTATAAATAAAATTGATACCACCCGGGTGTCACTGGCATGTAATGACCTTGGCTAGAGTTTTAGTTTTCTGGTACATTGGTAGATGGCAGAAGATTGCAAAATAAATTACGAATACACCCGACTTCAAACGATCAGAAACTTCGTGTTCTATAGTGCGTTTGAAGGTGAGTTTGTAGTATAGCTCTTATGGAAAATGGGAGCGGTGTTGCCAAATGTTGTAAAAGTGTCAAATGTGTCAATTATAATAATATGAAAAACTCGTATGATTTACAAAAATCAACTCTTATAAAACTCAAAATAACACTCAACAAAAACAAATGGCCATTTGTAGAATACTGCGTCTTCACAGATCAGCGCGTTTTAGAGCTGGCAACGTCGACAAGCAAGAAAAGGATAGTGTCATTGTGTAAACCCATTAGAGAGTATGAAAAAGAACTACTCCATATGCCCTGTACTGCAAACTCACCTTTGAACGCACTATAGCTGTAGATCAGCCGCCATTAGCTGTCAAACACATGACAGTTGATGTTGAAGTAATACGCATTTAAGCTTGTTAATTTTCAAATACGTGGTTCAAATAATAGAGTTTTATTTCCAATTTTGGTCATCTTATAGGGATTTGCAGCTAAGCACCCTACCATCTGGTGAGCGTTTCATGAACTTGTGTACATCAGATAACATTTCGTTTTGTGTATTGGTTTTGTATGAAGTTTGTTTTTAAAGTTTTATTATAATCATTGAAAAATGTATAATACATATTGTTGTGTGCCTATGTGCAATTCATTGAAAAGAAGAAACCCGGAAATATCGTTTCATTTGTTTCCACTAATATCAGACACCGTACGGTTCGAAACAAAATTGGGAAAGCAAGAGGTTAGGAATCGACGCGATGTTTAGATAAACAATTTAAAAATTGGAAAAAAAGTGAGCCCTTATATCAAAGTTTGCTCATTACATTTGAATGATAGTGACTACAAAAAATATTTTCAATTTTGTATTTATTATCGCATATCTTGAAAATTTCTGTTATTGTATGTGGGTTTGTAATGCACAAGTTTGTAGGCATAATGCATAAATCTTTATGAACTCTCTGTTTTTTTCAGTGACTCCACACAATATTATATGCCCAGCATTGTAGATTTCTACCCCTTGGTAAACAACACGGGAATTATTATTTCCCCCAATATAGTTAAAATAATCGACAATGGAAAACCGCCATAACTTAAAACCAGATTACAAAATGTAGTATTTTAGATGTTTACAAGTAATGTCACTTCACAAAATCAGAAAATCCCAAACAATTATTTATTTTTTGTCGTTTTTTGATACACTTTTCGCTATTATTTACTAGTAAATGTATCTGATTTAGAATGGTTTCAAAAAAATCCGCGTGGCGCTACGATCTTAAAATTTTTCCCCTATACTGTATTTGATACATACATTGTACATCTCGGGAAGACGGACAAAAATTGATTTTTTGCGGATATTGTCATATAATGATCTGAATTGTGTAGAAACCAAATATGAGGCCGAAAAAATAAAAAAACAGCTATAGCCTCCAATTTTATTAATACAGTTTTTGTAATTAGTAATTATAATGTTGTGTATAATTTTGTCTTTCAAAAATAAATATAAGCAGTTCACTTTTGTAAGAACAAACTAAGAGGGAATTTTGTTTTCAATAGTTTGCACCTTTGAAGCTGTATGTCAAGTTGGTATTAAAAAATGTCACTTTTTTAAAATGTCGATCCATTTGACATATGTCATAATGAAAAATGATATCTTAATTATAATGATCAACCTAAAGTCGGTTTTACAGCGTAAGGAATATTTTTAATTGACATTAAAGTCAGTAACACACTATAAAAGTAACCAAAATAACCAGATCTATGGTCTATTTCAAAGTAGAAAAAAGTAGATAGCGCTGTGAACCGAGTACGATTTACACTGGACAAATACAGTATAGCGGGAAATTTAAAATAAGTTACAACTAGGGCATGAGCGTAGCAACTGGGTTAGCAAATGATTTTTCTTTTAATATAAAAATGGTTAATAAGATATTGAAATAAACAAGGCAGATAATACACTTACGTTATTTATACGACATGCATTCAGTTTAATGGGAAATTTGAAAAAGTTAAAAAAAATATTAATTTTAAAAATTATGTACTTATGTAATGAGAAATTTGGCTAAAACAGTTTAAATAAAACAATAAAACAAACAATATATCTTCAGAGCTAAAGTTTCTTATTTAAATAATTATTGTAAATAAAAATTAAAAATATATGTATATATGCAGGTCTAAAAATTATATCAATAACTTCTTCTTTGGGCACAATCAGCTGGGCTCACATTAGTCTTTTGGCCTCACATTAGTCAAAAATATTTATATGACAGATAACCTAAAAAATATATAACTGCGTAAAAACAAATTACATGGAGAATTTTCTCCATAAAATCTACGCCAAGAATATAAATAAAAGTCTAAATATGTAAATAATAACAAAATATATGAGAAAAATTAAATAATATATATTTCCAATGTACGACACTGAACATCTGTCAACTTGCACTAAAAACAATATTTTTTCAGTGTAATAGGGATGACGATCTAAACCAATCCGAAGCAAGGACAAACAGCTCCTATCTTCTTACACACATTTTTCTACTTTGAAATAGACCATAGTGTGTTCTTACAAAAGTGAACAGCTTATACAGTCTGTTCCAAACGGTTAAGCGGAACTAAATGGGAATTTAGTTCTTTTAGGTTGTCACGAGAAGGGACCTTGCTTGGGTTATTTCATTTTTCACGTTGGGATGTCAAAATTTAAAATTCCAACAATGAAACCATGGAAACGAATGACATATGTCAAAATTAAATATATTTTTTTATATTTTAATGACAAAAAAATAAATAAATGGGAAATTTGTATTAAGAATGACACAAAAAATCAAAATAAAAAGAAAATGACATTTTAAAATGATATTAACCTTAACCAAAAAATGTTCATTGTAAGTATGATTTACAAAGCTTAAACAAAACGGCCGAAAGGCACGATTTAAACGATGAAAGTAACTAGATTGCAAAATCTAGTTCCGCTTAACCGTTTGGAACAGACTGTAGCTAACACCTTTTATTTAGATTAATTTATTTAAATTCCTTATTTATATGTTATATTAATGTATATGGATTATTAAATATATATGTATTCCTTTGTTAATTGTAAAACTTTTGATAATATAAATAATAAAATATATTTATAAGCTGTTCACTTTTGTAAGAACACACTAGATCTGGTTATTTTGGTTACTTTTATAGTGTGTTACTGACTTTAATTGTCAATTAAACAATATTCCTTACGCTGTAAAACCGACTTTAGGTTGATAAGGTTATGATCACTATAATTAAGATATCATTTTTCATTATGACATATGTCAAATGGATGGACATTTTAAAAAAGTGACATTTTTTAATACCAACATGACCTACAGCTTCAAAGGTGCAAACTATTGAAAACAAAATTCCCTCTTAGTTTGTTCTTACAAAAGTGAACTGCTTATAATTGATATCTGACACTACCGATAGAGGCGCTACTGCATTTTACATCATGGCTGACTTTGGTAGGATATTTTTGACAGGTTCAATGGTATCTTCATGTGATATTTATTGAAACACACGGGAACACACTCTAAAATGGTCTTTAACTGTCTTTCCACTTCTAAGAACATATTCCCATGCTTGTCTTCTATCCATAACAACACGTGCACCACCACGTAAATTCAGAAACACGTTTTTTTTTGCCACGTTTCGGAACACGATGAAAACTTAGGTCTCTATCACGTCCTACTTTTGCATTGCAAAGATAAACACAACAATTCACGTTGCATTTAATTTTTTCTTGCAATTTTAAAGACATTTTTTTAAAAACTTGCTATGAAAACAACAGTAAACAAACTCGACTATCCTACAACCGTTAGTTTCTCAAAATCTCACTAGAGGCGCTTCAGTTATTGTCAGTTGACAATACAATAATAATGGTAATTATGAACGTAAATCAGATAGTAAAATTTAAATTTGGCGGTTGTTGTTGTTTAGTTCATTGGTACATTCCTAGAGGGAACGTACTAATTTTTTTTGCTGCCAGTGTCCGTTCTTAATATATTGTGTTCTGTTATTGATACACGTTTTGGGTATAGACGCCTACTATTCAAATTGGAATAAATAGATTCACACTAGACAACCATTAGGCAGCAGTCTGACTGATCGAGTGCTGTCGATCGTTTGCTGTCGAGCAAATTTCAAACACACGTTAACTAAGGGCATGAGTCGCACTGAACCATCGTTTGCCGTCAAGTAGCATCAAGTTGTTTGTATTTCAAACCGGTTTGAATTTCACTCGACGCTCGAGGCAATAGCACATGCGCATTTAAGCATATTAGTTCATAACCATATATTATTTGACAGTTGGAACGTCAAAAAAAAAAAAACAAAATTACAATATAGAGTAAGATGGCCTCGCTAATTAGTATTAACTGTTTGATAGTTCAGACTGCTGCCTTATGATGGGAGTCTAAATTTGTTTCCTTATTATTCCCTCTTCACATGTATAAGCAGTTCACTTTTGTAAGAACAAACTACATCTGGTTATTTTGGTTACTTTTATGGTGTGTTACTGACTTTAAATGTCAATTCAAAATATTCCTTACGCTGTAAAACCAACTTTAGATTGATTAGGTTATGATCATTATAATTAAGATATCATTTTTTATTATGACATATGTCAAATTGATCGACATTTTAAAAAAGTGACATTTTTTAATACCAACATGACATACAGCTTCAAAGGTGCAAACTATTGAAAACAAAATTTCCTTTTAGTTTGTTCTTACAAAAGTGAACTGCTTATATAATATTATATTATATTAGAATACCAATTATATTATTATACATATCTTAATTACAAAATAAAATGATAAATTATTATTATATAATATGTATTTTTGTTTTTTATATTATATCACGATATTTCATTGATAATCGTAATATTTTTTTACTATTATACGAGTAATAATCGAAAGTTTGATGAAATAAATATTAATATATACATTCAAAATATTTGACATGTCAATCACAATTTTGACATGTCAATTTAGTAATAACCTCAATATGATGAAACTTAACCATACTTTTAAAAGCCAGATTTACAAGTTCACATGATTCTACAAAAGTCTATTGACATCACAACAGTCATTAAAGTAACCAGATCTAGTATCGTATTACAAATTGAGACAGATTATAATTTTAGTATTATTTCATAAATAAATTCAGTATATAAACTGTTCACTTTTGTAAGAACAAACTAACAGGAAATTTTGTTTTCAATAGTTTGCACCTTTGAAGCTGTATGTCATGTTGGTATTAAAAAATGTCACTTTTTTAAAATGTCAATCCATTTGACATATGTCATAATGAAAAATGTTATCTTAATTATAATGATCATAACCTTATCAACCTAAAGTCGGTTTTACAACGTAAGGAATATTTTTAATTGACATTTAAAGTCAGTAATACACTATAAAAGTAACCAAATTTACCAGATTTTGTTTGTTCTTACAAAAGTGAACAGCTTATAATCATTCAATTAGAGTAAAATATTTAATCTGTTAAATGATAAAAAATAATCTATTGCTTCGAAAGGGCATTTAAGATAACGGTAGACTTGTTTATTATTTTAACTTGACACTTTGTCAATGTAACATGAAAAGTGAATTGTAAATTATTGTGTTAAAAATATGAGTCAACCATAAGCACATAAATAATAATTAATTTTTGTCTGAGATATAAATATTATGATTGGGCTATTTTCTAATGGGATATTTATCTGAGTTATCACCAATAAATTATGAATTTTAAGATAGTGCAAGACAAACAGTCAAGAGGTGTTAAATGACATTTAACAGTTGGGCGATGTAAGCATTTCAGGGTGGTCACGGTTTGAGAGTTCAGCTTAAACCGTCGTATGGTTAAGACCATGTTTAAGGGTTGATGTTAAACCATCATAACGTTAAGATGTTAACAAAAGTTGATTTTGACCCGTCGTATGGTTAAGACCATGTTTAAGAGTTGAGTCTAAAGAGTGAAGAAGTAAAGTCGTGTTTTAAGTAGAGTGAGAATTTGTTCATCATGGGTTAGAGTCATTTAGAGTGTTCGGTCGGACAAGTAAAATGTAACCAAGTAATTTCGTATTTACGTTAAGGCAGAGTTCGTTAGTTTGGTGTAGTGTGCCTAGTGTGTGTGACTGTGTCTCTTTGGATTTAACTGTATCGACGTAATTGTAAGTCTATTGTAATTAGTGTAAATATTTAAACCGTATCATAATTAAAGTAGATTAGCTAAAATGTGAGTTTAATTGAACAACCCTTAATCCTTCCAAGAATCATAGCAACCAGCTAGCGGACTAATAGGGGGGGGGGTCCAGACTTGATCCGCTCGCAAGTCTTGGAACCCATAATGTGAGGGAGACCTAAAGTTGAGGGATGTACAGAGTAAGTACAAATGAAATAAATAAATCAGCCAACCGTGACATTTCATATTTATATATCAGAGTCCCCACACTACTCAGAAAAAAAAAATGTTTTTTTTTTTCGATGAGCACTTATTTTTTTATATTTTTAGGGGGATATGTTTTAGTATTTTTCCTATATGCGAGTCAAAGAGTTGTATAAGCATGCCAAACTATTGTTAACATGCAAGAAGCTTTTGGAGATAGATTTAAAGAGTTTAGAAAATGTAAAGCTGCACTAGCTTTTTTGACAAATCCAATTGAAGTAGATATGTAGCAATTACATTTATCACCTTCAATTAGTGGATTTGAAATCCAAAGGTTTATGGAATTACATATTCTTAAAGCGTGTTCTACATTATACAATTCTCATCAAATTTTCATACTTATTTCTTTGACTAGAACTTGTACTAGAAATAAATCAGTGAAATTGTACAGTGTAGAACACGGTATGTAGTCAAGGTCAACTTTATTCAAAACTAGATTTGATCCAACTATTCTTGAAAACACATCCAACTTGGAACTCGGTGCATGCGCAGTAGACAGTTTTAACAATAGTACCAACATTAAAATTACGCTTGTAAATATTTTGTATTACCACGTGTTTAATAGTGTTTTGTTGATCATTGGTTTGAATAAGCGAATATATAAATTGTGTTTTGTACGTAAATCAGTAATTTTACAAATCTAATAGCTAGGTTATAAACATTTGACAAGATATGAATTATATTTTTATGTTGGTACTTTAAATGAACTGAAATACGTGTAAGAATTTCATTCTCTACCAAAAAATTGAAAAATAAATTGTATTAAAACTTTGACAACTTCTAGTTCAAAGAAAAAAGTTTAGAAAATTGATGAATAAAGTATAATGTAGAACACGCTGAAAACTTAATTCTGAACTGGAAAATTTAGAAAGAAAAAAAGTGAATTTTATCTTCCCTGCATAAGTGGACCGAAATTCGCAATCTTCAAAATGTAGATAAAGTTCTTTTCGAAGCTTGGAACCGTCTTCCAGAATCGTTCAATCTTTTAAAAAATTATGCTTTTGGGCTAGTGACAATTTTCGGATCCACATATTACTGTAAGCAAATCTTTTCACATATGAAATTAATAAAGAGTCAGTTAAGAAGTAATCTTACTGACCTGAAACTAGAGTGCTGCCTTAAGTCAAAGATTACTGAATATTCACCAAATATTGAAGTCTTATAGAACACTATACGGGAGCAATCGTCCCATTAAAAATATTATTATATTGTAATATACTGGCAACTACAATAGGTATCACAAACTAAATGTATAAGTAAATATTAATTTATTGTAATACTTGATTATTTTAAAACAAATAAACGTTTTTTTACGTTTTTTTCTTAAATATAGCATATATTTTTTAGCGGCTCTTCCATGTTATTGTGTTTTTTTTCAATATAGATTTGGATCCTTGTTACTGAAAGGTTGCCGACCCCTGACCTAGAACGCTGTTATTTTCTACCAAAGCCATGTAATTAAGGTAGTACCGACCAATTTAGAATATTTTGTTATTTTTGCCTACTTGAAACTGAAATATCTCACTTATCATTTACGTTACAGCAAAAATAACATTACGGAAACTGTACGAGGTACGGGTTCGCCGGCTAGTCAGATGATAAATGCATTATGCGTTCAACTGTAAATACATAAAGCTCTTCATATTGCAACAAGGGTAAAGTTCCAGATCCTGCTACGAACTATACAACACTTTTCTACAGGGTTGGTAGTACATTTACAATTACGATTATATAACAGTGACGTCCACACAGTGGTGGATCTACATACGGGCTAATAGAGCTTAAGCCCTGGGCCCCATATCCGCGAGGGGCCCCCAACCTCTCGGACATATACCTATTATATTCTATACCAAGCACGGCTTATAAGAGAAAAGATCAAAACAAAAATATTACTTTAAAAAACAACACAAAAAAATTAAAAACACAAATTTACTAATATTTATTAAAAATCATCATAAGTGAAGCGCCAGCTAATATAAAAATAATATCTAACATTAAAACGATTTTAATTTTTATCACTTATCACCTCAAGAAACGATCAATAACTGTGTAGGCCCCCTTGGTATTTTTAAGCCCTGGGCCCCCAAAAAGCTAGATCCGCCACTGGCTACAAGTGAAGAAGAAAGATTATAATGATTCTAAAATTTTGTTTCTATTTATTGCAGTGGCGGCTCGTGACATTATTTTCTAGTGGGGCAAAAAGCTTTTTTAGGGCAAAAGCTTATCAAAAAGGTTTTTGAATGAAATATCCTTGAAATAACTTTATTGTTTTTTTTTTATTTTCTTCGGAACTCGTTAAAATGAATTCTGGTCTTGGTGGTCCTAAAGTTTTAAGTCTAATTTTTATATCACAGGTTCAATTATTTTTAGAAACAAGTTCTAAAATTGAAATCACGATATTTTCATTCTCATTCATTTTTAAAATTTATTTATTAATTTATTATTATTTTTTCCCCCCGAAATTCGCCACTTACATAAAAGACAATCACATAAACTTAAGAAAATGTAGCGAGTAAATTATTATTAAATATACTAATAAAACACTATTTAATAATGTAATTATTAAAACATCGAACATACATAACCTTTTAATAACATTAACTACAAACAAATGTCAAAATAAAGCACTCCGACTGATAATTAAAACTACGGACAAAATATGTTTTGACCCACTTGCAATGGCTGCTACAGATTACGTACTATTGCTCGTCCTTTACCCCTGCTTGTACCTCGCATCGGACACTCGTACATTTGAGACATTCGCTGTTTTGTCCTGCCTGGCATATGTCCATTCTAAAAACATTTGTTTTAGGAAGCGAAACACGGCGCGATGCGAATTTAAGTTATAAACATTTCAATATAACTAAAAATTAATTTAAAATGGGTAAAATGAAAATTATTATTATTATTTTTTATTAAAGATTTAATTTTTTATTGAAGTAAATATTTGGGAGGGCATTGCCCCGTTGCCCTCCCTGCACCAGCCGCCACTGATTTATTGCAGGGGGGTGAAACTCTAATGGCAAAACGAAAACCATATTACGTTCCATAACCCAACACGAATAGCGCCGCAGTCGCTATAGCTACGTGCATGACAGGATGTTGCCTGTTACGGCTTCTCTGTCATTAGCGTCAAAATCTGTAATTAGTGTCAAAATCGTCTTATGTAATTTTGTAATTTCATTGTTTAATTCGGAAAATGGGTGTTAAATCCTTTGTTTTGGGGTGTGATAGTAGTGAACCTACAAGATATCGCTTTCCAAACCCGAAGACACGTGTAGCTCCAGAATTGTATAAACGTGGATGAGAAACATTGGAAATTGAAAATTGGATGGCTTGTCCATGGAAGTGTCCATAAATATTAAGTATTAGTAAATATTATGTTATATGTTAGTCTACTTAATAAATAATTATTTCTGCTAGTTATTGTTTTTCTGTTTCTGTATAACTCCTAACTGCTTGTTCTTAATTGTAAACATAATTACAGTCTGTTCCAAACGGTTAAGCGGAACTAAATGGGATTTTCGTTCTTTTAGGTTGTCACGAGAAGGGACCTTGCTGGGGTTATTTCATTTTTCACGTTGGAATGTCAAAATTTAAAATTCCAACAATGAAACCATAGAAACGAATGACATGTCAAAATAAAATTATTTTTTTTTTACAAATTTTAATGACAAAAAAATAAATAAATGGGAAATTTGTATTAAGAATGCACAAAATATCAAAATATAAAGAAAATGACATTTTAAAATGATATTAACCTTAACCAAAAAATGTTAATTGTAAGTATGATTTACAAAGCTTAAACAAAACGACCGAAAAGCACGATTTAAGCGATGAAAGTAACTAGATTGCAAAATCTAGTACCGCTTAACCGTTTGGAACAGACTGTAAATGTTATTATTAAATGATACAATTGTTATGATTTATTTTGTCTATTTTTAATATTGTTGTCGATAATAATATAAAAAATAGACAAAATAAATCATAACAATTGTTTCATTTAATAATAACATTTAATTATGCTTACAACTATATCCACTGAAGCATTTGAAATACCCGCGAAAACCCAACCCTTTCCTCCCCTACCAATTTTAGTTCCATAACCCAACAACTACAGCGCTAATTTGGTTACAAAAAATATAACGGCAGTTTCGCATCTATTTCCTTCTTTATCTATGATTTATTGAAGGGAATTTCTACTGTTTTTAAACAAGCTTTTAACGTTGAATTTTTCATTATCCTTGTCTCACATGTGCAAAAGAATCGTTTAATGTTGACTGAACTATTGGTAATATAATTAAAACCCCTTGTTATTTCATGTGGCTGTTCCGTGCGTTAGTTTGCAAATATTTGACAGTTTTCTTGTGTAGAATAAATTACCAGTTCTTTTTCTATACATTTACTAGAGAAATGTGTTTTAAGAGAAATTCAAATAAGTGTTTTAAGTTCAAAGTATAATATTTTATTATCTCTGTGAGTATAACCTGGCACCAACATTATAACCTCTGAAAATGTTCATTTACAAACAGCAAATTTTATCATTAAATGGATCCACATATATTTGTATACTTTTTTAATACTCGGTTATAATTCAAATATACTGTATACAGCAAGAAAACATAAATTTGACAAAAAATTGTTTATAAACCAATGTTTACATATGACTATCCTTTTTCGTTTCAAAAGTTCAGAAGGCGATAGTGGCGCCGTTTCGGTAATTTTAGTTGCGAATTGTAGTTCCTTCTTCGATTTTTGGCTTTCTGCAAAATTCTTCTCTTTCAAAGAAATGTTTTATTGCTTAAAACTTTTTATTGTAATCTCTTGGAGGGGTTTTGGTATTAATTTTTTTATTCTTTAAAAAATTTAAACAACAACGAACTTCAACTGTTCCTTCGCCAGAGGCCTTATTAGAAGTACACGGCTGATTTAATACATCGCTTTTTAGTTCTGTCTGACGTACATATTGTGGTTTCTTCTTTGATTGTTGGTCTTGTGTAATATGCTTCTCTTTCAAAGAAATATTAGTTTTATCACTTGCAATTTTTTGTTGTAAATCCCTTGGAGGTGTTTTACATTTGAATCCAAAATTCTTTAAGTAATCAAAACAACAACGAACCTCAACTGTTCCTTCGTCAGAGGCCTTATTAGAAGTACAAGGCTGACTTAATACATCACTTCTTAATTCTGTCTGATGTACATCTTGTAATTTTCTCTTTGATTGTTGGCTATCTGTAGAATGCTTCTCTATCAAAGAAATGTTGGTTATATCACTAGAAACATTTTGTTGTAAATCCCTTGGACGTGTTTTGACTTTGAATCCTAAATTCTCGAAAAAATCAAAACTAGAACGAACCTCACCTCCTTCATTAGAGGCCTTTTTAGATTTATCTGAACATATTTTTTTTAAAGGTCTCTCTGAAGTAGGACTGTTAAAGGAGATGGAGTTGTTAAGTGATTCTCTGAAAAAATAAAACACATGTACCAGTTATCATTCTCCCAAACATATATTTTTACAAAAAAACTCTTTAAAAAATATAATCTAATCAAAAATACCATTTGTACTTTTTCAGTTCATATTCACGTGCATTACTAGTTTTATTCTGATTTTCTGGTCAACACCTTTAAGTAATATAGTGGCTGTCTTTTTTTTTTTGAAAAAATCGCAGCATTTAAAAGTACATTAAATTAGCTTTACAATGACACCAAAAAATCATATTTTTATGTTAACCATTTCAAAATGGCGACCATTTATTTACAAAATAATAATCAACATAAGTTTTACAAAGTTGAAAGGAGCAAGCTTTGAAAACAATAAAAAAAAAAAATTGATGTGAAGTGTGAATTTTCACACATTTCAGAGTTTCGCAGGTTATTGACTATGTGATGATTATTTGGGATGCCAAAACAAATTTTATGTCAAAATATTTTTTTATGAATTTTAATTTGAATGCCTAATACCATTATTTAATTTTCTAAATATGTGCAGTATTTTTTTATATAGCAAGGTTCATTAAGATTTTGAAAATTGCGCCTATGGCTTCCATTGGTTGCTTAAATCATAAGCCTCGCCCTCTGATACTTTCAAATATAGAATTAAATTATAATTTCAAAACTTCCCACTGGTTATTAAATATAACTAGAATTTTGGCAAAATAATTTAAACAAAATAAAAATGCAAAAACAAAATGAAAAAATAAAAATTGACGGGATTTGAACACAGTGTCTTACAGTAGTTTCAACTCACTAAGCGACAATGCTACCACTGTACTATACAGGATCACTCGTTTAGTATGTTAAATAGCGGATTAAATATATTACATATTTTACTTATTACTATTTACTATGTATTACACAAAAAATGCGTTATTTTCCGAAAACATAATCTGATCAAAAATTCCTGTTGTACTATTCCGGTTCACACCAATGTACATTACTGAGAATTTTTTCAGATTTTTAGTTTAAACCATCTCGGCTACAGGGGTGGGACAAAATTTTTTTTGCACAAATTTGGCAAAAATCGCGTCAAAATAATTTATTTTGAAAAAATAAAATTTTGATCGTTAATCCACGTACTAAGGGCTTTCATTTGATACCCTACTCAAAATTTAAAAAAAATATTTTTGTTTTCGATGAGCACATATTTGTTTATATTTTTAGGGGGGTATGTTCTTTAGATGTTTTAGTATTTTTCCTATGTGCAGGTCAAAGAGTTGTATAAGCATGCCAAATTTCAACTCTCTAAGTTTAGCCGTTTGGCTACAATTTTTACCGAACAGACAGACAGACAGAGAGACAGACAGAGAGACAGACAGACAGACAGGCGACAAAATGACGGTATAAGGGTTTTTTGGTCATACCTACAAAACCCTAAAAAGAAACAAAATATCTCTAAAATAAACTATTTGACTATTTAGAAAAAAAAAACTATCACTTTTTACAATTATTTTACAAATAAAAAAAAAAAAATACAATTGTTCGATCAAACCACCATTATTGTCCACACATTTTCTCATTCTTAATAAAAACTCTTCCATCGCCCTTATAAGAGTACACTCTTGGATATCCCGGATAGCACTTCTAACCCTTTCTTCTAAATCTTCTATTGTCGTTGGTGTTGTCCGATACACTCTATCTATTAAATACCCCCAAACGAAAAAATCCAATGGCGTGAGATCCGGCGATCGTGCCGGCCAGGGATTAAGTGAATGTGTTCCAATCCATTTATCTGGGTATTGGTCATTTAAATAGGCACACACGTTTCTAGCGTTATGAGCTGGTGCTCCATCTTGTTGGAACCACATTCCTATGCTATCAGCAAGTGGTAAATCATCCAACAAATCCTCCACTTCATTTTGTAAAAAATTTAAATACCTGTTAGCTCTAAGGCTGCCATGGTAAATAATTGGGCTTACAATTTTTGTCCCTAGAATTCCCAGCCAAACATTGAAACCAAACCTGTGTTGGAATCTGGAAGATCTTAATTCCCTGGGATTTTCCGTCGACCAACGTCTTACATTATTCCTATTGAATAAACCATTTCTGGTAAAATTGGATTCGTCCGAAAACATTATTTTATAATGGAAGCGATTGTCATTTTCCCACATACCCAAAAAACCAATTACAAAAGTTCAGTCGGCGATCTTCATCATTTGCGTGGATAAATTGGCTTACATGCGGTTTATAAGGCTTAAACCCATGTTTTTTTAAAACCTTCCAGGCTTTCCATTGTGAAACACCGCATTCTTTTGCAATCTCCCGCACCGACACTTCCGAGTCATAGTGGACGTAAGCCAATATTCTTTCTTCGTCATTTTCTACATGGTTTTCTCTTTCTGGACGTCGTTTTTGAATTTCGAAAGAATCTCGCTGGCTTAATTTGTTCACTAATTTGGCAAAATACTGCCTTCTCGACTGAGCTCTATCAGGATACCTTTCAACAGTTTATTTTAGAGATATTTTGTTTCTTTTTTTATTGTTTTCAAAGCTTGTTACGTTCAACTTTGTAAAACTTATGTTGATTATTATTTTGTAAATAAATGGTCGCCATTTTGAAATGGTTTACATAAAAATATGACTTTTTGGTGTCATTTTAAAGCTAATTTAATGTACTTTTAGGAAAAAATATAAAATTATCGATTCCCTATGCTAGATCAAAAGTTGACATCATTTTCGGTGAAACCGGAAGTGCCTCAGAATTCTTATAGTAACCTTTAGATACGCCTTTTTGTCTAGTTTAACTTTTGTTCTGAAGATTTTTTGTATCTTTACAAATAAAGGAGATTTTCGGGGTGCCCCGTTTCAAACAAACACCTGTATATATATGTATATATATATTTTCCTTAGTTGCTTCCGTTTAATAATATAGGTATCAACATCTTTCATTAGATACGAGGGTTGCCTCTTATATTTCGGGATTGCGCTAAACTAGTGCTGCCATCTGGCAACTGACGTTTCTATCGTAAAGTTTTACATTTTTGACGGTATACGTACTCAGAACGTTTGACGTACGGGCGCTATTTGTGTTGTTTACAGTAACTTGAAAATATTCATCTCGGCTAAAAATGGAATTAAATCGTGAACATTTTCGAGCGATTATTTTTTTACAACTTTCGACGTGGATTAACCCAATAACAGTGCATCGATGAACTTAATTCGACTTTTGGCGATGAAGAACCATCAAGGACTACTGTTTATCGATGGTTTGCTGACTTCAACCGTAGCCGTAGTTCGCGTTAGGGCGAATTTCGTGAAGGTCGTCCAAAATCGGTTGTTGTTCCGGAAAACATTGATACTGTGCGTGAACAGATACTGGAAGATCGTCATTTGACTTATCGTGATGGCCCGGTTACACGATGCCAGTAACTTGTGCCAGTACTTACAAGTCGGTTTGTCGTTTACACGTATTCCAGTATCTTATTAAAGTAACCTTGCAAAGAACCCGAAACACACTGCAAAATGTAGATGCTTCCAATTACTTTTTATGCGTAAAACCGTCTTTTTAACGCGCCAATTTTCGATGTTTAACCTAATTTTATGTATTTTATGCGTACGTCTTTCTAAACAAAAACGAATCGGCGCCAAAAACTACATTTATTAAAAAAAAGGTGTGAAAGGTTGTTTTTGTAACCGCGAAAATAAATCAGCTGTTCATGGCGGCCATTTTTGAGTCACTTGCACGGCTACTTGTGCCAGTAAATAGGAACGGCTTCTATTCACTTGACTTGCATGAGATACTTATGCCAGTACTGGCACCAGTACTGCATGTACGTTTACATGATGCCAGTGACTGGTGCAAGTACTTACTGGTGCAAGTTAGTTGCATCGTGTAACTGAGCCATGAGATTGAGGTATCCTTGGGCATTAGTGGGCCCAGCATACATTCACTATTGAATGAACATTTAGCCGTCAAAAAGATTTGTTCGCGTTGGATCCCACATAATTGATAATCTGAGTGGAAAATGCCTCAATCGGAGTGGAAAAAGTACTTCGGAAATTGGTGGTTCAAACGCATGCAAAAATGTATTGATCTTCATAGTGAATATTTTGAAAAACAATAAACACACTTTTGTTGATAAATAATTGTTTTTGATCTCAAAGCCCGAAATATAAAATGCAACCCTCTTACTCCACAATAAATAATAATAAACTCACAAAAAAAAAAAAAAAACAGTGTACGATAACCGCATACATTTTTTTTTCACATCCACTATAATCTAATCCCCATTACCCCGAATAAGTTTTATTTGAACAATATTTTTATATCTCTTTTTATTAAGGAAATAATCAAGATGATCCCTGTATAATTTATTTTTAGAAAAATATTTAAATATTAATATTTAGGTATTTTATGCTAATTTATCAAATACAAACTTTTTAAATGTCCAATAATATCATGGTTTACCCTAATACGATATATTTGAGGTGCGTTCGGCATAAGTTTGCAGTGTTAACTCTGTATCGTGCAAGTTTTTTGTCACGTGACCACTGTGCACACTGTGCAAGAAAGTCAAAGACGAACGCTTTGTTCAAATTGTACAGTTATTCTTGTTATTCTTTTTTTTTTTTTTTTTGTAAACAAATAAATTATGTATGTTTGATAACATGAAGTCTGTCTCCTGCTACTTGTTTTGTACGATAATATTAAAATGACGCATAAAGGTTTTGGGATGCTTTTAAGTAATATAAAAGAAATTTTATTTGATGAGGAAGACAATTCAGAAGAATTTTCCAAACCAGCAAATATTTTGGAAAAAATGTTTGAATATGCAGAGAGTACTGTTCCAAACATGACTACAAATCAATTTAAAGTAGGGATGGGAAAAAAGCATCGATGTATCAAAAACATCGATGTTTGTTTTAAAAACATCGATGGTCAGATGGCGATAGTATCGATAAAACATCGAAGTCTACTACCGATGTCGATGTTTAAACTTTGAAATTCGGAAACTACTGCTAGAGCGTTGGAATCTTAAAATTTTAATTTTTATTAATATTAGTACACAAAATATAAGCGCCATCTATTGTGATATAACAATACTAATAATAATAGTATTAGTTCTTATTTTTTTTAGCAGTTAGCAGAATAAGAAAAATATAAGAAGAAACTTTTTTACTAATTTTTAACTAACTTTTGCAAACAATGCAACGACCAACGACGCCAACAAACTTGTTGCTTTTTGAGCCTTGTTGATACTTTCCCAGTTGTTATTCCTCCAATTCCTGGAATTACCGTATTGGGAAATATAATTATAATTTATTTATTAATAAAACTATTATTAGGATTATTATATTGGGTAATGCTAATGTGAAATTAATTACTATTAAAAAAGAATATTTCTATTTAAAAATCTAATAAATGCTTTTTGTGTATTATAAGTTACTTTTTTCGTATTTTATCTTTACATTATTAAATAAAATCTATATAATATAAATAAATAGCTTTTTTTAATATTAATAAAACCACGATGTTAAACATCGATGTTTTGCCTTCTATGTACAACCCTAATTTAAAGTACATTTCCACTGGTACCCAGAGTATTTTTGATTGTATTTACATGTAACATCATGTCTGTACTATTTATTTTGCAAATGCTGCAGGCATAAACAATGATATCTTGATTATTTTCACTCATATTGCTTTGTAGAAATAATAACTTATATTTTTACCGCGAAAAACACTATTGCAAAGATTGCCGCACGATCTGAACTTGTGACGACTGTGCTACACAAACTGCACTGCACAATATTTGCCGAACGATCTTCGTGCAGCACAGAGCACACAGAAACTTTATGCCGAACGTTTCTTGTGCAGAATGTGTAGATTATTAGCTTATGCCGAACGCACCTTTGGAAAACATAATCGGAACAAAAATTTCTGTAGTACTATTTCAGTACACAGTAACATGTAAAAAGTAAAGGTAACATGCTGTTTAGGGTTTCTGAACTCGACTCGACTGGACTCGGACTCGTCGAATATTTGGGTAATTACTCGGACTCGGGACTCGACTCTAATATTCGAGTCCACGTTTTTAAAATTAAGTAAAAACCAGTAAACTCAAAAGGTGCTTTCTAGAAATGTTTTGATAAATTTCTAGATTTATGTTTTATTTATTGTTTTGAAGTACATATTCGTTTTAATTTCTTTGAACGACCACAAATTTCAGTTGACAATCTTGTGATGTAATAAATAATTCTAATTTTAACAAATTTTGTATTTTATTTTTTGTTACAAAAACTTCACCTATGAGAATCATTATTGAGCTCCAAAAAATTAAACATTTTCGCTTATTAATTTCAGTTTAGATTTAGATACGGACTCGACTCGGATTCGACGAGTCCTAAAAACTCGAGTTTCTAGAAACCCTAATGCTGTTAAATAACCACTTACCTATTAATTATTTCTTTATAATTTGTGATAATTGCACTATTATCTGATCTAAGCGGGCTTTCTGATAAATCTAGTCGTCTTTTTTGACCTCTTCTTTCCGTTGGTTTTTTGTTGCATATATCTTCAGTTTCAATTTGTTTCACAACACATTTCTTTTTCCTATTGTCTTCATTATTCTCTGTCTTACGTTTTGCTCTCCTTCTCTTTTTACCACCTCTGTTACACAATTTCATTCTTGTTCTCTTTGTTACTAAATAAATCAGGATAGATTAATAAAATACTCCGATGTAAAGATGTAAATAATTTTAAAATACATAAAATATACTTACAAAATAACATATCGGAAGCTATACGACGAAAATTAATGGTTTTAAACCAATGTTCACTTATTGCTGTAGTGTTCTTGCGTTTTAATACTTTTAAAATAGGAAAAATAGGTTGATATACCTTTGATCTTCTTTTAAGAACTAGTATGTGTGCCTGTAGCCCAATTATCACAAGTGTTTGAATATCAAATGTATTATCTAGAAACAAAAAAAATTGAGAATTTCTGGTAACTAGGTTGTGTACATCAGCGGTTTCCAAAGTGATGGGCGTGACTCCCTTGGAGGTCGTAAAAGATTCACCAGGGGATCGCGGGTTGCAGGATTTTCCACATTAGCTGTTATTAAAACAAAATATCGCGCACGGTTAATAGTGGAAGACGAAATAAGAGTGGTTCTTTCTTCATATAAAACGCGATTTAACGAATTATGTGCGAAGAAACAAGCCCATACTTCACATTAAAATTGATTTTTATTACATTTTTAATTTGTATTACATATTTAATATTAATATAATTTATTTTTATATGATTTTCGTGATTTATGTTGTGAAAATAAATATTTAGGAATTAGAGAAACTATTTACATTACATATTTTTCCTACTTTTGTGATTATTATTTCAATAAAGAAATTATTTACAAATTGTTTATAAATTTCTTAAATAGGGGCGGGGGCGCCAGAGATGGGATTTTTTCTAAGGGGGTCGTTACTGAACAAAGTTTGGAAACCGCTGGTGTACATCAATATCTGGATTAGGATTTTATCCAAAATTTGTAAGAGCAATTGTTGCATTTCTTGTTACAGAATATTTGAAATAAGTTGTATAGCGTTTCCCAATAAGGGCTTCAGGATGTTTTCAGGGTTTTGTAGGTATGACCGCCACAAAACCCTTATAACGTCACTCATGTGTCTGTCTGTCTGTACGGTAGAAATTGTAGCCAAACGGCTTAACATAGAAAGTTGAAATTTCGCATGCTTATACAAATCTTTGACCCACATATAGGAAAACTACTGAAACTTCAAAAAACACATCCCGAGATAAATATAAACAATTACGTATTTAATAAAAATATAAATATTTTTTTAACATTTTGAGTGGCATAACCAAATAAAACCTCTTAATGCATGAATCTACAAGCAAATTTTTATTTTTGTAAAAATCAATTGTTTTTATGGGATTTTAGAGAAAAATGTGGTAAAAAAGTTCTTGTGCCCCTTTTTACCCGAAGGGGTTAAACTAAAAATCTGAAAAAATTACAGGTAATGTACATTGATCTGAGCCGTAAACATACGAGAGGAATTTTCCCAGAAAATCGAAATTACCGTGGTACACGATACGAATACCAAGATAATTTGGTAAATAAAATTAAACCAAAATTTATGCAGGTAGATATTTGATGTTACACTCGATTTTAACTTGTTATTCGAACCGGAACTGAATCGATATTTTTAGACGAACCGAAACTGGAACGAAAAACATTTACTTTGAACGTAACTGTAAACCAGAACAAAATATATTTGGGTTCGATTCTTTGCTTTTAGACCATTCTTTTGAAGATGGCGGTGGTGGATTTTGTGGTGTAAAGTATGGAACCCTGCAATGTTCCCTGACATAGACCAGGTTCCTGCTCTAAGGAGTCGTGGCGTCATGAAGTAGGGACTCACGACCTAGATGGAAAACGCAAAATACAGCGAATGAACTGTATTGCGCGCAATCTCACGCGATTGTAGAATGCTGGAGATGGGATTGGATACAAATATAGGTTAATTGGCTTAGCTAGTAATTGAAGCGTGGTCGTATCAAAGGGCCCTTTGAGCTGCTGTAGTCTTATGGTCCACCAGGTCTGGAATAGAGAGATTGGACACACAGCCGCGTTCGATATACTTAATAAGTCCAAACTGTATTCGCGAATTGACATAGAACAAACACTAAGACACGAGACGACTGTATGTCACATACATTCGTGAACTGTAACAATGCAAAAGAGACCGAAGCGGGGTCGCTACCGGTAGAGCTGAGTAGACGAATATTTATCAAGACGCTCTCGGTTCGCGCATTTGATCGTTACTTAACAAGACGCTCTAGGTACGAGCGATGGAGCGTTACTTATAAAAATATAATGTTAAAAATAAATGTTTTGTTCTTATTTTTTATTATGCTTATTTATTATATTTATATGTGCTTTATCTATTCTAAATATCTTTTATATGCAGACGATTTGAAAATATGTAAATGCATTACTACTGTTGAGCACTGTTTGCAACTGATCTAGATAGGTTAAGTATCTTCTGTAACCAAAACAAATTGGAATTAAATTTAAAAAAATGTAACTACATTACTTTCTGTCGAAATCAATCAAAAAATTTAATTCAATTTGACTTTTCAATACTTGGAAATCTGTTGAAACAGGTCTTTGATGTGAAAGATCTGGATTTGAGTAATTCTGGATTTTAAACTTATCTTTAACAAGCATATTAACTACAGAAATTGTACAAAAAGCCCTCAGAAACTTAGGATTTTTGTTTCGAGTTACTACAGAATTTACAGAACCACGTGCTTTCATTACATTATATAATGGATTAGTCAAAAGTCATCTAGAATTCGCTAGTTGTATTTGGAACCCTCAGTATGAAACAAACATTGGATCTTTAGAAAAGATACAAAAAAAAAATATTAATCTTCTAAATTACAGAGTAAAACAAAAAAATTATTATGAATCTTATTAATTTAACTTAGATTTCTATAATATAACTAGTTTGGTTAACAGACGACTTTTGAATGATGCTGTGATTGGTCACAAACTTGTTAATAATAACTTTGACGCGCTCGGGTTGCTCAGTTATATACGTTACAATATTTATCAACATCAGATCAGAAATCCCATCTGGTTCCATACTTTGTCGCCGGTCAGTCTGCGTACGTGACCGGTACAATAGTTTTTTCCTGTGACGTCATAGATATCGCACGTGCAGCTTAAGGTTTTACGACGGGGTTCTCCTCGCTTTGGAATTCGGACTAATCAGAGCGCAGGATCCGAGATAAGCCATCACCGAACCGAGCCAATGGGAGAGCCGCATCGGCCGAGCGACCGACACCGAACATTGAACAAAAAGCGGCCGTTCCACCGAAATGGGATCAACATTTTATTTTACTGAGTCTGTTCGCCGTTGAGTAAGCATCGGTGCTACAGTATTATTGACAGGTGCTGTACTTTACTGACTACTCGTGCTTTTTTGGGTGAGTATAGAGTGATTACGTGCTGTCTGGATCGCGATTAACGGTTATCTTCGCGTAAGAGAAGCCGCAACAATCGGTTTCAGACTGTTAGCAGTTGAAACTGCAACGATTGGATAGGGCTCCCGTTCAGCGCTCTCTGCTAGCGAACCGGGAATGGCCCCCGGTGGTCGCGGTGGCGACACCGGGAAGCCTACCGAGGAACCCCCGTCCTGAGGTACAGGCGCTCGACAGTGGTCGAGCCGTACCGCCGGTTCGGGGACCACGGATAGGAGAATTGTCATTTCTCCTGATGTCATGCTAAATGTCATCAGGTCTCCTCGCACTCCTGAAGTTCCTGCGGGAGCTTCGGAGAAGGCGAAAGCTGGTGCTGTTAGCACCACTGTTAAGGCCGCGGCCTCCCTGACAGCCACCGAGCACTCACCATCACCGAGTGGCTCCGGCTCCAGGTCCAGTGCCGCTCAGAGTTCTGATGGTAACATTTCCAATGCCATCAGATCTCCTAAAAAATCCAGGGCTTCACATAAAGCCATGGAGAAGTCGCACGGTGCTCGTGCTTGCACCACCGTGGAGGTCTCGGCTAGTCCTGCGACCCCAGACACCCAACCTTCGTCGGGTGCCTCCGGCTCCAGGTCTAGCCCTCGTAAAGCATCACGTACTGATGTTAACTCAGTATGTGATGTCATCAAGTCTCCTTCAGTTAAGAAGGGGGCCAACGGACGTACCAGCACCGCTTCAACATCTTCTGCGGGTACCTCAGCCTCTGGACGACCTTCTTCAGGACGTTCCACGGGCCCCAGGTCCACCAGGTCGAGCGCTTCCTCAATTTCAGGAAGTCGCTCCCCCACCGACCGATTTAACCGTCCTCAGGGAGGTCGGATGTCCTCTGCCTCCGACGTCTTCTACAGTGAAGCGTCAGAAGTCACTTCCTCCTGCGCGGAGGAGAGTGACATGGAGATCCAGGTGGATACTCCCAGTAAGCGTCAACGCTCTGACTCGTCAACGGTCTCGGGCGGTTCCGTGTCGTCCTTGAAACGACCTAAACGGGCCTCCAAGACCCTGACGCCTCAGAGCACATCACCAACTCCGGTCCAGGTATCCAATGTCGCCAAACCGGACGACATGGAGGCCTCACCGGTGGCAAAGTCGCCCTTGCCGACTTTGTCTGCTGCCAATCTAGCAAAGTGTCCACCAGTGACACTTACTAGTAAGCAGCACTACATGCTATTTAGGAGCCGGTGTGCCCAAGCTGGCATCACCATCCTAAGTGCGCGTAATCTACCATCCGGCATTGTTCTGCAACCAGCGTGTGTTGCAGACTACCGCAAGGCCACCAAGTTGCTTGGTGACATGCGGGCCGACAAGTCACTACATGACGTTGAATACAACGTCATTCCACTCAGGTCCGAACAACCTTTGCGGGTTGTTATTCGCGGATTGCCTGTAGAGATTGCTCTACAGGACATCAAATACGAGCTTAGTCAGCTTGGCTTTGAATCAGCCAAACTGACAAGGCTCTACAAGGGACCGATTGGAGCACGCCAAATCCTGCCGTTGGTTATGGTTGAGTTAGCGAGGGGGAAAACCGCTATCTACAACCTGAAGTCTCTTCTTCACTTTAAGATCAGAGTGGAGAAGAAAAATCGCACTGACGAGATTGGACAGTGCTACAACTGCCAGGGTTTATATCACACGGCTAGTGGCTGCCATGCCAAGCCGCGTTGCAACTGGTGCAGTGGTGATCATTCATCACAAAAATGCACCAACAGGGACGAGCCGCCTTGCTGTGTCAATTGCAAGGCACGTGATTTGCCTGCAACACACACGGCTGGATCTCGCTCCTGTCCATCCAGAGTTTCAGCCAGACGACCTGTCTCGGCTAACAGGCCAGTGGCACGTACGGTGTACGTGCCGGCACCTCCTCCAGCGACCTCGGCCTGGAACAAAAGACTACCATACGTGGCAGCTCAGCCTGTTCCAGTTGCCGCCAAACCACTGCCTGCTCGTGTCAAGCAGTCTTCGCCTGCTGTGGCACCTGCCACACATGCAACACCGACCCCTGTTGTTTCGGCATCCGTGCCTGTTACTCCTGCCACAGGAACAGACGCGGATGGCTTCCAAAAACAGAGGAGGCGTAGAGGGAGGCGTCAGAGTAGCGCAGCTACTGCCTCTACCTCAGCTGTTCCTCCTGTTTCATTGTCCACAGTGACAGCCACCAAACAACAGGTACCTCAGGCTTCGCGACAGCCAGCCAAGACCTCACCACCTTCGGTGAGACCAGCAGCTCGCCCTCGCAAATCTACACCGTCGGCGGCGCCTGTGCCGCCTTCTTCTTGTGCTGCGCCAGCAGACGCGCTCAAGATGTTGCAGGAGTTGCTCACGCAAGCAGCCGCTTTGCTGAGCAACGCCGCGTTGATTATAAATCAACTTTCCCTTCAGCCTGCCTTCTGGTCTCCCATTATTGTACCCCACAATGGCAGACACCAGAACTAGAGCGCGCCCTGCTTGCCTAACCATCTGTGCTTGGAACGCGGATGGTATTCGCTCTAAACGGGACGAGTTAGAGCTATTCGCTAGTGATCACAACGTGGATGTGATACTAGTTTGCGAGTCATTCCTGAAGCCTGCGATGAATGTGAATCTTCGCAATTATTGCTGCTATAGGAACGACCGACTAACGGCCCGGTGTGGAGGTACTGTCATCTATGTCAGATGCAGTATTGACCATCATCAGGCCTATGATCCCCCTCTAAGCCAGATGGAGGCAACAACGATCGAGCTTACTACAAGCTTCGGACCTGTGATTCTGACGGCGGCTTATAAACCGCCACAGAACCGACTTCTTGTCGAGGACTTGGAGAAGTTGCTCGATCGCCGAGGTCCGGTCATTATCGGCGGCGATCTCAACTCCAAACACCCTCAGTGGAACAGCCGTGTTCATAACACGAACGGACGTACGTTGCGGCGCTTTGCAGACCGCACGGGTGTGATTGTTACGGCTCCTAAGGATCCTACTCACTACCCGCATGTGCCAACTCACAAGCCGGACGTGATTGATGTTTTTATTCTTAAAAACATCTATCACCCCTGTGATGTTTACACACTTTCCGAACTGAGTTCAAACCACAATCCTGTGATCTTGGACTTGAATGGACCGTCAAATCACATTGCAGAGATAACTCTCTCCAAAGTGCACTGGCCTACTTTCTCCAGACTGGTGGAAGAACGATCTGATTTGAACATTAAGATCGCTACTCCTGAACAGCTGGACTCGGCAGTTGAACGGTTTACCGTCATGCTGAGCGAAGCAGCGAAGGAAGCCACCGTCAAGAAGACCATTCGTCCTCAGGCCAAGCGTCTACCTGGACGTATCCTTTCGCTCATTCTGGATCGGAACCGCGTTCGCCGCAGCTGGCAGCGTAATCGCGATCCGGTGGACAAATCCAGAATGAACCGGCTGGACCGTTTAGTTCGCTTGGCTATGGCTGAACACCGCAACGATGAATGGTCTCGTGTTCTCGAGCAGCTGTCACCCGACGACCGCTCCCTCTGGAAAATGACCAGGGCTTTGGGTAGGAAGCGTGGTAGGATTCCTCCCATTATCACACCGACAGGGGTGGTGTACGATCGCCAGAGCAAGGCTGAGGCATTTGCCGACAGCTTGCAGGCACAGTGCAGCCCCAACGAGGATATTGTTGAACCTGATTTTGTTCGAGAAGTGGGTGAGAAACTTCAATCGCTAGCCGATGAAGATTTCAATCCCGATAATCACGACTTCTGCACTCCTGGAGAAGTCGCAGCGATTATCAAACGTCTGAAAATCAGGAAAGCTCCCGGTCCGGATGGTATTTCTCACAAGATGATTAAGAACCTGGGTAGGAAGGCACTGCTCTATCTTACACTGCTTTTTAACTCATCTCTGAAATTCAGCCACTTCCCAAGTCCTTGGAAAAAAGCGGACGTAATTCTGTTTCCTAAAGCACAGAGCGATCGCTCTCTCGCTAAGAATTATCGTCCAATTTCTTTGTTGTCTTGTCTTGGCAAGATACTCGAGAAGCTTATTCTAAGCAGGCTTCAGTTCCATGCTGACTCAAACAGTTTGATACCTGACGAGCAACATGGCTTCCGACAAGGACATTCTACTGTCCATCAACTCATGCGCGTCACTGAGTTTGTCACTGACGGTTTCAACAGAAACTTTTCTACCGGTGCAGTCTTTGTAGATATTTCTAAGGCCTTTGATCGCGTTTGGCACGCAGGTCTTGTCTACAAACTGCACTGTTTAGATTTTGCACCTGCTCTCATCAGGATGATCGCCTCGTATCTGACCAACAGGGTACTGAGAATCAAGATAGATGAAATTCGCTCATCGTGGAGACCGGTCGAAGCCGGTGTGCCACAAGGCTCTCTGTTGTCGCCATTGTTGTACGCTCTGTACACCAATGACATGCAGACATCGGAAGGAACAATTAAGTGCCAGTACGCTGATGACACAGCGTACTTAACTCGCTCGTGGGACCCAGCTCTAATCTCTCAACGACTCCAGCACGCCTGCTCGAGTCTTGAGAATTGGTGCAAACGCTGGCGTGTCGCGGTGAATGGGGCCAAATCTAAGGCAATGCTTTTCACTAAAAAGTCTAGACTTCCGTCGGGTGCGGTTAGACTGTTCGGTGAAGACATTCCCTGGTGTAAAAAGGTCAAATATCTTGGGCTCATTTATGATCCCAAATTGGTCTGGAAGGAGCATATTAATGACTCTATTACCAGAGCGCGGAAGTCACTAGGCATGCTCTTTTCTCTCACCAACAGAAAAAGCAGTCTAAGCATTTCTAATAAGACCAGGATCTACTCTTCTGTGATCCGACCTATACTGACGTACGCTTCTTGTGTTTGGGCTTACTCCAGTACCGCTAACATCAAGCGGTTACAGGTGTTCCAAAACAAGTACTTACGTCGGGCCTCCGGCGCTGCCTGGTTTGTGCGCAACGTCGACATCAGGAACGATTTGGGCGTGCCGAGTGTGGAAGACTTTATTCGCGCTAGCGCGGAGAAGTTCTTCCAGATCGCTCAAGTGCACCCCAATCCTACTATAGCATCGTCCGTCGACTACGTTCCGGCCGATGTATGGAAACATCGCAGACCGCAATGTTTCCTGACAGACTGTTGATAAACGTCTTTCATCTTGGACTCGCTCTGCTGTGATTATATCATTCTTATGATAGGTCACAGTTGAACAGTATCTTGACCTACAGGAAAGGTCTATCTTTATTCCAACTTGTTAAGTTGGAATACTCAAGACACGAGTTGAGGGCTTACAGCCCGGTACTCTTCCACAGGATTGGACAAGACAAGACAAGAAATGGGATCAATAGGCTGTCAGTACTCCGGTGCAGACAGACTACTGAGAAAAGAGAATTTACACGCTCACTATCTACCTTCCAGACAAGAGCTCAACGCCCGGTAACAACTTATTGGCCCGACCAGCGGTAACCTCTAAGTTTAGCCCGGCACTGCTCCAACTAACGGTTCTCTCCTGTTGCCAGGAGGGAAACGCACCGATCGACCGTCACCAGATCTATACGATCAGGTCGCAGTCGCAACAGTTTTCTGATTACAGACCGCAACATTCTTCCGGACAGCGAGGAACAATCCAGCAGCGGGTGCCGTACCCACTGAGGGGTATGGGCGACCTAAAGCCAGGCGGCTCCAAGCCAAAGGAACAACGAAGGCCAAGACCAAGAGCTACGATTACCATCACGGAAGCAAAACCAGCAAGGGACACCAGCCAGTCGGGAATGTCCACCTCATCCATCATGTCGGCGAACACGTCCATAACAAGCAAGCGAGATCTATCAATCTACGAGTCAGTCGTAAACTCCAGCGAGGATGAATTTCATCAACAGCCCAAATCGAAGAAGAGCAGGAATTCTTCACCACAATCAGGTAAGCTAACATCTCCAACTATTATTAGTAATAGATTTGAGGTCCTTAGCAACTCAGAAAGCGAAGATGAAAAAGAAGGAGAGACAACTCCAAACAACCCAACCGAAGCAGAGAAACCACGGACAAAAACCACGATCCCCGAGATCACCCTCACGTCAACCAGCAAATGGCCACAGTTACAGAGAACCATGGACAACAGGAAGATAAGGTTCACCCGAGCAACGAGCAAGAAAGAAGGAATAGCAATCCAAGTGCCCACAGTAGAAGACTGGCGCGCACTCAAAAAGCTACTTGATTCGTCCAAAGAGTACGAACACTTTTTATACCCGCTCAGGGAAGACAAGCCGCTGAGAGTAGTAATTCGAGGCGTGCCGCAATGTTTTACGGACGATCAAGTGACAGCTGAACTTAACAGACTGCAAGTACCAGTGCTGAAAGTGACACGACTGATGACAGGCCCAGAGGGAAAAGATCCGCTGCCAATGATCTACGCACAGGTAGAAAAATCAGAGAATGGAAGGAAAGTCTACCAACTAAAAGCGCTCTTTCACCTGACAGTGAAAGTAGAGAGCAAGAGAAGGCTGAGAGGCATAATCAAGCAGTGTTTCAACTGTCAGCTCTACGGCCATACACAAAGCGGATGCTTTGCGGCACCAAAGTGCGTGAAATGCGCAGGTAACCACGCCTCAGCCAACTGCAAAAAACCAGCAGCAGCCACACCAAAGTGTTTCAACTGTGCAACACGGGGACACCCAGCAGACCATGCAGCAAGCTTCCGACAGTGTCCATGCAGACCAGCACAGAGACAGGTCGAACGCAGCGTAGAAAGACCGCAAACAGCAGCACGGAATACCCGCACAGCAGCCAGAGACTTCCCAAACCTCTCCAGGAAGACGGCCACATCAGATAGCACTCCGCAGCCATCGACATCTAGATCCTACAGTCAGGTAGTATCAAATGTATCAAATGAACCTAAACCTAGTACCACACAAGCTCCCAGACAAGCAAAACAGACGGAACCCCCAACATCCTCTGAGCCCGCAACAGAACCCAATCTCCTAAATACCCTTTTCTCAATGGACTGGCATAGCATAGTCCAAAGAGGAATCCTGTTTATCACAAGACTTCTCACGGCTTCATCGCCGACAGAAGCACTCATGATGGTATGGCAATCCATCTCCGCAATCTTCACTCCTTAAATCATGGATTCACACCAAAAAATCCGTCCAACTCAACTGAATGTGGTGTTATGGAACGCCGAAAGCCTATGGCCGAAGAGAAACGACTTAGATCGTTTTCTCAGAGAACACAGCATAGACGTAGCTCTGATATCAGAGACGCATCTCTCAGCAGGCGACAGAGATCCGCAAATCAAGAACTACGCTTTCTACCGCAAGGACAGAACAGTAAGCAAATGCGGAGGTGTTGCAATTTACGTCCGAAACTGCATATACCACTACATAGCACCGACACCAGACACGACCAGTCTAGAGGCAGACACAGTTTCACTAAACACGGCACATGGACAACTCAGGCTAACTACCATCTACAGACAGCCCAAGAAGAAATTGAACACAAAAGATCTGGACGCTCTACTAAACTTTCCTGGAGCGGTGATCCTGGCTGGTGATTTCAACTGCAAAGACCCATCCTGAAACAGCACTGTCACCAATCCAAGCGGAAAAATACTGCGCGAATACGCTGAGACATCAAATGTGGCCGTAATAGGACCGACAGAACCCACATTCTTCCATCGCACCTTACCCACAGCTCCTGACGTATTAGACATTTGTGTAATCTCAAACCTTCCTTTCACGACAGAACTATACTCCATCAACGACCTAGACTCAGACCACAATCCTGTTATCCTATATATCAATGGACCCGCAGATAACGAACCTTCAGAACAAATAACTAAAATTCACTGGCCTTCTTTTCAGAATCACGTAGAGAACAACATCAATTGCAGACGTCTAATTGAAACCGAGGATCAACTAGAACAAGCAGTTTCCGACTACACAAACCTGATCCACAGCGGACTAAAAGCCGCATCCATCACTGTAAATCCTGTCAAGAAGCGTAAAGAACTTCCTAACAACATACTAGACCTCATCCGAGACCGCAACAGAGCCAGACGCACATGGCAAAGATGGAGAGACCCTGCGGACAGAACGGTAATGAATAACATTGCAAGACAACTAAAACATGCTCTTTCAGATCACCGCAACAAACTGTGGGAAGAGAAGCTAGAACTGCTGACACCCGACAATGGCTCACTGTGGAAGCTAGCGAAAGCGCTCAGGAACAAACGGCAGAGAATACCTCCTATCCACGGACTACAAGGAGTAACCTACAGCGAAGAAGGCAAGAGCGAAGCCTTCGCTGATCAGCTAGAGACACAGTTCAGCCCAAACGTCTTAAACGCAGACGAAGATTTCATCGACCAAGTCGAGGAGCACATCCTAAACCTTCACACTGATCCCATTCCTAAAATCCCGTTTGAAAGCCTCATACTACCATCAGAGGTTAAAAACATCCTAGACCACGTTTCACTCAGGAAAGCTCCAGGCCCAGACCAGATCCCGAACAGAGCATTACGACATCTCGGAATGAAGGCAACAGTAGCCCTAACATCCATCTACAACGCCGCGCTGAAGATGAGCCACTTCCCGTCAACCTAATCACATCATTACACCAGTGAACAACACTAATCCTACCATAGCTAATTCCGTAAAGCTATAATCCTCAACAATTTTGAAAATTACCCACACCCAAAAAATTTTCCAAATCACCTTATGAATAATCCCTCTCTACCACTCAGGTAGTGACGGTCCAAAATACATTCTTGCACTAATTATGTGTTCTATTTCAGATACAAGTGTGGAGGGCTGAAAAACGCCCGGTACACGTGGAGCCAGGATAAGATAGAGAGAGAGAGAGAAATGGGATCAGTCAACAACCAGCAGTCTAGCAGAGAACAACTATCTACCTACGATCTATCAAGCAAGTGAGTTAACGAAGAAACCGGCATTGCCGTACATATAAAAAAAGAATTTATACACTCTGTGTATTATTACTGTATAAATATTCTGTGTTCACTTTAACTATTGCAAGTAACGCTGACACCCTTTAGCGGGCCTTGTAATAGTTATTGTCTTCGTAAACGTATACACAGCGCGCTGACCGTCTTCGGCGTGTCTGTGTCCCGTTCGCTGACGGTTTAGCGGACCTCTTCGAATACGTTCCTTCTCTTCACGTCTTCAACCGTTATCATCACTTCTCTTCACGTCTTCAACCGTTATCATCACTTCTCTTCACGTCTTCAACCGTTATCATCACTTCTCTTCACGTCTTCAACCGTTTTCATCACTTCGCATCACGTCCACGTCCGTTATCGCCACGTTGCTTCACGTCCACGCCCGTCACCATCAAGCCACGTCTACGTCCGTAGCCGTCTTGTCTGTCACCGTCACGTCCGTACCCCAGTTACGAACGCACGGCCGCCGTCGCACCAAGAAGCCAACGTCAACGTCGATTTTCGTCGTCGCCCGTTCTGTAGCGCCGCTACAGACCGCTACGACCCGGACATCATCACCGCAGAAGCCCAGCACATACACGGCAGTTCAGCCGTCCTACATCGTCACCGCTCAAGGCAACAGCTCGCCCGCTCGTACCGCTGTCTCCCTTGACGGTCACCCATCCAACTCCGAGGGCCACCCCTCTGAAGTCAGGCCGCTCTTCAATCACTCGAGGAATCTCTAAGAAGAGTAGAAGACTACGGCGTTGCCTACTCAAGCTGTTCGGCTCTTCTTCGCCGCCGTAAACACAGTGTCGAGCGACACTATCAAGCGACGAACGACGACCAACGCATAGACCCGTCTTTTTCCTTCTCTCTCTTCCTTTCCTCATTACTGTCATCATTGTTTATTATTTCATTATTATTATTCACTGTTTTGCTATCTACATATTTACCTGTTGTTATCATTTCTATATATCCTTCTCTGTTAATAAAAACCATAACATCCAAACTGTCCGACTATTATTTTTTCAAAACCTGGGGAATCAAGTTTTATCTTTCAGGGTGTCTAGAGACGACTAGTATAGTTCTACCTCTCCGCAACGCTGGCCGCGGCCGGTAGTAGTGGTTACTCCCCTAGGGTTCAACCCCCTGGCTGCGTCAATCCCGCAACAACTTCAGCTTGCCTTTCCAACTCAAAAATGAATTCTCCCATGATAAGAATTTGTAGGACACTTAATGAATATGCTGCTGATATTGACATATTTTTTTCTTCATTGGGTTCTTTCAAGAACAAATTCCTTTATAATTTATGAATTGTCACTGATACAGTTACCATAAATACTATTATTGTATTATTGTTTATTGTGTAAATATGTTGTATACTTATATTATTAATTTTGTATAGACATAAGTTGTGTACACTTAATGTATAATTTGTGTTACACTGTAATTGGAATAACCCATTCGTGGGGATATTCTGTTGTGTAACCTATACAGTAAAATAAAATAAATAAAAAAATAAAACTAAGAAACTTAAATAAAAGTTTTCCCGAGAGGCGCGAACATGTGGAATATACCCAAGTGTCTTATTTACTATTTATTCATCATATTACATCAACCCAACATCATATCACCTATAAAAGTAGAAAATAATACTTACTTTACTGATGATAGCAAATGTGAGATATTTGCAAATCATTTACAGAAAGTTTTTATCCAGCCAACACTACTACTACTAGACATAGAAATATGGTGATTTACTACATAGAAAGTCATATGCCACATCCAGAAAACATCGAATATACCTCAACTAAGGAGCTTAAAGAAATTATTCAACCTCTTCCTACCAAGAAATCATCCGGTCCCGAACTAATCCCGAATATTATTTTGAAAAACCTCTCTCGTAACTTCCTAGCTTTTATTGCATCACTTTTAATGCTTGTCTTTCTCTAGGCTATTTTCCTAGGCAATGGAAAACTGCTCACATTATATTGTTCCACAAACCAGGAAAGAACAAAAGTCAACCATCGAGCTACAGACCAATCAGCCTCCTAAACACTTTCTCAAAACTGCTTGAGAAAGTTATCAGCAAACGACTAGAGAGAGAGTTGGATCACATTGAAGCTTGCCACCATTCCAATTTGGATTCAAGAAGAGACACAGTACAATACAGCAGCTCTTGAGGATAACTGAACTTATCGAAACAGGATTTGAAAACAAACAATACACAACCGTCTTATTTTTGGATATCGCTCAAGCATTTGATAAAGTCTGGTTAAAAGGATTAAAATACAAATTATTACGCTTAAATTTGCCATCATACATCACCTCAATTCTGTTTTCATTTCTGAAAGAAAGAACATTTTCAGTAAAAATTAATCACGAAACATCGTCCCTAAGACATATCAAGGCAGGAGTCCCACAAGGAAGCATTTTAGGCCCAGTTTTATTTAATATATTTGTTAGCGATATACCGCCCAGTCCAGCCGCTATAGCCATGTTCGCTGATGATACGGCCCTATTAACACAGCATTCTGAACTAGAAATAGCAATCGAAGATCTTCAGATAGCTACAGACACAGTATCTAAATGGCTCAATACGTGGAACATTCTGTTAAATACTGGAAAATGCGAAACAAAGATATTTAGCCTCAGAAGAGTGAGAAATCCGCAGAAAATAATAGTTACTAACCAACAACTCGAATGGAATCCAAAAAATGAGACGGTTAAATATTTAGGAATCCACCTCCGATACTCGTCTAACCTGGAGCCAACACATAAACAAAAAACTTCAATTAGCTTACGCGAGGTTACAGCAATTATTTCCCTTAATTAATAAAAAATCAAAACTCAAAGTTAAATGCGCCACATTGCTCTACAAATCCCTTCTTAGACCTCTTTTGATGTACGCATGTGAAGTATGTGGAAAACGTCGCCAACCAACTTTAAAAAAATCCAAACCTTCCAAAATAAAGTTCTTAGAATTGCCATCAACGCTCCCTGGTTTATCCGAGACGAACAGATTCACAACGAATTATTAGTGCCGAACATAAACAATTTTATTAAAAAAGTTACCCAAAAATTCATAAGAAACATAAACACTTGTGAAAGTGCAGCTATTTACAACATAGGAAAAAAAGGCATCCACAACAGACTCAAAAGACGATTACCCCAAGACATTTACGTGTCGGATGAAAATAGTGATTAGCATAATTAGTGTAAGCAAAAATTTAAAACATATATATGTATATATATAAATAGACAATTATGTAAATCTAGGGTAGTTATGTTAACCTGTAAATAGTAACTGTTTCTTTTTTTGTAAGTAGATCACAGCTGTGAATAACAAATGTAATTTGTTTAACCGGCAATAAACAATAAAAAAAAAAAAAACTATTTATTCATCATGTTTCATTAAGAGTTAACGGCTACATCTATCAATATTATAAAAATAATTACTTATATTTGCTTTTACCTTGTTTTTTTTTTACTTTTAATGTATATTTTAATATATTCTTCATCATTATTCGTTCTAAACTCTTGGTGTAATTTTCAGGGATCTTCTTAGTTCCAAACTTACACTGTACCGCACAATTTAATTTATAAGCCAACATGATGAACTGCCTAAACAAATTCACAGCGATAGTAGCAAAACTATTGATTTCAAGATTATAATAAATCTTGCTAAAAATACTACTACTTCTCAGCAGAATGTTTTTAAAGTATCTAAAAAAAAAAAAATACATATAATTATTATTAATAATTGATATGACATTTTGGATAGGATACTGGTAGCTTAAAAAATTGACAAAGTTACCAATGAGAAAAAGAAGATAAAGGATGTGGGTCGAAAAGGATACACTACGACAAAGCTTCTCAACTGGCATGTTGCGCTGTGGGTATGCCGCAAGAAAACTATAATATACAGCCTTGGACAAATTGGCGCACCCATGCAGTTAAAATATAATATCTAAATTTATGTACATTGTAACTTGTATATACAAGGTGTCTCAAAAGAAATTTTATATTTAGTGGATCGATTAAAAAAAAAGTAAGCCGTATATAGAAAAAATGTTTATTAATTATTAAAATACACTTTTTGGGGATTTATTTCTTAAAAATAATATCGTCTAAATGTAGACCCTCGCGTTCTCGGCACTCATTTAATCGAACAGTAAAATTACTTCTGACGTCTCGGCAGGTGGACTCAGGGATGGCTGCCATTTCGTGACGGATATTTTCTTTCAAATGCGCCAGTGAAGTCGGTTTATTGGCGTAAACTTTAGATTTAAGATAACCCCATAGGAAAAAGTCCATAAGGGTTAAATCTGGACTGCGTGGAGGCCAATTTATGTCACCTCTCCGGGAGATCAATTTGCCTGAGAATTAAGCCTCTGACTGGCATCTTGGGGCTTTAATTCTTGCACCAATTGAATTTTGTAGGGGTTCAGCTTTAGGTCTTTGTGCATAATGCGATGTAATGATGATCTATGCACATTTAAAGCACTTGCGCGCTTCCGAATTGAAAGGTTCGGGTCGTCACGAACAGACTGATTAACATTCTCCTCGTTTTCTACCGTTCTTGATGACCTAGGTCGCCCGGATTTTGATTTATCCAGTGTTGTACCAGTCTCTTCAAACTTTTTAACCCAATGTCGAATGAGAGGAATGCTTGGCGCATCATTTAAGTGGCGAAAACCTCGAATACTGCAGAATATTCTACGCGCTATAGTCGCCGAATCACCGTTTTTGTAAAACTCTCGCACACATAACGCGCGGTCTGCTCCCGAGAAACGCTCCATAGCGACAGAATTCCCAAGAGCCAGGCTACCGATTGACATAACCCCCGCGCCCCTCGGATACGTTGCGTTCACGCAGTAAGCTAAATAAATATAAAGTTTCTTTTGAGTCACCTTGTATTTGACAAAATGTTTTTCAAATATCATTGACACATTCTAAAAGACGTACGTCTAACCAGATAACCCAAGATGTAAACAGAGTTATGATAAATAGATACAGGCTCAGATCTATTACGTTTTGTTTACATAAAAATAAACATCTAGGGCTTGGATCATTATTACACATGCGTTTGACGTGAACACTGTCTTTTTCATGTTTTGTTGAGTTCAAGTGAATATTTTTAATCTTATAGCTAAAAAATTGATGGGAAGTGTGAATTTTCACACATTTCAGGGTTTCGCAGGTATTTAGTAAGTGAATGATGATTATTTGGAATGCAAAAACAAATTTTATGTTAAAATATTTTTTTGTTAATTTTAATTCGAATGCCTAATGCCATTATTTAGGTTTCTAAATATGTGCAGTATTTTTTTATACAGCAAGGTTCATTATGATTTTGAAAATTGCGCCTATGGCTTCCATTGCTTGTTTTAAGTCATATGCTCCACCCCTCTTCGTATACATGACACATATAATGAAAATATAAATCCAACAATTCCAATAGGTTATTAAATTTACGCTCTTAAAAATTAAATTTGGCAAAATATAACTAGAATTTTGACAAAATAATTTAAACAAAATAAAAAGGAAAAAAAAAACAAAAAATAAAATTGTCCAAAAGCGAACCCTAGTTGGCAACTTAGCAAGCGAGAAGGATAACTATTAGACTATGAAAGCTTACTGGTTTACTATGTTACATAACGTATTAAATATTTTACATCGTCAACAAAAAAACACAAAAAATGTTTTATTTTCCGAAAACATAATCTGATCCAAAATTCCTGTTGTACTATTCCGGTTCACATCAATGTACATTACTTAGAATTTTTTCAGATTTTTAGTTTAAATCATCTGGGCTACAGGGAGTGGGACAATTTTTTTTTTGCACAATTTTGGCAAAAATCGCGCTATAATATTTTTTTTTTTCAAAAATAAAATGATTGTTAATCCACGTACTAAGGGCTTTCATTTGATACCCTACTCAGAATTTAAAAATAAATATATTTTTTTTTCGATTAGCACTTATTTGTTTATGTTTTTAGGGGGATATGTTTTTTAGGTGTTTCAGTATTTTTCCTATGTGTGGGTCAAAGAGTTGTATAAACATGCCAAATTTCAACTCTCTAGGTTTAGCCGTTTGGCTACAATTTTTACCGAACAGACAGGCAGACCACAAAAAGACGGTATAAGAGTTTTGGTCATACCTACAAAACCCTTAAAATCGTTCGGTGCTAAGTCCGGCAACGTAGCGGGCCATTCTATTTCGCTGCCACGTCCAATCCAATGTCGAGGAAATGTATGATTCAAAAATGTTTTAATTATTCTGACATTATGCGCGGGGGCACCGTCGTGTTGAAACTACACTTCACCTGGAATATTTAGTAAATTAATGCAGGTATCGCTCTATTTTCTAACAAATCCAGATATTTTTGGGCAGTAAGGTTTCCGTCTATAAAAAAGGACCAATGATATGCGTTTCTACCAAACCTGCCTAAACGTTCACCTTTTCTGGTTGTTATGTTCTGGTAATATTACATAAATGTAAATTTTCCCGACTGCAATACCGGCAGTTTTGAGAATTAACGTCACCATGTAAAATGTTACTTTTGTTATTATTAATTCTCTTCATTATTATTTCGCAAAAATTATTTCTTTTCTCATAATCGTTCAGCAATAATTCCTGGTGATTTTGAAATTTATACGATTTAAAATGTTCTTTCTTAAGGAAATTGTAAACGGTGCTCTTACTTACACCTTACACACTTAGTTAACTAAACTCTGTTTCTTTGGTTTAAGAGGAACTAGATTATCAATTCTATAGTAAAGGAGAATTTACTTGACAGATTGATCGATTGAGAGCCGATAAAGAAGAGTATATTCTGTAACAAGGTTGGAATGAGAAAATTCGATGCGAGTGGAACATTCCGAGCGCGATCCGCAGGCGAGCGTGAGGAACCACGAGCATCGAATTTTCTCTTCCAACCGAGTCATAGACCCTACTTTCTCCACGACCACCAGAAAGAAAAAAAAAAATAACAAATAATTATTTTAACAAACATTTTATCTTAACAAATAATTTATATTACATAACAAATTAATCAATTAATTAAACTATTTTTTTATTTATTATTTGTTTAATTTTAATTTAATTTACCGCACATCGGTCACTATTTTAGGTTAGGAAGTTATGTTGCATTTATTTAATGTAAACGTTGCATATATCTTAATGTAACCCTACAAAAACAAAAGACAACAAGTATGGAATAGTTATTCCATAACAAGTGATGGAATGAAATACACGCGAAATGCATAAGAAGATAAGTGCTTTAGAATAACATTCCAACTCTTGTGTTAGAATATTAACTTTCTGTAGTCAAAATTGGTTTTAGAATTGGTAAATTCTATAGTGGTCGTGGAGAAATATATATCTATTTCACACAGTTTTATGTAAGATGTCAAGGACGTATTTCGACTTCTTACTGTAACGTACGTTCATAGTTTTTGTCTTTTTTTTTTGTTATATTATAATATGGTAACTTCAACGTATGTCTCTTTGTATACAAGCACGGGCATTCAGCATTCCCACCACTAGAGGAAAGACAGGCGTGTCAAGTGAAACAAATTGTATCTCTTTCTCTATTTCTAGCTTTGTCTGTGAACAAATGATATGGCTCTATTCAAAAATGGAAATTTTATTGCTATAGTTCTCTCCCATTGAACCATATACTTTAATTAACCGTCATCTGTCAACTAAAGTCTCCTTTACTATAGTTACTTTTAGAGATTAAGTGAGGCAAAAGCCTACTTCAAACCATAAAATCAGAGCTCACGATAACTTACAAAAATAAAAATTCCAATTAGTTCGGCCTTAACGTTTGGAATAGCCCAGCGTTTCCCAAACTATGGGTCGCGAAGATCCAGGACCTTTTTTTACGGTTTTGTAGGTATGACCAAAAAACCCTTATACCGTCATTTTGTCGTCTGTCTGTCTGTCTGTTCGGTAAAAATTGTAGTCAAACGGCTAAACCTAGAGAGTTGAAATTTGGCATGCTTATAAAACTCTTTGACCCGCACATAGGAAAAATACTAAAACATCTAAAAAGCATATCCCCCTAAAAATATATAACAAATATGTGCTCATCAAAAAAAATATTTTTTTTAAATTCTGAGTAGGGTATCAAATGAAAGCCCTTAGTACGTGGATTAACGATCAAAATTTTATTTTTGGAAAAAATATAAATTATTTTGATGCGATTTTTGCCAAAATTGTGCAAAAAAAATTTTGTCCCACACCCTGTAGCCCAGATGGTTTAAACTAAAAATCTGAAAAAATTCTAAGTAATGTACATTGGTGTGAACCGCAATAGTACAACAGGAATTTTTGATCAGATTATGTTTTCGGAAAATAACGCATTTTTTGTGTTTTTAACTAAAATATGTTAAATATTTAATTCGCTATGTAACACACCAGGTCAGTAGCTCTAGTAGCGTAGTTGGTTTTGTCGTGCGCTTTGTAATTTGCAAACTAGAGTTCGAATCTTGTTAATTTTATTTTTGTTTTTTTTTTTTGCATTTTTCTTTTGTCAAAATTCTTCTTATATTTTGCTAAATGTTGCATTTAATTTTTAAAAGCATAAATTTAATAACCAGTGGGAAGTGTTGAAATTAATTCTATGTTTGACGAAACAGAGGGCGGGGATTTAAGCAACCAAATGATTTAAGCAACCAATGGAAGCCATAGGCACAATTTTCAAAATCTTAATGAACCTTGCTACAGAGTGATTATTTAATGGCGAGACGACGTCACTGGAAGTTTTAATAATTTGCCGTTTCATACACATCGTAGCAGGCGATTATGCGCGCATTTTTTTCTTCATAATCAAATCTCCTTCAAGGTTATTATAGTCATAGTATTCACCAGTATTTCTGCTAGGAGACACGTAAAATTCGGTGACCTTGTCTCGCCATTAAATAATCACTCTGTACATAAAAAAAATACTGCACATATTTACAAACTTAAATAATGGTAATAGGCATTCGAATTAAAATTCATAAAAAAATATTTTGACATAATATTTGTTTTGGCATCCCAAATAATCATTCAGTTACTAAATACCTGCAAAACCCAGAAATGTGTGAAAATTCACACTTCACATCATTTTTTTTTATATCACTTTGTAATTTAGAAGTGAGGACCTTTTTTTTGTCATCACTTTGTAGTTTAGAAGTGTGGACTTTTGTTTGTTTTTGGTCATCACTTTGTAATTTAGAAGTGAGGACCTGTTTTTTTTTTATCAATTTTGTAGTTTAGTTTGAATGTAGTTTAGGGGCGCCGCGGGAAAATTTTAATACCTTAAGGGCGCCCGGAACCGAAAAAGTTTGGGAACCACTGGAATAGCCTACATTAACAAATTGACAATTTCTGTTCTATTTTAAAATAAACGCATTTTACATTGCTTTCAGTCAACGGTTGTTATAGAAATGAAACCTCTATGTTAATGTATGATAAAATAAACTCACGGTATAATCTTAGTACGGCATTAAATAAAAAACATTTTTCTGGACCCAGTAATATGTAGTGTTAAAACTCAAAAAATTTCAGTAGTATTTTAGATCAGCGATATGCCAAATAAGACAAAATATGTTAGTTATTTCAAAACAAACAGCAAATACTACTGTGCGGATTTGTTTATTTACAAAAGCTGTGGATGTGGATCGGTTACGGATCCTGGATATGAGGTTCGGATGCGGATACGGAAAAACTTATCTGCGCAGGGCTCTATCTATTAGAAGTTGAGGTATTACATGTCAGTACAAGTAACCTTAAACACTTACATTCTAATATCTTTGAAATTATTTTGCAATGGTCCAATATTAATGCAGACACCTTTATTTTGGACGTTTGCCATTGCTGATAGTACTAGGCTAGAATAGTACAATATAATGAGTATTAGTATCAAAAAGATATAATACTTCAAGAGTAATATAAAAAATTCGGACGTTTCGGAAACTGCTCAACAATCTGTTTCCGTTTTCAGCGATCACGAGAAGTGATAAACATTTCAGTTTTCTTCGAGTTTTTATACCTAGTATTGTAAGAGTGGGAGCAGGTTATAGGTGCGTTGCTATTGGTTGGGTGGTTGGGATCAGGTATGGGGTAGGGACGCGACTACCTGCTGAGGATTAACGACCGGATTAAGGTTGTTTGTCACATTATTGTGTGGTAATGAGTTGTTTGTTACTGGATTAGTGACTTGAGGATTAAGAGGATTGTTTTGAATAATGGAAAGCCAGAGTTGAGGAAATTCTATGCTGGCTTGGCTGACAGCATCTCCAGAGTTTTCGATCAAAGCAGACTCTTTCAATTTTCTCTTGAACTTGTTTTCCTCATACATTAAGGGTTTAGCATCTTTCCATTGGAAATGGTGTTCATTTTCCCAAGCATGGTCAGCCAGTTTGGAACTGTAAATTTCGCCCTGTTGAACTTTCTTCTTATGCTCGTTTACCCTAACATGTAGAGGTCTGCAAGTCTCGCCAATATATTGTTTCCCGCACTGGCAGGGAATAGAGTAGACACAGTTTTTGTTTAGGACAGATTTGGTTTTTGTACATGGTAGGATAGATCTTAAAGTCGAACTCGATTTGAAGGCTACTTGGATATTATGCTTCTTTAGTATCTTACCAATTTTCTCAGATACTCCTTTATAATAGGGCATAGAGACATATCTCACTTCGTCAGTTCTAGGTGTCATTTTTCTTATGATTGATAGCATCAGTAATAATTTTATCACTGTAGCCATTATCCTGTAAGGTGGAACGGATGTTCTTCAATTCAACTTTAAGAAGCTTTTTAGAAGAACAAATTACTTTGGCTCTATTAACTAGACTCAGTGCAACAGCTCTCATAGTGCTATTATGGTGGAATGAGTTGAAATTAAGATATAGACCTGTATGTGTTGGTTTTCTGTAGACCGTGGTTGCTAGAATCCCCTTACCATTTCTGATTATCAATACATCTAGGAAATGCAGTTGATTGCTAACTTCCAGTTCAACAGTAAACTTAATGTTAGTGTGTACTGAATTTAGGTATTGATGGAATTCGTGGAGTTTATCTTTACCATGTGGCCATATGACAAAAGTATCATCGACGTATCTTAACCATTTATTCGGTTTGTACTTGGCTTCTTTTAAAGCTTTCGCTTCAAAATGTTCCATGTATATATTAGCAATAATAGGTGACAGTGGAGAACCCATAGCCATGCCATCCTTTTGTTGGTAATAATCGGTTTCCAGTTGAAAATAGGTAGTTTTCACACAAAGTGTTAATAACTCCATAATGCAGTCAACTGAATGATGTGTTCGAGTAGATAACGTCTGATCGCCATAAGCGGTAGAAGAAAAGATGAAGATGATTCACGTTTCTTAACAATGTTTATATAATTTTCTTTGAATAAACATTAAACATAAAATTATTTTAGTTTTTTTTTTCGGTTAGAACGCATTATGATATTTTACATTAATTTATGTGGGAAAAATTGTTTCTCTTAACGAATGTTTTGCATTACGAGTAAGATTCTAGAACGAATTATGTTCGTTACGCGAGGTTCCACTGTACTACTTTTCTTTTGAAATCCTCAATTATAATATAACTAGCTGAGTACCCGTGCTTCGCTACGGTATATTGACGGTCTGCCACCATCGTGCAATTATTGTAAGTCATGGTTCTCTATAGATCGCATTGCTGACTCTCTCCTCAGGTGTAGGTTCACCCAGTTAGATGCTCATTGTGTAAAATTCTCAGTTTGTTTCTAAACATGTGCACGGGCAACTTTAATAAGCAAAAACCTAGTCGATATCTCATCTGTCCTAAGAGATATTGAGGAATCCGTGAAAAAACATTTTACTCCTTTTCACCCCATAGGGGACGAAAAATCCTTTTTTAGTGGGTTCTTACGTCATATCGAGAAATGTACTCTAGGAATTTCTTATTTCTAATAAAAAATACTAATTTACCCTTTAGGAATGAAATTTGAAAAACTGTCAGAACGCTATCGAAAGATTTTAAAAAGTCACCTATATGCCAGAAAGGAATGTTATAACTCAAGAAGCACAGGAGATATAGAGGGTTCGATGCTTACGTTATGGAAAGAATAAGATCTCGGAATTCCATGTATCTAATCAAAAATATACCCATTTACCCCTTTATAGGTAAAAAAAAAACGTTTCAAAGACTTTCAAAAGGTAAGAAAAAAAAAATTATATGCCAAAAAGGATGTTATAAGTCAACAAACAAAGAAGTTACGAAACATTATATAACTCGCCCTGATTTAATGAAGATTCGCCCGTTAAGTGTTGATTGCAGCAAAATTCTAAATTACATTTTTATACATGCGTACGGGTAACCATAGTAAGTAAAAAGCAAGTCGTTATTTCATCAAGAGATATTGAGAAATCTGTTTACACCCCCTAGGGGTCGAATTTCGAGAAATCTCTTCTTAGTGGTTGCCTACGTCATGGAAGAAATATTGTCCCCGAATTTCAATTATCTACTAAAAAATAACAATGTACGAATGTAATTTAGGGTAATATAAGAAATGCAATTTAGAGGTGAAATATAAAAAAACGGTCAAAATGAAATGATCTTAAACTAATGATATTAAAAAGACACCTAATAGTACAACAAAGACAGAAGATACAAAGGGTTCTATAATTCACCCCGAATCTAGAATCGCCCCTTTAGGTTGATGATTAGAGCAAAATCGTGAATTTATTTTTTAAACACATATACGGATAACATTGTAAGCAAAGTCCAAACCAATAGGGAAAAGTTGGTATAGATGCCCCAGTGGGATAAACGCCCCACTTCGCATATATCCATAATAGTGTGTGTTTGTATCATTTCAGTACTGACAGTTTGTACGAGAAACACAGTCTTCTGAAATAAATGTGTTAAATTATCATCAATGTTAATAGTTTATGAAAAATTAAATTGTAAAGGTAGGTGCTCATATGAGGTTGTATTTCAATAATTACGACATTTTGTCTTAAGGTTTTATGACGTAACTATAACTTTAACAAAATTAGTTTCATTACTAAGTATCAGAAGACACTTAACCTCACATTATAGAGTAGAAAATAATGCTTAATATTGTATACATTCGAAATAAACAGATGGGGCATCTATCCCATAGGAAAAGGATATAAGGCCGCAATAAATGTGGGATATATGGCTCGGGCATTGTATATATAAACTTATAATAAAAAATATATATAATCTTATACTTACATTTTCCCAAGGACACGCAACAACATATATGCCAAAATAGATACTTGGAAAAAATATCGCAAAAATATGAAAAGTTTTAAAAATTTATTAAGTCCCATCAAAAAATGTTTCAAATAAAAGTTGTTAATTATTACTTGTATAGTAATTTTTGTAGAATAGATGTTTTATAAAATTATCTCTGTTGTGAAATATTCGCAAAAATCTTAAAACCGACACGAGTAAACTTACATTTATAGTTGACCGATTTGTACCAAAAGTTGAACAACTGGTGCCATTGATGTCAAAAACTTAAATATGAAGTTTCATAAAAATCCGTTTCGCCAAAATTGCTCTACACATCTCCATGGACCGACAGACACACAGATCAACAGACATCATGCTAAAAATATTCAAAATCGGTATGACCACTCCGTATATATGTTGGCAGTCGGTAAAAAAAAAATAATAAATTGTAATTTTGATTAAATTGTAATTTTTAATTGTTATTAAAAAAAAATATTAAAATTGTTGGTCAAAATCAAATGTATTATTTTAGTGCGGCATAAATACCACCATATGGGGCAAAAATCCCATCGATATGGGATATATGGCCAATTACAGTACTATTTTAAATCATTAATTTTATATATTTAGAATAATTATAAGTGTTTTAATCTTATGTTATTGTGTAGTAAGATTATCTAAGAATTACAGCAAAGTAACAGATAAAGTTTAATAATTAAGATTAATGCAACCCGATTGTTTTTCTATAACTGGGGCATCTATCCCACCTTTACTATATAACATTGGACCTAACAGATAATGAATAATCCTAGGGAAAATATTTTATCACTTTTGATCCCCTAGGGGTCGAATTTCGAAAAATTCCATATAAGCGGGTGCTTGCGACATAGAGGGAATATATTTCCTGAATTTCATATCTCTATGTCAAGGGACGTTCTTTCGAATAAAAAATACCAAACTTTCAAACTTACAATTATGTACCAAAATGGAATGTTATCACTCAGGAAATACAAAGGTTTCTATAATTCACTCCAAATGTAGATTCACCGCTTCAGGGGTTGATTAGGGCAAAATCCTGAATTAATGTTTCAAAAATTTGTATGGTTAATCAAAAACCAAGTCAATATCTAATTGGTCCTTAGGTATATTGAGGAATCCTTCAAATCACATTTCACCCCTTAGGGCTCGAATTTCGAAAAATCTCTTCTTAGTGGGTGCTTACATCACGGAAGAAATATTATTCCCGAATTTAATGTCTCTATATCCAAGGGAAGTTCTATCGAATAAAAATACCCATTTACCCCTATAGATGTGAAATTTAAAAAAACTGTCAAAACCATTTCGAGATATTTTAAAAAGACACTGATATGCCAAAAAGGAATGTTATAACACAATAAACACAGAAGATGCTAAGGGTTCTATAATTCACCCTGATTGTAGATTCACCCCTTTAGGGGTTGATTATGAAAAAATCCTGAAATAAGTTTTTTTATATTTACTTGCGTAATCTTTGTAAGCAAAAACCAAGTCGATATCTTATTGGACCTAAGAGATATTAAGGAAACCATGAAGCCACATTTTACCCCTTTTAACCCCCTTTTCACCCACTTAGAGGATGAGTTTCGAAAAATCCGTTCTTAGTGGGTGCTTACGTCATGGAGGGAATATACTCGCCGAATTTCATGATTGTAGGTCTAGTGGTTTGGGCTGGGCGTTGATTATGAGTAGGTAGCTTAGTTACGATTTTATATATATAGATAACGATACTTACGTAATAATACTTCCTTCAGAACTAAAGTATAATTTGGATTTGTACAACATATTACTATCCGGCGGGATACAATATTCAACTTCTTTAGATTCTAAGTTTATTAGCATACCATAATATATAACAGAGTTAGTAATATGGTCTTTCGTAATATATGGTTTATTTATTTGCACATTCGTCCTAGTCTTAGTTTCATTAATATTCAGTTTCGCAAACATTAGTTCGGTGAATCTAAAATAGAAGTGATTTATAGTACTTATTAGACTTGTTAAAAAGGCAAATTTACTTACTTCACTATTTGTTGAGGATCTGTAGAACAGAAGAAGTAATCATCGACGGTGCGATGAAGAAAGTTTTCCTTGTTCTTAAAATTCATTAAATGTTTCCTATCAAAATCGTGCCTACAAACAAAATAGATTTACCTATTACAGGAGCCCGCTACAGTTAGTGATAATACGGAAACCGTGAAATCCTTGTGTTTATGCGGTGGAGAGAGCCAGGGCCCTGTCGCACCATTCTAAAGGGCAGCGCATCGGGTACGCCGGATTTAATTTTGAAATGAAACAGTAAATTATAACTTAATTGGGAAATTTTTATTGATTTATAAAGTAGACATGTTGACATTAATTATGGAATACGAAGTCGGCCAAATGGCCGCCTCGGCTGTGTTGGCATACTCTGACCCTTTTGTTTCTTTTTTGAGAATGAGATCTTTTTCAGAGCTAAATGTTCATGCAAAATCGCGATCTTTTTCAGAGCTATAGAGCTAGTTCATGCAAACTCGCATGTACTGCAGTCTGCGATATGCCAAAGGATGACTCTATCTCACGGTAAGTCACATGACGATCTTCTTCAATCATTTTGCGTATAGCATCGATGTTTTTTTGAATCATAACCGATTTAGGTCGACCTTCACGAGATTCATCACTGACGGACACACGATCACGACGAAATTCTGCAAAACAATTGTAAACAGTCTTGCTTGATGGGGTGCTTATTTCATTACCAAAGGTTGAACGAAGCGAATCTATGCACTGTTGAAACTAAAAGCGTAAAAAATCATCCAACGAAAACCTTCACGAGTAATATCAATTTTTTCACAAACTTTATTTATTACTGTCAACAAACTACTCGGTCTATTTATAAGCTGCCACTGATTTCACAATAACAAATGTCAAATTTTATGAATATAGTAATGACACATTTCAATATTGCCATCTAGTGGTCGTTTGTAAAAACATAAAAGGTAACCCTCGTATAAAATAGACATCATAAAAATAGTTATAATATAAAATAAATAAATAAATTAGAAAACAAAAGCGTAAGGGTTTAGAATAAAACACTTGAAAATGGAGACTCCAGGTTGGGAGGGAAGTGCCCCCTTGACCATTACTGCGGATGCTCATGGAATCTGCTGAGGGAGCTAGAAAATCTTCCTCGTCAAACGATTACACGACTCAGTGCCGAACAAGGTGTGGACGTAGGGAGGATATAGAGCAATGCCGATTGGCTTTGCCGTTCGGTTTGTGTAACATGTGTGTGGACGTGGCTTTACGCAATACATTCAGTGATGCCAAGTTGGTGCCTTTTGCACTAGATCTGGTGTATTGAAAGCCTATCTAGTGACCAAAATTGCGTTCTAGTGCGGTAGTGCAAATTCTAGTGTGTTTTTGTTTTAAATCATCTGAAGATGATTGCGCCTAACTTTTTATAAGTTGGCAAATTTTGCTATATCATTGTTAGTATTGCCACACTCTAATGCCCGAAGTACAACGACTTTTAAGCAATTTGAACATAATTAAAAACAAATTAAGAAATAGGCTTCAGGTTGATACTGTTAATGCAATATTAACAGTAAAGGCTGGACTTAAAAGATACAACAATGTTGATTTAATTATAAACTGCCGGATTCAGTGGTTTCTAAAATCAAAACAAACGAAACATACAAAAATGAAATAAATCAAGACGTGGAAGAAGCATTTAATATCTATCTTTAATAAATTAAAATAAATAATAATTATTCCTATTTGTTTCCTATGTGTAAGAGTTCCTATTTTGTTAGTTAAGATGAGAAACATTTACTTTATCTTGTGATTAAAAATATGTTAACTGGGCAATTGGGAGTTTGCAATGTGTAGTTTTTGTTATGAATGTGATTAAGTTAATAGTTAATGTTTATTATATATTTATTATTCTTGTACTGAATATTAAAATATTAAAAGTTATAATTCAACAATAAAAAAAAAAAAATAAATAAATAAATAAATTTATTATTATATTATTATTACTAACAGGCATCTTCATACAACAAAAAAGTAATTGTTCGATATTGTTTTTGAACTCCTCAAACTCGGACTACGCCCTAGTTTTAGTGCATTTCTGGTGGATTCTTCCGCTCTATTTAGTGCATTGAAAGTATCTATAGTTGGCATCACTGAATACATTACAAGATCTGTTCACTAATGTAGACGCAGCTGGAGGTGTACACACATACTTAGAAACGCACCTGCTTAAATTACAGAGGGCTGGTGATAATCTGGCTCCTTGTAAAATACCATGGTTCCATTTCCACATTTGACCTTCAAATGTTACAACTTGTTCATCGATGAACTTTAAAATTGATTTCTCGTAATCTGAAGCCTAGCAAGTATAATATTAAGAATAATCTAAAGACACTTATTAAAAAGTATACCTGTGAGAAGTAATGCTGAACCATATGTCTTAGATCCTCTGAAAAAGATTTAAATAAAATAAAAATCAAAATTTATATTTCTCATTATTTGTCATATGACTAATATTTGTCATATGACTAGGGTGACCATTTTCTTAAGAAGGCAATGCGGGACGGAGCAAAAAAAAGGTCCTCATCTCCCAAATCCAAGTGAAGAGCAAAAAAAAAGGTTCTCACCTTCCAAATCCAAAATGCGGGACAAAATGTTAAAATGCGGGACTTTTGCGGGACAAAATGTTAAAATGCGGGACGAATGGTCACCCTACATATGACTAATATTATAACTGCCGTATTGGTCTTTTTCTTCTCACTCATTCAGCTTGTGAAATAATTACAAGTATTTATCAATGTTTAATTTTAGGATAGAAAAATAAGGAGCATTATAAAACTGTGGTACAAGTACATACGTATGACAGGCAATAAAACTAATTTCTATTTAGGTTTTACAAGTTGAAAACTAGAAATTATAACTTCTTTGCAATTAAATTTTAAATATATTGCTCGAGAATATTAAGCCTCTCACATTAAATACATTTCAGGCTAAAGTCAATGATTTCTTGGAATCTATTCCATTTTATTCAATTGAAGAATTTTAAAATTTCAATATAAATAGTGTGAACTGGAACTGTGGACTCCAAATATTTTGCATTTTTTCTTTTTTATTCTTCTTTTATATTATTTTGCAATGCTTTTTATTTCATTAACTATAAGTTACTATTTATATATTGTACTTGACTGACTAAAAACATGCTTTGTAAGTGTAATTTTTGTCCATAAACAGTATTTTATTCTAAATGCGTAGTTAGTCTATTAGCTTAATTCATTGTTTAAGTATAACTAGGGATGTTCCGATACTATTGATACGATACCAGTATCGATATTTTTCATTCGATAAAACAATACATCTCAGATAACATGTCTGAACTGAAATCAACTGTTTTATTTTATTTATGTTTGTTTTGGTAGTATTTAGTAATTATTCATACGTAAAAACCATTTGAAATGTACCCCTCAATAGGTTTATGGTGTTTCGAGAAGAGTAACTTATGATTGAATAAATTGAATTGAATTGATGTCGCGATTTCAGTATCGATAATAATCTCCCGATACTTTATTAATATCAGTACATTTCACCAAGTATCGTATGGTTTCTATTTTTTTTTTTTTAAACATTATCGTAAAATTTTTATTTATACACATATAAATATTTGTGATAAAATGTTTTCAATAAGAAACACTTCTAAAAATTGTACTCTTGTAAAAACTGGCAGAAGAGGTACGCAATAGCAAGAAACATGCGTTGAACGGTTTAGAAGTTGCTGGCGTTTGGCGCCTTTTTCCTCTACGTTTGAGGTTATGAAATGATATTGGTTATTTTTGTATTTTAATTACAAATTTTACCACCAAGAAGCAGTGTGGACCTATTTAACCAAAATAGACTAAGGAGTTTTCTCGGTGCTTGCAATGAAGTAGAATGGAGTGTTTAATTCTATTTTAAACAATCACTCACACCTATAGACTTCAGCAAGAGTTCATATACACACCAGTTTTGCAAGTGTAATATCGGAAATCCCTTCGTAAGTTGTTTATTATCTATTATCGTTTTCCTAATTTTCCTGATTCTGTTGTCCTAGATTTTTACTAACTAAACCTAAGCTAATTACCTAGTTTTTAGGTATACAGTACTTTATTTTCCCCCAAATATTAGCCCATTAAAAGTAGTGTAATAAACTCTAAAAATTTTGTTAGTAAAAATCTAGGACTGCAGAATTAGAAAAACGATAATAGATAATAAATATTTTACGAAGGAATTTTCGATCTTTCACTTGCAAAACTGGTGTGTGTATGAATGCAGAGCAACAGGCTCGTGTTGCTCATTTACCACTAAAAAATGTGTTCTGTCTAAATCGGTAGGACTTTTAATTTATTATTATTATGAATATTATGTAAAATCATATTCAATAAAAAAGTATGTCAGAATTGTGTGTTAACACTAAATATGCCATAATGTCCACGTTTGCGATTGGTGGTATGTCTTCCGAATAAAATTCAACATTATTATTCCACAAAGAATATGGATCAAATGGTTTAATCTAGCTCTAACATCACCTTCCAATTTTGTAAAATCTAATGCCAGCACCTACTTGTGGTAAATAAAAATGATAAATTCACAAAAATGGCTGTAATTTAGCCCTACTTTGCATTTTCTAAACTGAATTTAATCAATATACTATCACAATATAGCAATATGATTCACTAAGGGCCGCTTTCTGAAAGCTTAGTTAACTATAACCAAATAGTTAGAAAATGGTTGCTATGGTTACTTATGGGATTGTTATATTATTACCGAGTTTAACCAAAAGATTAAACGGCTAAGCTCTCAGAAACCGGCCCTAAATGTTTATAAAAAAACCACAAAAACCACAAAAAATACTAAACACTTATATTGTACGTCACTGCCGTATTCAGGGTGGGGGCACGTTCCCCCCTAAAGGCCAAAGAAATGAAAATAGTTCTCTAGGCCCTTGGTTCTTAAAGCGTGTTCCACGATGCACCTTCAAGTGTTCCGCGAAAAAATCAAATGTACAATTCAATTAAAAATTGTTTATATATAAAAATATTATGGCAGTTATCAAAATTCTGCTTAAACCGATTCAACAATTAAAGTCTGACGTCGTTACGGATGTCGGGCGCATGCGGGTTCCTTTACTCTTTCGCTAGGGGAAATCCCCTGCGGCGAATGAGTTGAGAAACGCGCAAAAACTTGTAAATTATCTAAAAAATGTTGATTGGTGCAATAATTTAGCTGATATTTTTGATTAATTTAATACTGTCAATATAAGTATGCAAGGAAAGGATGAAAACATTCTTACATCGACTGACAAATTATGTGCAATGAAAAAATGATGTGAATTTTCACACATTTCAGGGTTTTGCAGGTATTTAGTAAGTGAATGATGATTATTTGGGATGCCAAAACAAATTTTATGTCAAAATATGTTTTTATGAATTTTAATTCGAATGCCTATTACCATTATTTAAGTTTCTAAAGATGTGCAGTATTTTTTTTTATATGTCAAGGTTCATTAAGATTTTGAAAATTGCGCCTATGGCTTCCATTGGTTGTTTTTAGTCATAGCTCCTCCCCTTTGATTTAGTGTACATTCAAATATAGAATTAAATTATAATTTCAACAATTTCCACTGGTTATTAAATTTACGCTTTTACAAATTAAATGCAACAATTGCCAAAATATAACTAGAATTTTGAAAAAATAATTTAAACAATATAAAAATGCAAAAAATAAAATAAAAAATAATTTTGTCTCCTCTCGTATCTTAACCACTGCACCAAGATACACGTTACTGTTTAGCGTGTTATATAACTATAAGTTTTCAACATTATTAGCAAAAAAACACAAAAAATGCGTTTTTTTCCAAAAACATATTCTGATCAAAAATTCCTGTTGTACTATTCCGGTTCACACCAATGTACATTACTTAGAATTTTTTCAGATTTTTAGTTTAAACCATCTGGGCTACAGGGTGTGGGACAAATTTTTTTTTGCACAATTTTGGCAAAAATCGCTTCAAAATAATTTATTTTGCAAAAATAAAAATTTGATCGTTAATCCACGTACCAAGGGCTTTCATTTGACATCCTACTCAGAATTTAAAAAAAATATTTTTTTTTTCGATGAGCACATATTTGTTTATATTTTTAGGGGAAGATGTTTTAGTATTTTTCCTATGTGCGGGTCAAAGAGTTGTATAAGCATGCCAAATTTCAACTCTCTAGGCTTAGCCGTTTGGCTACAATTTTTACCGAACAGACAGACAGACAGACAGACAGACACACAGACAGACAGACAGACAGACAGACGACAAAATGACGGTATAAGGGTTTTTTGGTCATACCTACAAAACCCTAAAAACGAGTTTAACTATGGAAAAGACATGTAAAAGAGAGAAACACAGAAATGTTCCCGTCTGTGCAAAATATCAACGAGGCAGTCGTTTCTTTAATAATGGAACATTCATCAACAATAGAAGAAAAATTTGAAAAATACTTTCCATTTTTAAACACAGAACAATAAGATTGGATAAGAAACCCGTTTCTTTCTTCCGAATTTTCTAGTTTTACTTTAAAAGAAGAAATTAGAACTGACGTCGCTTTCTTCAGATCGTGGATTAAAATTACAGTTCCATGAAAATAATCCTGAAAATGTTTGGATCTCTCTTAAAGATTAATACCAAAGTATAAGCAAAAATGCCCTGAACATATTGTTATTTTCCACGTCATATCTTTGCGAAGCAGGATTTTCAACTATGGTTAATATAAAGACAAATAAACGCGAGAAACTAGAGAATTTAGAAGAAGAAATGCGTGTGGCTTTATCATTTATTCGTCCCAATATCGCTGAGATCTGTAAAGATCATCAAGATCACGTATCGCATTAAGTTTGAGATTTTTTAAAAGTATTGTAATTTTAATTGTGTTTTCAATAAATATATTTGCATCAATTAATATCGGTGCATATTTTATTTATATACATATTATTTTCTAAAAGTAGCACTTTGAAGCAGGGGGTTGCCCATTACACGCTGCGACACGATTCCGTTTCTTTTTTGCTCTATAGTAATGGAGTGTTTTTGCAAACATTATTCTGTTTTTTATTGCTCTTTTGGTTTTAAAAAGGTTAGCTACCCGCGCCCCCTGTTTTAATGTTTATGTTATATTGTAGATGTTCCGTCTAAAAATATATCAGAGTTTAGGGTCCCCCGACTTCAAAAAGTTTGAGAACCAAGGCTCTAGGCCAGCGGTTCCCAAACTTTTTTGAGCGCGACCCGGTACGAGGATTTCAATTTTTTCGCGACCCACCTTATAAAAAAAAAAATTATTTACAAATTTTATTTTAAAGCAGTAGCTTTATAGTAATAAAGAGTATAGTATATTAATAAAGAATATAGTATAGTAATTAAGAGCACAAATACACACTATTCTAGTGATTAACTGACGTAAAAAAATAATATGTACAAAAAAAATCTTTTTTAAGTTTTCAAATTTTTTTTCGCGACCCGGCAAAATTTTTCTGCGACCCGGTGCCGGGTCGCGACCCACACTTTGGGAAACGCTGCTCAAGGCTACAGCCTAGATGGTTTAAACTAAAAATCTGAAAAAATTCTAAGTAATGTACTTTGGTGTGTACCGGAAAAGTACAACAGGAATTTTTGATCAGATTATGTTTTCGGAAAATAACGCATTTTTTGTGTTTTTTTGGTTGAAAATGTACAAAAGTTATAGTTATGTAACATACTATACTTGAAGGCGTATCCTGGTCTAATGGTTAGCTTGATCTCTTGCTACACAGTAAACTAGGGTTCGCTCCCGGACAGAGGAGACAATTTTATTTTGTTTTTTTTTTCATTTTTATTTTGTTAAAATTCTAATTATATTTTGGCAAATGTTGCATTTAATTTTTAAGAGCGTAAATTTAATAACTAGTTGGAATTGTTGGAATTATATTTTCATTCTATGTGTCATGTATACGAAACCAGCGGGGCGGAGCATATGACTTAAAACAACCAATGGAAGCCATAGGCGCAATTTTCAAAATCTTAATGAACCTTGATATATATAAAAAAAAAAAAAATACTGCACATATTTAGGTATAGGTATTCGAATTAAAATTAACAAAAAAATATTTTAACATAAAATTTGTTTTTAAAACTCTTAGATTAACAGACGATAAATTATTTAAAAAATATCGTTCATTTTGCCGTGATTACTACAAAGCAAAATTTGTCCTACACACTCAGCATGCCGCCTTCACTTATTATATACATGCGAAATCCTGTAATGTGTGCAAATTCACATTTCACATTAATTTTTAAATGTTGCAGGCCACATGATTAAAATGATCTATCACACTAGGTGGCTGCGATGGGGGTTTTTATGGGGTAACAAATAGACCATTTTGATGAGTATTTTCATGCATCGGATAAATGCGGCAGAGGATTTTAACAATCGTTAAATCAAGGTTTAGTGTAATATCTTACCTAGATTAATCATCCCAAAAGCATCAGTTAAGTCAAGTTTAACTGCATATAACTGTTTATCTCCAATAATTTTCAAATAATCTGAAAACTGTTTATTAAATCCACTCGTACGGATGGTAGAGGCACAAACTTCTTTTATTATTCTATTGACTTTGGCCCAAAATTTGTATTCAGTCGAAGATTTTATTTCATTAGTATGACGCATTAATGGCCGATATGATTGAAAATTTGATTTTGGGTAAATCTCCAGTTTACCCATGGCAGGTTCTTCACTATTTAAGGCAGTAATAAATTCATTTGTTTTCATCTTATGTGATGTCTAGAAAAATATTTTAAAAACAGTAAAGGGGGTAAAAAACACAAATACTCTTTCAAAACTCTTTCATTTCTTTAAATATGAGAGAAATTAGAAAAGTTCTCACCGTATAAATCACTGTTTCTCAACCTATTATGTTCACCGCGAACTGGTGAAAACTCAGATATTCCGAAGATATAAAAGTACATAGTAATATCAATTGAACTTTATATGAATACTAGTGGGTGTACCCGTGCTTCGTTACGGCATTTCACTACTTTAATTCCAAGAAAGTAGAACATAACGCTCACAACGTTAAAGTTAAATATATAAAACGGTAGGTATACTAATTTTAACTAGCGTTCGGCAGTGGAGAATAAATAACCACCTAGCACCACCTTGACAAATTCTACAACTCTCAACATATCTGCATTTCGGAGTTCGGTTTACTCTGTGATAACTCCAATATTATTGATCTTTGATCGGGTCCGGACAATTCATCGCAGAAAATTCATCGCGGAAAATTCATCGTGGAAGATACATCGCAAGAAACTTCATCGCGGGGAACATTCATCGCAGGGAAACTTCATCGCGAGAAAATTCATCGCAAGAAAATTCATCGCAGGCAAAATTCATCGCAGGGAAACTTCATCGCGAGAAAATTCATAGCAAGAAAATTAATCGCAGGCCAGATTCATCGCGGGGAAAATTCATCGCAGGGAAATTACAAACGCTACGGTCGTACGTACGTGCGCATTGCTGGGAACGAAATTTATTGATGAAAAATTTTTAGGTAAACTCCAACTAGGTAGGGTTGTTGTTTTTGGACCAAATTAGGTCCAATCCATCTTCTGAGAGTAGGGTCGAAATTTTTTGATCAAATTAGGTTCAATCCAACTTACTTACGCGTTACGCGTGTGTGTCTCGAATATTGAATGAAAATAGAATAAGGGCTTATTACATTTTTAATCCAAATTTATGTAGAAATTTGCATTTCCCCCGAACATTTTAAGAGTTTCTGAAGTAATCGACTTTCACCGAAATAGGTAAATACAGTTGTGGAAAACATAGAAGACCACCATGCCAAATATTAAAACTAAACAATATTTTGTTTATGTAAAGTATTTTTGTTGATACTAATTGTCTATCTTATTTATGTCTCTTATATGTAATAACAATTACCAGTTTTATTAAACGATTTCAATTTCAATGGAATTCGCTAACTGTACGAATTAAAATGACCCGATATTTAACTTAATTTCCCTGCGATGAATATTCCCTGCGATGAATTTTCCCTGCGATGAATTTTTCTGCGATGAACTTTCTTGCGATGAATTTTCCCAGCGATGAATTTTCTCACAATGAAATTTCCCTGCGATGAATGTTCCCCGCGATGAATTTTCTTGCGATCATTTTTTCCGCGATGAATTTTCTGCGATGAATTATCTCGCGATGAATTTTCCGTAAATCATCTTTGATGTATACAAAAATTGGTAACAGTGGTAACAGGCATTGTCCTTCTTCATGACAATGTACGCTCTCACACCACAGCACAAACAAATGAACTGCTCCACAATTTCGGATGAGAGATATTCGGCCTCCCGCCCTACAGCCCGGATTTGGCACCAAGCGATTTCCATTTGTTCACCAGGATGAAAGTGGGATTGGGAAAGAAGCAATTCAGCACTAATGAGGAGCTGGAACCAGTGTGCAAGATTGGCTGAGAACCCAGGCGGCAACATGATATGAGGTGGGTATACAAAAACTGGTTTCCCGTTACTACAAATGCCTTAAGCCTGGAACAGAATGCACAGCGCACTACGCCGTCAGCGCGCCGTCATTTGCTACGTCGTTGCTGAGAACGCCGTTGAATTTTCGCCTGCCCAATGCAATCATTTTTAACGCCGTCAAGTGTCACGTGACAACCTATATCTGTGTTTATACGTGCGCTTTCTTTTATTAAATGTATAATGGATGATGAAGACTTGTGTGTGATGTTATTTATGTTGTATGCAAGTTATTTATACATACAAACATTACTTATACTTACTTATACTATACATACAACTTTACCATTCAGTAAAAACTGAGGTTAGGTGTTCTGCGTCAACGTTCAACGGCGTCAAAAGTTGGAAGTTGACGAACATTCAGTATCAACGGCGTTCGAACGCCGTAGGACGTTGTCCATTCTGTGCACTTGCGTACGACAGCTTGGGTTTAACTTTCTTCTGACAGATAGCGCCGTACGAACGCCGTCAACGCGCCGTAGAACTCGTTGCATTCTGTTTCCCACTTTAATGTTGGTGGCGGCTACGTTGAAAAATAGTATAGATGTATGCAGAGTCAGCGATAGCTCCTTTGACGCCCGGGGCAAACCCGCCAAACTGCGCCATTTTTTAGAACATGCACTGGGGTACCGAAGAGGGGTGTTTAGGTGCTCGCAATCTTATTTCAAACATATTCTTTTGATTTAGATGGTTGCAATTTAAATAGTTTAACATTTTAACCGAATACTAGTTATGGCTAGGTAAATTTGCTAATACAGTGGTATCTCGATTTAGAAAATCTCTCGATATACAAACTTTTCGAGGTGTAAACCATTTTCATATCCTATTTTGACCTCTAGATACGAACCGTGATGTTTTTCTTTTCAAATGAATTAAAGCCTGTTTACATAAAAGATACATATTAAAAGATCTACCTTATCATATTTATTACAGTACAGTGAATACCTTCATTCGAAGCTGGATATAGGAGGACAAGTCGATGTCATATGTACCGATTTTAAGAAAGCTTTCAACAAAGTTAACCACAGCCTGCTTATTTCAAAATTACACTCCCTAGGGATTCATGGTAACTTTCTTTGATGGATTGAATCCTACATTTCAAATCGTAGCCAAGCAGTTGCAATTAATAATTGCGTATCTAGCTTTGTTGGTATAACTTCCGGTGTGCCACAGGGTTCTCATCTTAGCCCGGTACTATTTATTATCTTTATTAATGACAGTGATTTCCTGTTTTCAGTATTCTAATTTTGTTTTATATGCCGATGACCTAAAAATTTATAAAAATATTGTCAATATCCAGGACTGCCATGATCTTAATTCGGATTTAGATAAATTTCAGTTGTACTGTATGCACAACAAACTTTATTTGAATCTGGATACTTGTAATTTTATTAGCTTCACCAGAAAATTTAATGCCATTAAATATAACTACTCCATTAGAAGTTGTTAAAGATCTTGGTGTTTACTTTGATATAAAGTTAAAATTTAACGTTCATGTAGATAAAACGACGAAATCTGCCTTTAAAAACCTCGGTTTCATATTCCGATCTTGCAAAGAATTTCGCCAACCCGCTAGCCTCATTCAACTCTTCAAAACTCTCGTCATTCCCCGTTTGGAATATGCCAGTACAATATGGTGTCCTCAATATCGTATTTACATTGACAGACTAGAATCAGTGCAGAGACGATTCACTAAATATTTGGACATAAAATATTTTAGAAACAATATGTCACTTACATATGATGCTCGTCTTGCTCGCTATGATTTAGTGAGTTTGACAAAACGGCGTGTACAAATCGATATGTACTGTGTCTATAAATCGATAAAGTACTGTGTCAATCAGATTATCGATTGCTGCAATATTCTGCAGTTGATCAACTTCAATATACCCCGAAAGAGTACTAGGCCAAACCATACATTCTATATCAATAATAGAACAACAAATGCAGGAATTAATTCACCCCTCAACAGAATCATGTCGTTATTTGATCAGTACTTTAACGGCTGTGATATTTTCTTCATTACCTTTGCTCAGTTTAAGTCAGAAGTAAAACAAATTATAATTTAGCATTTAAGGTTTATTTTATTTTTTTTATTTTGATTTAAATATGTATACATTATATCATTTGTAACCTGTGGAAATTTTTAAGGAGACCTACGTCTCTGTTTATTTCCCATTTAAATAAATAAATAAAATAAATAAATAAATAAACTGTTTAGAAGGCGATAGCGGTGTCATTTCGGTAATTTGAGTCGCGAGTTATTAAATAAATACAATATTTATCTGGTTGTGAACTTTTCTAATTTCCGTCGTAATTTTACATACTGACCTTATCACTCCAACTTTTATATGCACGTATAGGATACCTCATCACTTTATATCCTGTTTTTGCTTTGAAAGAATAAAATAATGATTTAAAGATTTTTTCTTTCACTATATCTTCCAGTATCATTTTAATGGCCTATATAAATGGGCAAACAATATCAATATCATCTTAATTAGATATATTTGGTTAATGTTCCGTATAAGTCCACCACAAACAACTCGTCAGAGAAAACGCGTAAGCTAGTTAAAATGAGATTTGGTTCTGGCGAAGCGCCGCCCCTTTCTTTCAAACATAACATTTACGATTCACGAGATCGAAGTAATTATTTAATAAGTGTTTGTTAACATTTAGCTCGTATTAACGTTTCTAACCGTTAACCGCTTATATGGCGCCTAAGAGGCGCTACGATAATTAAACTAATAATTTTAACTCCTTATTTCCAATATTTAAAAAAAAATCTTTTTAGTACTCTTCTGGTAAAACGTTGCAATCTATAATTCATTATAAAATACGCTTAATGTTCACTATAACATTATAAACTTCATGTTTTGTTAAAAACTACGTCAACCTACAGTGACTGTATAAAGACAGTGTGGCCATATGAACTGTAGCCGCCATGTTTATTCCAGATTTGTATTGGGTTATCACGGAATCTTTAATATCTCTTCGGTTCGATGGGATATCGACTTAGTTTTTGCTTACAAAGATTACACATACATATGCCGAAAAACTTATTTCAGGATTTTGTCCTAATCAACCCCTAAAGGGGTGAATCTACAAACGGGGTGAATTTTACATCCCGTCGTATTTCCTGTGTTTGTTGAGTTATAAGGTTTCTTTTTGGCACATAGGTGTCTTTTTATAATATCTCGAAATGGTTTTGACAGTTTTTTAAAATTTCACCCCTAAAGGGTGAAAAGGGGTCATATGTGATTTCAAGGATTCTTTAATATCTCTTAGGACCAATAAGATATCCACTTGCTTTTTGCTTACAAAAAATACCCATACAAAACCGAAAAACTAATTCCAGCATTTTGTCCTTATCAACCCCTAAAGGGGTGAATCTACAATTGGTGCGAATTATACACCCCGCCGTATTTCCTGTGATTGTTGAGATGTGACATTACTGTTTGGCACGTAGGTGTATTTTTAAAATATTTCGAAATGGTTTTGACAGTTTTTTTAAATTTCAGCCCCAAAGGGTGAAAAGGGGTGACATGTGATTTCAAGGATTCCTTAATATTTTTTAGGACCAATAAGATATCAACTTAGTTTTTGCTTACGAAGATTACCCACACAAATGCCGAAAAACTTATTTCAGGATTTTGCCCTAATCAACCCCTAAAGGGGTGAATCTACAATCGGGGTGAATTTTACATCCCGTCGTATTTCCTGTGTTTGTTGAGTTCTAAGGTTTGTTTTTGGCACATAGGTGTCTTTTTATAATATCTCGAAATGGTTTTGACAGTTTTTTAAAATTTCACCCCTAAAGGGTGAAAAGGGGTAATATGTGATTTCAAGGATTCTTTAATATCTCTTACGACCAATAAGATATCGACTTGCTTTTTGCTTACAAAAATTACCCATACAAATACCGAAAAACTAATTTCAGGATTTTGTTCTTATCAACCCCTAAAGGGGCGAATCTACAATTGGGGTGAATTATACATCCCGTCGTATTTCCTGTGATTGTTGAGATGTAACATTACTTTTTGGCACATAGGTGTATTTTTAAAATATTTCGAAATGACAGTTTTATAAATTTCAGCCCCAAATGGGGAAAAAGGGTGACATGTGATTTCAAGGATTCCTTAATATCTCTTAGGACCAATAAGATACCGACTTGGTTTTTGCTTACAAAGATTACTCATACAAATGCCGAAAAACTTATTTCAGGATTTTGCCTAATCAACCCCTGAAGGTGTGAATCTACAAACGGGGTGAATTATACATCCCGTCGTATTTCCTGTGTTTGTTGTGTTACACACAACAAACAAATTTCTTTTTTGCACAAATGTGTCTTTTTAAAATATCTCGAAATAGTATTGAAAAACGCATGTTTATATATAAAAAAAAAAATAGGATATTTTCATATTAAAAAAGAATAAGCAGAACATGTTATATACCCTGACTTCAAAAAGAAATTACATAAGAGTTGGCTATGGAAAAATAAAATAATGTATACTACAAGCTTTATGTAACAATAAATAACTTATGACAACAAGAGTGATTTAATTAATTCAGACAGTAAATTAATTCTAAAGCTTTCTGTTGACATTACTTTTATTTTCCATAGCCAACCCTTATGCAATTTCTTTTTGAACTCATGGTATAAATGATATATTAATAAAGAAAACTGATGTATATATTATCAATTATGCATTTATTCAACTAAAATTATGGTCAGGTGAAAAATAAAATGAAATCAGTATGGAATAACATTAAAATTAATGAAAGTAAATACTTCTTATAATTGTGAAACCATCCATTGATTTACTGGCATAATGTTTTTTTATGTTCATTTAGCCTTTTTTTTTTTCCTTCAATTTTAAACCTAAACATAACAAAACGTTTCATTATTTTTAATTTTAATTTGTGACAATTTAAAATATGTGCACAGTTTACATTATCTACATTACTCATTACTCATCACAAACACAACAATATTCACTATTAAACGTCTAAATATACGTATATTATTTGAAAATATCACTTAAATCTGTTGAAACACAAGCTAAACACATATAAACCATATATAATCTGTAACAAATTTGGTAGAAACATGGCGGACTTCAGCTCGACCAATAGAAAATGAGACCATCGTATGGCCACACTGTCTTTATACAGTCACTGTACGTCAACCGTCTACATGGCGCCTCAGCGGCCAGAAAGTGTATTAGATGGCCTTTTTATGAACTTATAGGATATAGCTGGATTGGCAGGATATATAATCCATACAAATATTTATAAACAATGGAACATAGGAAATAACGATAGACGAAATATCTACCTTGAAGAATTGAGTGAAGAATTAATCGTGCATCAAATTCAGCGACGTTTCTTAATCATACGGAGTAAATCTTTGAAGCAAAATATTGCTGCATTATGTGGCCTGGACGAAAATGAACCTTCGATATCAAACTCACAACAAAAATTCCAAAGGCGTTTTTTATATCATATCACAAGAAATATGACGGTTTTACTACAAGCACCAGTAAGGCGTCGAGCCAACTGATGGCTAACAAAATTTAAGGGTTAATGAAAAACTTGAATAATGAAATTTCAGTATTTATACGCTTAAAGTCAAATTTAAATGGTTTAAATGAGATTTATAGTATACATATTTTGAAAAACATTAACTTTATTAAATGAGATAATCCTCAAAAATATCAATATATTCCGACCTACCAATTTTATGCCTGAAATAGAACATTCCATTTTTCGTCGCATTCATAGATGCTAAATCATGTATATGTATAAAAACTGTATAAAGCATTTATAAATCTTCACTATATGCAAACAATCAATGATAAAACTAATTAGGTTAGGTTTAGTTAGCAAAAATATCATTCAGACAGAAAAATATTTAACTTGATAGACGTATATAAATAGGTACTCATAAGGAATTTTTACCTGTTTTCAATGAGATTTATAGTATACATATTTTGAAAAACATTAATTTCATAATGAGTACCTAAAATATCAGTTATATTCGGACGTATCGTCATGTTAAAAACGCGTAGTTCTCCACGCGTTCTCTATGCCAACTACAGAGGCATGAATGATTACTATTGGTTCCCCATTCTTAAGACGATGCCTTCTCGTTTCTATCGTTATAATATACTTCATTCTAAGCATACAGCCTAGTTCTGATGGACTCATACGGAACATTAACCATATATTTAAATTTACTTAAGTTTTAACCAGGGCTGTGTCAATAGGCGAGGCGAAGAGACATTCGCCTTAGGCACCAGTTTGAAATTGCGCCAAATTAACCTTTTCAGGACCAGACCAGTTTCAATTGACAATATAGTAGGGCCGCTGCGGGAAAGGGTTGTGCGTTCGTCCGGTTCCGGTCCAGAAAGAATATTAGTTTATATCAGTATAAACGGGATTTTTAGGATTAATTTTTAATTTAATGAAAACATAAATATATTTTATGGCAAAATACCGTATTAGCCCGAATATAACGCGATATTTTTTGACTAATTATTTTCTGTGAAAAAATTGACTCGCGCTAAATTCAAGGTCTATACTTCATTTTTTTAAAGAACGAAGTGTGGGCAAGATAGTAGCTAATTCGATCTTGTTTTTAATTGGACAAGACAGTGGAAAAGTATACACTGTAAAAAAATAGATTTCTGTCTTAACTTATTCTATTTGTGATATTTTTACCCAAATTTGTAAACATAGGCGTACAAACTAAGTTTGCAGTGAATATATTACTACCTATTATTTCTAATAAGTAAAACAGAGGTATATGTTTAAATAATGTTAGAATATAAAAGCCAGTGAATAAATAGATTTGAAATTAATTTAGAATATATATATTAAGAGAAATATTTCAAAATAAAGTCGTCTGAAAATTAATTAATGTTACGTAAATTTAGAGTGATTTTAATTAAAATAAAGTTATTCTACATGTTTACCGAATTAAATTTTATATTAAAATATATATTGCTTGGCTTTTCTCGCAAATTATCGAGTTGGAAGATTGCGTTTCGCTCTTGAGCATTTGAACTGACTGGACGAAAACTATAGCAGTATATTGGGCAGAAATAAGTAGCGGGTCAGTTTAATTCTCCAGATGGGCGAGAACGAGTGTTCTGAAGGCCTAGTAATCTAGGGACTTTATTGAAAAGAAGAGAGCAAAGTCAATGTTTCAACAATACAAGTAAGTAATTTCTTGAAAATAAAATAAAATTATAGATTAATAATAAATGAATCGATTAATTATTAATTAATCGAAACTTTATTTATTAAAAAATAAAGTAATATTTATTAAAAAATATTGTATGATTAATCGATTAATTGAAACAAAATAATCGAATATTTCAATATTCAATTAATCGTTGCTATCTCTAATACACACGTAAAGGCTTGGGGAGTAGATAGTCTGGGCCGTGTAGCTTCTGACGTCATGCTCAGTCGTATTTACTCGGCAACCTTCGCGCTCTGGTCGGCTTTATTTCAAATTTATAATATTTTAATTAAAATTTTTTGCTGAAATATTAATTAAAATGCGATTTTTGTTTTGTTAGGTGACATAACTAATATTAACATATCAAAAAATGTACTTTTAAGAAAATATAAATTTTATGCGTATCCCCTATTGTTTAAAAACCATACATACGTCAGTGTGATCAGCTGTTTTCTCGGGCAGAACCGATGACGTAATTTATGATACCCTGTAATTTTCTTGGTAACCAGACAGCTGGGGCCGTAAGACAATTCGGGCCGTTCACAATTGGGGCTTTTCACAACTGGGGCTTTTCACAACTGGGGCCATTAACAACTGGGGCGATGGACAATTCGGGCTTTTCACAACTGGGGCCATTAACAACTGGGGCCATTAACAACTGGGGCGATGGACAATTCGGCCCGTTCACAATTGGGGCTTTTGACAACTGGGCTCATAACTATAAGAGCTAGAGTCTTCTTTTGTTTAAAATAAAAAAATAATTATTTTACAAGTTGGCATAAATTAAATTGCGTGTTCTTTTGAAAAAAAAATATTTTAATGGTTTGATTAAGTACATTTTGGTGGGAATTAGAATAAATAGAAAAATTGTATTTTAAGGATTGGTTTAAGTAAATTTTCGTGTACATTTGATTAAAAAGAAATTGTATTTTAAGGGTTAGATTAAGTAAAATTTAGTGCTCTTTTGACTATATAAATAAAAAATGTATTTTAAGGGTTGGCTTAAGTAAATTTAAGTGTTCTTTTGAATAAATAAATAAAAAATGTAAACTAAATTTAATTAATATGAGTCAACGACGAGAAAATCAGTTATTTTTTGTTCAACTATTTGATTTTCCTAGTTTATTTTATTTTTTTATGTATGATGCAATAATCTAGATGAACATAATAAAAATTAAAAATTGATAATACCTATCATGGCTCTAATGTGAATTTTCAAATACATAATCTTCATATTTGCTGCTTTGAGATTCTCACCGATCGTAACATTTTATTAGAATATTATCTTTGAATGCACGTGTACATAAACATTTTCTATTGGTTCAGAATTTAATGAGTGCGGGGAATATATAGTCAAAAGAGCACAAAATTGTACTTAATATAACTCTTAAAATACAATTTCTTTTTCATCAAATGATCACGAAAATTTTCTTAAGCCAACCCTTAAAATACAATTTTCTTTATTTATTCTAATTCCCACCAAAATGTACTTAATCAAACCATTAAAATATTATAGAACACGCAATTTAATTTATGCCAACTTGTAAAATAATTCTTTTTTTATTTTAAACAAAAGAAGACTCTAGCTCTTATAGTTATGGCCCCAGTTGTCAAAAGCCCCAATTGTGAATGGCCCGAATTGTCCATCGCCCCAGTTGTTAATGGCCCCAGTTGTGAAAATCCCCAATTGTGTACGGCCCGAATTGTCCATCGCCCCAGTTGTTAATGGCCCCAGTTGTGAAAAGCCCCAATTGCGAACGGCCTGAATTGTCTTACTGCCCCAGTTGTCATGGAACCGTTTTTCTTATGTTGAACGAAGTCTAGTTCGCAACAGTTTTGTTTTGCGGTAGAATTTTAGAATTATTCTAAAAAAATACCATGGAGAAGGGCGCTGTGAGTATGGTTAGCCTCAGGCGCCAAAACTGGCTGGTTTTAACTTAACTAAATTAAATATTGTTGAACTCACCACTGCTAAAATTTGCTTTTTAATATATAGATCTTCTTCTTCAATCCATAATACATCATCGATCCGCCAACCATTTGTTAGAATTTGAGATTCCACTTTTTCGTATGCATTGGCGGACAACATACGTACAATAAAAATGAAAAAAGTTTTGAAATTGTAGTTGGAACCAAAAAACATAATCGGTATTACTTTTCTCAACAACAAACGGATAAACATTGTAGATATTTCGTTTTTAGGACCTATTGGAAGATTTTTGGAATTTTCATGCATTCTTAATACAATTTCGTCGAATCCATTGACCTAGAAAATAATTATTTTTTAGTGTACGGAATAACAGTATTGAAGAAATTAGTTGCTACTCTCAACTTAATATATCCCTACCTTAAATACTAAATCTCTCTCTGCTTGGGGTATCTCATTTTTAAGAAATAATTTAAATTCCTGAATTTTGATTTTTTTATCTCTTCCTGAAAAACAAATTCATAATATTTAAGTAAAAGTATAGCATTAATTATTGTCAGTGGCGGCGCTAGCGGGAGTCCGGGGGGGGTCCCCAAAAATTGCTTTGGCCCCCAGTTGGTTCCCCATAAATGCTTGGAGAAAAATGTGTGCAACAAGAATCTGTTTTTAGGGTTTTGTAGGCAACCACAAAAAAAACCTTCACGTCACTCAACGTCACTCATGTGTCTGTCTGTACGGTAGATATTGTACCTAAACGACTTAACATAGAAAGTTGAAATTTGGTATGCTTATACAACTCTTTCATCCACATATAGGAAAAATACTGAGAATTCAAAAAACACAACCCGAGATAAATATAAACAATTAAAGGGGCAAATGGACGAAGGTGTTATGTTACAAATTTTAAGTTTCGAGTTAATTGACATTTAGTAAGTTATTGTGTTTTTTATTTTCCGCTATCTCTCCGCTTGTCACATCAGTTGAAAGCCTGTCAAATTTATTATATTGTGAGAATTAGATTTTTTCCACAAATTACTGCATTTTTCTTCTTTCGCTACTGTGTGATACCTAAAAAAACTACTTGAGGTCATTGTACCAGGTCTACAAGTATGAAATGCGGATTTTTTTTTTTTTAATAAAACACATTAAACTCAAAAGAACAGTAAAAGTTTATTTATTCAAAGTATGCTCCATTACAGGTTATACATTTTTCCCATCTTTCAGGCAATTTGTGAATACCTCGCCAGTAGAACTCTTCCCCTTTCCTCGCAAACCATTCATCTAGCCATTCTTTCACATTTTCATATGAACAAAAGTGCTGCTCGGCAAGTGCGTGACCCATCGATGCGAACAAGTGGTAATCTGAAGGGGCCAAATCTGGTGAGTAAGCGGCATGGGGTAGCACTTCCCACTTGAGTGCCTCCAATGTGTTGCAAACTGCTTTTGCCTTATCTGATGGAGCGTTATCGTGAAGAAAGATTACCTTGTGCTGTCTTCTTTCATATTCTGATCGTTTTATGAGCAGCGAATGGTTCAATTCGATCAGTTATTGTTGGTAGCGTTGGGTATTAACTGTTTCACCAGGTTTTAACAATTCATAATAGACCACACCCTTTTGGTCCCACCAAGTACAGAGCATTGTCTTTTTGCCAAAGCGATTCGGTCTTGCAGTTGATGTGGATGGTGATCCTGAGTTCACCCATGATTTTTTGCGTTTGGGATTTTCAAAATAAATCCATTTTTCATCGCCAGTAATGATACGATGCAAAAAAGACTTTCTTTTGTATCGTACAAGCAAAATTTCACAAGTTTTTTGCGTTTTTCCATCTGCTTCTCATTCAATGCATGTGGAACCCATCTGCCGATTTTCTGGATCTTACCCATCTCTCGTAGGCGATTGGAAACAGCTTGTTGACTAACGCCTAACTGCTCTGCTAGTTGTTTTTGTGATTGACTATCGTCTTCCTGTAGCAATGTTTCCAATTTTGTATCTTCATATTTTTTTGGAGGTTTTCCATGTTCTTTGTCTGTAAGATCAAAGTCCCCACTTTTGAAACGCCGAAACCATCGTTTACACGTATCTTGCGATGGAAGAAATTCACCATAAGCTTCTCGAAGCAGTCGGTATGATTCAGCAGCAGTTTTTTTCAAATGAAAACAAAACAGTAGTACTGTCTGCGAATACTCTTTATTTGGCACAAAATTTGAAATTTTTAACACAGTAAAACAAAACTATATGATCACTTTTCAAATTATAACCTATACGCATTTGACACTTAATGATAACTTAACAAAACGCCATATGTGTTGAAACTTGTTGAGCTATATACTTTGAACTTTATCTGTTTGCGCGGCAAGTTTGAAAAAAATTCGCATTTTATACTTATAGATCTGGTACATAACACCTTTATCTATCTGTATCTTCCAAAATATAGGTAATTGGAAACTGAGTGTTGTGGTTAGGATAAAAGTGGCTAATACAACCTCATTCCAACGAAAATTACAAAATTTCAAAAAATGCTACATAACACCTTCATCCACTTGCCTCTTCAATTATGTATTTAATAAAAAATGTATATTTTTTAATATTGATCCGATTGTGTTTTTGAAAAAATTGCAGTTTTTGTGTTTTTGACAAAATTATTTATTTTTAATTCTTGGCTAAATTATGGCTAATAATGTTATGGATTTTTTGTATTTATGTTTAAGATAGTTTTTTGAAATGAAAAATATAATAAAAAATATTTAACAGCTGAGGACCGAGTTTTGAACACCACACTACACTAGTAATGAAATACTTATAAATCAAATTTTGAGGAGGGAGAGTTAGGAGGATTGCGAAGCTAAGGTGCGGGAATGAAGAGAGAGGAAATAGATATTGGAGGAAACAGGAGGAAAAGATGTGCAGGATGTGCGGGGAGGAGGAGGAAGATATAGAGCACCTCGCGAAGAGGTGTAGAGTGATGACAGTATGGTCGGGGAGCACATTAGATCTGTTGCACGAAGATGGAAGGGGGGAGAGGTGGGCGTGGGAATTAGAGGCAAGAAGGATGGAGATTGGGGAAGGATAACAGGAAGGGGTAAAGGAAAGAAGGAGGAGACCCGGTGGGAAGCAGAAGGGGAGAAATGGAAGGAAGGAAGGGGGATGAGGTTACCTAGAAATAAGGAGGAAGGAAGGGAGATAGGAGGAGGGGTGAAGAAATGTTTGGAAGGGAAGAGAATGAAATGAAATAAAATGAAATAAGTGAAATAAAGATGGGCGAGAGAACTGGAAGCAAGAAGGAAGGAGATCGAAGAGGGAAACCAGAAGGAGAACAGGAAGAAGGAGAGGGACATTGGAGCAAGAAGATAGAAAAGAGATATTTGTTATGTATTTATTTTTTGATTTATTGTTTTATTTTTTGTAATGGTTAGTACCCTGAACGCCGCAAGGCCTAGGGAATAAAGAATATATATACTTATAAAAAAAATAACACATTGTTAATAGTGGAAAATACGCGTCTAAAATTAAAAAAATTAAGCCTTTTATCAATATAATTCTTATTAATCTAATGAAGACTTGAATACAAAGCAAATGCAGAAAAAAATGCTTCGATATTTGGCACATTATTTAAATTTTGTTTAAAAAAATAGCTCTTTTAATTGAAATAACGAATAAAAAAGATTATCAAAAATCTGTTGATTTTGATGATTATAGAAGAAATATTCCTAGACATCCAGCATTCTGTTGGCTTCTTAAACTTGTTAAATACCTACAAAACCCTGAAATATGTGAAAATTCACACTTCACATCAATTTTTTAAAGAGGTCATCACTTATTCACTTATATTTTAGAAGTGAGGACCTTTTTAAGGTCATAATTTGTTTTTTTTTTTTAGGTCATCACTTGTATTTTCACCTGTCCATCAATAATCATACAAAATGATGCCCTCCTCAAATATTTCCGGGCCCCTCCAGATTTAATGAGCTAGCGCCGCCGCTGATTATTGTAAATATTATCAGATTTAATTTTTTTGTTTCATAAGCGCCTATTTTCAAGCAACCATTTATACACACTAGTATTGTGGGATTGTATAATCAATATGCAGGTGAGGCAACACAAACGTTCATCTTAATTATTTCCTAAATTAAAAGTTATAGGGAAAAATTGCTAAGCGATATGACATCTGGTGGGATTTTAGGAACTACAGAAATAGACATTGTGTCGCGCTTTTTTTTATAAAAAATGTTTGCATAAAAATATAATTGCATAAAAACAAGTATTAATATTGTAGCAAAATTACAAAAACCACCAGTAAACATTTTCCATAAGTAAAATTCACGTTGTTTATATGTAACGAATGTCTATTTTGAAGGTTCCAAGTTTGCCGAAATAGCGCTGCGATCTTAAAATACTTCCCCTATAAAAAAATTGTTCAAATAAAATTTGTTCGGGGTAATAGGGATCAGATTATTGAGAACTGACACGCTCGGATACGCAGTCTGGTGGTCAAATATTGTACTAGTGTTGTTTTGTTGTTAGAATGTCGATAGAAGTTATGAAAAACTGTCAATTAACCTGTTCGCTATTCGCGACTGAAAATAACGTTGGCGGCGCTGCGTACAACAGCTGATGGCGGACGAGAAGCGTATATGTTATTAAGCGTATATAGAAGTTTTTTCTTAATATTTATCCGTTGAAACAATATTTCGGCAAAAAAGCACTGTATTTAAGTCACTATATTTTAAAATACTTCTTAATTCACATAAACTGCAGCACAACACGCTACAAATATTATCCAAACATACGCTTCTGTTTAATTTAGCCAGTCACCACCAGATGTCTCACTGTTATTTGCAGTCGCGAATAGAGAAGTGACATTACAGGTGGCGGCGCTGTGCTCCAAGGCAATATGGCTATCGTGTCTAGTACTCAGCTGTCAATATGCTAATAGCGAATAGGTTAATTTAAGCACAGTACATTTTTTTTTCATGAAAATGCGAGTACATATTTGCGAATTTTTAAATTTTAAACCCTACACATGTATCGATGTGTATAACAGAAGGAGGGTATCAAATTACAGTATTTAAAGTTTAATTTCAGTAGATTTTTTGAAGTGTAATTTGTAGTTGAGCAGGTGTTAAATGCCGGGCACATAATTTTATGTGGTACATCTGAGTGTCAGTCATCTGTCGGTGCAAGCAGAGCTGATATTCAGACGGTTCGCGAGAATCCGTTCGTGAAAATATTCGATATTCTCCGAACCCATTCGCGAAATCGCAACTTTTCTTTAAATTAGTTTTTTTTTGCAATCCGCACTTGCTCGCGTCATCTTAGCGCGCATATTTCCCATCGTTTTAACCCTTTACCGCATAGTGTGCCATATATGGCACATTCCGATTTTTATTTTTTATTTTACTTTTAAAACTGAATCAGAACGTTACTTCATGAATGTTCATATATGCCACATACATAGGCAATGGATCCTGCAGTATCTCAAGTAATGGACTGCAATAGATTTGAGGATATCAAGTAGAATTTGCACTTCAACGATAACTCTGAATTTATTGAGAAAAGACAACTAGAAGATACTACCTTTTCTTTCAAAAATTCGAGGGCGACTGCTTTTAATCCCTAATGAAGAACACCTAACAATTGAGGAGCATATAATACGGAATCATTTTCTTTTGTAACATAATGTAGAATCATAATGTTCCATGTATGGCACAAACCCTAAATTATTATTTTAATTATTATTTTTTCATAAAAATAATAATTAATATTTTAAATATATTTTTTAAATTAATTTTTCTATCAATAAGAACCAATTCCTAATGCTCATGAATTATTTCAGCAAAAAAAAAAAAAAAAATCATGCCGTAAAGGGTTAACAAAATAGTCCATATTATCCCATTTTACCAATCTTTAATATATTTTAAATACAACGTATTATTTTAAAATACAACGTACCCGTTAACGATTTTCGAGATTTTGTGGAGTTAATGCCAGGTTTACATTGGTAGAGTAAAAGAGCTAGTAACTAGCGCAAGTACTAAGCGCTTTACTCTACGAGTGTAATATGCCGTTGAGTGTACTTGAGAAATGCATAGAGCGCTAAAAACACGCTTACCCAGGCACTTTGTTTGCTTCGACCGACTATATACGTATTTTTAAAGCCAATTTATATCATAATGATCAAAAATTGTAGAAAGAGAACATTTTGATATAAAAAAAAGTGTAAAAAAGGGTCGAAAAAGAGAATATGTTCTCTTTAAAAGAGCCCTCTGGTCACTCTAACTTAACATCAAAAATGTATACAGAAGAGTAGTTTAGAATAAAGAAACGATTATGTTGTGTTCTACTTGAAATTAAAATATCTCACTAATCATTTAAGTTACAGCAAAATGTACATTACAAAAATCATATTTTTCAATTTCCTGGGTGAATTTAATGGTGTCAAATATGGAATTAATTTAATTCAAAAAGTCGTTAATATTATCAAAATCGACCAAAAACATTTACAAAAATGTTTAAAGTTAATGTATAAAAGGAAAAAAAAAAAAAAATTAAAAAACAATTTACAAAATTTCAGTTTAATAAAATGTACGAATAATATATAGGTAAAAAATAAAAACATAGCGCATGCCGCTTCAAAAATTCACTGTACACCACTGCTATGTTTCGTAAAAATGTATTCCGCCCTTTTGTGTTTTAGAGTGCGCGAATATTACATTTAAATTTCCAGATTTTTATATTATATTTTAAAAAGAATATTGTTAAATCAATTTTATAAACATAACCTCAATTTTACTAAAATATCAGATATTATAAGTTATATGTTTAATTTACAATTACCTCTTGCAGTTGTCATCCTGTATAGATGTTTTTATTTGCTTCATTTAACTTACAACTAGCACTTACGACAATCACATTTAAAATGAACAAGTTCTTCAAAATATTAGTTAAAATCTGAGTTTAAACTGTCAAAAGCAACTGCTTGTAAACACTAAAATCTCCCCCCATTCCCATGATTCACAGACAGGAATGAACAGGCAAGAAGTACCTTCTGGGAACCCCTTGGCCCAGTTTAATATTTATCAGTAGGGACTAATCATAATAATAAAAAAATAAATTGTATTAAATTTTAACAAATATTTTAAATGTCTTAAATTCTATTTCAGCAAGATGAAAATAAAATTTAATAAAATGTAATTTCCAATAAAAATGTATGTGTGAATTTTCATACATTTCAGGGTTTTGTTGGTATTTAGTTAGTGATAACAAATTGTGTGCAGAGCCGTATTTGCTATTAGGCGGTAATTGGAGGCCATTCTTGAGAGGGGGCCCCATCGTGGACAATCTTTAAATGTTTGTTTAAATCACATACACATTTCTTATAACAAAATATTTTCGCCAGTATAACGAATCCAGTTAATAATAAGTCGATTGAATAATTAAATAATAAATCTTAAATCTATATTAATACAATTTTAGGTTATATCTGTTTACTTATTTTTCGGTTTCATATTGGTTTTTTGTTTTCCATCGAAGATGGAATGCAAAAGTTTTTAACACAATCAGCCCGTAAAGGACAGGTCTGGACACGATTGTTCACAAACACGGACAAAATATTCATTCCAAAGTCACTTTTGAACATTTTACTTTGAAATATAGAAACCGAATGAATAATATTTTTTAGTGTGGACAAGCTTCTTTTGCCCTAAACTTTTGTTAGAGGCAAGCAAAAAACATATTTACTTTTAAAGTTTTGTTTACGGGCAAATGTTTTTTTGTTTTTGCATCGGGCAAGTGTTTAAATACATTTGTATGTGACATTGTAAACATACGTTGTTTCTACACGTGTTAGATTATAAAACAATATCATAAAAATATCAATTTCTGTCTGGATGTTTGTCTGTGATTCACACAAAAACGACTGAACATATTTTCACGTAACTTGGTAATTTAGTTGATCCACGCATTAAGAGGTTTCATTGGGTATGCAACTCAAAATTTAAAAAAAATGTTTATTTTTTTATTAAATACATAGGAGTAATTGTTTATATTTATCTCGGAATGTGTTTTTTTGAACTCTCCTATATGTGGGTTAAATATTTTTTCCTAAATGTGGGTCAAAGAATTGTATAAGCATGCCAAATTTCAACATTCTATGTTAAGCAGTTTGGCCACAATTTCTACCGTACAGACAGGGCCGGATCTGAGGAGTGCGGGGCCCGATTGGAATTTTTTTTGCGGGGCCCTTCAAACTTAGTTGGTATAACTATTAATTATAACAATTAACAATAAATATAATTTTTAATTATTAATTAATTAATTAATTAATTTTATTAATTATTTATTATTAATTCTTATAATTAATAGTTATACCAACTAAGCTATAACAACTAACAAAATTAGTAAGAATAAATAAATTAATTAGAATTTATATATAATTTTCAAGATTTTAATTATTTATTGAAAAGTATAAGTTGATTTCCGACCAATTTCAGAAAGAATGTGCCTCATAAGAATGCAAGGAAAGTACCGAATTATAACATTCATCAATAGACACGCTCCATTGGAAGAAAAAGAGATGGAAACAAAGGAACACTTTTATAATGAGCTAGACAGATTCTATGAAAGAGTAGCGAAGTACGATCTAAAAGTAATATTATGAGACGCTAATGCTAAACTAGGAAGAGAAGCGGTCTTTCGACCCACAATAGGACAATACAGCAAACATATAGACACGAATGAAAAAGGACACCTTCTAATCGACTTCGCGAAAGAAAAGGACATAATAATCAAAAGTACGTATTTCCAAAGAAAAGAAATTCACAAAGGGACGTGGAGAGCTCCAGATGGACTAACAGTTACCCAAATTGACCACTTTATGATAGGAATCAAAATGACTCAGATCTTACCAGTTAATAAAAACCGAAGAACACAGAAACGAAAAACAGACATGCCGATGTGGATATTAACCTAATATCCACAGAACAACAGGTGAAGTACGAAGAAAATATCAAGATAGCAATGAGCACTATAGATGAAACAAGAGATATTGAAAGGCTCTGGAATGAAATAAAATTAAAAATGAAAGAAGCAACAAAAGAGTGGAAAAGTGAAGTTACAGTTAGAAATGGTAAAAGGTGGTACGACGATGAGTGCAAAAAGGATCTTGAGAAAAGAAACGTATTACGAATGAAAATGTTGAGAGACGAGACAGAAGTAGCAAAGAACGAATACACGAAACAAAGAAAAAGAACAAAGAGATTACTGAGAGAGAAGAAAAGAAAGTATAATGAAGAACTTCTAAGGAAGATAGAAGAAAACTATAAAAACGGAGAATTAAGAAACCTATATAAAGGAGTTAAAAACGAAAGAAAGGGATATCAACTAAAGCCAGTGCTATATAAAGATAAAAACGGGAAAATTATAGCCGAAGAAGAACATATCTTAGACAGATAGCAAGAATATTTTAGTGAACTCTTAAATAGCTAGGAAGAAGAAGACGAAGAGGGAAGAGACCTCTACGAACAGACAACTCAAAATCAAAGTGAAGAAGAAGAACAGTCACCAGACAAAGAAGACATAGAAAATATTATAAAGAACTTTAAGAATAACAAAAGCCCAGGATATGATGGTATAACACCCGAAATGTTTAAATATGGCGGAGCAGAACTAAGCTGAAGCAGATACAAAGGTTGATAGAAGAAATTTGGACCCAAGAACAGTTACCACCAGAATGGACCGAAGCCACAATATGTCCCATTTTCAAGAAAGGCGACAAAAGCGAGTGTCAGAATTATAGGGGAATAGCGCTTTTAAATGTAGCATATAAAATATTAAGAATAGATTGATTAAAAACATGGACAACATCATCGGCGAATATCAAAGCGGCTTTAGACAAGGGAGAAGCACAACAGACCAGATATACCTTTTACGAAAAGTTCAAGCCGAAAGTTACGAATTTGAGAAAGAAACATATGTCCTCTTCATCGACTTCAAGCAGGCTTATGACAGAGTCAAAAGGAAGGAGCTGTATAACGTCCTAAGAGAATTGGGAATTAGCCAGCAATTAATAAATATGGTACAATTAACATTGCAAAAAACGATGAATAGAGTACAAATAAAAAATAATACAAAAATTCGAGGTTAAAGAGGGAGTCAGACAGGGCGACCAATGTCATCAGTACTATTCAACTTCATTCTGAAAAAATAATAAGAAATGCGAAAATTAATAGAACGGGACTACTATACCAAATGAGACACCAATGCTTGGCCTATGCTGACGATCTAGTAGTTATAACCCGAAGTAAACGGGAAATAAAAGAAGTAGTAACGAAAGTAGAAGAAGAAGCAAAAAAAATTTTAAAAAATGGGACTACAGATAAACGAGACAAAGACGAAGTTTATGTCATGGGCAGATCAGGAATTTAGAAAAGGGCACTACTTAAAAATATACACGGAAAGAGGAAAGATATATAATTTTGAAGAAATAGAAAGTTTCACGTACCTAGGAACAGTATTTACACGTAGTCCAGAGATAAGGACTGAGATATAGACAAGATTAATGGTAGGAAATAAATGTATCCACGCACTAGGTAAACTACAAAGAAGTAAGAATATCTCAAGAAAAACAAAGGAGAGAATCTATAAGACAGTGATACGACCAATAGTGACATACGGAAGCGAGGCGTGGAGTCTAAACATATCAGAACAAAACAGGGTTAAAATATGGGAAAGGAAAGTGTTACGTAAGATTTTTGGAGGAAAAATGGTGGACGGGATATGGCTACGAAGGAAAAACCAGTAGAAGAAATGTATGGAGAAGCTAATATCGTAGTAGTCATAAAATCTCAACGTCTCCGCTGGTTGGGACATGTGGAGAGAATGCCAGAAACTAGATTACCAAAGTCCATGATGCAGAGAACAATTGGTGGCACGAAAAGGAGAGGAAGATCGAGGCCGAGATGGTGGAAGGAGGTGGAGAAAGATCTAGAACAGCTGAAGATCACTAAATGGAAAGAAAGAACTTTAAATAAGAACGAGTGGACAAGAACAATCCATCAAGCTATGGGCCTACTAGGCTCGCAGTGCTAATTTATTATTATTAATGAATAAAATATATTGCTATTTTGTTTTAGATATCAACGTTTACAGTTTCACTACAAAATTGTAAGTAACCTTTTTTTAAACCCTTGCAGCATTTTAAAGAATATTGCATTTTTACCATCTATACATCTCATTGTCCTATCATAATAAAGAAAGTGATTTTAAGAAAATTTAGCGGTAATATAATTAGTATAAGTTGGTACTTGAGGATTCTATTCATATGGTCTTGTCCGATGTGAACCTGTTCATCCCATCCAGTAACAGGGTAACACAGATGAAAGCAATAAATTAAAGTACCCTATTTAGTCCCAAGCTGTCAATTGTAAGTTAAGACCTTTTTTTACACTTTTTTCAGATTTTAACCGGAACTTGTAAAGTATTTTTGATAATTTTGAAAAAATCGATGGTTTCGAGATTGGGTCCTTTTTGCAGGGCCCCCTAAAGCGCGGGGCCCGATTGGGCGCAATCGGTCCAATCGGCTGTTTTCCGGCCCTGCGTACAGACAGACAGACACATGAGTGACGTTATAAGGGTTTTTTGGTGGTCATAGCTATAAAACTCTAAAAAGAACGGAAAACAGATTTCACTTTACACGAGTGCATCAATTTAATAATAAATTTTGAACTACTAAACCAATTTTATTAAAACAGCCGAAAATCTAACCAGATGATATAGCTACAGATAGAAATTATATTAACAGATTTGATAGTTTTTAGGGTTTTATAGGTATGACCAAAAAACTGTCTGTCTGTCTGTCTGTCTGTCTGTCTGTCTGTCTGTCTGTTCGGTAAAATTGTAGCCAAACGGCAAAACCTTGAAATTTGGCATGCTTATACAACTCTTTGACCCGCACATAGAAAAAATACTAAAACATCTAAAAAACATATCCCCCTAAAAATATAAACAAATATGTGCTCATCAAAAAATATTTTTTTAATATTCTGTGTAGGGTATCAAATCTTAGTACGTGGATTAACGATCAAAATTTTATTTTGTCAAAATTAATTATTTTGACGCGATTTATGTCAAAATTGTGCAAATTTTTTTTTGTCCCAAACCCTGTAGCCCATACGATTTAAACTAAAAATCTGAAAAAAATCTGAGTAATGTACATTGGTGTGAACCGGAATAGTACAACAGGAATTTTTTATCAGATTATGTTTTCGGAAAATAACGCTTTTTTACTTGCCCGACCTTAATATATAAGGGGCAAGTATTGTAATCGCGAAAATTTTCGATGTCGAGATTTTGACTGATGACCACGTTTCATGGTCCAGGGAATCCAAAAAACCTATTTTCGAAGTGCCGTCCGTATGTGTGTGTGTCTGTGTGTGTGTGTGTGTGTCTGTGTGTATACACGATAACTCAAAAACGGTTTAACTTATAGAGTTAGTTCTGGTACTAAAAAATTCTCCTAATAATTGGAAAGAACCCTATTGTTTTTTATTAAAATCCGAAACCGGAAACGGAAGTTATTAAACTTTAAAATTTAATAAAATTCGTAACTAGTAAACCAAGCCTTGGACAAAAATTTGTATACGACATAATTTAAGGCGGCGATTCAATCGGGGACGCAAACCAGTTTTTCGCTAGATTTGCATGCATACAAACACATTCCTATTAATCTTAAAAACAACAAATTTGAAAAGAATTTGGTTTCCTTTAGAGCGATCAGAATTTATAGTAGAACAACCTTATATTTTTATTTTTCATTAAAACTAAATAGTTTTCGAGATGAATTGGAAAATATAATTTTCTGTATCTGTATCAATGTTAAAATAGTTCAGCTGTTATCCGTTAGACTGCGGGCCGCGCGCTTCTATATCAAATTTATTTCCACATGCGCTTCGCCAATCGAAGTATTGCTTCTTTTATGGCTAGCCATAAACTGATTAGATTAGATTAGACTCTATTTAGTATTATTTTGCTACATAATCAAATATTAATACTTGGTAAATATAATTTATATGATATATTTAAAAGTAAATCTAAAGTATATAGTTTTAACTAAACATTCAAATAACAAATAGGTAAAATGACATTTTTATTTTTATTCAGTAAGGCAATAAATAAAATAGCCGAAAAAGTTTAAAATATAGTTTATTATCAGAATAATATAATAATATCTCTTAGGACTAATAAGATATCGACTTTCTTTTTGCTTATAAAGATTATCCATACAAATACCAAAAAACTTATATCAGGATTTTGTCCTAATCAACCCCTAAAAGGGTGAATCTACAATCGGGGTGAACTATACATCCCTTCGTATTTCCTGTGTATGTTGAGTTAAAACGTTTTTTTCTGGCACATAGGTATTTGCTCTTCACTTAGTTTTGGGAGATGGGGACCTTTTTTTTTTTTTTTGCTCTTCACTTGGATCTGAGAGATGGGAACCTTTCTTTTTTCTCTGTGTCCCGGTTACCCTTTACTGAAATCTGGTCACCCTACCTATATACATGTTTATAAACAAAGTAAAAACGAGTATTCTACACTAATGAGATCGTCAATATACCGGAGCGAAGCACGGGTGCTCAGCTAGTTACCTATATAAATGAATTTGTTATATGTATAACATTTGTATAAAAAAATAATATCCATTAAAATTCAAACTAAAATAAAATTATTTTAATGGATGTTGTTTTATTGTAATACTAATTTTATACATATTTTCACTAATATCATTAATATGCATACATATCTATATTAAATATGTCAATATATATCAGGGCTTCGAACCGGAACTGAACCGAAAACCGAAAAAACTGTTATTTTTGCTGAAACGAAAAAAAAAATATCGGTTTATTTCGGTTCAGATAATGTTTATGGGAGTGACCCAAAATATAAAATACATTTTATTTGGGATTATTTTTTAAACTGATGAGCAGAAAAAAATCGTAATATTTTAACTAAAATACGCATCTATTATTTGCGGGGGGTGGGGTCGACGCCCAAAACCCTCCCTGGCAGCGGCCTTGATATGATCATTACAAAATAGAGAATAAAATTTCTTCTAAATTATAGTAGAAAATAAATTTCTAATACAAATAAAAAAAATTAAAAAATTTTCGGAACTGAACCGATAACCGAAAAAACCGTTATTTTTGCGGGAACGAAAACCGGAACCGAACTGATATATATTTTTTTAATTGAACCGGAACAAAAACTGATACGAAAAAAATAACGGTTCGAGGCCCTGATATAAAGGTCAATTTTTTTTAAATAATATTAATTATTTTGTTATTGTACTGACTCGCCATTGACTATGCTAAAATGTTAGGTAATTTTATTTTTAAATTTAAGTCCGCCCGTAAATGTAAAAATTATGATTGGAAGTTCACCAGCGATAGCTATTTTTTTATTTACAAAATATGGAGGATCTTGACATTTCGCTTTTTTAGTTCGTTTGTGACTTTTGGATAAAGGTCTACGTCTGGGTGGCATATTGACCTAACAAAATATGTCATAACATCCGCCGCCCGGTGTCCGTAGGCGCCACTAGTCAAACTTAGAGCGAGATAGTTAGCTCGAATATTTTCCAAAACAGCTATCAAAACTTGCTTCTAAGCAGATAACAGGTTGATGAGTATTTTGAAATTTAAATCGCATATACAAAATACTTGTATAGTCAATACGCTACATATTAAAGTCAGCATAGCAAATACCGTAATTTTTAAAAACAGAAATTTTTTCTTATTTTCTTAGGTCAATATGCCACCCAGACGTAGACCTTTATCCAAAAGTCACAAACGAACTAAAAAAGCGAAATGTCAAGAGCCTCCATATTTTGTAAATAAAAAAATAGCTATCGCTGGTGAACTTCAATCATAATTGTTACATTTAGGGACAGACTTAAATTTAAAAATAAAATTACGTAACATTTTAGCATTTTAGTCAATGGCGAGTCAGTACAATAACAAAATAATTAATATTATTTTAAAAAAATAGACTTTTATATCAGGGCCTCGAACCGTTATTTTTTTCGTTTCGGTTTTTGTTCCGGTTCAATTAAAAAAATATGTATCAGTTCGGTTCGGGTTTTCGTTCCGGCAAAAATAACGGATTTTTTGGTTTTCGGTTCAGTTCCGAATAATTTTTTAAATTTTTTATTTGTATTAGAAATTTATTTTCTGCTATAATTTAGAAGAAAATTTTATTCTCTATTTTGTAATGATCATATCAAGGGGTGCTGCCAGGGAGGGTTTTGGGCGTCGACCCCCCCCCTCAAATAATAGATGCGTATTTTTTTTTACTTATCAGTTAAAATATTACGATTTTTTTCTGCTCATCAGTTTAAAAAATAATCCCAAATAAAATGTATTTTATATTTTGGATCACTCCCATAAACATTATCTGAACCGAAATAAACCGATATTTTTTTTTTCGGTTCAGCAAAAATAAGTGTTTTTTCGGTTTTCGGTTCAGTTTTTGCGAATTTCATGTATCTATGTCCAAGCTACGTTCTGTCGAATAAAAAATACGGTTAAAAATACCCATTTACTCCTTTAAGGGTGAAATTAAAAAAAACTGTCAAAATTATTTAGAGATATTTTAAAATGACATCTATGTGCCATTTTAAATGTTATCATGGTATGATTGCATTTATCGTCTATGACTCATATATTTCACCCCAATTTCACCTTTAGGGGTTGATTGGGAAAAAAATCCTTTCTGCAAGTTTTTTGCATTTGTATGGGTAATCTTTATATGCAAAAATCAAGTCGATATTTTATTGGTCCTAAGAGATATTAAGGAATCCTTGAAATCGAATTTCACCCTTTAACGATGCAATTTTAAAAAATTATCAAAACCATTTCGAGATATTTAAAAAAGACAACCATCAGCCAAAAATAAATTTTATGACTCAACAAATACAGGAAATACGACGGGATGTATAATTAAGTCCGAATGTAGATTCACGTATTTAGGGGCTGATTAGGACAAAATCCTGAAATACGGTTTTCGGCCTTTGTATTGGTAATCTTTATAAGAAAAAACCAAATCGATATTTTACTGGTCCTAAGAGAAATTAAAGATTCCTTGAAATCATAATTCACCCCTTTTCACCCTTTACGGATGAAATTTTAGAAAACTGTCAAAACTATTTCGAGATATTTTAAAAAGACACCTATGTGCCAGAAAGAAACGTTTTAACTCAACAAACACAGGAAATACGAAGGGATGTATAGTCCACCCCGATTGTAGATTCACCCCTTTAGGGGTTGATTAGGACAAAATCCTGATATAAGTTTTTTGGTATTTGTATGGATAATCTTTATAAGCAAAAAGAAAGTCGATATCTTATTGGTCCTAAGAGATATTATTATATTATTCTGATAATAAACTATATTTTAAACTTTTTCGGCTATTTTATTTATTGCCTTACTGAATAAAAATAAAAATGTCATTTTACCTATTTGTTATTTGAACGTTTAGTTAAAACTATATACTTTAGATTTACTTTTAAATATATAATATAAATTATATTTACCAAATATTAATATTTGTTTATGTAGCAAAATAATGCTAAATAGAGTCTAATCTAATCAGTTTATGGCTAGCCATAAAAGAAACTAATGCTTCGATTGGCGAAGCGCATGTGGAAATAAATTTGATATAGAATACAGTGACTGTATAAAGACAGTGTGGCCATACGATGGTCTCATTTTCTATTGGTCGAGCTGAAGTCCGCCATGTTTCTACCAAATTTGTTACAGATTATATATGGTTTACATGTGTTTAGCTTGTGTTTCAACAGATTTAAGTGATATTTTCAAATAATATACGTATATTTAGACGTTTAATAGTGAATATTGTTGTGTTTGTGATGAGTAATGAGTAATGTAGATAATGTAAACTGTGCACATATTTTAAATTGTCACAAATTAAAATTAAAAATAATGAAACGATTTGTTATGTTTAGGTTTAAAATTGCTGGGAAAAAAGGCTAAATGAACATAAAAAAACATTATGCCAGTAAATCAATGGATGGCTTCACAATTATAAGAAGTATTTACTTTCATTAATTTTAATGTTATTCCATGCTGTTTTCATTTTATTTTTCACCTGACCATAATTTTAGTTGAATAAATGCATAATTGATAATATATACATCAGTTTTCTTTATTAATATATCATTTATACCATGAGTTCAAAAAGAAATTGCATAAGGGTTGGCTATGGAAAATAAAAGTAATGCCAACAGAAAGCTTTAGAATTAATTTACTGTCTGAATTAATTAAATCACTCTTGTTGTCATAAGTTATTTATTGTTACATAAAGCTTGTAGTATACATCAGTGTTTCTCAACCAAAAACGCACCGCGGACCAGTAAAATATATAATTTTCTAACGCGGACCACTAATAATAATTGTTGGTTAATTTTTTGCAAGAAAACAAATATATTTAATGTGCTATTATCTGTCTCATTTTGTAATACGGAACTGACAGTAAAAGTTCATTTTTTATGTTGTATATTGACAATACATTTATAATATTGTCATAGCATTGGTTCACATGGATACGCCAAAGTCTGTTAACACCACAACAGTCACCAAAGTAACCAGATGTAGTTTCGTATTACAAATTGAGACGGATTATACTAAATAAATTTTATTTGTAGAAAATCACAGAAAGTTTACAGAAAATAAACAAAATATAAATTATTTACATAAAAAATGTGTCTAAAAAAAAACAAAAAAACTGCAAAAAAACATACGAAAACTTTCGCGGACCACTAAAATTTTTCTGCGGACCACCTGTTGAGAAACACTGGTATACATTATTTTATTTTTCCCTAGCCAACTCTTATGTAATTTCTTTTTGAACTCAGGGTAGGTATATAACATGTTCTGCTTATTCTTTTTTAATATGAAAATATCCTTTTTTTTTATATATAAACATGCGTTTTCTAAAAAATTAGAGAAATGTTGGGTTCTCTAATTTTTATAGAACCTTATCATCATTTTTTCCCTATCTTTTTATTCTAATTCTAATGTCCTGTTTGAACTTGTTTCCTTAAATTTAAAATATTCAAATTAAAATGTTTGAAACTCTCGTTTTTATAAAAAAAAAAAATGTTTTAGTTTTTATAGGTCCTCAAATAAATTTATAAAATAATAAAAACATATCTATTATATTTCCTTTCATGTCCTTTTTTAAGAATTTTTTTCACATGTTTTCTTTTATGTTGCAAACATTTCAAAAAAATACCTTCATCGGTAGGCAATTTTAATATTTATCTTAATAAATGTTGAATCATATACATGTTTTTTCTTAACAATAAATTGATATTCACATATACATAAACATAAACACGTAAAACTATTAAAAATTTAAGAACTATTATAATATATTAGGATATATTAACATTTATTCTATATAACCCAATACAAATCTGGAATAAACATGGCGGCTACAGTTCATATGGCCACACTGTCTTTATACAGTCACTGTAATATAGAAGCGCGCGGCCCGCAGTCTAACGTATAACCGCTGAACTATTTTTAACATTGATACAGATACAGAAAATTATATTTGCCAATTCATCTCGAAAACTATTTAGTTTTAATGAAAAATAAAAATATAAGGTTGTTCTACTATAAATTCTGATCGCTCTAAAGGAAACCAAATTCTTTTCAAATTTGTTGTTTTTAAGATTAATAGGAATGTGTGTATGCATGCAAATCTAGCGAAAAACTGGTTTGCGTCCCCGATTGAATCGCCGCCTTAATGTATTTTTGAAGATTTACCTAAATCTTCTTTTAAATTATTTTTTTTTTTTTTATTATTATTATTTTTTTATGGGAGGGCAAGTCTAGCGGAGGTCTCCCTTCGCCACTGGTTGTGTTTTTTTGTTGACGATGTAAATATTTAAAATGTTATATAAGACTTACTGTCTTATTACATCTTGTCCATTACACCTTGAAAGCGTATTTACGCTTTCAAGGTGTAATGGCGTTCTCGCTTTCTAAATTGAAAACTCGGGTTCGGTTCCAGACGGAGACAATTTTATTTTTGCTGTTTTTTTTTTGCATTTTTATTTTGTTTAAATTAATTTATCAAAATTCTAGTTATATTTTAGCAAATGTTGCATATAATTTTTAAAAGCGTAAATTTAATAACCAGTGGCAATTGTTGAAATTATAATTTAATTCTATGTTTTAATGTGTACGAAATCAGAGGGGCGAAGCTTATGACTTAAAACAACCAATGAAAGCCATAGGCGCAATATTCAAAATCTTAATGAACCTTGCTATATAAAAAAAAAATCAGCTGTGGCCACCACAGGTCCGACCGCCATCACAAAGTACTTGTATAAAATACATTCTTGTAGCAGAATAGAAATAACTTTGCCTAATATTTTCTAACAGAGATATTATTTATCATAACCATTGAAATGTTACATATATTTATGAAAAAATAGATACTTCGAAAAAAATTTCAAAAATTATTCGTTTTATCAAAAAATGTTACAAATAAAAGTTGTTAGTTATTGCTTTTATAGCAACTTTTATCAAATACATTTTTTCGAATTATTTTTCTGTTGTTAAATATTCGCAAAAATCTTAAAATCGACACGAGTAAACTCCCATTTTTTGTCACCCGATTTTTACCAAAAGTTGATCAACTCGTGCTATTGATGTCAAAAGCTTAAATATGAAGTTTCATAAAAAACTTTTCAGCCGAATTTACTCTGCACGTGTAATTTCATCTATTTTTTCATACTTATATGTAACGTTTCCATGGTTATGATGAATAATCAGAGCCGCAGTAAGGAAAACACGCGCTAGGGGCAGAGCCGTGTTTTGGCGCCCTTGGTAAATAAAAACAAGGTTCTTACCTCTCAAAATTTAAGTGATAAGCAAAAAAAAAGGTTCTCACCTCCCAAAATCAAAGTGACGAGCAAAAAAAAAAAGGTCTTCATCTTAAATAATATACTTCTTAGAAAATATTAAGCCAAGTTATTTCTACTCTGCTGCTAGAAGTACTTTGTGATGGCGGTCGGTTCTATGGTAGCCACAGTTGATTTTTTTGTAATCACTTGGATTTGGGGAGGTAAATTTAATCAATATACTTTATTTGCCAATGGTGTCAAAAACATTGCTACGGCTCTATATATGCTACGATATACAAAAAGTGGCTACGTGCAAAAATAGCTGTTAAGTAGGTATAATTTATATTTGTCAATCGAAGTATCATATCTAATCTAGTAAAAGATGCTCACACTTGCAACACAATTCAAAAATTATGTTTTGGTTGCCAGTGGCGTCGAAAGACGGGGGAATCCGATACGAACTATCGGCCAAACTTCAGGGTCTCGGACTGATTTGTAGGGTTTTGTAGGTATGGTTAGAAGAAGACTACTAGAACATGGTTGAGAGGCTTCAAAGCAAGGAAAAAACCCCGGCTTTCAGAGAAAAATAAAAAAAGAAGGCTTCATTGGGCGACAATTCACAAAAACTGGAAACATGATGATTGGGAAAAGGTACTTTGGTCAGATGAGACAAAAATTCAGTTAATTTTGAAACACATTTATTGCTTCTCAATGAAAAAATTTAAATAATAGAAAATTGTTATGAAAAAAAAAAATCATCAGTTAATACTGAGACTTAAATTGAGATTATTGTTTATAGCTTTTTGGCACCCTTGGGGCGGTTTATGTAAGACGAAGGCCCGGAGAAGAGTTTCATCCTGACTGTGTGGTCCCTACAGTTAAATTTGGTGGGGGTAGTGTAATGATATGGGGCTGCATGATAGCGTCAGGCGTGGGAGAAGTGTTTGTGTGTGAGGGAAGGATGAATTCTTCTTCTTATATCAAAATGTTATCGACTGTTTTAAGACCTTCTGTGCATAAATATTTCACGAACGATGACCAATCTACATATTTATTCCAACAAGATAATGCACCATGCCATGCAGCTGCCACTTCTCGAGAATGGTTTCAAAAACAACAAATTTCCGTTTTTGATTGGCCGGCATATTCTCCCGACTTAAATCCAATTGAGAATTTATGGCCAATTTTAAAGAAAAATGTTGCTAAACACAAGGTTCAATCAAAGCTGGAACTAGTTAAGAAAATAAAAGAGGAATGGGGTAAAATTAGATGCCAATATGTCACAAAGGATAGCTGCTAACATAATATTAAATATATCAATGTTCATAATTATATATATATATATATATAAACCATCAACCACGGTGTGGTGTAGGTTATTCTACGCTTTCATCTTCTATATTAATTTTCTTGTAGTGGCATTTCTTTATGTACAAATTTGGCCCATTCCTTTCTGTTCGTTGCTAGCCTTTTCGCTTCGTTAATCGTTTTTCCTCTTGCTTTTAGTATCTTCTTTATAGTTTCATCCCATGTAAGACGTGGTCTTCCTTTTTTTTTTCTTCCCTTGTGTTTTGGTCTCCCATATTGTTTTTACCTGTCTTGTGTTCTGCAGCCTCTGTATATGTCGCCACCAACGCAGATGTCTCTTTTCGATAAACTTGTGTACTGGTTCTATTTGTAATTTATTTCTTATGTCAATGTTGCGTATTTTGTCTCTTTTAGTTATACCTTTTACTCTTTTTAGATATTTTATTTCTATCGCTTGAATTTTACTCTTCTCTCTTGTCGATTCCAAGATAACTCCGAAAGTTCCAAGATTCACATCCGAAAGTCAGAATCAGTCTATATATCGATTTGTAAACGTTCATTTTATTTATTTTTATTATTTCCTTGTTTTGTATGTCGTAAAAAAGTTTCATTGTTTTCTCAATTCTTGTATTAATTTCCATTTCTTGCTTTCCATTTGGTTAAATATTAATTCCCAGATATTTGAAACTATCTACTTGTTCTATATTGACGTTCTTTATGTTTATATTCAAGTTTTCTTGTTCTTCTATAAGCATGATTTTTTTTCTTATTTACTTTCATGCCATATTCTATACATACTTAGTTCCATTTGTTTAGATTTTCTTGCAGTTCGTTAATTTCTTTGGCTATAATTACAATGTCATCAGCGAACACTCCTTCTGATATTTCTGTGATACGCATATTTCTGATTCCGACTTGTAATTTCGATACTTCGTTCTTGCATTTTTTTAAACAAATGAAACCTCTTAATTCGTGGATGCACAAACAAATATTTATTTTTGAAAATTCTTTTTTTTATAGGATTTTTTTCAATATAATGTCAAAAAAAAATTGTCCCTCCCCCTATCTCCCTGAGGGGTTGAACTAAAAATCTGAAAAAAATCTCAATAATGTACATTGATAAGAACCGGAATAGTTCAACAGGAAACTTTGATCAAATTGTTTTATCGCAAAATATTATTTTTTTTTGTGTCATCAAAAAAAATATATTTTTTTAATTTATTGCGTGGTATCAAAAGAAAGGTCGTAAGACGTGTATAAAGGAACGGGAAGTAGTTTTTCATATATATATATATTTTTTATTTTAAAACGATGTTTTTCAAAAAAGTACTAAAAAATCAGTGACCTGCACCTATGGGGTTAAATTAAAAATCAGAAAAAATTCTAAGCAATATATTGCTATGAACCGGAAACGTAGGAGAGGATTTTTTTTTATCTGATTTCGTTTTTGGAAAATATTGCAGTCTTCGTGTTATTTTTTTTTTTTTTTTTTTAATTTGTGGGGATATTAAATGGAAACTCTTTAAGTGCAGATTAAGGAACAGTAATTGATTTTTGAAATACATTTCATTTTGACTAAATTTTGCCAAGTATGAAGATTTTCGTTTAATATCTTAGCTAAAATTAAAACCAGTGGCGAAGGGAAACCTCCGCTAGACTTGACCTCCCATAAAAAAATATTTAAAAAAAAAAAAAAATAATATTTAGATAAATCTTCAAAAATACATCAAATTATGTTCTATACAAATTTTTGTCCAAGGCTTGCTTTACTAGTTACGAATTAATTATCATGACCATGGAAACGTTACATATAAGTATGACAAAATTGAGACTTGGAAAAATTTTAAATAATTTTACAAAAAAAAATTCGAAATTTTTCGTTTTATCAAAAAACGTCTCAAATAAAAGTTATTAGTTATTGCATTTATAGTAACTTTTGTTCAATAAATTTTTTCGAAATATTTTTCTGTTGCTAAATATTCGCAAAAATCTTAAAATCGACACGAGTAAACTCCCATTTCTAGTCAACCGATTTTCATAAAAAACAATAGGGTTCTTCCCATTTAATAGGAGAATTTTTTAGTACCAGAACGAACTGTTTAAGTTAAACCGTTTTTGAGTTATCGTGTATACACACAGACACACAGACAGACAGACAGACACACACACACACGCACACATACGGACGGCACTTCGAAAATAGGTTTTTTGGATTCCCTGGACCATGAAACGTGGTCATCCGTCAAAATCTCGACATCGAAAATTTTCGCGATTACAATACTTGCCCCTTATATATTAAGGTCGGGCAAGTAAAAATATATTTGTATATACATGAATACATTTTGTTATGGGTAGAGAAGAGGTACGTAAATTTATTTAACAAATATTGACTAGGAAAATAAATAAATAACTGGCCGGTTGCTGGTATTCCATTTACAGTAGAGAATCTGTTAGTTTTTCATATAGTCGCAATATAAACAATGTCTCTGTAGGCGTTATGCTCTTGCGTGACAAAAGATCGCCCGCAGTGATGCCAGGTCTGGATTTGATTGATATTTTTGCAATTAAACAAAAAAAAAAAAAAAATGCGTTAGATATATATTATGGTATTATTAGAGATATATGATACATGGTAGAAAAAATCTAACTGCAACCTCCTTGTCGTGCCTATTGATTTAAATGATTTAAGACCAACATTTGTAATTTTGTTATGTAGTGACAGGCATTCTTTGTTTGGCGTTCTAATACTCATCATTCACTGACTAAATACCTACAAAACACTGAAATGTGTGAAAATTCACACCTCACTCAATTTTTACTTGCCCGACCTTAATATATAAGGGGCAAGTATTGTAATCGCGAAAATTTTCGATGTCGAGATTTTGACGGATGACCAAGTTTCATGGTCCAGGGAATCCAAAAAACCTATTTTCCTATGTGTGTGTGTCTGTGTGTCTGTGTGTCTTTGTGTCTGTGTGTCTGTGTGTATACACTATAACTCAAAAACGATTTAACTTAAAGAGTTCGTTCTGGTACTAAAAAATTCTCCTATTAATTGGGAAGAACCCTATGTTTTTTATTAAAATCCGAAACCGGAAACGGAAGTTATTAAACTTTAAAATTTAAAAAAAATCGTAACTAGTAAACCAAGCCTTGGACAAAAAATTGTATAGGACATAATTTGATGTATTTTTGAAGATTTACCTACATATTTTTTTAAATTAAAAAAAAATATTTATTTTTTTTTTATTATTTTTGTTTTTTTTATGGGAGGGCAAGTCTAGCGGAGGTCTCCCTTCGCCACTGGTTTTTTAACTAATCCCTGTCTAATTTTATTCATGATTGTGTTGCATAATTTCCATAGAGTTTTAACGTGCAGTAAGTTAATCCTATATTTTTTATTAGTATAATTTCATGTATACTGATTCTTTAAAAATATATGTAACAAATAATTTTAATGGGTCATTCCATGTCAAGTGGTTTAATTTTTAAAGTTTACCACCTTGACAGATTTTGATGAAACTTTGTGTGTTGAATCTTACGTGGTTCGATTAACTTTGGTAAAGTTTAAGATTAGCCATTGGAATACTTGGAGTGAAAGAGGTTTTTGTTTGATACTGCGACTAGGGATATGCGATACTGAGATAGTATCGATATTTGGGTATCGATAATATCGAATAAAAATTATCGATACCAGTATCGTATCGAAACAAAATATCGATATTTTCAAGAATCGAAAGGAAAAATGAATACATTTTCTATAAAACGTAAAAACCATTTTAATCTTAAAATAACAATTTAATTGTTTTATAATAATGAATAGATTAAAGTATTCAGTAAGTAATGCCCATATCAAACATTTAGGTGGAACTAAATGGGAATTTCTTTCTTTTGTTTGTCACGAGTCATGAGAACGGACCTTGTTTGGGTTATTTCATTTTTCAGGTTAGTATGTGAAAATTTAAAATTCCAACAGTGAAACTGTTCTGTCAGTGAAACCATGGAAACGTATGACATTTATTTAAAACTTTAATACTTTTTTACATATTTTGAGGACAAAACAAATAATGAAATGGGAAATTATTATTAAGAATGTCAAAAAATTAAAATGCAATGAAAAAGACATTTTATAATGACAATCAATTTAATCTAGAATTTGCTATGTGAGTAGGATTTACAAAGCGTAAATAAAATGACCAAAAGTTAATAGATAAAACTTACTATATTTCAAAATTTAGTTCCGCCTAAACGTCTGGAGTAGCCTATATATGCCGTTCACTTTTTTAAAAACAAACAGTATTTTGCACTTTTGAAATTGTATATCAGGTTGGTATTAAAAAATGGTTAAAAATTGTAAGGCAATGGCGCCTATAGGTCTGAGTGATTGTTTAAAATATAATTAAACACTCCATTCTTCTTCATTGCAAGCACCGAGAAAAATCAGTTTAGTAAGCCTTTTGCCCAGAAGCCTATTTTTGTCACTGCATACAGTGGCTCCTGCTATCGAAAATAAGCGCTCTGAACTGAGGTTGATACTGACGTATCGGAAGATTAGTATCGATACTAAAATCGCGATATCGATACTGGTATCGTATCAGTAGTATCGGAACATTCCTAACTGCGACCATGTACAGTATTCCTGTGAAAAGTTTGCAACTTCGAGTAAAATATTTCCTCGATTATATAAGCCAAACAAATGAAACTTTGCGATCTAATACAACTTTTCATGATCTATTGAATGGAACTAATGCGAAAATTTATTTTTTAAACTGGCATGGATAAGGGGTCTCAAAGTGGACACAAAAATTAATGCACTAAAAAAATTTCAAAGTTTAGCCTCTTGTAGCTCATGTAATAATAATAAGGATAAAAATATTTGACCTATGAAAAAAATATATGATCTACAGAATAGTACCTATGAAAATAATAGTTTACCTATGCATTAAATAATTGATCTATGGTTTTAATTTTTGACCTATGGAATTAATTATTGAGCTATAGAAATATTTATCGACCTATGAAAATAATTATCAACCTATGTAAATATTTAATAGATCTATGGAAATAATCATATACCTACTGATATAATTATTGATCTATAAAATTCGATCTATAAAATTAATACTTGACCTATAAGTACTCTTGCTAGTTAGTAAGGGTTTGGTTAAAAGAAGCCAAGCGAAGCGAGCTACCCATCTTCTAGTTTAATGACAAAACACTATCTTAGGTTAGGTTAGGTTAGTAAGGGTTTGGTTAGAAGAAGCCGAGCGAAGCGAGTTACCCATCTTCTAGTTTAATGACAATACAAACTCTAGATATATGAATCATTCAAATAATTTTGGAACCTGTTAGTTTACAACTGATTTTAAGGTTATATTCACGGATTAGTTAGGTTATGTTTTATCATAATGCTACTAGTCAATAGATGTCACTACTGTCTATAGGAAGTTTATTATAGATCAACAGGGCCGTATTAAGAAATTCGGCGCCCGTGGGCTACTAAAACTAATGCGCCCCTCTTCGTAAGAAAATTCACAGAATAGCAAACGGTAAGGTGACCATTTTCTTAAGAAGGCAATGCGGGACGGAGCAAAAAAAAGGTCCTCATCTCCCAAATCCAAGTGAAGAGCAAAAAAAAGGTCCTCACCTCCCAAATCCAAAATGCGGGATGAATGGTCACCCTAGTAAACGGGGGAAAAAAAAATTGCCGCCCCAAAAATCTTGCGCCCTGGGGCTATAGCCCATTTAGCTCTGTGGTTAAGGCGGTCATGTAGATCAATTAATAATTTTCTATAGATCAACTATTAATTTACTATAGATAATTTTTTAATTATCTATAGGTAAATGATTGATTTTTCTATAGGTAAAAATATAAAATTTCATAGGTAATATTTGAATTATTAATAGATCAAAAAATTAGTATCCTAATAATAATAATAATAATAATATTTATTCATGTTATTAAAATTTAAATTTTTTACTTTCATCATAATATAAAATATTAGTACAATTTACAATAAAATAAAACATATTAAAATATAAAAAATATTATTACAATTTACAATAAAATAAGACATATTAAAATAACAAGTTAGAAATTGCGAGACATATAAGTGAAAAAGCTGCAGCATCATGTAGAGAGTTTGTTAAAATTTTCCGCTAGATACTCGTCAAAGATATAAAATGCCTTGTTAATTAGGAAAGATTTTAGTTTGATTTTGAATAATTTCATAGGTAATTTTTTTATTTCACAAGGGAGAACAATATTAAATTTAGTGGCATAATAGTTCAACGAGTATCTAGTTGAGGCCAGTCTTGTATAAACAGGCCTGATTAGTTCTTTGCCACGGGTATTGTAGCTGTGAACATCTTTTTGCAGTTTTTGTCTTTAAAATTAAAGTGGACATGCGTCAAGCAGCAATAAATGTACAAACAGGGAAACGTCAGAATACCTAAATTGAAAAAAGAACTTCTGCAATCATCTCTCTATACTAAACCGCTAACAATACTAACAACACGTCGCTGCAAACCAAAAATTCTTTCGGCATGAGAGGAATGCCCCGAGGCTAATAAGGCATGGGCGACATAATCATAAATCTTTCTCTGCAAAATTTGGTAATTTCCTTCTAATCCCCAAGCCTAATTTAAAATCAAATCTCATTATATATAATATAAATTATATTTCTTGTCACTTTGTGAACTTAATACCAACGACTTCTGCTCTGGAGCTTTTAAATAAGAAGAAAATTTCATAATCCATGCCGAAATTAACTCTAAGGCGGATTCAGTATTTACTGGATTCAAACGCATTCGGTTTCTATCACCCCTCCAAACAGATTCCATAATAGAAAATATTCGTTCCTCAAATGCCTTACTAACTGGAATAGAAATGACTTAAGAAACATTTTTTTTTTATTTTGTACACATTATCGACCGTTTTAAAAATTGCCACCCATGTCTTTTCGCTACTTGAACAGCTGGAATCATTTCGTAATTCGGTAACATATTGTCTAATTAGATTTATTTCGTCATATAATCGATCTTCATTAATTTTAATGTTTAATAAAAATGCAATTATCACATGTTTCATGCAGTTAAATGTTTGACACAACTGTTTTCAAAACCATAATATTTTTGTATGTAGGTTTAGGTGTAGACTTTGTATTGTTAACCCGAAGAATTTTATTGAGAACCCGGAGCCTGAAAATTGGTCGTCAAACTCCGCGTCAAAATGACTATGTTGGCAACCCTACTACAGTTAGATATTACAGAATACGAAAAATGTTAAAGTTACTATGAAAGTCACTATAAAAGTTATCTTGTAGTAATTGTTACAGAATTGATCTGACTGTCGCCCAGATGATGTAATTAATAGTGCAAACAGCACGGAAAGGAGGTGTTCTGGAACACAACAAACGTCTTGTCTTTCAGGTTAGTAAAATAAATGAGCAGGGCCATGTGGGTGCATAAACATTATCAAGACGTCATTTTCCTCCACTGATACTTCAACAACGTTGCCCGCCTATCATTTGTTATCGTAAATACAAGCAACGGAACAACCAGGGAGCAGTTGTGATTTTCTCAAGTTTGGCACTATATTTTGCAAATTAGAAGTTTGCAACGATTGGCCTGAAACTCAAGACGTTTGTCGGGTGCCAGAATAACACCTCCTTTCCATGCTGTCTGCTCAATAGTTACATCATCTGAGCGACAATATCAGTTTTCAGAAACTACTTTGGCAAAGGTTGCTTATAAATTAAATAAAATACAATGAAGAAATAATACACTTTAGAACATCGGCCTGGGAACCAACAGAAGATACCCACTCAAGGCTTTGGAACCTCGATGAAGAAATCAGGACTGCAGGCTTGGCAACCTGAAACAAAAAACCCACCCGTAGCTGGTATTGCACAGCTATCGGGCGTGATCTCTATGGCGATGACGTTGCTGATTCAAATATTTTGAACTGGTAGTGGCAATGCTACCATGGACCAACGCAATCAAGTATTTCCCTCATAAAATTGCAAAAGAACATATAGCAAGCACAACTTGAAGAGCTGACCATATTTAGCTCTTAATGTATGCCATTACCGCAGAAACTTCTATGACCTTTGACCCTTATTTTCAGCACTCGTGTTGAAAAATGCGACCAACTGTTAAGGGGGATCTGAAATATACTCTTCCTAATAGACTTGGTTTGAAAATGTTTCTGGATGACTCTTTTTTGTAAAAGCTGGTTAAAAATACCCAATTTTTGACACTTTTTGTAAAATCACAAAATTTAAAGTGAAATTGTAAAGTAAGATTAGCTTATGAGTTCAAATTGTATATTTGAAAACAGGGACAGAAAGAAATAGACAAAATTTTGCAAAGAAAGCTTCATTATTACAGGAGCTACAAATGGCTAAACTTTGAAATTTTTTAGTGCATTAAATTTTTTGACCCACTTTGCGGCTTTTTATCTATGCCAGTTTAAAAAAATAAATTGCTGCATTAGTTCAATTCAATAGATCAGTGATTCTTAAAGTGGGGGTCGACAAAAAATATTTGGGGGGTCGCAGAAAAATTGATGACAGATCAATTTTTTTTAATAGTCGTTTGTTTGCAAATTTATGTAAGGATATGGGAGTGGATTGCGAACAACTTTTACTACATACAGAAGTAAGGTGGTTGTCAAAGGGACGAGCCTTAAAACGACTAATAGGGTTGAAAGATGAGATAATGATATTTTTATCAGAAACAAAGTCCGATTTTTCTAATCTCTTCCACAATGAAACTTGGGTTTGCAAATTGTGTTATTTGTCAGATTTATTCGAGAAACTAAATGAACTGAATATGTCCCTGCAAGGTGAGAACACGAACATATTAATTTTGTATGATAAAATTCATGCGTTTATGAAGAAGATAAACTGATAGAAATCAAGTGTCGAAAATGGTACGTTCCTAATGTTTTCAGGTACATATGATTTTATAACTGAAAATAATTTGGATAATATTTTAATTAAGAAAATCATAATTGACCATTGTCATGTATGGAAGAATAATTTAAAACGTATTTTCTATCAGATTTAAATAGTGAACAGTTTATCTAGGTGCAAAAACCATTTCTTGTAGAAAAGGAACAAGTGAAACATCTCCAGGGTTGGACTGGGATTAAAATGTGTACCGGGAAATCTGGAGGAAGTCGGGCCACTATATATATATATATATATATATATATATATATATATATATATATATATATATATATATATATATATATATATATATATATATATATATTTATCATTTTGATTTTCGGGCCAATTGACCCTTCGGGCCACCGGGAAATTCCCGGTATCCCGCCGGGCCAATCCAACCCTGAACATCTCCCATTAAGTGCCCAAGAAGAATTTGCCGAATTTAGTTGTGATACAAAACTTAAAACCGAGTTTAGTAAGCAAACATTGAATTCTTTTTGGCTTAGTTTGAAAACTAAGTCCACTACTCGCTGAATTAGCAATGGCAGTGCTCTTACGATTTGCAACCACTTATTTATGCGAAATGGCATTTTCAGTAATGACCAACATCAAAAAAAAGCAGCGCTCTCTTCTTAGCAACATAGAATTCGCTATGAGACCTGCACTGACCGATATTAAATCCAGGTTTAATTTATTGTGCCAAAATAAGCAGGCTCACCCATCACATTAAATTTAATTTAAAACATGTTTAGTAAACTCAATTAGTTAAGTTAATGTCGAAACATATACAGTAATACCCCGCTACTCGACGTTAATTCGTTCTGAAAAAGCGTCGAGTAGCGATTACGTCGAGTGGCGAGTCGAATTTCTCCATAAGAAATAAAGGGAATCATATGTACATATATACAAATACATATACATATAAGGAAATACATATATGTATATGTTTTCCTTTTAGCTATGCTTGCATTTCTATCCTTTGGACCCATAATTATAAATATAAATCACTTATTTTAGCAAAAAACAAAAAGTTCATAGCTGCACTAAATCTGAGTTGTTGTCGTCAAGATATCTACAGTCTGTTCCAAACGGTTAGGCGGAACTAAATGGGAATTTTGTTCTTTTAGGTTGTCACGAGAAGGGACCTTGGTAGGGTTATTTCATTTTTCACGTTGGAATGTCAAAATTTAAAATTCCAACAATGAAACCATGGAAACGAATGATATATGTCAAAATTTAATTATTTTTTTTATATATTTTAATGACAAAAATATAAATAAATGGGAAATTTGTAATAAGAATGACATAAAAATTAACATATAAAAAAATGACATTTTAAAATGATGAAAAAAATTACCAAAAAATGTTTATTGTAAGTATGATTTACAAAGCTTAAACAAAACGGCCGAAAAGCACGATTTAAACGATGAAAGTAACTAGATTGCAAAATCTAGTTCGGCCTAACCGTTTGAAACAGACATTTTGCTTTGTTTACCAAAATATGTATCACGTGATCGGTACTCGATCACGCGTCGGATAGCGATGCTTCCGTCGACTCTCACTCTCGACATTTACGTCGATTGGCGAAAACGTCGAGCTAAGAGGCAGTCGAGTAACGGGGTATTACTGTACATAGAATATTTTGTTCAAAGATGTATCAAAGATAAGTTATTAATTTTTATTGATACCAAAAATAAATCTGCTATTAATCAAAATTATGAGCGTTTCAATGCAATTAAACAAAAGAAATTAACTTCTCCTGAATTTTTTTTTTTTATTTATTTATTTATTTATTTAAAGGCTGCGCAACAGAACAAATCCCTGGAGTGGGATGTTCCAATTACAGCGCAACGCATAACGCATGAATTGAAATTAACCCCCCCACCCTGAGATGTTTTTCTACACATACCCATTCTTCGGGGGGTCCTTTGAAATTTTTAAGTGCAAAAGGGGTCGCGGACCAAAAAGTTTGAAAAACACTGCAATAGATCATATAAAGTTGTATTAGATCGCAAAGTTTCATTTGTTTTGCTTATAAACCCAAGGAAATATTTTGACTTAAAGTTGCAAAAATTTTACAGGAATACTGTACATGGCCATAGTATGGTATCACACAATGAGCTAGAACTCCACAAGTTTTCCACTGGCGGATCTTAAACTTTATCAGAATTCACTTGGGTAATGTAAAATTCCGTGTAAAAAGTTTCATTCAAAATCTGTGACGGTGAGGTGGGGAGCCCTAGACTAGGGATGGGAAAAAAAATATCGATGTTTGTTTTAAAAACATTGATGTTTTTACCATCGATGGTCAGCTGGCGATAGTATCGATAAACCATCGATGTCTACTACCGATGTCGATGTTTAAACTTTGAAATTTAGAAACAACCGCTAGAGGCGCTGGAATCTTAAAAATTTAATTCTTATTAAAATTAGTACACAAAATATAAGCGCCATCTATTGTGATATAACAATACTAATAGTGTTAGTTCTTATTCTTCTTAGCAGTTAGCAGAATACGAAAAAATAAGAAGAAACTTCTAATTTTTGCAAACAATGCGAACGACCAGCAGCGGCTTTAAGGGGGGGGGGGGGCGCCAGGTCAGGAAGAGCGGCGGACGGTCAGGTCATCACTTGGATTTGGAAGGTGAGGACCTTTTTTTTGCTCTTCACTTGAATTTGGGAGGTGAGGACCTTTTTTTTGCTCTTCACTTGAATTTGGGAGGTGAGGACCTTTTTTTTTGAGGGATTTTTATGAGGGCGGCAAAAAAATCTCGCCCGGGGCGCCAGACTTGCTAAGGCCGGCTCTGCGAACGACCAACGACGCCAACACACTTTTTCTTTTTGAGTCTTGTTGACACTTTCCCAGTTGTTATTCCTCCAATCCCTGGATTTTTGTAAGTTGTCATTAGCTATTTTTTTATATATTGAAGTTGGCTTTTCCTGAACAAAATGATCAAAAACTTCAATTAATCGGTAAAAGTAACTAGAATTGAAAATCTAGTTCCGCCTAAACCAAAGGAACAGACTTTATTTCAACTTAAAAAAGTATAAAAATAATTGTGTATTTATTTTTATTTATTTATTTATTTATTTTAAATCAATTTTACGTAACTCATATTTTATTATTTAATGTTATAATTTTAAATTATGTGACTAACTAGGTATAACAAATTTTATTTATGTACTTATTTATTTTAGTTATTTATTTATTTATTTTAAATCAAATTTTGCGTAACTCATATATTTTTTATTATTTGACTTTTTTATATTTAACTGTATTATCATCTATCTATAACTATTAATTATTCATGTAAACTTAGTACCGACACCATTCAGCTGTAATTTGATAATGTATTCATATAACAATATTAATTATGTAATTTCTAACTGATTCTAAATCTTTTTAGCTCTGAGGAAGATTTGATTAAAATCGAAACGTAAGCTTAGTTAAATAAACTTTTTTATTTATTTCTACACCTGTCCGACTCCCATAAACTTAACTATTATAATTGTGTATGACAGTGAAAAAATAACAAAAAAAGATCATACAAATTATCTAGGTTTAATTGTAGACAACTTTCTTAGATGGAACCATCACATTGAAAAAATTTGTAGAAGCCTCAGAAAATCAATCTTCATTTTGAAGAAATTAAGATATATTCTACCCTTTCCTAAATTAAAAATATTTTATTTCTCTTTTGTTCAATCTATTTTACAATATGGCATCTTATGCTGGGGAGGGACTACTAATAATTACATAAATAACATTCATATTTTACATAAACATATATTAAAAACAATGTGCTTTAAACCTAGAATGTATTCTTCAAATTTAATTTATAAGGAAACCCAACTGTTTAGTATCACTCAGCTATATATTTTGGCAATCATTACAAAAATTTATAAAAATCCAAACATAATTGAATACTCCAAACATAACTATGCTACAAGATTAAAAATAAATAATTTTTCAATTCCATATAAACATAATAAGACAAAATCAGAATGCTACTACCTTTTCTACATTAGCGTCATTCACAATAATTTTAATAGTTACTTAAAGACAAATAATATTGAATTAAATGTTCTCAATAAAAAAAGCATATTTAAAAAATGGACATCCTCACTTAATGCAAATGAAATTAAAGAAATATTTCAAAAATAACTTTATGTATTTCTACCTCTCTAATTCACATACTTGTACTTATGTATAAATATATATATATGTATAAATTAAAATGCATAGTAGATACATTTATCACCAACTACGCATATTTAAATTAAACTATATTACCACGCGCTGAACTAAGTTCTTTGTGGGCTTAACCTCTTGGAGGTTATTATTATTATTATTATTATAATATGGTACAAAATTGTATATATGTCTCCTATGTATGTAGATATATTTCTATATTTCTGTATATGTATCTTGTACTATTATTGTTATTTATGATAATAAACTATTATTATTATTATTATTAAACAGTGTTATTTTTATGTTAAATAATATAAAATTAACATTAAGATTACTATATTAGTATTGTAATAAAATCCAATATTTCATTTTAGAAATGTAAAAATAGTAAGGTCTGTTCCTTTGGTTTAGGCGGAACTAGATTTTCAATTCTAGTTCCTTTTACCGATTGATTAAAGCTTTTGATCATTTTGTTCAGGAAAAGTCAAGTTCAATATATAAAAAAATATCTAATGACAAATTACAAAAATGAAAATTGCGGTTAGATCCGCCTAATCGTTTGGAATAGACTATAGGTACAAATTAGGATTATTATATTGGGTATAATAATATTAATGTGAAATTAATTACTATTAAAAAGGCCTATTTCTATTTCAAAATCTAATAAATGCTTTTTGTGTATTATGTGTTACTTTTTTCGTATTTTATCTTTACATTATTAAATAAAACCTATATAATATAAATAAAGAGCTTTTTTTAATATTAATAAAACATCGATGTTTCCGATACATCGATGTTTTTCCTTCGATGTTTTTTCAACATCGATAGTAAGCGCAGATGTTAACAACGATGTTAAACATCGATGTTTTGCCTTCGATGTAGAACCCTACCCTAGACCACTTGATATGGAATGACCCTAATGTAATCCTGTATGTATTCAACGTTAGTACCTAGGTGCATGCTACTGGTAAGTTGGTATCTAGGATACCTACCAATTATGCGGAGACAGTGATTTTGTATTGTTTGTAAATTTCTAATTGTTGAATTGCTGGCTATTGCGGCTTAAGGTTGTTCTTCGATTAATTTAGGGTACCAAAAGTGTACAAGTCCAAATTTCCCTGTTATTGTTCACTTCTCCAAACAGTCAAGTAGCCACTACTCCAGTTGGTCAGAGTGAACGAGCAGTTAAATTACTTATATCTCAGGGGCGAAATGTGCAGGGGCCGAAATGTGCAGGGGCCGAAATGTGTAGGGGGCGAAATATCCGGGGGGGTGACATGTGGAGGTTCGAAATGTGGGGGGCGAAATGTGAGGGGCGAAGTTTCCGGATCCCGACTGAGATAGCCAATGTGTGTTTATATGTTTGTCTCATTAAAACAACTCAGTAACTACAAAGTTTGGAAAGCTATCCACAATTGACAACGTATAATCTATTAAATTTAGAGGTCTGAACGGATGTTCGCCTTACCGCATGACAAACTTGTGAGTGACAATTAACAGTGCACAAGCCATAGTCTATAGTCTACTAATATAAGAGCTCAGAACGCAGCTTTATTTTTTCTGTCGTTCTTAAAATCTAATCTGTTAATAAATCTTATTTTGATGGTTCGAATAATGTAACCTTTTTTGTTGTTTTGTGAACTGAGAATATCTTTTAAATATAGATCCCACTAACGCTTATCAAAAGAACATCAAACAGGTAGTTAAATCTTGCGATTCAATTTTTGATAACTCTAAGAGACAGCACTCTTCAGCACCAATTTTATATGGACTTCCTAAACTTCATAATGAAGATTGTCCTATTAAACCCGTAGTGTCGTATTGTAATGCCCCATCATATAAACTCTGTCAAATCCTTAACAAATTATTACCTACCTTTATTAATTTCAAACCACAATTCACTGTAAAAAATAGCTATAATAGTTTCCTTTGACATTGTTAGTTTGTTTAATTCTGTCCCTATAGAACAACTTAAAATTATAATAGACAAGAACTGAATAACACACCCGAAAGCGACGAGTTAAAAATAGCCCTATACACTTGTTTAGAACAGAATTATTTCAAATTTAATGACATAATTTACAAACAAACAGACGGACTACCTATGGGGTCACCTCTTTCGCCCCTATTAGCAGACATATTTATGGATGATTTTGAAAACTTAATTTTTAACTCTAATAATGCCCTTAAAAAACATGTTTCGTGGTGGTTATTAAGATATGTGGACGATATTATTTGTTTTTGGACTGGCACCGATAGGCAGTTGGATCTGTTTTTTAATAACCTTAACAAATTAAACCCCAAAATACAATTTACTATTGAAAAAGAACTCGACAATAAAATTAATTTTTTGTATCTCACTGTTACACATCATGATAATAACTTCTCTTATAGTATATATAGAAAACACACCTGTACCGATACCATCATTCCTAGATCATCATTTCACCCTTTTAACATCAAATTATCAGCACTTTATAGTTACTTCCACAGATTAATAAATATTCTTATGTCCCATGAAGATTACAATAAAGAATTAAATATAATTTTACAAATAGCTAAATATAACGGTTATAGCCCCTTTACAAAATTATTAATAAAAGATATAAACAACGCCTAAAAACAAAAAAAAAATCACAATGAGCCTTCTCCCTAAGATAAAATATATGGACGTATTCCCTTTAAAAGTCACAGTAGTTATATAATAGCCAACCACTTAAGAAAACAGAATATTCAGGCAGCTTTTCATAATAAATTTATATTAAAAAGAAAGTTAGTAAACAATAAAATCAACAATAAAAACTTTATGTTAAGTAGAGGCGTATACGAAATCGGCTGCAACGAATGCGATTTTATTTATAAGGAAAAAAAACAGAGAGAAACTTTAATATTAGAATTAAAGAGCACATGAGCGCATGGCGTCTCAACAAAACCCATTCTAATGTTGCAGAACACATGATTAACAATAATCATACGTTTAACTTTGACAATGTAAAAATATTACATGTACAACCTAAGGGATTAAAATTGGATATGTTAGAAGCGTTTAAGATTAAAAAGGCTGTTTCTTAGAAGAAAAATGTAATGAATGAACAATTAGAACTCATTACCCAACTAGCACAAAATACTTTGTACAAATTGTATAAACATTTTTACAGCAATATTATACAACTGAGAACTTTATAATTCAGCAACAAGAATATCTATCGAGCAACAAAAAAACACTTTAAAATAAATAAACAAAACATTTATAAAACTTTTTGATTAGTTAGCAGCATCTCTATATCTGTTATATTTATAGATTCGCTCTTTTGTAGTTGCATATAACAACAATTTTGCAACTGTGATACATATAGATGAAAAATCTTAGTATAAAATCACTATGACAATGAAACATATATGCATTTTTATATATATCTTATTGCTACTTGCTACTTCTGACCTAAAATTATCTTGCGAAGGCCAATTTACTGTGAAAATATAAATTAAAACATTTTAAAATTACAACTCGCCAAAGAAATATTAATTTTTTGCTAGTTAATTCAATTAAAAATGTTATAGAAAAAGACAGAAAATATTATATCTCTATTATTTCAATAAATGGAAAAAGTTTGTATTCCAGGGTAAAATATTAAAAAAAATAAATAAATAAATAAATAAAATAAAAGAAAAATGCAAAAAACAAACTATATTTTTCTAAGTAAAATATACATTTAGTAAAATGGACGTCACTTTGTATTTACATTGTTCATAAAAATATGACCGCTTTGATTATTAAACCTTAAAAAACCTTATAAAGCTACTAGAAATATATTTAGACATCAAAAGAACCAAATTGTTATTTAAATGGTTTATATATTATATAATCTTTACTATAATATAATATGTATACAACGTTTTGATTTTATAATTGTGCAATTTATTGCTTACAATGTTATATGAATTTTATTAAAACTAGCTTCGCAGCTATAAGTTGATATAAAGTAGTTGATCCTAACATTTATTAAACATTTTTCATTTATTATTAGGTTAAGTTATTAAAAAGTCGTATTATTCCACGGATGTATTTGCTTGCCTTCTAAATAAAGTATTTATTAGACCTTTTTACCTCAAAATTTTTAATAACTCTTTTAGGGCCTTCTGATTTATGTGAAAATTCTTGTCCCACATATCTGATTTATTCCGAGTTATAAAATTATGTTTAAATGCTGGAATAGGAATTTCACATATTTGTTCCTCTTCCATTTCATGTATGTTCCAATAATGAAAGATAAGGTTTAAGTAATCATGAAGAAGTGACAAATAAATTTGCTTGTTGATATTGGCTTTGATTTATCATTTTTTGAAATTTTAGATTTACTTTCTTTATAGAGTATTCTAATAAATTGCAAGAATCACATAGTCTGAATATTATTTTATAATTATTCTCTTTAAAGAAATATAAGAATGTTATATTGTATCTATTGCAGATTTTATAACATCAAAATATCAGATAAAAGTTATAAACTGGCTTTATAATTGTTTTCAAATCGATTATATAATAATAAATTAAACTGAATTTCTTATTTAGGCTTTATTACTAGTGATATAAACCTTTTTTCATAGCAACTATGGTTGTTAATCAGGAAATAGGTTTTATTTATTACGAACTTATTTGGCATCATAAATCAGCCATGCTTTGAACTTGACTCGAACCCGAGACCTGTGTAATATAGTGACTGCATGTTATAAAACTTCTTAGGTCTTCAATTCTTAGGTAGAAAAATAAAAGAAGGTTAATTGAAGATTTGCTTATATTAATCCTAAGAAATTATAATATGCTTGTATGCATAAAACTAAAATAAACTATAAGTGATGTTAGCAAAATATCTGCTCTCATGCTTTCATTAGGAATTTAATTTTTTAATTTGATACATCATAAATTTGTAATAAAAAATTAATTAAAAGGGCTCGTAACCCTAAAAAATAAATTGTTTATCATGATCTGAACTATTCCTAGGTCAAGTATATGCTGTATAAATGATTTTCATAGGTACATTTATGCCACCAAATTTAAAAATAATGTTAAAAAACTTTTATATGAGAATTTAACTCTATAACAGGAGTGCTAGATGTCACAAAATAATAATTATAAATATAGTGTATAATTACTTTATATTAAAGCCGACAGAACATTTTAAAACTATTTTTCGACACCAGATTGCTTATACAGCCATTTAGTATATTTGAAGATTATATAAAACAATTAAGTTATATTTCTTGCCATAATAAATATACTATATATCAGGGGTCGGGGAACATTTTTACCCATTACCCAGAAATATATTTCTTTACACCGACGTTACCCCATTGCAGTGGCGGCGTTAGCGCGGGGTCCAGGGGGGCCCGGGCCCTCCCTATATGTGCTCTGGCCTCCAGTTGCCGCCCCCAGAATTGCTTGGAGAAAAAATAATTTTAGAAGTGAAGACCTTTTTTTTTAAGTCTTCACTTGTATTTTCATGTGTAAACGATAAAAAAAATGATTTCAAATATTTCCTGTCCCTCCAAATTTTACTTAAAAATTTCTTGCCCCCCCCCGGATTTTTGGAGCTAGCGCCACCTCTGCTCCATTGGTTTGTAAAAAAAAAAATCATTGGTTATTTACATTGAAGGATTTATTGAATTCTTCAGAATTTACATATTAATTAACATAAAATATATAAAATAATGCTATAAAAATATATATATTTTTTATAACAAAAAAATACTTTATTTGGCGAAATGATGTTTTTAAATTTTTGATATAATAATATCTAAATCGGGACTTTTTGATGTTAGCTCGATTTGGATACAGTCTTTGGGGTTCAGTCGATTTCTCTGTTTCGTTTTAATGTTCGTTAGAATGGAAAATCCTTGTTCGCAGAGATAAGTTGTTGCAAATGGCAATAACTTTTTAATTGCCTTGTAAGAGTTGCACCATCAGAATTATTTTGATAACAAATATATTATTCATAACAATACGTAGAGTGTTTATGCAAGACATAATTTTGCTATGTTAACAATTTTATCATGAAGGTTAGACAGAATATAAATAATAACATTAGCAGGTTATGTCTGGTATAAATATGAATCAAAATTTATTGTAATTGACTCGGCTCCTGGCTGTGGTCTGGTGTATATGTAATGCATCAGATCCAGTCAAGAGCTGAGTCCGGTCGACCACGTAAGTTTATTTTTGTAACTTTAATATTTTATTTTTTTTAAATATCATTCTGTTTTAAAATGTTTTGTTTTCATTTATTTAATATATTTTTTTTTTTATACAACTTTATATTTTTTTTCGTTTATAGTTTTTTTTTTCTTTTTGCATAATAAATTTACTGTTATAAATTTTCCACTTGTTTAACTTTAAAATTCCCATCAACAGAGAAGCAGGTAAATTAAATCTGAGTAGGGTATCAAATGAAATCCCTTAGTACGTGGATTAACGATCAAAATTTTATTTTTGCAAAATAAATTATTTTGATGCGATTTTTGCCAAAATTGTGCAAAAAAATTTTTGTCCCACACCCTGTAGCCCAGATGGTTTAAACAAAAATCTGAAAAAATTCTAAGTAATGTACATTGGTATGAACCGGAATAGTACAACAGGAATTTTTGATCAGATTATGTTTTCGGAAAAAAACGCATTTTTTGTGTTTTTAACTAAAATATGTTAACTATTTAATACGTTGTGGAACATACCACATCAGTAGCTCTCGTGGCGTGGTGGATTTGTCGTACGCTTAATAATATAACAACTTGCAAACTAGGGTTCGAATCCTGTTGATTTTATTTCTTGTTTTTTTTTTGCATTTTTATTTTGTTTAAATTATTTTGTTAAAATTCTAGTTATATTTGGTAAATGTTGCATTTAATTTTTAAAAGCGTAAATTTAATAACCAGTGGAAAGTGTTGAAATTATAATTTAATTCTATGTTTGACGAAATCAATGGGCGGGACTTATGATGTAAGCAACCAATGGAAGCCATAGGTGCAATTTTCAAAATCTTAATGAACTTTGCTATATAAAAAAAATACTGCATATATTTAGAAACTTAAATAATGGTATTAGGCATTCGAATTAAAATTCATAAAAAAATATTTTGACATAAAATTTGTTTTGGCATCCCAAATAATCATCGTTCAGTTACTAAATACCTGCAAAACCCAGAAATGTGTGAAAATTCACACTTCAAATCAATTTTTTTGTATTTATATCAATTATGTCTATTAATATCTCATTACCCCCAAGAATTTCGTTTTTACCCTGTTTGGGGTAATTTACCCCTTTTCCCCGACCCCTGCTATATATCATTTAGGTTTTATGTTGCACCTTTTGTGTTAGTTGGGTAGTTCTACGCTTCTAACACTTTTTTAATCCTTTAAGTTTTTCCTTTCATTATATCTTGTTTGTTGTACCTATCTGTTGGTATATATTTCAGTTATGTATGTGATTTATTTATTCTGAAGATGACTTTATAAGTCGAAATACGTATCAATACATTAAATAATGTTTGAAACAATAACCGAGTGTTTTTATTTTCACCTTTTTTAAAAATGTTTCAACGAGTGCCTTCAACTAATTCAATTAATATTATTAATATCTTTTTATTTGTGAAATATATATTTTTTAAGTGTAATATTTTTCCCCACAGATGAGTCCGGTCTTCAAAAGTTTCCAGGGCCGATTTAATTTGCCAGCCCGTCACTGTTTGTTGCGTAAGTATTATGTATTTTTCTAATGGACACCTGTTTATAAACTATCTATGAAAATATCTAATTTAGTATCTTATCTAGTTTCAGATTATTGCATTGATGCATATCAAATATGTTTATGCTAGCAACAATAAATAACGTAGATTATCATACGTTTATGTGCTTTATAAGATAAGAATTTGAAGTTTTTTGAAATAATAATCAACTTATATCTGAATTATTATCAGATTCACTTGTATTTACAGTAAAAATAATTAATTATAGCATCATATTAAAGATATGTTCTTTCTCGATATAATAATAATAATAATTTTATTGGTCCAGTAGGTCAGAGTTTCCCAAACTTTTTGAGCCGCGGAGCACTTTTCACGAGAAGAATTCGTCGCGGAGTACTATCGTTGCTGTATACAGTGGAACTCCATTATTCGTCCCCGCCAATATTCGTCAGAAGCAGAATGCAGAGTACTTCACCAAGGAGTCACTAACAACACAATTCCAATTAAATCGGGGGTAAAACAAGGATGTCATTATCTCCGCTGCTTTTCATTTTAGCCCTTGACTGGATCCTAACACATATAAATGGGAACAGAAATGGTATATTGTGGGATCTCCAACATCATTTAACAGAACTAGACTAGACTTTCTGGAGGGAACTTTATGAACACGAGGCGATCGTGCAAGACACTCCAGTTTTGGAGAGATTTGAGGAATTCTGTTCACAACACCTGACAGATTCTCAGGCATGCCCCTCTGATACCACGGAAGAAGTTACACGTGCTATTTCGAAAGCGCGCAATTTCGCTGCACCAGGAGTTGATGGTATTATTGCTTTCTGGTGGAAGTCATTCAGTAGCGTGCACGGCCATCTTGCACGAAATCTTTACTTCTTTTATCCGTGGAAAAATACCAATACCATCTTGGTTATCAGAGGGGCGTACAGTATTAATCCCCAAAAAGGTGATTTAACCAACCCGAAGAACTATAGACCTATTACTTGTCTCAATACGCTGTATAAGATCTCCACCAGCGTATTAAACGAGCGGGTACTGAGCTCCATTGCCTCTGTTTGGTCAGACATCTACGAACAGAGGGGATCGAAGAGGGGCCAAGCAGGTTGCAAAGAAAACCTTATTATCGACCGGTCAGTCTGTCATGACGCGTCGTATTTCAAACGCAACCTGTCAATGGCTTGGGTGGACTACGCAAAAGCTTATGACACGACGTCACACGCTCTCATTTTAACATTATTGCGCATGTTACGAGTCCACCCGGAGATAGAGAGATGCATTGGGCAACTCTTGACCCTCTGGAAGACACAATTTGTTGTCCCAAGCGGATTAACCGCAGTGTCGACATAGTGGATACATTGCAAGCGTGGCGTTTTCCAGGGAGATTCCCTAAGCCCGCTACTATTTAGCATCTCACTTCTTCCTCTGTCGATCGAGCTTAGGCGCGGCAGTGGCTACATGGCGGGTCCTCCGTCGAAGCGCAAGCACAAAATTACCCATTTCTTTTACATGGATGATTTGAAGCTCTACGCCTCGAACGAGAGGAATCTGCAGACCGCCTTAGATACTGTTGCTGAGTACACTGCCGCGATAGGTATGCAATTCGGGTTGAAAAAATGCGCTGTGTTTCATATACACAGAGGAAAAGGTTTGGACAACGGTGAAGATGTTCAATTGGTTGATGGGAGCATTATAAAACATCTTAATGCCGAAGGGTCTTACACATTTCTAGGCATCAGTGAGAGGGGTGTCCAGGATATCACTCTTATTAAGCAGGCCCTTCGCAGCAAGTATATGGCACGTCTTAGGCAGATATGGAGATCATGTCTGTCTGGCAAGAACAAGATCGCTGCCACAAACATGCTTGCTGTCCCATTAATTTCATACACTTTTGGTGTAATGAAATGGAATGTTGATGATCTTAAGGATCTCGACAGAAGAACCAGAAAGATCATGAACATCAACCGAAGTCTTCACCCGAAATCTTCTGTGCAGGGCATTTACCTCCCTCGTCAAAATGGGGGTCGGGGATTACTTAATCTGGAGTGTTTGCACGATCGACTCGTCCTGGTTACAGCTAACAGTATCCTCAGAAGTCAGGACCCACTATTACAATTCGTTAGTGAGCACGAATTTAGTGGCGTTTCTTTACCAGGCAGCGCGAAGAGCAGCAACGAGATTTAACCTGGCAGACTTGAGTCTCGCCAAGGAAACCGCTGGAGTACAACTCTCTCGGGAGGAGTACAACAGAGTTACCGGTTCGGTGAAACGAGGCGAGACAGACAAGTTGACAAAAGAACACATGAGTAAAAGTATGCACTCTGTGTTCTTCAAACATATTAAAAGTCTAGAGTTGTCCACTGAACTCACGTTCTCGTTTCTTAAGTCTGCTGGTTTGAGATCGGAAACAGAAGGTTTTGTGTTTGCGTGTCAGGATGGTGTTATAAATACTTTGGCGTACAGGGCCCGCATAATCCAAATAGCGGAGTCCACACTCTGTAGGTTGTGCCACCACCATCCTGAAACGATTATGCACATTCTGTCTGCTTGTCCATCTCTTGCAGTGTCGAGCTACGTGTCTCGACATAATGCTGCTCTCCGCGTGCTCTACTATCATCTTAGACATGCCTATGGTATTGACCAAATACCGGTTGTTTGGACAACGCATATAGCCGCTTCACGGCGAACCCCTTCATAACTTCTACGCCACTGCATTTGCTAGTCGACCAGTTGGAATTCGTTTCGAATCTTGTCGGCTCGTCCCTAGCAAATGCATTACAACAGTAATAAATCAACTTTTGAGAAAGCCGCACGTCTTCCTACAGACTAACAATTTCTACAGTTTTACTAAAAATTGTGTAACTACACACACCCCTAGAGGATAGTGTACAGCAGGTCTCCAGCATCACATCTCCATTGGTTCTTACACCGATCCAGCACTAAAAGATAAGTATTTAGTTATATTCTCACATATCCTAATTACTTATCTTTTTAGTTGCTATTTTACACCTACGTTTCACGTGGTGTCACGTACGCGCTACCACGAGTAGCCATAACTTTACTGTAGCACCTCAGCACTCCCTCTGGTAGCTGAGTGCTACATTAATTCATCACCATCTTCACCTGTATGAGAACAATACTGTGTTTTGCAACATTTTTAGGTACTCCAAGTGCAACGGATCGAGGAACTACTACTGCACTTTGCCGATTTGCTTCCGCTTGAGCTACTCTCGCATCCTGTTGCACCTGCTTGGCTTGGAACCTATAACACGCTTGCATGGTATCTGCTTCACATAACAGTTGCATCCACAGTGAGTAGGATTGACACATACAACATCAATGTACATGGACGTTCAGCTGTAAGTCTGGTAAGGTAGCACATTTTTATTTAGCCACTTAGCTTTAGCGCCCTTGCACGCTGCCGTCCAGGCAGTCCTACTCACTAGGAGCTCTCCTGGTGCACTTTCACTGCGCGCTGGTAACTACACGTTACGCCCCCCACCTCTCTCGTTAGGGACTCAAGAGGACGTCTTTCGCATAGGGATCCTCCTTACATTATTTTATGTGGGCCTCAATGGGAACCTATCTCTCCCAAGGCTAACGTATCCCTTTGTGTAAAGACTGGCGTACATGCCGCGTCAGTGAAGAGTCCAGAATACCTCACCTTCCCGCTATAGTTGCCGTTCACCGCCATCATCTACTACCAGCCCGCGTAAATTTACAGTCCACTATCGCTCTGTGTCTAGCGAACACAAAAGACACTGTTCTTCGAGTTTTTCCGCCCACTAAGCGCTTCGGTCGCAACACCGGTTATACCGTACGTCCCTTCTGACATAGAATCGGTGGTAGAAAATTTCAAGTGCCGAATTTATTGGAATTACTCCTTCCCCACTTCGAGGTTACTGACAGCCACTAAGCCGGACATAACCCTCCTGGATATCGAGACCAAACAGATGTTTGTGATCGAATTCTCAAGTCCAGCTGAGAAGAATATCTCTCTCAAGGAGGAGGAAAAAGAGGTCCAAGTATATGGACCTCTTGTCCGAGCTTAGAAAGCTGTATCCCGGGTATAAAGTTAAGCTTGTAGTCCTGATAGTTGGTGTTTTTGGGTGGTATGAAAGCCTCCTATCGAAGGGAAATCGAGTCCATTCCTGTCTGCAGATCTTCTGCCAACTCTTTGATCTGCAGGATGCAGAAAGCAGTGCTGCTCGGGTCACTCCGCATTGTGCGGGCACTGGATCTAGCGTAATTTCCGCGGCTGCATATCGCCAGGGTTTGGGATGCAGTCGTGTGTATTTAGCTCCACTAGTCTCTAGTATGACGCGGCTCAAAAGGTTGCTGAAGTTTGAGATTAGTGGACGCTTGTCAAGACCTGACAAACCCTATAATAATAATAATAATAATAATAATAATAATAATCTTTATTAGAGTAAGACATTTTTACATGTATATCATCGTCATAAACTGACAAATCAGTAAATACATATATGTGAATTAACTTGTATTACATAATTTACAATAGTTAGTTAACAAAACTAGTAGAAACATTACTACAAAGAAATTCTTGCATAGTGTAATAGCAGTGTTCATGTAGGAGCTTACTAATAATAGTTTTAAACTTAACAACTGGAAGATCTTTGATGTCGTGCGGTAGTTTGTTATAGAATATTGGTCCCCAGTAGTCGGGGCTGTGCGTGGAGCGCGCTAGTGCTACTTGTTTAGTAACTAAGTGGTATTTGTGTCGCGTATTATGAGAGTGTATGCTAGCATGAGTGGAAAATTTATTAATTTTTTTCTTTGTGTGGATTAGGCAGTAATACACGTATATACATGGCAATGGTAATATTTTTAATTTGTTGAATAAAGGCTTGCAGTGTTCTGTCAGCCCGCTTTTCGTTAAGATTCGTATAGCTCTTTTTTGTATTATAAAAAGTCGTTTGCTATATGGACTTGAGCCCCACAATAATATGCCGTACCGTAAACGACTATGGAAAAATGCAAAATACGTTTGTTTTGCTGTGTCCTCGATTGTCAACAGCATTAGTCTTTTTAGAGCGTAGAGCACTGAAAATAGTTTAATGCTAGTTTTAAAAATATGGTGTTTCCAGTTTAGGTCTGTATCGAGATATATGCCCAAAAACTTTACATTAGCTTTCTTTATAGGTAAATATTTTTTATTTGTAATAAGAAGGTTCTGAGTTTTATTTTTATTTAATTTTAGTTTATTCGCAGTAAACCAGTTTCCCGCAATTTCAACTGTGCGTTGAGTCAGAGTGGTTATCGACTCTAGGGTGTTTTCTGCGTATAAAAACGTTGTGTCATCTGCAAATAAAATTGTTTTCACCGGTATATTGCTAGGCAGGTCGTTAATATAGAGCAGGAATAGGATTGGGCCTATTACAGAACCCTGGGCTATTCCGTGCATTATTTTTTTAGATTGCGAGTGCGTACCGTTTAATTGCATCATTTGAGTCATTTTGTTAAATACGATTCAAATAAATCGAGTGCTGTACCTCTAATGCCGTAGTAATTGAGTTTCGCCAGTAGAATTTCATGAGACACGTAATCAAAGCCTTGCTAAGGTCATAGAAACTGGCTGTTAATATTTTGCCGTTCTCAAGGGAATTTTGGATAGCATTTATCGTAAATACATGGTCAGGGCCGTAGATAGCTTTTTTCGGGCCCTGGGCAAGATTTTATAATGGTCCCCCCTAAACACTATATAATACAAGTGATGTTCTAAAAAAAAAAGGTCCTCACTTCTAAAATCCAAGTGATGATCTAAAAAAAGCTCCTCACTCAATTACAATTATTATGTCAACATTTTCCTTTCTCTCTAATCAGTTAGTCACTGAACTGTAGTAAACATGGAGTGGGGTGGTAAAGAAAATTGATTCGCTGTAATTGCATTACATTAAGTTGGGAAGACGCCGGAAGACATTTTTAATATTTTAAAACCTTTGGGTATCAATCGCCAGTTTGTGAATCGCACTATTATTCTGTTCAAGGGTGTTCATGGTAGTGAAGATCAGAAAATAAGTGGTCGTCCACAAACTGTACGAACTCCAGCAGTGATCAAGGCCGTGAGTAACAGAATTCGGAGAAAACCACTCCGTAAACAAAAAATCATGTCAGGGAGATGGGTATTTCGACACGGAGTATATTCCGCGTTATCAAACCTAGAGATGGGGGCTTACCGAAGAAGCACTGGACACATGCCTACTCCATCTCTAAGGGTCATCAAGAAGACCAGAGCTAGACAAATAGTTCACCGGTAAGCAGTAGGAATGACGAGAATTAGAAATTTATAGAACTGGGTACCCGGGTATTAACCACTACCCGTTTATTACCCGTTACCCATTAATTACCCGCTACCAGATAATTACTCGTTATCCGCTAATTATCCGTTACCCGTTAATTACCCGCCACCCGTTAATATATAACAATGAAAAGTAAGTATAGCAAAATTGATGTGGAGTGTGAATTTTTACACATTTCAGGGTTTTGTAGGTATTTAATAAGTGTAAGAAGCTAACAGAATGCTGGATGTATAAAAATAATTTTTTGATAAACATTTTTTGAACATTTTTATTCGTTATTTGAGTACTATGAGCCTAGATTTAATTTTTTTAAACTAAATTTAAATAATAAGCCATAATTTAGCCATAATTAAAAAAAATAATGAATTTCTCTTGTACGTTTCCAGCTCAGATCAATGTACATTACAAATAATTTTTTCAGATTTTTGGCCAAAATCGTGTTAAAAGAAACCAATTTTAAAAAACAACTCTTCGTTTCTTAATCTACGCCTTCCTTTTAATTCCTTCCTAAGAGCTTCCTTTTGATATCACACAATACATTTTCAATAACGACACTCATCGATTTTTTCGAAAAACTAATCTGATCAAAAATTTCTGTTGAACTATTTTGATTCCTATCAATGTACATTATTGAGTTTTTTTTAAGTTAAATTAAAAAGTTTTTTGGCATATATTAAGCGAAAATCTCATAAAAAAATATTAATTTTTTCATTAAATACATATTTGTTTATATTTATTTCGTGATGTGGTTTTTGAACTCTTAATATATTTCTTACATGTGGGTCAAAGAGTTATATAAGCATGTCAAATTTCAACTCTATCTTAAGCCGTTTAGCTACAATTTCTACCGTACAGACAGACAGACACATAAGTGACTCTATAAGGGTATTTTGGTGGTCATACCTAAACCCTAAAAATAATCACAGGTGCATTATAGAATACGCATACTTAATTCCTACTACTGCAACTGAGAACAAAATAATCACAGATAAATGTGCTCAAAATACCTCACACAATTACCCGTTAACTATCCGCTACCCGATAATTACCCGCTAATTATCCGATTCTCGTTAATTACTCGTTAGTTAACGGGTAATGGGTAGATAACGGGTAGCGGGTATTCAAATTCGGAACCGGGTACAACCTTAAAGGGTCGGGTAGTGGGTACCCGGGTACCCGTCATCATTCCTAGTAAGCAGACAACATGCATCGCAAAATTTTCAGCATGGAAGAAAATTTCAATAAACAAAATTATCGGGTATAAGGTAAGGTGCCCAAATACCGTCCCCGTCCTTAATTCGTCCTCCGCTAGATCTCACCTGAATGGTGGTGATATGTAGCGACTTGTTGCGTAACTAACTTCTAACGTTTATTACAGACGACTGACAGTTGAATTGTCAAATTTAATTACATTGACGCGATATTATTGGCGAAACTTATTTATTCCCTTGTGCGTAGTAATTTATATGAGTGTTCTGAATTCATCAATTCTATAAAGGTAAGTTATTTTATGATTTTGAATATCTGAATATATAGTCTTGAGTGTAATTAAGACTTTTAAGTTTATAACCTAACTTTTTTTGAACAGGTTTTGGTAATTTTTCATACGTCATAATTACTCATACTTGTCCTAATTTCATCCCCTATAGTGGTCCTGCTCCATGATGACGACGATGACGATATTAACAATGAAGATGACGTAATATGTCCATTTTGTAACCAATTATTCTCTGATGACAAACAAGGATCGAAGTGGATTGATGCACGAAATGTTTTGTTTGGTGCCATGAAATATGTTCCTCGTCTACAGAAAAAAGCAATTTGTTTGTGATAATTGTTTGTATGTTTAACGTGTATTATAAATTTGTTCTATATGTAAGCTATTTTTGAATAAATATTTACTGATTTTCATCATATTTTGCATTTTTAGTGTTAATTTGAATAAATACTTCCTTATTTCCTTTGTAAAAACAGAGGGACGGAATTAGGACCACTTTTTTTAAATATGGACGGGGCACTATTTTTTATTTTTATTTTACTGTAAACAAGGACGGTCTATTTTTCTAAAATGTAATACCAGGAAATGTCAACAATATATTAAGGAACATGTAGGCAAAAAACAACACTTTCAATCATGTTTTTCGTTAAAAAAAAAAGTAATTTCAAATAGGGGACGGTATTTGGGCATCTTATCTTATGCACATAGCTCTCGAGAGGCAGCTCAAGTCCTTCACAGAGTTCAGAGAGGTCATCATCCAGCATCTTTGATGGTTTGGTGGGGTGTCTTATATGAAGGGGTTACTGAGCTACATTTTTGTGCTCAGGGTGTGAAGATAAGTGCGAAATCATACCAAGATGACATTTTGGACAAGGTCGTTAAGCCTCTTAATAAGACCATGTATAATTCTGGATCCGGAGGGGTGGATCTAAAAATCTGAAAAATATCTCAATAATGTAAATATCAATCTCAAAAAACGAAGTAATCTGATAGACGTAATGTCAGTATGCGAAATATCGTAGACGTAAAGTCAGGGCCGGATTTACACAACGCGAGGCCCTAGGCTACTCTAATTTTTAGGCCCCTTCAATAGACCACCTCCTTTTTTTAATATTTCTGAGTTTATCACTTTCAATGCTCAGAATGCTCAGAGCAGATAACCTGTCTTAAGACATTGTGCTCCTTAATTCATTTTTAATTCTTTTAAGTTTTAAAAAAGACCTCTATTCAAAGCAGTCAGCGACCATTAAACTAAGAAGTAGTCGTAGGACTGCTTCTATGTTAGGTAAAGCCATCTGTATTTTTTCTTTATGCATTATTTGGTAGAGGTCTGCATAAGACTGAGGGAGTTCTTCTAAAGGGTTGAAATGCTTTTTTTACGGATTCCTCAATATCTCTTAGGCCCAATGAGATATCGACTTTTTGCTTCCCATAAACATGTTCAAAAACGTATTTGCCCTAGTTAACCTATAAAGAGAAAAACTAGATTCAGGGTGAATTATAAAACCCTTCGTATGGTCTGTGTTTCTTGAGTTAGAGTTATAACATATATATATATATATATATATATATATATATATATATATAGTTGGATTGTTGTTCTTAGTAATCAAGAATTTTTATTTCCTCTTATATATATATATTAAGTACAAATGTTTTACAAATTGTTTTACAAATTTCACACATTTCAGGACTTTATATGGGTTTCACGACAACTCGTCTACAGACTTTACGCATGGCCGGATTTTATATATATATATATATTTGTATATATATATTAAGTACATATGCATCTTTTTGAATATTGAGGCCTTAATATCTGGACTTAAGGCTCCAGGCTTAAGCCTACTAAGCCTATAGGGAAATCCGGCCCTGCGTAAAGTCTGTAGACGAGTTGTCGTGAAACCCATACAAAGTCCTGAAATGTGTGAAATTTGTAAAACAATTTGTAAAACAAAAGCGATCGCTCCATATCTCCATGCCACCGAACGGCTCTGGTTTCAGAATTTTTTAATTTTCGCCATTCCCAGCTTGATGATATCAAGAGCGATATCAAGCGGAGACGTCGACTCCCACCATTGCATTGTGAACTTAACTCATATATACGACTAGATCAGAACTTCTACCTACATTTGAATTAAAATTGTACCTTTAGTCAATCGTTAATCTGGAAAGTTATATGGTGTTAACAAAATGCAAATTAAATTAAATTTATTTTGTGCGAAATAATTTCTGAATCTTTTACTGGAAAACTTCATTTTGGTAAGTCTAATAAAAAATAAATGAACTATAGTCCATTCAAACGTTAGAATGCAATATTGCTGTTATGGGAAATGGAAGTGTTATTACCAAATGTTGTAAAAGTGTCAAATATAAGGTAACCATATTTTTGAGTTCAAATTTCGGGAGGAGGGGGCGGGATGTTAATTATTCAAATATAATTATTTAATTAATTTTTTTAATACAAATTATATACAATAAATAATTATAATTTATAATAAATAAAAATTTCCAATCCCAGATAATTAAAATCACCGTATTTTTTTAAATCAATTCAAAATTTAGTCATTAAAATTACTCAGTAGAAAACTTTTAATATTTTTCCGAATTATGGATCTTTTTCAGTAGGTCTTTTTTGTTTTGAAGCATTTTATAAAAATTCACAGTTTCCTTCATAATTTACTTTAAAAAGTAATATTGCTTTTAATATGTCTACATCAAAAGCTGTTCATCAAAGAAAATACCCTTTCGGTAGATTTTTTTTTTCTAGTTCAAATTTTGTAAAAATAATTTTAGTTGAAATATATTTAAAATAAATATTGAAAATAAGTACCTTTTCTAAAATTCGGGACAAATATTGCCTATGGAAAAATTCGGGATGCAAGGTGGAAATTCGGAACTGTCCCGGAAAATTCGGGACGTATGGTCACCTTACAAATATGGCAATGAATCCAAAATATTATGCGGAATTGTCTGCCCTTTTGTTCTTAATTCATTGAAACTACATGGAAAAATTGATGTGAAGTGTGAATTTTTACATATTTCAGGGTTTTGTAGGTATTTAATAAGTGTAAGAAGTCAACAGAACACTGGATGTCTAAGACAATTTTTTTTTATAGTCACATCAAAATAAACACATATTTGATAATAATTTTTACTGGATATTTGAATACTAAAAGCTTCCATTTAATTTGTTTAAATTAAATCCAAATAATTTGCGAATATTACGTCATAGGAAAACGTAAACTAAAATCCTAGCGATTTTTTCTGCATTTACTTCGTACCCAAGTCTTCATTAAATTAAAAAGAAATATATTGATAAATGGCTTCTACAGCCGGTTCATATTAAATATACGTTCTCTATAAAGGTTTTAATTCATTTCATTCTATCACTCACAAATTACAGAAAATGATAAATATATATTGATTTAGATTTAACTAAGTGACAATTTTGGTTATAAAGCGATACATTGAGCGAGTGCTCAATGAACGCATAATGTAACGTAAGTCCCATTGACGGAGGGATACTATTGACGTAGAATTCGTCCGCCGCAATATATAGTTCTGTTACACTTCATATTTTTTCAATTTCAGAAATGTTTTTCGCACTATTAACAATGTGCTATTTGATTTATTTTTGAAGTATTTCACTACTATAAACGATTTATTTTTTATCTAAATTAGCCATAATTTAGCCATGAATTAAAAAAATAATTCATTTTGTAAAAAACACATAAATTGCAATATTTCCCAAAATCGAAATCTGAATCGAAAAATTCCTGTCGTACGTTTCCGACTCAGATTAATGTACATTACTTTGTACATAATTTTTTCAGATTTTTAATTTAACCCCCTTGGGTAAAAAGGGGCGGAACAAAACCTTTTTTGGCACATTTTTGACTAAAATGGTGTTAAAAGAAACGAATTAAAAAATAATAATTTTCGTTCCTTTATCTACGTTTTAAGAGATTTCTTTTTATACCACACAATATTTTTTAAAAAATAATATTTTTTTTTAATGTCAAAAAATCGATATTTTTCCGAAAACTAGTCTGATTAAAAATTCCTGTTGAACTATTCCTTTTCTCATCAATACACATTATGGAATTTTTTTCAGATTTTTAGATCGACCCCTCTGGAAGATAAGTTTTGGGACAAAAGTTTTTTTACATACTTTTGGCGAAAACACATAAAAAAAAGATTTTTCAAAAATAAAAATGTGCTTGTCTATCAACCCATTAAGAGGTTTAATTTGATACCCCACACATAATTTAAATTATATATATATATATATATATTTCATTAATTAACCGCTTAACGCCCGATTTTTTAAGTGGATTATGGTAAAAAAAATTCAATTTTTAATATTCCTGAAATTTGAAGTATATACTTTTTTAAACGCATTAAAATTAATTATAATAACAAAACCGATTTATTTAATATTTTGTTTATGTATATTGTACACTATGTACATATAAGATAGATTAACGTTCCTATCAAAAAATACAAATTTTTAAACTAAAGTTAGTAAGAAAACGACAAATATTAAAAATCACACTTATTTTAATTACAACAATGGCATATTTACTAATTATTTTTTTCCATATGATATTTTTTGAAACAAGGAGCAGGACAAAGAGCAACGTCGCACTCTTTACAACAATATTTTGTTTCGTTTCTTAACTTTTTACCCATCTCATCTTTTTTTGTGGAACATAACACACAACGTTTATGCGGGATATTATTTCTCTTTGTAGGGGGGTTGAAGTCAGGAAAATGTCTTTCCGTCAATCTTAGGGGCCCAAATTTCTGTTAGTTTCCAAAATGCACTCGAATGGTATTTTCGAATAATCTGTTCCACTAATTGTATTCTGAATTCTAAATTATCCATTTCACCATTATTTTTTTATATAAAATAAAAGAGTTGTATACTGCTAGATCTAGTAAATGCATAAAAATAATTTATAAATTTTTTTCTCCCTTATTCTTGTAATCTCGTAATCGTGCATAATCAATCATAACTAACGTAAATAAACATAATTTAGACTATAAGTCTGTTCGCAATCAGCGTTCGTATGTAAATAAATGAAACGCGCCCTATCACGTCGCTAGAAAAATTCTGTAAGTATTAACTCGATACGCGCGTCCTATCACGTCGCTGGGCGTTAAGCGGTTAAATATTTGTTTATATTTGCCTGGGGATGTGTTTTTTTGAACTCTCAGTATTTTTACTAGATGTGGGTCAAAGAGTTGCATAAGCATACAAAATTTCAACTTTCTATGTTAAGCCGTTTGGCTACAATTTCTACCGTACATACTGACAGACAGACACATGAGTGACGTTATAAGGTTTTTTTGGTGGTCATACCTACAAAACCCTAAAAAGTATCAGAGACTCGTTCGGTTTACAAAAATCTGGTAACACGAAAAAAAATGAATAACCATTTGGAGAATACCGAGTCTTCACAGATCAGCGCATTTTACAGCCCGCAACGTCGCGAAAAAATGAAATAATAGCGTTATTGGGAGAACCCTTTAATAATAATAATAATGTTTATTAAAGGTTAGCATCATACATATAGTTGTATACCTTAAGTCAATTACATATTAAAAATATATCTAGTACATAAGAAAAGAAATTTATTAATATATTTTACTAATACTATAGCACAAACTCACACAGTGCAATAAATTTATTACACATTTTCCAGTTTGGTATCTAAAAATTCTTTAATACTATAAAAAACTAAATTCAACCAATAAGTTCAAAGTAGCCCTTTAAAATTTGCTTAAAGTTAAATCTCTTATATGTTGGTAGTTTATTATTCGCGACTGAAACTAACGTTGGCGGCGCTGCGTACAACAGTTAATGGTTGACGAGAAGCGTATGTGTCAGAAGTTTTTTCTTAATTTTTATCTGTTCAAACAATATTTCGGTAAAAAAGCACAGTATTTAAGTCACTATATTTAAAAATACGTCTTAATTCACATAAACGGCAGCACAACACACTAAAAATATTATCCAAATATACGCTTCTGTTTAATTTAGCCAGTCACTACCAGATGTCTCACTGTTATTTGCAGTCGCGAATAAAGAACAGGTCCGTAATAGGAGATACTTTGTTTGGTTTTATTTAGTCTCAGTTTTGGTAGCACAATGTTGTTTTTATTTCGTGTGTGATGTGTATGTATATGTGAGTGTGTATTAAAGCTATGTAAGTGTTTTTTGTGTATAGGACGGAATTATAAATGTATATGCACGGGAGAGGAAGGATTCTGAGTTTTTTAAATAGATGCCTATAATGGTCTCTAAATTTGGCATTGGCTGGAATTCTTATTGCTCTCTTTTGCAGTACAATTTTTTTATCTGTGTCTGTGCTTTAGCGCCATAGCATTATGCCATAGTTTATGTGAGCATGGAGGAGAGCAAAGTAAGCCATCCTTGCTGCTTCTTTCTTTATTACTTTGCTAACTCTCCATAACGCGAAGATAGCTCTCGATAATTTTGTACATTGCTGGTTTATGTGTTCTTTCCAAGTTATTTTTGCATCTATATGTGCCCCTTAAAATTTTGCACTGTCATCTTCTGCAATCTCAATATGCTTATTTTTGATTATGGGATGCTTTGTTTGTCAGTGTTTAACAACAGCTTGTTAGCGTTAAACCACTCCGTTGCTAGATTTAGACACGTGTTGCTTAAGGTAATTAAGGAATTCAGCTCTTCTATTGAACATAAAAAGTTTTTGTCATCCGCAAATAATACAGTCTCGAAACCTACATACTTAGGAAGATCATTCATGTATACAACAAACAATATAGGCCCTAATACTGAACCTTGTGGGATTTCTATTTGCACGTTAATGAGTTCAGAAAATATTCCTCCAGTCAAATTAAAATAAATCCAAGAATCCAAGAATCCAATTCAAATATTACACACATTGTTTCCTATTATTTAGATATGATCTCAGAAGTTCCAGTTTTAGAGATTATGAAAAAGAACTACCCTATTTGCCTTGTACTGCATTCTAATTAGAGATGTGTCAGATATCCGTATTCGTATCCGCGGACATTCGCAAGAAAAAACATATCCGTATCCGCCGATTTAGTTGCGGATATTTTTATCAACAAAATAGTTTACAAAATAAATACCTTTTTTTTCATATTAAGATAATTTTAAATAATTTATATGATAAGTTTTAGGGCAAAAAAAGGATAAGCATAAATAAGTTTACAAAATTTTACTGTAGAAAAACGCACAATGTTTACAACAATTTTTATTAAAAATTCAAGGACACAGTCTCTAATTATTATTTTTTTAATATAATCTCCCTTTTCTAAAATTAAACGATTAATTTTTTTGAAACTAATGCATACATACTTGTTTGTTTCTTAATTTGTTTTAATTTATATTTCTATAAAATGCGTCTATAATTTTTGAAAATTAAAATATATCTGGGTTTCTAATAAAAATTGTTTCTATTTCTATATAGGTCAGTGATGGCGAACCTTTTGAGCTCAGGTACCATGTTACGTCTAGAAAAATTCATAATTTTGTGATATTTGCAGCTCTAGTAAAAAAATAATATTTTTGACATACTTATTTGTTAAAAAGACAAAAAAAAATAATTTTTTACATTAGTAACTTTTTTGTTGCTGATTTGCATTTGCTAAATCTTCAATGACGGTTGGTATTTCATGCACGTCAAGCCCAAGCAAGCATTAGTAACTTCATCTGTCAGTCGGTTTCTTTTATTGGTTTTAACATTATTTAACACCAAGAATAAGGTCTCACAAAAGTACGCAGAGGGAAAATTGTGAATAAAGCCATCGCTAGATTTTTCAAAGAACTAAAAGTGTCTAATAATCAGTTCCAAGCACACCAAATTTCCTTCTTTTTTGCCTGGTAAGCAAGATTTCAGACATGGTTTTGCGCCTCTCGATGTCTCTTTCTTTCAGTTCGTACGGCACACATCTTCCTTCTTTGTAAATCTTTCCCATGGCTGTCAAATGCCCAGAAATTGTTGATCAATCAACATTCAACAATTGCGCGAGCTCATGTTGCTCATCGATTAGCGCCTGCAATTCCTCGTCTTCGAAATTCTTCGGTTGACCTGGACGAGGTTTGTCATCTACTCTGAAATCATCACTTTTAAAAGGCCGAAACCATTCTCTGCATGATTTATTGGTGGGAGCACTTTCACCATAAGCTTCTACGAGCATTTGATGAGTTTCAGCGGCTGATTTTTTCAAATGAAAACAGAAAAAGATAACTTCCCGGAAAAGATGCTTTTTTTGGCTCGAATTTCAGCATTTTCGAATCAGATAAACACGATGTAATTGTTACAAACCTAAACATTTATCAACTGAATATTATTGCCATATGTCAACACTTAAACATAAAGCCGGTTGCAGGCATTAGAGGTTAAAAAATTACATAGAACAGCAACTGCCCGCCAGATGGACCGAATTAATTCACACACCTAATAGAATAGGTATTATGAAATCGTAATTTCTAGTTACCTGTACTTGTAACCCTCATAGATTATAATCTTTCTGATATAAATATCTCTATCTAATAGGATTTTTAATTATAGATTTTTTTTATAAAAATGTTATCGCTTAATAATTGATATCAGACAACAATATTCTGTAATTGATTAAATACAGTTGTTTATAATTCAGAACCTTCGTCGAAAAATACTATACTTGATGATAATAAAATGCTACACAGTTTCTTTACGAAAAATAAATTATTTTACCTGCAGCATCTGTATTGTGAACCTAGGCAAATTCATGATCCCGACAAAAAAAGAACACTAATAACTATAAGTAATTTTCGCATCGTCATAAAACGAAAAATTCTTGAAAACATTTTCGAAATTTTTTTTTAGTATCTAATTTTTTATACTTATATGTAACGTTTCCATGGTCATGATAAATAATATCTCTATTAGAAAATATTGGGCCAAGTTATTTCTACTCTGCTGCTAGAATGTATTTTATACAAGTACTATGTGATGGCGGTCGGTCCTGTGGTGGCCACAGCTGATTTTTATTAATAAGAAAACCACCACAAACTTATGTGCTATACAGAAAATAAAAATAAAAATCTTTCTATAATTATTGTCCTTACGTTGATTTTCATTGTCAAATGTTCGAAATAATTCATCGTTAAACAGAAAACTTGCGATTGTGCACGATTTTAACTAGTTATTTTGAAGTTACTAATGGCCGGTTGCTAAAGTAAGAATTATCCCTAACTCAAGTTAAAATCAATTGTTTTTGTATGTTGTAACATATAAAAACAAATGATTTAGAGAAAACTCTTACGTTAGCAACCCGACATAAGTGTAGCAACTGCTTTCTGTTAGATGCTATTCATAACAACATTCTTATCAACTAGTTACTAATTTCATAGTAACTTTTTTCTTACAGAATACTGACCTTGTATTTAGCAACTTTTATTGTAACCTTTTAGTTGTAACTTGCTTACAGAATTGGGCCGAAAATAGATTTATAACAAAATCAGAAAATTTACTGAAAATACGTTTGTAATATAATTATACAAATTTTTATTGTTCTTCCTCGGTACGTCATGTGCACATTCTAATAAAATGGTGCATTTTGGCTAGCTTTGCCTTCTATACGGTTAGCGCCGGATTAGCTTGCTAGGAACATGCAGACTGGTAGGTACCGAATTCCTTATTTTTTAGTGCTGGATAGGCGTGAGAGCAAAATAGAGACGTGGACCTTTTGTACATTTTCCAAAAGGTACAGTACAAAAAGTACAGATGTGTACAGTTACACAATTTTTAGTTATAAACTGTAACAAAACTGTCTCTCTGCAGGAAGACGTGTTGTTTACTCAAAAATGCATTGTATCTTTGTAAAAACGTACACCGAAAATTATAAGTTTTTCATACGAAACTAACAATCTATGCATTTAAATTTTAAGCGATTGTTTATTTATCTTAATAAATATTTGTAAATTGTAAAAAAAAGTCTAACATTTAGACTTTAAGGGTGTAATGTAGCCAATTCCAAAGTCAAACGTTGTCCGCGGGGTGCGGTGGCGAGATGCCTTATTACGTCATTGGGGGCGTGGCTACACAGGCTACTTCGAGGTGGGGGAACCTCGAAGTAGCTTACAGGGAGAGGGAAAAGTACTAATATTTATAAATCTACTTGTATGTTTCGGAATCATAAAATATAGACTAAATATATTCGAATCAATTTGAATTTATTTTTTAATTTCAAGATATGAAAGAAAAATTTTGATTTATTTTTAATCTCCAATTTTACAGCGCTTAACTTTTTTTTAAATTCACATCACTGTTACTCAGTAAATGAATAAAAATTACAAATTTTAACTTTTAAATAAGCCCTTGTATGTGAAAAGTGATTAATATTTATTACCAATTCTGATTTTACAGATAATTTTGTAGAAATAATAGTTTTTTTTTAACATCAAAAAATTATGTTAATAATCATTAATGTAATAATAATAATATGTGTGAAGAAGTTTCTCCCCAATGCCCCCCCCCCCCGCTACGTCTCTGACCCTTATTGTAGATCGGTGGTTCTCAACATTTTTTCTTGACGTACCAGAAATTTATTAAGCACCCCTAAAATTATTGTAGGGCAGATAAATAGGAAATTCAAAAAATAATTAGTAAAATAAAAAGGTAATTGTAGATTCAGCCCTTTAGGGACTGATAGGGGTAGGATAAAATTCTGATATACGTTTTTCGGCACTTGCATGGGTAGTCCTTATAGTCGTAAGTAAATAGCAAGTAATTTTATATCTCAACAAACACAGGAAATACAAAGGGATGTATAATTCGCCCCAATTGTAGATTCACCCTTTTAGGGCTTGATTAGGACAAAATCCTGAAATAAGTCTTTCGGCAATTGTAAGAGTAAGCTTTGTAAGCAAAAATCAAGTCGATATCTTATTGGTCCTAAAAGATATTAAGGAATGCCTGAATTCACATTTCACCCCTTTTCAGCCTTAAGGGATGCAATTTTAAAAAACTGTCAATAACATTTCGAGATATTTTAAAAATACACATAAGTGTCAAAAAGTAATTTTATATCTCAACAAACACAGCAAATAAAACGGGATGTATAATTCGCCCCAATTGTAGATTCACCCCTTTAGGGGTTGATTAGGACAAAATCCTGAAATAAGTTTTTCGGCAATTGTAAGAGTAATCTTTGTAAGCAAAAATCAAGTTGATATCTTATTGGTCCTAAGAGATATTAAGGAATGCCTGAATTCACATTTCACCCCTGTTCAGCCTTAAGGGATGCAATTTTAAAAAACTGTCAATAACATTTCGAGATATTTTAAAAATACACATTTGTGCCAAAAAGTAATTTTATAACTCAACAAACACAAGAAATACAATGGGATGTATAATTCGCCCCAACTGTAGATTCACCCCTTTAGGAGTTGATTAGGACAAAATCCTGAAATAAGTTTTTCGATAATTGTAAGAGTAATCTTTGTAAGCAAAAATCAAGTCGATATCTCATTGGTCCTAAAAGATATTAAGGAATGCCTGAATTCACATTTCACCCCTTTTCAGCCTTAAGGGATGCAATTTTAAAAACTGTCAATAACATTTCGAGATATTTTAAAAATACACATAAGTGTCAAAAAGTAATTTTATATCTCAACAAACACAGGAAATACAACGGGATGTATAATTCACCCCAATTGTAGATTCACCCCTTTAGGGGTTGATTAGGACAAAATCCTGAAATAAGTTTTTCGACAATTGTATGGGTAGTCTTTATAAGTAAAAAGCAACTCGATATCTTATTAGTCCTAAGAGATATTAAGGAATGCCTGAATTCACATTTCACCCTTTTTCACCCTTAAGGGATATAATTTAAAAAACTGCCAGTATCATTTCGAGATATTTTAAAAAGACACATATGTGCCAAAAAGTAATTTTATAACTCAATAAACACAGGAAATACGGCGAGGTGTATAATCCCTGATTATAATCCACCCCTTTAGGGGTTGATTAGGACAAAATCCTGAAATAAGTTTTTCGGTATTTGTACGGCTAATGTTTGTAAGCATAATGCAAGTTGATACCTTATAGGTCCTAAGAGATATTAAGGAATCCTTGAAACCACAATTCACCCCTTTTCAACCTTAAGGGGTGAAATTTTAAAAATCTGTCAAAACTATTTCGAGTTATTTTAAAAAGACACCTATGTGCCAAAAAGTAATGTTGCAAATAAACGAACACAGGAAATACGACGGGATGCATAATTCACCCCGATTGTAGATCCGCCCCTTTAGGGGTTGATTAGGACAAATTCCTGAAATAAGTTTTTCAGCACTTGTATGGATAATATTTGCAAGCAAACAATAAGTCGATATCTTATAGGTCCTAAGAGATATTAAGGAATCCTTGAAATCACAGTTCACCCCTTTTCAACCTTTAGGGGTGCAATATTAAAAAACTGTCAAAACCATTTCGAGATATTTTAAAAAGACATCTATGTGCCAATAAGAAATGTTGCAACTAAATAAACACAGGAAATACGACGTGATGTATAATTCACCCCGATTGTAGAATCACCCCTTTATGGGTTGATTAGGATAACATCCTGAAACGGTTTTCGGAATTGGCATAGGTAGTCTGTGTAAGCAAAATCCAAGTCAATATCTTATTAGTCATAAAAAGACACTTATGTGCCAAAAAAGAATGTTAAAATTCGACAAACACAGGAAATACGACGGCATGTATAATTCACCCCAATTGTAGATTGACCCCTTTAGGGGTTAATTAGGGCAAAATTCTGAAATATTTTTTTCGGTATTTGTACGGGTTATTTTTGTATGCAAAAATTATATCTTATTGGTCCTAAGAGATATTAAAGCAATTCTTGAAATCACATGATACCCCTTTTCACCCTTAAGGGGTGAAATTTAAAAAAACTGTCAAAATCATTTCGAGATATTTTAAAAAGACACCTATGTGCCAAAAAGGAATCACCCCTTTAGGTGTTGATTAGGATAAAATCCAGAAACACATTTTTCAGAATTTGCATGGGTAGTCTTTGTAAGCAAAAACCAAGTCGATTTCTTATTGGTCCTAAGAGTTATTAAGGATTTCTTTAAATCACATTTCACCCCTTAGGGGTGAAATTTTAAAAAACTGTCAAAACTATTTTGAGATATTTTAAAAAGCACCTATGTGCCAAAAAGAAATGTTACATCTCAACAATCACAGGAAATACGACGGGATGCATAATTCACCCCTTTAGGGGTTGATTAGGATAAAATCCTGAAATAAGTTTTTCGGAATTTGCATGGGTAGTCTTTGTAAGCAAAAATCAAGTCAATATCTTATTGGTCCTAAGAGATATTAGGAATCCTTGAAATCGCATTTCATCCCTTTTCACCCTTTCGGGGTGAAATTTAAAGAAACAGTCAAAACTATTTCGAGACATCTTAAAAAGACACCTAAGTGTCAAAAATGAATGTTAATACCCGACAAACACAGGAAATACGACGGGATGTATAATTCGCCCCAAATGTAGATTCACCCCTCTAGGGGTTGATTAGGACAAAATTCTGAAATAAGTTTTTCGGTATTTGTACGGGTTATCTTTGTAAGCAAAAACCAAGTCGATATCTTATTGGTCCTAAGAGATATTAAGGAATCTTTGAATTCACATTTCACCCCGTATCACCCTTTAGGGATGAAATTAAAAAAACCGGTCAATATGAATTAGTATTCTACCACGGAAAGAGCAAAGTCTAAAATAAAACATGTAAATTTGACATCACAAACTGTTTTATTCCAAAGATCTTCAGTTACCAATTTTTATAAAATAATAGAAAATGATTGAATAAGCATAGTCAACAGTTTATGTCTTACTAATTAAACACCAAATACAAAGATATGTGTAGAAAATTAAGGCGGAGCTTAAGACTCCCTCTACTATGACTAGATTAGTTTAAAACCACGTTACCAGATGGATACATGTCTCGATGCTTGTAAGTGCCAGTATTTCATATAAATAGCGTTTCGGTGGGGCCAAAGAATTGGTGCTAAATATTAATTAATTTTCAGAAACAAAGACTCATTTTAAAGATAAAAATACAATCTATAGGACTCTAGCTATGGAATTTGCAATTGTTATTGATTTACGGAGTAACAGTGATGTGAAGTTGGACAAAGTTTAGGACATTGTAAAACTGAAAATTAAAAATAAAACCAAATTTTAACTCTTAAATCCAACGAAGCCAACCTTTATCTTCAAATAAAAAAAAAAAAAAAAAACAAATTGACCCGACAACATTTGGTTCAAATTCTTTGGCCCTTTTAAATGCACGTTTCCGTTGCGCGTAACCCAGGTACATCACGCTCTTAGAGAGGGGGAGAGGGTGACAAAGAGAGGGAGGCAGAGAGGGGCAGGCAGAGAGAGGGAGGAAGAGAGAGGGAGACAGGTTGAGGGAGTCAGAGAGCGGGGGACAAAGAGAGGGAGGAAGAGAGAGGGAGACAGAGAGAGGGAGTCAGAGAGCGGAGGACAAAGAGAGGGAGAGTGAGAGTGGGGGAGGGAGACGGAAAGGGAGAGGGAGAGAGAGGGAAAGAGACGGGGAGAGAGACGGAGAGAGAGGGAGAGAGTGGGAGAAAAAGGGAGAAAGAGGGAGAGAGGGAGAGAGTGGGAGAAAAAGGGAGAAAGAGGGAGAGAGGGAGAGAGAGAGGGAGAGAGAGGGAGAGAGACAGGGAGAGAGAGAGGGAGAGAGAGGGAGAGAGAGGGAGAGAGAGGGAGAGAGAGGGAGAGAGAGGGAGAGAGAGGGAGAGAGAGGGAGAGAGAGGGAGAGAGAGGGAGAGAGAGGGAGAGAGAGGGAGATGGCGAAAGGGAAATAGACAGGCAGACAGATTGACAGACAGACAAACGGACAGACGGACTAACGGGCAGATAGACTTACAATTATGTTCAGAATACTATTATTTATTTTTATATTTTGATCTAAAATTCCGTTTTTGTTCCAGAATTACAAGTGAAAGAATAATCTATGACGATGGCGTCAACATCACAACGATCGACTATGGAACAGACGTCGGATGAAAATAAATTATATCTGTATTTAGTAGATAAAGAATATATTGCTAAAATTATTCTTAATCCGACTAAACTTAGGAATAACTTTACACAAGCATCCGGGTCTAAAGTAACAACAATAGTAATTTTAGATCGATCTTCTTCCATGGGTAATCAAGTTGAGAGATTTGTAAACATCATCCTTCCTCAAGTATTTAACAAATTGCAATATGCCTTTGATGAAACGATATATTTAATTACATTTGATACTGTAGCAGAAATATTAAATACATCAGTAGGAGCTCTGTCCCAGGTAGATATAGGTTGCAGAGGTTGTACAAATATGAAAGGAGCAATAACTGAACTCAAAAAGCTTCTTTTGGCTCTGCCTGAAAACCAGAAGGGAATTAGATTGCTGACTATATCTGATGGTCAAATTCACGATCAAGAAGAAACCCAAGAAGCAGCTGGTGAACTAGCAAAACTCATTGATACAAAATATGTAATTAACTCGCAGGCTGTTCGGTTATTTACATCAATTGCTCAACCCGATACAAGAGCACTGTCGAGTATTCTTCGTCTTAACAATTTAACAAATGCCACTCTACTTGACTTACTCCAACAACTATCCGACGATGAAATTTCTACGGCCATCAGTAATTTGTTTGCTGACGATTGTTTATATTATAATAATAATAATAATAATAATAATAATAATAATAATAACTCAAGACCTGACAAACCCCATAATAATAATAACAAACAAACAGAATTAAGCGGAGAAGAAAATGTATTTAAGAAAGCTCCTTGGACACCAGAATGTACAAACCAAATAACAATATTCCTGGGAATAAATATTTTCTGGTTGGATAAAATACCTAAAAAACCATTAAAAATTGAAGAGCAGATTGTACCAATAAAGGTGGAGCCAAATGTTGACTCAGAAACATACGAAAAATTATTGAAAAAGAAAATAGAAGATTACATGACGCAATTAAAAATTTTGAAGGTTGTTGACACAGCTGAATCAAAAGCAACCATCACACAAATGGTGACATATTTTAAGAATTGTGACAATATTTTAAGTATAGAAGAAGATATGCAATTGATATTAAACGATCCTGGTCAATACATGAAAACTTTAATATCGAGAAGAAACAAAACATATTCCTCTCGGATGGCTCAAATAGCTAACGATAAAAATATACCACAACTAAATTCTGCCCAACAAGCAGATTATTTACGAATGAATAGTCGTAGTCTAGCCAGCCGAGTCCTAAACCAAGCCATTAACTTTAATGAAATTGTGCGTAAAGAAGTGCGCCAGATATTGTGTCATGTAAATGAACTGGTAAATATAAACAATAACCATCATTTTACTTCATCAAAGGAAACTACTTTAGATGGAATCTACGCTCTGTGTGACCTAGCAAAACAAAATATGCTGGATAATTTGGATTCGAATGATATACTGTTACTTCTGAATATTGGTGGTGTTGCTTGCTACGGACCAACTGGTAATTTTCCAGATCCCATGAAATGGAGAGTTAACGAGATTTACTACGGCTGTTATATACGTATGGCTGATGTGGTAACAGCACATTTGCAGTCTAATGGTACTTTAAAAACACCAATCACAGAAAAGGTAGTAACAAATGTAATACCAATCTTTGAAGATCAACGAATTGCAGAATTTTTAAGAAAGTATGCACCATCGTTATTAGAATACACTTGCTCTATTGGCATGCGCAGAGTTATTGTGGATGTGCCAATGACATGCGGATACACCATGTGTGCTGCAATTTGGAAGATGGTAGAAGATCTAAATTATAACAAGACTTATGAACTTTTGTTAACTTTTGAGAATCTGGTTAATACTTACGTATTTATTGTTGGTAAATATTTTGATCACATTATGCCATATATTAAACATCAAGGGTTTAATCACCAGTCTTACTATATTGCTAATAATGGTATAATGAATATGGTTAGTCCTTTAATAACATTGTACAAATTGAACGATAGTTCTAAATTATGCTACATTCCGAACATACTACGTGCCTTGTATACTTACGAAGTTTGGCAGGCTGTTCGTTGTTTGTATAAAAATAGAGAAAACTCTGAGTTTATTGCTAAAGACATGCTAACAAAGTTCTTAGGGATCGATTTGGAAAAGAACAAAACTGTTTTAAAACCACTATTTGATGAAGAGCCTGATATGAAGAACATAAAGTTTTACGATGAAATCAATTTAGACGAAAGTTATTTTAAAGAATTATGCAAAATTTTCTATAACGTCAGATATTGTACTTTAATTCCGAAGTACTTCCAAGCAGTGATAAGTGGTACGATTTGTAATATCTTACTTGTTCCCAAAATAAGTGAAGATTCAATACGAGAAGCTCTGGACATTGAATATGATCTCAAATCTTTTCACATGTACAATATTTTCCAGGCTTTATGCTACACTACCGAAGTAAGTCGTGTGGATACTGCAACAGAAACAATGAAGATAATCGACTTGAAGTATGAAAAGGAGGCAGAAGAAATGGTAAAAGATTACATTAGGAAACAGTTTGAAAGTAAATACATTACCGATTTGGCAGATAAAAAGAAACAAGAACAATTGTTAATACCTGAAATTTTAGTCGAGGCCATTATTAAATCAAAATCACATGATGAATTGGTGAATTTAATGCGTAAAGGTGTTTCAAGAGGTAGTGCCAGTTATAAAATTATAAATTCTTCAAGTCTAGGCTATATGGAACTGAAAAAACGTATTTTTGACATGAATGAAATTGTTCCATTAAGAATTAATATAATCAAAATTTTCCTTCTGTGCACTGATTTCGAAAATAATAATGAACCAGTCTGGAATAACGGTGATATTAATTTTGTATATAATTTAAAAGAAATTGGTGACATTTTTAAATTGGCTGGATTAGAAGATGATTGGAGACGAGTATATCATGAATACAAGAGAAGAAGCGTACATATATACAGAAGTGTAACAAATTATCACGGACATGGAAATGAAAAACCCTCTTATTATGCTCTAGGTTACCCTACATTAATGCACTATAAAAATGATGTTTCAGAAGAACAGTTTAAATATTATTGTGATATTCATAATAAGTGTTGTGGTGTACCACAATTATTGGCAGTTAGCAATAAAAGTCACGCTTCCGGAGAAAAAGCTGAGTTCGAGAAAAGCAGAAAAACTGAGAGGTCGTCAGTTTTTAAAAGAAAAGGAAGCGAAGTAGTAGTAGAAACAGAGCCTTTGAGCATACTGAAGAGGGTAGAGACAATACGCAAAGATAACGTAAATGTGAAGCAAGAAATTAAAGAGAGTAACACCATGATTTTCAACCAGAGCTTGGACTTTTCAAAAATAGAGGAGATGAGAAAAGATATAGAAGAATGCAACTCGAGAGAAAAAGAGTGGATTGTGAAAAGGAACAAAATAGAAGAGCGATTAGAACTACTGAAAAAACGGTCAGAAGATCAGAATAAGGAAAGAAGGAACAATATTGTTATAAAAGGTATGAAATAGGAATGACGATGGACACCCTAGTACCTGCTTACTAACCCGATAAGATTGTAACCGGCTCCGATTTTTAATACCCGCTGCCCGTTTTCTATCCATTACCCGTTCACTAATGAATAGCAGGTAATGATCAAGTAGATGGTAATTAATGGGTATCGAGTAACAAACGGGTAGTGAGTAATCCGAGGGCTATCTTTTTTGATAGGCTAAGTTTTTACAATAATTCAGAAAGATTTTTTTTTGGAACAAACTGTTTTATTGCTTTTCAAAATATTCGCCTTTAAGGTTTATATACTTTTGCATGCGTTCAAACCAATTCTCGAAACATTTTTCCGCTGTGAAGTTGGTATCTCAAAAATATGGTTTTCGTAGGCTTTAACCGCTTCTTGAGGTGATGAAAATCGCTGTCTACGCATTTTTTGTTTGACTTTGGGGAACAAAAAAAAGTCATTAGGGGATCAGGTGAATACGGGCAATGAAACATTAATTCGATGTTTTTCTCCTTCAAATAATCAATTTTTTGACGTGCTGTTTGGGAGTTTGCATTGTCATGATGAAGAATGATACGACTTTTTGGTTGTTTTTCCTGATTTTGTCGATGACTTCTGGCAAACAAATTGTTTTATACTATTCAACATTATTTGTTCTCCAATCCTTCTCCAATTCAAGGTATGGTTGCGACATGTCCAGTACTTCGCTTCGTGAACAGATGAATTTTGTGGGTTTCGGTTCATCTTGGAAAACCCATAGTGGATTGTAATTTCCGGTTCATATGAATAAATCCAAGTTTCGTTGCTTGTAACAATGTTGTATACAGATATTGCAGTGCCTATGTTGAATTTTTTTAGCATTCCCTAACACCAATCAACACGAGCTTTTTTTTGAGCTTCGGTCAAATTATGGGAAATCCACCGGGAACAGATCTTTCTCACAGCTAAATGTTGCAAAATCAAATATATTGCAGTCTGCAATATGCCAAAGGCTGCCTCTATCTCACGGTAAGGCACATGCCGATCTTCTTCAATCATTTTGCGCACAGCATCGATGTTTAATTGAATCACAACCGATTTTGGTCGACCTTTACGAGATTCGTCACTGGCGGACACACGACCACGACAAAATTCTGCAAACCAATTGTAAACAGTCTTTTCTAATGGTGCTTCATTACCAAAATTGGACAAAGCGAATCTATGCATTGTTGTCGAGTTAAGTCTTTACTAAAATCGTAAAAAATCATCTAACGAGTAAAATCAATTTTTTCACAAACTTGTTTCTTGTAAAACGCTCTGTCAACAAACTACTCGGTTAATATATAAACTGCCACTGATTTCACAATAACAAATTTTTAATTTTCCGAATATAGTAATGACACATGTCAATATTGCCATCTAGTGGTCGTTTGCAAAAACATAAAAGGTAACCCTCGTAAACGGGTAGCAGGCTATAAACGGGTAACGGGTAATAAACGGGTAGGGGGTAATTAACGGGTAGTGTATAATTAACGGGTAATTGTGTGAGGTGTTTAGAGTATTTAATTTATTTATTAAATACTCTAAAGTATTATGTTTAAGTATTTTGTTCTCGGTTAGGGATTAAGTATGCGTATTTCATAATGTTATATAAGAGTTATGGCAGAAAACCCCAAAAATTAAAAATTTAAATTACTCCTATTGAAAAAAAGTAAAAAACTCTCATTCAAAAATGAGGCTTAAGCCTGCGGAAAGATTTTCTGAACAAGTTGGTGCAAACTAGACTGTCATACACACAAACGATCTAATTTATATAATAATCGGCCCGATTCTGTAAAAAGTTACTACGTTAGTTGCTAGTGAGTAACGTTGCTACGAAATAACTTTTATAGTAACTTTCTTAGCAATCGCCAAACAATTGGTATTCTCCAAGCATAAGCACAAGCAACGTTTTTATAACAAGTTACCTTTAGTCAAGATTATTAAAGTAAAGGTTGTCTCGTAACTTGTAGTGATGGGGGTAAATAGCGAAGCTACACGTCATCTGTCTGCTAACGGGACGTCAGCCTTTGTTTATCGTGTATGTTATATACACCTGAAGTTTGAATTTTGGCTATAAATATAAAAATATCGTTTAATTTTTTGATTTTCTACCTGTTTTAATTTATTTTTTCTTCGAAAGGAATGTTTCTTCGTTCTAAATAAATTTTCTTACATTCATTTTTGATGTGAAGAGAATAATAAGTGAAATATTTCAATATTTTAGTTTTAGGGTGCCCCACGTAACTACCCTAATATTCATCAAATTGAAAAAATGCATAGAACAAATCAGATTTGTTTCCTTATAAACAACATTTATTGTATGGTTTTTTTCTCTTAAGATAATTCTGTTTATAAAGGAAATATTTTAAATTTTTAGTACTAGTTTTAACCCAGAAGCAGCCCCTAAGAAAGAAAATTCTGAGATACCATGCCTATATTTGAATCCTGGTTCTACTCTATTGTACCAAATTTCGTTAAAATACGTCGAACCGTTTTTAAAAACAGATATAACCTCCAATTTTATGAATTACTATATTATTATAGAAACTTGTTTTTCTATTTTTATTTTTATTTATTTATTTAATTTATTTAAGTGTTTTTCGCGTTGTAAACGGGTTTAAACCCAACACTACAACGACAAAAAGAAAATTACAAAAATATACTTATACATAAACATTGTTTACATTGAGTAATAAAATAACAAAATATACCTAAAACTTAATAATATTCCCTACACCCAATACAATAAAGTTTTTATAATAAGTGTTTGTTACGATTGTAGACAGGGACGCAGCCAGGGGGGGCATAGGGGGCATTTGCCTCCCCCCCCAGGATAGTTTAAATCCTGGTTAGTTTACCTTATATAAAATATAATTTAGGTTGTTAGAAGTTTTCTTCACCGGAGGTGAAGAAAATTTATAAATTTACCGGACTTTTATTATTTAATATACTACAAAAGACCTAGAACAGGGGTCGGCAACATGCGGCTCCGGCGCCTCATGCGGCTCTTTTAGAAAATTTTGTGGCTCTTTGAAAATTGGCTGGTTTTTATTTTAATATAATCTATTTTTTAATTTTCAACTTTCTGCCTGTACTATACACGTTTTATATTTTTCAGAATGTTTTACGGTACAATTCACGCCCGGTAATTCCCCGAGTTACTGCATATTCCCTTTTAGAAGAAGTTATTTGTTTCGAAAAAAAGTTATCTGTATTTGTGAATGATTTACGTGCAAAAACATTTTTACATTTTATTAATTTACAAAAACATGTTATTAATGCAATTTTTTTTGCACAAACTATTGTTAACATGAAAGAAGCTTTTCGAGATAGATTTAAAGAGTTTAGAAAATATAAAGCTACACTAGATTTTTTGACAAAACCAAATAAAGTAGATATGTAGCAATTACATTTATCACATTCAATTAGTGGATTTGAAATCCAAAGGTTTATGGAATTATGTATTCTTAAAACTTAATTCTAAACTGGAATATTTAGAAAGAAAAAAGTGAATTTTATATTCCCAGCATAAGTGGACCGAAATTCGCAATCTTCAAAATGTAGATAAAGTTCTTTTCGAAGCTTGGAACCGTCTTCCAGAATCGTTCAATCTTTTAAAAAATTATGCTTTTGGGCTATGACAATTTTCGGAACCACATATTACTGTAAGCAAATCTTTTCACATATGAAATTAATAAAGAGTCAGTTAAGAAGTAATCTTACTGACCTGAAACTAGAGTGCTGCCTTAAGTTAAAGATTACTTTATATTCACCAAATATTGAAGTCTTATAGAACACTATACAGGAGCAATCGTCCCATTAAAAAAATTATTACATTGTAATATACTGGCAACTACAATAGGTATCACAAACTAAATGTATAAGTAAATATTAATTTATTGTAATACTTGATTATTTTAAAACAAATAAACAATTTTTACGTTTTTTTCTTAAATATAGTACATATTTTTTAGCGGCTCTTCCATGTTATTGTGTTTTTTTTTTTTCAATATAGATTTGGCTCTTTGTCTCTGAGTTGCTGACCCCTGACCTAGAACGCTGTTATTTTGTACCCAAGCCATGTAATTAAGGTCGTACCGACCAATTTAGAATAGTTTGTTATTTTTGCCCCCCCCCCCGCTGAAATCCTGGCTACGTCCCTGATTGTAGATGTGTTTTACAAAGAATTAGTAAGAGTGTAAAAAGTGTGTTTTAACTATTTTTTTTATAAAATTTATATTATTGAAGAAAATATTAAAATCAAGATTAGAGGATAGTTGGTTGAAGATAAATGGCAGCCTCATCATAGGTGCATTTTGATTCGGGTTAGTTTTAGCAAAGTGTAGGTTAAATAAATAAGTGTTTTTTAAATTCCAATAGGGGACATTGAGATTCACAAGGCTGAGTAAAGATGGAGAATCTATTATACCATTAATAATTTTGGCTAGCATAATAACATCTGAAACTGATCTTTTATCTTTAACAGTGAGAATTAAAATATCTACACGAGTCAAGGTAGCAAGTACTTGAAATTGGTGTTCTTCTGCACAGATATTGGAGAAATATTTTTTGTATTTTCTACAATCGAGATATTTGTACCTCATATTGAGGGTTCCAGATGTTACTACAATAACATAAGTGAGAATGAACAATTTAAATATACCTAAAATTATATTTGTATTAGATTTTATTGTTATTTATAAACTGTAATACAAATACCCATCACCTTAAATTTTATATAAATCACTTTAAAATTTCCTTAGGGATTTATTTATAATTTATTCAGTAGAACTGTCTTGAAATAAATATCTATTATGAATATAGTCAATAAATATATTTAAAAACATGCAACATCTATATTAATTCTGTATGCTAGTTTGAACTAAGCAGACATGTGACGTATTCCCTCTCACGCTCTGATTGGTCAGAAGTTACGAGACAACCTTTACTTTAATAATCTTGACCTTTAGTAACTGGGTTCTGAACTCTTCAACCATCCCCTTGTGTGCTCGCCTGCGATTGACAATTATTGTATTGTTATACTATTATAAAACAAATGTAAATAAACAAACAACAAAATAGAAATTGTACTAGAGTCAAATAAAGAACTCGAAGAATTACAATAGACTAGTAATGTAATTGTATAAAGACTATGTTCTAAAAGTATATTAAACAAAATGATTTACACAGCATATTGCTTATGATTTATATTTCCCTTATGTGCTATACAAAAAATAAAAATATAAATTTTTCTATAATTATTGTCCTTATGTTGATTTTCATTGCCAAATGCTCGAAATAATTCATCATTAAACAGAAAACTTGCGATTTCGCTGGTTATTTTGAAGTTACTAAGTGTTTTGAAGTTACAACTCTTTCTGTTAGTTGCTCTTCATAACAACATTCTTAGCAACTAGTTACTAATTTCATAGTAACTTTTTTCTCACATAATACTGACCTTGTATTTAACAAGTTTTATTCTAACTTTTTCGTAGTAACTTGCTTACAGAATTGGGCCGAAAATAGATTTATAACAGAAAGCTTTTCCTTCTACAGGATTAGCGCTGGATTTGCTTACTAGGAACATGCAGACTGGTAGGAACCGAATTCCTTATTTTTTAGTGCTAGATAGGCGTGAGAGCAAAGTAGAGACGTGGTATTGGCGATCTTCTGTACATTGTCCAAAAGGGGTGTGTGCAGTTACACAATTTTTAATTATAAACTGTAGCAAAACTGTCTCTCTGCAGGAAGACGTGTTGTTTGCTCAAAAACTAATTGTATCTTTATAAAAACGTACATCGAACGTACACACGTTAGTTATAAACTATAGCAAAACTGTCTGTCAGGGAGCGAGAGAGGCAGAGAGGGAGAAAAAGGGAGAGAGAGGGAGAGAGAAGGAGAGTGAGGGAGAGAGAGAGGGTGAGAGAGGGTGAGAGAGGGAGAGAGAGGGAGTGAGAGGGAGAGAGAGAGAGAGGGCGAAAGGGAAACAGACAGGCAGACGGACTGACAAACAGACAAACGGACAGACGGACTGACGGGCAGACAGACTAACAATTATGTTCAGAATTCTATTATTTATTTTTATATTTTGATCTAAAATTCCGTTTTTGTTCCAGAATTACAAGCGAAAGAATAATCTATGACGATGGCGTCAACATCACAACGCTCGACTATGGAGCAGACGTCGGATGAAAATCAATTATTTCTGTATTTAATGGATAAAGAATATGTTGGAAAAATTATTGTTAATCCGACTGAACTTAGGAATAACTTTTCAAAAGTATCCGGGTCTAAAGTAACAACAATAGTAATTCTAGATCGATCTCCTTCCATGCGTAATCAAGTTGAGAGATTTGTAAACATCATCCTTCCTCAAGTATTTAACAAATTGCAATATGCCTTTGATGAAACGATATATTTAATTACATTTGATACTGTAGCAGAAATATTAAATACATCAGTAGGAGCTCTGTCCCAGGTAGATATAGGTTGCAGAGGTTGTACATATATGGAAGGAGCAATAACTGAACTCAAAAAGCTTCTTTTGGCACTGCCTGAAAACCAGAAGGGAATTAGATTGCTGACTATATCTGATGGTGAAATTCAGGATGAAGAAGAAACCCAAGAAGCAGCTGATGAACTAGCAAAACTCATTGAACAAAAATATGAAATTAACTCGCAGGCTGTTCGGTTATTTACATCAATTGCTCAACCCGATACTAGAGTTCTGTCCAGTATTCTTCGTCTTAACAATTTAAGAAAAGTCGAACTTCTGGACTTATTCCAACAACTATCCGACGATGAAATTTCTACGGCCATCAGTAATTTGTTTGCTGACGATTATTTATATTATCAAACAAAATTAAGCGGAGAAGAAAATGTATTTAAGAAATCTCCTTGGACACTAGAAAGTACAAACGAAATCACAATATTCCCGGGTGAAAATATTTTCTGGTTGGATAAAATACCTACAAAACCATTAAAAATTGAAGAGCAGATTGTACCAATAAAAGTGGAGCCAAATGTTGACTCAGAAACATACGAAAAATTATTGAAAAAGAAAATAGAAGATTACACGATGCAATTAAAAATTTTGAAAGTTGTTGACACAGCTGAATCAAAAGCAATCATCACACAAATGGTGACATATTTTCAGAATTGTGACAACAATATTTTAATTAAAGAAGAAGATATGCAATTGATATTAAACGATCCTGGTCAATACATGAAAACTTTAATATCGAAAAGAAACAAAACATTTTCCTATCGGATGGCTCAAATAGCTGACGATAAAATTATACCACAACTAAATTCTACCCAACAAGCAGAATATTTACAAATGAATAGTCGTAGTATAGCTAGGCGAGTCCTAAACCAAGCCATTAACTTTAATGAAATAGTGCGTAAAGAAGTGCGCCAGATATTTTATCATGTAAATGAACTGCAAAATATAAACAATAATCGTCATTTTACTTCATCAAAGGAAACTACTTTAGATGGAATCTACGCTCTGTGTGACCTAGCAAAACAAAAAATGCTGGATAATTTGGATTCGAATGATTTACTGTTGCTTCTGAATATTGGTGGTGTTGCTTGTTCCGGACCAATTGATAATTTTCCAGATCCCATGAAATGGAGAGTTAACGAGATTTACTACGGCTGTTATATACGTATGGCTGATGTGGTAACAGCACATTTGCAGTCTAATGGTACTTTAAAAACACCAATCACAGAAAAGGTAGTAACAAATGTAATACCAATCTTTGAAGATCAACGAATTGCAGAATTTTTAAGAAAGTATGCACCATCGTTATTAGAATACACTTGCTCTATTGGCATGCGCAGAGTTATTGTGGATGTGCCAATGACATGCGGATACACCATGTGTGCTGCAATTTGGAAGATGGTAGAAGATCTAAATTATAACAAGACTTATGAACTTTTGTTAACTTTTGAGAATCTGGTTAATACTTACGTATTTATTGTTGGTAAATATTTTGATCACATTATGCCATATATTAAACATCAAGGGTTTAATCACCAGTCTTACTATATTGCTAATAATGGTATAATGAATATGGTTAGTCCTTTAATAACATTGTACAAATTGAACGATAGTTCTAAATTATGCTACATTCCGAACATACTACGTGCCTTGTATACTTACGAAGTTTGGCAGGCTGTTCGTTGTTTGTATAAAAATAGAGAAAACTCTGAGTTTATTGCTAAAGACATGCTAACAAAGTTCTTAGGGATCGATTTGGAAAAGAACAAAACTGTTTTAAAACCACTATTTGATGAAGAGCCTGATATGAAGAAAATAAAGTTTTACGATGAAATCAATTTAGACGAAAGTTATTTTAAAGAATTATGCAAAATTTTCTATAACGTCAGATATTGTACTTTAATTCCGAAGTACTTCCAAGCAGTGATAAGTGGTACGATTTGTAATATCTTACTTGTTCCCAAAATAAGTGAAGATTCAATACGAGAAGCTCTGGACATTGAATATGATCTCAAATCTTTTCACATGTACAATATTTTCCAGGCTTTATGCTACACTACCGAAGTAAGTCGCGTGGATACTGCAACAGAAACAATGAAGATAATCGACTTGAAGTATGAAAAGGAGGCAGAAGAAATGGTAAAAGATTACATTAGGAAACAGTTTGAAAGTAAATACATTACCGATTTGGCAGATAAAAAGAAACAAGAACAATTGTTAATACCTGAAATTTTAGTCGAGTCCATTATTAAATCAAAATCACATGATGAATTGGTGAATTTAATGCGTAAAGGTGTTTCAAGAGGTAGTGCCAGTTATAAAATTATAAATTCTTCAAGTCTAGGCTATATGGAACTGAAAAAACGTATTTTTGACATGAATGAAATTGTTCCATTAAGAATTAATATAATCAAAATTTTCCTTCTGTGCACTGATTTCGAAAATAATAATGAACCAGTCTGGAATAACGGTGATATTAATTTTGTATATAATTTAAAAGAAATTGGTGACATTTTTAAATCGGCTGGATTAGAAGATGATTGGAGACGAGTATATCATGAATACAAGAGAAGAAGCGTACATATATACAGAAGTGTAACAAATTATCACGGACATGGAAATGAAAAACCCTCTTATTATGCTCTAGGTTACCCTACATTAATGCACTATAAAAATGATGTTTCAGAAGAACAGTTTAAATATTATTGTGATATTCATAATAAGTGTTGTGGTGTACCACAATTATTGGCAGTTAGCAATAAAAGTCACGCTTCCGGAGAAAAAGCTGAGTTCGAGAAAAGCAGAAAAACTGAGAGGTCGTCAGTTTTTAAAAGAAAAGGAAGCGAAGTAGTAATGGAAACAGAGCCTTTGAGCATACTGAAGAGGGTAGAGACAATACGCAAAGATAACGTAAATGTGAAGCAAGAAATTAAAGAGAGTAACACCATGATTTTCAACCAGAGCTTGGACTTTTCAAAAATAGAGGAGATGAGAAAAGATATAGAAGAATGCAACTCGAGAGAAAAAGAGTGGATTGTGAAAAGGAACAAAATAGAAGAGCGATTAGAACTACTGAAAAAACGGTCAGAAGATCAGAATAAGGAAAGAAGGAACAATATTGTTATAAAAGGTATGAAATAGGAATGACGATGGACACCCTAGTACCTGCTTACTAACCCGATAAGATTGTAACCGGCTCCGATTTTTAATACCCGCTGCCCGTTTTCTATCCATTACCCGTTCACTAATGAATAGCAGGTAATGATCAAGTAGATGGTAATTAATGGGTATCGAGTAACAAACGGGTAGTGAGTAATCCGAGGGCTATCTTTTAAGTTTTTACAATAATTCAGAAAGATTTTTTTTTGAACAAACTGTTTTATTGCTTTTCAAAATATTCGCCTTTAAGGTTTATATACTTTTGCATGCGTTCAAACCAATTCTCGAAACATTTTTCCGCTGTGAAGTTGGTATCTCAAAAACATGGTTTTCGTAGGCTTTAACCGCTTCTTGAGGTGATGAAAATCGCTGTCTACGCATTTTTTGTTTGACTTTGGGGAACAAAAAAAAGTCATTAGGGGATCAGGTGAATACGGGCAATGAAACATTAATTCGATGTTTTTCTCCTTCAAATAATCAATTGTTTGACGTGCTGTTTGGGAGTTTGCATTGTCATGATGAAGAATGATGCGACTTTTTGGTTGTTTTTCCTGATTTTGTCGATGACTTCTGGCAAACAAATTGTTTTATACCATTCAACATTATTTGTTCTCCAATCCTTCTCCAATTCAAGGTATGGTTGCCACATGTCCAGTACAATTAAAAAAACAAGCGATTATTTTCTTAGAAGCGCTTCGTGAACGGATGAATTTTGTGGGTTTCGGTTCATCTTGGAAAACCCATAGTGGATTGTAATTTCCGGTTCATATGAATAAATCCAAGTTTCGTTGCTTGTAACAATGTTGTATACAGATATTGCAGTGCCTATGTTGAATTTTTTTAGCATTCCCTAACACCAATCAACACGAGCTTTTTTTTGAGCGTCGGTCAAATTATGGGAAATCCACCGGGAACAGATCTTTCTCACAGCTAAATGTTGATGCAAAATCGAATATATTGCAGTCTGCAATATGCCAAAGGATGCCTCTATCTCACGGTAAGGCACATGCCGATCTTCTTCAATCATTTTGCGCACAGCATCGATGTTTCTTTGAATCACAACCGATTTTGGTCGACCTTCACGAGAAACCAATTGTAAATAGTCTTTTCTAATGGTGCTTCATTACCAAAATTGGACAAAGCGAATCTATGCATTGTTGTTGAGTTAGGCCTTTACTAATATCGTAAAAAAACATCTAACGAGTAAAATCCATTTTTTCACCAACATGTTTCTTGTAAAACGCTCTGTCAACAAACTACTCGGTTAATATATAAGCTGCCACTGATTTCACAATAACAAATTTTAAATTTTCCGATTATAGTAATGACTCATGTCAATATTGCCATCTAGTGCTCGTTTGCAAAAACATAAAAGGTAACCCTCGTAAACGGGTAGCAGGCAATAAACGGGTAACGGGTAATAAACGGATAGCGGGTAATTAACGGGTAGTGTATAATTAACGGGTAATTGTGTGAGGTATTTAATTTATTTATAAGTATTTTGTTCTCGGTTAGAGATTAAGTATGCGTATTCCATAATGCAGCTGGGTTTATTTTTCTACACTAACTTTTATTTTATGTATATTTACGGACAGCGGGTAGTTAATGGGTTGCGGATTATTAACAGGTAGCGGGTAGTGGGTAAATAACGGATTGCAGGTAATAGCCGGGCAGGGACGTAGCTACGATTTTAGCTGGGGGGGGGGGCAAAAATAACAAAATATTCTAAATTGGTCGGTACGACCTTAATTACATGGCTTGGGTAGAAGATAACAGCGTTCTAGGTCAGGGGTCGGCAACCTTTCAGTGACAAAGAGCCAAATCTATATTGAAAAAAAAAACACAATAACATGGAAGAGCCGCTAAAAAATATATGCTATATTTAAGAAAAAAAATGTTTATTTGTTTTAAAAAAAATTGTATTTTATATAGGTACTTTATTTTTCATAACATGTCACTTTTTTCTTTTGACATTTAGATTTTAGCTGCCAACATGAAACATGAAATAATCACAAAGCTCGTTACAACTTGAGAAAATAAAAAAACAGTTTAGTTCCGTTTAAACATAATAAACAAAGTATACAGAAAAAGAAAAATTATATATGACAAAAATCTTTATCCTACATCATTAATCTGTTAATACTAGTAATGTTAATTACATTTTTAACTGACAAGCATGAAGGATACCGTGTAAAACTGGTATTGAATATTTTTAATTTCATTTTCGTTCATGAACAAAGATAAAATGTCGGTCCTGTTTCCGTGCTTTAAAAAATTCTGGTAGTATGGTATTTTACTTTCGTTTTCGGATTGTTAATAAAAATGTAATCAAAGAGTCGGGAGTCGATAACTTTTTTCGACTCCCTGCTACTAACACCCCCTGTCAGCTTCAGCCTATCAGGCCCTCGCTGCCGCAGCTCCCTGTAGCTGCTCACTTGCGCTCTTCTGTCGCGAGCGCTCCTCCCGCTCCTTGCATGCGCCGAACTTTCCTATGTTTACGGACAGCAGGCTCCACAGTTCCCTGCTTAATGTCATCCGGACCCAAAACCCCTCCGGCGGCAGGTACATTTCGCACCTCTGTTTGACCCATCGAGAGCATTCGAAAACTGTGTGCTCCGGAGTGTCTGTTTCGCTGCAGTACACACGTCTATCGTCGACGTCCTTCCCGATACGATGTCTGTACGCCTTATATGACCCGTGCCCCGTGAGGAATTGGGTCAGGAAGTAGTCAAGAGAACGTACCTTTGACTTCAGCCAAGGCTCTAGGCGCGGTATTAGCCTTTTGGTCCACCTGGCCTTCCCAGTGTCAAGGTCCCACTTACTCTGCCACGCAGCGATAGTCGCGCTCCAGGTTCTGCTTTTGCCTCTGAGGCTATTTTCATACACCACTCTGCGCTCGGCTATAAAAACCAGTTGTATACCAACCATGAGTCCTGGAAATTCCCATTTAGTTCCGTTCAAAGCGAAGAAATGACCTATACAATTTGTCCTACTTTTTTTGTCATTGCAGTTTTCCTGTTCAATCAATTTTTTGCTCATTCGTTAATTGTTCATTGTAGTTACAATGTGTTACAGTGTTGTTAGTTGTAAATGACAATGTTTTCACCCCACTCCCCCCACTAAGTCAATCAAAGTGGCTACGTGCAAAAGTTAAGAAGGGTTCAGAAAATTTTATAATTCTTTGAAGTGATTAGATATAATATTAAGTATGTATTATTGACAATTTTCAATGGTTTAGCTATATCTAATCTAGAATTGTATCTAATAAAAGATGTACTCGATTCAAGAATTATGTTTTTGTTGCGTAAGTTGTTATGCATTTATCTAAAGCATTTTCGGTTTTAGACTATATCTGAAAAAAAATCTTATCTAGTTAAAGATTATTGCATTGATGCAAATAAAATATGTTTATGCAAGCTACAATAAATAACGCGGATTAACATACGTTTAGTGCTTTATAAGAATTTGAAGGGTTTAGCCATTTTTTAAAATAATACTTACTTAATCGTTGAGACCTTTTACCATCTCTGGTGTCGGTCTTTGTGAGAGTTTGAATATTATTTGTATTTATCTTCTTCTTTCACGAGGGAACGTCTCCACAGTTTTTTCCATTCCTTCCTATTTTGAGTCCTACCTCTTGCTTCATTCCAGGGGGGTATCCCTTTTCTCCACAGCTCTTCTTATTTCATCATTCTATACTTTCCTAGGTCTTCCTCGTCGTTTTCTTCTAAATACCCTGGCTTCAAAAACTTTTTTGCATCTCTACCTTCATCCATCCTTTGTATATGACCAAACCATCTCAACTGGCCTTCTTCTATAATTTCTTGTACTGGTTTTGTTCCTGTTTTGTTTTTGTTCTTCTCTATACTTTGTGATTTATATGCCTTGATCTTCCGTAGAAACCTCATTTCGCTGCTTCTTATTCTACTTTTAAGTTTCTCTGTATTTGTCCAAGCTTTTGACCCATATGTAAGTATTGGGATGGCTATTTTCTTAAAGATCTGGACTTTAGTTTCTGTCGGAATTTCCATTTCCCCTAAAAAGGATGACTTAATGCTATTAAACAGCAGCCCCAACTTGTTCCGTTATTTCCCTGTCTGAAGAAAAAACAGATCCCAGATACTTAAACTGCTCCACCTGTTGGAGTGCTTTTCCGTTTAATGTAATAAGATGTTTTTCCGGTTTTGCACTGATAATCATACTCTTTTTTTCTCGCAGCTGATCTTCATATTTATTCTGCTAAGCCACTTGCTAAAAATGTCTAGATTACCTTGCAGATATTATTCATTGCTAGCGATTAGAAACTTGTCGTCTGCGTAGTATAGCTCGGATATGTTAATTTGCTTCATTTTCCATTGCCCTATGTAGTATTTCTTTACTTCTTTTCTGGCGTTTTTAATGGCTGGATCGAGCACTATTGTGAAAAGTAGTGGACTTAATATACAACCTTGGCTTAGACCGATTTTTGTCTCAAAATACCTACACCTGCAGTTGTTGGTCTGCACATAACATTTTGTCCCATCATACAGGCTTCGTGCTTCTGATACAAGGTATTCCTCTATTCCTCTTGACCTGAGTATTCTCCAAACATCCTCTCTCATTATCTTTTTCAACAATAATTCGTAGTATAAATATTGGGTCTAAAACTTCTCTGTTCGGCCTCAATCCATACAGGTTGTCTTTCAACGTACTCTCTAATTTTCCTCTTAATCTTTCTTCTATGATTCTGGCAACTTTCCAACTGTGTTTAAAAGAGTGATTCCTCGGTAGTTGCTAAACTCTCTGGAATATCCTTTCTTCAATATTGGCGTAATTATTCCAATCTTCCAGCCTTCCGGAGCTTCACCGTTCTGTAACATCTTATTCATTATCTTTAGCAATTTTATTATTGCTTCTTCTGGAACTACTTTTATCATTTCCATTGTTATCATGGCATTTCTTGGAGCTTTCCCTAACTTGGCTTTGGCAATGGCTTTTTCCAGTTCTTCTTTTGTGATTTCTGTTGTTATTTCGTCCTGTTTTGTGTTTTCTTCTCTTGGTTGTCCTTCATTTCCCTCCAACAACTCCTCAAAATATAGTTTCCACCTTTCCATTATATCTTTTTCTGTCTGTAGAATATTTCCATCTTTATCTATTATGTTTTTTAGAGTTGGCCGCCTTTTCTTTCTCATATTTCTAATCGCTCCGTAGACATTTTTTTGATTTTCTTTGTAATTCCTTTCCATTTTTTCCAAAATCTTGAAATGTAGTCCTCTCTTTCTACTTGATAAATAAATTTTCAATATTTTCTTCTTCTCTTGTATAGCCTTTTTTACCACTTCGGACCACCTTTACGTTTTCTTACCTTTCTTGTTATTTATTGTACATGTACCACAACTTCCACTAGGAAGTAATTTGTCATATTCCCAATTTTGCTTTTAAGTATATCTTGGTATTTTCCTTTATGTTCTGTTATCCTTAACTTAAAGCATTTTATCTTTTTATTTATAATTGTTTTTCTCTTTTGTTCTATTTTCTTTGTTCTTAGAACCAAGTCCATTTTCAGCAGGAAAATATCGCTTCCTATTTCCGGCCCTCTTCTGACGTTTACGTCTTAAACCATAGGCCATATTTCCCTACCTACCAGAAAATAGTCTATTATAGACTTCTCGTTTCTGCTTTTCACTTCTCTTGTTACTTTATGAATTTCCTTATGCATGAAATGCGAATTTGTTATCACTAATTTATTTTCTTCCATAAATCAAGTATTCGTCGGCCAATGTTGTTTCTCTTTTTCTTTCCATGTTTCCCTAAACACCCTTCAAATCCTGAGTTTTCCATGCTAACCCTTTCATTCAAGTCTCCCAGTATAGTTATCTTTGTGTCTATCTTGTCTATCTCTTCTTGTCAGGTTTCATAAAATTTATCCTTTTCTTCCTTTTTTGCATCTTTGTTCGGATTATAAATTACCATCAGTGTGACATAAACTTCATCCATCTTTACTTCTAATGTTAATATGCTTTAATTTATTAAATTAACTTTTCTTGTGTATTCCATATTTTCTCTTTTTATTCCAATTGCCATTTCCGTTTGTGCATTTTCTTTCAAATCTATCCCTGACCAATACATCCAATATCGCTTCACTAGTTGTCTTTCTTTTTAGTTTCAGTAAACCCAATATAATCTATATCCATTTTTTCTATTTCTTCCACAATTTCATTTTCTTTATCCTTAATCCCTCTTAGATTCCATGTTCCTAATGATACCATTTTCCTTACACTATAATTTTTTAAAGTTTTTCGCTTTTGTTTATCATACCCTTTTCTATTATTAATTGTTTCAGTAACCATACTCCTGTTCGTTTTCATTGCCTTATATGTCTTTCCAGGATTCCACTTCTTTTCCCTTAATCGTTTTTTGGAGCTGTTTTCTTAACAATTTTGTTGCCTCTTTCGCTCCATCTATACATTTCATTTTCGATCCATAATTTCTTATACCTCACTACTGCAGAGGCGAATTAAGCGGTGGGCGGACTGGGCGGCCGCCCTGGACCCACGAAGCCTGGGGGCCTACCGAAGCCTATATACAAATATTTCCATTCTATATAAAATAATAGAGGGCCTATTTTAATTTTACCGCCCGGGGCCCCCAAGCAACTTAATTCGTTACTGATAGCGAAGACATTTCTTTAAAATCCGGTATCCTCTTTCAGATGAAGTTGAAGTAAAAACTGATGACGAAGATGAGAGAGTTCTGTATTCCGATCGAGCTATATTATTCAGGGTAACCAAGAGTAAAATTAAAGAGAGTGGAATCGGAGAAATCAAAATTTTGAGTCACAACATTACGGGAAAATTACGGTAAGTTTTCTTTTTGTTATTGACATCTGACACTACCGATAGAGACGCTACTGCATTTTACATCATGGCTGACTTTGGTAGGATATTTTTGACAGGTTCAATGGTATCTTCATGTGATATTTATTGAAACACACGGGAACACACTCTAAAATGGTCTTTAACTGTCTTTCCACTTCTAAGAACATATTCCCATGCTTGTCTTCTATCCATAACTACGCGTGTACCACCACGTAAATTCAGAAACACGTTTTTTTTTGCCACGTTTCGGAACACGATGAAAACTTAGGTCTCTATCACGACCTACTTTTGCATTGCAAAGATAAACACAACAATTCACGTTGCATTTAATTTTTTCTTGCTATTTTAAAGACATTTTTTTAAAAACTTGCTATGAAAACAACAGTAAACAAACTCGACTATCCTACAACCGTCAGTTTCTCAAAATCTCACTAGAGGCGCTTCAGTTATTGTCAGTTGACAATATAACTACAATCTCTATTAATAAAACAGGAGGCTATATCCGTTTTTTTTTTTTTTTTTTTCGGCCTCATATTTGATTTTTTAATGTTTCAGATGATTATAAGATAATATTCGCAAAAAGATCAATTTTTGAATCTGTCTGTCTGTCCGAGATCCACACCAAAACGGCTAGACATATTTTCACAGAATTTAGTATGATAATAAAATAAGACCAGGATTCGAACTTGGGATATAAGCAGGATGGGGAGTCGGTAGAAAAATTACCGATTCTCGACTCTCAACTCCGGAGTCGGTATTTTTGAAGACCGACTCCGACTCCCGACTCCTTTCACTCCTAAATCGTAAAGCCTATTCCAAATATTTAGCAGAACTAAATGGAATTTTTATTTTCTTAAGTTATCACGAGTTCACCTTTTAACGATCGAAGTGAGCTTTTGTTAAACAAAATGATAAAATGCCTCATTCAATCGTTAAGAGTTAGTATATTTCAATGTCTAGTTCCACTTAATCTAATAAAACAGACTGTTTTTATATAATGTCATTTTCATTTCATCTTGACTTATTGTGTCATTTTTAAAACAAATTTTCAAATATATGTTATTAGTTTAAAAAAATAATTTTAAAAGTATTTTATATATCTATAGACTATTCCAAACGTTTAGCCTATTTTAAACATTTAGATTTTGCAATCTAGTTGCTTTCATCGTTTGAATCGTGCTTTTTGGCCGTTTTGTTTAAGCTTTGTAAATCATACTTACAATAAACATATTTAGGTTAAGATTAATATCATTTTAAAATGTCATTTGCTTTATATTTTGATTTTTTGTGTCATTCTTAATTCAAATTTCCCATTAGTCATTAAAATAAGTAAAAGAGTATTTTATTTTTGACATATGTCATTCGTTTCCATTGTTTCACTGTTGGAGTTTTAAATTTTCACATGCCAACGTAAAGAATGAAATAACCCAAGCAAGGTCCTTTCTCGTGACAACCTAAAAGAACGCAATTCTCATTTAGTTCCGCCTAAACGTTTGGAATAGCCTGTAGTTGTGTATATTAAAATGATTCCATAAAAAAAGGGGAAAGGATAGATGGAAACAGTACATCAATCAAGAAAGTCGCCACAATTCTTCAAAATATCAACTTAAAAACAACCATAGGAACAATAATATCAAAGAATTGCGGAACAAAACTCAAAAAATACCAAGATGTAGATCGATAAATCGATAACACGAATGGAGCCTTTCCCCTTGTTTTATGGAATCATTTTAATTTGTTTTATTATGTGAAAGGAGACAGATTTTGAGAATTCATTAGTGGAATTTTTCGTTGGTCTTGATTTACAATTTAGTGTACTGTTCTCTCATTATCCTTGTGCGTACCATTGATTTTGGGGGTATAGTACGCTGAGTTGTGTGATTTTCCATCATTTAATATATTTCTGTGATTCTCACTGTTGTATTTATATTTCAATTTTTCTGTTAGAATTAAATAGTTACATTATGTTGTACAGTTGGTAGCGCTGCAATCTCTGTGGTTTGTGCGTACCAGATTGTAGAGATTGTAGAACTACTTATTGTCATATTATTGTAATGATTTATTGCTATTTGTTATTCATTTTTGGATAATTTTTATAATCCTCAGTAGTGGGATTTTTGTTATTACGGGGTTTAGTGAATTTAAATTCATGGTTATTAATTCATCTATTCTAAAACTTTTCCTGTTTTCATATTCTTTTGGATTGTAAATTCATAGTCGAACGTTAGTTCTACAACTACCCTATTCTCTGCGATGGATGATGTTTATGATGTTAGATTAACGTAACATTAGTATAGCACCTGAGGAAGCTAAGAATTGGTTTAGCGAAACGTTGTGTTACTAAAATATACGTACTGTCCAAAAAGCTGAGTGAATATATTTTTTCCTGTTTCTACTATTATATTCATTATCATCATCATCATCATCATTCAGCCGTTTCGATCCACTGCTGGATATTATATTAATTGGACGTTAAACATTGTCTACTGTAGTTGTCTATATTAATTACACAGGTCAACAAAAAAAATTTTTTTTTAGTCTTTATTTTAATGACTATTTTCTAATTCTTTATATCGAAAAGTAACTAAAACCTTCGTTTATTTTTGAAAAACTTTGCTTTTGTACATTTTACAACGATCAATATATATATATATATATATATATATATATGCGCATTGCAGCGATACAACGCATTTTGTGTGGCGGCAGATCCAAAATAGGCATAAAAAGTTGTAAACACGAGGTAGACTCATCCTGCTATATTTGCGGAAAATTTATCAAAACAAGAGAATGGTTGGATTTCTGATGGGAATGCATGCCATCGGAAATCCAACTATCTTAAAATCCCCTATCACTGGCCAGGTATACTCATCATACTTTAAACTCTCAAGCACCATTTTCACATTTTCGTAATATCCTTTGAGCATTACGGAATGAGCCAAAGGAAGAGATGGAAATTTATTTCCATTGTGAAGAAGGACAGCTTTTAAACTTTTTGTAGAACTGTATATGAAAAGACGCCAGTCAGAAGGAATGCATGAGATTCCGACCGCCTTGCATAGGCGGTTATACTAAATATCCTTGCTACCTTTATTTTTGTCGAACCACAAATAAAGAAAATAATGGCCAGTGACGAATTTTCACAGATACTCAATACTCATGAAAGGAAAGCCTGAAAGCAGTGGTTCATGGTTTTCTCGGAAACAACAGAGCAGACAATTACAAAGAGCTTATTGCAACTATGCTTGATAACTTTAAACTCATGGGTTGCAGAATGTCCCTTAAAGTGCATATGTTACATGCGTACTTGGACCAATTTAAAGACAACATGGGAGCCTATTCGGCAGAACAAGGTGAACGTTTTCATCAAGACTTGATGGACTTTGAACGTCGTTATCAGGAGCAATACAATGAGAGTATGATGGGCATATTTCGGACTATATTTAGGGACTAATACGAGAAAGTCCATACAATCATAGAAGAAATACGAAAAATAATCATTTCTAAACTTTTTTATATATTCTGTTACAGTAATTGTTTGTTTCGAATGATTTTCTTGTAAATAAAACTGATTCAAATTCATAACAAAAGTTTGTATTTTTTTTACATACAATAAAGATCTGAAAAAGGGAAATTTTCTTAAAATCCGTAATTTCATTCTTATAGCTACAAAAGCAAACCTTTTCGGGTAAAACTATTTTTTCTTTAATTAATAATGTGGAAGAAATAAAAATCAGATATGCAGAACCCAGACTCAAAATTCCTGTTGACCGGTGTTATCTATCACAAAATTCAAAAAACTGAGTTAAAACTCAAAGCTCATTTTAAACTCAAGTAGCTGAATATTGAAATTGTGGCGCTGTGTGTATTCTTTGCGATATTAGTGCCATCTAAAAACACATCGAGAAACCGTGAACGCTGTCCAAAGTCATATATCCCTATGTCACTAGCGTGCTACTAATCCATGTATCAGGAAATACTTCGTACATTAAAATTTTGTTTTATGTTCTATTTCCATGGCTATCTGAATTTTGACGAAAACATCATATTTTATTTTCCATTTATGAAAAATAAAAGCTAATTTTAAACAACTTTTTATTCTTGTATTTTTGCTTTAAAATGTACAGAAGCATGTCAAACTGCTATGTTCCGTGTTTCATTGCACACATGGTATAGATTATCGTCACTATAAAGCTATTCAACGATATGTCATCAAAAATATTGGTTTTAAAACAGTAGATTTACAAATTCCTTCGTTGAAGAAGGATTCCTTAAGCGGGATACATCTATAAAAAGTACCCTCGCTTTTGTCTTACATAAGAGAGAAAGACACTGACGAAATATTTGTTGTTTAATAGCAGGTTTATAAAATATTTCGTTAAAGACAAAATTCGTTAACCGAGGTATGCACATAAAAGTAACCTTGATTTATTCTTACGTACCTACATTATATTCTAAAATCAACTTAATTGAACTCATCCCGAGTGAAGAACTTATAGTTAGAACTCTACGCGGATACGTTTTTCTGTATGCGCATCCACATAGACAGGATCCGCATCCGCAGCCTATGTAAATATGAATATCCGCATCCAATCCGCATCCGCAAAAATATCCGCACAGGATTTGCTGTCTGTTTGGAAATAACTAACATTTTTCGCCTTATTTGGAATATCGCTGCTTTAAAACACTACTGATTTTATTAAATTTTACCACATTACATATTACTGGGTCCAGAAATATGTTTTCTATCTAACGTCGTACTGAGATTATATAGATTAAAAAATAAAGATGGAAATTACAATTATTCGATTCTTAAACCAAGTTTTTATAAAATGTAAAACTTTAAAAAGCAATATCTTAGAAACTTAGTTTCTTAAGATATCTCACTATTGTTTTAGAGCAGCGATATTTAGAAATAATTAAACAGATTAATTTATCACATTTATGACCAATAAATAACAAAGAAATTCCTACAAGATCAGCAAATTAAAAAAAAAAATAAGTTCTTAATAAAGAAACTAAATTTTTAAATTCATCCTATTATTAAAATATGAAAGTAATAAGACGATTTCAAGAATTTTAAGATATTTTTATTTTTTTAAATTTGATATGAGGTTCATTTGTTTTTATATGTGGCAAGTTACCATGGTTAAATTTTACTAATATTTCAAAAAAATGCTAAATAAAGCGATACATTTTTTTAAATTAATAAACTGGCAATAAATCCAAAAAAATTGTTGTATCTACGACTGATATATAAACTCTTCTATATTTAACTATTTAAGTAAGCGTAAAGTATGTCTTTATGGGGAGAGTAAAAAAAGTAAAAAGTTTCGTAACTTATCATTATGTCACTCTTGCCATAAGCACAATACAAATGCCAGCGATACATTTTTGGGATTCTAAACGCGTCTTCCGTAGGAAGAGGCATCCAACCGAAGATTTTATGTTCACGCGGATATTGCGGATAAGCGGCTATGATATATAATCCGCATCCGATCCGCATCCGCACGATTTAAATGATAATTTATCCGCATCCGCAGAAAAATTGCGGATATCCGCGGATTTTCCGGGCTCTACTTATAGTCTACTACCAGTGGCACAGCCAGGATTTTGTCTTGGGGAGGGCCGAATAAATTTCGAGAGCACGCGGGCCGCATACGGCCCTCAACCTTATTTTTTGTGGCCCCAGAAGTGGTAATCATAATCACTTGAGCTTATTTAGGGGAAAAATATATTTAAAAATGTAAAATATACTGTCTTCCCCTTTTCTGTTTATAAAAAAATGTCAAGAAACCCTTCTGGATATTTAAAGTTCCGTCACTGCTTATTTTTTTTGTATGTAAAATAGACTGCGACCCAAATCAGTTCGACAACCCTGCTGTTGGATATTGATGCCCACGCCCGTCGCCCCCCCCCTTGGCTGCGCCACTTTCTACTAGTATTAGTATAGATTTATATTTCTTTTAGTGTTGTTATGCTCCGGGAACGAGAAGTAGAGGTATGCTTGGATCATTACTTAACACCTGATATTGAGTACATACCAAATGATGATTTAACATGGAGGTTCTCCGCCGAAGTTATATCAGAAGGAGAAACTTGTACAAATCAACAATTCCTCATAAGATTAAAAAATGCAGAGCGGGCGAAGCAATTTAAGGATGCTATAGATAATGCTATTGTTGAAACACAAGTTAAAAGTACCAGTAAGTAAAACTTTCTTATCTTCTAGGATACGACTTTTTCAGGCTAACATTTTGTTAAACAAGTGGCGAAGGGAGGCCTCCGCTAGACTTGATCTCCCATAAAAAAAATAAATAAAAAAAAAAAAATTAAATATATATTTTTTTTAAATTTAAATTTAAAAAAAAGATTTAGGTAAACCTTTAAAAATACATCAAATTATGTTTTATACAAATTTTTGTCCAAGGCTTTGGTTTACTAGTTTTTAAAATTTTAAAGTTTAATAACTTCCGTTTCCGGTTTTAGATCTTTATAATAAACAATAGGCTTCTTTCCAATTAATCGGAGAATTTTTTAGTGCCAGAACGAACTTATAATATAAGTATTTTATATATTAATTATGTAATATATAAGCTTTAATATAAATTCTTATTACATTTATATAATATGTATTTGTGACATTCTATTTTTGTTATATCAAATTGACTTGTTCTGGGGTAACTATGGATATACATTTGTATGTCACATGTTCCCCCTTAAGCTCCTTCAATATCTTCTGCCGCTCCTTGTTCTTTTGAGCGAAGAGAGTGATACATCTATTTCACCATTTGATCCTTCTCCAAAGTCATTATTTTCATTTCTTACTTCTATGTCTCCGTTAATTTCATTTCTTACTTCCATGTCTCCGTCTTCTTCCATATCAACTTCTGGGTCCTGGTTCTCATTGTTGCATACCGGTAAATCATTACTGTTTAATTTTTTTAAATGTATCCGATTTCTTCTAAATCTTTGCCCTTCGTCGGTCTCTAGCCAATATGAGTTCGGATTTGAGGCTTTTCTTGTCACAGTCTCTGGGATCCATTTCCTTGTGTCAGTTTGCATCAACACTTTGGTATTTTCTGGTATTTCTTCCAGTTTTTTAGAACCTCTGTCATAATATTTCTTTTGATTTTTACTGTTTATCTTAAGTTGTTTTATTATTCCCTGATTATCATTATTAGGTTTTAAGTTTTCTTCGTTTATTGGCAAGTTCGTTCTTATTTTTCTTCCCATTAATATTTCTGCAGGCGATGGTAAGTTCCTTTTTGGAGTCGAATTATGAATCATTGTAATTTGGAATATATCCAAGTTTTCTGACTTCAAAATAAGATTTTTTATAGTTTGTATCTGTCTTTCTATGAATCCGTTTGATTTAGGATATTTTGGACTACTGGTAATTTGTTCGATTTCCATATCTGTTAGAAATTTTTTAAATTCTGTTGAACTAAATGGCGGACCATTATCAGACATAACAGTTTGTGGCAAACCGTAGTTACCAAATATTCTTTTTAAATTCTTAATTAAGTGGTACGCAGTAGTTTCTGTCATTTTTTCTAATATCACATATTTTGAATGATAGACTGCTACGATTAGAAAATTTTTATTTTTTATTTTCATAAAATCCATTGCTATTTTTTGCCATGGATGTTTTGTTACTGGATGTGAAGTTAAAGGTTCTTTTTGGTTTGTCTTGGTATGTTCTTGACATTTTTTACAATTCTCAATTGCATTCATTATATCCTGTGGCATATTTGGCCAATGCAATTCTTGTTGTGCCCTACGTATACATGAATGTATTCCTTGATGTGCATCATGTGCGCGACTAACCATATCTTCTCTTAATTTCGTAGGAATAATTAATAGCGTTTGATAAAACATGAACCCATTATTTATATGAATATTCTCTTTATTTTTGAAATTATCACTTAATTCAGGTGTTATCATTTGTTTCTTTCTAGGCCACCCATTAAGTATATAATTTTGTCCCTGTTGTAAAATGGGGGTCTTTTTTAGTTTCCTTCTTTATTTTTTCTGCTTTTCCTTTCGATGCCACCACTAAACAGTGTACTCTGCAGTTTTCTAAAAAATTTGTATCTACTTTTTGGTCTTTTTGTGGTTTTCTAGAGAGCAAATCTGCAATAAACATACTTTTGCCTGGAGTAAATTCTAATACACCTTGATATCTTAATAACCTCAACATTAAACGTTGTATTCTTGGGGACATTTCCCCTATTGGTTTTCTTGACAGTAATATTAATGGTTTATGATCAGTTAAAATTGTAAAATCTCTTCCGTATAAATAATGATTGAAATGTTCACAACAGTAGACTATAGCGAGTAATTCTCTTTCAATACATGCATAACCCATTTGTGCTTCTAATAATGAAGCTGAACAATATGCAATGGGATGCCCTTCTTGCAGAATGACGCCCCCAATTCCATACTGACTTTCTGTTGTCTGTTGCTAGCGTTACTGATTTGTTAGGATTGAAAAATGAGAAGACAGGTGATTGGGTAATTAAAGTTTTCAATCTTTTGAATGATTGTTCTTCACTTTGTTCCCAAATCCAGTGTGTGTCTTTCTTCAATAAATTTCTTAATATTCGAGTTTCTTCCGAAAGATTTGGAATAAATCTTCTTAAATAATTCACCATTCCTAGAAATTACTGTATTTCTTTTTTGTTTGTTGGACTCTTTATATTTTGAATAGCTTTTATTTTGTTTGCATCTATGGATATGCCTTTATCTGATACTTCATGTCCCAGATATGTTATTTGTTTAACACCAAGTTGCATTTTTTCTTTTTTAATTTTAAATTATTTTTTCTAGCAGCTTCCAAAAATTTATTTAACCTGTCGTTATGTTGTTTCTGATTTTTACCATATATTAACACATCATCCATGTAGGCTATTACTCCTTCCATATTTCCAATTATTTCATTTATTGCCCTTTGCAAGATTTCACTGGCGCTTGATATGCCAAATGGCATTCTTTTATATACGTACCTTCCAAATGGCGTTGTTATTGCACACAGTTTACTACTTTCTTTATTTAATGGAATCTGATAAAAGGCATTACTTGCGTCTAATACAGTAAAAATCCGTGCATCTTGTAAAGATGATAATACTGTCTCAATAGTTGGTAGTTCTATTCTATCTCTTATTATATATTGGTTTAACGATCTTGGATCCATACATATTCTGACAGTTTTATCTGGTTTTTCAACCACCACAATTGGATGTAACCATTCTGTAGGTTCTGTTATTTTTTCTATTATACCCTTATTTTCTAAATTTTTTCTTTCATCTTTCACCATCTTATGAAGAGCTATTGTTATTTTTCTCGTTCTCGCGACATATGGCCTAGCTTCTTGTTTTATTTTTATTTTATATTTAGTTTTCAAACAACCCAGACCTTCAAAATATCTTGAAAATGTTCTACAATTTTGTCCGTTTCAGTTTTGTCTGTTTTCTCTAATGATATTTCGTTCACTCGTTTTATTAGTTTCAGTTTCATACAAGCACCTAAACCCAAAATTGATTGCCACTCTTCCTGTATGATATAAAACTTGAATTTAATTGAAGTCCCATCAACATCACAATCTAGTTTACAAGTACCAAATACTTTTACTTCATTCTGTGAATATGAGAGTAAAGAATTTTTTATTTTCTGAAGGTTCGGTTTGTTTGGCAATGCTATAAATATTTTGTAAGGAATAATGTTTATTTCACTACCAGTATCCAATTTAAATTTAATTTTCTTTCCATTTATTGCGACTAATTGCGTCCATTCTTTTATTCCATTGTTATAGTGCAAACTTGAAAATCATCTGCACTTCCATTTGTGGTTATTGAAGATCTGTTAGTGTCATTGTTTATGACGTTGACATTTTTCTCCAATTTACATGCTTTGGCAAAATGATTTTTTCTTCCACATTTCATGTAATTTTGTCCCCAAGCTGCACATTTACCATATTCATGCTGTTGATTTTTGATATCCGTGTTTTTCTTTTCTTTCTTATATGGTCTGCTTATGGCATCGACATTAATGTTGTTTTTATTTATAGTTGTCGATTGTTGTTTTGATGTTTCATCACTTCTGCATATATTAACAGCATCGGGTAGTGTAAGATCATTTTCACGAAGCAGTCTTTGCTTTAGATTATTATCTAGTATCCCACAAACTAGACGATCCTTTATGAGACTATCTTCTAACTCCTTAAATTCACAATCTTTTGCCATTAACTTTAGTATTGAAACATATTCATCAATGCTTTGATTTTCTATTTGGTTTTCATTGAAGAATTTCTATCTTAAGTACGTGGTGTTTTTAAATGGTTTATAATGTGAATCTATTAAGTTTATTATGTCGTCTAATATTATTTCTTCTTCATATTTATTCCATTTATGTGTGTTGTATATTTGTAATCCCGCTTCACCGACTGTATATAAAAATATAGCCTTTTTTGACTTTCAGTTTTCTGTTCTACTTCTGCGGCTATACAATACATTTTGAAATTTTGTTTCCACTTACTCCAATTTTCCGCTGGTTGTGATCCTGGGCTGAAGTATTATTTATATTAATTATGTTATATATAAGCTTTAATATAAATTCTTATTACATTTATATAATATGTATTTGCGACATTCTATTTTTGTTATATCAAATTGACTTGTTCTGTGGTAACTATGGATATACATTTGTATGTCACATAACTCTTTAAGTTGAACCGCTCTTGAGTTATCGTGTATACACACAAACAGACACACACACACATACACACACACGCACACGCAAAACAACACGAACACGCACGCACGCACGCACTCGTTTGAAGTTGTTTGGATAGCAGTCTTAATAATTTGATTCTGGCCGTTTGCGCGAGGTGTAGCAGTGGCGTTTTTGACATGAATTATATCGTTGTCTCGACAGAAGTCTTTCAAATATTTTGCCCGTGAACGCAGTTCCTCGGTCAGATATGATCCTCACTGGGCTTCCAAAGGTCGTTATGAATTCGCTCATAGTTTTGTACATTTGCCTTAGTACTTTTAACATATCGTATGTACACATATTTTGTGAAGTTGTCCATAAGTGCGAACACGTGAGTATTCTTCTTAGAACTCGGTGGGAATGGTCCCAAGTGGTCTATATTGACCGTGTGGAAAGGTATGGGAACCCTCTCAATATTATGAAGTCGTTCCTCAGCCTTTCCGGCTGCTTGCTTGTAGTAAGCACACTCGATGCAAATTTTAATGTAATTTTTCACACACTTACGCATTTTCGGGAACCAGAAGTGTTTCTTAAGATGTTGCAGTATTTTCTCCTCGCTTTAATGACCCATGGCATCGTGACATCCTTTGATGATGTCCATCTTCCGGTATCCTTCCTGCAAAGGCGTTCATTATTCATTGCATATTCAACATGAATATGTTTCTCCTCATTCGTCTTGGGTTCACATTTGAGAACTGCTGCCACTTCTTTCAGTTTTGGATCTGTCAACTGTAATGTTAAAAGTCAATCCTCTTTAGTTAATTGTACCCTCATCACATCAAGTTATGCTGTTTCAGTCTCGCTCGGGGGATCATGTGGTTGTAGACTCATGGCATCCATATATGCCATTTGAGTGCCTGGTCGGTGAGTCAGCTCAAGATCAAATTCTTGCAGTCTTAGCCACCATGTACCTATCCGGGGTATGATGTCTCTTTTGGTCATGGCAGTCTTCAAAGAGCTGCAGTCTGTGCAGACTGAGACTTTCTTCCCTAGTACGTACACTCGGAAGCGATCAATGGTTTCCACTATGGCCAGTGCTTCGAGCTCAAAGCTATGGTACATAGCTCCCGGGGGTGTCGTCTGATGACTAAAGTAAGCTGTGGGTCTCCATTGCTCGTTCGATATTTCGGAGAACTACTTTGGAGAAGGACTCCAGCTAGACCTACCTTACTGGCATCTGTATCCAGTCTGTGCTCAGCTTCAAGCTTGTAGATTGTTAGCACTGGCCTCTCCGTTAAGATCTTCCTGATCTCTTGGAATACATTCTCTTGTGCTTCGACCCACTGGAACGGTACGTCTTTTGGGGTTAACATGGTTTGTTGTTTCACTATTGCTGCATGATTCTTGACGAACTTCCTGAAAAATGAAGTAAGCCCGCAAAATTGTCTCACCTCATGTGCATTTTCCGGCCGCCTAAAGTCTGCGATAGCGCTAATCTTATCAGTTACTGGCCGTATCCCATGTTCGTCCACTTCACAGCCTAAGTAATCAACCCGTTTCTGATTTTTTTTTTTATTAGTTCGTAATGTAAGACCCTCTTCAGATAAGGCTTTTAGAAATGCCTCAAGCTTCAAAAACCCCTCCTCCACCGTCTTGCTCGGTATGAGGATGACGTCCATGTAATCAAGAACAGTGTATTCCCCCATTCTTTTTACCACTCTTTTAATGGCTGCCATAAATGTGGTCGGAGCGTTCACCAAGCCAAATGGAACCTTGTTGAACTCATAGTGTACTTCATTCGTGACAAAAGCTGTTAAGTGTTTTGATTCTTCTTCAATTGGTATCTGATAATAGCCGCTGGCTAAATCTAGAATAGTAAAGTACTTGTTACCTGATAGTTTGTCCACCTGTTCGTCTATATTTGCAGGAGGTGTCTATTCCGTTTTGGTGATTTGGTTCGATCGGCGGTAGTCGATGCATAGCCTATCCTCTCCGGACTTCTTCTTAACTATTACTACTGGACTAGCATAGTCAGATGAGAACTTGCGTATTATGCCCGCATCTAGAAGTTCCTTTACCTTCTCATTCACTATGGACCGTTTAGCATAGGGCAGCCTATACGGTTTGTATTTAACCGGACTGTCCTCCGTTAACTCTATCTTCATGCTACCTGATTTGTACGTACCAATCTCCATCATGTTTTGTGCGAAACATTCTCTGTATTTATTAGCCAGTTCATACAGCTCCTGTTTGTCTCCTGCATCCAGACTATCATCCATTTGAATATCCCCTTGTGGTATAGCTGTTGGTTCCTCAGCGACCCTTTTAATTTCCAAAACGGTTGCCGCTGCTCTCGCTACCTCAGCTGGCTCTGAAACATGAGATTTAGTTATCGTCAACTTATTTCTAGCCTTTGTAATTTGGATGTCCGGCTGGTCTAGTGCAACACGTCCAACAATCATCTCCTCCTATTGCGCATGTTCTGGGACAATGAGGACTTCCGTTAAAATATCAATTCCATCGACCATAAGGATCAAATCTCTCCGGCCTATTGTTTCAAATACACCATTTCCAAATCCCCGTAACTGTCATGCATATTTCGAGTACTTGATATTGTTTTCTACGGCTACATCGTTTCTCATTGTCACAACGTCGCTACCCAAATCTATGAAGGCTGTGAATTTCCTTCCGTCAACATCTACTAGCTTATAATATTCGTTAGATAGACTAGGTAAAATATGAATTTTTCTCACCTTACTGTCTCTTCCTCGTTTTACCTTACATTGGCTCTCAATGCGACCGACCTGGTTGCAAGCCTTGCATCGGTCCTTCCTTTGTGGTTTCGGTCAGTTAGCAGCTTTGGGTCCCATTTCGTTACAGTTGTAACATTTTATTGTGTCCTTCGGATGAGCAGGTTTCTTAGTCGAAGCTGTAGATATCTTACCTACCGTTGCCTCATAATTGGTGATCCGGATAAGCAGATCTCTTACTGAAATAAAGGGTTGAAAAGCCACTCTCTGTTGTCTAGCCCTGAAATGATATATTTTATGAGAGCAGTATCTGAAATTTTCCCTTTGCTCACTATGGCCATCATTTCATATGCGTAGAGCTCGTAATTTTCATTGATTTTCTTCTTGCGAGAAGATAATTCGTTGTGTAAGTCTGCCTCGTCCAACATATTCGGAAAAGACTCCATCAGCTTGTCCTTCAAGTCGTTCCAGCTTTCAATTTCATCCTCCAAGCTATCAAACCAAAAGCAAGCCGCCTCTTTTAACTTACCAATAGCCTGGTATAAGGTCATGCGTTCATTTCATCCAAATAGTTTGGCCACATTTTCAACTTTTTTCACCCATTGACAGGCTGTAATATTGGCCTTACCTGGTTCGTAGTCGGGCACAGATTTCTCGTGTCCGTCAAACTTAGAAGAGTTCGGATAGCCCTGTGTCTCCGCACTTCTTGTTTGCCGGTCCGTTGTTTGATTGAGTAGCTGCAACTCTCTCTGGAGCTGTTAGTTTTTCCGTTCTAAAAGCTCCATGCTTAGATTTATTTTTTTTACACTAAATTTAAATAATAAGCCATAATTTAGCTATAAATTAAAAAAATAATGAATTTCTCTCGTACGTTTCCGGCTCAGATCAATGTACATTACCAATAATTTTTTCAATTTTTTGGCCAAAATCGTGTTAAAAGAAACAAATTTTAAAAAACAACTGTTCGTTTCTTAATCTACGCCTTCCTTTTAATTCCTTCCTAAGAACTTCCTTTTGATACCACATAATAAATTTACAATAACGACATAAAAAAATCGATATTTTTCGAAAAACTAATCTGATCAAAAATTTCTATTGAACTATTTCGGTTCCTATCAATGTACATTATTGAGTTTTTTTAAAGTTTTTAGATCAATCCCCCTGGGAGATAGGGTGAGGGACAAAAGTTTTTTGGCATATATTTAGCGAAAATCTCATAAAAAAGTATTTATTTTTTCATTAAATACATATTTGTTTATATTTATTTCGTGATGTGATTTTTGGTCAAAGAGTTATATAAGCATGCCAAATTTGAACTTGCTATCTTAAGCTGTTTGGCTACAATTTCTACTATAAAGTCAGACAGACAGACATTTATTATTATATTATTTATTTTACATCGGCCTTTATCTCTGCAACTAGGCTAATCGCCGATGCCAGGGGGCGAGCTCCTACACCTGGATGAGGGGTGAATGATTGTGAAAATGAGAGTAATGTAAACATATTATTCTCGCCCGAATAATATCACCAAAGAAGCAGGCTTGAACCACCGGCCGCCTAGTCACGCCTGTTTCTAACAGTCTAAAACCGCACGACTTAATGCGCTCGGCCACTCCATTGGCCAGACAGACAGACACATGAGTGACTTGAGGGTTTTTTGGTGGTCATGCCTACAAAACCCTAAAAATAAGCACAGGTGCATTATGGAATACGCATACTTAATTTCAATTACTGTAACCAAGAACAAAATAATCACAGATAAATAAGTGCTCAAAATACCTCACACAATTAACCGTTAATTATCCGCTACCCGATAATTACCCGATAGCCGTTAGTTAACGGATAATGGGTAGATAACGGGTAGCGGGTATTCAAATTCGGAACCGGGTACAACCTTAACGGGTCGGGTAGTGGGTACCCGGGTACTTGTCGTCATTCCTAGTCCATGCATTACCCACTTAAGTACTTGCTATCTCATAATGCCAGAGATTGTTGTTGCCCAATGATAATTAATTTTATGTTTATGTAATCTTGATTTATAATTTTAATTTGCAGATAAGTCAGAAGAAAAAGCTAATGATGATGATAACAGAAATACTAATGATTTGACGGAAATAAAAAAAGATATTTTAAAATTAAGGCGTAATACTGATGTAAAATCTTTACAAAAAATCATAGTTAATACCAATTGCAGGCAACTGGCTGAGTTACGTAGCTTCAAAGATGCTGTAACAAGTTTAAAGTCATCTGTAGATGATTTAGTTGGAATAAAAACAACAGTTGATAAATTAAATGAAGCTGTTGATGGATTGGAAAACCTAACAGAAGTTGTGGTAGAAGAGTGTGAAAATAAAATTGATTTAGCGGTAATAAAAAAAGATATTTTAAAATTAAGGAGTAACACTAATATACAATTTCCACAGGAAAATAAATCATCTGTTTCATCACAAGGACATTCTAGGGGAGGCAAATACAATACTGGTTTTTCAAAATCTAACAGAGGTGCCCTCTTTGGATCAAGAGATGCCGCAATTACTTCCCTTATAGAACAAAATCAATTGATGGCTAAAATGAATCAACGTCTCGTGGATGATGGATGCTTCGGCAACTTTAAAATCATCTGTAGATGAATTACGCGCGATAAAGAAGTAAAACAAAAGATGAAAACCACTTACAGTCGTATTTATAGTCAGCGTGTAAAAGTCGTGGTTGTTATGTACACTTCCACGCATCAAATACGCGTGGATCATAATGGTATTTATATTAGTATTTACACGTCCGTGCAATACTTAGCAAAGTGCATTCAAATTTTATGTCACAACATCGCAAATTATAAATTTTTGGTATAATCTCAGCAAGCCAATATCGTTTGTTTTTGTGACATTAATCATATGTCATAATAATTGGCGACGTTGTACCTTTGTTCCTGTGGGGTAGCAGTATTTAGTACAGAGTTAACATATGGTTAGTAGCGGCATATCGGCCATCCCCAATTAGAATGCAATTAATCGCGCAACTATGAAAATCCCTGAAAAGGGTACGCGCCTCCCAAATTATTGAATCATGGGCGCTTCCTCGCCACCTAGCCTTTATATCCATGATCTGGCAGTTAGCATCACATATTACCTAAACGTTCAGGGAAAATTATCCTTTCCGGTTGATGTATATTGCTGGATTAGGACCTCCAGGATTTTTTATTTTTATGTGGGTACAGTCGATATCGCCCACGATTCCTGGCATTCCCGCAACCCCATGGAACTCTTTTTTTTCTTAGCAATTCATATGCTGTATTTGGCAATTTAACAAATTTGTTTAATTGTCCCACTAAAGCATAAACAACTTATATATTCTTTATTCCCTAGGCCTTGCGGAGTTCAGGGTGTTTACATTTACAAAGAAATAAAAATAAAATAAAAAATAAAACAATCAATCCAAAAATATATAACAACATCCAATACAATTTACATTTTACAATATTTTTTCTCTTTTCTTTCTTCTTTCCGTTTCCCCTTCCTGTTATCCTTCCCCAATCTCCATCCTTCTTGCCTCTAATTCCCTCGCCCACCTCTCCCTCCTTCCATCTTCGTGCAACAGGTCTAATGTGCTGCCCGACCATACTGTCATCTCTCTACACCTCTTCGCGAGGTGCTCTATATCTTCCTCCTCCTCCCCGCACATCCTCCTGTCTTCTCCAATATCTATTTCCTCTCTCTTCATTCCCGCACCTTAGCCTCGCAATCCTCCTAACTCTCCCTCCTGACCTTCCTCTTTCTCCCCTCAAGTAGCTTGGTACCCCTATAGTTCTGACCTCCTTATATCTCCCTGCGCTCCTTGAATTGTCTATTCTGACTGTACTTTCTTGCTACCCCACTTCCTTATGCCTCCTCCACAACTCCTCAATCACGCTTATCCCGTCTTTTCTTCTCCTTTCCACCTCTGTCGCATCCACTCCGCATCTCCAGTAATACTCTTTTCTCATCTCCCCCCCCATGCGTACCATCTTCCTTTCTGTTCCTCTCTGGCTCTTTCTTCCCAGCATTCCCTCATTCTTTTTTTGTCTGTTTCTATTCTAACTTTCTCTTCGTACTTAACCGCCCTCCTTCCTGTACCCACTTTCATCTTATCCCTTTTCAGTTCCTCTCTTACAATATACCCTGGTGTTGTTCTATCTACCCCTAAGATCCATCTTAAATACCTCTCCTGTACTCGTTCTACCTTCTCCCATTCCTTCCATCTCCAAATTTCCACCCCATATAGCAGGATGGTTTTCACCACGGCACAAACAACTTTTTTTATTATTATCGACCTGGTGGATTGAGAAAAACCATGTAAATCAGCAATGTCTTGTTGATATGCCCCTTTCAGTAAATAACGAATAGTTGCTAAAACTTACACTTCCACAGATATCGGTAACCCTTTCATATTATTAATAACCAACAAATCATTTTTTACCAATTATACAACTTTTTGAGCGCTGTCTTTACTCATTCTAAATCATTATATTTACAAAGTGGATTAATCCGGTTTCTATAAACCTTTTCTTTCCTTGCATTGCGTCAGTTACGATTCTCCTAATATTTTGGACATCTTCCTTCCTCTATTGTCAGTTCCGCAGGTCCTCAAAATCCATATCTAATTAAATTGATATTTTATATGTTTTAATTATTTAGCATAACTTAAATAATAATATATTAAATAATAAATTAATAATATAAATAACTTAAATTGAAATTAAAAATAACCTTTTCGCAAAAAGTTCCTTCCACGTTGCTTACACAACAGTTTTGTTACGTGGAAAAATTAGGTAACAGTGGAAGCAGCACGGCCTCCTTGCACGCATAAACTGTGTCTATAAATACGGTTTTTTTACCACGCACCTTGCACGAAAATTTACACGTTTCCATAGTACTATAAATACGACTGTTAAAGTAGAGGAAATGTGCATATGACAGCATATTTAACTTTAACACCTCATTGGCCCCTTATCTGAAAATGTAAAAAATAATTTGTGGTATATAGGGGAGGCTGTTGTATCCTGGAACACTTTTTTCATTTTCATATTTCATACTGTAGATCAGGCATGTGCAACCTACGGCCCGTCACCTCATTTTATCCGGCCCGCGGTAACTATCCTAAATTCTATTGAATCTGGCCCGCGAGTATATCTTTGTTTACAGAGATCAAATGCGGTTAAACGGTTGATGTTGGTGTGAAAAAAACGCTAGTTTCTCTGCAAATTGAACTACTTGAGCAACAGGAGAACTCAGATTTGAAATCAAAAATGAAGGTTATTTCACTAATTCAGTTTTATAAGAAATATTTCCTAGTTGACATATTTCCGAATCTCACAGTTTTTGCTCAGAAAATAATTACGTTCTTTGGAAGCACTTATTTTCTAGGATGAAGTTCGTTAAATCAATAACAAGGACGCGAATAATGAATTCGTACCTAGAAAACGCGTTGCGTGTTGCTACATCAGTTGTTTCCCCGAACATTGAAAAACTTGTGAGTAATATGAAGCCCTAACCATCCCATTAAAATTAAATAAACATTTTGTTCTTATTTAACAATATTTATGCATTATAAAACATTTTTATTTTTTTTCTTCTGTTTTTTATGAATGTTAAGAACTATACCGGATGAATTATTTAAGGAGCAACATACATGTTCCACATATAATGTTAACGAAGTGAGTTATTTCATTTGCAACATAGCAAATTATGAAAGCAAGCTCATATCCATGGCAACAGATGGTGATTATATAAAAGTTATTTGACATGATAAAGTTTCTAGACGTCTAAAAAATAGTAAATTAGAAACAATAAATGAATTTTTATTAGTTTGTTTATATTTACATACAAACAAAAATAATAATGTCCTTAGTAGCTAAGTCCAAAAAATAGGTATTTAAAAAAAAATATTTTGTCTTTTCTATGGATACGATAAGGATTTGTTTTATGGCTATGTTGCTTTTGAAATAACTCACTTCATTAACATTATATGTGAAACATGTATGTTTATCCTTAAATAATTCACCCGGTATATTTTTTGTACAGTTTAGAAAACTCAGAATGTTTTATTTTGTTTATAATAAAGACAATTTCAGTGAAGTAATTAAAAAAAAAATGATTCTTAAAAAGTTCTGGCCCACGAATGTATTTCAGACCGCTATCCGGCCCTCGGACTTTTGGAAGTTGCACGTGCCTGTTGTAGATTTTTATTTTAAAATTTAACACTTATGTAAAATAAACTTAAAAATTTTTTCTATTAACTGGTGCAGGTTTTATATTATTATTTATGTTTTATATCATTTTTAAAAAATATTTACTAAACCCTTGTAAAGCGTTCCTTGGTACAAATGGTCCTGTACCTTGGAACATACCCTCTTGAACATTAAAACATTCATTCATGTTAATTACTATTAATAATAAATAATTAGTTTCATTATTTATAATAATGTAGAAGGGTTAAATAACTCACAATAAAGAATTTATAATAGTGAACAGAATGCTATATGATTCTGTGATGATGCCGTTTATGAGAGCAGTGGTGATACCAACGGTGGTGATTTAATGGTACTAAAATAGTGGAAGAGAAAGACATTGCCTGTAATTTTAATAACTTTTTTGTTTATAATATAGAAAATATTTATAATAATATAAGTTGCATCTGGACTACAGATGCTAAGGTATATAAATGAGATGAATATTAAGTGTACATTTTCCAACTTTAAATTAATAAATACGAGGGCAGTTCAAATATGATCGAGACAAACGGTGTAGATGGCGCGCATGTATGTTTTGCAGGTCCGAGCTTTTTGTACGGCTTGAGTATGTGATAGATGGGTCCCTTACGATCAGTGTGGCAATAGTTTTCGTCGCGAACAAATGTTTCACGCGCGTGCTACAACCATGATTGCAGGGCCGCCCCTAGCATTTGCGGGGCCTGGGGCAAAACTGGAATTGCGGGGCCCCAAAACTGGATTTGCGGGGCCCCATCTATATATATATATATATATATATATATATATATATATATATATATATATATATATATATATATATATATATATATGTATTGAATAACGATATTCTCTTTAATATTATTAACTATTAACAAAGTACACATACTTATATTCAACGAAAATATAATTTTTTTCCAACTATTTATAAAACTTGGAATAATATTTTTAATGTATTTTGTTATTTTATTACTTGACGGTCGAAGCGCGGGACCCTTAAAGGCGCGGGGCCTGGGGCACTTGCCACCGCCTAGGGGCGGCCCTGCATGATTGAATGTTAAGTGCCGACCGCCGTTGCGCAACGTATTGTCATTCGTTTTTTAGAGCGGGAAGGCGTTAAAAACACGGAAATTTTTCTGCGTTAGCGAAATCAGTTCGGTAGTGAGTACCTGAGTAGAGCTGCTGTGTTTAAATAGGACAATGCGTTCAAGGATGGCCGCGAAACCGTCGAGAATGAGCCGCATGATCGTCGACCGCGAACCAGCATCACACCACACAACATTCGCCGCGTAGAACAACTCATTTTGGAGGACCGTAGGATGAATGCTTGAGACATTTCGGCTGAACTCGGAATCAGTGTTGGTAGTGTAGAATCTATCATCCACGAACACCTTCAATATCGCAAAATAACGGCACGATAGGTTCCCAAACTGTTGAACTTCGAGCAAAAATTCACGCGGTTGGAAGTTTTTACGCCTCTTGCTGACGCGATACGAGGCGGAAGGAGCCGGTTTTTTAACGCGAATCTTCACTACAGACGAGACATGGGTACACTATTACACTCCCAAAAGCAAGGTGTCGTCTAAAGAGTGGAGGAAGAAGGAGGAAGGGCCAACCAGTTAAAGCGAAGATAACCAGGTCCGCGGGTAAGGTTATGTGTACTGTATTCTGGGACCGGCGGGGCGTGCTGTACGTCGACTTCTTGCGCATACAACCTTCTGAAAACACACGTGAAACCTGCTTATCGCTCGAAACGGAGGAGCATTCCAGCGCGAAGTGCGATTCTTCTCCAGGATAACGCGCGCCTTCATACTGCGCGTCTCACGCTCGATACAATATCGGAATTGGGGTGGGAGGTACTAGAACACCCCCCCCCTACAGTCCGGATTTATCATCCTGCGACTACCACATGTTTGAACCACTGAAAGAAGCCCTTGAAGGTCAAAGATTCAACACCGACGACGAGGTAGAGGAGTTCGTGCGCACATGGCTGTCCGAGTTGCCCAAGGAATTCTTCTATACCGGCATCAAAAAGCTTCCGGAGAGGTGGAACAAATGTGTAACTTGTGAGGGAAAGTACCTAGAAAAACTGTAAATTTTTGTAAATTTTTTCGATAGTAAATAAACGTGTCAGAGCATTTGTCTCGATCATATTTGAACTACCCTCATATAAGTGAATTAAAAATAATGATACATAAACTAATAATGAACTTCAAATAATGAACAAAAAAAGGTACAGATATTTTCTCAAAAAAATTGATTAAAAAAGTATTTGATGTAAGTGGATACATGTTCAGGAATGCAATAAATGCATCATTAGAAAGTGGACTGTTCCCAGACGTTTTAAAAACTTCAATAATTAGCCCTATTCCAAAAACAACTGTTGCGGTTAACCCAGAACATTTTAGACCTATAAATATGCTGCCAATAAGAGACAACATTTATGAAAACATTGTGAAAGAACAGTTGGTTAATTATTTTGAAACAAACATTTTTTTTTTAATATCATTTTATTGGCTTCCGGGTTGCCCCATTATACCAGCTTCTATGTATTAAATTATTTGCTTTTTGTTACTTAAAGCAGCGTTTCTCAACCTTTTCTGGCATGGGACCCCCCAAAATTATTTAAACATTGTCTGCGGCCCCCCTATATTTACATATATACAGGTGAACCGTGGCGTCAGCGTTATTATTGTGTCTGTGCAGTAGTTTAAACGCTTATAACACGATTATATAATTGTAGAAATACTCCAAAAAAAAAATCTTAGAAATAAATGCAAGCTCGACACAAAAACACTTGTAAACAACGCGATGAAAAAAGGTGGTTTTTAAAAGTTCAGTTCTTTTCATTAGCAGACGGCATAAATAAATATTTACATCAGTAAGTTTTATAAAATGATGTTTGCAAGACGGTGCAGTAAAAAGGCGATGTGTGAGCTAATTGGGATAAATGTTTGATGACCAAAGCTTATCCAAAGAATTGAATGGTAGTACCTATTGAAATTCTCCGAAATTAGCCTGTACAGGATATGAAGGACAATTTTTTAAATGGGAACATATATTAACCTTGGATAGAATTTTTTAAAAGAAACAATTTTTTAAATATCTTTTATGGTTGACGAAAAATTGTATTCCCTATAATGACTTGAAAGTAAAGTATTTTTATTTACAAGTATTCAAAGTGCTTTCCATTTAGATTTAAACATTTTCGCTTCTTTACTCTTGAGTTATCTGTAGCTCGGAATATAGTAAATAATAATAATATTGCACTTTCAAGTCGAGCCCATTTGAAACTACAACTTACAAGTACTTGAAGTACCTCCAACGCGAACCGTTATCGCAGAAACGCATCAGCCGACACATACACTTAATTTGACATTGATATTATTTAAATTAGTTATCAAAATAAGTATAATTTATTTTATTATGTCATGGAAGGTATATATTTATGAATATAAATGTAATATATTTATGAATTGAGCACATACATATGAGCAAAATTAAATGCATTCTATTATATTTTCATGCGTCGATCTTGTATGACTTCGCGACCCCCCGACGAAGCTTTCACGACCCCCCAGGGGGCCGCGGCCCCCCGGTTGAGAAACGCTGACTTAAAGAATATGAATGGACGGTTTAGGAATTATTTAGGATTGGGGTTTTGCCGAGAGGCCGTCACGGCAGGACTAGGGTTCAGAGTAAACCTTGGGCAGGTTCACAATAGAGACTGGTTGTTATTTTATGGCAATGAATTTTGTAGTGGTTGCAGTGTTTAAAAGTATTATTTGCTATTATTATTAGTTTTATTTTGTTCAAGTTTTATTTGTATTTATTAAAAATTTATATTGGTGGATATTAAGAATGATGATATGATTTCATAGATCTCTGTTTTATTGGTGCATAGTATGGTACGAATATTTGTAGGGAGTGGTATGCCCTGTGATACTAAATTATTTATCAAGTTATTTTGTTTATTTTTAAATTGTTCGCATGAAAATATTAGATGAACTGATGATGTTTCGCATATGTCGTTATCTATTATTTTAATTCTTTTTAAATGCGTGGAGCAGCTAGTATGATTAAATCTGAGTCTGCATATTTTGGTAACGGATTGACGGGGTAATTTATAATTGGAAAACCATGGTTTTCTTTTAATCGAGTCGTTGACGACCAAATATATTTTTCCTTTTGTTGCAGAGAGTTTCTTGTACTCTTTATCCCACTCCTTCCTAGTTGCTTTTATTTCGGAGATAACATATTCTTCAAGTGTGTTAGGAGGTTGAATCATTTGACCGCTGTGTATAGCTATTTTAGCTAGGTTGTCAACGGTTTCGTTAGGTTCTATACTGTGAACCTAACTAAACATACTCCATGGCACTTACTGGCATTAACTCCTTTGGCGGCATCGTTTGCGGAAAGTTCGCGGCAACTCAAAGGCCGGGTTATAGACACTCGCATCCGGAGAGTAAGCTAATTGTCACCTAGCGACGCCTCGAAGAACCGTGCTTAAAACCATGAGTGTCTTCGATAGGAACGCATTGTATTCGGGCTGGCTAACCTCGTGAAACAGGTCGAAGACCGAAAAAACGAGACAGACGTCCGCTGACAGGTGCTATTCGCAGGTTGACCCTGTTAGGGGAGCTGGTCACAGGGACAACCTAGTCGTCCTAGGAGCTTAGGCTCAAGACCGAATGGGAGTACCGGAACACCACCTCACGGAAAAGAACACACTGAGGTGTGTTTAACTCCGTGGTGTTCAGGTCACGTATCTACAGATGCGTCCTTCTCGTGGTGTACCCGTCAGCTCGCCGACTTCCGACCTTGCGTTGATTGTAACCAGGTAACCAAAACCATTGGATCTCGTGATAAAAAAATCGTGCCATCTCACATCTGGTGGAGAAACTTTACTTCCACTTTCTGTGTCACCCTCCTTTCCTCAACTTTCCTGTCAGGACGAACTTGACCCAGCACTTGTACTTTAGACTCTGATTCGCGTAGCAATATAAGAATCAGTATCTCATTATTTTATTTCTTTTCTACTGTTATCTTCAGTTTTTACTTGGTGCACCGCGGAAAAATTCTAATACATTAAGGGCGCCGGAAACCGAAAAAGTTTGGGCACCACTGGGTTATAGACATCTAAAAATCTCCGTAGTTTATTTAGTATAGAAACAATTTGGGGCTTTAATCGTTTTACGCGTTTTGAGATTACGAATATTTTTTAAATGATATAATTTACATTATTTGTGAAAATTGTGAATTGAAAAAAGCAGAACTCAAAAACAGTTTGAGATGGAGATCTGCGGTTGAAATTTTTGGATTTTCCGTAAAATATTTAGTCTGTAATTAATTTGGGGCTTTAATCGTTTAATGCGTTTTGAGATTATGACAAATTTGATGGCATAATTTATATTATTTGTGAAAATTATGAATTAAAAAAAAATTCAAATAACGGTTAGAGAAAATGACCTGAGGTTAGAATTTTTGGATTCCTCGTAGTATATTTAGACTAGAAAAAATTTGACGCTTAATTCGTTTAGCGTATTTTAAAATTATGACAAATTTTAATATGGCGTGATTATAGAAATTTTCATCTTCGCATGGACGTATCTCAAAAATGAAATGCGATAAAGACCTGCAGTTGGAATTTTTTAAAACTTGAGGTCCTAACTGACTTGTAACCATATTTTGAAGCAAACAAAATTTTTGAAACTTTTTAATTTTTGAAATTTTTTTAAAATATTTTTGTAAATCCTAACTATAAAATGGTTAGGGATAGAAATCTGTGGTTTATTAAGTTTTGTATGGGCAGTAATCCAAAACCCTTGAAAATTGCAAAAAATTGTAAAAATCGTAAGGGATGCAAAAAACCTTAAAAAAGTCGTGAATTTTAAGCAAAATATTTTTGTCTCCGATTTTATTGAAAATTGTTATAAATATGTATTTTTGGTCATAGATCAACAAAATTTGGTTCATTTTGAAGTTTGGACAAACATTTTGGAATTATTGGTGAAAAACTGACCCAAATCGGCTCTAACTCAAAAACTAGGAAAGCATGGATTTTTTAAATATTTTTTTCATGATCCTCACCTCAAAATTAGCTTAAAACAATATTTTGGCTAAAATTGGAGTCAAAAAATTTTTAACCAAACTTTCAAAATTTCGATTTGTTTTTTTAAATTTTGTCGTTAAATTGTTGTACTTATATATTTTTAGCCTTAGATCGCAAATATATGGTCACTTTTGAGTTAAGTTTTAAAATTTTGACATTTGCAGCAAAAAAAAAAATAATAATAAAATCAGTCCACAATATAGACTCTCAGCCGATGAAATGTAAGCCTGCCCCCTTTTTTTAACTATCTTTATAAACTATTACTTACTTCTTATCTATATCAGCAATTCCCAAACTGTGCGCCGCGGAAATATTCTAATATTCCTCCAATTACGTTAGTTAGACCAAAGTTTTGACTTGGGGCGCCTCAGAAAAATTCTGATACATTAAGGGCGCCGGGAACCGAAAAGTTTGGGAACCACTGTTTTAAATAGTAAGCCTCCCTGGAGGCTCAGGTGGCAGCCCCACCACCAGGCTTTGGAGTCAATGGGTTGATTACCCGTTACTCCGAGATTCAAAATAATTCCCAGTACGTCAATAAGAATTACCCGGACTGATAACACGTTGACAACTCTAGGCAAACGGACAAGGTTCCGATTTGGTACATGGAACGTTAAAACGCTTTACCAATGCGGTAAATTACAGTGACTGTATAAAGACAGTGTGGCCATATGAACTGTAGCCGCCATGTTTATTCCAGATTTGTATTGGGTTATATGGAATAAATGTTAATATATCCTAATATATTATAATATTTCTTAATTTTTTTTTTTTTATTTATTTATTTATTTGGACACTACAGACATAGTCCTTTTTGTGTCCGTAGACAAACATACAATATACATACATACTAACATACTCAATCATAAACAATACTTTTTTTTAAAAAATGTACAATTTCATATAAACAAACATTAACTTGCTCTACTCATTTAATTTACAAAACATATTTAAGACATTCACAAAATACAATCAAGGCCAGACGTACTATACAGATTACAACGGCAGCCTGAATCTACTTGCAGTTTTACAAATCAACTGTTAACATTAGATTTTATTCTGTACACAATCAAGTTACAAGGCTTAATACAACTTTGCGGAACTTGGAGTAACTCATATTGAATAAATCTAAAGATCTGTCCTTACCGAGAACACTATTATATAATGATGTCATACGGAGCAACGGACTCATTTCATAATGCATGGTAGTCTGTCTTTTACATGTAAAGAGTGTGTCTCTGATTCTGAAACCCCGGGAAGGCACTTTTAGAAAAATTTTGGATAAGATGTCAGGACAGTCAATGTAGTTGTTAAACATTTTAAATAAAAATACCATCGATGTCGTATCTCTCCTCCCAGACAGGGTTCTAACATTATATTTTGATAAAATACTGCTCGTGGATATGTATTTATGATAAACTCCTATCATACGCAATTCAAAAACATGATAATATCGCGATTGGACAGTCTCAATGCTATTAATATATTTACTGTGATATGGTGACCATATCACCGAGCCATATTCCAGAGCAGGTCGTACCAAGGAGTTGAAGAGTATGGTGTACGTTTGACTGTGACGAAAGCCTTTGGTTAATCGAAGCACAAACCCGATTTTTTTCATAGCATTATTCACAACATGTTTAATATGGTGCTGAAAAGTCATCTGTAAGTCAAATATAACACCAAGATCTCTAATCGTATCTGTTCGTGGTACAGTGCAGCCATTCATGGTATAACTGTATTCAATAGCCTCACGTTTTCTCGTATAGCTCACAACTTTGCATTTTGAGGTATTGAATGCTAAACCAGTGGCCTCACTCCACTCGCATATTTTGGCAAGATCGTTTTGCAGCTCATTGCAGTGCGACATGTTAGTAATTTTGCAATATATTTTTATGTCATCAGCAAACATTTCACACTCGCAACTGTTCACAATGTTTGGAATGTTATTGACCACAAGAAGAAACAGTAATGGCCCTAAATTACTTCCCTGTGGCACGCCACTGGTGGACGAGTAATTATTTGACCTGCAACCACCAAATTCAACATATTGTAAACGGCCACGCAAGTAGGTGTCGAACCAAGTGCAAGTATTGGCAGAAAGTCCAAACTTATTTAATTCTTTGAGCAGATGATCGTACTTTATTTTGTCAAACACTTTAGTCATGTCAAGATACACAGCATCCACCTGAACCCCCTGATCTAGACAAGAAGCTATATAGTCAGTTACAGATAGCAAGTTTGTAACTGTTGATCGTCGCGGCATAAAACCATGCTGTTTACTGCTGATGGCAGATGACACATGTTCAAACAGATATTTGTAAATAATTTGTTCAAATACCTTGGCTGGGGCAGAGAGAATAGACACAGGTCTGTAATTTTTTACTATTTTTTTATCACCACTCTTATGGATAGGGCATATTTTGGACATCTTCCACCTCGAGGGAAAAGTATTCATATCTAAAGATTTTTGAAAGATTATTCGAAGTGGATGAGCCAAAATATCACCACAACCCTTTAGTACATAGAGCGGTAATTGATCAAGTCCAGAAGATTTTTTGGGTTTTAACTTCTTTATTGACCACTCAACATCAGCCAATGTAACTCTTTTGATGTTCAAGCTACCAATATTATACATTACATCCACACTTCCTACGTTCTCACAATCGACATCATCACTATAAACCGAGGAAAAATAGGATGCAAAAGCCTGAGCTATCTGTGAACTATCATCAAGATTAGTATTGTCATCTTTAACAATACATGAGACCACTTCTGATCTATTTCTACTTTTTACATAAGACCAAAAATTTTTAGAATCGGTAGAAATAGAATCTTCCATGACCTCAATATATTTCTGATGTTCCTGTTTAATTAAATGTTTTAAAGATTTTCGTTTTTCAGAAAACATAATTTTGTGGTAGTTCACATCACCATGGCCTTGTTTTATTTTTTTATGGTGATACCTCTTTGCTTTTATAAGTGACTTTATCTCAGGTGTGAACCAAGAAGGGTAGTAGTTCCTGCGCGGTTTCATAACAGGAACGCACTCATCAAGAACATTATACAATACGTCATAAAATTTATCCACCGCAATGTCGACATCATTACAGTTATCTAGGAAACCCCAATTTATACTACTAAGTGTAGTGTAGTTTTAAAAAATCTGCGCTTTTAAAATTATATTTTTTATTAGTTTCCTGTCCCTGTTTAACTGTAATTAAGGTAAAATGGTTGCAAAGTAGTAGTGCTGGATGATAAATGTCTTCAGCTAATATTGGATCTGTACTCTTTTCTACCGTTAAACTAGAAATATTGGTCAAGACAAGATCTAAAGTTTTATTGTATGGGTTACAAATATTATTCAAACTCCTCAGGTTGTAAAAGTTGATATTATATTTAACTTGTAATGTAGCATTATCACAATGTACAGTGCCAGTGAGTAATTCTGGGTTTACATCTAGATTGAAATCGCCCACTATTACTATATCATTTGTGATAACATCTGAATAAGAATCTAATATATCAAAAAAGAGTTTATACTGATCACATGTAGTTCTTGGCGGAAAGTAAACACAACAAATAAACATTGTTTTCCTATCATTGTACAATTTAATCAGTATATACTCGATCGGGGAAACAGATCTAGTAATATCAACAGACTTCCAACGTGTATGGACAGCGACAAGCACACCTCCGCCCCTTCTCCCGTCTTGTCTATCGGAACGATGACATATGTATCTATTGTCAAATAATTCTGAATTATAAATATTTTCGTGTAACCATGTCTCTGTAAACGCGATTACGTCATAGTTATTAGTCAAGACGTTAGAATGGAGCAAATGTGTCTTGGTGTGCAGTCCGCGTACATTCTGGTAATAGATTGACATTATTTTACACATTTAAACTAGACAATACATCTCTTGCTTTCTTCTGACATTTTAATTCAATTTCCCGCACATCACTTTCTTTTCTCACATTCACAACCGGTGATCTTTCATTTTCTCGCACAAATATGTTGCCATTCCTTGTCCATACATACATGACGTTGCAGGAGGTCCTCAGCTTCCGGGCAGCTGACAATAACGCGCGACGGTACTGCGTCAGGTTCTCGTTCACGTAGATGTTGCTTACTGGCGTCGGTAGTCCTAGGTCCTTGGTACTCAAATTCCGCTTTACTTTTCGGCATCGCAGGAAGTTTTATTTGTCAAAATTACGTACAAATTTGACAATAATTCCCCTATTAGCCGGAGAAGTATCGCTGTTGCGACCTAGTCTGTGACAGTTATCTATCATTTCCGGCTTGATGTCCATGCCTATTGCACGACCGATCTTAACTACCTCCGTCACCGTGCTTTCTCCACGTGTTTCAGGTAAACCGTGAATTTCAATACAGTTCCGTCGACTGTACTGCTCCTGGTCGTCTAACTTAATTCTTAATTCCTCATTCTCACTTTTTAATTTTTTGTTTTCATTTTCCAACTCGTTCAGTCTTACTATCACGCTATCCAATCGCTCGGTCTGGTCCATAATTTTTTTATTTGTCTCAGTGATCGTCCTGTTAATACCAGATTTGACTCTGTCAGGGACTTCAAGGAGTTGATTATCTCTGACAGTGTCAAGGAGTCCGGTTCAGATCGGCTTACCTTCTTGCAAGCATCACAGGTCCATGTCGGTAGTATACTATTTACCTTCATGTCCGTGTACTCGGTGACCGTCACGTTCACGCACGGGAGATGAAAGGTACCCTTGCAGCTCCCGGAACATAGCAGCTTGTCATCGTGGCGGGTGATTTTTTTGAGACACACATTGCAAGAAGACATATTTAGATTGGTACTATCTGATTGGCTGCACACAAGAAGTTACGTGACGTAGGTGATGACGCGTAAAATGTTCAGATAAACCACTTTAAACCTCTTTAAACAGGATTGTCTCTGTTTTAACCGTTTTAACGAATTTTTTGATAAAAAAATGTCAGTTATTATTAATATTTAAGAACTTTATTAACCAATATCTCGTCAGCGTTAACAGATAGATCACTTAATTTTTCAACACTGATTTATTACCACTCAATTTAGCACACTATAAAAACTGGTGAAAATTTTCGTAGAATATCTCAGATTTTGATGAAAAAATTGTAGGAGCAAACTATTGCATCTGCACTGTACAACTCATACATTTTTAATAGTTTTACGTATTTATGTTTATATATATATATGTGAATATCAATTTATTGTTAAGAAAAAACATGTATATGATTCAACATTTATTAAGATAAATATTAAAATTGCCTACCGATAAGGTATTTTTTTGAAATGTTTGCAACATAAAAAGAAAACAAATGAATAAAATTCTTAAAAAATGACATGAAAGGAAATAAAAGAGATATGTTTTTATTATTTTATAATTTTATTTGAGGACTTATAAAAACTAAAACATTATTTTTATAAAAACGGGGGTTACATTTTAATTTGAATATTTTAAATTTAAGAAAACAAGTTCAAACAGGACATTAGAATTAGAATAAAAAGATAGGGAAAAAATGATGATAAGGTTCTATAAAAATAGAGAACCCAACATTTCTCTAATTTTTGGGAAAACGCATGTTTATATATATAAAAAAAAAAAATAGGATATTTTCATATTAAAAAAGAATAAGCAGAACATGTTATATAACCTGAGTTCAAAAAGAAATTACATAAGAGTTGGCTATGGAAAAATAAAATAATGTATACTACAAGCTTTATGTAACAATAAATAACTTATGACAACAAGAGTGATTTAATTAATTCAGACAGTAAATTAATTCTGAAGCTTTCTGTTGACATTACTTTTATTTTCCATAGCCAACCCTTATGCAATTTCTTTTTGAACTCATGGTATAAATGATATATTAAAAAAGAAAACTGATGTATATATTATCAATTATGCATTTATTCAACTAAAATTATGGTTAGGTGAAAAATAAAATGAAATCAGCATGGAATAACATTAAAATTAATGAAAGTAAATACTTCTTATAATTGTGAAGCCATCCATTGATTTACTGGCATAATGTTTTTTATATTCATTTAGCCTTTTTTTCCCAGCAATTTTAAACCTAAACATAACAAAACGTTTCATTATTTTTAATTTTAATTTGTGACAATTTAAAATATGTGCATAGTTTATATTATCTACATTACTCATTACTCATCACCAACACAACAATATTCACTATTAAACGTCTAAATATACGTATATTATTTGAAAATATCACTTAAATCTGTTGAAACACAAGCTAAACACATGTAAACCATATATAATCTGTAACAAAGTTGGAAGAAATATGGCGGACTTCAGCTCGACCAATAGAAAATGAGACCATCGTATGGGCACACTGTCTTTATACAGTCACTGTACGGTAAACCTGCACATGCTGACAGAATATTGGAAAAAAAAAAACTAGATTTGATGGGTTTGAGGAAATGTCATCTGAGTCATCTGTCCAATGTGGACTGATGACTACCGCTTCGGAACACGTGAGGCTCTAGTCAGGAATGCCTAACCTAAATGACCCTCATCAATTTGGAGTAGAATTCTTGTAAACAAATGCATTCGAAATGCAATAATGAATTACAAATTCATTAATGAGCGCATAATGGTACTGAGGATCAGATGTCGTGTGAGAAATCTATCTACAGTTATACAGTGCTATGCTCCCACTGAAGATGCAGAACCTGAAGCAAAGCAGGCTTTCTACGATCTTCTCAGTAGAACAGTAGAGGAAACTCCGAAAGGTGACCTACTAATATTGATGGGGGATTTTAATGCAAAAGTAGGCAACAATGAAGCCATGGAACATGCAATGGGGAAACATGGGGTGGGTGAGATGAATGAAAATGGTGAGCTATTGGTAGAATTTTGTGGCCTTACTGGAATGAAGATAGGGGGCACCTTGTTTCCTCATAAAATGTGCCATAAGATAACTTGGGTATCTCCAGATTCACGCACCCAAAATAAAATCGACCACATCTGTATAAACGCTAAATGGAGCAATATGCTAACAGATGAGCGTAACAAAAGAGGGGCAGACATTAGCTCTGATCACCACCTACTGGTGGGAAATCTGCAGCTGAATGTAAAGATTATTTGCAAGAATAACCAAAACCCCGAAACCCTCAAAAGAAGTATAATATTTCTAAGCTGAAGGATGTAGAAATAAAATAATTATTGATTTGATTTCTGTGATTATTTGGTGTACTGATATATCATATTTGAAAAATAAATATTTTGATCTTTAAAATGTATAGTTTAATTATACCAATGGGACATTCTATCCCAACTTAAAATACCAATGTGATAATATGTCCCAGGACAGTGGCGCACCCAGGAATTGTTGTTGGGGGGTGGGGGTGGAAAACAAAATTATGTAAATTATGAATAAGGTTCACACTTCTAAAATTCAAGTGATGATCTAAAAAAAGGTCCTGGATTCGGAAATACAAAGTGATGACCTAAAACAAAAAATGTCCTAAATTCTAAAATACAAGTGACGACCTAAAAAAAAGGTTCTCGCTTCGGAAATACAAAGTAATGACCTAAGAAAAGGTCCTCACTTCTAAAATACAAGTGACGAAAAAAAAAAAAGATCCTCATCTCTATTTTTTAAATTTTCTAGTGTGTTTGTGTGTTTTTATTTTTATTTCCTTCCTTCTTAGGGGGGGGGGCTCCTCTGGGTGCGCCACTGTCCCAGGATAAATACATTATCCTGGCGAAAATAGAAATTACAAGTCTTAATGTATACTGTAATATTATTTATGAAACAAAATTTCATTCATTTACCTTACTAGGTTTTTTGAAGAAGAAGAGTATATACTATGTATAGGGTAAACTGTTAAACAGTGGATCAATTTTTTGTTTTTGGTGTATACATCTATAATGCTAAGTCACACTTCAATACAAATTTTATATCGTGTATGATAGTGTATTACCTATCTATCCAAAGGTAATTATTATACATAAACTTGTTAGAAAATATTTAAAAAATTATAAATACAAAGTATGTTTTTGATCCACTGTACCACATGACAGCATACACAATGGATCGGGTGCGTGTAAACACTGGATCATGTAAAATAAAACACATAATATTTGAAACAATTTGTTTATTATTGTCAAATAGTCTTTATAAATTTACAAAATATACAAAAACATCAAGAAATAATACGTACATGAGCAATAACAAAAACAAAAAATTAAACGAACCAAAGTTACCTAAATTAACTACTTATTTATAGGAACAACCTACTAGGTTAAATGTTCTGTAATCTAATCAGAAAACGAAAAGAAAAAATATTTCTTGATCAAAAAGTAATAATATTTATAAAATTGGCAGAAAAATAAATATATAATAAAAAATAATGCAATGAGGCGGAATAATATTTTTAATTAATTATTATGGATCTCAGCTCCACAGCAAACGTGTAGCATGACTTGTCGTTTTGTTGTGTAGTACCCATCACTGTTCGTTTTGGCAAAATCAATTTGATGTCATGGAAAAGACCAGTGGCCAAATCCGGAATATGTGGCATGTGAAAAAGACATTTAGTCTTTTTTCGAAGATAGCTCTCCTGATATTCACTCGACTCCTGAATTTCCTCAAGAAATTTGCCTATACATTTTATTAAATTTTTATTTCCGGCAAATTAAACCAAAATATAACTCCTTCGGTGGGATTCCTTAGCAGTTGAGGAAATTTCTCAGGCAATGATGGTGATTCCTCTTCCTCTATACAGTCATCATCGCTGCTAAGATGAATAGAAATATCTGAAGATGAAGAAATATCTTGAAGAATTTGCTTGGTGACTTTTTTAACCTTTTTCTTTTCTCTGGAAGTCATTTTTTTAGTGCTCTCTCAGCCAATTCATTCTTTTCAGAAGTATCTGTAGCTATCATGCTACGACCTCTTTTCCTTTGGTTTCGATTAGTCTTCCTAGGACCAGCTTTCAGAGGTCCTCTAAAGACTTCTGGACTGAGGAACATATCTGGGCTATTAGATGGTCCTGGAGACGCTGATGGTACACATGACGCTCATGTGTTCACAATGATCCACTGTGTGCATATTTGTTTTGATCCACTGTTTATAGCAAGGCAAAGATGTAGAATTTTATGAATTGTATGAAGAAGATAGCATTGAGAAATCTCATTCTAACGTCAAAATGTTGCTAATAAATCATACTATATGTGATAAATTCAACATAAAATTAAACACGAAACATATGTTCACAAAAAGACCAAACTCGTAAATATAAAATAATAGTGTACCTACCTTAAAACAGAATATTGTACACACAACCGTCATTTATCAAGCAAACACCCTAAGTGAGTGGATGAAGGTTGGTGATGTTCAAATGTACTAAACAAACGTGTAAATACCCGCATGCGCTGTATCATAAGTATGTTGTATACAATGATCCACTGTGTACTTCGATCCACTGTTCAACAGTTTACCCTACAGACGATAAAATTTTGAGCTCCGTCAAGTTAGCAATTGATCGAGCCAGCAAGTAATCGACACGGACAGGATATTACAGCGGACCAAATCAAGTAACGCTGTTGAATAAAATCATTGTTTTTTATAGAATTAAACAAGTTGCAGTTCTGAACTTTTTACCAACCATGAGGAATAGGTACAGGAATCGAATGATGGCTAAACGAAAATTTTCTCACGCGTCAGAGGCGCGCAATTAATTTTTTTCTCTCGAAACCACTCGCTATCAACATAAAACTAACAATATCGCTAGAATTAAACAAGTTCAAGTTCTGAACTTTTTACCAACCATGAGGAATAGGTACAGGAATCGAATGATGGCAAAACAAAAATTTTCTCACGAGTCAGAGGCGCGCAATTAATTTTTTTCTCTCGAAACCACTCGCTATCAATATAAAACTAACAATATCGCTAGAATTAAACAAGTTCAAGTTCTGAACTTTTTACCAACCATGAGGAATAGGTACAGGAATCGAATGATGGCTAAACGAAAATTTTCTCACGCGTCAGAGGCGCGCAATTAATTTTTTTCTCTCGAAACCACTCGCTAACAACATAAAACTAACAATATCGCTAGAATTAAACAAGTTCAAGTTCTGAACTTTTTACCAACCATGAGGAACAGGTACAGGAATCGAATGATGGCTAAACGAAAATTTTCTCACGCGTCAGAGGCGCGCAATTAATTTTTTTCTCTCGAAACCACTCGCTATCAACATAAAACTAACAATATCGCTAGAATTAAACAAGTTCAAGTTCTGAACTTTTTACCAACCATGAGGAATAGGTACAAGAATCGAATGATGGCTAAACGAAAATTTTCTCACGCGTCAGAGGCGCGCAATTAATTTTTTTCTCTCGAAACCACTCGCTATCAACATAAAACTAACAATATCGCTAGAATTAAACAAGTTCAAGTTCTGAACTTTTTACCAACCATGAGGAATAGGTACAGGAATCGAATGATGGCAAAACGAAAATTTTCTCACGAGTCAGAGGCGCGCAATTAATTTTTTTCTCTCGAAACCACTCGCTATCAACATAAAACTAACAATATCGCTAGAATTAAACAAGTTCAAGTTCTGAACTTTTTACCAACCATGAGGAATAGGTACAGGAATCGAATGATGGCTAAACGAAAATTTTCTCACGCGTCAGAGGCGCGCAATTATTTTTTTTTTCTCGAAACCACTCGCTATCAACATAAAACTAACAATATCGCTAGAATTAAACAAGTTCAAGTTCTGAACTTTTTACCAACCATGAGGAATAGGTACAGGAATCGAATGATGGCAAAACGAAAATTTTCTCACGAGTCAGAGGCGCGCAATTAATTTTTTTCTCTCGAAACCACTCGCTATCAACATAAAACTAACAATATCGCTAGAATTAAACAAGTTCAAGTTCTGAACTTTTTACCAACCATGAGGAACAGGTACAGGAATCGAATGATGGCTAAACGAAAATTTTCTCACACGTCAGAGGCGCGCAATTAATTTTTTTCTCTCGAAACCACTCGCTATCAACATAAAACTAACAATATCGCTAGAATTAAACAAGTTCAAGTTCTGAACTTTTTACCAACCATGAGGAATAGGTACAGGAATCGAATGATGGCTAAACGAAAATTTTCTCACCCGTCAGAGGCGCGCAATTAATTTTTTTCTCTCGAAACCACTCGCTATCAACATAAAACTAACAATATATATCGCTAGAATTAAACAAGTTCAAGTTCTGAACTTTTTACCAACCATGAGGAACAGGTACAGGAATCGAATGATGGCTAAACGAAAATTTTCTCACGCGTCAGAGGCGCGCAATTAATTTTTTTCTCTCGAAACTACTCGCTATCAACATAAAACTAACAATATCGCTAGAATTAAACAAGTTCAAGTTCTGAACTTTTTACCAACCATGAGGAATAGGTACAGGAATCGAATGATGGCTAAACGAAAATTTTCTCACGCGTCAGAGGCGCGCAATTAATTTTTTTCTCTCGAAACCACTCGCTATCAACATAAAACTAACAATATCGCTAGAATTAAACAAGTTCAAGTTCTGAACTTTTTACCAACCATGAGGAACAGGTACAGGAATCGAATGATGGCTAAACGAAAATTTTCTCACGCGTCAGAGGCGCGCAATTAATTTTTTTCTCTCGAAACCACTCGCTATCAACATAAAACTAACAATATCGCTAGAATTAAACAAGTTCAAGTTCTGAACTTTTTACCAACCATGAGGAATAGGTACAGGAATCGAATGATGGCTAAACGAAAATTTTCTCACGCGTCAGAGGCGCGCAATTATTTTTTTTTTCTCGAAACCACTCGCTATCAACATAAAACTAACAATATCGCTAGAATTAAACAAGTTCAAGTTCTGAACTTTTTACCAACCATGAGGAATAGGTACAGGAATCGAATGATGGCAAAACGAAAATTTTCTCACGAGTCAGAGGCGCGCAATTAATTTTTTTCTCTCGAAACCACTCGCTATCAACATAAAACTAACAATATCGCTAGAATTAAACAAGTTCAAGTTCTGAACTTTTTACCAACCATGAGGAACAGGTACAGGAATCGAATGATGGCTAAACGAAAATTTTCTCACACGTCAGAGGCGCGCAATTAATTTTTTTCTCTCGAAACCACTCGCTATCAACATAAAACTAACAATATCGCTAGAATTAAACAAGTTCAAGTTCTGAACTTTTTACCAACCATGAGGAATAGGTACAGGAATCGAATGATGGCTAAACGAAAATTTTCTCACCCGTCAGAGGCGCGCAATTAATTTTTTTCTCTCGAAACCACTCGCTATCAACATAAAACTAACAATATATATCGCTAGAATTAAACAAGTTCAAGTTCTGAACTTTTTACCAACCATGAGGAACAGGTACAGGAATCGAATGATGGCTAAACGAAAATTTTCTCACGCGTCAGAGGCGCGCAATTAATTTTTTTCTCTCGAAACTACTCGCTATCAACATAAAACTAACAATATCGCTAGAATTAAACAAGTTCAAGTTCTGAACTTTTTACCAACCATGAGGAATAGGTACAGGAATCGAATGATGGCTAAACGAAAATTTTCTCACGCGTCAGAGGCGCGCAATTAATTTTTTTCTCTCGAAACCACTCGCTATCAACATAAAACTAACAATATCGCTAGAATTAAACAAGTTCAAGTTCTGAACTTTTTACCAACCATGAGGAACAGGTACAGGAATCGAATGATGGCTAAACGAAAATTTTCTCACGCGTCAGAGGCGCGCAATTAATTTTTTTCTCTCGAAACCACTCGCTATCAACATAAAACTAACAATATCGCTAGAATTAAACAAGTTCAAGTTCTGAACTTTTTACCAACCATGAGGAATAGGTACAGGAATCGAATGATGGCTAAACGAAAATTTTCTCACGCGTCAGAGGCGCGCAATTAATTTTTTTTTCTCGAAACCACTCGCTATCAACATAAAACTAACAATATCGCTAGAATTAAACAAGTTCAAGTTCTGAACTTTTTACCAACCATGACGAATAGGTACAGGAATCGAATGATGGCTAAACTAAAATTTTCTCACGCGTCAGAGGCGCGCAATTAATTTTTTTCTCTCGAAACCACTCGCTATCAACATAAAACTAACAATATCGCTAGAATTAAACAAGTTCAAGTTCTGAACTTTTTACCAACCATGAGGAATAGGTACAGGAATCGAATTATGGCTAAACGAAAAATTTCTCACGCGTCAGAGGCGCGCAATTAATTTTTTTCTCTCGAAACTACTCGCTATCAACATAAAACTAACAATATCGCTAGAATTAAACAAGTTCAAGTTCTGAACTTTTTACCAACCATGAGGAATAGGTACAGGAATCGAATGATGGCTAAACGAAAATTTTCTCACGCGTCAGAGGCGCGCAATTAATTTTTTTTTCTCGAAACCACTCGCTATCAACATAAAACTAACAATATCGCTAGAATTAAACAAGTTCAAGTTCTGAACTTTTTACCAACCATGAGGAATAGGTACAGGAATCGAATGATGGCAAAACGAAAATTTTCTCACGAGTCAGAGGCGCGCAATTAATGACGAAGCCAGTTCCACCGTTCTTTCGAAAATAGTACTTCTCGAAGTACTTCGAGAAGTACTATTTTCGAAAGAACGGTGGAACTGGCTTCGTCATTAATTGCGCGCCTCTGACGATTGAGAAAATTTTCGTTTAGCCATCATTCAATTCCTGTACCTATGCCTCATGGATGGTAAAAAGTTCAGAACTCCAAATTGTTTAATTCTAGCGATATTGTTAGTTTTATGTTGATAACGAGTGGTTTCGAGAGAAAAAAATTAATTGCGCGCCTCTGACGCGTGAGAAAATTTTCGTTTAGCCATCATTCGATTCCTGTACCTGTTCCTCATGGTTGGTAAAAAGTTCAGAACTTGAACTTGTTTAATTCTAGCGATATTGTTAGTTTTATGTTGATAGCGAGTGGTTTCGAGAAAAAAAAATTAATTGCGCGCCTCTGACGCGTGAGAAAATTTTCGTTTAGCCATCATTCGATTCCTGTACCTATTCCTCATGGTTGGTAAAAAGTTCAGAACTTGAACTTGTTTAATTCTAGCGATATTGTTAGTTTTATGTTGATAGCGAGTGGTTTCGAGAGAAAAAAATTAATTGCGCGCCTCTGACGCGTGAGAAAATTTTCGTTTAGCCATCATTCGATTCCTGTACCTATTCCTCATGGTTGGTAAAAAGTTCAGAACTTGAACTTGTTTAATTCTAGCGATATTGTTAGTTTTATGTTGATAGCGAGTAGTTTCGAGAGAAAAAAATTAATTGCGCGCCTCTGACGCGTGAGAAAATTTTCGTTTAGCCATCATTCGATTCCTGTACCTGTTCCTCATGGTTGGTAAAAAGTTCAGAACTTGAACTTTTTTAATTCTAGCGATATATATTGTTAGTTTTATGTTGATAGCGAGTGGTTTCGAGAGAAAAAAATTAATTGCGCGCCTCTGACGCGTGAGAAAATTTTCGTTTAGCCATCATTCGATTCCTGTACCTATTCCTCATGGTTGGTAAAAAGTTCAGAACTTGAACTTGTTTAATTCTAGCGATATTGTTAGTTTTATGTTGATAGCGAGTAGTTTCGAGAGAAAAAAATTAATTGCGCGCCTCTGACGCGTGAGAAAATTTTCGTTTAGCCATCATTCGATTCCTGTACCTGTTCCTCATGGTTGGTAAAAAGTTCAGAACTTGAACTTGTTTAATTCTAGCGATATTGTTAGTTTTATGTTGATAGCGAGTGGTTTCGAGAAAAAAAAATTAATTGCGCGCCTCTGACGCGTGAGAAAATTTTCGTTTAGCCATCATTCGATTCCTGTACCTATTCCTCATGGTTGGTAAAAAGTTCAGAACTGCAACTTGTTTAATTCTATAAAAAACAACGATTTTATTCAACAGCGTTACTTGATTTGGTCCGCTGTAATATCCTGTCCGTGCCGATTACTTGCTGGCTCGATCAATTGCTAACTTCACACGCATTTAGATATTTAGCATTAAAAGGTTTGTATGATATTGAAAAAACTATTGGATGTGGTGGATTTGCTAAAGTTAAATTAGCAACACATGTTGCTACCGGAGAGAAAGTAGCGATTAAGATAATGGAGAAGGCTGCGTTAGGGGTAAGTTCAGTGCACAAAATTTTTGCTATGGAAATTACTAACACATTTTTTTGTAGGAAGATTTACCAAGAGTTAAGATAGAACTGAAAGCTTTGCAGTCAGTATCCCACCAGCATATTTGTAAATTGTATCAGGTAAATATTAAAAACTTCATGACGTGCTTTTATTTCGTACTTTTTTTTGTTACACAGGGTGAGGCTACACTTAAGTTCTCCTCGATTATTTCCTTAATAAAAAGAGTTTTAAAATTATTGTTCAAATAAACTTTATTTAAAAGTATCTAGCTGTATCTAGACACAAACATTTTTGGCATGGTTATATCTAGATATTTTTTATAATTCTGTATCTGCATCTAGATACAATTTTTCATAGGTATCTGTATCTATATATTTTTTTAAATGTATCTATTACAACACTGTTTAGGGAAATGGGGGTCAGAGGATAACTTTAAAAAAAAAAATTGCATTTGTTTTGCAAAAGGTATGACAATAAATAACTGCTTTTGATAAGATTATTAATATATATTATATAGGCTTTTGATAAGATTTACCACAATATACTAATAAATAAACTTGCTGAAGTCGGTGTACATGGTGTTCTGCTTCGCTGGGTATGTTCCTACATAAAAAATCGCTCGCAACCGGTGGCAGTAAATGGTTACAAATCTAAATTTTTGCAACAACTTCGGGTGTCCCACAGGGATCTCGTCTAGGACTGTTGCTATTTATAATATATGTAAATGACTTAGTTAACTGTTTCAAGCACTCCCAAATACTACTCTACGCGGATGATTTAAAGATATTCTCAAACATTTCTTCATTTTTTGAATGCCACCGTTTACAAGATGATCTAAACCTTTTCATAATTACTGTCAGTCCATTAAATTATATTTAAACCTGTCCAAATGTTTTAAAATTAGCTTTACTAGAAATTTTAACCAATTTAACATTAATTACAGTTTACACTCACATATTATCAATCAGGTAAATCACATGAAAGACTTAGGCATTATAATCGATTCTAAACTTAGCTTTAATGAACACATTGATAAAAACTCTAAGAAAGCCTACAAGATGCTAGGGTTCATTATAAGAACTGCAAAATATTTTGCCAACCCAAAATGTATTATTACACTATATAACGCTTATGTATACTCCCAGCTAACCTACTGTGGTACAATTTACGCACGTACACATCAATAGATTGGAACGCATACAAAAGAAATTGGTATGTTACCTCTCTAGAAAGGCTCCAATGACATGTTCTAATTATACTGAAGCATGTACTTATTTTAATATCAGTACATTAAGGGGGGGGGGTAGGGTCTGATAATCACATTTTAAGCATATTTTTGTGAATTTTTTTCATATCTATGGTTAAATTTATTCATTTTCAAACTAAGTACATATATAAAGTAAGTTTTGAAGAAGATACAAAAAAAAATTGAAGGCAAAATATGGCGAAATGAGCCAGCTGTGGCAAATATTCTCAGACTCCGGGAAAAAATTAGATTTTGCGGTGACCAGCATAACTCGTCACTGGATCATCTGAAATCAAAAATCCAAAAAGATTTTGTTAGTTTATGAGTTTGCCGAGGTAACGACGTTGAGATATTTTTTTTCATGTTTTTTTTTTTTTATTTAACAATCACAAATATATTCATTTTTAGGTTTTTTTTTTTTGTTTTCGATCTTAGGAATAAACACCTCATTCACCAATTCTTTGCCAGAACGCAATCCAACCAAAATGCTCCAATTATCAGAATGTCATCAACCCAAAACAAATTATGTGTAGATGCTAAAGTAGACATTTTCTGTTACAACATAAACTCTATCAAAAAACACTTTCTCAATTTTAATTGAAATATTTGTTAATATACTTTTAAAATTTTGTCAACCTTTTATACTCACTATGTAACCTGCAAATTATTATATCTGTTTATCTGTTAATTTTATATTCTTTATTAACTTCATTTATTTTAATATTCTGGTATACTTTTATTTTTATGCTTATTAATTATTATTATTATGTAACTTTCAATATGTAATATTTATGCACCAATTTCGTCGTTGTAGTGTTGGGTTAGACCCATTTACAACGCTTACAAACAATAAATAAACAATAAACAAAAATAAATAAATAACTATTCTTCAAATTACACTACACATATTATTATAGAACTTTTTTTCTCTATCAACGGAGTAAAATTTTTGAGGAAAAACCCATTTTAGGACCTTCATAATAACGACTTATTTGTTAAATGCATGCAATTGTTTCAATAGGTAGATTACTGTTATGAGTATCACTAGAGATAGGATTTTTACGCGCTAAAAAAATGGTGAAATAGGCAGTGAAAATGGCACTCAAAAGTATTAAAATAGGCGGAAAAAAGGCAAATAGGCAAGAGAAATAGGTAAAATAAAAAAGCAAATATAGAAAATTATATATTTACTTATAGATTTTTGTATAAAATTCATTATTAACAGAAAATAATCAAAACAATTCATATCTACAGTCTGTTCCAAACGGTTAAGCGGAACTAAATTTTGCAATCTAGTTACTTTCATCGTTTAAATCGGGCTTTTCGACCGTTTTGTTTAAGCTTTGTAAATCATACTTACAATACCCATTTTTTGGTTAAGGTTAATATCATTTTAAATTGTCATTTTCTTTATATTTTGATTTTTTGTGTCATTCTTAATACAAATTTCCCATTTATTAATTTTTTTGTCATTAAAATATATAAAAAAATAATTTAATTTTGACATAGGTCATTCGTTTCCATGGTTTCATTGTTGTAATTTTAAATTTTGACATTCCAACATGAAAAATTAAATAACCCAAGCAAGGTCCCTTGTCGTGACAACCTAAAAGAACGAAATTCCCATTTAGTTCCGCCTAAGCGTTTGAAACAGACTGTATATTTGATTTTTTAAAGAAGAATTTTAAGGACATATGCCCGAATCACACTTGAAATCATTTTTTATGTTTGAGGATCCTGGTCACTGGCCCGAAAATTTCGCTAGGCTACTTAATACCATGGTTCTCAAACTTTTTGAAGTTGGGGAACACTAAACTCTGATATATTTTTAAGCGGAACATCTACAATATAACATAAACTTTAAAATAGGGGGCGCGGGTAACTAACCTTTTTGAAACCAAAAGAGCATTAAAAAACAGAATAATGTTCGCAAAAACACTCCATTATTTTAGAGCAAAAAAGAAACTGAATCGTGTCGCAGCGTGTGATTGGCAACCCCCTGCTTAAAAGTGCTACCTTTAGAAAATAATTTGTATATAAATAAAATATGTACCGATATTAATTGATGCAAATAAATTTATTGAAATCACAATTAAAATTACAATACTTTTAAAAAATCTCAAAATTAATGCGATACATGAGCTTGATGATCTTTACAGATCTCGGCGATATTGGGACGAATAAATGATAAAGCCACACGCATTTCTTCTTCTAAATTCCCTAGTCTTTCGCGTTTGTTTGTCTTTATATTAACCATAGTTGAAAATCCTGTTTCGCAAAGATATGACGTGGAAAATAACAATAATATGTTCAGGGCTTTTTTGCTTATACTCGGGTATTCATCTTTAACAGAGATTAAAAAATTTTCATTAGTTTTTTCATGGAACTGTAATTTTAATCCACGATCTGAAGAAAGTGACGTCAGTTCTTCTTCTTCTTTTAAAGTAAAACTTGAAAATTCGGAAGAAAGAAACGGGTTTCGTATCCAATCATGTTGTTCTGTGTTTAACAATGGAAAATATTTTTAAAATTTTTCTTTTATTGTTGATGAATGTTCCATTATTAAAGAAACGATTGCCTCGTTGATATTTTGCACAGAGGGGAACATTTCTGTGTTTCTCTCTTTTACATGTCTTTTCCATAGTAAAACTCTTTTTTTCATTGCACATAATTTATCAGTCGATGTAAGAATGTTTTCATCCTTTCCTTGCATACTTATATTGACAGTATTAAAGTAATCAAAAATATCATAATTTTTTAGATAATATATAATATGGTGCAAAACTTACCTAAATTTATTTAATTCAAAAAATTGAGAGAATTAAAATTTGAACTGCAAATGAGTCACATTAACATGCGAATATATTGAAAGAGATTTAATTATATTATATGTAGAGCGATCTTCGTCTACAACCGATTCTACAATTAAAGTCTTACGTAGTTACGGATGTCGGGCGCGTTTCTCAACTCATTCGCCGGAGGGGACTCCCCCTAGCGAAAGAGTAGAGGAACCCGCATGCGCCCGACATCATACTTAAATTGAAATATCGGCTTAAGCAGAATTTTGATAACTGCAATAATATTTTATGTTTACAAGAAGTAATTTTAACCCGAAAGATATTTTTATTCATACAAAGCCGAATGGTACGTGTAAATTTTACATTGAATTGATTTTTATTTGCAAACAATTTTTAATTGAATTGTACATTTGATTTTTTCGCTTGAACACTTGAAGGTGCATCGCGGAACACCAGTGTTCCGCGGAACACGCTTTGAGAACCAAGGACTTGATCAATAACGATCAATTTTGAGTCTAACATATGTTCTTTAAGATCCTTCTTTTAAGATTTAAAGTATATATATCAGGGGCGGCTCGTGTATAGGCACTGCGGAACTGCAGCACCCCCTATTTTTATCGATATATAAATATATTTATTAATTTATTCATATTTCCTTGTAATAATTAATTTTATCATCAACAATTGTTTATACTCTTTATATTGTATAAAAAATAAAATAAAAATACATCTTGCAAGCAGCACGCGAACCGCACAGAATACCGCCCCTGCAAGTTTCAGTACTAAGAACGCTAGATGAACTCAAGATTATTAAAGTAAAGGTTGTCTCGTCACTTCTGATCAATCAGAGCGTGAAGGGAATACGTCACATGTATACGTAGTTCAGACTAGCATACAAAATTAATATAGATGTTGCATGTTTTCAAATATTTTTATTGACTATATTCATAATAGATATTTATTTCAAGACAGTTCTACTGAATGAATTATAAATAAAAACTGATTTTATACTGATTTATATAAAATTTAATGTGATGGGTATTTTGTATATTTGTATTATAGTTAATAAATAACAATAAAATCGAATACAAATATAATTTTAGGAATATTTAAATTAAAATAAAAAAACAAATTGCTATAACAATATAGTGATTAATAAAATTGGAGGTTATATCAATTTTTAAAAAAGGCTGGACATATTTTAACGAAATTTGGTACATAGAGTAGAACCAGGATCAAATATAGGCATGATATCTCAAAATTTTCTTTCTTAGGGGTGTTTCTGGGTTAAAACTGGTACTAAAAAACTTAAAATATTTCCTTTATAAACAGAATTATTTTAACAGCAAAAACTATACAATAAAAATTGTTTATATGAAAAAAAAATCTTATTTGTTTACGCATTTTTTCAGTTTGATGAATATTAGGATAGTTACGGGGGGGGGGCTTAAATTAAAGTATTGAAATATTTCACTTATTATTCTCTTGACATCAAAAAATTTATTTAGAACGAAGAAACATTCCTTTCGAAGAAAAAATAAATTAAAACAAGTATAAAATTTAGCATACAGATACATACCGTTAGCATACAGATGACGCGTAGCTTCGCTATTTACCCCCACCACTACAAGTTACGAGACAACCTTTACTTTAATAATCTTGAGCTGAACTGTGTTTTTCACAGTGTCATATCGTATAGCAATATGACGTATATTGATGCGCGCGCAAGCATTTACACTCGCAGTGACATACGTATTGCGGCACTATGCATCAAGCAGTTCCTTTATTAAGTTTGTAGTGTAGTATTGAATCAGGATAGGTTAATGATAGGTTTTTTTGCACTTGCAAAAATTTCAGCTGAGAAAAAATTACTCAACAGTTGCGCAAACGTCAAAGAAAATGTTATTGACCTTTTCGCTAGAAATAAGACGAGAATGGATTTTATTTTTAAGTAATTTTGGAATATATAATCTGTCTCAATTTGTAATACGAAACTATGGTCTATTTCAAAGTAGAAAAAAGTAGATAGCGCTGCGAACCAAGTACGATTTACACTGGACAAATACAGTATAGCGGGAAATTTAAAATAAGTTACAACTAGGGCATGGGCGTAGTAACTGGGTTAGCAAGTGATTTTTTTTTTTAATATGAAAATGGTTAATAAGATATTGAAATAAACAAGGCAGATGTTAAATACACTTATTTATACGACATAAATTCAGTTTAATGGGAAATTTGAAAAATTTTAAAAATTAGTTACTATATATAAGAAGAGAGATTTGCTAAAAGAGTTTAAATAAAGCAATAAAACAAACAATATATCTTCAGAGCTAAAGTTTCTTATTTAAATAATTATTGTAAATAAAAATTAAAAATATATGTATATATGAAGTTCTAAAAATTATTTCAATATCTTTTTCTTTAGGCACAATCAGCTGGGCTGTCTTTTGGCCTCACATTAGTCCTCTATCTTGATCTCTTAGGGTACATTCGATTTGACGCTCCGAGCGTTCCGAGCACGTTCTGTACACTCAAACGTGTTCGATTTGACGCTCGGAGTACACACAATTGCATTCGTTTTGCGATCGAGCGAGCATTTAGAGTGCGCTCTATGTGTTCGGAGTTTTAAGACCGAGCATATGGAGTATGACGTAAAAAAGTGGGGGAACGGCGGGAAAGATATGAAAGTTTAAAATTAAATTATAAATAAAATAAGAATAATAGCCTTAGGCAAATAACAATACACAAATAATATTGTGGTTTGTCTATGGCTACAGAGTACGGCCATTTTATGTATTTGTGACGTTCTGTAAACAGCAAAAAAATTATTAAAATACACCGTGCATAAAATTAAAATGGAAAAAATTTATTAAATTAATTCATTAATTATTATTTAATTTTTAATTAATTTTATTTCTTCATCATTGAAAAAAAAAACAAGGAAAAACCGAGGTATATATTATATATAATTTTGATTCATGACTGACGTGAACTAATCTGACAGTAAAAACGCCGCCTAAAATTATAGGGTTAGATTTCATAAACAATACGTCACAAGAACGCTCGCTCCGTTAGTGCTCTATTCATGACGTCATCATCAACTGTTCGCTCAGCGCTCGCTCTACTCTGTACAACTCGAATGCACCCAACATGACATACAGCTTCAAAGGTGCAAACTATTGAAAACAAAATTCCCTCTTAGTTTGTTCTTACAAAAGTGAACAGCTTATACAGTCTGTTCCAAACGGTTAGGCGGAACTAAATGGGAATTTCGTTCTTTTAGGTTGTCACGAGAAGGGACCTTGCTTGGGTTATTTCATTCTTCACGTTGGAATATCAAAATTTAAAATTCCAACAAAGATACCATAGAAACGAATGACATATGTCAAAATTAAATTATTTTTTTTACATATTTTAATGATAAAAAAATAAATAAATGGGAAGTTTGTATTAAGAATGACACCAAAAATCAAAATATAAAGAAAATGACATTTTAAAATGATATTAACCTTAACCAAAAAATGTTTATTGTAAGTAGGATTTACAAAGCTTAAACAAAACGGCCGAAAAGCACTATTTAAACGATGAAAGTAACTAGATTCCACAATCTAGTTCCGCCTAACCGTTTGGAACAGACTTTATATTATCTGTCTCAATTTGTAATACGAAACTAAGAGGAAAAGTTCATTTTTTATGTTGTCTATTTAAAATATCATCTTAGGGTGGTACTGCTGAAATGGCACCTTTCAAATCATTTGACAATTCATATTTGACATTAAATTTTATGTCAATTTATTTTTTTAATTGGAAAGTTTTTTTATACAACCAAAATAAGAACATAACATCAGAAAATATGCATAAGAGACAACAATTAGATATATATACAAAAAAAAAAACACATATTATCTGTCTCATTTTGTAATACGGAACTAACAGTGGAAGTTCATTTTTTATGTTGTATATTGACAATACATTTATAATATTGTCATAGTATTGGTTTACACGGATACGCCAAAGTCTGTTTACACCACAACAGTCACCAAAGTAACCATATCTAGTTTCGTATTACAAATTGAGACAGATTATATATAACGCTTATGGATCTATTATATGCTAAAATATTCACTTTTGTAAGAACAAACTAAGAGGGAATTTTGTTTTCAATAGTTTGCACCTTTGAAGCTGTATGTCATGTTGGTATTAAAAAATGTCACTTTTTTAAAATGTCGATCCATTTGACATATGTCATATTGAAAAATGATATCTTAATTATAATGATCATAACCTTATCAACCTAAAGTCGGTTTTACAGCGTAAGGACTATTTTTAATTGACAGTTAAAGTCAGTAACACACCATAAAAGTAACCAAAATAACCAGATCTATGGTCTATTTCAAAGAAGAAAAAAGTAGATAGCGCTGCGAACCGAGTACGATTTACACTGATCAAATATAGTATAGCGGGAAATTTAAAATAAGTTAAAACTAGGGCATGGGCGTAGCAACTGGGTTACCAAGTGATTTTTTTTTTTAATATAAAAAAGGTTAATAAGATATTGAAATAAACAAGGCAGATAATACACTTACGTTATTTATACGACATAAATTCAGTTTAATGGGAAATTTGAAAAAGTTAAAAACATATTAATTTTAAAAATTATGTACTATATATAAAAAGAGAGATTTGGCTAAAAGAATTTAAACAAAGCAATAAAACAAACAATATATCTTCAGAGCTAAAGTTTCTTATTTAAATAATTATTGTAAATAAAAATTAAAAATATATGTTTATATGAAGGTCTAAAAATTATATCAATAACTTCTTCTTTGGGCACAATCAGCTGGGCTGTCTTTTGGCCTCACATTAGTCCTCTCTCTTGATCAAAATTGTCAAGTGTCAAAAAATATTTATATGTCAGATAACCTAAAAAATATATAACTGCGTAAAAACAAATCACATGGAGAATTTTCTCCATAAAATCTACGCCAAGAATATAAGCTGTTCACTTTTGTAAGAACACACTAGATCTGGTTATTTTGGTTACTTTTATAGTGTGATACTGACTTTAAATGTCAATTAAAAATATTCCTTACGCTGTAAAACCGACTTTAGGTTGATAAGGTTATGATCATTATAATTAAGATATCATTTTGCATTATGACATATGTCAAATGGATCGACATTTTAAAAAAGTAACATTTTTTAATACCAACATGATATACAGCTTCAAAGGTGCTAACTATTGAAAACAAAATTCCCTCTTAGTTTGTTCTTACAAAAGTGAACTGCTTATATAAATAAAAGTCTAAATATGTAAATAATAACAAAATATATGAGAAAAATTAAATAATATAAATAATATATATTTCCAATGTACGACACTGAACATCTGTCAACTTAGACTAAAAACAATATTTTTACAGTGCAATAGGGATGACGATCTAAACCAATCCGAAGCAAGGACAAACAGCTCCTATCTTCTTACACACATTTTTCTACTTTAAAATAGACCATAGTGTGTTCTTACAAAAGTAAACAGCTTCTAAACAATTCTGAAATATTATCTGTCTCATTTTGTAATACGAAACTAAGAGGGAAACTTCATTTTTTATGTTGTATATTTAAAATATCATCTTAGGGTGGTAATTCTGACGTGGCACCTTTCAAAATATTTGACATGTCAATCACAATTTTGACATGTCAATCGCAATAGACCATATTAGTAACTACGTCACAAAATGGGATTCAGTGCTGCCGTCTCGCGGTTGGATTCCTTTTATTTGAATTTAGCATGTTGTTTTTTTGTTAAATTGTATTTTGGAAATATAAATTAAGTTTTCAAAGTAAGAGAGTGCTTCACATCAAAACTACAAGTCAATATTTATTTATTAAAATTCTTATTTTATACATTATAATTTAATATGTCATTATTTTTGCAGAACAATATTATTTTGCAGGTTATTTTTGAAAAATTTACGTTAATAATCGTTATTATGGCAAGTAACATAGCAATAAGTGTGTGTGCCATATCTAAATGGTTTAATGGAATAATATGTTTTTTTTAATTTTCCATTATTGTTTTTCATTTTCATCTGTCAAAAAACGAAAAAATTTGCAATTAATAATGTAGATGTAATTGTTACAATTCGGAGCAAAACAATACACCAATATGCATTCTAAAACAAAATATTAATGATTACTTAGTGTTAATTAAATAAATACTAAAGATATTCCGATTTTCATATTATTTAAAAACGTAACCTATAAATATATCTTCGAATCCTTATTTATATATTTATAAAATCATTATTGTATAATATAAAGTGTCTGGACTGTAAATATTAGTATATATTTATCAAAAATACATATTTTTTGCTCCAAAATTGAAAATATTTATAAAATTAAGGTAACAAAAGCAATGTCCCATGTATTTTAAACTTCAAAAGGACTCAGCTCTCAGATGGCAGCACATGTATGTGACGACACACTAATATGGTCTATTTTGACATGTCAGTTTGTTATCTGAAATATATAATTTTTGAATGAATATAACCTCGATATAATAAAACTTAACGAAAAATTTAAAAGCCAGATTTTCAAATTCACCTGTTTCCATAAAAGTCTATTTACACCACAACAGTCACCAAAGTAACCAGATCTATTATACAGTCTGTTCCAAACGCTTAAGCGGAACTAGATTTTGCAATCTAGTTACTTTCATCGTTTAAATCGTGCCTTTCGGCCGTTTTGTTTAAGCTTTGTAAATCATACTTACAATAAACATTTTTTGGTTAAGGTTAATATCATTTTAAAATGTCATTTTCTTTATATTTTGATTTTCTGTGTCATTATTAATACAAATTTCCCATTTTTTTTTTTTTTTGTCATTAAAATATCTAAAAAAAATATTTAATTTTGACATATATCATTCGTTTCCATGGTTTCATTGTTGGAATTTTAAATTTTGACATCCCAACGTGAAAAATGAAATATCCCAAGCAAGGTCCCTTCTCGTGACAACTTAAAAGAACTAAATTCCCATTTAGTTCCGCTTAAACGTTTGGAACAGACTGTATGCTAAAATATTCACTTTTGTATGAACAAACTAAGAGGGAATTTTGTTTTCAATAGTTTGCACCTTTGAAGCTGGATGTCATGTTGGTATTAAAAAATGTCACTTTTTTAAAATGTCGATCCATTTGACATATGTCATAATGAAAAATGATATCTTAATTATAGTGATCATAACCTTATCAACCTAAAGTCGGTTTTACAGCGTAAGGAATATTTTTAATTGACATTTAAAGTCAGTAACACACCATAAAAGTAACCAAAATAACCAGATCTATGGTCTATTTCAAAGTAGAAAAATGTGTGTAAGAAGATAGGAGCTTTTTGTCCTTGCTTCGGATTGGTTTAGATCGTCATCCCTATTACACTGTTAAAATATTGTTTTTAGTATAAGTTGACAGATGTTCAGTGTCGTACATTGGAAATATATATTATTTATATTATTTAATTTGTTTCATATATTTTGTTATTATTTACATATTTAGACTTTTATTTATATTCTTGGCGTAGATTTTATGGAGAAAATTCTCCATGTAATTTGTTTTTACGCAGTTATATATTTTTTAGGTTATCTGACATATAAATATTTTTTGACACTTGACAATTAACAGATCAAGAGAGAGGACTAATGTAAGGCCAAAAGACAGCCCAGCTGATTGTGCCCAAAGAAGAAGTTATTGATATAATTTTTAGACCTTCATATATAATACATATTTTTTTAATTTTTATTTACAATAATTATTCACTTGCTAACCCAGTTACTACGCCCATGCCCTAGTTGTAACTTATTTTAAAATTTCCGCTATACTGTATTTATCCAGTGTAAATCGTACTCGGTTCGCAGCGCTATCTACTTTTTTTTAATTTGAAATAGACCATAGTGTGTTCTATTGTATAAGTGACCAGCTTATAGCTGTCTCATTTTGTAATACGAAACTAAGAGGGAAACTTCATTTTTTATGTTGTTTATTTAAAATATCATCTCAGGCTGGTAATTCTGCAATGGCACCTTTCAAAATATTTGACATGTCTATCACAATTTTGACATGTCAATCGCAATTTGGACATGTCAATTTGTTATCTGACATATATAGTTTTTGAGTGAATATAACCTCGATATAATAAAATTTAACCAAATATTTAAAAGCCAGATATACAAGTTCACATGTTTCCGTAAAAGTTTATTTACACCACAACAGTCACCAAAGTAACCAGATCTAGTTTCGTATTACAAATATTTACGTTAATAAAATGTTTTTTAACATCTATCTGTCAAAATCTGTCTATTTTATCCAATGGATAACATTTATCAGTTCCTACATGGTGGGTATAACTTATCCTATAGATAACTTAGTTACTCTATAGATAAATAATTGGAAATAAAATCTGTTCCAAACGGTTAGGCGGAACTAGATTTTGCAATCTAGTTACTTTCATAGTTTAAATCATGCTTTTCGGTCGTTTTGTTTAAGCTTTGTAAATCATACTTGCAACAAACATTTTTTGGTTAAGGTTAATATCATTTTAAAATGTCATTTTCTTTATATTTTGTTTTTTTGTGTCATTGTACTGTAGTAATAGGTGACAATACAGGTGATTGACACCATAGTATGTTGCAATTGGTAACATGCTATATTGCTATATTTCCAATATATATTGTCAGCAATTATACAGTATATAGAATAAGACATATGTAACATGTAGCCAGTAATTAGACATAAGTAATTAGTGTAGATGTTGGAGATGAATATATAATATTTAAACTCTAAATTATGTTGATTATTTCTCGAACCTAACCGGACATTACATTCTATACTGTTTTTAAAAATAGGTATATCACAATCCACACATTCATATTTTATTGCACATAATGATGCGCCGGTATCTACGAGAAAATGTTGTTTTTTATGATTTACATTACATATAATCCAACTTAAATTTGCATCAAAGTTGCAGTAAATAGAATTAGTCTCGAAAAAAATAATTTAGGGCTGATTGTGATGAATCGGGTTTTGAACTTGGACCCGCTTGACCTACCTCACTATTAACATAATTGATACTACCGCGATTAAATCTGCCACGACTGGATCGTGTTTCATTTCGCGAGTTGTGCTGACGTGGGTTTGTTCTGTATTTCATTGGTGTCGAGTTTCTTTGATAATTTTGATTCTTATTGTAATTACTCGTATTTGCAAAATTTCTATTGTAACGAAAATTATTATCAAAATGGTTACGATATCTGGTATTGTGGTAACTACCTCGACTTCTATTCCGATTAGTTATATTAAATATTTGGGGGTCATCGTTCCGCGATAATTCTTCATCTTCTGCTGCTCTTATCGCGTCTTCTAATGACAGTAGCAATGTCCGGGTTAAATTATGAAAAATGTTTAGTTTATTTAGACGACTTAATTGTTTTTGGAAGAAACCTCCAAGATCATAATAAAAATCTAATTTCAATTTTTCAAAGACTACGCAATGTAAATTTAAAATTAAATCCTTCTAAGTGTGAATTTCTCAAAAAAGAAATTTTGTATTTAGGTCACGTCATTACAGAACAAGGTATATTACCAGATCCAAATAAAGTTAAAGTTTTAGAAGAATATCCAAGACCTACAAATGCAGATGAACTAAAACGTTTTGTTGCTTTTGCGAACTATTACAGAAAATTTATTCCAAATTTTGCCGAAAAAACTGTGTCTTTAAATAACTTATGCCGTAAAAATACTAAATTTGAATGGTCAGATGACTGCCAAAATTCCTTTGAATTTTTCAAACAAGCCCTTTCTAAACCGCCGATTTTAGAATATCCAGATTTTTCAAAAACCAATGAATTTGTATTGCAAACAGATGCATCTGGAAAGGCCATAGGTGCAGTATTATGTAACAAAAATAAGAAACCAATTGCCTACGCCAGCAGAAGTTTAAATAAAGCTGAATTAAACTACCCTACTATTGAAAAAGAGTTATTAGCTATTGTTTGGGCTGTAAAATATTTTCGTCCTTATCTATATGGTAGACATTTCAAAATTTTTACGGACCACCGACCTCTTGTATATCTTTTTAACATGACTGACCCCACGAGTCGTTTAACAAAATTTAGATTATGTTTAGAAGAATATGATTTTGACATAGAATATGTGAAAGGTAAAGAACACGTGCTAGCCGATGCTTTGTCACGCATTGTCATAACATCAAATGAACTTAAAAATATGCATGAAAATTTAATTGCAGTTTTAACTAGAGCGCAATCGAAGAAAAATATTTCCAATGAAAATTATACTAAATTAGATACTAACGAGAATTCTGCAGGCAAGCGGCCTGATCAACCCAAGATTGTAGAACTTCTCAAAAATCCTACAAATAGTATACAATTATCAATTATGACGAATGAAATATTTAAAAAACTAGATAAAGTAGATCATGTATCTACTAAAACGAAGAGTTTCTATTATGTTCCATCCCTTGGTACTTTATTTTATAATCAAAACACTCGATCAGCACTAACGCGAGACGTATTGTTGAGAGATTTGGTTCTAATATGCAAAGATACTAAAATTCCGGAATTGATTTTTATAAAAAATAAAAATGATGTGCACAATATAGATGAATTATTACATGCTATAAATAAAAATCGCGATTGGGATGGTCCACGTATATGTATAATTAAAAATGTTCAGCGAATATTTGACAATGAAACTAAAAAACTTATTTTAAATGACTTTCACTTACTCCCTACAAGTGGCCATGCGGGAATTAACCGAATGGTTAATAATATCAAAAAGTATTATTTTTGGTCAGGTCTTACTAAAGACGTTACTAATTTTGTAAACAAGTGTAGTAGTTGTCAAAAACAGAAACATTCGCGTTACGTGAAAGAACCAATGTGCATAACAACAACAGCTACTCATGCTTTCCAAAAAATATACTTAGATATCGTAGGTCCTATTGAAAAAGATGCGAACGGGTTTTGTTATATATTAACATTACAGTGTGAACTCACAAAATTTGTAGAAGCTTATCCACTACCATCAAAAGATTCAACAACTGTTGCCAAAGCTTTCGCCGAAAATTTCATTTTACGGTACGGAATACCAAAAGAAATTGCTACAGATCGGGGAACCGAATTTATTTCACAAACAATGAAAGATGTCTGTAAAATACTCAATATCAATCAATTACATTCAACTTCTTATCATCACGAGAGCATAGGTTCTCTTGAAAATTCCCATAAACTCCTAGGTGCGTATTTGAGAATACAAACACAAAATCAAAATATAGCTTGGAGTACTTGGATTCCATATTGGTGTTTTTCATTTAATACAGCAGTACATACCGAAACAAAATATACCCCTTTCGAATTAGTATTTGGTAGAATTTGTACCATTCCGAATAATTTAATGAGTCATGTTGACCCATTATACAATTTTAATGATTACCCGTTGGAAATGAAATTTAGATTACAACGTGCACAAGAGGATGCCCGTAATAATCTAATAGCAAGTAAAGTAAATAGAAAAAAGATGTACGATAAAACTTCCAACCCTGTTAAATATAATGAGAATGATTTAATTTTAATTAAAAGCGAAGTAGGTAATAAGTTAAGTAATTTGTATGATGGACCTTATGTAGTTATTAAAGATTTGGCGCCAAATGTTTTAGTAAATAAGAATAATAAAGAAATACTTGTCCATAAGAATAGAACTAAGTTATATAGAATTTAAGTATTACTATAGAAATAAAAATATATTGTAGAATTAATATTTTTATTTTTTCCCCCAATGGAGGTGTACTGTAGTAATAGCTGACAATACAGGTGATTGACACCATAGTATGTTGCAATTGGTAACATGCTATATTGCTATATTTCCAATATATATTGTCAGCAATTATACAGTATATAGAATAAGACATATGTAACATGTAGCCAGTAATTAGACATAAGTAATTAGTGTAGATGTTGGAGATGAATATATAATATTTAAACTCTAAATTATGTTGATTATTTCTCGAACCTAACCGGACATTACATCATTCTTAATAAAAATATCCCATTTATTTATTTTTTTGTCATTAAAATATGTAAGAAATAATTTAATTTTGACATATGTCTTTCGTTTCCATGGTTTCATTCTTGGAATTTAAAATTTTGACATTCCAACGTGAAAAATGAAATAACCCAAGCAAGGTCCCTTTTCGTGACCAACTAAAAGAACGAAATTCCCATTTAGTTCCGTCTAACCGTTTGAAACAGACTGTACGCAAAAAATCGTTTATTCCCTTGATAATAACGTATTGATAGTCAATTTTATCTATGGTTGGAAATACCGGGCCTTAAATAAATAAATTTTAGAAAAAATATACACACTAGATTAAAAAGGTGTCCTATTTTTATGTCCTTAAATGTACCTACATGTATTTTAGGTAATTAACTACATTTTAATATATTTGAGTTTTGGAGCATTGAAATTGACCATATTGACATAGTAAAGAAAATAAATGTTTTCACTGACCAGATTTAATTTATTAGATTAGTATTAACTCAAATTTTCTTGCGGACTTTTAGCTTTAAATTATTCAAATGAACAGAACATATTTTCTGATTTCAATGTTGAGTATAACTTGTAGGTTTTCTAAACTGACTTATGTAAGTATTTTTTTGTAAATATTTGTACAATTTAACAATGCATAAATAAAAGAAAAATCATTGTAAATAGGTTCTACACTTATTTACAATTATTTTTCTATCTATATAATGAACAATTCTTACAATTATAAATGTTTGTAGCTCCATTATTCTTCTGTATATTTTCTTTATTTTGACATTTTACAACAAACTGTGCATTGGTAGAGCTGGTGCAAGTAGTAGTACTTGTACCAGCTCCGTTATTGTTTGACGAGTTGCTGTTATCTTTTAGAATCTTATTAGCAATTGCTATTTTACTTGAAATGGAGTCTTCCGCCACAGTTAAAGATTTCCACCCCCCGCGACGTTTTAATGTTAATATATCTGCTCCGGCATCAGCTAATAATGACGCTGATGTTCTTCGGTTGTCGGTTGTTTCCGTGTAACCATGCAGATCTTGTAACTTAAGAAATGACACATAGATGGCGCTAGCATCCAGCGGCCAAAAAATAAGCTAATCGGCCTAGATCGAAAAAGATTTACTTTTTGTCTAGTACTAGATGATAAAAAATAACTGTTTTTGATATGGTCGCCAAAAAAATTACCTATGGCTTTATTAATATTTTTTAGGTAATCGAAACTGAAACATATTTTTTCCTGATCACCGAATACTGTTCTGGAGGAGAATTATTTGATCACATCGTTGAAAAGAATCGACTGACAGAATCAGAGAGTCGTATGTTTTTCCGACAGATAGTTTCTGCAGTAGCGTATCTACACAGTCATGGATATGCACATCGTGACTTAAAACCAGTAAGATATTTTCAGAAATCTTATTTACAATTTTGTTAATATTTTTTGATATTTTATTTTAGGAAAACGTACTTCTTGACCATAACCAAACCTTGAAACTGATAGATTTTGGTCTATGTGCTCGACCAGAGGGTGGTATGGATAGCCCTCTCTATACTTCTTGCGGTTCTCCAACTTATGCAGCTCCTGAATTGATCCTTGGGCGACAGTACTTAGGCCCTGAAGTTGATATTTGGGCTTTGGGTGTTCTTTTGTACGCCCTGTTAGCTGGTTTTCTGCCATTTGACGACCAAAATATAAGATATAGATGCCTTATATAAAAAAATATTGGTAAGATAAAAGAATTTTTTAAATTTATAGTTTTCTTTAGGCTTTCATAAGTGCATATAGAGTAGACTAGGGGCTTCAGTCCTGCTACTCCGGCCTTCACCCCTATCTAAAGCAACCTGTGATTCCGCACGAAATCACAACAGGTACATAACATTTTCGTAGAAGGGAACAAATATCCATTTTACTGCGATGCGAATTTTTATTCCTAAAATGCTTGCCAACTAACACAAAAGGTGCAACATAAAACCTAAATGATATATAGCAGCGTTCCGCAACCTTTGGTGTCAATCGACCAAAAATAATAACAAAATTATAAGGCGACCCATGTGCGTTGGAAAAAAATGATGCAAGTGCAGGGCAATAATTTTATTTTATAAACATATAATAATTTTATACCAGTACATACTAATAGCTCTTCTGCTCCTGATTCTCGTTCACCAAATTGTCGGTTTTCAACTCGCTACTTATGGCCGGTTGCTAAAGTAAAAATTATCCCTAACTCGAGTTAAAATCATTTGTTTTTGTATGTTGTAGCATACAAAAACAAATTATTTTAACTCGAGTTAGAGAAAACTCTTACGTTAGCAACCCGCCATTAGAGTCGCACTGACGTTGCTAAGCAACGCAAGTATATACCTTCCACTTACTTTTCTTATGGCCGGTATTATAAAAACCTAACCAAAGGACCAACTATCTAGTTGCAAACTAAATTTAGTTGATAACTAATATAACAAGTTATTTAATTTCGGTATTATAAATCAGAACAGCCAACTAAGTAACTAGTTCACAACTAAAACAATTTAGTAGCAAGATTTACCGACCGAACGTTAGTTATACAACTGACCGGTAGATGCCTACCTATAATTTTGACAGTTAAAAAGAATTCTCAAATGGAAAAAAACGGGATAGAGGTAAAAACTATACAGAAATTGAAAGAGAGAAATAAACTGATATAGTACATAAATATAAAAATGTAGTGGAAAACAAAAGAACGGAATAAAGGCAAAAATTATACAGAAATTGAAAAAGAACATTTAATAGATATAGTGCATAAATATAAGTTAAGGACTTTATTTAATTATCAATTAATACAAAAATAGACAAAACAGTATCTTTTGAAAACCGAAATCTGTGTTTTAATTGTTCATCATCATAATAATTAAAGGGGTGTCTTCTTTCAAGAAATTCTCTAGGCTGACGTATTCTTGAATTTTCATCATTAACAATGTCAGAAATACTGTTTACGGATGGAGATGAGATGGTCAGTAGTGTATGACAGATGATACTGATGACCTAACCTGTAAATTTTGTGTTATTTATATATATATATATATATATATATATATATATATAAATCTATTCATATGTATTTTTTATGTACAATATTATTACTTACTTTGCAGATATTAATTATCTACTATTATATTGTACAAGTGTTGGTATGTATGTGCTATTCAACGTCTGGTGTATCTTCATTTTTCCGGTAACGCGGAGAGAGGAAAATGAACCGCCCTCTCATCCGGGTGATATTTTTTTAGTGCTTAGGCTTAATTTTATTTCGACAGGGGGTACTGACTAATTTTTATTGATAAAAATCATGCATTTTTTCCTCGAATCCGTGTCGAATCAAAGTCACCAATGATCGTCACGGACAGGTTTTATCAGACGATAATTCAAAAATATTCTTAATACAAGACGGCCGGTCCAGAATATTTACGGCGAGAATCAAAGTGTTAAAGTAAATAATGGTTCAGGATAGCTTTTTGAACGTGCGAGATAATATTTTGAGGTATCAGAAAACATTTTTCAAAGAATCTGGGCCATTATTGGAAATATGCTTACAAGATTTCAGAAGGTGACAGCTGTCAAATTTTTTGCATTTTAAAATGGGAGGAGATTTCACATTTTGAACGTGTTTCTTGACAGAAGAATACTAATTAAGGATTTAAGGTGAATTAACGATAAAGTTTAAGACATTTGCAGGACGAATTTCCATAAAATAGTGTTAAAAAAGACTTATAGATATTAAAAATTTCAGGGTTAATCAAAGTGTTAAGTGGTGATAATGGTTCAAGATAGCTTATTTGACGTGCGAGATAATATTTTGAGGCATCAGAAAACATTTTTCAAAGAATCTGGGCCATTATTGGAAATATGCTTACAAGATTTCAGAAGGTGACAGCTGTCAAATTTTTTGCATTTTAAAATGGGAGGAGATTTCACATTTTGAACGTGTTTCTTAACAGAAGAATACTAATTAAGGATTTAAGGTGAATTAACGATAAAGTTTAAGACATTTGCAGGGCGAATTTCCATAAAATAGTGTTAAAAAAGATTTATAGATATTAAAAATTTCAGGGTTAATCAAAGTGTTAAGTGGTGATAATGGTTCAAGATAGCTTATTTGACGTGCGAGATAATATTTTGAGGCATCAGAAAACATTTTTCAAAGAATCTGGGCCATTATTGGAAATATGCTTACAAGATTTCAGAAGGTGACAGCTGTCAAATTTTTTGCCTTTTAAAATGGGACGAGATTTCACATTTTGAACGTATTTCTTGATAGAAGAAAACTAATTAAGTATTTAAGGTGAATTAACGATAAAACTTAAGACATTTGCAGGGGGAATTTCCATAAAATAGTGTTAAAAAAAGATGAGCGACGAGTTTTATAATCGACAAGTGCGACAAAATTATATTAAAACGAGTCGCGAAGCGACGAGTTTTAACAATGTAGGGGAGAAGACCGGCGTAGCCGGGCTGAGGCCCCTAGTCAAATATATATTTTAGTATAAATAGTAAAAACAAATTATTTCAATGTAAACAAAATGGTTACTATTTAAATGTAATACAAATATAGTTGTGAACTATAATTTAGTACCCAGAAAATCTGTTAACTAATTTAGTTTGTAGATTTAGTTGGGAACTTTTTTAAACCAACTTTTATAATACCTAAATCTATGGGTTAAATTAGTTTAACTCTTAACTAAAATTTAGTAGCAAACTATTTTGCTTTATAATACCGGCCAAAAGTGATTTATTTTAGTTGCAAAGTTTTTAATAATCTGTAGCTAGTTTCATTAAAATTAGTTATGAATGCAATGGCTTTTCATATACATAAGTGGTCGCAAGTCACGACCCATTTTTAAATTTCCACGACCCAAAATTGCGTCGCGCCCCAATGTTTGCGGAACGCTGTTATATAGCATATTTATTATGGCAACAAATATAATTTAATTGTTTTATATAACCTTTAAATATACTAAATGGCTGTATAAGCAATTTGGTGTCGAAGAATAGTTTTAAAAATGTTCTATCAGCTTTAATATAAAGCAATTATACACTATATTTATTATTTTTATTTTGTGACATCCAACACTTATAAAGCTAAATTCTTATATAAAAGTTTTTTAACATTATTTTTAAATTTGGTGGCGTAATATATCTATGAAAATCATTTGTACAGCATATACTTGATGCAACTTATAATGAACATAAAATAATTGATTTTTTTTTATTACAAATTAATGATATATCAAATTAAAAAATAAAATTCCTAATTAAAGCATGAGAGCAGATATTTTGTTAACATTATTTATAGTTTATTTTTGTTTTATGCATACAAGAAATTATAATTTCCTAGGCTGGCACCTAAAAATAAATAAAAAATACTGACGTATGTGCCTGTAGATTTTTTAAATTACGCAAATCTACAACTAACCCCTTTTAAAACCTTTTTACCTAAGAATTCTGAGAAGTTTTATAACATGCAGTCACTATATTACAAAGATCTCGGGTTTGAGTCCCGTTAAAATTTATGTATTTTTTTTTTTATGGGAGGGCAAGTCTAGCGGAGGTCTTCCTTCGCCACTGGTTTAGATTTGTAATCGTTTCTAAGACATCAAAATAAGATACGGGTAATAAAAAGAAAGTTTTATTGGATGTAGGGGTGTTACTAAGTATATAATCCGAATCGATTCCTGGTTCAAAGTTCATTTTCATATCTATTGCGATAGAAGAAAAATAGCTGTTAAATAAATCAGCAACATTTTCATTTCTTTCACTTAAATTTGGTAGTGATTCTTCAAAAATAGAGAAATCTACGTCATTGGGAACATTGTTTCTAGTTTTATTAATTATATCCCACATTTTTTTGTTTTTATTTGAAGAGTTGTAAATTGAATGATCATTATATATTTTTTTCAGTTTTTGTAACATTACGCTATATTTATTATTCATTATTTTATAAGCATTTTTAAAGATTGGAAATTTTTGTGATAATTCACGATATGCATTTACATTTCTCCTCAGTTCACAAGCATCCCGTGTAAGCCATGGTAGTATATTATCATTGTTTTTATTAGATAAAATGCGTTTTTTTGGAAAACAGATGTTAAAGTAGTAACTGAGAATATTATTGAAAATTTCAAACGCCTTTTGCGGACATTTTTCTGCAAATACTAATTCCCAATCTTGTGTTTCTAAAAAGTCAAGGAAAAGTTGCTTGTTTTTTTAGAGAAAAATCTGTGATGTAAGTATATATAGGCTGTTTAATTGAGTCGTTTAAAATAGTTATTAATTGACAACTATGGTCTGATATTTTATAGTTATACACACGTCTTCCAATATCTGAATTTTTTTGTGTAAAAATTTTTATTATAACATACCTTTTATATTTTTTTTATATTCAATTTAAATATTTGATATAAAAATTAGTAAAACTATGATAACAGTGCAATGTTAAATATTTAACACAGTCTCAGACCTATGTTAAAATAGCAGAGGGTTTAATTCTTTGCTAAATTTAACATTGCTTATGGAACGCAAAACTGTACTTAACAACGAAATTAAAATTTAACAGCGTTGCTAAAATTTAGCATTGCTTTATGAAACCGGTCATAATATTTTCTAATTTTTCAGTTAATTTTCATTTTAATTTAGGTGTTTTATATTATTGGAAAGAGAAAAAAATTCTCGATTTAATGCATTGAAAGACAACTTTGAGCCCCATGTGATAATTGAAAGTTAGTAAGAGTTTCTCAAAAATGATACGAGCTATAAAAATTTTGAGGATGGCCGTGAAATCTTCGTAAAAAGTGCCTGTATAACGTGCAAATTAGAAACTTGTATGAATTGAAACAAAAAATTAAATTTACCAAAATAAGTTTTTTGCACGTATCTAGTGACCTGTGCACTTTTCCAGAAAACCAAAAACATCATTCAAGTGGCCAACTAATGCGGCATCTTTGCCCCAATTTAACCGATTTCGTATCTCCTACGTTTCACGAGATCCCAATGGTTAGGCTCGAAAAACGGGCATCCTGTATATCAGGGGTGTCAAACTGGCGGCCTGCGGGCCGCATCGGCCCAATTCTTACGTTTTGGCGGCCCGCAACGACTTCTTATACTGTAATAAATTTTTATACGAAAATACCTCGTGACAGAATCTGACCGACCGCGGCGTCAAGACTTCGGCAAAGGGCGGAAAACCAATAGTCAGGTTACAATAGTCAGGTTAAGGTCAGTTACTGTTGCAGTTAGCCAAGGTTGTTTGATAATCGGTAGATCGGTGATTCCTATTGACGCCAAGCGGACCAAATCTAAACTCATGAGACGAATAACTGTTTATTGTTTACATGTGGTTACCTCGTGTTGTTTGTATCGCATTTAAACTTTAGTGTTGCAGTTTGTTTGTAATATTATTTTTTGATAGAAATTATTACTATTTAGCAATTATTAAAAGATCACAAGTTAACAATAAAAATACTAGAAACTCTCACATGATACATATTCCCAAACACCAGACAACCTTATTCAAAAAATCATTTTCGTACTTCGTGATACTTAATTCCATTCCAAAAAATCTTAAAATTGCCCAATTCAAAAAGCGACTCCGTCAGCAAATGGTCCCAATGTGAGCTCAATGGATCGATCCGTGTTCAATTAGACTGCATATATTGCACTTAGTAAACAATATTATTATTTGTTAACATTAAAAAATTGTATGTATTCGATTGTCTACTAAATTGTAAAATAACATTAAGGTTAAGGTGATAGAGCATTGTAAACTGAACCTTGCCAATAAAGAGATTTATTATTATTATTATTATGGGGTTTGTCAGGTCTGGACAAGCGTCCCCTAATCGCAAACTTTAGCAACTTTTTGAGCCGCGTCATACTAGAGACTAGTGGAACTAAATACACACGACTGCATAACAAACCCTGGCGATATGCAGACGCGGAAATTACGCCAGATCCAGTGCCCGCACAATGCGGAGTGACCCGAGCAGCACTGCTTTCTGCATCCTACAGATTAAAGAGGTGGCAGATGATCTGCAGGCGGGAATGGACTCGATTTCCCTTCGATAGGAGGCTTTCATACCACCCAAAACACCAACTATCAGGACTACAAGCTTAACTTTATACCCTGGATACAGCTTTCTAAGCTCGGACAAGAGATCCATATACTTGGACCTCTTTTCCTCCTCTGAGAGAAATATTCTTCTCAGCTGGATTTGAGAATTCGATCACAAACATCTGTTTGGTCTCGATATCCAGGAGGGTTATGTCCGGTTTAGTGGCTGTCAGTAATCTCGAAGTGGGGAAGGAGTAATTCCAATAAATTCGGCACTTAGAATTTTCAACCACCGATTCTATGTCAGAAGGGACTTACGGTATAACCGGAATTTGGTCAATACCATAGACATGTCTAAGATGATAGTAGAGCACGCGGAGAGCAGCATTATGTCGAGACACGTAGCTCGACGCTGCAAGAGATGGGCAAGCAGACAGAATGTGTATAATCGTTTCAGGATGGTGGTGGCACAACATACAGAGTGTGGACTCCGCCGTTTAGAATATGTGGGCCCTGTACGCCATTATTATTATTATTATTTATATTACTTGGACTTACAACGAGTTGCTATAACACAAATTGCTGTATATTTGATTGTCACTCTAGAAAAGAAACATTCCATTATTTTCCAAATGAAAAACAATTTGTGAAAGTAATAAATAAATTTGGTGTTGTGGAAGATACAAATAGGAAAAAAGCTAGGAAAAATGTTCTAAATACGGAAAAAAAAAGTGATAAAAAGTTGTAGGTGTGTTCAAAGCATTTTAGTGCTACAGATTAGATAAATATTATTTACTTATTAATGTTTAATAAACTGGTATTTATTAAACAAATTAAATAATACATGAAGCTCCTGCTTTACGGGTTTAGGTTACCTCGAGTTAATTTTAATTTTGCAGTGTGATTTGTTGCGACCAGTTTTTCTTTTGTTGTTCGATAAAGAAACTATTCTGGCAAAATTTAATTATTATTTAAATGTTATTTCTTTACTTCCTTCAAATACATATTCAGAAAAATTGTTGAAAATGAAAAACAGAATAAGTAATAATATAAATACATATCATGCAACCCGCGTGAATTTTACTTGTTAGAAAAATGGTCTGGGCAAAACCTCAGCTATGTATAATATGTAAATATTTCTGTTTTTCTTTTCAATTTACTAAAACCCCTCCCACTGAAATAATTGCTGGATCTGACCATGTGACTTACATATACAGTGATTCGCACTTTTTTTTGTTGTTGTTAGAATGGCAAATATGAAGAACCATGCTGGATGTCATCAGGGAGTAAAGCATTAATACGACAAATGTTACAAGTTGATCCTAAAAGACGTATTAGTATGAAAAGTTTGCTGTCGCATACTTGGCTTACAATGGGTGTATTAGATTCCGTCGATTGCAGGTAATTATAAAAATATTTTGTATTTATATTTGAGATAGAGTTAGCCGTGTTCGTCCATTGATGAACATGTATGATTTGCACAGGTTTCGGACAGTAGTAAAACAACTAAATATTGCTGACTGATTTCGAAATCATTTACTTCTTCATCGTAGCTGATTGTTGCAAAAGTCCATGAGATTTTTGTAATTTTTCTTTATAAAAAATAAACTTGTGTACTCGTACTTCGTACAGTTTTTATAATGTACATTTTTGCTGTAACTTAAATGATAAGTGAGATATTTCAATTTCAAGTAGAACAGAAAATAATCGGTTTATTATTCTCAACCACTCTTTTGTATATATTTTAAATGTTAAGGACCGAATTCATCAACATTCCTAATCCTCACCTCATCCTTACCTCAACCCGTTCAGAAGTGAGTCGTTTTCTCACTCACTTTTGTTATTCATAAACAATTGGAAATGAGTCACTATGGGTACATTCGATTCCGAGCGTTCAGAGCACGTTCTGTACACTCAAACGTGTTCGATTTGACGCTCGGAGTACACTCAATTGCATTCGTTTTGCGATCGAGCGATTATTTAGAGTGCGCTCTATATGTTCGGGGTTTTAAGACCGAGCATATGGGGTATGACGGAAAAAAGTGGGGGAATGGCAGGAAAGAAATAAAAGTTTAAAATTAAATTATAAATAAAAATAATAGTCTTAGATAATTAACAATAGACAAATAATATTGTTAATCGCATAGATAAAGAAATAAATAGATACGAAACTAACGTTATATTTTTTTAAACCAAATTAGCGTTGTAGTTGTTGGGTTATGGAACTAAAAGTGTTGCGGGAGGAAAGGGGTGGGGTTTCCCGGGTATTTCAAATGCTTCAGTGGATATAGTTGTAAACATAATTAAATGTTATCATTAAATGAAACAATTGTTATGATTTATTTAGGCTTTTTTTAATATTATTAACGACAACAATTTTAAAAATAGGCAAGATATATAAAATAACAATTGTATCATTTAATAATAACATTTAATTATGTTTACAATTAAGAACAAGCAGTTAGGAATTATAAAGAAATAGAAAAACAATAACTAGCAGAAATAAATATTTATTAAGAAGTAGACTAACATATAACATAATATTTACTAATACTTAATATTTACTATGACGTCACCATCAACTTCGCTCAGCGCTCGCTCTACTCTGTACAACTCGAATGCACCCTAACTTGAGGGACGGTTGAAGGAAAACGTCTGTAATTTGATGACGTCAAAATAAAATAATAAGTAATAGCTATGGAAACGTTTTGGAAGTGACTGTAATTAACATTTTGACAGTAGTATATTGTCAAAAACTCAATTCGAAACTTGTTCTTTTTATCATGGCAAGTAGAATATGTATGACGGGTAACGCTGCCCAGTGCATACAGATGACGGTTACACCTTCAAAAGACGACTCTACTCCCAGAAGATGTAATTTTTATAATAAGCAAATAATTTAATTACCTAATTAAAAGTAAGTCTATATTGCGGCCACGAAATGATTATTAAAAGTATTAAGAAAATAGGCAAAAAACGAAGAAAACTGCGTACATATCAAGAGCTACTGCGATTGAAAAATAATTAGAAGTTAGAATGAGGAGCTCAGAAAAAAATATCCCGCAAGATGAAGAAATTCATACCCTTCGTCTCGCAGAATATCGGCTTAAAATATATTCATAAACAACAGCTGCAAGAAGAAGAGCAAGAAATAATAAAAGAGATAGCCGAAGAACAATTGAAACAAGAAATTTTAAAAACAAAAATTTTAGAAAAACATATAATGTAATTTAAATAATTTATTATAAATAAATATACGACATAATTATCCATGTTTATATAATTTACTCGACTGCTGCGAGTCTACATAATTGGCGATCGCGGTACTTAATTATTTTTGTTAGTAGTAAAATGGCGTAGAATAAAAGCTGCTTTTATAGCACTACCACCGAGAATAATTCCAGATAATTGATTTTCTTCAAATACCATTTTAAAAGAACTACTGTTAAATATCCTGCTATCATGGCCAGTTCCTGGCCATCGAATATCAATGTCCAAGACTTCACAGTTTGTACCTGCTACTACTTGCACGTTTAATCACATCTAGCCTTTTCTATTTCAAAATAGTTTAACATTTCTGCCTCCTAGAATTTCCTATTTCGAGGAAAACCAGCGATATTAATAAAATCTATAACGATTTTTTTTTCGGTATTCTCGTTAGTTCTGGGAAATCTAACATATCTACCCAGGTGTGCAGTAATATTTTCAGAAACTTATTATATTATTTTGCAGTTCTAAGGTTGATTAAGTAAATATAAGTCGCCATTTGCTCTCTTAAATAAAGATATATTATAATGAATCAAGAAAAATAACTTGTCATATCTAATAAAATTATGCCTGCCACAACTGGAGGAATAGGCAACCTATGTTTCTATAGTACCCCAATTTCTGGATATACTATAGGAAGTATTATATGTGTTATAGAGTGTCTTAAGAAATTAAATCTCTGAATAAGTTATAGTATATAGTTACATAGTCAGTGATATTTTGAAGCGGATCTTAAGCGTACCGCAAATAACGTAATATAGTAACCTATTTTTAATACAACAAAAAAACATTATCCACATTGATACAAATATATTTCTATACCCATATATATAAAGCAAATTCTTAAATGAGTCAAATTTAAGGTTACTAGCTACTGGCCCCAACTTTTGTTTCTGAATTCCAAATGAGTGAGTCATTGCCAAATATATATTTCCTCGTATATATTTTTGATGTATATTAAATAATAAGTGAGGTAAAAATTGCAAGATTTTAGTTTTAGAATCGGCATTTTTTAGATCATCTGCAAAAGTATATATTTGGAATGGTTTATACGGCTACCAATAGTACCAATATCATTTATGAAGATTACAAATTGTAGGGGACCTAAATTGCTTCCTTGCGGTATACCAGAATTAGCGTGAAATTTGTTAAATGTGCGATTATGATATTTTACAAAAAAAGTCCGGTTTTGTAGATAAGAAGCTAAGGCCCAGTTCCACTGTTGCCACTTAAGTATGAGTTTAGCTAAACCTTAAACTTCAGTTTAAACCAAATACTTAAGCGCCAAATGTTGCACAGTCAAAAATTAAAAAATAATTAGCTAAGCCAACTGATGTGATAAATTCACGAGTTGGCAATATAGAAAACGAATATTTGGCGGGGAAATTTTGAAATTCAATATATACATAACTGTCAATGCTATTTGTCAATGCATTGTCAAATAGTTTATTATACAGTCTGTTCCAAACGGTTAGGCGGAACTAAATGGGTCTTTCTTTTCCTTAAGTTGTCACGAGAATCGAGCTTGCTTGGGATATTTCACGTTTCATGTTGGTAACTTTAATGTCAATAAGAAATGTTGAGAGGCAAACACGTGTCATTGTATTTAAAAGAGAAAATTTATAATACTTGAAAAACATTTTGGAATGTAACACATTTAAGAAATGGGAGGTGGTAAAAAAAAAGTGTCTGCGTCGTTTGAAGTAAAAACCTATTATAAGTTTAAGATTTATGTCAACTTTAGATATCTGCCAAATTTTGATATATTTTATATGTTAATCTTTATTTAATTTTATAGGTTTCAGAACAAGTGGTACGAAAGATTGTGAATGGAGGGATAAAAAATTTAAAAGCACAAGCATGCAGTGCTGTGAAGCACAAAAATTTATAATTTTGGAATTAATTTTTAAAAAACGTTTGGCAAACAAAATTTTTCAGTATAATTCTAATACGTTTTTTACATTAAATCATATTTTGGAATTCGCTAAACAAAATTTAGAATATAGGGGATCGCGTACAACGTTATATAGGATTTTAAAATCAATGGGATATGAGTACAAATTAGTAGATAATCGCAAAATTTTATGTGGAAAAAACTATGTTGTTTCGGCAAACTTAAATTTTTACGAAAATATATTCAGTTAAAAAATTCAGGGAATTCTTTTTTTATATACCATGAGTTCAAAAACAAATTACATAAGGGTTGGCTGTGGAAAAATAAAATAATGTCTATTGCAAGATGTATATAACAATTGACTAACGTTTAAGCACAGCCTTTGTAATCATTAAAATTGAAAATTATTTTTATTTTTTTAAATTATTATCTGTCTCATTTTGTATTACGAAAGTAAGAGGAAAACTTCATTTTTTATGTTGTATATTTAAAATATTATCTTAGGGTAGTAATTCTGAAGTGGCACCTTTCAAAATATTTGACATGTCAATCACAATTTTGACATGTCAATCGCAATTTTGACATGTCTATTTGTTATCTGACATATGTAGTTTTTAAGTGAATATAACCTCGATATAATAAAACTTAACCATAAATTTTAAAGCCAGATTTACAAGTTCACATGTTACCATAAAAGTCTATTTACACCACAACAGTCACCAAAGGAACCAGATCTAGTATCGTATTACAAATTGAGACAGATTATATATTGTTTTATTGGCCATTAGTCTATACAACAATATTAGCCAGCTAAATACAAATTTATACATTATATACTGTAACATTACAAGTTGCCTATCCTCCCCTGACACATGCGCAGATGACCAATGGCTATTAGGATACACAGTTGACGGCCAACCACGGTTCCAAACACGTTAAACCTTGTTATATCATTTTATTTCATGTTTGTAATTATTTACATCAATAAACAAGTATTACAGTGTGTTACAGTTCAGAAGTGGGATAAATCCAAGCTTAAGTGGTGAACGATTGGTGACAATTTTTAGTGAGTGAAAATTGAGATTGTTTAAGTTTAAGTGCGGAGTACCTGTGCCGATTCGCGACGGACAGCGAGTGGTGTATTGTAAAACTTCAAGGAATAAACATAATTTGTGTCTGTACGACGTACTGTGCGGCAGAAGTTGTGTTGTGCGAGTTACGCGACGAATTGCGAACCGCGTGGTGAAATTTTGAGGTTAGCGCGGGAAAATCTCGTGAGGTTAGCGTGTTGTGTTGGCGCGAAACTGGTGTTCCGGTGCGAAGCTAGTTACGTTATAGACACTGTGTGAAGTTGGTTAACTGTCAAAAATATTTCAAAATGGCGGAATCTGACAACTACGTTGACGCGACACAGGATTCGAATAGATCATGTGATACAACAAATGGAAACGATACGACGTCCGCCCAGACGAATAACATGAATGTTAATGAAATGCTGCAATTACTTTTAGCTACTATGTTAAGACGTGAGACTCGTGGTGATAGCGCAAGTCCCAGTTCAACGGAAACAACCCGTTCAAGTGCAAGCAAACTTCCCTTTTCAGAAATCGGTGCGCAAATTCCTAAATTCGGGCAAGCTGGTGACGAATCGCTTGATGTTGAAGTCTGGCTACAGCGAGTCGATGACATTCAGTTAATGTACGAAGTATCAGACCAAACGATGAAAGTGTTGGCAACAAATCGCTTACTAGGCAACGCTCGTAAATGGTATGAATCGACACCTGATATTCATTGTAAGCCATGGGCTGGAATTAAAAGCGAGTTGCGAGATCTTTTTGGTAACAGGATCGATGAAATAGATATTTTAGAAAAGATACGAAGCATGCGTTGGAAGTCAAACGAGTCATTCGAGGACTACTTCCATGCGAAGGTACGCTTAGGGCGACAGATCAAAATGAGGGATGAGGAAATGATCCAACATCTCATTCGAGGGATCGATAATTTCACAGTCCGTACACAAATGATTACGAACAAACATACTTCATTATCCGAACTGCTTTCGACAATGAAGATGGTGTCTAAAGAAATGACACGTACAGATCAAAAGCGATCACGTGAACCGTTCTCCGAACAAAAGAAAGTTAGAGACTTTAACCGAGTTAAGATACCCGACAAAACTGGTGTAGTTGACTCTGCGAAAAATGCTGTTAGCAACCCAAGAAATGCGATTGTGTGTTTTAAGTGTAATAAACAGGGACACATAGCCCGTGAGTGCCCAGAAAAACGTAAAAGCGACGAGAAACAATCTTCAATCGATGCAACGGTATCCTCAGTGCACCGTATTGAAACTGACAACCACCTATTTCACAAAGAGTGTGTAGTTAACGGTCGAGCGGTATGCGCTATGCTCGACACGGGCGCGAAATCAAACTTGATCCGTGAGAAATTAATCTGCGAACTAGATGTGCAAGTGCGTCCATCTCAAAATGTGTTAATCGGACTAAACGATACACGAGTGATGTGTAGTGAAGTTGTTGACTTAGAAATCCAAATGGACAATGAACATTATGAACTTGAAGCTATAGTGGTACCAGATCTATCAATTCGTGATGATCTACTTTTAGGCAGGGAGTTTTTAACCTGTGTTGAACTGATCTACGCTAATAGTTGTGTAACGATTCGCAAGCCGAAAGTAGAAATGCCTGCTAGTGAGTGTAGTGAATCAGACATTTTTAGAATTGACACTGACTGTTTATGTGGCCCAATTGAGGTTAATGTTGGTGAAGTGGCCTTGAACACTAAACGCGAAATCCGTGAAATAGTGATAGATTCTCAAGATTTCCCGGAAGAAACTTCAAACGTTACCGGTAGTGAAATCCGAACCAAGATGAAGATCACACTTAAAGATGATAGGCCAATAGGGTTTTCCCCTCGACGATTATCATTCCATGAAAAAGAATTTGTTGATGCTGAAATTAACAGGCTGTTGAAGAAGGGAGTGATACGACCCAGCGTTTCGGACTACGCAAGCCCCATAGTCCTTGTTAGAAAGAAAAATAATGAATATCGTCTCTGCGTGGACTATCGAGCCCTTAACAAGGTGACCTTCAAAGATAAATATCCTCTTCCGCATATCGATGACTTGATAAATAATCTAAGTCAGAAAGAGTACTTTTCAACATTGGATTTTAAGAGCGGATTTCATCATGTTTATTTAGAAGAGCGATCTATAAAGTATACCTCATTTGTAGTGCCTGGAGGACAATATGAATACGTTAAAATGCCTTTTGGGTTATGCAATGGTCCTGCTGTTTTCCAAAGGTTTGTGACAGAGATCTTCCACGATCTAGTGGTGAGTGGTGAGATTCAAATATATCTCGACGACATTTTGGTTGCAAGCAAATCATTACAAGAGCATATTGCTACCCTGAAAAAGATAATGGAACGAATAAAAAGAAGCAGATTACAACTTCGCCTAGACAAATGCAAATTTGCAATGAAACATTTGGAATATTTAGGTTACCGTATTTCCAAAGATATGATACAACCTGGTAATGAAAAGACGTCAGCAGTTGAACGCTTCCCACTGCCGACAAACGAGCATGAGCTTAGACGTTTTCTAGGCTTAACAGGCTATTTCAGGAGGTTCATAAAAAGTTACGCCACGATAGCCAAGCCGTTATCCGACTTACTTCAGAAAGACAAGAAGTTCGTTATGAATGAGGTTCAACGCTCAGCATTCGAGAACCTTAAGACATGTCTGGTGAGCGAACCCATATTAAAAATCTACAACAGATATCTAGAGACTGAGCTGCATACTGATGCTAGCGCTAGTGGCCTAGGCGCCATATTACTACAACGACATGAAGACAATAAACTTCATCCCGTGTTTTACGCAAGCTGGAAGACGACGCCTGAAGAGTCTAGGTACAGTAGTTTCAAACTTGAGACTCTAGCCGTCATCAAAGCTATAGACAAGTTTCGTATTTACCTGCTTGGTAAGAACTTTAAAATCATTACAGACTGTAGTGCCCTGAAACAGACTTTGGCTAAGAAGGATGCCCATAGACAAATATTCGGCTGGTGCATCAAACTGGAAGAGTATGATTACACCATCGAACACCGTCATGGTAAAAATATTAGTCGTCACGAATGATCCCATAAATCAATCACTCCAGCAAGATCACACCTATCATGATTTTGTTGAGAAACGAGATTCTGCCCGCCGAGAAGCAGAAGAAAACATAAAAAAGTCTCAAGAAAGAAACAAAGTCCGATATGACAGCAGTCGAAGGCCAGTAACCGCATACCGACAAGGTCAGCTGGTCTCAATTCAGAGGGTATCTCCACCTTCTGATCGTGCCCCGAAGATGGCATCAAAGTTCGTGGGGCCCTACCAGGTCAAAAGGGTCCTCGACAATGACAGGTTCGTCGTGGCCGATGTTCCAGGCCACCTCCGTACGCAGAAGCCCTACGAAGGCATCTTACCATCCGAACGGATGAAACCGTGGGTAAACGGAGAATCCTCCTCCGATGAAGAAGACGATCCACCTTCCGATGATGACATCGAGGACGATGTCGTCTCCAGGACGGCCGACTGTAACATTACAAGTTGCCTATCCTCCCCTGACACATGCGCAGATGACCAATGGCTATTAGGATACACAGTTGACGGCCAACCACGGTTCCAAACACGTTAAACCTTGTTATATCATTTTATTTCATGTTTGTAATTATTTACATCAATAAACAAGTATTACAGTGTGTTACAATACATTATATTTTTTGATTTCACAGGTACATAAAAATAAACATAAAAAACTAAAGAAGCGAAATTCCTCTAAACATGACACCGCACTGTAAATCCATGCGCTGTTCACTCGAACACCATTTCGAAAATATGATTCAATCATAAATTTTTTGTGTTCTATTGTAAAAACCATTATAATTGTAGCTTAATTGAATTTTCAATAGAAAATTATGACAACAACAGTGATGTCAGTTAATTAATTGACAGTTAAAGCTTGCAGCACACATTATTTTATTTTTCCACAACCAACCCTTATGTAATTTCTTTTTGTACACATGGTATTTAGATGAAACGTGGATTTTTAGGAACAGGTCAAATATTAGGCGCTAGGTAAGTGAATGTGATTTAAAGGCTTGTCCATCAAAATTGAAATATGAGGGAAAACGCTTCACAGTTCTGCATGCTTTGGGTACTTTGGGTTTTTTGACAGGATGTGACTTACTTTTAGATAGTGACAATAACGACAGAGACAATTATAAAATATGAATGGAGAAATTAAAAAAAAAAAGGTTAATGTTCCGTATTAGCCCACCAAAACTAGGCTTGTATACTTAGAATGAATTATATTCTAACGTTATAAACGAGAAGGCACGGTCGTAAGAGTGGGAAGCCAATAGTAATCATTCATGCATCTGTAGTTGGCAGAGAAATACCCGTTTTTCACACGAGGAACGTCCGAATATAACTGATATTTTTGGAACTATTTATGAAGTTAATATTTTTCAAAATACGTATACTATAAATCTCATTGGAAACAGGTAAAAATTCCGTATGAGTACCTGTTCATATACGTCTAGCAAGTTTAAGTTTTTTCTGTCTAAAATTTTTGCTAACTAAACCTAACCTAATAAGTTTTATCATTGATTGTTTGCATATAGTGAAGATATGTATATAAATGCTTTATACAGTTTAAATACATTTACATAATTTAGCATCTATGAATGCGACGAAAAACGGAATTTTCTATTTCAGACATAAAATTGGTAGGTCGGATTATATTGATATTTTTCAGAATTCTCTCTTTTAATAATGTTAATATTCTTCAAAATAAGTATACTGTAAATCTCATTTAAAGCATTTAAATGTGACTTAAAGCGTATAAATACTGAAATTTTATTATTCAAGTTTTTCTTTAAAAACGCTAATAGGAGCTAAATGTTAACAAACACTTATTAAATAATTGCTTGGATTTCGAAACGGATAACTATCAAGTACTTATTTAGATTTCAGTTTTGAATAAAAATATTGGAAATGATAAAGTGTATCGTAAATGTTGTGTTTTGAAAGAAAGGGGCGGCGCTTCGCCAGGGCCAAATCTCATTCCAACTAGCATAGACGGTTTCTCTAACGAGTTGTCCGTGGTGGATTTATACGGAACATTAACAAAAAAAAAAATATATATGATTGTTCGTCAGCTCATTCCTGCATTAAGCCTTTTGGAAAGAAAATGTGTGGTGGTTTTAGATAATGCACCATACCATTGCTGGCATCTTGATAAACTATCCACATTTTCTTCGCGAAAGGCTCTACTGCTGCAATGACTGTCGGAACACGGAGTGGAATACGACGACGGACTGACTAAAAATGATCTGTGGGGTATTTGTTAAATCTATTTCGGTCGACTATGACAAAAAATATGAAATTGATGAGTTGTTACGTGCAGAAGGTCATGATGTTCTTAGATTGCCTCCATACCATTGTCAATATAATTCTATTGAGCTGGCATTAGGCTTTTGTAAGACATTCTACAACAAGCATATACATTCGCATCCCTCCTCTAAGAACAGGGTTGCAAATGTATGGCGTGAGGCACTCGGTATGTACACTCCAGACATGTGGAAAAAACGTATATTCCATTGCGAAAAATTTATTTTGGAAGATTGGGCAAAATTAATGGTTAATTTAAGTGTGGATGATATTCCACCAGTTATTATTTCTTTGGAGGAATCTGATTCAGAATCAGTACAGTTTTCTGATCTGATTGTAAATCGTGCGAAGAATTAAATGAAATAATAATTGGTGGAAATGTATGAACGTGTATTGGATATTGGGTCTGGAATTTACAAACGAACGTGGACAAAGAACAAGCTTGTCAAATTATAGAATAAATGGTGGAAATGTTTACTGGATATTTGGACTAAAATCTACAAACGAACGTGGACAAAGAACGCGCTAGTCAAGTTAAAGAATAAATGGTGGAAATGTTTACTGGATATTTGGACTAAAATCTACAAACGAACGTGGACAAAGAACGCGCTAGTCAAGTTAAAGAATAAATGGTGGAAATGTTTACTGGATATTTGGACTAAAATCTACAAACGAACGTGGACAAAGAACGCGCTAGTCAAGTTAAAGAATAAATGGTGGAAATGTTTACTGGATATTTGGACTAAAATCTACAAACGAACGTGGACAAAGAACGCGCTAGTCAAGTTAAAGAATAATTAGCATAAGTGTGTAAATGTTAAAAAAACGCGCTAGACTTATATAGAACAACATGTGAATTCGTCAATATTTACTATAAGTGCTATATTGCCTACAAATAATAAATATTCCCTTTGCAATTTTGTAATATTATTTTTATATTTTAATATACAGTCTGTTCCAAACGGTTAGGCGGAACTAAATGGGAATTTCGTTCTTTTAGGTTGTCACGAGAAGGGACCTTGCTTGGGTTATTTAATTTTTCACGTTGGAATGTCAAAATTTAAAATTCCAACAATGAAACCATGGAAACGAATGACATGTCAAAATAAACTTATTTTTTTTTTATATTTTAATGACAAAAAAATAAATAAATGGGAAATTTGTATTAAAAATGACACAAAAAATATAAATATAAAGAAAATGACATTTTAAAATGATATTAACCTTAAACAAAAAATGTTTATTGTAAGTATGATTTACAAAGCTTAAACAAAACGGCCGAAAAGCACGATTTAAACGATGAAAGTAACTAGATTGTAAAATTTAGTTCCGCCTAACCGTTTGGAACAGACTTTAGTTATAATTAAAATTATTATTCATAAAAATATGTGCAAATATTATTGACTAACGGTTTGTTGGGACAATAGTCTAAGTCTAGATGTATAGGTCTCATAATGTACGACACGACTTAAAACTTAAATGGATGCGCAATGGATTTGTGGTGAGAGTGAGGAGAGCCTGAGTGTACTTTCTCCGAACACGTTGCCCCCTGTTCTTTTTTCAACCGTCTCGTGTTTTTTTCTGCGCAACAAGATCTCCTTAAGACAGTTCCTACAGTACTGGACGTGTAATAAGCTTACTATATTACCTCTATATATTCTAGATTCTTAGTATAAGCAGAGGTATATAAGTAATATCCATATGTCTCTATAAGCAGATCACTTTTGTAAGAACAAACTAAGAGGGAATTTTGTTTTCAATAGTTCGCACCTTTGAAGCAGTATGTCATGTTGGTATTAAAAAATGTCACTTTTTTAAAATGTCGATCCATTTGACATAATATGTCATAATGAAAAATTACAACTAACCTTATCAACCTAAAGTCGGTTTTACAGCGTAAGGAATATTTTTAATTGACATTTAAAGTCAGTAACACACTATAAAAAAACCCAAATAACCAGATCTATGGTCTATTTCAAAGTAGAAAAATGTAGATAGCGCTGCGAACCGAGTACGATTTACACTGATCAAATACAGTATAGCGGGAAATTATATTATTTGTATATTAATTGTATTATTTATTTAAATATCCAATAAATATCCAAAATATCCAAAAATTTAAAATAAGTTACAACTAGGGCATGGGCGTAGCAACTGGGTTAGCAAGTGATTTTTTTTTTAATATAAACCAGTGGCGAAGGGAAACCTCCGCTAGACTTGCCCTCCCATAAAAAAAATATATATTTAAAAAAAAAATTAAATTAAAAAAAAAAAAAATTAAATATTTAGGTTAATCTTCAAAAATACATCAAATTATGTTCTATACAAATTTTTGTCCAAGGCTTGCTTTACTAGTTACGAATTAATTATTATGACCATGGAAACGTTACATATAAGTATGAAAAAATTGAGACTTGGAAAAATTTTAAAAATTTTACAAAATTTTTTCGCAATTTTTCGTTTTATCAAAAAACATCTCAAATAAAAGTTACTAGTTATTGCATTTATAGTAACTTTTGTTCAATAAATTTTTTTCGAAATATTTTTCTGTTGCTAAATATTCGCAAAAATCTTAAAATCGACAGGAGTAAACTCCCATTTCTAGTCAACCGATTTTCATAAAAAACAATAGGGTTCTTCCCATTTAATAGGAGAATTTTTTAGTACCAGAACGAACTCGTTAAGTTATTGAAATAAACAAGGCAGATAATACACTTACGTTATTTGTACGACATAAATTCAGTTTAATGGGAAATTTGAAAAAGTTAAAAAAATATCAATTTTAAAAATTATGTACTATATATTAAAAGACAGATTTGGCTATAAGTTATTCACTTTTGTAAGAACACACTAGATCTGGTTATTTTGGTTACTTTTATGGTGTGTTACTGACTTTAAATGTCAATTAAAAATATTCCTTACGCTGTAAAACCGACTTTAGGTTGATAAGGTTATGATCATTATAAATAAGATATCATTTTTCATTATGACATCTGTCAAATGCATCGACATTTTAAAAAATTGACATTTTTTAATACCAACATGACATACAGCTTCAAAGGTGCAAACTATTGAAAACAAAATTCCCTCTTAGTTTGTTCTTACAAAAGTGAACCGCTTATAAAAGAGTTTAAACAAATCAATAAAACAAACAATATATCTTCAGAGCTAAAGTTTCTTATTTAAATAATTATTGTAAATAAAAATATATGTATATATGAAGGTCTAAAAATTATATCAATAACATCTTCTTTGGGCACAATAAGCTGGGCTGTCTCTTGGCCTCACATTAGTCCTCTCTCTTGATCTGTTAATTGTCAACTGTCAAAAAATATTTATATGTCAGATAACCTAAAAAATATATAACTGCGTAAAAACAAATTACATGGAGAATTTTCTCCATAAAATCTACGCCAAGACTATAAATAAAAGTCTAAACATGTGAATAATAACAAAATATATGAGAAAAATTAAATAATATTATCTGTCTCATTTTGTAATACGAAACTATAAGTCGTTCACTTTTGTAAGAACAAACTAAGAGGGAATTTTGTTTTCAATAGTTTGCACCTTTGAAGCAGTATGTCATGTTGGTATTAAAAAATGTCACTTTTTTAAAATGTCGATCCATTTGACATATGTCATAATGAAAAATTATATCTTAATTATAATGATCATAACCTTATCAACCTGAAGTCGGTTTTACAGCGTAAGGAATATTTTTAATTGACATTTAAAGTCAGTAACAAACCATAAAAGTAACCAAAATAACCAGATCTAGTGTGTTCTTACAAAAGTGAACAGCTTATAAGAGGAAAATTTCATTTTTTATGTTGTCTATTTAAAATATCATCTTAGGGTGGTACTGCTGAAATGACACCTTTCAAAACATTTGACAATTCATATTTGACATTAAATTATATGTCAATTTATTTTTTTAATTGAAAAGTATTTTTATACAACCAAAATAAGAACATAACATCAGAAAATATGCATAAGAGACAACAATTAGATAAATATACAAAAAAAACACATATATAACGCTTATGGAAAACTTTTAGAAAAAAATGGAACAAAATTAAAAAGAAGCGAAATTATAGACCTTGTAGCAGATATTTTTTCAGTAAATCTTGGTGTCCTTTTTGTTGTGAAATATAAAATAATTTACCCATTTCAATTTCTTCAGATTTCTGAAGAAGAAGTAAGAAAATTTTTAAATGAAGGTGCAGAAAATTTAAGACCCACGAACATGGGAAGAGGTAATAATAAGAAAACAGATAGAACCACAGACTACATGTTTCGGAAAGATTTGCAGAGAAAAATTTGGGATTTACATTCAAAAAATGAATATTTTTGTTTAAATATGTTATTAAATTTTGCAAAACAAGAATGAGATTTTAAGGGCAGCACAATCAAATGATAAATTATTATTATATAATATGTATTTTTGTTTTTTATATTTTATCACGATATTTCATTGATAATCGTAATATTTTTTTACTATTATACGTGTAATAATCGAAAGTTTGATGAAATAAATATTAATATATACATTCAAAATATTTGACATGTCAATCACAATTTTGACATGTCAATATGATGAAACTTAACCATGCTTTTAAAAGCCAGATTTACAAATTCACATGATTCTACAAAATTCTATTTACACCACAACAGTCACTAAAGTAACCAAATCTAGTTTCGTATTACAAATTGAGACATATTATATATATTTCCAATGTACGACACTGAACATCTGTCAACTTGGACTAAAAACAATATTTTTACAGTGTAATAGGGATGACAATCTAAACCAATCCGAAGCAAGGACAAACAGCTCCTATCTTCTTACACACATTTTTCTACTTTGAAATAGACCATAGTTTGTTCTTACAAAAGTGAACTGCTTATATTTCATTTTGAATAGTGACATCTTAAATATTTTGTAAATATAATACTAACCTAAAATAATACAAACATAACCCCAAACTGTAAAGCCTTTTTTACAAAATAACCAATTTTCTAAAAGTCAGTAATACACTATAAAAATTACCAAAATAACCAGATTTAGTTTGTCCTTACAAAAGTGAACGGCTTATACTACAATTCTCTCTTTCACCGCTGTCTACTAGCCGGGTCCTTTCTTTCGGTTACTTTCAACGCAATTTTTTTTCTAATAATTAATAGTCTATGGTCTATTTCAAAGTAGAAAAAAGTAGATAGCGCTGCGAACCGAGTACGATTTACACTGATCAAATACAGTATAGCGGGAAATTTAAAATAAGTTACAACTAGGGCATGGGCGTAGCAACTGGGTTAGTAAGTGATTTTTTTTTTAATATAAAAAAGGTTAATAAGATATTGAAATAAACAAGGTAGATAATAACTTGAAACTTACGTTATTTATACGACATAAATTCAATTTAATGGAAAATATGAAAAAGTTAAAAAAATATTAATTTTAAAAATTATGTACTACAGTCTGTTTCAAACGCTTAGGCGGAACAAAATGGGAATTTCGTTCTTTTAGGTTGTCACGACAAGGGACCTTGCTTGGGTTATTTCATTTTTCACGTTGCAATGTCAAAATTTAAAATTACAACAATGAAACCATGGAAACGAATGACCTATGTCAAAATTAAATTATTTTTTTAATGTATTTTAATGACAAAAAAATTAATAAATGGGAAATTTGTATTAAGAATGACACAAAAAATCAAAATATAAAGAAAATGACAATTTAAAATGATATTAACCTTAACAAAAAATGTGTATTGTAAGTATGATTTACAAAGCTTAAACAAAACGGTCGAAAAGCACGATTTAAACGATGAAAGTAACTAGATTGCAAAATTTAGTTCCGCTTAACCGTTTGGAACAGACTGTATATATAAAAAGATAGATTTGGCTAAAAGAGTTTAAACAAAGCAATAAAACAAACAATATATCTTCAGAGCTAAAGTTGCTTATTTAAATAATTATTGTAAATAAAAATTAAAAATATATGTATATATGAAGGTCTAAAAATTATATCAATAACTTCTTCTTTGGGCACACTCAGCTGGGCTGTCTTTTGGCCTCACATTAGTCCTCTATCTTGATCTGTTAACTGTCTAGTGTCAAAAAATATTTATATGTCAGATAACCTAAAAAATATATAACTGCGTAAAATCAAATTACATGGAGAATTTTCTTCATAAAATCTACGCCAAGAATATAAATAAAAGTCTAAATATGTAAATAATAACAAAATATATGAGAAAAATTAAATAATATAAATAATATTATCTGTCTCATTTTGTAATACGGAACTAACAGTAACAGTTCATTTTTTATGTTGTATAATGACAATACATTTATAATATTGTCATAGTATTGGTTCACACGGATACGCCAAAGTCTGTTTACACCACAACAGTCACCAAAGTAACCATATCTAGTTTCGTATTACAAATTGAGACAGATTATATTTATTTCCAATGTACGACACTGAACATCTGTCAACTTGGACTAAAAACAATATTTTTATAGTGTAATAGGGATGACGATCTAAACCAATCCGAAGCAAGGACAAACAGCTCCTATCTTCTTACACACATTTTTCTACTTTGAAATAGACCATAGTTCTTTTATTTTAGTTATTTATTTTTCTGAATAATTTTATTTTGTCGACATGCTAGAACCCAACATTCAAAGTATAATTTCAATTGTATAAGCAGTTCACTTTTGTAAGAACAAACTAAGAGGGAATTTTGTTTTCAATAGTTTGCACCTTTGAAGCTGTATGTCATGTTGGTATTAAAAAATGTCACTTTTTTGAAATGTCGATCCATTTGACATATGCCATAATGAAAAATGATATCTTAATTATAGTGATCATAACCTTATCAACCTAAAGTCGGTTTTACAGCGTAAGGAATATTTTTAATTGACATTTAAAGTCAGTAACACACCATAAAAGTAACCAAAATAACCAGATCTAGTGTGTTCTTACAAAAGTGAACAGCTTATAATACTCTTCAGAATTATATATACGGATATAAAAAGATGACTACCTAAAAAAACGAACAATATACAGAAAAAATACAATTAAAATTTGTTAAAACTTAATATATTCCAAAAATTTGTATTAAAACTGACACGAAAAGAAATAAAAATCACAGAACACAATATATTAAGAACGGACACTGGCAGCAAAAAAAATTAGTACGTTCCCTCTAGGAATATACTAATGAACTACACAACAACAACCGCCAAATTTAAATTTTACTATCTGATTTACGTTCATAATTACCCTTATTATTGTATTAAATATATTTTATTATTTATATTATCAAAAGTTTTACAATTAAAAAAGAAATACATATATATTTAATAATCCATATACATTAATATAACATATAAATAAGGAATTTAAATAAATAAATCTAAATAAAAGGTGTAAGCTATTTATTTTTGAAACACAAAATTATACACAACATTAAATATTATTTTAAACACAACATTATAATTACTAATTACAAAAACTGTATTAATAAAATTGGAGGCTATACCTGTTTTTTTATTTTTTCGGCCTCATATTTGGTTTCTACACATTTCAGATCATTATAAGACAATATCCGCAAAAAATCAATTTTTGTCCGTCTTCCCGAGATGTACAATGTATGTATCAAATACAGTATAAGATGACCAAAATTGGAAATAAAACTCTATTATTTGAACCATGTATTTAAAAATTAACAAGCTTAAATGCGTATTACTTCAACACCAACTGTCATGTGTTTTACAGCTAATGGCGGCTGATCGACAGCTAGAACACGAAGTTTCTGATCGTTTGAAGTCGGGTGTATTCGTAATTTATTTTGCACTATGTCACCATCTACCAATATACCAGAAAACTAAAACTCGAGCCAAGGTCATTACATACCAGTGGCACCCAGGTGATAAAAATGTCATTTTATAATACCTTAACTACAAGGCTTATTTACAAAGTCTTATTTACAAAGCTTAAACAAAACGGCCGAAAAGCACGATTTAAACGATAAAAGTAACTAGATTGCAAAATTTAGATCTGGTTGGACAAACTAGATCTGGTTATTTTGGTTACTTTTATAGTGTATTACTGACTTTAAATGTCAATTAAAAATATTCCTTACGCTGTCAAACCGACTTTAGAATTATAGGTTATGATCATTATAATTAAGATATCATTTTTCATTATGACATATGTATGTCAAATGGATCGACATTTTATGGCACTATTCTACTTTAGCAAACCCACCTTACTGCGCATGCGTGCAATGTTGGCAATAGTAAAATGTAATATTTCAATTTTAATAATTTAAATTTAATAGGTGTGTTCGATTTGCACATTTGCAGTTACTGTTTACTGCCGCGTTAAAAAAATCTGTTCGTTTGGTCGCAGTAACTGCAAATCTGTTTAATTTGTCGTAATTTACTGCCAAATATGACGCTACTGCGAAAAAGTTACAGCTGTTTCTCTTGCGGATTATTTGTTACGGCTGTTAACGCTTTAACGCGGCAGTAAACAGTAACTGCAAATGTGCAAATCGAACACACCTATTATATATCAATTTATTAAATGAGTTTATTTATAAGATATAAAGAAATAAGTAATATTAATTTATTTTCTACTGTAATTATAGTTTTAACATATAAATGAAGTTTAAATTTAATAAAATATTATTTATTTCAATTTTTTTCTGTTGTAGTTATCATCTATTGAATGGATAGGTATTTTTTTAAATTTTAATTTATGTGGACAGTGAACTGGCACCCTACACCACTATGTTATAAACGCATACACAATGATACACAATTTTAACTGGGCTAATATGAGGGAAAATAAAGTACTATGCACCTAAATACAAGGTAATTAGGTTAGGTTTAGTTAGTAAAAATCTAGGACAGCAAAAGCCGAAAGGCTCAAAGTAAGCTTACTTTACAAAATAAAAGTACAGAATTACATCCTATACTACCATTTTTACAAATTCCTTTAAGCTTATTTCAAACTCTTCGACTTCTGCTGTCCTAGACTTTTACTAATTAAACCTAACCTAATTACCCAGTTTTTAGGTGCACAGTACTTTATTTTCCCCCATATTAGTCCAATTAAAATTGTGTATCATTGTTCATGCATTTATAATAAAGAAGTGGTGTAGGATGCCAAATTATGGACCCCCTTTTTTACTCTTTAATCAGCTGTGAAAGTATTATTATTATTTATTAAATACCGCCATATTTATTTAATTAGATTTATTTAACTGAAAGTTAAGCATTATTATATAAATAATTTTAATTCTATTGTGATTTTAGTTTAAATTTACTTGTTTTAATTTTACTATAGTTGGCAACATCGCCTGGTGGGTTTGCTAAAGTAGAATAGTACCCATTTTAAAAAAGTGAAATTTTTTAATACCAACATCACATACGATTTCAACGGTGCAAACTATTGAAAACAAAATTTCCTTTTAGCTTGTTCTTACAAAAGTGAACAGCTTATATAAACGTTCACTTTTGTGAGAACAAACTAAGAGGGAATTTTGTTTTCAACAGTTTTCACTTTTGAAACTGTATGTCATGTTGGTATTACAGAAAAATAATTTGAAAAGTCAGATTATAAATGTCATTTAAAAAAATATCTTTTGTCATATTTCATTTTGAATAGTGACATCCTAAATATTTTGTAAATATAATACTAACCTAAAATAATACAAACATTACCCAAAACTGTAAAGCCTTTTTTACAATACAACCAAGTTTCTAAAAGTCAGTAATACACTATAAAAATCACCAAAATATCCAGATCTATAATTCGTTCAAAGGTGAGTATGCAGTACAGAACATATGGAGTAGTTCTTTTTCATACTCTCTAATGGGTTTATATAATGACGCTATCCTTTTCTTGCTTGTGGACGTTGCCAGCTCTAAGACGCGCTGATCTGTGAAGACGCAGTATTCTACAAATGGTCATTTATTTTTGTTGAGTGTTATTTTGAGTTTTATAAGAGTTGATTTTTGTAAATCATACGAGTTTTTCATATTATTATAATTGACACATTTGACACTTTTACAACATTTGGCAACACCGCTCCCATTTGCCATAAGAGCAGTACTGCATTCTCACCTTTGAACGGACTATAGTTTGTTCTTACAAAAGTGAACTGCTTATAATACGACATATTTTACCAAAATTTGTCGAAAATACGGTAAATGGAACGTAAAAATTAACATAAGACCATTATCAGAAGAGTTGGTCTTCTATTATATTTAGTAAAAAAATATAAACATATTATTCAGTGTAAAAAACCAAATTCAAGGTTATGGAAGAAAAACAAAACTCTTAGGACGAACATACAAAATGACTTGAACAACAAAACCGGTCACTCTTACATGAAGCAGAATATTAAAAATATATATAAATGAAAACTAAAAAATGTACAAGAAAGAATAATGCCGACAATAAGTATTCACCGTTTAGCTCGCTAATATGGTTGTATAAACTAATGGCCAATAAAACAATATAATTAAAAAAAAAAGTATTCACCGAAGGCAACTGGAGGTGATTCAATGACAGAATGCGCAGAGATACACAAATTATTTACATTTGTACAGAATTATATTATTTAAACATAATAAATTATAAAAATAAACATTTATTATTGTTCCTAACTCGAATATTTTCATTATATCTTCTGTTTTGATTTATTGCAGTATATAGAGGGTGTTTGTTGGAAACGCCGCACCTCGAATAACTCCTTTATTTTAAGAGATACCAAAAATTCTTCAGAAGAAAAGTTAAACTAGACAAAAGGGCGCACTGTCACGGTTCCTGGGAAATATTTAAATTTTATCAATTTCCCTTAGAAAATCAAACGAGGAATAATAGAATTTCTGGATGTTACTTTTCTTTGGTGCCACTAACCCAGTACGAGGTTTGAGACTTGGAGGGTGTGGGGTGAAACTAGCAAGGTCTAATTTATTTTAGGGCGCCATTCCTCTAACCAAAGAAAAGTGGGAGAACTTTAGATACAATAATAAAAACAAAATATACTAAAATTGAAATTATGAATGATGGGGTAATTTATTTCCACGGCCAATTATTGTAACATATTTACAGAAATAAATTTAGTATAAATAAAATAACTAATGCAAATTTGTGGCCACAATTAAAGCTACCGAAATGTACAATAAGAAAAACTTAAAACTAACTTAACCTAAGATACGTTACAATAATCGGGGTAACTTGATAAATTTTGAGAAGAAGAAATCCAAATAGACCAACCAATACGTTAGACCAAATACGTCATCCAAATTCCTCAAATTAAATTTTGCTGTTTGGGTTCCAGAAATAAAATTACTATATATATATGAGTGATTCTTTTTCATCGAGAGACCCCATGCTGTCCAAAAATATATTAGTCTATGAAAGGTCTACCAGGGCTCATTCGATGCTTATTGTAGTCTAGTTTCGAAATCCGAGTGGCTCTTTTACGGAAACATCGTAACTTATCAAATATGGCCACCAATCCCACGTGACCTCTACCTTTTCTTCGATAAATCGATTATAAAGTCAACACAATCGAGTCAATTTGGGTGTCAAACCCGTGAAAATGTTACCTAAAGGTAGTTGAGGCGGCTGTTAATGAATCCAGGGTCAAATTTAGAAAATTCAATATGGCGGATGCAATATGGCGGCCGAAACCACGTGCCAAGTGAAGATTTTTTAAAAAATGATTTGATTTCAATATAATATAATGCCTGGGGGTTTATCGGGTCACTGATGATGAATTCAGGGTACAATTCAGAAAATTAAATATGGCGGATCCAATAAAGCGGATTCAATATGGTGGCCAAAACCACTTGATGAAAAGAGATTTTCAAAAAATCACTTGATTTTGTCCTTATTTAATACCTGGAGGTTTATGGGGTTTCTGATGATAAATCCAGGGTTCATGTGAGAAAATTCAATATGGCGGCCAAAATCACTTGACAATCGGAGATTTTTAAAAAATCACTTGACTTCAAACTAATTTGGTACCTAAGGGTTTATGAGATCGTTCATGATAAGTCCAGGATCGAACCCTGTATTTTCTCAAAGTTTTTTCAGAAATCTTCCCTTATTAAGTTAAATAGAGTCGATACAGAAAAATTAAATTAAACAATCCACCTAAACACAACTAGAATTTCTGTGTCCGTAACACTGTTTCTAAATCTAACATCAAATTTTTTTATAATTTTTATTTTTTTAATTTTTTTTTTCATTTTTTTTTTTTTTTATTTGTTGAACTATAAAAATTAACTATTTTGACTTATATTTACACTATTCAAACTATAATATCTCAAATTTTTTCCAGAAATCTTTATCCCTTAATAAATTAGAGAGTCGTTAAAGAAAAATTAAATCAAACAATTCCTAAAAATTTATTCAGTAGAGTACGTTAAACTATTCTTAGTAGTGTAGTTCAGTGTATTCTTCCTCAGTCGAATATCTTTTGATTATTAAAGAATTATTTGTAACAGTAAAGGCATGATTTTTACTGATTTGGGGTACAGCTGGAGCATTGCTAAATCTTTTATTCAAAAACCTGACATTTTTTTGATATTCCTGTTGAGTATAATAAAAAGTTTTTATGGAATCTTTATACCGAGATTCTGACCATTCAAAAAGTCTGCGAGCAGTCAATATTGCTTCTTTCGGTGCACATAGCAAACTGTAACGAACAGCCTCTCTTTTAAATGATGCTCCAGATGCATCTGAAGGACCTTTAGCATGAGATGTTGTGTGACAATGCCATTCAGCTTTGGTACCAAAATCTTTTTCGTGGTTAATGAGATTCATCATTTGTATTTATTTTTAAAATGCTGTTTAGCACCGTCACTAAAATAAATAACTTTTTTTAGTTTATGATTCTTTTTAAGATACGGGATCAGTAATGTTTGTATGGTATAAACAGCAGCTGTGTCATGCTTTGTACAATCAGAAAGAAAGATCAAAGTCTTGTGTTTTAACTCTGAATTTTCTGAATAATAATAAACTACTGGAAATACGGTGGCCTGATCATTATTGAAATGGAATGCCTGTGCAGCATTCTGCACAACAAATTTATAATTTTCGGAAAAGTCTAAAATGAGTAGAAATTCTCCAGGTTTAAATTTTTTTTTGTCAAATCATAAAACTCGATTTGTTTGCTGGTAATAAATGAATGAGATTTCAAGGTCACTAATCTTTCCACTAGTAAATCTACAAATTCATCTCCAGAAAGAGTTTGTGTTATCAACGTACATCTATCAGTAGCCGTCCATGATGAAAATTGAACCTCGAAGATATTGTTCTTATTCAAAATCTCTTGCAAATAATTCGTGCATGTATATACATCTCTGCATTTTTCACAGCCATCAAGATAGCATTTTTTATCCGCATTTCGACAAGTTAGTTGTTTTAAACAATCCTTATAATTTTCTAATTGATGTTCTAAATCAGAAGTTAGCTGTTTTAGATTATGGCATCAATCATCAGTTTAACATTTTCATGTATCGTGCACACGCAAACAGTATGAGTACCACTGGCACCGGCTAGAATGCAATTTATGGGACGCAATTCAGCAAACTTGCTGAAACTTACTTGTGACTCTTTATGTTCTTCTATGTAAGTTGAATAAAGACCTCTCAAATCTAACAGAAGAAGACGTTTTTGTAGATTAATACGACCTTCCAAGGTTTTCACAGACTTGACGTCTTTCGTTCCGGACATGACTCTACTATTAGACGTATAGAAATCTATAATTTTTTGTACAGTTTCGGAAGGCAAACAATGACTTTTTTTCTTAGTAGTTTCAGCTAAAACTCCACCCGTAGATTTTAAATCTAGCCTTTTTTGCAAAACTCCAACTGCAATTGAATTCCTGGGAAATTTTATTAATGCTCCAAGTATCTGGAGCAAGCGTGAGAATACGTAATCTTAAGGGATCATCAATTGGGAGTGAACTGAATTTATTCTTTATGCTTTGCAGCATACTTTCAAGCTCTACTTCTCTTTCAGAAGGAACATGCAGTTCTGTTGTTTTAGGTGGAGAAGAATTATTCCTATTTGAATCTTCTACATCATTAAAACGAGTTAAATTGTTGGTAACTTTATCAGAAAAATTTTTCCTGCAATCACTACAAATCTTAGATTCGCTTGGAAGCAAAGGAAATGAACGTCGTAAGTTAGATGATAATGACCGCAAATTTTTACCTTTATGATTTTTAAAACCATAGGGATTGCAACATCTGTCACAATGAACGATTTTTCTAGGTGACATAATAAAGAAAACATAAATAGTATAAACTTTATAATTTAAACAATAACTATAGAAATCCCAAGTATCAAATATGGAAATCATTTAATTTTTTAAACAATGGGTCAGAATTATGGGTTAGATATAAGCCTGCATGAGTGGAAACTTAGTTGTGGTTGACAATACGCCACCTGTCGTAAAGAAAATGTACTTTTTATTGCATGTGTATGCATATAAATATCTTAATTTTTTATGGAAATCGGTTCATATTTAAATAATGTCCCTTGTGGTGGTATTGGACGCCATATTGGACCCACCATATTGAATTACACTACTAAGAATAGTTTAACGTACTCTACTGAATAAATTTTTAGGAATTGTTTGATTTAATTTTTCTTTAACGACTCTTTAATTTATTAAGGGATAAAGATTTCTGGAAAAAATTTGAGATATTATAGTTTGAATAGTGTAAATATAAGTCAAAATAGTTAATTTTTATAGTTCAACAAATAAAAAAAAATAAAAAATAAAAAAAAAAATTTAAAAAAATTAAAATTATAAAAAAATTTGATGTTAGATTTAGAAACAGTGTTACGGACACAGAAATTCTAGTTGTGTTTAGGTGGATTGTTTAATTTAATTTTTCTGTATCGACTCTATTTAACTTAATAAGGGAAGATTTCTGAAAAAACTTTGAGAAAATACAGGGTTCGATCCTGGACTTATCATGAACGATCTCATAAACCCTTAGGTACCAAATTAGTTTGAAGTCAAGTGATTTTTTAAAAATCTCCGATTGTCAAGTGATTTTGGCCGCCATATTGAATTTTCTCACATGAACCCTGGATTTATCATATACAGTCATATACTATCATATACAGTTTGATCATTACCGAGAGAAGGTCAAAAGAAATAGTTCGGTAGTTTTGTTACAAATTTTAAAGTTAAAAATCATCAGTTTTTTGTTTAGTTAACACACAGTTATACATAAAATTTTCAGTGATATAATACATGTAATATCAATAGTGAATGTGAACATTTTAAATAGTTAATAACAATCTAGTATATTTAACTCTATATTACATAAAATCAGGTAAAGTGATAAACTTTTCAAGTGTTAGCAAGTTTCTACAAACTGATAGTACTGTGACGTTTGAATTACATCCAGTAGCGGAACATATTACTACTTATCTCTACTTTTTGTAATAATAATAATAATAATAATATTTTTTTTCTCGCTCTATATAATAAATATTTTTTCTTCCTGAAAAGCATAGATTCGGCAGACTATGCTAAATGTAGTGATTGCGAAACACATTATCATTTTGATTGTTCAATCAGTGAGAATAACTATAAAAAAGTTCTTAAACAGTCAAAGATTTGGAAATGTATGAAATGTGCTGAAAGAGTCTCTACAAGATCTCATTATTAATTAAAAAATTATATATTTCTGAACATCTTACACACTATAATAAAAATTTACTCAGACTTACGAAAATTAAAGCGAGAGAATTAAATTACAAATTTGTCTGGTTTAAAAATTGTAAACTATTAGTTCGTAAAAATGAAAATGCACCAGTAATTAGAATTAACACTGAAATTGATATTGAAACAAAAATGTAAATGGTAAGTCAAAATTCTTAGATAATTAATATATATATATATATATATATATATATATATATATATATATATATATATATATATATATATATAATTAATATATATATATATATATAATTAATATATATATATATATATATATATATATATATATATTAATTATCTAAGAATTTTGACTTACCATTTACATTTTTGTTTCAATATCAATTTCAGTGTTAATTCTAATTACTGGTGCATTTTCATTTTTACGAACTAATAGTTTACAATTTTTAAACCAGACAAATTTGTAATTTAATTCTCTCGCTTTAATTTTCGTAAGTCTGAGTAAATTTTTATTATAGTGTGTAAGATGTTCAGAAATATATAATTTTTTGCCAAGTTCTACACCGGGCACATTACGATCAGTTATAACTAGCGATTTTTTAGAAACCAAAATGTCCCTTTTTGTTCTTGTTGAGATGCGGGCCACTATTGGTGGAGAGGTGTTCGATTTATGAGTGTAAATACGATGAGCCACATCTATTTCTTCCAAATTAAGTTCTAGTTTTAGTTCTTTAGTGATTGTTTGCACAATGTTCTTACAATTTTCATTTTCCCTGACTGGAACTCCATGGATTTCAACGTTTTGATTTCTACTATATTGTAGTTCATCATGCTGGTCCGAAATAAATGACATAGATTTCTTTAGTTCCAAAATGTCGTTCTTTATTGCCATGAGATTATTTAATTTTTGGCTTATATCATCTAATTTTTGCTCCATTTTATCACGATTGCAGTTAATTATGTTGGTTGCATCCCTCTGAGATCTTGTAGAGACTCTTTCAGCACATTTCATACATTTCCAAATCTTTGACTGTTTAAGAACTTTTTTATAGTTATTCTCACTGATTGAACAATCAAAATGATAATGTGTTTCGCAATCACTACATTTAGCATAGTCTGCCGAATCTATGCTTTTCAGGAAGAAAAAATATTTATTATATAGAGCGAGAAAAAAAATATTATTATTATTATTATTATTACAAAAAGTAGAGATAAGTAGTAATATGTTCCGCTACTGGATGTAATTCAAACGTCACAGTACTATCAGTTTGTAGAAACTTGCTAACACTTGAAAAGTTTATCACTTTACCTGATTTTATGTAATATAGAGTTAAATATACTAGATTGTTATTAACTATTTAAAATGTTCACATTCACTATTGATATTACATGTATTATATCACTGAAAATTTTATGTATAACTGTGTGTTAACTAAACAAAAAACTGATGATTTTTAACTTTAAAATTTGTAACAAAACTACCGAACTATTTCTTTTGACCTTCTCTCGGTAATGATCTAACTGTATATGATAGTATATGACTGTATATGATAAATCCAGGGTTCATGTGAGAAAATTCAATATGGCGGCCAAAATCACTTGACAATCGGAGATTTTTAAAAAATCACTTGACTTCAAACTAATTTGGTACCTAAGGGTTTATGAGATCGTTCATGATAAGTCCAGGATCGAACCCTGTATTTTCTCAAAGTTTTTTCAGAAATCTTCCCTTATTAAGTTAAATAGAGTCAATACAGAAAAATTAAATTAAACAATCCACCTAAACACAACTAGAATTTCTGTGTCCGTAACACTGTTTCTAAATCTAACATCAAATTTTTTTATAATTTTAATTTTTTTAAATTTTTTTTTTTATTTTTTATTTTTTTTTATTTGTTGAACTATAAAAATTAACTATTTTGACTTATATTTACACTATTCAAACTATAATATCTCAAATTTTTTCCAGAAATCTTTATCCCTTAATAAATTAAAGAGTCGTTAAAGAAAAATTAAATCAAACAATTCCTAAAAATTTATTCAGTAGAGTACGTTAAACTATTCTTAGTAGTGTAGTTCAGTGTATTCTTCCTCAGTCGAATATCTTTTGATTATTAAAGAATTATTTGTAACAGTAAAGGCATGATTTTTACTGATTTGGGGTACAGCTGGAGCATTGCTAAATCTTTTATTCAAAAACCTGACATTTTTTTGATATTCCTGTTGAGTATAATAAAAAGTTTTTATGGAATCTTTATACCGAGATTCTGACCATTCAAAAAGTCTGCGAGCAGTCAATATTGCTTCTTTCGGTGCACATAGCAAACTGTAACGAACAGCCTCTCTTTTAAATGATGCTCCAGATGCATCTGAAGGACCTTTAGCATGAGATGTTGTGTGACAATGCCATTCAGCTTTGGTACCAAAATCTTTTTCGTGGTTAATGAGATTCAAGTAAGTCAAAATTCTTAGATAATTAATATATATATATATATATATATATATATATATATATATTGATACAACCGACGTGGTCAGACCAATGATATCCAACAGGCGACCTAAGACCTACCGTTATTTAAAGGATTTCGCGTGTATATATGCCAGATATAGAATCTACCAGTTATAACTCTCAGGGCACACTGAGAGGGGTAAGAAAATCTCAAAAAAAAAATTCGCTATGTTTAATAAACATTATTAGACCCAGTATATGGAACCGCTTTTTCAGTATCACCTGTATAAAATAGTGTTGTTCAATCGACATTGTCAGGCCTTGCGACGTTGCCAATTTTATCATAGTGTATAATATGATTTGTAAAGTTGAAAACATTCAAACCGACTCATTCAGTCCTACTGTTCAGGAGTATGTTTACACTCAAGAGTGCATTTTAAATAAATAATAATAATATTATATGTGAAAAAACGCTTGTTGATAATTCATATACGTATTTGCAATGTAACATGTGGATCAAAATGTCCTTTCTTCGGGCGGCTATGTTTTATATAAGAAAATCTCATTTTTTTTCGACAAATGACACGTGCATTATGAATACTCAATTAACAAAAGAAGATCTGCGATTTATAATACATAAGCCATCTGAGACTGAAAGACTTTTTGATCATAAGTTAGTAATTACATTTAATATATGCCGATTATTATTTTATACATAAAATATATTCGGGGGATCCTCCTGTGCTGTTTTTTTCACGCGTTTTTGAAAATGATTACACTTCAAATTAAATAATTTTGTTACTCAATAAAATGAAGAAATATTAGTCAATACTGTCGCATACCTGACCCGAAAAGCACAGCCACTAGGTTGTACTGCGCATTAAAATATATTTTTACAAATTGTATCTTGGTTTTAATTATATTGGCGTATTATTTACGTATTTTGTTATTAAGGACATTTATTACTGTATAAATTCAGTAAACTATTACTGTCGTGATAATAAAAGGTAATATTTACAATTATATTTCTCATATGAAAAATAAAGAGAAGTCATCATCATCATTGACGCGCCAGCGCGAGATGAGTCTAGATCTCTTGATTTCAAGTTTTGTGACCACATTTTCAATCTGTGTACATGTAGGAGTAATATAGACAGGATTACGTCTATTTTTTAGCGCACACAGAAATGCCCGTACAGCTTATAGCCGGTTGCTAAGCAGAGCCCGTAATTTGTCTAAATATTTTTTACACAAATTATTTTAACAGTTTAATTATTATCTACTTGCGAGCGGTCAACGGCAAGCACAAACGATTTATTGCTGGCAGCCACAGGCTTGCTTGTGATAAGTAAAATTAAGCAAGATCCTTAGAATCACCGATAAACGAAATTCTATACACCAAAAAGAAGTATGCGTGTCAGGTGGATCATAAACGAGAAAAAAATAATATTGGTAAAAGGTTGTTTAATTAGACCTTTTTGTTATATCTCACTGTTTTTTTTTTTTTTTTTATGAGTGCAGTTTCGGCTCTGGCAATTCTCAAATTTACGGTGAGCCGAAACTACAGTCAGTGAACTAATCTGTGAAACGTAACAACAAGCATCATTTAACAACCTTTTATCTTCTAAGTGAAATTTACAAAGTTGTGGAAAATTTACATATATAAATAAAATTGGAGGTTAAATCTGTTCTTTTTTAGGGTTTGTAAAACCCTTATACCGTCATTTTGTCGTCTGTCTGTCTGTCTGTCTGTTCGGTAAAAATTGTAGCCAAACGGCTAAACCTAGAGAGTTGAAATTTGACATGCTTATACAACTCTTTGACCCGCACATAGGAAAAATACTAAAACATCTAAAAAACATATTCCCCTAAAAATATAAGCAAATATATGCTCATCGAAAAAAAAAAAAATTTTTTTACAATTCTGTGTATGGTATCAAATGAAAGCCCTTGAAACCTGAATTAACGATCAAAATTTGATTTTTGCAAAATAAATTATTTTGACGCGATTTTTGCGAGAATTGTGCAAAATTTTGTCCCACACCCTGTAGCCCAGATGGTTTAAACTAAAAATCTGAAAAAAATCTAAGTAATGTACATTGGTGTGAACCGGAATAGTAAAACAGGAATTTTTTATCAGATTATGTTTTCGGAAAATAACGCATTTTTTGTGTTTTTAACTAAAATATGTAAAATATTTAATCCGCTATTTAACACAGTAAAGGAGTGAACGTTCGTAGATCAGTGGTAACGTTCTCGCTTCGTAAGTTGCAAACTACTGTTCAACTCCCGTCAATTTTTATTTTTCTGTTTTTTTTTTTGCATTTTTATTTTGTTTAAATTATTTTGTCAAAATTCTAGTTATATTTTGGCAAACGTTGCATTTAATTTTTAAAAGCGTAAATTTAATAACCAGTGGGAAGTGTTGATATTATAATTTAATTCTATGTTTGAATGTATACGAAATCAGAGGGGCGGAGTTTATGACTTAAACAACCAATGGAAGCCGTAGGCGCAATTTTCATAATATTAATGAACCTTTCTATATAAAAAAAAAACTGCAAATTTTTAGAAACCCAAATAATGGTATTAGGCATTCGAATTAAAATTAATAAAAAAATATTTTAACATAAAATTTGTTTTGGCTTCCCAAATAATCATCATTCACTAAATACCTGCGAAACCCTGAAACGTGTGAAAATTCACACTTCACATAATTTTTTCTTGGTACCTATTTTTCGTTTCTACATGTTCCAAGTGAATGTAAGACCAAATTCACAAAAAAAATCTCTCTGTCTGTCTGATATGCTTTTTTTCTATGGGTTTATTTATCTGACATTCAAAAAACAAGAGCTGTATATATTTTCTCGTAATTTAATGTCATGACAGAGTGAAACCAGGTTTCGAGTCTATGATATGGCACCTTAAAATTTGAAGTTAAGAGGCGAATGTAGCCACCTCCAAAGTCCATCGTTGCACGCGGGGTGCGGTGGCGAGAAGTCGTATTACGTCATTGGGGGAGTGACCAAAGTGGAAGTAGATTACAGGGAGAGGGAAAAGTGCTAATATTTATAAATCAACCTGTATTTTTGGGAATCATAAAATATAGATTAAATATATTCGAATCAATTTGATTTTTTTTTTAATATCAAGATATGAAAGAAAATATCAAAATTTTAATAAGTAAATAAGTAAATAAATTTTAATAAAAAATAAAGTAAATAAATTAAATATTTTAATAAGTTTAAATTTGTATTTTGATTTATTTTTAATTTTCAATTTTACAGTGCTATACTTTTTTCAATTTCACATGACTGTTACTCAGTAAATGAATAAAAATTACAAATGTTAACACTTAACCACTCTATATTGTAATTTTATCTTTAAAATAAGCTCTTGTATGTGAAAAGTGATTAATATTTATTACCAATTCTGATTTTACAGATAATTTTGTAGAAATAATAGTTTTTTTTTTTATCATCAAAAAATTATGTTAATAATCATAGATTCGCCCCTTTAGGGGTTGATTTAACCTTTTGGTTAAACTCGATTACAGTATAACAATCCCATAAGTTACCATAACAACCATGTTCTGACCATTTGGTTATAGTTAACTAAGCTTTCAGAAGCCGGCCATAATTATTTAACTTAATTTTTGGGACCATTTTTTTGTGTCAATATGAATTTGTATTCTACCACGGAAAGTCTAAAATAAAACAGGTAAATTTGACGTCACAAACTGTTTTATTCCAAAGATCTTCTGTTACCCATTTCAACCGAATTTAAAGATATGTGTAGGAAACGAAGGCGGAGCTTAAGACTCCCTCTACTATGATTAGATTAGTTTAAAACCACGCTACCAGATGGATACATCTCTCGATGCTTGTAAATGCCAGTATTTCATATAAATAGTGTTTCGGTGTGGGCCAAAGAATTGGTGCTAAATATTAATTAATTTTCATAAATAAGGGCTCTGTTTAAAGATAAAAGTACAATCTATAGGATTCTAGCTATGGAATTTGCAATTGTTATTGATTTACGGAGGAACAGTGATGTGAAGTTAGACAAAGTTTAGAACATTGTAAAACTGAAAATTAAAAATAAAACCAAATTTTAACTCTTAAATCCAACGGAGCCAATCTTTATATTCAAATTAAAAAAAAAAATCAAATTGATCCGACAACATTTGGTTCAAATTCTTTGGCCCTTTCAAATGCACGTATCCATTGAGCGTAACCCAGGTACAGTACGCTCTTAAACGTACACATAAATGTTCAATACTCAAAATTAAATGGGAACTTTTGTTTTTTACAATTATTTTTATTTTTTACAATTAAGAAAAGTAATTGTTCAAACGAGTTATTTGTAATTTGTAACCTTTTGTGTTCTTCTTTGGAATTAAGAATAAATTATGGACATTGATGTCCGTATTAGAATAATTTTCTGTGAAATATATGAACAAAGTTCAAACTTATTAAAATGTACATTTATTTGGGATTCTAATAAAAATATTAAATAAATTTAACGTCTCATTTGAAGCAGTAACATTCAGCACGCTTTAAAAAATCTATAAACTATAAAAATGTAATTATTTCTAAATTGGAAAAAAAAGAAGAATTTCATGGCGCAAATACCAAAATTTTAATTTGAACAAATCGGTTATATGCATTGTTTTCAAGTATCTACGAGTCTGCCAAAACTAAATTTGAGTTTAAAGTTTTTCTGTAAGACAAATTGAAAGAAAATATTTAAGTTCTTACAATGAACTAAAATTATCATGACTGGAATAGTTATCTAGCTCATTCTATACAGTGTTGCCAGATTTAAGGCTTGACAACGTCGACTGAATTGTGCTGGTCTGACAAAGTCGGAATCGTACATTTTTTGTATAAAAAGTTATATACAAAAACTACTGGCGCGCGCTCTTCACGACAAATCAGTGAACTAAATTTGTATATAAATATACGATCTACCCTCGTATTCAGACCATTTGTGAAATTTTCTCTGTCATCGCTGCTATATAATCAGGGTGCAAGAGCTCCAAAAAACATGAAAAACGTTTTCAGACCATTCCCCTGGTCTGAAAACGTCAATTTTGGTTTGACACCGTCCATTGAGTACATAGAATTGGCTTGCATAAGCGGTAAAACAAATATATATATATATATATATATATATATATATATATATATATATATATATATATATATATATAATAAAAATCAATAGTAAATGCAGGAATACATAGAGCTTTTAGATTTAGATAAAATAAAAAATAAAAGTGTTACAAATGCTAATAATTGTAACACAGAATTAGAAATATGCAGTAAAAATTTTTTTGGGCTAAGTATTTTCCATATAAATATAAGAAGCATATCTAGGAATTTTGAAGAACTAGAATTATTGTTATCAATCTTCAAAAACAAATTTGATATTATTGTATTGACAGAATCGTGGCAAGTAACTGTACCTGATTTATTTAGCATGAAAGGTTATAAAATGTATTATAGTGCAAGCACTATTAATCAAAATGATGGTGTAATAATTTATATAAAAGAGAATATTGTACACGATGTAAAAATAATTACTGAATTTGATTTTAAATTTATCAGAATAGAATTTAATGTTGAAAATATTAAGGCAGCCTTAACAGGAATATACAGACCCCCGGCATATAATGTTGACTTATTTTTAAAACATCTGAATACGTACTTAAGCAAATATTCAAAACTTACTCAGGAATTTATATTAGGAGATCTATAATATCGATATTTTAAATAAATCACTAATAAAAAATCAAGTTGCGAATGATTACATGAATATGTTGGTACAATACGGTTATACGTCATGCGTTAATATCCCAACCAGGGTCGTCGGAACAGCTGTATCTTGTTTAGACCATATATTTGTCAAAACAAATGTCAATAAACATGACATTCTCTCTTTCGTGCTTGAAACAAAACTTACTGATCATTACCCGGTTATGTTAAGAATTAATTTTTCACAAATGCCATTAGAAAACAAAACCTTTAAAAAACCCACATTCATTAAGTATTTTAACCAAGACAACTTTTGTAAAATAATAAACAAAACACATTTTTCTTTCTCTAATAAAGACATAGACTTTGAATTAGAAAATTTAATTAAAATCCTAAATAATGCCATAGACAAGTCTACTTTTAGTAAAAAAATGAATAATAAAAACATAAAAAGGAAACCTTGGGTTACAAAAGGAATACTTAAGTCAATACAAGTAAGGGACAGATTTTATAAACAACATTTACTTAACCCCAATAATATTTCAGTAAAAGATACTTATGAAGTATATAGAAAGACCATCTCACAAATGATTAAGAAACTTAAAATAAATTTTTATCGGAATAAGTTAAATAAATGTGATAAAAATCCTGTTCAACTATGGGGTATTTTAAATGAGACTGTAAATAATAATAAAAATGGAAAAAATCACAACCAAATAAAAAAAATTATTTGTGACAACAAGGAATTAAATTGTGTTAAAAACATTGCAAATAAATTTAATGAACATTTTTTAAACATCGGCGAAAAATTAGCGGAAAATATTAATATAAATAAAAATGAACAAACTGCTATGATCAGCAATATTCCTATTAATGATAAATCTTTTTATTTGTCTCCAACAGATGCAACTGAAATAAAAGAAACTATTATGTCACTTAGTAAAAACAAGTCCCCTGGCTATGATAACATCACGAGTAATATTTTACAATTAATCTGTACAAATATTGCAACTCCGGTCGCTGAATTATTCAATCAATGCTTTCAAAAAGGCTACTTTCCAAAATGTTTTAAAAAAACTATTGTTGTACCAATATTTAAATCTGGATTGTCACATGAACTTAATAACTATCGCCCGATTTCCCTTATATCCACACTGGCAAAAACTTTTGAAAAATTAATTTACAACAGACTATACTTGTTCCTTGAAAAAAACAATATATTAAGTCAGCTTCAATTTGGTTTTCGTAAGGGTAAGTCAACTAGCGACGCTATCGCAACCTTGACTGAATACATCTATTCTAGCTTAGATAAGTCGAGGGCATGTCTCGCTGTATTCTTGGATCTGACCAAGGCCTTCGACACTGTCAATCAGAAATTATTAATAGAAAAGCTTGAAAGATATGGAGTTAGAGGTATACCCTTGGCATTGTTGAAAAGCTATATAAATAACCGACAACAACAAGTTAAAATAAATAATTGTAAAAGCCAAGAAGGGACTGTAGCCTATGGTGTCCTTCAGGGAACAATACTGGGACCTTTATTTTTTATAATTTGCATAAATGACATGCTTCAATTAAAACTAAATGGAAAAATACTGTCATATGCTGATGACACGGCATTATTCATAGAGTCATCTAATTGGGCAGATCTTAGACGTGCAGCGACGCATGACCTCGACTTAATAAGAACTTGGTTGGATTGTAATATTTTAACATTGAATTCTGACAAATCACATTTTGTATCTTTTTCGATATATAATAATAAACAACCACCTTTTAACCAATTAATAATACATGAAAAAGAATGTAAGACCATAGACTGTAAATGTACTAGAATAATAAAAAAAATCGATAAATACAAATATTTAGGAGTTATTTTCGATAGTTTCCTAAAGTGGGATGAGCTTATCAACTCGATGAGTAAAAGACTTAGGAAATATATTTATATTTTTAAAAAAATTAGAAATATTTTCACGATAGACCAATCTATATATATAAAATCGTAACTAAGCTACCTACTCATAATCAACGCCCAGCCCAAACCACTGAACCTACAATCATGAAATTCGGCGAGTATATTCCCTCCATGACGTAAGCACCCACTAAGAACAGATTTTTCGAAACTCATTCTCTAAGTGGGTGAAAAGGGGGTTAAAAGGGGTAAAATATGGCTTCACGGTTTCCTTAATATCTCTTAGGTCCAATAAGATATCGACTTGGTTTTTGCTTACAAAGATTACTCATGTAAATATTAAAAAACTTATTTCAGGATTTTGTTCTAATTGACCCCTAAAGGGGTGAATCTACAATCAGGGTGAATTATAGAACCCTTCGCATCTTCTGTGTTTTTTGTGTTATAACATTCCTTTTTGGCATATAGGTATCTTTTTAGAAAATTTAGAAAGTGTTTTGACCGTTTTTTTAAATTTCACCCCTAAAGGGGTAAATTGGTATTTTTTATTCGATAGAATTTCGTCTAGATAAAGAAACATAAAATTCGGGGAGTATATTCCTTTTATGACTTAAGAACCCCCTAAGAAATATTTTTTGAAATTCGGCCTCTCAGGGGTTAAAAGGGGTGAAATGTGTTTTCACGGATTCCTCAGTATCTTTTAGGTCAAGAATATATCGCCTTGATTTTGCTTACAAAGACTACCCACATAAATGTTGAAAAACTTATTTTTCAGGATTTTGTACTAATCAACCCCTAAAGGGGTGAATCTACAATCAGGGTGAATTATGGAACCCTTCGCATCTTCTGTGTTTGTTGTGTTATAACATTTCTTTTAGGCATATAGGTGTCTTTTTAAAATATTTGTGTATTGACCTTTTTTTTTTTAATTTCACCCCTAAACGGGTAATTTGGTATTTTATATTCGATAGAATGTCGTCTAGACAGAGAAACATAAAATTCGGGGAGTATATCCTTTTTATGACTTAACAACCCCCTAAGAAATGATTTTTGGAAATTCAACCCCTAAGGGGTGAAATGGGGTAAAATGTGTTTTCACGGATTCCTCAATATCTCACAGGTCCAATAATACATCGCCTTCATATTTGCTTCTAAATATTATCCATATAAATGTTGAAAAACTTATTTCAGGATTTTGTCCTATTCATCCCCTAAAAGGGTGAATCTACAATCAGGGAGAATTATAAAACCCGACGTATTTCCTGTGTTTGTTGAGTTATTAAATTCCTATTTGGCATATAGATGTCTTTTTAAAATATCTCGATGGTTTTGACAGTTTTTCAAAATTTCACCCCTAAAGAGGTAAAAGGATATTTTTTATTTGATAGAACATCCCTTGGACATAGATACATGATGTTCGCAAAGTATATTCCCTCCATGAGGTAAGCATACACTAAGACGGGATTTTTCGAAATTCAACCCCTAAAGGGTGAAATATAATTTCAAGGATTCTTAAATATCTCTACAGACCAATAAGATATCGTCTTGGTTTTTCTTACAAAGATTACCCATATAAATATTGAAAAACTTATTTCAGGATTTTGTTCTAACCCACCCCTAAATTTCCGAACAGGGTTAATTATACAACCCATCATATTCCCTGTCGTTGTTGAGTTATAAAATTCCTTTTGGCATATAGGTGTCTTCAAAATATCTTGAAATGGTATTGACAGTTTTTAAAATTTCACCCTTAAGGGGTAAATGGGAATTTTGTATTCGATTGAACATCCCTTGGAAATAGATAAATAAAATTCGTGAAGTATATTCCCTCCATGACGTAAGGAGCCACTAAGACGGGATTTTACGAAATTCCACCCCTAAGAAGTGAAAACGGGTGAAATGTGATTTCAAAGATTCCTCAATACCTCTTAGGACCAATAAGATATCGTCTTGGATTTTGCTTACAAAGATTACCCATACGAAAAACTTATTTCAGGATGTTGGCCGAATCAACCCCTATAGGGGTCTACAGTCGGGGTGTATTATACAACCCTTCGTATTTCCTGTGTTTATCCTTTTTTGGCATATCGGTGTCTTTTTAAAATATCTCGAAATGATTTTGACAGTTTTTAAAAATTTCACCCCTAAAGGGGTAAATGGGTATTTTTTACTCGATAGAACGTCCTCTGGACAAGATACATGAAATTCGTATATTCCCTGTATGACGTTCCCACTAAGACGGTATTTTTCGAAATTCAACCCCTAAGGGCTGAAATGTGATATCAAGAATTCCTTAATATCGATTGACCCAATAAGACATCGACTTGGCTTCTGCTTATAAAGATTAACCATACAAATGTCGAAAATTTTATTTCTGGATTCTTTCCTAATCAACCCCTAAAGGGGTAAATCTATAATCGGGATGAATTATACAACCCGTCGTATTTCCTGTGTTTATTAAGTTATAACATTCATTTTATAACTTAAAAGTTACCCGTGCACATGTTTAGAAACATACTACGAATTTTACACAAATGAACCTCTAACGGGGTGAATCTACACCTGAGGAGAGAGTCAGCAATGTGATCTATAAAGAATCATGACTTACAATAATTGCACGATGATGGCAAACCGTCAATAAACCGTAGCGAAGCACGGGTACTCAGCTAGTTAAATATATTTTATTATGCTTTACTAGAGTCTATTCTTTCTTATGGTATTATTGGTTGGGGCGGTGCTAGGGAGAGATATGTTAGTAAATTAGACGTTGTCCAAAAAATGATAATCAAAACCATGCTAAATAAATCAAAATATTTTTCATCTACTAAAATTTTTCAAATAAGCAATTTACTTAATTTAAAACAAATATACTTAATTAACATTTTAAAATATATACATAAAAATAATGGTAAAATTGAAATCATGAACCACAAATACGGTACAAGAAATAAAAATAATATGAGATATTTAAAAGCAAAAAAAAGTATAACACAACATCATTATTTAAATTTTGTACCAAAAGTGTATAACAGCTTCACAAAATTTTTAACAGTCAATTGTATAAGTATAAATAAAATGAATTTCAAAAAACATTCTAAAAATTGGGTTAAAAATGTAGATATTTCTAAAATTATGCAAAATTACATATAAATTAAAATAATCCCCCCCCCCTCTTTTCATCAAATCTTATAGTGGATTTTATTAATTAATTAATATTTATGTTATATTACTTTGTTTGAGCCGCACTGTATTTAAATATTTCATTCTGCAGGTACATTATATATGCATAATATGACTATCTCGATGTGAATATTACAAAATTATATCTTCTAGAAAACCACATTCAGACTGAACTTATCAGTCTTCGTGGTATGACTTCTTTTGCTATAGTTTCGATACTCTCGGATCTAGAACAATATGAAGTATTTCTTTATTATTATTATAAATTTAAAATTTATTTTATTTTATGTATTTATGTATATTTTTATCTACTTATTTATCTATTTTTATATATTTGACAAATTACCCACTTTGTTTCACCTCTCACCATAACCCACTCCGACTCATTACTCTTCGTGGTCTGTGGCAGCCTCCAAGTGTGTGTTCCGATTTGCATAACTACACGAACAACACTACGGCCCACCCGGGAAGTGCTATACCATCCTTGCACTTGCTAATAGCCACAAAAATGGTACAAAACTTTCCGTACTGTTGCAAAACCTCACGGAAAACAACCACCAACCATATGACTTCAACTTCAAACGAACAACATTTAACAAGAGATCTTGAACCTTCATTGCGAATCCTTCAGCTAAATATCGAGGGAATTTCTAGCACAAAATGCCAATACCTCTCCAAAATAGCAACGCAAAATCGAATCCATCTAATCGCTCTACAGGAAACACACATAGAAAACGAAATCGAATATAACACTAGAGGACTGATCCCTGGTTACAGCTTAGTCGACTATATCTGCCATAAGCATTATGGCTTAGCCACTTACGTTCGTGAAAATATTCAAAATCACACTCGACTATCAAAAGCAACCCAACAGAATGTATCTTTTATTGCCATTAACATAGCTGGAATAAACGTCACTAATCTATACAAACCACCAAATTTAAATTGGCCTGACAATGCAGTATCTATTCACTCCCACCCTGCCATCTATCTTGGAGATTTTAATTGTCAACACACTTTCTGGGGATATAGGGACAGCAAACAAAATGGCGAGTCTCTACTGCAATGGGCAGAAACAAACAGCGTCCATCTTGTATTCGATGCCAAAGACAAAGGAACATTTCACTCAGCAAGGTGGAAAGCAGATTATAATCCAGACCTCTGCTTCTCCTCGCTTGACAACTACCAACAGCCCTTGCACATATCAAGAAGGATACTGGATAGCTTCCCTCATAGCCAACATCGTCCAGTCATTCTGAATATTGGTAGACGTGTAGAGTTTCTTCCCACCCTCAGAGTGCCTCGTTGGAACTTCTTAAAGGCGAACTGGAGAGAATATGCGTTACAAGTTGATTCTGTCCTCCGCTGGGTTCCTCCTTTAGCAACTAATTATGACAGGTTTGTCGCTGTTGTTAAGTCTTCTGCGAAGCACTGGATCCCAAGAGGGTTTCGTAAGGAATACATCCCAGGCTGGTCTAAAAAGACAGAAGAATTGTTCCGCGAATATCAGTCCACACACGATCCAAAAACCGCCGATAAACTCTTAGAATCACTGGATGTAGCCAGAAGAAGTAAATGGCGTGAAACGATTGAGAACATGGACTTCACGCGCTCTAGCCGCACAAGCTGGAATCTACTAAGAAAGCTTGGCGCAGCTAGCAAACCGCCGGCAATAAAAGGGACAGTTAAACCTAATCAAGTTTCCTCACATATAATTAAGACCTCAAATCAGATTAGTACCAACAAAGTTTTTGCCAAACAGGTTAGACGTGATCTACACAGAAAACGCATTCTCGCACTGAAAAGTAGAGAAGAACCTACACTCTTCACGCTGGAAGAACTTAATATAGCAATCAACTCCCTAAAAATTAAAAAAGCTGCTGGCCTTGATGGAATATTTCCAGAGTTAATAAAGAACCTAGGACCGGCTGCAAGAACTTGGCTACTTAGGTTCTACAACGACATTCTTTCCACCGAACGGCTCCCAAAGGCTTTCAGCTCATCAAAAATCCTAAGTATTTTAAAGCCAGGCAAAGAAGAATCTGAACCAGCTAGCTACAGACCTATTGCCCTACTCAACATCAATTATAAAATTCTTGAAAGGCTAATCTTCAACCGCATTTCTGACACAATTGATGAACACATTCCACCAGAACAAGCTGGTTTTAGAGCAAATCGTAGCTGCTGTGATCAAGTGGCTGCACTTGCTACTCACATTGAAGCAGGATTCCAACGGAAACTTAAAACTGCAGTTGCATTTATTGACCTCTCCTCTGCTTTTGATACCGTGTGGACAGACGGTCTCGTTTTGAAACTGCACAATATACTACCGAATAATAAAATGGTCAATCTAATCGAAGCCATGCTGAAAAACAGACAGTTTCAAGTGTATCTTAATGGGGAAAAGAGTAACTTTAGAACATTGAAGAACGGTCTTCCGCAAGGTTCTGTGCTGGCTCCGATTCTGTTTAATTTATATATAAGCGATATGCCACTTACTACAGGACGAAAATTTGCGTATGCCGATGATCTTGCCATTGCTGTGCAGTGCACACATGCAAAAGGAGCTGAGAATCTACTTACCGAAGATCTTGAGATACTCAGTAATTACTACAAACTTTGGCGTTTAAAACCTAACCCACAAAAAACTGAAGTAACACTCTTCCATCTGAGTAATAAATATGCAAACGAAGAACTGTGTGTGTTATTCAATGGCACTAAAATCAAACACAACCACACCCCACGCTACCTTGGAATTACTCTAGATCGCTCATTGACCTTTAAACACCATATTGAAAATGTAGGTCTAAAACTTAAAACTAGAAATAACCTAATCCACAAGCTGGCAGGAACGTCGTGGGGCTGCGATGCCCATACCCTCAAAACGTCTGCAGTTGCCCTGCTCTATTCCACAGCAGAGTACTGCTCCCCAGTCTGGAAGAACAGTGCTCACACAAACAAAATTGACATCCAGCTGAATACAGCAATGCGAACGATCACTGGAGCCACACGTTCCACACCCTCAGAATGGTTACCTGTACTGTCTGGCATATGCCCTCCTACTATTCGGAAAAACAAAGCTGCCGTCACAACCTGGCAAAAATTTGGAAGCAACCACAGACTACCAATATATGAAGACCTATTAAATCCTCCAAATCACAGGCTTAAATCCCGTAATCCTATTTGGAATGATCCCATCTTTAATACTGCTTATAACGCTAAAGATGAATGGTCTAAAGAATGGGACATTTTCTCTCATCCCAACAAAATTTTAATCTCAGATCCCAATGTTCAGCCAATTGGTTACTCGCTACCCCGCTCGGCTTGGGTAAGATTAAATAGATTAGTCACCGGCCACGGTAGATGCAACTACATGCTCCATAAATGGGGCTTAGCCGACTCTCCCGCTTGTGACTGTGGCGCGCCTCTACAGACGATGAAACACATCGCAGAAGAATGTCCTCAACGTGCTTTCCCGGGTGGTCTCCAATCTATAGTACAATTGACCAATGAAGCGATCCAATGGCTTACAAATTTAGATATAAATATTTAATGTATCAGTTACCATATTTTCTTTGTAATTTAATATCTAAGAAATTCAAATGTACCATACGAAAATATAATATATATATATTATTATTATTTTCTAAATATTTCATTTTTTGTAAATATAATGTACTTTTTTTTTCTGATAATAAAGATATTATTATTATTATTATTATTATCATCAGAAACCCCATAAACCTCCAGGTATTAAATAAGGACAAAATCAAGTGATTTTTTGAAAATCTCTTTTCATCAATAAAGTATGATATTTTGATATCCTTGTAAAGCTGATTTAATGTACTTTCAAGAAAAAATAAATTAAGTACCGATTCCTTATGCTAGATAAAAAGTTGAAAATATTTCCGCTGAAACCGGAAGTGATGCAGAATTCTTATTATAGTCTTTAAGTGGGCCCTTTTGTCTAGTTTAACTTTTCTTCTGAAGAAATTTTTAAATTTTATGAGATGACGTCACACTTGGTTAATTTAAGTACCAATGTCATGATTTGATTTAACCAACATCAATCCATAACTCAGTATATTTATTTATTTAATGTTGGTAAGGTTTTTACGTGTTGCCAGCTTGTGACTGACCAAAAACAATAGCTGCTTTCCTTTTACAAGTTAAAATGCTTTGCTAAGCTAAGAAGTTAGTCAAATGGCTTAGCTAACCTAAGTAATTCTAAGCAACGTAAAAGGAACGCATTCGGTGGAATCGTTTTTATCCACGACTGTACTTGACGATATAACCTAATTTTGCTTATTATAATTATATATTATATGCTTATTTGCTTATTATAATTATATATTGTATGACTACTACTGTATTACTACTACTATGTATTATGCATTTTCGGATTTCTGCTTTAAATGATAAATGCAAAAAGGTATCTTTTCATCATTTATATTTGTAAAGACATTCAGGACAATGTAATTTTTTTTAATTTTTACTTGCCTGACGTTAATATATAAGGGGCAAGTGTGTGTGTGTGTGTGTGTGTGGGCGGGCGGGCGTGCGTGCGTGCGTGCGTGCGTGCGTGTGTGTTTACGATAACTCAAAAACGGTTCAACTTAGAGTTCGTTCTGGTGCTAAAAAATTCTCCTAAAACTTGTATAATTTAAATTTTTTTTTATTATTATTATTTTTTTTTATTAATTTTTTTTTATGAGAGGCCAAGTCTAGCGGAGGTCTCTCTTCGCCACTGGTTTTCTGGATAGTTCATTTTAAAATAAAAAATTTCACTGTCACAAACTCGGATAGTACGGAGGTTTTTTTTTGTACTAGGGGCCTATTAAGGGGACCATTTTCTTAAGAAGGCAATGTGGGACGGAGCAAAAAAAGGTCGTCACTTCCCAAATATAAGTGAAGCTCAAAAAAAAGGTCCTCACCTCCCAAATCCAAGTGAAGAGCAAAAAAAAGGTCCTCACCTCCCAAATCTAAGTGAAGAGCAAAATAAAAGGTCCTCCTATTCTCAAATACAAGTTACAATGCGGAACAAAATGTTAAAATGCGGGACAAAATGTTAGAATGCGGGACTTTTGCGGGACGCATCTTAATGCGGGACACCCAATCAAAATGCGGGACAGTCCCGCAAATAGCCGGACGAATGTTCACCCTAGGCCTATACTATTACTATTACTGGGAGAAATTCAATTTGATCATATTAATTAATGATTCTGAAGTGGGCCATGAATGATTCAAATAGTAGAAAAAAGAATTACTTTGTTAATAATTTCAATACTCTATATATATAATTAATGTGTAATATTTTGCTAAAATACCCGTAATTTCACACTCACACACTCACACTCAGACACTCACACTCACACACTCTCACACACATTCACACTCACACAGTCACACTCACACACTCGCCCTCGCACTCACACTTTCACTCTCACACTCACATTCACACTCACACACTCACACTCTCACACTCTCACACTCACACACTCACACACTCACACACTCACACTCACACACTCACACTGACACATTCACACTCACACATTCACACACTCACACTCACTCACACACACTCACACACACTCACACACACTCACACAGTCACACTCACACACTCGCCCTCGCACTCACACTCACACTCACATTCACAATCACACACTCTCACACTCACACTCACACGCACACTCACACTCACACACTCACACTCACACTCACACACTCACATTCACACATTCACACACTCACACACTCACACATTCACACACTCACACACTCACACTCACACACTCACACTCACTCACACACACTCACACAGTCACACTCACACACACTCACACAGTCACACTCACACACTCGCCCTCGCACTCACATTCACACTCACACATTCACACACTCACACACACTCACACTCACACACTCACACACTCACAGTCACACTCACAGTCACACTCACACAGTCACACTCACACACTCGCCCTCGCACTCACATTCACACTCACACATTCACACACTCACACACACTCACACTCACACACTCACACTCACACACTCACACACTCACAGTCACACTCACAGTCACACTCACACACACTCACACTCACTCACACTCACTCACACACACTCACACCCTCGCCCTCGCACTCGCCGTCGCACTCACATTCACACTCACACACTCACACGCTCACACGCTCACACACTCACACTCACCTAGGTGTCAATCAAAAAAATTTAATTCAAAAGATATAACAAAGAAATAAAAACGAATAATTATTATTTTTTTGATGTTTTTATTTTGTGTATAAAACAAAAATTGGAAAATAAAATAAAAAATCTATTTTATTATTAAATTTAAAGATACAATTGGTTCGCCGTAACTTTGTGACATGGTTAAACACGGCAACACTGTCGGACACTCGTATATCTATTAAGAAAAAATAATTATACGCCACGGACGCCCTACTCTTGAGGATATGTATATATATATATATATATATATATATATTAAATAAAATTCTTGTGTTATACTCGTCATATATTTATTAAAACAATTTTTATCGAGACGTTTATCGTATAGGACAGACCGTTCGGCTAGACTATGATTAACCGTTCCTGTCCGATCCACACATTTTAATGTGGAAATACATTAACTTATAAATTTGACAATAATATTGGACTGAGGATGATTGGATTACCAATCGAAACGTCTCGATAAAAATTGTTTTAATAAATATATGACGAGTATAACACAAGAATTTTATTTAATACCCATATTAATTTCGTCAAGAACTTTCTTTCGTATATATATATATATATATATACTACACACTATCTATCTATATATATATATATATATATATATATATATATATATATATATATATATATATATATATATATATATATATATATATACTACACACTATATATATATATATATATATATATATATATATATATATATATATATATATATATATATATATATCGACACTATCTTCTTTATCCCGACTAAATTAAGTATATTTAATTTCAACAGAAGAAAGAAATTCTCCGGTGTGTGTATATATATATATATATATATATATATATATATATATATATATATATATATATATATATATATACACCGGAGAATTTCTTTCTTCTGTTGAAATTAAATATACTTAATTTAGTCGGGATAAAGAAGATAGTGTCGTGAATAACCCACATTTATTTCATAAGGCCTATATTTCGCCAACAGTTCGTTAGCTTTATTCAAGGTATCTATAACAACAATGTGCAAATTAGTTAATGGAATTATAACAACAGTTAATCTTTACTCACTGAAATAATTAAGAGGAACACATAGATGTTATCTAAAAACGAACTAAGTCGTTATAAATCCCAAACCAATCAGGCACCATAACTTTTTTACAATAAAAAACTTTAAATTAATCACATTCTATACATTTTTTACAAAACAAACGTGAAGCGGCCATTTTGTTTAATAAGGGAAGAAGAACAGGTGTTGAGGGGTGGAGATAAGGAAAATTGTTCTAGAATGTTCTATTATTCGATTAAAGTAAGAAGAAGTATTCTTTATCCCATGATTCAATATGATGACCTTGGGTATTGTTTGACACATGCCCGCTTAAATTCAATATATATATATATATATATATATATACAACACAATATATATAGCTCTTTTTTCTCTAGCTCTATTTTTATATTTCTCTCACAGAGAAACAGAGCTAGAGAAAAAAGAGCTATATATATTGTGTTGTATGTTTAATGTATAAAATAAAATTATAATCATTAAATAGAACATATTTTATTAATATAATATTTATTCATCAACCTAGATACAAGATGAAATATTAGGCGCTTACCTTTTACAACTTTTACAAAAACAGACATCCAGGGCTTAAACGCTATTTATCAACATTTATTACACATCTCCAAAAAAGATATAGGTTAATAAATGTTTATAAATAAACCACGGACACCTGTAAAAAGTAAGGACCTGCATTATCGACTACAATATCAATAAGATCTACGGTATTGATAGCGATCTACATTAACATGTAGCGATCGCGCCTAAACTTTGAACAGAAGAATAAGAAGAGACACGTTTGATTTTTTGACCAACCAATAAAACTGCCTAATTTTACTTTTTAAAATTTTTATTATCTGTACCAACGATTTTTTGTGATTTTATGCTGTGATATTTATTTTAATGTTTAATTTTATTTTGTTTTTTTAAAATATAACTTTATGAGTTCTACCAAATTATACATCAGAGGAGACTCTTAGATTTTACTGTAAGTTGCACAATTCTGTATAACACATTGTATTAATTTAAATAAAATTTTCAGCCCTTGAAAAAGGTCTAAAAATTTAGACCGAAATATCGGGTATGAGTAAATATTGAGTTTACTTTTCTCCACCGCTACTCCCAATAACTTTTACTACTATATATATAATAGGTAAATCTTGACGACCGATTGAGAAGTTTTATTTTACTATATATATATATGTAAGAATATATATGTAAGTAAAGTAAGAATTATCCCTAACACGAGTTAAAATCATTTGTTTTTGTATGTTGTAAGATACAAAAACAAATGATTTTAACTCGAGTTAGAGAAAACTCTTACGTTAGCAACCCGCCATAAATGGGAATTTCGTTCTTTTAGGTCGTCACAAGAAGGGATCTTGCTTGGGTTATTTCATTTTTTACGTTGAAATGTCAAAATTTAAAATTCCAACAATGAAACCATGGAAACGAATGACATACATATGTCAAAATTAAATTATTTTTTTTACATATTTTAATGACAAAAAAATAAATAAATGAGAAATTTGTATTAAGAATGACAAAAAAATTCCAAACGGTTAGGCGGAACTAAATGGGAATTTCGTTCTTTTAGGTTGTCACGAGAAGGGACCTTGCTTGGGTTATTTCATTTTTCACGTTGGAATGTTCAAATTTAAAATTCCAACAAAGATACCATGGAAACGAATGACATATGTCAAAATTAAGTTATTTTTTTTTACATATTTTAATGACAAAAAAATTAATAAATGGGAAATTTGTATTAAGAATGACACAAAAAATCAAAATATAAAGAAAATGACATTTTAAAATGATATTAACCTTAACCAAAAAATGTTTATTGTAAGTAGGATTTACAAAGGTTAAACAAAACGGCCGAAAAGCACTATTTAAACGATGAAAGTAACTAGATTCCAAAATCTAGCTCCGCTAAACCGTTTGGAACAGACTTTAGCTGTAAGATTTCTTGACGCCGGCTGGCGTAGCGCAGTGGTAACACAGATGCCCTTCGTTGCTAAGGTCTCGAGTTCGAATCCCGTTAAGACATGGATTTTCAATATGCAATAATTAGAATTGTCCTGGCTAATTGCCAAAGTAACAAATACAAAACCAGTGGCGAAGGGAAACCTCCGCTAGACTTGCCCTCCCATAAAAAAAAATATTAAAAAAAAATGTAAATTTAAAAAAAAAAATTAAATATTTAGATAAATCTTCAAAAATACATCAAATTATGTTCTATACAAATTTTTGTCCAAGGCTTGCTTTACTAGTTACGAATTAATTATTATGACCATGGAAACGTTACATTAAGTATGAAAAAATTGAGGCTTGGAAAAATTTTAAATAATTTTACAAAATTTTTTCGAAAAAATCTGGTTACTTTAGTGACTGTTGTGGTGTAAACAGACTTTGGCGTATCCGTATGAACCAATACTATGATAATATTATAAATGTATTGTCAATATACAACATAAACCAGTGGCGAAGGGAGACTTCCGCTAGACTTGCCCTCCCATAAAAAAAATAATAAAAAAAAAATACATAATTTGTTTTTTTTTTTAATTTAAAAAAATATTTAGGTAAATCTTCAAAAATACATCAAATTATGTCCTATACAATTTTTTGTCCAAGGCTTGGTTTACTAGTTACGAATTTTTTTAAATTTTAAAGTTTAATAACTTCCTTTTCCGGTTTCGGATTTTAATAAAAAACAATAGCGTTCTTCCCAATTATTAGGAGAATTTTCTAGTACCAGAACGAACTTTTTAAGTTACACCGTTTTTGAGTTATCGTGTATACACACAGACACACACACAGACACACACACAAAAAACACACAGACACACACACACACAGCAACACACACATACGGACGGCACTTCGAAAATAGGTTTTTTGGATTCCCTGGACCATGAAACGTGGTCATCCGTCAAAATCTCGACATCGAAAATTTTCGCGATTACAATACTTGCCCCTTATATATTAAGGTCGGGCAAGTAAAAATGAACTTTTTCTGTTAGTTCCGTATTACAAAATGAGACAGATAATAATACATTATAATTTTGTTAAAAAACAGGAAGAAAAATAAATACATTTTAATTTACAAGTATCAAGAACATTACCAAGCAAAATGTTCATAGATTATCCATAATTCGGTAGATGAAATGTTATAATAATCTGTCTGACAACATGTCGCACCGACCCATTGATCCACTATATTTTTAAGACAAGACTTAAGTAGCATGTTATTAATGTTGCTGAAAAGCATGAATCGCCAGTCTTTGAATTACATTCCACATTATGGGTTTTGCTATTAGCGCAGTCTCTGCATTGGTAACAACGAATCGAAAATGTTTATTTCGTTGGTAAAGGCGCCTATAGATGGTATGCCAGTGTTCGCCAATGCTAGTTCTGACGCTGGCCGTAACATGTAGCACTGGCGGACACTTGTAAATGCGTACCATATGGCGCGTCTACATTGAGGCAACCTGGTAGCAAACGACAAGTCTGCCGAGACCGTCAGACCATGTCGCATTGACAAGCTAGTGTCTACACCAACACTGGGATAGTGCTACTGTTTATTGTTGCGAGATGTCAGTTTACTGAATAACTATATTATAATATACTATTTTATAACAAATTTTAATTCCATAACAAAAACATAACCTTACTTAATTATGTTTATCATTATTTCTCATACTCTATTTTATCAAAACTTACATTTACTCACTTACCTTAAATAAATTTAAGTTTAATAATTTTAGTTGATACAGCAACGCTTACAACACTAGTTAATTTAAAAAACAAATACTTCTATAATAACAACTATCAAATATCAAAATGGCGAACATGTAGCTTTCCGAAGTGGTAGCGTGTCGCACGAAAACTCTTTGATGTTTACCGCCAAGTAACGGGAACGAGCAACATGTCGCACGGCTCCCACGGCTACCAATGTGGTCTGCCGCTGCACATTGGTAGCATGCGACATGTCGAACGGTCGCACGCCACCATGTTGCCTCGATGTAGACGCGCCAATACAGACGATGTGTCGATGAAGCGCCAGTGCTGGCCAAGTACAAAAATAGCGAACATGGGCCAACGTTTATAAAATGGCATCTGACCTGAATGATTATAACCTTCCTTTTTAGCACAACACTCTCGACTGATGTGATGACAAGTGTGTGCGCGTCGTGTTTGCGGTGCTAACATACATATACCGATATAATAAGTCTGCACCGATGTTGGTCAAATTTCTTTGACTTGTGATAAGAATACCGCCTCGGAAGCGAACGTCAGCCAGCGCCAGGCCCAGCTTACGTTGGCTGTGACATACACACGATCCGCGGAGCTAGACAAGTATAAATATTGGCCGTGACTTGCCACGCCATCTGTAGGCGCCTTAAGACGAATATAAATATAATCTTCAGGTATACTTTCGCAACAATTAGAAATATTCACTACTAGAACTATTCTGTTTTTCACCAGATTTTTAATACTTTCAACAAACATTAATTTCCTTGCAGTTTTTATAATTTATATAAATTTTTTACTTCGACATATTATGTCAAAATGTTGGTGGTTAATATCTAAAATTATGATGTGTCTTCTAGATTAAATTCTGTCTAAAATACCATATTTTAATTTATTAAAACGAATCGTTATCACTTCAATTACACCGAATCAAATATCACTACAAATAACTGGAAAATGTACGATTTAATAAAAATAAATTTTTGTTTATTCGAAATGTTACTAATTTTTGTTTATTTCATGTTACTTACTTTCTTTGCAGGTATATATCAAATAACAGCATATAATTTTCTTAAGTTGCCACGAGCTCTAATTTTTTAAAGTTTGAAGTTGGCTTGCGAAACGAAATGATCGAGAGCTTGAATCAAACGTTAACTGTTACTAAAATTCAAAATCTAGTTCCGCTTTAACCAAAGAAACAGGCTATACTTTAGTAGATCTGAGAACTTTGGTGACTGGAGTGGTAAATGAACTTTTGTGGAACCATGTTCACTTGTAAATCGGACTTTTCATTTCTTTTTTACCGACCGCCAACATATATAAGGAAGGCATTGTGATCATACCGATTTTGACATTTCGAGATTTCGATGGATCTCCACGAATTGCGGTCCCTACATAACGTTTTGACTATTTTTAGCATGATGTCTGTCGGTCTGACTGTCCGTCTGTCTGTCTGTGTACACGTGCAGAGCAAATTCGGCTGAAAGGATTTTTATGAAACTGCATATTTAAGCTTTTGACATCAATGACACGAGTTGATCAACTTTTGGTGAAAATCGGTAGACTAGAAATGGGAGTTTACTCGTGTCGATTTTTAAGATTTTTGCGAATATTTAGCAACAGAAAAATATTTCGAAAAAAATTATTCAACAAAAGTTGCTATAAATGCAATAAGAAATAACTTTTATTTGAGACGTTTTTTGATAAAACGAAAAATTTCGACAACTTTTTGTAAAATTTTTTAAAATCTCAATTTTTTCATACTTATATGTAACGTTTCCATGGTCATGATAAATAATATCTCTGTTAGAAAATATTAGGCCAAGTTATTCCTACTCTGCTGCTAGAATGTATTTTATACGAGTACTTTACGATGGCGGTCGGTCCTGTGGTGGCCACAGCTGATTTTTTTTCATACTTATATGTAACGTTTCCATGGTCATGATAAATAATATCTCTGTTAGAAAATATTAGGCCAAATTATTTCTACTCTGCTGCTAGAATGTATTTTATGCAAGTACTTTATGATGGCGGTCGGTCCTATGGTGGCCACAGCTGATTTTTTAGTTTTCATTATATTAAGGCACATAATCATTCAAAAAATATAAAAGTAAGATTGTCATTAATGTCAATTAACTGTTAAATATTTTAAAATGTGCCATTACAGAATTACAACCCTAAGATGACATAAATATACAACATAACAAATTAAGTTTGAATACATTATAATTTTGATAAAAAACAGGAAGAAAAATCAATACATGTTAATTTACTAGTATCAAGAACATTCCCAAACAAAATGTCAATAGATTATCCACAATTTTTGTAGATGAAATGTTACAATAGTTTGTCTTACAACAGTTCGTAGTCTTGTCACATTTATTTTTGTTGAGACACCCCTTATTTATCATACCAAGCATTTCCTGTGATGCGCATAAATCGGAACTGTCCAGACAATACCCATATTTGGCTTTGTTTTTAGCGCAGTCTACACATGAATAACATTTAATCGAAAATGTTTCCTTCGCTAGTAACACGAACATAAATATTATCTTCAAGTAAACTTTCATTATTATTATCCACAATTATAAGTATTCAGAAGCACTCTGTATTTCACTAGATTTTTAATATTTCAACAAACAATAATTTCCTTGCAGATTTTATAAATTATATCAATTTTTTACTTCCACATATTATGTCAAAATGTTTGTGAATAATTTCTAAAATTTTTCTTCTAGATTAATTTCTGTCTAAAATACCATATTTTAATTTATTGAACCGAATCGATATCACTTCAATTACACCGAATCAAATAACACTACATATATCTTGAATGTGTACGATTTAACAAAAATAAATGTTTGTTTATTCCAAATGTTACTAATTTTTGTTTATTCCATATGTTACTACCTTTTTTTGTAGGTATGTATCAAATAACAGCATATATACAGTCTGTTCCAGACGGTTAAGCGGAACTAGATTTTGCAATCTAGTTACTTTCATCGTTTAAATCGTGCCTTTCGGCCGTTTTGTTTAAGCTTTGTAAATCATACTTACAATAAACATTTTTTGGTTAAGGTTAATATCATTTTTAAATGTCATTTTCTTTATATTTTGATTTTTTGTGTCATTCTTAATACAAATTTCCCATTTATTTATTTTTTTGTCATTAAAATATCTAAAAAAAAATATTTAATTTTGACATATGTCATTCGTTTCCATGGTTTCATTGTTGGAATTTTAAATTTTGACATCCCAACATGAAAAATGAAATAACCCAAGCAAGGTCCCTTTTCGTGACAACCTAAAAGAATTAAATTCCCATTTAGTTCTGCTTAACCGTTTGGAACAGACTGTAGACTATTATATTCCAAAAGTTTAAGCAGAACCAAATGGAACTTTAGTTTTTTTTAGTTGTCACGAGCTATTTTCTTAATGTTTGAAGTTGGTTTTTGTTAAACAAAATAATGAAAAGCTTCAATCAAACGTTAACAGTTACTAGATTTTGAATTCTAGTAACTTTCATGGAATAAGCCACTGGAAGGATAATACATACTTTTACGAAGCATTATTTTAACAATTCTTTTCTGCAGTGTAATGACTTTGCTTATGTATATCTTAGCAGCTACTCCCCATCCAATTAAGCCTTAAGGCGGCGCACAACCCTATAGTTATCAATAGTTTCTTATACAAAACTTATAATGGGAAATAAAATTAATAACAATCTATACATCAAAGTTTGCAGCGAATTTTTATCCATCTAATAGGATATTTTAAATTGTAGAAAAAACTGTTATGTAATTGTAAACAAGCAAATTGCATTATAGACGCCATCTTGAAAACCAATTGACGCATATTTGCGTACTGTGCGGCAAATTGTAGGTAAAGCTTCATTCTACAAATATGTTACTAGCTATTTTGCTCTATTGTGAAAACTACTTATAGTTATTGTACTTGGTAGTCTATTTTTGCCACCATCTTGAATCTACCGCGGTTTTGAAAATAAGTGTTACGGGTAAAAATGATTCAATATTCGTGAAGAATACGTGTACCAAGTGGCATTCCATTATCATCAAGTATAATATTTTTCGACGTAGGCACCAAACTACAAGTAATCAAGTCGAAAAAAATGTTGACGTATTATTTGAACATTTCTACACAAAACTATATAAATATAAAAGTTGTTCGAAACCCACAATAAGATTTAAAAAATTACAGAACATTAGCTCTGATTTCTATTTTTAAGTTATTGAGCGATAATATTTTTCCAATAAATGTTTCTACAATTAAAAATATCCTATTAGATAGATAAATATTCGGTGCAAAATTTGATGTATAGATTGATACTAATTTGATTTTAGATTTTGAAGATTGTACAAGTCCAAGACAAAACAATTTTAATTTGTCGTATGGGATAATGTTGTTTAGCTTTTTAATAAAATAAATAAACTGTTTTAGTTTAGAACACAAATTTTTAATATGAATCAGGTGCTGATCTATTGTTATTCCTAGATATTTAATAGAATTTACTTTTATAATCCGATCATTGCAATCACAATTCATTCTGCAACATTTACTTTTATGAACTGTAAATTCATTAAATGTATCCTTAATGTTAGAAGAAAAGTGAATAAATTTCGTTTTATTAATATTTTCTGAAAATAAATTATTATCAAGCCAACACTTGATTATCTGCATATCTTCTTCAACTAACTTTTTTAAATGGGTCCAAGACTTAGCTTTAAGGAACAAAACCGTATCGTCTGCAAATGACATAGATGTCCGTGCAAGTTTTTTACAGTAAGAAAATCGTTTAAATACAGAATGAATAAAATAGGTCCCAAGGAAGTTCCTTGACCACAATTTACGACTTGAGGTGTGCTTACTTGATTATCATGCAGTGCTGGTTGCGTACGATCGTTCAAATACGTTCTAAAAAGGTTTAGGGCAATACCTCTAATTCCCAATCTTTCGAGTTTTCTCAATAATATAGCATGATTAACCGTGTCAAAAGCTTTTTTTCAAATCAAGGAAAACAGCTATTATCCGCAGAGTCGTCGACTGCAGAATAAGCTTTTTTGTAATTTGAGCTATTGCATCTTCCGTACTACGTCCTTCGATAAAACCATATTGAGAAGAAGACAACAATTTATTCTTAATCACGAAATGCATAAGTCGCTGTTGCGATATTGGCCTGAAATTATTGACATCATTAGTACTGTCAGATTTGAACAAAGGCAAAATAATTACTTTTTTTTTTAGTTCGGGTAGAAAGATTCCCTGTTAAAAAATATTATTTATTTATTTATTTATTCTGATGAGTTGAAAACGGGACATACCCAACACAACAACTACATTAAAATACAATATACAAAATTTAAAAAAAGTATAAGTAAAACAAGAAAAGAAAATTGATTGACTAACAATTAATAAAATGAAAAATTACATAAAAAAGAGAAAATAAATAAAAAATAATTAAAAAATGTTTTACAATGTGACAAATTAAGATTAAAATTAAATGCTTTAAATGTAAAATTAAGATAAACTAGGTATACAATTATGTAGGTCAGGGGTCGGCAACCTTTTTGTCAATAAGGGCGCAATATAAATTCAAATGTTATTGAGGGCGCATAAAAACGTAAAATATATAAACATTCGTGGTTCGCAAGGTCGTCTAATCTAGCGCTGATCGCTCAAGTCGAATCACCAATAGATGCGATGTGGATATTGGGCTCAGTATGTGTGTGTCTCGATAGCGAGGCCGCATAAAAATCTCACCGAGGGCGCCACGGTTGCCACGTGTTGCCGACCCCTGATGTTGGTAGTAGTAGACTATAAATATCTGTTTATATAAATCACGAAGGCGACGTTTCAATGTTTTTAAATTTGTTGAAAAAGGGTCTATTATCATCGGTGCATTATTTAAAGAGCTAGCAAGACGAAAGAGTAGTGAGTTTTGACCAAGGTTACTCCGAGCAAATGTCTGGTGAATTAAAAATTTAACTCGCAGGGTACGAATGGGCGCGTTTAGACTAATATTAGACAACAGCTCCATACAGTCAATTTTATTGACTAGTGTTTTAAAAATTGGGAGATATCAGTGCTTATTCGTCTGTCATAGAGACTCATCATGTTGAAATAGGCGCCTTGCGTTAGATACAATGTGCTGCAAATTGGATGACTTCTTACTAAATTCGAAATGAATTTCTTTTGTAATGATTCAAGCCTGTTAATGAATATGTGATATTGAGGATTCCATATCACGCTACAATAACTTAGGTGACTAAGCACAAAGGCATTATATAATTTAATAGAAGTTAAAGAGTCTTTGAATTTACTGCAAGTTCTGAATACAAAGCCTAAATTTTAATATGATTTTTTGATTATATAATTTGTATTAAAAATTAACTTTTTGTCAAAATATACTCCCAGATCTTTAATAGTTGTTACAATTGGGACTGGGTTAGCATAGTTATATTTAAATATAACTATGGATAGGCCAGGGCATAGATATTTGTATTTGTTCTTTTTTACCTCATCCTCATTTAAAATAATAAACCAGTGGCGAAGTGAGACCTCCGCTAGACTTGCCCTCCCATAAAAAAATAATAATAAAAAAATAAAAAAAGTTTTAGGTAAATCTTCAAAAATATATCAAATTATGTTCTCTACAAAATTTTGTCCAAAGTTTGGTTTACTAGTTACGAATTTTTAAAAATTTTAAAGTTTAATAACTTCCGGTTTCGGATTTTTATAAAAAACAATATAGACCGGGAGCTCATGACAGTTTTTGGTCTCCGATTTCATACAGCATGCCTTTTGGAAGAGAGAATATTTACCCTGTGACAACAAAAAAGGGATGGTACTAAACCCCTGCACGCTTTCCGGTCATAGGGAAAATTGCATTTCCACTTAAACACAAAATTTTTGTGCTTTTCTCTAATTTAATATTGCTTGCCCTTTTGTCAAAAGAAAGTTACAACAAATTTAAGGTCTTTTAAATATATGCATGCGATTCGGAGGGTCCCAAAGGGCTCAAACGGTCATGTGATCTTGTAATAAAAAAATATGATTTTCCGCGTTTTCATACAGCATGCCTATAATTAAAAGACTTTAAATTTGTTATAACTTTCTTTTGACAAAAGGGCAAGCAATATTAAATCAGAGAAAAACACAAAAATTTTGTGCAAGTGGAAATGCAATTTTCCCTATGACCGAAAAGCGTGCAGGGGTTTAGTACCATCCCTTTTTTGTTGTCACAGGGTAAATATTTTCTCCTCCAAAAGGCATGCTGAATGAAATCGGAGACCAAAAAAGTCATGAGCTCCCTGTCTAATAGGGTTCTTCCCAATTAATATGAGAATTTTTTAGTACCAGAATGAACTCTCTAAGTTAAACCGTTCTTGAGTTATCGTGTATACACACACACACACACACGCACGCACGCACACACGCACGCACGCACGCACGCACGCACGCACACACACACACACACACACACACACACACACACACACACACACACACACACACACACACACACACACACACACACACACACACACACACACACACACACACACACACACACACACACACACACACACACACACACACACACACACACACACACACACACTTGTGTCTTCTGATCCCCTTAAAAAAATGTTGAGTTCTGACCTCTCTAAAAAAATGTTGGCTCCTAACCCCCCCTAAAAGAAAGGTTCGCTTCTGACCACTCTAAAAAAAATTTGTCTTCTGATCCCCTTAAAAAAATGTTGAGTTCTGACCTCTCTAAAAAAATGTTGACTTCTAATCCCCCCTAAAAAAAATGTTGGCTTCTGACCACTCTAAAAAAAATTTGTCTTCTGATCCCCTTAAAAAAATGTTGAGTTCTGACCTCTCTAAAAAAATGTTGACTTCTAATCCCCCCCCCAAAAAATGGTTGGTTTCTGACCACTCTAAAAAAAATTTGTCTTCTGATCCCCTTAAAAAAATGTTGAGTTCTGACCTCTCTAAAAAAATGTTGACTTCTAATCCCCCCTAAAAAAAATGTTGGCTTCTGACCACTCTAAAAAAAATTTGTCTTCTGATCCCCTTAAAAAAATGTTGAGTTCTGACCTCTCTAAAAAAATGTTGACTTCTAATCCCCCCCAAAAAATTGTTGGTTTCTGACCACTCTAAAAAAAATTTGTCTTCTGATCCCCTTAAAAAAATGTTGAGTTCTGACCTCTCTAAAAAAATGTTGACTTCTAATCCCCCCCCCCCCAAAAATTGTTGGCTTCTGACCACTCTAAAAAAAATTTGTCTTCTGATCCCCTTAAAAAAATGTTGAGTTCTGACCTCTCTAAAAAAATGTTGACTTCTAATCCCCCCCAAAAAATTGTTGGTTTCTGACCACTCTAAAAAAAATTTGTCTTCTGATCCCCTTAAAAAAATGTTGAGTTCTGACCTCTCTAAAAAAATGTTGACTTCTAATCCCCCCCAAAAAATTGTTGGCTTCTGACCACTCTAAAAAAAATTTGTCTTCTGATCCCCTTAAAAAAATGTTGAGTTCTGACCTCTCTAAAAAAATGTTGACTTCTAATCCCCCCCCCCCCCCAAAAATTTATGGTTTCTGACCACTCTAAAAAAAATTTGTCTTCTGATCCCCTTAAAAAAATGTTGAGTTCTGACCTCTCTAAAAAAATGTTGACTTCTAATCTCCCCCCCAAAAAATTGTTGGCTTCTGACCACTCTAAAAAAAATTTGTCTTCTGATCCCCTTAAAAAAATGTTGAGTTCTGACCTCTCTAAAAAAATGTTGACTTCTAATCCCCCCCCCCCAAAAATTGTTGGTTTCTGACCACTCTAAAAAAAAATTGTCTTCTGATCCCCTTAAAAAAATGTTGAGTTCTGACCTCTCTAAAAAAATGTTGACTTCTAATCTCCCCCCCAAAAAATTGTTGGCTTCTGACCACTCTAAAAAAAATTTGTCTTCTGATCCCCTTAAAAAAATGTTGAGTTCTGACCTCTCTAAAAAAATGTTGACTTCTAATCCCCCCCCCCAAAAATTGTTGGTTTCTGACCACTCTAAAAAAAATTTGTCTTCTGATCCCCTTAAAAAAATGTTGAGTTCTGACCTCTCTAAAAAAATGTTGACTTCTAATCCCCCCCCAAAAAATTGTTGGCTTCTGACCACTCCAAAAAAAATTTGTCTTCTGATCCCCTTAAAAAAATGTTGAGTTCTGACCTCTTTAAAAAAATTTTGACTTCTAAGCCCCCCTTAAAAATATGTTGGCTTCTGACCACTCTAAAACAAATTTGTCTTCTGATCCCCTTAAAAAAAGTTGAGTTCTGACCTCTTAAAAAAATGTTGACTTCTAATCCCCCCTAAAAACCAGTGGCGAAGGGAAACCTCCGTTAGACTTGCCCTCCCAAAAAAAAAAAAAAAAAAATCTTCAAAAATACATAAATTATGTTCTATACAAATTTTTGTCCAAGGCTTGCTTTACTTGTTACGAATTAATTATCATGACCATGGAAACATTACATATAAATATGAAAAAATTGAGACTTGGAAAAATTTTAAATAATTTTACAAAATTTTTTCAAAATTTTTCGTTTTATCAAAAAACGTCTCAAATAAAAGTTATTAGTTATTGCATTTATAGTAACTTTTGTTCAATAAATTTTTTCGAAATATATTTCTGTTGCTAAATATTCGCAAAAATCTTAAAATCGACACGAGTAAACTCCCATTTCTATTCAAACGATCTTTATAAAAAACAATAGGGTTCTTCCCATTTAATAGGAGAATTTTTTAGTACCAAAACGAATTCTCTAAGTTGAACCGTTCTTGAGTTATCGTGTATACATACAGACACACACACAGACACACACACATACGGACGGCACTTCGAACATAGGTTTTTTGGATTCCCTGGACCGTGAAACCTGGTCATCAGTCAAAATTTCGACATCGAAAATTTTCGCGATTACAATACTTGCCCCTTATATATTAAGGTCGGGCAAGTAAAAATGTTGGCTTCTGACCACTCTAAAAAAAAATTGTCTTCTGATCCCCTTAAAAAAATGTTGAGTTCTGACCTCTCTAAAAAAATGTTGACTTCTAATCCCCCCCCCCCCCAAAAATTGTTGGTTTCTGACCACTCTAAAAAAAATTTGTCTTCTGATCCCCTTAAAAAAATGTTGAGTTCTGACCTCTCTAAAAAAATGTTGACTTCTAATCCCCCCTAAAAAAAATGTTGGCTTCTGACCACTCTAAAAAAATTTGTCTTCTGATCCCCTTAAAAAAATGTTGAGTTCTGACCTCTCTAAAAAAATGTTGACTTCTAATCCCCCCTAAAAAAAATGTTGGCTTCTGACCACTCTAAAAAAAATTTGGCTTCTGATCCCCTTAAAAAAATGTTGACATCTGACCCCCCCTAAAAAAATGTTGACTTGTCACCCCCCTTTAAAAAAAATGTTGGCTTCTGACCACTCTAAAAAAAAATTGTCTTCTGATCCCCTTAAAAAAAATGACTTCTGATCTCCTTAAAAAAATGTTGACATCTGACCCCCCCTAAAAAAATGTTGACTTGTCACCCCCCTTTAAAAAAAATGTTGGCTTCTAACCCCCCTAAAAAAAAGTTGTCTTTTGATCCCCTTCAAAAAATGTTAACTTCTGACCCTCCTAAAAAATGTTGACTTCTGACCCCTCCTAAAAAAATGTTGACTTATAACCCGCCCTAAAAAAAAATTTGGCTTCTGACCACTCTAAAAAAATTGTCTTCTGATCCCCTTAAAAAAATGTTGACTTCCGACCCCTCCTAAAAAAATTTTGACTTCTGACCCTCCTAAAAAATTTTGACTTCTGACCCCTCCTAAAAAAATGTTGACTTATAACCCCCCTAAAAAAAATTTTGGCTTCAGACCACTCTAAAAAAATTGTCTTCCGATCCCCTTAAAAAAATGTTGACTTCTGACACCCCCTAAAAAAATGTTGACTTAAACCCCCTTTAAAAAAAATTTTGGATTCTGACCACTCTAAAAAAAATTGTCTTCTGATCCCTCCTAAAAAAATGTTGACTTATAACCCCCCCTAAAAAAGAATTTTGGCTTCTGACCACTCTAAAAAAATTGTCTTCTGATCCCCTTAAAAAAATTTTGACTTCTGACCCTCCTAAAAAATGTTGACTTCTGACCCCTCCTAAAAAATGTTGACTTCTGACCCTCCTAAAAAATGTTGACTTCTGACCCCTCCTAAAAAAATGTTGACTTATAACCCCCCCTAAAAAAAAATTTTGGCTTCTGACCACTCTAAAAAAATTGTCTTCCGATCCCCTTAAAAAAATGTTGACTTCTGACACCCCCTAAAAAAATGTTGACTTCTAATCCCCCCCAAAAAATTGTTGGCTTCTGACCACTCTAAAAAAAATTTGTCTTCTGATCCCCTTAAAAAAATGTTGAGTTCTGACCTCTCTAAAAAAATGTTGACTTCTAATCCCCCCCCCCCCCAAAAATTGTTGGTTTCTGACCACTCTAAAAAAAAATTGTCTTCTGATCCCCTTAAAAAAATGTTGAGTTCTGACCTCTCTAAAAAAATGTTGACTTCTAATCCCCCACCAAAAAATTGTTGGTTTCTGACCACTCTAAAAAAAATTTGTCTTCTGATCCCCTTAAAAAAATGTTGAGTTCTGACCTCTCTAAAAAAATGTTGACTTCTAATCCCCCCCCAAAAAATTGTTGGCTTCTGACCACTCTAAAAAAAATTTGTCTTCTGATCCCCTTAAAAAAATGTTGAGTTCTGACCTCTCTAAAAAAATGTTGACTTCTAATCCCCCCCCCCCCCCCCCCAAAAATTGTTGGTTTCTGACCACTCTAAAAAAAATTTGTCTTCTGATCCCCTTAAAAAAATGTTGAGTTCTGACCTCTCTAAAAAAATGTTGACTTCTAATCCCCCCCAAAAAATTGTTGGTTTCTGACCACTCTAAAAAAAAATTGTCTTCTGATCCCCTTAAAAAAATGTTGAGTTCTGACCTCTCTAAAAAAATGTTGACTTCTAATCCCCCCTAAAAAAAATGTTGGCTTCTGACCACTCTAAAAAAATTTGTCTTCTGATCCCCTTAAAAAAATGTTGAGTTCTGACCTCTCTAAAAAAATGTTGACTTCTAATCCCCCCTAAAAAAAATGTTGGCTTCTGACCACTCTAAAAAAAATTTGGCTTCTGATCCCCTTAAAAAAATGTTGAGTTCTGACCTCTCTAAAAAAATGTTGACTTCTAATCCCCCCCAAAAAATTGTTGGTTTCTGACCACTCTAAAAAAAATTTGTCTTCTGATCCCCTTAAAAAAATGTTGAGTTCTGACCTCTCTAAAAAAATGTTGACTTCTAATCCCCCCTAAAAAAAATGTTGGCTTCTGACCACTCTAAAAAAATTTGTCTTCTGATCCCCTTAAAAAAATGTTGAGTTCTGACCTCTCTAAAAAAATGTTGACTTCTAATCCCCCCTAAAAAAAATGTTGGCTTCTGACCACTCTAAAAAAAATTTGGCTTCTGAAACCTTAAAAAAATGTTGACATCTGACCCCCCCTAAAAAAATGTTGACTTGTCACCCCCCTTTAAAAAAAATGTTGGCTTCTGACCACTCTAAAAAAAAATTGTCTTCTGATCCCCTTAAAAAAAATGACTTCTGATCTCCTTAAAAAAATGTTGACATCTGACCCCCCCTAAAAAAATGTTGACTTGTCACCCCCCTTTAAAAAAAATGTTGGCTTCTAACCCCCCTAAAAAAAAGTTGTCTTTTGATCCCCTTCAAAAAATGTTAACTTCTGACCCTCCTAAAAAATGTTGACTTCTGACCACTCCTAAAAAAATGTTGACTTATAACCCCCCCTAAAAAAAAATTTGGCTTCTGACCACTCTAAAAAAATTGTCTTCTGATCCCCTTAAAAAAATGTTGACTTCTGACCCCTCCTAAAAAAATTTTGACTTCTGACCCTCCTAAAAAATGTTGACTTCTGACCCCTCCTAAAAAAATGTTGACTTATAACCCCCCTAAAAAAAATTTTGGCTTCTGACCACTCTAAAAAAATTGTCTTCCGATCCCCTTAAAAAAATGTTGACTTCTGACACCCCCTAAAAAAATGTTGACTTAAACCCCCTTTAAAAAAAATTTTGGATTCTGACCACTCTAAAAAAAATTGTCTTCTGATCCCTCCTAAAAAAATGTTGACTTATAACCCCCCCTAAAAAAGAATTTTGGCTTCTGACCACTCTAAAAAAATTGTCTTCTGATCCCCTTAAAAAAATTTTGACTTCTGACCCTCCTAAAAAATGTTGACTTCTGACCCCTCCTAAAAAATGTTGACTTCTGACCCTCCTAAAAAATGTTGACTTCTGACCCCTCCTAAAAAAATGTTGACTTATAACCCCCCCTAAAAAAAAATTTTGGCTTCTGACCACTCTAAAAAAATTGTCTTCCGATCCCCTTAAAAAAATGTTGACTTCTGACACCCCCTAAAAAAATGTTGACTTAAACCACGTTTAAAAAAAATTTTGGATTCTGACCACTCTAAAAAAAATTGTCTTCTGATCCCTTTACAAAAATTTTGACTTCTGACCCCCTAGTAAAATTTTGTCTTCTGATCCCCTTAAAAAAATGTTGGCTTCTAACCACCGTAAAAAAATTTGCTTCTGACCCCCTAAAAAAATGTTGGCCTCTGACCTCCCTATAAAATGTTGACTGCTAACCCCCCTAAAAAAATGTTGACTTATAACCCCCCCTAAAAAAAAATGTTCGCTTCTGACCACTCTAAAAAAAATGTCTTCTGTTCCTCTTAAAAAAATGTTGGCTTCTGACCCCCTCCTCTAAAAAAATGATGACTTCTGACCCCCCCTAAAAAAATGTTGGCTTCTGATTCCCTAAAAAAGTTTGCTTCTGACCCTCCTAAAAAATATAGGCTTCAGGCTCCCCAAGAATATACAGACTATTTTAAACGATTAGGTGGAACTAACCGGAATTTTCATTTTTATAAGTTGTAATTAGTTATTTTTTTATATATTGAAGTTGGATTTTCCTGAACAAAATGATCAAAAGCTTCAATCAATCGGTAAAAGTAAATAGAATTGAAAATCTAGTTCCGTCTAAACCAAAGGAACAGACTCTATTATGTACATTGTTTTGCTAGTCATTCATATGTACAGTGTCCATCATAATACACACTTTTAATTATTTTCAATTTATTGGTGATTTCCATTCAACTGACTCAGAAGTAGCTGTAAGATTTCTTGACGCCGGCTGGCGTAGCGCAGTGGTAACACAGATGCCCTTCGTTGCTAAGGTCTCGGGTTCGAATCCCGTTAAGACATGGATTTTCAATATGCAATAATTAGAATTGTCCTCGCAATTGCCAAAGTAACAAATACAAAAAAAGAAGATTTCTTGACGAGGCGACTTACTGCCATCAGTTGTTTTAACGAAACGAACAAAATCTAGTAACCACAGATTATAAAAATAAAGAAGATAGCGGTCTCTCCCGTTACGGCCACGGTGGTTCGAGTTGATAGGGAAAATTGGAAACACGGACAAGAGAGACAGATATACAAAAAGACAGTCTGTCTCACAAGATAGCCTGCGATGCGCAGTTGTCGTTCATTAGCTCGCCCGATTAAGTTAGGCTGCGGTTACAGTGGAAGCGTGTTCGCGCGAACAATAAGTCGCGCATACTCGCCCGCATTCGCGCGACTGATTCAAGCGTGTAGAAATACACAGGTTTAGTTACTGTAGAAGCTTATCAATCGCGCGAACTACGCTCGTACTCGCCCGCATTCGAGCGACTAATTCAAGCGTGTAGAAGTACACATCTTTATGTTGTAAATCGCCCGAATAGCTGAATTCAAAATTGTTTGTTTTGTTCGCGCGAGTATGTGTTCTACCTACAGTTCTTATCTCCGTACAGTCCACTTGTTTTACTTGCATTGTGGTACAGTCTGTGTACATAAAATGAATATTGAGAAATTAATATTTTTAGTTTAAAAATGTAAAACTTACCATTGATCAATCACGTAAATTATGGGATGAAGTGGCGACTGAATTAAAAGTTAGCGATAAGGAGAAATATTTAATTTTTCCAGGTTCTAAACATAATAAAAAACAAAACAAAATATGAATGATTTACACCAGTGGTTCTCAAAAGGTGGTACGCGTATCACTAGTGGTACCTGAAAGAAGACTTGGTGGTACGTGAATAACAGTGACGTACAGTCTGTTCCAAACGGTTAAGCGGAACTAAATTTTGCAATCTAGTTACTTTCATCGTTTAAATCGTGCTTTTCGACCGTTTTGTTAAAGCTTTGTAAATCATACTTACAATAAACATTTTTTGGTTAAGGTTAATATTATTTTAAAATGTGATTTTCTTTATATTTTGATTTTTTGTGTCATCCCAGCAAACATTTTTATACGGGCCAGTACTGGTAAAGCACATACTCCCCGGCATTGAAAGTAATGGGCCAGTACCCCGGTGTCCCCGTGGCCGTTACTGGCCCATTGATGTATCAGTTGCCGGCCCAGCAACGGTAAAGTGCAAAATAATCGCATTAGTTGCAAGATTTATTTCTGATGGTTTTAAGTAAAAAGTATGAGTGAAGAAGAGTGCTTATAAAATGCTGGTAAAGTACTTCGTATAGGCGGAATGCGAAATACAAATGTGAAGTACATTATTAATACTGGCGTTGCACTTTCTTTTGGTGCCAGTAATTTACTATCATAAAAGCAGTTTGCCAGCATTCGGCCGTTAGTTGAATGTTTGCTGGGATTCTTAATACAAATTTCCCATTTATTTATTTTTTTGTCATTAAAATAAGTAAAAAAAAAAATTTAATTTTGACATATGTCATTCGTTTCCATGGTTTCATTGTTGGAATTTTAAATTTTGACATTCCAACGTGAAAAATGAAATAACCCAAGCAAGGTCCCTTATCTTGACAACCTAAAAGAACGAAATTCCCATTTGGTTCCGCTTAACCGTTTGGAACAGACTGTATTTTTTTAATTAATGTAATGAAGAAAAAAAAATATATATAAAATTAATCAAAGGTGAATTGTGTCAAATTAACCTGCTTTATAATGCAAACATTCTTGATATTTTTTATATTACTAAGAAATTGGAGCATTATAGGCTATTCCAAACGTTTAGGCGGAACTAGATTTTGCAATCTAGTTCCTTTCATCGTTTGAATTGTACTTTTTGGCCGTTTTGTTTAAGGTTTGTAATTCATACTTATCATTTTAAAATGTCAGTTTTTGTGGCATTCTTAATACAAATATCCCATTTATTTATTTTTTTGTCATTAAAATAACTGCTAGAACTAAACACCATCTATCTAGTCGCTCGTATACGCGCGAATATGCCCGTTTACGCGCTAATACGCCCGAACTGTACTTCGGGCGAACACGCTTCCACTGTAACCGTAGCCTTACGCTCTACGACATAGCGCCGTCTCATACTACCTTCTATTGCCAATACATAAGCCAGACAGAGTGAAAAGCGATTTATTTTTATTATAGCTTCGTCAGCTGTTGGTAATAGTTAGTTTTATTTGTTGTGTGGTTTATAACCTAAGTTTTCACATGACGTTTTGTCATAATATCTGTCATTTCGTGGAGTTAGGGGGTTTAAGTTAGCGTGTTAAAGTTCTTTATTTAGTGTGTAATTAATTATTAGGTTTATTTATACAGTCTGTTCCAAACGGTTAAGCGGAACTAAATGGGAATTTAGTTCTTTTAGGTTGTCACGAGAAGGGACCTAGCTTGGGTTATTTAATTTTTTACGTTGGGATGTCAGAATTTAAAATTCCAACAATGAAACCATGGAAACGAATGACATATGTCAAAATTAAATACTTTTTTTAGATATTTTAATGACAAAAAAATAAATAGAAAGTAATTTAACGTCCAAATTTTGAATATAGGTAGAAGTGGAAAATAATTTCACTCAGCTTTTTGGACAAGAAGCGTTTATTTTAACAAAACACAACGTTTCGCCAACAACATTGTTGGCTTCTTCAGGTGCTATAACAATAACATCATGATAGAAAACAATATTGTGCAATTAATAACAAAATTTACCTATGTTAGTTAAACGTAGTCATAACAGACTGTACATCAATCATCTCCAAGGATGGTGAAATTGCAGAATACATAGATATTATGTGTACTTGAAGGTAACAAAACATAGGAAAAACCAGGAGTAAAATTTAAATTAAATTTAGAAATATAGTGATCCAAAAATTAGAAACTATTGTTTGAATTTAACAGTGCAACTGAGACAAATAAACCATATAATTGTCCAACATTAACTTATATAATAATATAATGAAAACAAGTTTTATCGCTGCATCAATATGACAGGCTGCGACACTACCCCCCCTAACTACTTGGTACGCACAAATCGACAGAGTTGACAGTGTCCCACCCTGTACAACATAACGCAACGATAACCCCCGCAATCATGAAATTTTCACTATCAACTAAGTTGAAAGAACCAGAATGATTAATTGAGATCTGGAGCAATCATACAATTCGACGTACCAATCTCTCAAAACAGTGGTACGTACAAAGTAATGAGATAAAGGTACCTCAAACGGTATATCAAGTCCAAACCCCAAAAAAAACACTTAAGGATCCTTACATCCAATATTTAAGTACAATATGAAATTGCAAAAATAATAAATTTTAAACCGGTACAAACACCGGGAAGCCCTAACAGTAACAGTTGGAAACCCAGGAAGATATAGAGTATTGGATCTTAATACATTCCGACGTACTCAATCCCCAAAATCGATGGTACGCACAAGGATCTTGTGGAGAGAGTACCCCAAACTGTATATTGGACCCAAGCGCTCTACTTATCCGGAGAATCCAGACCGAACTGCCTGTTGTCTGGCAGTTCGGTTCTTTCAACTTAGTTGATAGTAGTGAAAATTTCATGACAGGGTGGGACACTGTCAACTCTGTCGATTTGTGCGTACCAAGTAGTTAGGGGGGGTAGTGTCGCAGCCTGTCATATTGATGCAGCGATAAAACTTGTTTTCATTATATTATTATATAAGTTAATGTTGGACAATTATATGGTTTATTTGTCTCAGTTGCACTGTTAAATTCAAACAATAGTTTCTAATTTTTGGATCACTATATTTCTAAATTTAATTTAAATTTTACTCCTGGTTTTTCCTATGTTTTGTTACCTTCAAGTACACATAATATCTATGTATTCTGCAATTTCACCATCCTTGGAGATGATTGATGTACAGTCTGTTATGACTACGTTTAACTAACATAGGTAAATTTTGTTATTAATTGCACAATATTGTTTTCTATCATGATGTTATTGTTATAGCACCTGAAGAAGCCAACAATGTTGTTGGCGAAACGTTGTGTTTTGTTAAAATAAACGCTTCTTGTCCAAAAAGCTGAGTGAAATTATTTTCCACTTCTACCTATAAAAAAATAAATGGGAAATTTGTATTAAGAATGACACAAAAAATCAAAATATAAAGAAAATTACATTTTAAAATGATATTAACCTTAATCAAAAAATGTTTATTGTAAGTATGATTTACAAAGCTTAAACAAAACGGCCGAAAGGCACGATTTAAACGATGAAAGTAACTAGATTGCAAAATCTAGTTCCGCTTAACCGTTTGGAACAGACTGTATGTTATCATATTTCAGACTGAAATTATAAAAATTATATTTATTCTCAAATAAATATATTTTCCAACTGTCAACTGTCAAATATTATAAAAGGTGCCACTTCAGAATTACCGCCTTAAGATGACATTATAAATATGCAACACAAAAAAATAAGTTTGAATATATAATAATATAATCTGTCTCAATTTGTAATACGAAACTAGATCTGGTTACTTTAGTGACTGTTGTGGTGTAAACAGACTTTGGCGTATCCGTGTGAACCAATACTATGATAATATTATAAATGTATTGTCCATGTACAACATAAACCAGTGGCGAAGGGAGACCTCAGCTATACTTGCCCTCCCATAAAAAAAAAAAAAATAAAAAAAATACATAATTTGTTTTTTTTTTTAATTTAAAAAAGTATTTATATATATACAATTTTTTGTCCAAGGCTTGGTTTACTAGTTACGAATTTTTTTAAATTTTAAAGTTTAATAACTTCCGTTTTCGGTTTCGGATTTTAATAAAAAACAATAGGGTTCTTCCCAATTATTAGGAGAATTTTCTAGTACCAGAACGAACTTTTTAAGTTAAACCGTTTTTCAGTTATCGTGTACACACACACACACACACACACACACACACACACACACACACACACACACACACACACACACACACACACACACACACACACACACACACACACACACACACACACACACACACACACACACACACACACACACACACACACACACACAGACACAGACACAGACACAGACACAGACACAGACACAGACACAGACACAGACACAGACACAGACACAGACACAGACACAGACACAGACACAGACACAGACACAGACACAGACACAGACACAGACACAGACACAGACACAGACACAGACACAGACACAGACACAGACACAGACACAGACACAGACACAGACACAGACACAGACACAGACACAGACACAGACACAGACACAGACACAGACACAGACACAGACACAGACACAGACACAGACACAGACACAGACACAGACACAGACACAGACACAGACACAGACACAGACACAGACACAGACACAGACACATACGGACGGCACTTCGAAAATAGGTTTTTTGGATTCCCTGGACCATGAAACGTGGTCATCCGTCAAAATCTCGACATCGAAAATTTTCGCGATTACAATACTTGCCCCTTATATATTAAGGTCGGGCAAGTAAAAATGAACTTTTCCTGTTAGTTCCGTATTACAAAATGAGACAGATAATAATACATTATAATTTTGTTAAAAAACAGGAAGAAAAATAAATACATTTTAATTTATCAAGAACATTACCAAGCAAAATGTCCATAGATTATCCATAATTCGGTAGATGAAATGTTATAATAATCTGTCTGACAACATGTCGCACCGACCCATTGATCCACTATATTTTTAAGACACAAGACTTAAGTAGCATGTTATTAATGTTGCTGAAAAGCATGAATCGCCAGTCGTTGAATTACATTCCACATTATGGGTTTTGCTATTAGCGCAGTCTCTGCATTGGTAACAACGAATCGAAAATGTTTATTTCGTTGGTAAAGGCGCCTATAGATGGTATGCCAGTGTTCGCCAACGCTAGTTCTGACGCTGGCCGTAACATGTAGCACTGGCGGACCCTTGTACATGCGTACCATATGGCGCATCTACATTGAGGCAACCTGGTAGCAAACGACAAGTCTGCCGAGACCGTCAGACCATGTCGCATTGACAAGCTAGTGTCTACACCAACACTGGGATAGTGCTGCTGTTTATTGTTGCGAGATGTCAGTTTACTGAATAACTATATTATAATATACTATTTTATAACAAATTTTAATTCCATAACAAAAACATAACCTTACTTAATTATGTTTATCATTATTTCTCATACTCTATTTTATCAAAACTTACATTTACTCACTTACCTTAAATAAATTTAAGTTTAATAATTTTAGTTGATACAGCAACGCTTACAACACTAGTTAATTTAAAAAACAAATACTTCTATAATAACAACTATCAAATATCAAAATGGCGAACATGTAGCTTTCCGAAGTGGTAGCGTGTCGCACGAAAACTCTTTGATGTTTACCGCCAAGTAACGGGAACGAGCAACATTGGTAGCATGCGACATGTCGAACGGTCGCACGCCACCATGTTGCCTCGATGTAGACACGCCTATACAGACGATGTGTCGATGAAGCGCCAGTGCTGGCCAAGTACAAAAATAGCGAACATGGGCCAACGTTTATAAAATGGCATCTGACCTGAATGATTATAACCTTCCTTTTTAGCACAACACTCTCGACTGATGTGATGACAAGTGTGTGCGCGTCGTGTTTACGGTGCTAACATACATATACAAGTCTGCACCGATGTTGGTCAAATTTCTTTGACTTGTGATAAGAATACCGCCTCGGAAGCGAACGTCGGCCAGCGCCAGGCCCAGCTTACGTTGGCTGTGACATACACACGATCCGCGGAGCTAGACAAGTATAAATATTGGCCGTGACTTGCCACGCCATCTGTAGGCGCCTTAAGACGAATATAAATATAATCTTCAAGTATACTTTCATTATTAATGCAACAATTAGAAATATTCAGAACTTTTCGGTTTTTCACCAGATTTTTAATACTTTAAACAAACAATAATTTCCTTGCAGTTTTTATAATTTATATAACTTTTTATAATCTGTCTCAATTTGTAATACGAAACTAGATCTGGTTACTTTAGTGACTGTTGTGGTGTAAATAGACTTTTGTAGAATCATGTGAACTTGTAAATCTGGCTTTTAAAAGTATGGTTAAGATTCATCATATTGAGGTTATTACTAAATTGACATGTCAAAATTGTGATTGACATGTCAAATATTTTGAATGTATATATTAATATTTATTTCATCAAACTTTCAATTATTACTCGTATAATACACTCTGTTCCAAACGGTTAAGCGGAATTAAATGGGAATTTAGTTCTTTTAGGTTGTCCCGAGAAGGGACCTTACTTGGGTTATTTCATTTTTCACGTTGGGATGTCAAAATTGAAAATTCCAACAATGAAAAATTATGTCAAAATTAAATATATTTTTTTAATATTTTAATGACAAAAAAATAAATAAATGGGAAATTTGTATTAAGAAAGACACAAAAAATCAAAATATAAAGAAAATGATATTAACCTTAACCAAAAAATGTTTATTGTAAGTATGATTTACAAAGCTTAAACAAAACGGCCGAAAGGCACGATTTAAACGATGAAAGTAACCAGATTGCAAAATCTAGTTCCGCTTAACCGTTTGGAACAAACTGTAGTAAAAAAATATTACGATTATCAATGAAATATCGTGATAAAATATAAAAAACAAAAATACGTATTATATAATAATAATTTATTATTTTATTGTGCTGTCCTTAAAATCTCATTCTTGTTTTGCAAAATTTAATAACATATTTAAACAATATTCATTTTTTGAATATAAATCCCAAATTTTTCTCTGCAAATCTTTCCGAAACATGTATTCTGTGGTTCTATCTGTTTTCTTATTATTACCTCTTCCCATGTTCGTCGGTCTTAAATTTTCTGCACCTCCATTTAAAATTTTGGTATAACCAGGGAATAGTTGCTACACAACTGCGCATGCGTCACACCGCGTTACATCGCACATGTTTTGTTTTACATACGATGGTTCTAAACAGGTGGCATTATTATGTTAGCGCGAGTTTCTTGAAACATATAGTGTTTTGTCATTAAACTAGAAGATGGGTAGGTCGCTTCGCTCGGCTTTTTCTAACCAAACACTTACTAACCTAACCTAACCTAAGATAGTGTTTTGTCATTAAACTAGAAGATGGATAGCTCGCACCATTGTTTTACAGTCACTGATAATCCTTGAATTATTTAGTAATGTGCTGCCATCTACAAAGAAATTTTGTAACGTTGTAGAAGTCTAATCCCTGGTTTAGCCAAAATTTTTCTTACTTCTCCTTCAGAAATCTAAAGAAATTGAAATGGGTAAATTATTTTATATTTCACAATAAAAAGGACACCAAGATTTACTGAAAAAATATCTGCCACAAGGTCTATAATTTCGCTTCTTTTTAATTTTGTTTCATTTTTTTCTAAAAGTTTTCCATAAGCCGGAAAAGACGGAATCAGACCATCTCCCACTGAAAATTGAAATAAACTCTGAAAGACATGAAGAAACTAAAAACGAAGAAGTAGTACGCATAAACGGGACTGAAGAAGGTATAGCAAAATATAAAACGGTACTGAGGGGAGTGCAGTTCCTAGAAAATGACCCAGACGAGGCTGTAGAGGAATTAGTAAAGAAGAACCACGACGATTTGCCGACAAGACCAATTAAAAGAAAAAGTTTTAAGATAAAGTACAACAAATGGTGGTGCAAAGAATGCCGAGAAAAAAAAAATTAGTAAAAAGTCTACTCACACAATGGCGCAATGGTAAGGCAAGAAAGGAGGAATACTTTGGGGAAAGAAAAAAGTATAGAGAGTTGTGTAGCAAAGAAAAAAAAAAATAGCTAGAGCAAGAAAGAGAACAAGAAAAAATAAAAAATATAAGTAACGAAACAGATGTAAGGAAATATATGAGTTCGGAAAAGAAAAAAGAAACGCACATCAGTAAAAATACATCTATGGATTAATGGGTTCGTATGAATTACTTAAATTAATAAATGCAATTGGTCTATATAATCTAGAAAAATTACCGAAACGACACAAGAGGTTTCCGAAACATCGTTTACTTCAACACTTAAACACGTAACATTCACACTCACATAACATTATCACATATTTCTCAACTTCTGTTAGGTTTTTTTTAAATTTTCCTAGAATTAAACAATATCACTCTAATATCTGATAACCAATACATGCAACATTTTCAAATACAGATTATGTTACTTTTGTAACGAGTGCTGTGTACTAACCATGTAATTTTATGTATTTTAATTATTTACCGAATAAACTTATTTATATATATGGATACCTGGAAACAACACTTCATGCAGCAGCTAAACGGCACAGACAAGAAGAGCTCACAAAAAATGATAAGCGAAGAACGAGAGGAGCAGACTCCAGAAATAGTAAAAGAAGATGTATTACGGCAAATCAGAAGAATAAATAGAAGAAAAGCTGCGGGGGAAGATAAAATTCAAATTGAGGCCTGGATTCATGCAACAGAAAACTTGATAGATAAGCTAACAGAAATAATCAATAAGGTGTGGAAAGGCAAAGGATTCCCTCAAAGATGGAGGAAAGGTATTATTCGCCCAATACATAAAAAAGGAGATCGCGACGACACTAATAATTACAGGGGTATAACCCTATTAAGATGCTTATAAGATGTATGCAATGATTTTAGAAGAAAAATTAACAGCTGAGGCTGATTAACACGAGAGCTCGTACAAGATAATCAGGCAGGTTTTAAAAAAGGAAGTGGTACTTTGGATAATATTTATGTTTTAAACTACGTCATACAACAAGAAATCAATAAGAAGAAGGGAAATTTATATGCAATATTTACCGATTTAAGAGGTGCTTTCGATGCAGTGAACAGGTTAAAAATGATACAGAAACTCCAGAAACTTAAAATAAACACCAACCTTATTAACAGAATTGCGGAAATATACGAGGAGACATCAAATTCAGTCAGAATAGATGGGGATCAAAGTGAAGAATTCTGGACATGGCAAGGGCCCCGACAGGGCTGTCCTCTAAGTCTGATCTTATTCGCTATGTATCTATCTGATATTAAAACCTACTTCAGCAGAGGACAGACAGGTGGCATAGTATTGGGAAGAAAGAAATTCTGGACGCTATCATACGCACATGACCTAGTAATAGTGGCAAAAAGCAAGGAAGAAATGACCTGGATTGTAAAAAGATTGGAGAAATACTTGGAGAAAAAAGAAATGATATTAAATACTGAAAAGACAAAAATTATAAGATTTTCACAAGCAAGGGATAGAGAACCGGATGAAAAATGGTTTTGGCACGGAGTAAAACTAGAAAAGGTAGAAACATTTTAATATTTGGGATATACTTTTCAAAAGAACGGACAAGAACAGGAACATATCAAGGAACTAACAAGAAAGGCAAATATAGCCCTCGCACAAGTTTGGGGAATTGGGGAAAGAAATTTTAAAAGTAACTTCAAGTTAAGATATCTGCTCTTTGACAAATTAATTCTTAGCATCATGCTATATGTAGCTGAAATATGGGGCTGGAGAGAACAAGAAAGGGTAGAAAGAGTACAATATAAATATATAGAAGAGCTGTCAGCTACGAAGAAAATATAAGACTGACTCCTTGGAAGAAACTTGTACTCGATAGCTGGCAAGAAATGCAAAGAAAAGAAGAAGCAAACAAAAACGCGCGAGTTTCTACGAAACGAAGGGCTACTCGCTGATGGAAGTGTAAAACAGACGAAGACAAGGAAATAACATGCTGGAGTAAATAACTTTAAGGGAAAAAGATTACCAAATACAGACCAGAAGGGAACTAACCCACAACTCCAACTACAATAAAAGATACAAGTTTTTAGTATCCATGGAAACGACAGAATACCTAAGGAAAAATGATAAAAATACAAAGATGATAGCTAGGTATAGAGTAGGAAATGAAGAAAATGGAAATATATACTGGAAACAAGACCAAGAGAACAAGTGGAGAATATGTGAAAGAGGAGAAGAAACATTGGAACACCTGATAAGAGACTGCACAGAGGACTTAAGGAACTCCAAATTAGCTGTACAGATGCTCAGTGATTTAAGACCCGACACAAGGTGGATGGAACTGGTGAAGAAGAAAAGAGGAGAAAAAACCTGAAATAGAATTATCTCTTTGTTGTGTATTGCTTTATTTATTTATTTATTTATTTATTTATATTTATTTATATTTATTTGGCCACACCAACAAGACACAAGTTCCCAATAATAGGGTGGCACTATTTACATAAATTACAATTATTAAATAAATTTAACTAACATAAATAGTAAATACGTATGTATAGTAATACAAAACTTTTTACAATATTCTTGCCCAAAGGGCAGTTATAAGTGAATCCTTACAGTAGTAAATAAAGAAAAAAGAAAAAGAGAGCTTGGTAGACGTTACAAACAACGAAGAGCCAATTTTTTAAATGTTGATATATTAGTACTGAATAGGTCAGGAAAGTTGAGGTTGCAATGATATGAGTTATATAATTCGGATAAACGAGAAACGAGTGAATTCGAAGCATAGTTTGTGCTTTCGTAGGAAACTAGGAGGAAATTATTATTTCTAAAGTGGTAGGAAGGAATTCTGATGGAAAAGAAATCGAGCAATGGGGAACAGTCAATGATATTATTAAAAATTTTATAAACAATTGACAAGTCGTTTATTTATGTTATATATTTATGTTATATGTTGGAATTAATAATTTTTTGTTTTGTTTGTAAAAGGTTACACATAGTAGATGAAATGTGAAATAGTTTATGTAGATTTTAATCCGAAAGGAAAAAATAAAAACTTTACTACTTCCAGAGATATAAAACTGGGGGCGAAAGGGTTAATGCACTTTTTAATAATATATATATTTGGGGAGCTATGGGAATAGCTACCTATAAACGAAGTATCTCACTTATTATTTACTTAATATCTAAAATATATTAGTACTATGTAAATATAATTTCATAGCATTAATTTTCATTGGCTCCATTTTTATTCGTACTGTACCTTAATGCCATTATTCAGTATGCTTTTAACAACTATAGTGGAGGAGTAAATATACGATTTCGTTTTGATGGAGCCTTACTGAATCTCTACCGTTTCAGTTCAAAGTGCAAGAGTATAAATGGGACATTAAACGATCATTTATATGCAGATGATTGTGTGCTCTTCCACTCAACAACAGCTGGATTACAGGCTGCGCTAAATTTGTTAACAGCAGCCGCTACAAACTTTGGCTTAAGCATTAATTTAGAAAAAACTGTCACCCTGTCACATAACAGTCATAGCAACATCCCTCACATTTTCAACATAAACGGCAGAGACGTAATTGATGTAACGTCTTTCAAGTATCTAGGTAGCATATTATCCTGTAACAGTTCGTTTGCCAGGCCTTCGGTGCTCTAAGAAGATCTATATGGAGCTGCTGAGATTTACAGCTTAAAACAAAGATAATGATGTACAAAGCAGCTGTACTCCCTGCACTTCTCTACAGCAGCTCTCAGAAAGAGTACCAGCCTGTCCATGAGTGCTCTGTCGTCACCTAAAGCAACTGACAGGTCATAAGCACAGGCCTAACCTCTCCCTAACATCCTCAAACTGTACACACTCAGTTAAAATGTGTAACACAGGCAAATCTGTGTTACACGTCTTACATATAGGGGACTCTTCTCCTCGAAGAAGGTGTCCATGGGTCCACCAACTGTGGCCTATACTAAGGCGTGTGATGGCGGTTTCCTCCCTGCGGCTGATCCTGCAGGAAGAATCCCATGGTTTAACGTCTCTCTTAATCTGTCTCAACTTAACGTCCTATTGCTGCTCCACTCATGCTGCCACCTGGCTAAAACCAGATGTTTCAGACGTCTCTTTGCGTCATCTGCAAATATGAAACTTACATCAATCACAGGCCTGTGGGAGGTGGCTTTTGCAGCTACATCAGGTGGATTTTGCAGCAACATGTCCCTGTATCCAAAACAGCTCTACCCTCACATTCTGAGCATTCAGATTGTGTAGTAGCAACCGGATCTTTAGTACAAGAGGATGCACTGGATCTGGATCTTGGATATTGTTCAGAGCGCTCAGCGAATCCGTCAAGATAACACTTGACCGACTTTGCTCTTACGAATAAAAACCCAGGGCCTTGTATGTAGCATACAGCTCAGTAGGGGACACACTCTTTTTGGAGTGCAGACGGTTTTGGAGTCCATCTGCGGGAAGAATATTTGCGTTACAAAGACGTGCAATACGTGTAATTGCAGGTTGTTCATACACACAAGACTGTCGAAACAACTTTGTAAATTTAAAAATTTTGACATTCCCGTCTCTTTATATATACCACTGTTTAGTCTGCGCATATAAAAAAATGAATGTTTTAAAAACACATGATGCTGTGTATAGTTACAACACACGGAACAAAACGAATATATATATCCAAATTATTTAAGACTTGATGCGTCTAGACACAGCACCAACTATTATTGTATAAAATTTATGAACTCTATCCCAGCAAGTTTAAAATCTCTAAACTACTCCAAATTCACCTTAAAAATAAAAAAATATTATCTGAAAACCCGATTTATACTTTTGCTGAATTTACGGAAATTAACTCACCATATAAATTATTGTTTTATTTATAATATAGTTTTATGCATAAGATGTCAACTGTAACTAATTTCTTTAATATTTAATTATATATGCATGTATGACTGACTGTAAACAATACAATTGTAACACCGTCAATAAATATTAATATTAATATTATTATTTTTATTATTATTATTATTATTATTACTGAAACTGTTGGCGTGGATTCAAAACAACGATCGCACACCCAACCTTGATTCCGGATTTTGATCCCTCAGTAAAAATGACAGTATTCTCGAACCTAGGGACCAGTGTTCATTGTAACTCATGTTGGTATTCGATAGGCAACGTAATATCTTTATCAAACTTAGATAATGTGAGATTCACAAGCGGGCGCGGTAGCGTCTATGGTAGGGTGACCATTCGTCCCGCATTTTGATTTGGTGTCCCCAGGGCCGAATTTAGCTCTGTACTTATATTTGGCAGGTGAAGACCTTTTTTTGCTCTTTACTTATATTTGGGAGGTGAGGACCTTTTTTTTTGTTTGCTCTTCACTTATATTTCGGAAGTGACGACCTTTTTTTTGCTCCGTCCCGCATTGCCGTCTCCAAGAAAATGGTCACCATAGTCTATGGTGGAACAGCACACAAAACGAAACTTGCCATTTCGAGCATATTAATCTTAGTCAAAATATCGACCAGACCAAAAGGCCTACTGGCTCTTAGTTTTCTGTCATAAGTCTCTGTATGCCTATTTTGTAGAATAGGGTCATACGCGGGATGATCTGGAATGCAGCCATATATCGCAGGAATAGAATTTTACGAAGATTGTACAATGACGGTTCGCCTGCTTCACACAGCAGGCTTGGTATTAGGCTGGTATGAAATGCGCCTGTGGCCGATTTAACAGTAGTGGTTCCCAAACTTATTTGGCATACAAACCCCTTTTCAGAAAAAAAAAAAAATGAATCAGCGCCTCCTGGAAATCTACATTCTTTAAATACGTTCTAAAATATAGTACAGAAAGATGTTATAAATAAGACACCTTGAAGCTTGATGAATTAAAAATTATTTATTAAAATCATATTCTCAACTAATGAGAAGGATGAACCTGGGGCGCTGCTATCAATATATCAATCCTCGGCTCTATTTTTGTCAGCAGTATTCTTAAATCACCGCGATTAGCTATTTGCAGTCAGTTTCTTTTTTTTTTTTTTGTTAATAGAATTGTGACCGCACTGAACCCACGTTCCACTAAATATGATGAAGAAAATGCAATTAACAAGCTGTAGGAATCTGCTTTTGTAGCCAGAACTGTTGGTAGCCGTCTTTGAATTAAAATTTCAATTCGTAATTTGTTGTTACTTCCATCAGTTCTTCTTGTAATTTTGGAGTGTTTGCATTTGAAAAAGGATCCAAAACCCAATCGGGTATGTTGATTTTAAAAATATCTTCAAATCATTGGTTGAAGTCAGAATGGAGAGCATCCAAGTGCTGACAATAGGTAAGCAAGTCTTTACCATTTTCAATGCCCTCTTAACGCACCGAAGCTACTATCACCCCCCTGGATCGTTCCAGCGCCCCCCAGGGGGCGGTATCACCCACTTTGAGAATCACTGTCTTATACCCTTTTCACACTAGATCTTTAAGATCGGATGTTTAAGTGAATGGATCTTTAAACGCTAATGTGAAACTCGTCTAAACACGACCGATGTTTAAGACAGAGATCTGCGTCTTAAACTTCGCCCGCATTGCCAACTTAATTCCCATTATAAAATAATACTCCTTGAATTTGTGCTTCTCTTCTTTTATCTATGTTCAGCTGTTATCATTTTATATATCGAGGTTATGAGAAGATTGTTTGCGTTATTATTTAAATAAATATAAAAAATAAACTTCTCCTAACCTCGATATACAAAATAATGACAGAATAAATTCAAACGATATGAAATTATGTTGGCAATACATACTAGCTTTACATGGAGATTTCTTCTTCAAATTAAACATCAAGTGTGAAAACAAACCGATATTAAACATCGATGAAGTTTAAGTTCAATCGTCTTAAAGATCTAGTGTGAAAAGGGTATAAGACTTACCATCAGTTGGCCACCCGCTGAGCTCGAACAACCCTGCACAGTACGGGCTTAATATTTAAACCCTTAATATAATAAAATAGACAATGTACACTTATACAAAGTTTGTCTGAGATCTATTCCTTGGTTTAAATTTGAAGTGCAGTTCTAAACAAGTTTCAATGCACATATTTTGGTATTTGAGTATATTTGCAAATTAAATATGATATTCAGTAATTATTAGTTGATTAGTAACCCTATGTATATATATATATATATATATATATATATATATATATATATATATATATATATATATATATATATATATATATATATATATATATATATATTTTCTTTTTTACTTACACTCGCCACATGAAACAATTCGCTTCTTAAAGCACTTTCCGGAAAATATATATTTTCTTTATTCAACCACTCTTTTAATTTAGTTTTCGTCCAAGCCGACGTAGGTTGTGGTTTTAATATTCTGCTATGGTACGACGCATTATCCATAACGATTATGCAGCGTTCTCTTAAGTTTGGCAAAATCTTATTTTTTAGCCATTTTTCAAAATTTTCCGCATTCATGCTATCATGGTAATCGGCGGATTTATTTTTAGTGGAAAAAATTAGGCTGCCTTCGTCTATAAAACCATCTTCGGTACCGGCATGTACAACAATGTATCTTTTCCGATTTTGTTTTTTTAACACTGTCAACTGAATCGTCTTGCCAAGAGCTTCTAATCGCTCCTTTAGAGAAAACCCATGTTTCATCCAGGAAAACGAATTTATATTTTTCTTGCGGAGGTAAGTTTAAATTATCCAGATAAGTTCTTAAAAACTGAATTCTTTTGTGTTTTATGCATTGTTTTTCGCATAATGCACGTCTGTTGTTATCTTTTACAAATTTAAATCCAATGCACTCCAGAAGTTTTGCTAAACTACTGCGACCAATAGTCGTAATGTTTTTTTGTTTTATATAAGTTAAAAGAGTACTTAATGTGATGTGCTCTTTATTTTTGTACATATCGTACACACAGTTCCTAATAGCACATTTTTTATTTTCTTCCATATCTTCAGTTTTTTGTTTTTTCCTTATTCTTCTCACTGGGGTCGGTGGTACGTTTGATAATTCTGCATTTACAATTCGCTGCACTGTGCGTTCACTTATTTGAGTGCTTCACTAACACGTTTTTGCACACTGTTCACAGATATTAAAGGGCCTTTATTAAACTTCTCTTTTTTAAAATATTCTATCAATTTTAAAATAAGTGGTACATTTGCAGGATCTAATTTTGTTCCAGGCATGGTGCTATTGTGTAAGTCACAAATTAACTGGAATACAATTGCAAGTAATAAACAACTTATGTGTTAATGTACCTATTTTGTACTAACGTACTAATTTGTTAATTAATTAAGTACTTAAACTTGAGTCTGTTAATTTGGGGCAGGTATTAAAATACCATAAATTGAGTGCAGGTACATTACTAAGGAGTAATGTTATGTAAAATGATAATTATAACTATCCATTAAATAGAAGTTGCTCCTTAATGCTGTATTAAAATTTAAATAACATTTTGCCTCCGAAATTAAACGTATTGAAAAAAATATGCTGGAAAATGTTTGGTAGGCACTGGAGGGCCCAACTGATGTTCTTAGTTCAGAAATTTTTGTTGGACTTTGCACCCGACATAACTCAGTGGATAGACTATAACCAACGCAAGGTCCCTTCTCGTGACAACCTAAAAGAACGAAATTCCTATACAATCAGAGCAATTCTGTAACTGTTACTATGATAATAGTTACTAAATTCGTCACTATGAGCAAGATCAGTTGCTATAATGAATGAAAGTCATTGTATTTTTTATAATATTTTATGTTGTAGTAACGTTATTACACAGTAACTTTTTACAGAATTGATCTGAATTTGTCCTACTTTTTTTGTCATTACAATTTTCCTGCTCAATCCTTTTTTGCTCATTTGTTAATTGTTCATTGTAGTTACAATGTATTATAGTGTTGTTAGTTGTAAATGACAACTTACCCCCCCCCCCCCCAATGAAGTCATCATGAAAGTGGCTATCTGCAAAAGTTAAGAAGGGTTCGGAAAATGTTCTAATTTTTTGAAGTGGATAGATATAATGGTTGTTAAATATGTATTAACATTTTTCAATGGTTTTGCCATATCTAATCTAGAATCGTATCTAATAAAATGTATAAGATTATTGGTGGTTATGTAATAGGAGTTGTACGGGTTTTTCTTGGATTTCCACCGAAATAAATATAATATTAATTATGTAAATTCTTTATTAACCCATTAGCGCCCAGAGATATTTTTTTTTGAATTATGCACTCAAAAACAAATTTTGAGGTAATATTAATACTATAAACACAAGAAAATTATTGAAAAAAATTTATTGTGCCCAGGTTAATTAGAAATGCCTGTCCTATGTATATGACACTGGACACATATGATATATTTGTGACGTATGATGATGTATTTATGAATAATTTTACTTGAACGTATATAATGCATATTTACTCTTAGTTTAAAAGTAAAACCATTGTCATTTACAAAGATTGGGGTGGATATGTTCACTCCACCCCCCTTTATTATAACATTTATTCAGAATATTACAAAAAAAGTAATACAAAATTCATAATAAACAGAAAATATTAGAAAGAAAACGTCAAAATTTAATTTTAACCTTTTAAAAATATGGAAATTATTTCATGTGATATGGCAAGAAACAAGCTGAACCCAAAGTTACGTCACATTTCACACAAAAACTAGTAGGTTTGCTTTTCAACCCTTGTCGTTGGCATCTTCTTTGCTTGTCGCGATGCTGAATGAGATGATCTCTGCCATCGTACCGAACAGTCTCTTGTGGTGTTTGTGCTGAAGATTTGCGTTTCGTACCTGAACCTAATAGTTTGAGATACGGTACTGTAACAGCTCTTCTAAATTCTAAACAATTCAAAGCCTCACGACCATGTATGTTTCGATATAAAATCCATGCATTTGTCAACGCGATGTCTAGAATGCGAGTAAACATCGGCCAGTACCACTTTTTCCCTCGTATTTTAACTCCGTATTTACTTATTAGCCAGTCATGGTGATCCACACCCCCCATATTTTTATTATAAGATTGTATTAGTTTGGATTGTATTGATTGAGAAAATCTCTTCCTTTTTGCACTTTGTGGTTGTGAAGTGCTGGGTTGAGCAATGTCAAATTCAACTTCCATTGTCCCTGGAATATCTACAACTTCCACAAAACCAAGTTCATCATCATCGCCTTCATCTTCGTCGGTCAGATAATCTGGTTCTAGCAGTACCACAATCACATCTACAGTCTTACGATTATCGTCAAGATCAAGCCAAAAATCATCATCATTTATAATTTCTTCCATTTCTTGAAGAGTGAGCGACACCATTTTGACACCATTCTTTTGACACCATTTTCTAAAATAAATTAAACTAAAAATATACAGAAATAACTGCAAAAGTTAAAAATTTTACATACCTTGTATTATTTTCCTTGAATAAAAAACCAACACACTCACTAAAAATATAATATTTATCTTCCAAAATACTGCACTAGTTAACTCTTTGCAAAACAATTCTGAAATGATCTAAGTTTTTAATAGATTCGCACAGACTTGCATATAAACAAGCATGCAGGTATGTTCCTGTTAGCGAACAGAAAGATAACATATCTGTCCAGTGTCCTATACATATGACAGCATTTTTGTTGGTTTATATTTTGACGAAAGGAAAAAAACAATTAAATTTAGATACGGATACTGAGAACTACATACTTTGGTAACAAGAATTGAGCTACATAATATTTTTTAAACATTTGTTTATTTTGAATTATAAATATTTGTCAAACAATAACAGGGACAGTAAATATTCGCTTTTTATATATATATATATATATTTTTTTTTTATCTGATATTTTAATTACATTGACTAAAACCATGTTAGTATGTTAATAAGTGCTTGAACATTCATACTGAAAGGAAAACTTAACCATAAATAATATTGTTTTCTTGTAGGGATTTTTTTATTATGCTGTCCTATGTATAGGACACTGGGCGCTAATGGGTTAAAGCGACTAGTTTCGCTCATTCGAGCATTATCAAGCTATAAAAAAAATTGAAAATAGAAAAATATAATTTCGAAAATATAAATAGATCAAATACATATAATACAGTTTTCTGACAAGGTTTTACCGCGTTTTTTGACCATTATGTTAACTTTTATTTATTTATTATTTATTTGTATTTATCATTTTCAACAATCAGGTACGTTTTTATGTTTTTTATAATTTTTTATATTTTTATTTTTATTTTTATCATCATTTGATCTATTTATATTTTCGAAATTATATTTTTCTATTTTCAATTTTTTTTATAGCTTGATAATGCTCGAATGAGCGAAACTAGTCGCTTTAATAAAGAATTTACATAATTAATATTATATTTATTTCGGTGGAAATCCAAGAAAAACCCGTACAACTCCTATCTAATAAAAGATGTACAGTTCAATTCAAGAATTATGTTTTTGTTGCGTAAGTTCTATGCATTTATCTAAAGTATATTCGGTTTTAGACTATCTTTGAAAAAAATCAAATATAGTAGTATCTTATCTAGTTAAAGATTATTAAATTGGTGCAAATGAAATATGTTTATGCAAGCAACAATAAATTGTGCGGATTAACATACGTTTAGTGCTTTATAAGAATTTGAAGGGTTTAGGTGATTTTTGAAATAATACGTAATTAATTTCGGAAAATATGGATTCACTAAATATTAGACAACTTATATATTACGAGTTCAAGGGTGGAGTTAATGCAGCTGATACGGCAAAGCGAATAAATGAGAGATTTGGGGAGAGAACAGTTTCTGAAAATACAGTTCAAAATTTGTTTCACAAATTTCAAATTGGGGAAAAAAGTTTTGAAGATAAAAAACATGGACCAATACGACCAGTGGATTTAGAAGTTTCGCGACAGTTAATGAACTGTATTATACACAAAACTACTCGCGAACTTGCGAAAGAACTCAATGATTATCACGAAAAGATTATGCTAGGACAACAACAAATAGGTAAGGTGGAAACAAAATAATGATAGGAAAGATATGATCCTTCACGATAGGGTTGTACATCGAAGGCAAAACATCGATGTTAACATCGGCGCTTACTATCGATGTTCAAAAAACATCGAAGGAAAAACAAAGATGTTTCCGATACATCGATGTTTTATTAATATTAAAAAAAACTATTTATTTATATTATGTAGGTTTTATTTAATAATGTAAAAAATAATATACGAAAAAAAAGTAACATATAATACACAAAAAGCATTTATTAGATTTTTAAATAGAAATATTCTTTTTTAATTGTAATTAATTTCACATTAACATTATTATACCCAATATAATAATCCAAATTTGTACCTACTTTTTTTACATTTCTAAAATGAAATATTGCATTTTATTATAATACTAATATAGTAATCTTAATGTTAATTTTATATTATCTAACGTAAAAATAACAAACAGTCATACACATTTTTTTAAAACTTTTTTAACTTAAAATAAAGTCTGTTTCTTTGGTTTAGGCGGAACTAGTTACTTTTACTAATTGATTGAAGCTTTTGATCATTTTGTTCAAGAAAAGCCAACCTCAATATATAAAAAAATAGCCAATAACTTACAAATATGATAATTCTGGTTAGTTCCGCCTAACCGTTTGGAATAGACTGTACATATTATATTTTGTTCTAACACTAATATAGCAATAACACAAAAAAAGAGGGTACAAAAAAAAAAAAGTTTTTTTTTTTTTAAATTTTGTATACTGAGGATGGCAGCTTAGCTGCCGAAATGTACATCTAATTTATCAATAAAAATTTGTGAAGAAAAGTCTACCCTCTTTTTTAGGGTTTTGTAGGTATGACCAAAAAACCCTTATACCGTCATTTTGTCGTCTGTCTGTCTGTCTGTTCGGTAAAAATTGTAGCCAAACGGCTAAACCTAGAGAGTTGAAATTTGGCATGCTTATACAACTCTTTGACCCGCATATAGGAAAAATACTAAAACATCTAAAAATCATATCCCCCTAAAAATATAAACAAATATGTGCTCAGCGAAAAAAAAAATATTTTTTTTAAAATTCTGAGTGGGATGTCAAATGAAAGCCCTTGGTACGTGGATTAACGATCAAATTTTTATTTTTGCAAAATAAATTATTTTGAAGCGATTTTTGCCAAAATTGTGCAAAAAAAATTTTGTCCCACACCCTGTAGCCCAGATGGTTTAAACTTAAAATCTGAAAAAAATCTAAGTAATGTACATTGGTGTGAACCGGAATAGTACAACAGGAATTTTTGATCAGATTATGTTTTTGGAAAATAAGCATTTTTTGTGTTTTTTTGCTAATAATGTTGAGAACTTATAGTTATATAACACGCTTAACAGTAACGTGTATCTTGATGCAGTGGCTAAGATACTGACATTCTGCCCAAGAAAATGAGTTCGAATCCTACGAGAAGAGACAATATTATTTTTTATTTTGCATTTTTATATTGTTTAAATTATTTTTTCAAAATTCTAGTTATATTTTGGCAATTGTTGAAATTATAATTTAATTCTATATTTGAATGTACACGAAATCAAAGGGGAGGAGCTATGACTAAAAACAACCAATGGAAACCATAGGCGCAATTTTCAAAATCTTAATGAACCTGGATATATAAAAAAATACTGCACATCTTTAGAAACTTAAATAAGGGTAATAGGCATTCGAATTAAAATTCATAAAAAAATATTTTGACATAAAATTTGTTTTGGCATCCCAAATAATCATCATTCACTTACTAAATACTTGCAAAACCCTGAAATGTGTGAAAATTCACACTTCACATCAATTTTTTGTGTTATTATATACAAATAATATACAAATATTTATAAAATAATACTTATTATTATTATTATTATTTATTATTATCTTCACCTGCACAATTAAACAATAGTGATAGACTAATATAGCAATCCTAATATTAATTTTACACTAAAGTTACAATATAATAATCCTAATAATGGTTTTATTAATAAATAAATTATAATTATATTTCCCAATACGGTAATTCCAGGGATTGGAGGAATTCGCGACTGAAACTAACGTTGTCGGACTGCGTACGACAGTGAATGGCCGACGAGAAGCGTATATGTCAGAAGTTTTTTCTTAATATTTATCTGTTCAAACAATATTTCGGCAAAAAAGCACTGTATTTAAGCAGTGATGGGCGTTTACACGTAAACTTTAATTGTTTACGTTTACGTGTAAATTTATGTAAACAATTGGTAAACTTGTCAACAATGTAAACTATGTAAACTGTCAAATAATGAGTTTAGTTTTAGTTATTTAATACGAATAATAGAGAGTTAATGAACAGTTTAAAACAATAAATTTATTTAAAAAAATGGTGGAAAAAAACCGAAGGAATAGCTATGAAGAACTAGGTTTTCTTTTAATTAAAGAAAATGAAAGAACATATAGGGCGTTATGCAAAATTTGTAATGAATCTTTTTATTATTAAAAAATATAGGCTGATTTTGTGATTAAAAAAACATACTGTACGATTCCACGTACGATTCTTGTCGGGCTTGGAGCTCCTTTAATCGGCAGGACCGCAACGTCTCCCGGTCCGTCAACGATCCACGGGTCTCAGCGTGTAATGTTTCGATTTAGCTCCGCCACCAGAAGCATGTCGGAACCCCATTCCTCGGAGTAGGCGTAGGCCAGATCGTGCGCTGCCCGTCCTCTTCCCAAGTTTGCCTGCAGTATCTTAAAGAGGCCGGCCCTGGTGGTTCCCAATACCACTCTTCACAGACGCTTGCAGACGGAGCTTCCTAATCCTTTCCACCTCGTTCTTGTAGTAAGGGCAGCGCATTTGGTCCACGCGGTAACACTCTATGCCACACTTGGCGCATTTGGGAAGATTGCCACAGTCCTTCGCCTTATGGCCTGTCTGGCCGCTTTTCAGGCAGTCCTCCCTACGTGTCTGCGTTGCCTTGCAGTCCCTTGAAGTATGGCCGGGCTCCAGGCAGTTGTAACAACGAACCAGAGCTATCCGTTCCCTTACCGTGCAATTTATCCATCCGATCGACTCTAACTTCTCGCCCACCGCGGACAGGTGAAAAATTGACTGTTTGGGGAGTCACTTTGTGCATCGTCACATGTATATCGTATTTATACTGCCTCGCCTAACAGTCTTCTCCTTATCTATCGAAGTGCATTGTTACTTATGCCAGAGTGGGGAGAATTAACATTGCTTTCTGGTCTTGTAGTAAGTTGTAGTTTATAAGTAGGTTCGTGTAGAGTTGACAGTCTATTAGTATATGGTTAATGGTAAGTTGTTCGTTACATGTCTTACATATTTTGGTATCTCGTCTTGCCATGAGGTGTTCGTGTGTGTGTCTCACAGAAGATAAATGAAGAACGGACACTCCCAGCAAGAAAATTTAGTACGTCTAACAGCGCTCCTATGAACGGTCCAGGAACTAAACAACTGAACCGCCAAATTTGAATTACACTATCAGTTTTAGGTTTATAACTATTGTATTAAATATATATTTTTTTGTGTATTGCAACATTTTGTTATTTATATTAAAAAAGTTTTACAATAAAAAAAAAATACATATATTTAAAAACCTGTAATAATGTATATAAGGAATCTAAATAAATAAATTTAAATAAAAGATCTAAGCTATTTATTTTTGGAACACATAATTACATTATAATTACTGAGAAATAAAATAACTTACTTTTGGACTGTCAATATTTATTTTAGAATCACAACTTTTCACTGTTAGAATTACAGCTGTTTATCTAACAGCGAAACATTGTGATTCGAAAATAAATACTGACTGTCCAAAAGTAGAGTTATTTTATTTCTCATATACTATTATCTAGACATTAACATAATTTACAAAAGAAAACACAAAACACAATATCAAAATAAACAAAACTAATTAACTCCCAACTAAAAATAATGGCAGTTACTCAGCGACTTAAAAACAACACAACACGAAGCTACTGGTCGTTAGAAGTCGGCTACGTTCGTAATATATCTATTTATTTTGCATTCTCTCGCCATCTCTAAACGGTCCAAAGAACTAAAACAGTGTCCAAGGTCGGTCCATAAGAGTGTCACCCGGGTGGTGTGTCTGGTGTGTCCGATTCTAAGTCTTGTCATTATTAATTGAGTATATTGCCTGAGTTCCAGTTTCTATAACCTATAACGTCCATAAAATGACAGTTCAGTTGTCTGTTTTATCAACTGTGAAGTGTGACTACCGTTCCTTAACTTAAACTCGTTTTCAGGTAACCACTGGATAACCACGACTTTACCGTAACCGCGACCGCGGTAGTTAGGTGTGCAGTTACGGAACATAGTATTAATTATGCTTACAACTATATCCACTGAAGCATTTGAAATACCCGCGAAAACCCAACCCTTTCCTCCCCTACCAATTTTAGTTTCATAACCCAACCATTACAGCGCTAATTTGGTTTAAAAAAATATAACGGCAGTTTCGCATCTATTTCCTTCTTTATCTATTATCTGTCTCAATTTGTAATACGAAACTAAGAGGAAAATTTCATTTTTTATGTTGTCTATTTAAAATGTCATCTTAGGGTGGTACTGCTGAAATGGCACCTTTCAAAACATTTGACAATTCATATTTGACATTAAGGGCCGGTTTCTGGAAAATATTTTTATTGACACGATATCGCCTCAATAGTTATCGATACAATAAACCTTATCGAGTCGATAACTTTTTGACGGTTTCTCGATTCTCATCTGACATGTTTATTGTATCCAATAACTAATGTAGCGATATGTATGCATTTCAATTCACACAGACAAAATATTTACAAAATCTCTTGTCATTTATGTGGTCAATTGTTCATAAATAATAATAGTCAATGTCAGTGTCAAAAATAATTTACAAAAATATATATTTTTAAGGCCCGGTCTTTCCACCTTCAGATAAAGTTCCAGGTAACTATCTGGCAGATAAGGTTATTTGTAACTTCATCTGCTGAATAAATGTCAATACCAGTCAGTGAATCCAATACGTCAGTCTCATTATACGTTAGATAACTATCCGATAGATACATTTATATAGAAAGAAGGGATGACATTTACTCAGCAGATGAAGTTACAAATAACCTTATCTGTCAGATAGTTACCTGGAACTTTATCTGAAGGTGGAAAAACCGGGCCTAAAAATTATAATAGTTTTATATAGTATAATATTATTATTTTATATATTATAAATTTATAATAGTATAATATTATAGTTTAAACGTAGATTGTTGAAATGGCAGAAAAAAGGTGTAAAAATTTTACACAGTTTGATAAAGAACTCATAACGGCATTAGTACTTGAAGATTCAAGAAAAAAAAATTGTTGAAAACAAGCCAACAGATGCTGTAAGCAATGAAAAAAAGAAAAAAACATGGGAGAATATCCAAATGGAATACAATAGAAATTGTCAGAGTGGTCCACGTACTGTTAAGCAAATAAAAGATTTGTACACTTTTTTGAAAAGATCCGCAAGGCGAAGAATTAGTGTAGATCGTGTGGAATATTTTAAAACTGGGAGAGGCACATTTGTTCCGTCCGCAGATGATACGGACAAACAACTATACGACTCTAGTTCTGAAATGTATTTTATTTCAGAACTAGATCCACAACCTAGTTGTTTATATGCAAGTGACGAATCCAGTCCATCTTTACAAAAAAATAAATAAAACAGACAATGTAATAAATAATACAGTTATTGAAAAAGAAAAGAGCCAAATAGCAAAAATCTACAAAAGAAGTTCAGTTGAAAAAGAACTTACGAGTGATGAGTTAATTGAACAAAGTGATATTGAAAATATAGATCGAAGGGTTGTACGAAAAGAAAAGACCAATATAGTAAAAAGAAGCAAAAAAAAAGTCCATGGAAAAAATTGCGGAATGTTTGGAAGAAAGGACAAATTTTAAAAAATAACGCTACAAGCAAAAGATGAATTATACAATTCAAAACAGAAATGTTTGGACATTGATACGGATATAAAGGAACTATTAAAAAAGCAAGTGGAGGCAAGTGGAGGCAAAGAGGAAGTGGAACTAAGAAAGAAGCTGTTGGAGGAAGAAATTCTTAAAATAAAACTAGAAAAAGAAAAATATGAATTAGATATATTAAAACATAGTAATAAATTATATATATTTTTTTAATGTGCTGTTCTTTTGTAAATACACAATAATTCATTAAACAAAATATCTTGCGATAAAAGCATTTCTCACGGCGTTGATTCCATTGTCTACTGCGTTGATTCCATCGTTTTGCTCATTGATTTCGTCTTGATTTTCATTAAATACGGTATTTTCACAAAAATCGTTTGCTTCTTCTCTCGCCATATTATGCAAAACCGCGCTTGCTACAATCGCTGCTAAAGTGGATTCCCGTTTGTTTCTAAACCCAGCAGATAAACATGGAAATCTACGTTTCCATATTCCAAATGTTCTTTCAACAGTATTCCTTGTTTTAATATGAGCACTGTTATATCGCAGTTGTGCTGCAGTTGTAGGGTTAAGAATAGGCGTCAACATGTAATTACTCGATGCGTAAGCGTTATCACCCAATAAAAAACAATTTGGAAATAAGCCCTCGTCGAATCGATATTTTATATGTGACCCATTAAAAACTGTGCTGTCATGAGTTGAACCATACCATCGTGCATCTATATCCCGAATTTTTAAATTAGCATAACATATGGTTTGAACATTATAAGAGAAATAATTCTTTCTATTTCTATAAAGCTCCGCATGTTCTCTGTCTGGTGAAATTATTTTAATATGTGTACCATCTATACACCCTACAACGCATGGAAAGTTTGCAACAGACATAAATTTTGTTTTGGTTTTCAAAATTTCTTCATTATTTTCCGGCATATAAATAAATTGCAGTCTCAACAGAGCAATTCGATGTATCACTTTTTTAACTATTTTGCTAACTGTACCTTTGTGTACATGCACATCATCACCAACTAGAATTTGGAAAGCCCCTGTAGCCAGAAATCTCAAAGCAATTAAAATTTGAAGTTGTGCCGAAATAGATTTACTTCTTTGGGTCATGGGTTCTAAATCACCTCTAATTAGACGGCATAATTCCATACATTTTCCTTTGCTTAACCGGTATCGTTGAATACATTCTAATTCACTATAAATGCGGAATGGGTCATTTTTATCTCTCACAGTTCTCCGATGTAATAAGCATACTGCAATTACAACATCGTCATCAAATTCATCAGAACTTTAACTGTCCAGGTAAGTGTTTACAACATCTCACTTCACACTTGCGCATACGTCAAACACATGTCATTTGTTTAATATACAGAGATTCTAAACAAGTGGGACTGTGCAGAACTTTTATTTATGTCATTAAACTAGAAGATGGGTAGCTCGCTTCGCTCGGCTTCTTCTAACCAAACACTTACTAACCTAACCTAACCTAAGATAGTGTTTTGTCATTAAACTAGAAGATGGTTATCTCGCTTCTAGAAACCATTGTTTTAGAGCCACTGACAATTCTTGAATTATTAGTGTAATCGTTATGTGCTGCCATCTGTATAAAGTTTGAAGGGGGATATTGTAAACATTGGCCCTCATATTTATCGATACGATAAAGGGTGCTCATCGGCAATATAACGTATCAAAATGTTATTGGTTCGATATCTCATCGATAAATAGAAAAATACATTCCAGAAACCCAAATTCTGCTATTACGTCGATAAGTTTCGGTATCCATGGATATGGATACTATATCGATACGATATCTACAACCGAATTTTTCGAGAAACCGGCCCTAAATTATATGTCAATTTATTTTTTTAATTGAAAAGTATTTTTATACAACCAAAATAAGAACATAACATCAGAAAATATGCATAAGAGACAACAATTAGATAAGTATACAAAAAACACATATATAACGTTTATGGAAAACTTTTAGAAAAAAATGGAACAAAATTAAAAAGAAGCGAAATTATAGACCTTGTGGCAGATATTTTTTCAGTAAATCTTGGTGTCCTTTTTGTTGTGAAATATAAAATAATTTACCCATTTCAATTTCTGAAGGAGAAGTAAGAAAAATTTTAAATGAAGGTACAGAAAATTTAAGACCGACGAACATGGGAAGAAGTAATAATAAGAAAACAGATAGAACCACAGACTACATGTTTCGGAAAGATTTGCAGAGAAAAATTTGGGATTTACATTCAAAAAATGAATATTTTTGTTTAAATGTTATTAAATTTTGCAAAACAAGAATGAGATTTTAAGGGCAGCACAATAAAATGATAAGTTATTATTATATAATATGTATTTTTGTTTTTTATATTTTATCACGATATTTCATTGATAATCGTTGTTGTATATTATAAAGTAGTTATGTAGTTTCCATGGTTACAGAAAACTAGTAGAAAAATAATATAAAATAAACAATTAGATGTCAAACAATTATAATAAAATATATTTAAGATATTGTATTTAGTTCATGTTATATAATAAAAGTAAATATAAAACATGGCGCAGTCGCAATTGGAAAAGAACTAGTATAGTTGAAGAGGTTTACATTTGAATTTAGTATGGAGCATCTGAGAGTGCCTGCACCTTTAAGTTTCGAGGGAAATGTTGCAGAAAACTTTAGAAAATTTAAACAAAATTTTGAAATTTATTTAAAAGCTACTGGTTTAGTAAGTCAACCTGATGATGTTAAAATTGCTATACTGCTAAATGTAGTAGGTGAAGATGGTGTTGAAATTTATAATACCTTTAAATTGAATAGTCTGGAAGATAAGTTGACTTTGTCAATAGTTTTGGCGGAATTTGAAAAATACACAAGTCCGAAGAAAAACGAAGTATTTGAAAGGTTTAAGTTTTATCAACGATGTCAACAAGAAGGAGAGCCATTTGAACGGTTTCTCACTGACATAAAAATTTTATGCAAATCCTGTAATTTTGAAAGTCAGTTAGACTCCATGCTTAGAGACAGGATTGTGTTGGGTGTTTATGAGGAAAATGTTCAGGAAAAGCTATTGAAACAAAAAGATTTGAATTTGGAAATGGCTGTTAATATATGTAGAGCATCGGAACTAACAAAAGAACAAGTTCAGATTATGCAAGATAAAGATGTGAACGTATTAAAAAAACAATATGTACGGAATTTCAAAGAAGAGGAAGAAAAACAGAAGAATAAAACAAATAGTTTACTGGACAATTTTTTTTGCTCCAGATGCAAGACACAACATGGTAGAAGAGAATGTCCTGCTTATGGAAAGCGGTGTAATAAATGTGGAATAATGAATCATTTTGCCAAATCTTGTCGAGTTAATAATAAAGAAAAACAGGTTAATATTTTAGATGAAAAGAATAATGGTAACGATAGTAACGATAGTATGTTTATAGGTGTTTTAAAAGTTTTAAATGTTAAAACTCATAGCCCCTGGTCTGAAAAAATAGAAGTAGAAAATATAAAAATAAATTTCAAGTTAGATACAGGCTCTGAAGTTAATATATTGCCTAAAAGTATAGTTGATAGACTTAATACTAAATTGCAGAAAACAAATGTTGTGTTGGAAGCTTATGGTGGTTTCAAAATTGAGCCTATGGGGAAAACCACTTTAAATTGTAAAGCAAATGGTAAAGAAGAATTACTAAATTTTATAATTGTAAATAAAGACGTCAAACCATTGTTAGGATTATCAGCCTGTATAAATTTAGAACTTTTAAAAAAGGTTAATCATATTAATTCAAATCTTACAAAAGAGAAGTTCATATGTGATTATGATGAGTTGTTTGAAGGGTTGGGAAATTTTAAGGAAGAATGCAATATAATGGTAAAAAAAGATACTATTCCAGTGGTGCAACCTTTAAGAAGAGTTCCGTTAAGTATTAAAAGTAAGTTAAAAGAAAAATTAGATGAGTTAGAAGAAAAGAATATTATTGAAAAAATAAATGAACCAACAGAGTGGTTAAGTAATCTAGTAATTGTAGAAAAGCCGGATAAGTCTCTCAGGTTATGCTTGGACCCACATGAGTTAAACAAGGTAATTCAACAAGAACGTTTCCCGATTCCAACCTTAGACGACGTTTCCTCAACTTTAAAAGGTAAACAATTATTTACTGTTCTTGATTTTAAAGATGGGTTTTATCAAGTAAAGTTAAATAAAAAGTCAAGTAAGCTCTGTGCTTTCAGTACTCCGTTTGGTAATTACATTTTTAAAAGAATGCCATTCGGTTTAAATATTGCTCCTGAATTTTTTCAAAAATTAAATCAAAATAATTTTGGAAATATTGATGGTGTTTTTGTTTATTTTGATGATTTGTTAATATCTGCAAAAGATGAAAAGGAACATGATGCAATTTTATATAATGTTATCGAGAGAGCTAAAGAACTTGGGGTTAAATTTAATAAGAAAAAAATACAGTTTAAAGTAAAAGAAGTTAAGTACTTGGGACATATTTTTAGTGAGGATGGTATAAAACCAGATTTAGATAAAGTTAAGTCAATTATAGAGTTAAAAGAACCTCAAAACAAAACAGATTTACAGAAGATATTAGGAATGATAAATTATTTACGAAGCTTCATACCTGGTTTAGCTAACATGTCCGCACCTTTAAGAGAACTTCTTAAAAAGAATGTTCATTTTAAATGGTTACCAATTCATCAAAATACTTTTTCTAAAATTAAAGAATGCGTATCAAAACCACCTGTTCTGGGAACATTTAATGAGAAAAAGAAAATAGTAGTACAAACGGATGCTAGCAAGGATGGTCTGGGATGTTGTCTAATGCAAGATAATAGGCCCATTGCGTACGCATCAAGATCTCTTACTGATACGGAAAAAGATTACGCTCAAATTGAAAAAGAATTTTTAGGAATTGTATATGCAGTATACAAGTTTCACCATTATGTTTATGGTCGACCTATAAATGTTATAACAGATCATAAACCAATTGTATCAATAATGAAAAAACCAGTTGCCAAAATTAATTCAGCACGATTACAACGACTAAAATTAAAGTTACTAAAGTATGATTTAAATGTTTTATATCGACCGGGAAAAGAATTACATGTCGCCGATTTGTTATCAAGAAATTTTATTCAAGAAATTGATGAAACTCAAGATGCATCTATGACAGGTATGAATGACATTGTCCATTCAGTAGAAAAACATTTAAGAATGAGTGACGAACGGAAGGATGAGTTCAGAAAATTGACGAAGGAAGATGATATTTTAAACAAAATTATATATTATTGTAAAAATGGCTGGCCACGCAAAAAAGAATCTCTGAAGAAATACAGGAAGTAGAAGGCCTATTATTTGTTGAAGATAGAATAATTGTTCCTAAAAAATTACAGAAAAGAATGCTGGATTTGATTCATGAGGGGCATTTTGGAATTACCAAGAGTAAAGCAAGAGCTAGAGAAATATTTTATTGGCGTAACATGAGTCAAGAAATAGAAAATTTGATTTTAAAATGTAAAGTTTGTGAAAAATATAGACCAGAACAAAGTAAAGAAATTATGAAACCTCGCGAAGTGCCTAAAGAATTATTTAAAGAAGTAGCCAGCGATATACTTGAATATGGTGGAAAAACCTATATGGTTCTCATAGACTACTATTCAAAATGGATAGAAGTAGAAAAGTTGAAATTTAAAACATCTGCTGGTATAATTGAGTCACTGAAAAAAATATTCTCTTGCCATGGAATTCCGAATATCTTAGTTGCCGATAACATGCCATACAATTCCAGAGAATGCAAACAGTTTTCTCATGATTGGGATTTTAAAATAATCACAAGTAGTCCTCATTACCCAAAAAGTAATGGGCTGGCTGAGAAAGCTGTACACATTGTAAAAAATATGTTAAAGAAAGCTAGTGACATATATGTAGCGTTATTAGAATACCGGAATACTCCTATTCCTGAATTAGGTTTATCTCCAGCACAAATATTGTTGCAAAGAAGAGTAAAAACAAAAATTCCTATATGTAGTAACTTATTAAAACCACAATTAGTTAACACGAAAAAATTAAATTTGAATTTAAGAAGTAAAATGGAAAAATATAAACAGTATTATGATAAATCTGCAAGACATTATGATGAACTTCATGAAGGAGAAGATATTTTAGTAAGAAATGATAATAAATGGGAACCGGCAAAAGTTTATAAGAAACATTGTACTCCAAGATCTTATATAATACAAAATAAATATAACAAGTATCTTCGAAGAAATAGAATACATTTAAAGCCAACAGTAAATAAATTTAAAGAAAATTCTGGTATTGATTCGGAATCAGTCGAAGATTCTGATTCTAATGAAAATGATGGAGAAATTGAAGAAAATGTTATTTCTTTAAATAAAGAAAGCCCACTTGAAGAAAATGTTATTCCTATAGAAGATATTCCAAAAGAACGAGAAAAACGAGTTCATAGAATGCCTAAAAAATATGATGATTTTATTGTTAAAATTTAAATTATGTTGTGTTTCAGGAAAGGGAGATGTTGTATATTATAAAGTAGTTATGTAGTTTACATGGTTACAGAAAACTAGTAGAAAAATAATATAAAATAAACAATTAGATGTCAAACAATTATAATAAAATATATTTAAGATATTGTATTTAGTTCATGTTATATAATAAAATTAAATATAAAACAATCGTAATATTTTTTTACTATTATAGAGTAATAATCGAAAGTTTCATGAAATAAATATTAATATATACATTCAAAATATTTGACATGTCAATCACAATTTTGACATGTCAATTTAGTAATAACCTCAATATGATGAAACTTTTAAAAGCCAGATTTACAAGTTCACATGATTCTACAAAAGTCTATTTACACCACAACAGTCACTAAAGTAACCAGATCTATGGTCTATTTCAAAGTAGAAAAAAGTAGATAGCGCTGCGAACCGAGTACGATTTACACTGATCAAATACAGTATAGCGGAAAATTTAAAATAAGTTACAACTAGGGCATGGGCGTAGCAACTGGGTTAGCAAGGAATTTTTTTTTTTTAATATATAAAAGGTTAATAAGATATTGAAATAAACAAGGCAGATAATACACTTAAAATACGTTATTTATACGACATAAATTCAGTTTAATGGGAAATTTGAAAAAGTTAAAAAAATATTAATTTTAAAAATTATGTACTATATATAAAAAGAGAGATTTGGCTAAAAGAGTTTAAACAAGGCAATAAAACAAACAATATATCTTCAGAGCAAAAGTTTCTTATTTAAATAATTATTGTAAATAAAAATTAAAAATATATGTATATATGAAGGTCTAAAAATTATATCAATAACTTCTTCTTTGGGCACAATCAGCTGGGCTGTCTTTTAGCCTCACATTAGTCCTCTCTCTTGATATGTTAATTGTCAAGTGTCAAAAAATATTTTAATGTCAGATAACCTAAAAAATATATAACTGCGTAAAAACAAATTACATGGAGAATTTTCTCCATAAAATCTACGCCAAGAATATAAATAAAAGTCTAAATATGTAAATAATAACAAAATATATGAGAAAAATTAAATAATATAAATAATATATATTTCCAATGTACTACACTGAACATCTGTCAACTTGGAATAAAAATAATATTTTTACAGTGTAATAGGGATGTCGATCTAAACCAATCCGAAGCAAGGACAAACAGCTCCTATCTTCTTACACACATTTTTCTACTTTGAAATAGATCATAGTTTCGTATTACAAATTGAGACAGATTATATGATATATATTTTTGTAAATTATTTTTGACACTGATATTGACTATAGTAATTTGTGTCATATTCACCACCCGGGTGCCACTGGTATGTAATGACCTTGGCTCGAGTTTTAGTTTTCTGGTATATTGGTAGATGGTGACATAGTGCAAAATAAATTACGAATACACCCGACTTCAAACGATCAGAAACTTCGTGTTCTAGCTGTCGATCTGCCGCCATTAGCTGTGAAACACATGACAGTTGGTGTTGAAGTAATACGCATTTAAGCTTGTTAATTTTCAAATACATGGTTCAAATAATAGAATTTTATTTCCAATTTTGGTCATCTTATACTGTATTTGATACATAGGTACATTGTACATCTCGGGAAGACGGACAAAAATTGATTTTTTGCGGATATTGTCTTATAATGATCTGAAATGTGTAGAAACCAAATATGAGACCGAAAAAATAAAAAAAAAACAGGTATAGCCTCCAATTTTATTAATACAGTGTTTGTAATTAGTAATTATAATGTTGTGTTTAAAATAATATTTAATGTTGTGTATAATTCTGTGTTTCAAAAATAAATAGCTTACACCTTTTATTTAGATTTATTTATTTAAATTCCTTATTTATGTGTTATATTAATGTATATGGATTATTAAATATATATGTATTTCTTTTCAAAATATATTTAATACAATAATAATGGTAATTTTGAACGTAAATCAGATAGTAAAATTTAAATTTGGCGGTTGTTGTTGTTTAGTTCATTGGTATATTCCTAGAGGGAACGTACTAATTTTTTTTGCTGGCAGTGTCCGTTCTTAATATATTGTGTTCTGTGATATTCACCAATTGATCACATAAATGACAAGAAATTTTATAAATATTTTGGCTGTGTGAATTGAAATGCATACATATCGCTATTTTAGTTATTGGATACAATAAACATGTCAGATGAAAATCGAGAAACCGTCAAAAAGTTATCGACTCGATAAGGTTTATTGTATCGATAACTATTGATGCGATATCGTGTCAAAAAGATTTTTTTCCAAAAACGGCCCTTATGTGGCTTAGAATAGAGGAGAGGGTAAGTCAAAAGCGTTTTTATGAATGAAAACACGCAGCGCATTTTAGTTGTTCTCTAAAAAAAATTATATCTATTGTGCTTTTATGTACTACTACAAGCCGGGGGCGAAGCCCCTGACTCCATGAAAGTGCGCAGATCGGCGATAGCCGACTAAACTCCTTTCCAACTTATGTACTTGCCCTGCATAATGCCATAGATTGTTGTTGCCCAATGATAATTAATTTTATGTTTATGTTATCTTGATTTATAATTTTAATTTGTGTTATTTGCAGATAACTCAGAAGAAAAAGCTAATGATGATAACAGAAATACTAATGATTTGACGGAAATAAAAAAAGATATCTTAAAATTAAAGGATAATACTGATGTAAAATCTTTACAAAAAATCATAGTTGATAGCAATTGCAATCAACTGGCTGAGTTACGTAGCTTCAAAGATGCTGTAACAAGTTTAAAGTCGTCTGTAGATGAATTAGTTGGAATAAAAACAACAGTTGATAAATTAAATGAAGCTGTTGATGGATTGGAAAACTTAACAGATGTTATGGTACATGATTGTGAAAATAAAATTGATTTGGCGGTATTAAAAAAAGATATTTTAAAATTAAAGAAAAACACTAATGTACAATTTTCACAAGAAAATAAACCATCTGTTTCATCAAAAGGACATTCTAGAGGTGCCTTCTTTGGACCAAGCGATATAGCAATTACTTCCATCAAACAACAAAATCAACTGATGGCTGAAATCAATCATCATCTCGTGGATGAGTTACTTAGCTTTAGACATGCTGTGGCAACTTTAATGTCATCTGTAGATGAATTACGCGCAACAAAGAAGTAAAATAAAAGATGAAAACCACTTAAAGTAGAGGAAATGTGCATATAATAGCATACTTAACTTTGACATATCATTGGTCCCTTATCTGACAATGTAAAAAATAATTTGTGTCATGTAGGGGATATTATTGTACCCTGGAACACTTTTTACATTTACTAAATTTTTATACTTTCGATATTTATTTTTTAATTTTAACACAATTGTAAAATAAACTTTAATTTTTCCTCTATTAACTGGTCACTTTTTATATTATTATTTCTTTTTTGGATAATTTTCTAAAATTATTTTCAAAACCCTTGCAAAGCGTTCCATGGTACAAATGGCCCTGTGCCTTGGAACATATACTCTTGCACATTGAAACATTCATTCATGTTAATTTCTATTAATAATAAATAATTAGTTTTTATTATTTATAATTTTATATTATTTACTAGCAGTATACCCGCTGCTTTGCTACCGAAAAAAATAGTCGTAGCCCGCTTAGATCGGGCCCATTTCGAAATCGGTTCAAGACTAGTTGCTGCGAATCGTTTTACATTCAAACATATTTATTTTTTTAAATCTACCATTGTATTAATATGAGCTTCTTATACAAATAATTTATTTACGAACTTCTTTATAAACATTGGTAGTACAGACATTTAGTAACAATACGTATAAGTGTCCCGTTGTGCTAACCCAGGAAAATGCCAAATAAAATGCCCATGTGAGAATCACTCATCGCCAAAGGCAGCGCCGGTCACGTGAAATATTTTATAATGCACCTTACGAAATTATTTATTATAATTTTTATGATATTTATTATAATTACTCCGTGATTATTCCTGATTTATAAACGTACCTATATAGGTCAGAGTATTTTTTTTTTGTTAGTAAATATTCTTGCCACCCAAGTACGTTTTTTTCTTCGTATTGCTTTAGGGGTTTACAATTATGTTCAACAACGAATTTAACGTTATAATTGTCGTCAAAAATAAAAATAAAAAAATGTGTGATATATGTATATCCTCGGGAACATTTTAGTAGCAATATTAAACCCTAAAATTCGCCAGTGACGCCATCTACAGGTGTTCAAATTACAAACTAAACTTATTTTTTAACAGATACATTCAGTGGGAACAAATATTAATGGTAAGGTATACAAGTGTAAACCATATTAGCAGATAAGGGGGAAAAAAAGTTTTTTACCGATTTATTAGGGGTGAGTGTTAAACGTCAATCTGTTCATTCATTACGGGAATTCCAGAGTTAATATTTTTGTGAATTTATCGGTATTCTAAAAGGTTCAGTTAAAGACTTTTATTGTGAATGTGTAAGATTTTAAAGTCATTAACGGAAAGGTTATGATTATTGGTGATCATATGTTCTGCTATGTTGGACTGTTCTTCTTTTTTATTTTGGATGGCTTTCCAATGTTCACCAAATCTTGTAGCAAATTTTCAACCAGTTTGGCCTATATATATAGTTGAACATCTTGACACGATGTTTGGTAAACTCCACTTTTGTTGTGTAAATCAGTTTTATCTAGTTTATTATTAACTAGTATGTTGAAGCAGAGCGATAAATCACTTCTCGTGTTAGTGTGACAAAGGATTCAGAGAGAGAGAGAGAGGGTATAAACAAAAATCACATCTGTTGATGGTATAAAGCGTTTTTATTTAAATTAGTACCCCAGAAACAAGTATACATCACTCCAGCTCACCTACATGTTCATTGCTACACTGCTGTCTACTGACTATTGACTGCACGCAGGCAGTATACAGTGTTGGCAACTATAGATACTTTCAATGCACTAAATAGAGCGTAAGAATCCACCAGAAATGCACCAAAACTGGGGCGTAGTCCGAGTCTGGGGAGTTCAAAAACAATATCGAGCAATTTCTTTTTTGTTGTATGAAGATGTCTGTTAGTAATAATAATATAATAATAAATTTATTTATTTATTTTTTCATTGTTGAATTATAACTTTTAATATTCAGTACAAGAATAATAAATATATAATAAACATTAACTATTGACTTAATCAGATTCAAAACAAAAACTACACATTGCAAACTCCCAATTGCCTAGTTAACATATTTTTAATCACAAGATAAAGTAAATGTTTCTCATCTTAACTAACAAAATAGGAACTCCGAATATTATTATTTATTTTAATTTATTAAAGATAGATATTAAATGCTTCTTCCTCGTCTTGATTTATTTCATTTTTGTATGTTTCGTTTGTTTTGATTTTAGAAATCACTGAATCCGGCAGTTCATAATTAAAGCAACATTTGTTGTATCTTTTAAGTCCAGCCTTTACTGCATTGCCAATATTGCATCAACAGTATCAACCTGAAGCCTATTTTTTAATTTGTTTTTAATTATGTTCAAATGGCTAAAAAGTCGTTCTACTTCAGCATTAGAGTGTGGCAATACTAACAATGATGTGTGTGGAGAAGGTTGTACGGGTTGCGGATATAAATGATGCAACTAGATCCAGCTGACCAGTTTTGAAATATATTATTTCTTCATCAGAGCTGATCTAAAATGTACCGTCATTGTGAGATAGTAAAAATATAGAAATTAAACATTAGTAAAAGTCATAATGTCAAATAATAAAAAATAAATAAAATAGTCAGTAGTCAAAATATAAATAAATAGTAAATGAATAAACTTTAAAGAGGTTTACAAAATATTAATTACGTAGCACACAAGTTATAATATAAGATGTCGCCGAAAATGTGCTGAGCTGCAGAGTCTGCAGCGCACCACATTTTCGCAATTTTAAATTACAGTTTTAAATTATCAACAAATGATTTGAAACAGAAACACACCAGAATTTGCACTAGCGCACTAGAACGCAATTTTGGTCACTAGATAGGCTTTCAATTCACCAGATCTAGTGCAAAATGCACCAACTTGGCATCACTGGCGGTATACAACACACTAACTATTCCTATTGCGCGCGCACCATCACAACTCATTTGAATGGTGACACGCCTGGTTATTGTAACGGACGCGATAACCATCAACTTCAAACAGAGTAAATTTTTAATTGTATATTTATTATAAATGGCTGGAGTTATATTTGATTTCTTTAATTTTGATCCTATTTTGAAACTAACCTGAAAGGGTATTTTTTTATAAATTTTTGTATCTGATATACTTAGGGTATAAAAATATGTTAATACAAGTTTTTTGCGCTTTTTTCTAATAATTTTGTCTATTTCAGCCTTGTTATGACGGTTATTAAGAGCAATTTTATAAATAGTTTGTAATTCCAGATTGTAGTCTTCTTCAAAAAGTGGAACTTTTAATAATCGGTCTACATAACAATTGAAAGCAGCCATTTTGTATTATAAGGATGTAAAGAGGAAGCAGGAATTACGGATAGTATATGTCGGTTTTCTATAGATTTCGTTAACTTTAGAATTAGAATGTGAGATAGAATAGTCTAAGAAGTTTAAGGAAGGATTATTTTATATCTCCATAGTTAATTTTATTAAAGGATTGATATCGTTAATATGGTTGAAAAATAATTTTAATTGCCTATTACTACCTTCCCAAAGACAAATAATATCATCAACATAACGATACGAGAACTTTATAGAGTTACGGTATTTGTTGGAACTACTAAAAATAATTTTCTCCATATGATCCATAAATATTTGACAATAGGGGGGAGAGAGAAGAACCCATAGGCAAACCATATTTCTGAGAATAAATTAAGTCATTAAAAATAATATAGTTTTGGTCTAAACAAAGTTCCAATAAATTAAATAGTTCCTGAGCTTTAAAGCAATCTATATTATTATTTAGAAGATAATTTTCGACAATATGTTTTACCTCATTAATGGGAATATAGAAAAATAAGTTACTACATCAAAGGAAACTAAAATCGCGTTTTGGTTAATAGGGATATTCTTAATTTTATTAACCAGATCTAAACGATTCTTTATGGCTAATTTAGATTTAAAATTTAAAATTGAGGGTAATATGTTATTTAGCTTCTTGCATAATTTGTAAGACGGGGCATTAACATACGAAACAACCGGTCAGTGGAACAATGGGGCAGTGGGATTTGTGTAATTTTGGTAGGCCATATAAAACTGGAGGAGAAGGATTCACAGAAATATATTTGAGCTGAGTGTTAGTCATGTCAATTTACAATATATGTATTCTGTTTGCAAACAATTGCATTATGTTTATTGCCTCATGAAATAAAAATAGTTTTAGTCAGACAGGGGCAACTAAAAGTTAAATATGCAATTTGGAGCTGTAAAGCAGGTGCAAGCATATTAGTGCAGTTTGGTTTTTCTGCGACAAATGCACTGAACATTCTCGCAGAGTATCACATACTTTTGTGTTGTAACTCAAAATATATTCCCATGCCTTCCTCCTGTCCATAACCAAATTTTTTCCCAATCTGGACTTAATATTAACTTTCCCTCCATTTTCTTAAGAAAAGAAAAAAAATATATATAACTATCTTTGTCATGTCTTGAATGACAGCCAAAAACACAACAATTTGTTCTGCTTTTATAGTTTTTTCAACTTCTGTCGGCATTCTAACAAACATTCAACACTAATGCCTTTTGTTGTTTGTTTTGAATCTCGTACGATTTATAGTACACAAATTATTGTATCGTGTACTATAGGATTTTCGTACGAGATATTGTATGATATTGAAAACCAACCAATATTTATTGCCTCGACCTAAAATATTGGACAGAATGAACCAATAATGGCGCAGTATAAGATGCGCATATTTATGTGACCGTAGCGAGCAACTATTTATCTGTCAAACATATTTCGAGGTTATTTAGTATCAACTTTAGCAATATTTTTTATTTTGTTTAAAGTAAATTGTATTTAGCTGTTCACATTATTAGGACATTTATATATACGTTTGGATTTATTCAACATCTTATTATCCAACATGCTTCACTAGTGAGTTATCTAAGGTGACCATTAAACATTCCAATCCGCGAAAAAAAGTACCGAGGGAATTATTTGATTAATTTCTATACTTTTTATTTATTTATTCCAGTTGGGTGTTATTCATAATAAAAATTCAACGAAATCATTATTAATATAAAAAAAATATATTTTTATTTTCTTTAAACTATTTTATGATAATAATGACAACAATAATATTTTTTGATAAAGAAAAATCGTAGTTTTATAGCCCAAAATATATAAATAACAAAAAATAAATAAAATAATAATTCCCTTCAATTTCAAATGTAATAAATTAGAACAGAAAATGGTACGGCTTTGCGAATCCAGGAGATTTACTGATTTGGGACAAAGATTAATATTATCAGTCTTCAAAAATTGGTAAACTATCTATCCATTCTAGGTTAAGTACAATTATTTTAATTCTGTCAAATTACAAAAGGTGCGTTCGGCATAATTGTGCAGTGTTAACTCTGTGTCGTGCAAGTTTTTTGTCACGTGACTACTGTGCACACTGTGCAGGAAAGTCAAAGACGAACGCTTTGTTCAGATTGTGTAGTTATTATTGTTATTATAACTCTTTTTTTTGTAAACAAATAAATTATGTATGTTTGATTACATGAAGTCTGTCGCCTGGTACTTGTTTTGTACGATAATATAAAAATGACGCAATAAGGTTTTGGGATGCTTTGAAATAATATAAAAAAAAATTTATTTGATGAGGGAGACAATCCAGAAGAATTTTCAAACCAGAGAATATTTTGGCAAAAGTGTTTGAATATGCAGAGAGTACTGTTCCAAACATGACTACAAATCAATTAAAAGTACATTTCCGCTTGTATTCAGAAAATTTTGAGTCTTTTTGAGTGTATTTATATGTTTCATCATGAGGTTTATGTCTGTACTATTTATTTTGTAAATGTTGCAGGCATAAACAATGATATCTTGATTGTTTTCACTCATATTGTTTTGTAGAAATAATAACTTGTATTTTTACCGCGTAAAACACTAATGCATAGATTGTCGCACGATCTGAACTTGTGACGACTGTGCAACACAAACTGCACTGCACGATATTTGCTGAACGATCTTCGTGCACCACAGAGCACACAGAAATTTTATGTCGAACAGAAAATTTCTTGCGTAAATTATGCAGGATGTGTAGATTATTAGCTTATGACGAACGCAAAAATAGACGTAGTGCGCATCAATTGGTACAGATTCAAAGCGATAAATGAGCCGTTGATTTTGAAAGTGAGATAAGTCCATTTTGTGAAAAATATGAGTTAATGTTACGTCTTATTACAAATTGAGATTAACTTCATGTTTTTAATCATTTACAATAAATATCGACTCAATATCAGTACAAATTTGTTACTGTTAGTTTATATGGTCAACAGTATTTCAAATGCATTGATTTTGAAAGTGAGACAAGTCCACTCGAATAAATTCTCTCGAACCGAAACCCGATAGAGCGAGCATATTCGTGTGAGCTTATGTTTCTGTTGACAAAAATTCGTATTTTATTTTTTAAAGCCGTATTCTTATTTCTCAACCATTTACTAGTTTACTGTATATACCCCAGGATTATTATAAATTGATACAAAATTGTCGCAAGCATAATCCCTTTTTAGTACATGAAATGAAAAGTGAAGACTTTTACTCTACCAAACCTCACGAAGAGGCAATTTTAAGAAGAAGGTAAAATACTGAGGGAGAAATAGTTAACTGGTTGAATATTTCCTGGATAAGATTTTTGAGAAATGCGCCCTATAAAATGTTTTATAAAACGTCAATAGAAAAAGATTCACAATTTAAAACTCTTGATTTATCACCAAAGCGGGGTAGGCCGTGTAATTTCGGACAAATAATATTACCATCTTCATATGAAAAAACTAGGGCTATTACTAAAGAAAAATATAAAGATATGATGGATTTATTACTTTATATACCACCCATTCATCATGAATACTTTAAAAATCTTAAAAGTCTGAACTAACAAAATATAATTTATATGTATACAACTTATAATTGAATATTTTTTCCTATAAAATTAAATTTTTGTTTTGTTTTTATTATTATTTTTCTAACAAAGAATAAAAATATATTGAAATAAAATAAATAATTAAATAAAATTTTCATTTGTTTGCTACTATAATTCCATTTCATTAGGAGAAATCAACATTTTCAGCAAATCATTGCCTTTGAAAGTGAGACCAGTCCATTGAGGTAGACCAAAAACACGACTTTTTTCAAATAACGCCGATAACACTTATCGTATAATAAAATGACATGCATTGAGAATACCAAAAATGTAAAATAAGTCTATTACTCCTTTATATTTTTAATTCCATTCAAATGCAAAACATTAAAATCTAGAAATAACGAAAAGTGAACGAAAACTGACACGCTCGATGTCAGTTCTCAATAGTTACATAGACCTTAATAAAACTAAGAAATTTCAATTAAAAAAAAAAAAAAAATGGGAGGGTGCTACGAATTTTTTATCTTCTTTTCTTCATTTTTTCAGGCTTTATATGTTCTAAAATAGATCAAATAATCTGATTATACGATGTTTGTTTTAATTAAAAACTTAAAAAATCAAGATTCCATCCAGTTTATCGAGATATATTTAACTGTATTATCTGGAGCAAGTCCAGCAAAAATAAATTTCTTCTTGACTGAATTCCCAAGACGTCCGTACATAACTAGCTCAGTAACGGTCATTTTTTGTTCTAAATCTTCAATGCATTTTACAATATAAAGTGCGTGAAATGCAATAGGGTCTCCTGGAATTAATAATAATAATAATAGTAACATTTAAAAATTTAAATTGAAACAATCTGTGGGATTTTGTAAGATGGCGTTAATTCACGATAAGGGTAAACGTTAAAGATGCGTTCTGAACTCTTAAATTAGTCGAATGTATCAGGTCGTCAAGGATGAAATTTGTAGTTAATAATAATGCCAACTTTAACAGCTTATTATTTGACATTGGCTTAATATTTTACCGTTCTATTTTGTTTGTTGGAAAGTTACACATCTCGCCTGTTTAAAAAAATCATTGTATGTTCTAAAAAATATCAAAAACTTTTTTTTAAAATTAATTTTGTTGAAAATGGAAAGGTCGGAAATTCGCACTATTATGAAGTACGAGTTCTTACGTGGAACTACGACATCGCAGACCGCGCGAATCATTAATAGTGTATTTGGCTCTAGTGTTACTACGCAGCAGACAATATAAAATTGGTTCGCCAAATTTCGTACAGGTAACTTAAAAATCATATAAAAAAAACGTGGCTCATCGATCACAGCAGAAATATACTGCAACCACCTGGACGAAATGATGCAAAAACTTAAAGAAATACAGCCTAGATTGGTCAATAGATCGACTCCTATCTTACTGCATGATAACGCTAGACCACACACTGCGCAAATGACTGTGGCAAAACTACAGGAATTGGATTTGGAACTTCTACATCATCCTTCATACTCGTCAGACGTAGCCCCCACTGACTACTACTTCTTCCGCAATTTGGACAACTTTTTAATAGAAAAACAGTTTAATTCCGACAATGCTGTAAAACTGACCTTCCACGAATTCATTGACTCTCGTCCGCCAGGGTTTTATACTACAGGCTTGAACAACCTGCCGCTTAAATGGCAAAAGTGTATAGACAATATGGGTGCATACTTTGATGAATAAAATAATTCCTTATATTTGTAAGTTACCAACCAACTTTGCCCTTTTTTCTACAAATTTATCCTTGACGCCCTAATAGACTATAGCTTGTGCACTGTTGATTGTCACCAATGAGTTTGTCATATGGTAAGGCAAGCAACCGTTCAGAACTCGTAATTCAGAAATTTAATAGATTATGCGTTGTCCATTGTGGATAGTTTTCCAAACTTGTAGTTAGTGTGTTGTTTTAATGAGATAGACATACAAACACATTGGCTATCTCAGACAACATCGGAGAGAACGTTCACATTGTATGCTTTTACATAACTTAACAAAATGTCAACTCGCCGATTATAACAAATCTCGCAACATTTTACGAAGCCATAGTATTTGGTTTAAAGACACACAGATGTCGCACTATTCGTAACTCGTAAATTTCCAGAGCTGTAAACGCTGCGTTGAATGTTAAAACTATCTACTAAACATATCCATAGCGCACAATGCACAGTCAACTAATTTAATAATAATAATAATAATCAGAGGGGCGTACAGTATTAATCCCCAAAAAAGGTGATTTAACCTACCCGAAGAACTATAGACTTATTACTTGTCTCAATACCCTGTATAAGATCTTCACTAGCGTATTAAACGAGCGGGTACCGAGCTCCATTGCCTCTGTTTGGTCAGACATCTACGAACAGAGGGGAACGAAGAGAGGCCAAGCAGGTTGCAAAGAAAACCTTATTATCGACCGGTCAGTCTATCATGACGCGGCGTATTTCAAACGCAACCTGTCGATGGCTTGGGTGGACTACGCAAAAGCATATGACACTCCGTCACATGCTCTCATTCTAACATTGTTACGAATGTTACGAGTTCACCCGGAGGTAGAGAGATGCATTGGACAACTTATGTCCCTCTGGAAGACACAATTCATTGTTCCAAGCGGATCAACCACAGTGTCGACAGGGTGGATACATGTCAAGCGTGGCATTTTCCAGGGAGATTCCCTAAGCCGCTTCTATTTTGCATTTCACTTCTTCCCCTATCGATCGAGCTCAGACGCGGCAGTGGCTACATGGCGGGTCCCCCGTCGAGGCGTAAGCACAAAATTACCCATCTTTTTTATATGGATGATTTGAAGCTCTACGCCTCGAACGAGAGAAACTTTCAGGCCGCCTTAGATGCTGTTGCTGAGTACACTGCCGCGATAGGTATGCAATTCGGGTTGAAAAAATGCGCTGTTTTTTATATCTACAGAGGAAAAGGTTTAGACAACGGTGAAGACGTTCAATTGGTTGATGGAAGCATTATAAAACATCTTAATGCTGATGGGTCTTACACATTTTTAGGCATCAGTGAGAGAGGTGTCCAAGATGTCACTCTTATTAAGCAGGCTCTTCGCAGCAAGCATATGGTACGACTTAGGCAGATATGGAGATCCTGTCTGTCTGGCAAGAACAAGATCGCTGCCACAAACATGCTTGCTGTCCCATTAATTTCCTACACTTTTGGTGTAATGAAATGGAATGTTGATGATCTTAAGGATCTCGACAGAAGAACCAGAAAGATCATGATCATCAACCGAAGTCTTCACCCGAAATCTTCTGTGCAGCGCATTTACCTCTCTTGTCTAAACGGGGATCGGGGATTACTTAATCTGGAGTGCTTGCACGATCGACTCGTCTTGGTTACAGCTAACAGTATCCTCAGAAGTCAGGACCCACTATTAAAGTTCGTTAGTGAGCACGAATTTAGTGGCAAAGGGCGTTTCTTTGCCAGGCAGCGCGAAGAGCAGCAACGAGATTTAACCTGGCAGACTTGAGTCCCGTCAGAGAAAACGCTGGAGTACAACTCTCTCGGGAGGAGTACAACAGAGTTACCAGTTCGGTGAAACGAGGGCAGATAGACATGTTGACAAAAGAACACATGAGTAAAAGTATGCACTCTGTGTTCTTCAGACATATTAAAAGTCTAGAGTTGTCCACCGAACTCACGTTCTCGTTTCTTAAGTCTGCAGGTTTGAGATCGGAAACAGAAGGTTTTGTGTTTGCGTGTCAGAATGGTGTTATAAATACTTTGGCGTACAGGGCTCGCATATTCCAAATAGCGGTGTCCACACTCTGTAGGTTGTGCCACCACCATCCTGAAACGATTATGCACATTCTGTCTGCTTGTCCATCTCTTGCCGCATCGAGCTACGTGTCTCGACATAATGCTGCTCTCCGCGTGCTCTACTATCATCTTAGACATGCCTATGGTATTGACCAAATACCAGTTATACCGTACGTCCCTTCTGACATAGAATCGGTGGTGAAAAATTCGAATTTATTGGAATTACTCCTTCCCCACCTCGAGGTTACTGACAGCCACTCAGCCGGACATAACCCTCCTGGATATCGAGACCAAATAGATGTTTGTGATCGAATTCTCAAGTATAGTTGAGAAGAATATCTCTCTCAAGGAGGAGAAAAAGAGGTCCAAATATATGGACCTCTTGTCCGAGCTTAGAAAGCTGTATCCCGGGTATAAAGTTAAGCTTGTAGTCCTGATAGTTGGTGTTTTGGGTGGTATGAAAGCCTCCTATCGAAGGGAAATCGAGTCCATTCCCGTCTGCAGATCTTCTGCCACCTCTTTGATTTGCAGGATGCAGAAAGCAGTGCTGCTCGGGTCACTCCACATTGTGAGGGCACTGAATATAGCGTAATTTCCGCGGCTGCATATCGCCAGGGTTTGGGATGCAATCGTATGTATTTAGCTCCACTAGTATGACGCGGTTCAAAAAGTTGCTGAAGTTTGAGATTAGTGGACGCTTGTCAAGACCTGACAAACCCCATAATAATGAATCTCTTTATTGGCAAGATTCAGTTTACACTGCTCAACCACCTAACCTTAATGATATTTTACAATTTAGTAGATAATCGAGTACATACAATTTTTTAATGTTAACAAATAATAATATTGTTTACTAAGTGCAATATGTAGTCTAATTGAACACGGATCGATCCATTGAGGTCACATTGGGACCATTTGCTGGCGGAGTCGCTTTTTGAATTGGGCAATTTTAAGATTTTTCGGAATGGAGTTGTAATGGGTGTTTTTTTTAGAGGTATAGAACTTTAAATTGCAATAAAACAACGATGGATTATTCGATTGACATGAATTTTTTTTTATTCGAAAGATAATCTTGTGGCATTACATTTTAAATATGATTTCTGGCATATGACCGCCACGGCTGGCTCGGATGTAGTCCAATCTGGACGTCCAATTTTCGATGACTTTTTCCAACATTTGTGGCCGTATATCGGCAATAACACGGCGAATGTTGTCTTCAAAATGGTCAAGCGTTTGTGGCTTATCCGCATAGACCAATGACTTTACATAGCCCCACAGAAAGTAGTCCAGCGGTGTTAAATCACAAGATCTTGGAGGCCAATTCACAGGTCCAAACCGTGAAATTAGGCGGTCACCAAACGTGTCTTTCAATAAATCGATTGTGGCACGAGCTGTGTGACATGTTGCGCCGTCTTGTTGGTATGATTTAATGTAATGCCACAAGATTATCTTTCGAATAAAAAAAAATTCATGTCAATCGAATAATCCATCGTTGTTTTATTGCAATTTAAAGTTCTATACCTCTAAAAAAAACACCCGTTATATCGTGGCAGCGTTGTACGAAAATTAATTTTTGAATAATGTTGTCCGGTGTTTGGGAATATGTATCATGTGAGAGTTCCTAGTATTTTTACTGTTAACTTGTGATCTTTTAATGATTTTTTCGACTAAATAGCTAGGTTCGTTTGTGCTTAAGATTTTGTGAATGAAACATGCGTAATGCAAGTGTCTTCTTTCAGACATATTTAACCATCCTAACTTCCTCAGGTGTTGGGAAGTAGGTTCCCTTTTCTTTAGTCCTAATATGAAACGTACATAGTAATTTTGCACTTTTTGAATTCGCCTCGAATCGAAATACGACAGGGAAGGTTCGTAAATCGTGTCACAGTAATTAAAGATCGATAGGACGAGACTGTCACATAGTATTTGTTTGTGTATTTTGGTTAGCACGAAACGGTTCATAAATAGTTTTTTAGTGCAAGAAAGGCACCCTTCATTAACTAACTTATATACGAGGTCTGTTCAAAAAGTATCGCGAATTTTGTGTTTTTTCAAAAATTATTTATTTATTCTTGAATATCTATTTTGTCCCCTTCAAAGTAATCCCCACCAGATATTATACACTTGTGCCAACGTTTTATCCAATCCTCGAAGCACTTGAAAAAATCATTTTTTGTGATCTTGTTCAGCTCCTCCTTCGATGCCGTCTTTATCTCCTCACTCGTAGCGTAGCGTAATCCTTTCATGGGCCTCTTCAGTTTCGGGAACAAGAAAAAGTCACAGGGGGCCAGATCTGGGGAATACGGTGGCTGCGGCATTAGTGTGTTGTTTTTGCCCAAAAATTCGCGCGCTAGCAACGATGTGTGATGTGATGACCCGTCTCATGCCCAAATCATTGGTAAAAATCGAATGGCACGAGCCAATCGATATGTTTAGGTCCTCAGCAACTTCTCTAACGGTGATTCGACGATTGACCAATACTATTTTCTTCACTTCATCAATGTTTTCGTCTGTTGTTGACGTGCTCGGGCGTCCGGCACGCTCTTCGTCGTCACATCTTCTCTGAGAACCTTTTGTACCACCGATAAACGTTGCTTCGGTCCAAGGTAGCTTCACCATATGCCACAGTCAACATTCGGAATGCGCACTTAATTTTGTTTTTCATACAAAATTTGATACAGATTCTTTGATCCATTTTTTGGTATAGGCAAAAATCGAAGACGAGCCAAAACACGTGCAAGCAAAGCAACTGTCAAAAATTAACTGAACATTCAAAATGGCCGAACTTGTCGGCATAAGTGATAACTACCAACATAACGCCACAAAAAAATTGAAAATCGAATATACGTAACCCGCGGAAATTCAAAATTCACGATACTATTTGAACAGACCTCGTATTCTTTGAATTTTAGTTCGGTGTTTAGTATACTACCTAAATTTTTACATGAAATTCGGGACTAAGTTTCTTTTCAAGTTTTTGTTACCATACAGCATGATGTGTGATTTTGACTCATTAATTGTAAGGCCATGATCGGAAGAATATTTACATAGTGCATTAATTTCATTTAGAAAGAAAGATAATACTTCATTAAATTTTTCTGGTGAAAACAAGAGGTATAATTGAGTATCGTCCGCGTATTGATGTATTTGACTATGAGGCCATATCGAGCTGAATTTATAGAGTTCTGAACGCAGTTTTAGTCATCCCGTTTTTTGTCGAACTGTTATTCTGAACGAAGTTAACGTGCAAATTAATGCTGAAAGTTGACACTTAGTTCCAGCTGAATTGCCGGGTTGAGAGCAAGCTGACATTAACGTATTCTAATCTATAAAAATTCTAGATTCGAAGTTTTGATAATTAAAATTGCATCAATCTTTATTAAAGAGCACATTTGCATATTCTACCATAGATTACATATAAAAAAGTAGTAATTCAAAAAATCAATTGAGAACTGGGATGTAAAAATTCAGAAAATAAACTGGGGGCAGCGGGGATAACAATTTTATAAAACACTTCAAGGAAAGGCAGAAGTACAAAAAAATCTCTTGAGGACGAGGGAGGTAAAATTTCAGAAAATAAGCTGAGGGCAGGGGGTCAAAAAATTAAAAAGTCACTTAAAGTGAGGGCAGAGTCAAAAATTTTCACTTAACCCCACAACGCGCGTTTTTTTTTTCAAGTAAAAAAAAGCAGATTTTTGTTTTTTTAGCGTATATTTCTAGCATTGCCCGAGCCGCTCTAGTTGGTGAATCATAAAGTAATGTAAATATTGTCCATGCTTGAACCCCACTCGGGCATGCATGATTTTACCAGTAAAGCGTGCCCCAGCGTCTCTCGGGCATACGAGTTAAGGGGTTAAAAAACTACAGAAGATAATACAAAGGTGTTTGAAATAAAGTAAAATACATTCTTAATAAAGCCAAAAAACAATATTGACATAATATCTCTGAAATTATTTTGCAATGGTCCAATATTAATGTGGACACCGTTATTTTGGACGTTTGCCATTGTTGATAGTACTAGGCTAGAATAGTACAATATAATGAGTATTAGTATCAAAAAGATATGCTTCATAAGTATATAAAATATATTCGGACGTTTCGGAAACTGCTCAACAATCCGTTTCCGTCTTAGCGATCACAAGAAGTAATAAACATTTCAATTTTCTTCGAGTTTTTATACCGAGTATTGTAAGAGTGGGAGCAGGTTATATGTGCGTTGCTATTGGTTCGGTGCTTGGGATCAGGTATAGGTATGGACGGGACTACCTGCGGAGGATTAACGACCGGGTTAAGGTTGTTTGTCACATTATTGTGTGGTAATGAGTTGTTTGTTATCACATTAGTGACTTGAGGATTAGAAGGATTGTTTTAAATCATGGAAAGCCAGAGTTGAGGAAATTCTATGCTAGCTTGGCTTACAGCATCTCCAGAGTTTTCGATCAAAGCAGACTCTTTCAATTTTCTTTTGAACTTGTTTTTCTCCTACATTAAGGGTTTAGTATCTTTCCATTGGAAATGGTGTTCATTTTCCCAAGCTACTTTGGAACTGTAAATCTCGCCCTGCTGAACTTTTTTCTTATGCTCGTTTACTCTCACGCGCAAAGGTCTGCAAGTCTCGCCAGTATATTGTTTCCCGCACTGGCAGGGAATAGAGTAGACACAGATTTTGTTTAGGACAGATTTGTGTTTCGTACATGATAGGATAGATCTTAAAGTCGAACTCGATTTGAAGGCTACTTGGATATTATGCTTCTTTAGTATCTTACCAATTTTCTCAGATACTCCTTTATAATAGGGCATAGAGACATATCTCACTTCGTCAGTTCTAGGTGCGTTATTTTTAGGGTTGATCCGCACATAGGAAAAATCCGCTCATAGTGCTATTATGATGGAATGAGTTGAAATTAAGATATAGACCTGTGTGTGTTGGTTTTCTGTAGACCGTGGTTGTTAGAATCCCCTTGCTATTTCTGATTATCAATACATCTAGGAAAGGCAGTTGATTGCTAACTTCCAGTTTAACAGTAAACTTAATGATATTGTGTACTGAATTTAGGTATTGATGGAATTCGTGGAGTTTATCTTTACCATGTGGTCATATGACTAAAGTATCATCGATGTATCTTAACAATTTATTCGGTTTGTACTTGGCTTCTTTTAAGGCGTTCGCTTCAAAATGTTCTATGTATATATTAGCAATAATAGGTGACAGTGGAGAACCCATAGCCATGCCATCCTTTTGTTGGTAATAATCGGTTTCCAGTTGAAAATAAGTAGTTTTCACACAAAGTGTTAATAACTCCATAATGCAGTCAACCGAATGATGTGTTCGAGTACATAACGTCTGATCACACTCTAGCCTTTCTCTGATAAATTGATAATTTAATTTAACTATAAAACATCAAACAAAAAAATACAAGTCGCATGAGCTATACAACGCCAGAAATCTAATCGTCTATTGGAGTCATAATTCTTTACAATATTTGAAATAGATTGTTTCAAAGAAATGTACCCAACACATCCGAGGTTTCGTTGACCAGTTAAATGCTGCAAATAGTTGTAAGAATAATTCTTTGACGATGTTGTCCAAAAATTTCCAAACAGTTGGAGGAAACACTGAAAAAGTGACTGAAGTTCGTAGTACCATCCTTCCAAATAGTGTAATTTTGGCCTTATGTAATTTTTACATGTGTAATTTCGTCTTCGTTTAATTTTTTCAACGTGTAATTTCTTCCTTGTTTAATTTTATACCGTTTAATTTTTTCCAGTGTAATTCTATCTCGACACCTTTATTTCTTGTGTTGGTACATAACTATAGGTCGTTCATTTTCGAAACAACACATGTCATCAAATCGACGCGAACTTCAGCTATTTTACCAGTGGCGGTCCGAAACACAAACAAACAGCTGACTAATAAAATAATATTTCATACACGCTACTGCTTTGCGTGCGCGCAGACGCAGTAAGCCCTCAGTCAAAAACTCGTTTCTGAGCAATGTTTTTTTTCGAAAATGTACGACCTATAGCATGTAAGATATTTATTTTATAAGCATTTTGGCTTTGATAATGGTATTACATACCGAAACTGCAGTCAGTATGTTTAATAAAACAATGTGTGAAACTATACCAAGTGCACCATTTAAAAACCGTTTACCTATATTCGACTTTCACCAAGTAAAACTATCAACTATTCAATACATTATAGTGAGCGGTATTTACCGTATGTACAAGTTAATGCCACTTTTCAGAATCCCACTGGATATTTCATAATATCAGTACATATGTATAGTAAAATTTACCTAAATAGACCAAATAATCTCCACCAAATTTTCTACCATTTGTTACATAATATCCTTTTTCCCAAAGGTCTTCATATACCGTACATCTTGTTCGAGTAGAATTTGTAAGTATTGTAGAATTTGGCAATTCAATAACAGCACCTAAAATAATAAATCAGAGAATATTCAGTATTTTAATAGCATCATTTATGGTCCGTTTACATTGGTAGACTAACGGGTCTATTCTCAAAACAAGATGTTAAAATCTTAACGTCAAAAACTGACGTTAATTTTTAGGAAGAGACCATAGTAGTAACTACGTCACAAAATGGGATTCAGTGCTGCCGTCTCGCGGTTGGATTCCTTTTATTTAAATTTAGCATGTTGCTTTTTGTTAAATTGTATTTTGGAAATATAAATTAAGTTTTCAAAGTAAGAGAATGCTTCAAATCAAAACTATAAGTCAATATTTATTTATTAAACTTCTTATTTTATAAACGTATAAAATAATGTCATATTAAAGTATAATGATACTTTAATATGACATTATTTTTGCAGAACAACATTATTTTGCAGGTTAATTTTGAAAATTTTACGTTAATAATCGTTATTATGGCAAGTAACATAGCAATAAGTGTGTGTGCCATATCTAAATGGTTTGAAGGAACAATATGTTGCTTTTATTTTATCCATTATGGTTTTTCATTTTCATCTGTCAAAAAACGAAAAAAATTGCAATTAAGAATGTAGCTGTAATGGTCACAATTTGGAGCAAAACAATACACCATTATGCATTCTAAAACAAAATATTAATGATTACTTGGTGTTAATTAAATAAATACTAAAGATATTTCGATTTTCATATTATTTAAAAACGTAACCTATAAATATATCTTCGAATCCTTATTTATATGGCGTTAGGTAAATGTCCGGCACAATTTAAAAGACAGCATGGTTATTTACATTTACAAAGCCTGCGGATCCTAGATATGCGGATGCGGATCGGAGGTGGACACAGAAAAACGTATCCGCGCAGGGCTCTAAGCATGAATGGTGCGCTAAGTTGGCAAAATCGCAACTAATCTAACAGATAATAACAACATTTTGACGTATTGCAATCTGACATCTAGAAGGAATTTAACTATATTTCTCATGATTCGTCATGATTTGTGTTTTCTTATATTTAATTTTCACTAATAAAAAGGGATGTCTTCTCAACGCATTGAAAGATATCGATTCATTGTCTATTAGAAGTCTATTGTCTAACAGAATTAGCTTAGTTCTACATAATACCGCCAGATAGAGTCTCTGTTATGACCATTTGCCTATAATGGGAAAACGACAAGTAGAAACATTTATAAACAGTTATTTACCTTTCATGTAATCAGGATGTTCCATACTGGTAACAGTAATCATATTTTCTTTTTTTAACTCTGGTAATTTCGCCATTTCTTCATTTAAAATATTTTCAGAACTTAAATTTGTTTCACCTTTCCTTTTTTTACCCTCCATTATTTCATCTACTTTTTCACTTATCTCCTGTTTTCTGTCTTCTTTTAAAATAATTTTTTCTTCTTCGTAAAGTTTTTCTAGATGTTTATTGTATATTTCTTTGACTTCGTCCGTGGAAGTATATTCAGAAGTAACTACTTTAACAACACCTTTTTTGATTAACATATTTGTTTGTTCAGCTGTTAGAGCAACTGGTAAATCTGACAAATAATAACATTTTATAAGTGGTTTAGTAACATAATGCAGATATAAATTAGTCCGTCCGAAAATATGGTATACATTGATTTTTTTATTTTAATTAGAATGATTTTATTTATGAAATAGTTATAAATAACTAGTATAACAAAGAATAATACAAAAAGTATTAATTTAACAAGGACGTGGCTGTCTCCACAGCTTGTATGGAACATGATAATGTTGTTTGTAATCGTCCCTTACGATGAAGTTTTGCCTTATGCGGAATCTTATAGGAATTCCCTCCTTTTGCTAATATAGTTGCTTCTAGACAAGTTTACAATGTTTGAAAAACATTATCAAGGGTATGTATGTTTAATGCATTTTATACATGTTTAATCAGTTTGTCGATTATATTCTGTGAAGCTGTATGTTGTAAGGATTGTATAGAACTGAAAAAGCTAAGATCCAATACATTAAAATGTGAACAATTTGGCGGTCGATTTGGGACTTCTTCCTTGCAATTCAACACAATTTTGATCAAAATTCGCCATTTTGTCAGAATAGGGGGCGTCACTTTAATTTGTTTATAATACGTGTTTTTTTGTGTACAATATAATACGTGTACTTTTGACATATGCAACACTATTTGAGCGACATTTGTTTATTAGTTGCCTAGCAACCACTTATTTTGAAATGAAAACAAAAAAGATTAAGATAATATTACTTTTGTTAATTCCACATTTTTTACAGTAATGTAGACTCGATTCAAATAGAGAAGGATCCACGACCGTTACAAAATTGCGCAAACAAGATAACGCCAGTGGCGGAGACAAATAAAATATTTTTAAACAAAATGGGACAATTAAATAATATTTTTTATTGAATTAGTTAAGGAACGATTTAAAAGCTGTATATTAAAATATAAATAAAATGCTGTTTAATATAAATATGTCAGTCATAAATGACAGAAGGCAAATTAATTATGAATAGAAAAACAAATTTTTATATAAACACGTTGAAAGCTCCTAACTCACACAAGACTTCTACGGCTAGCGGTAACACCCCTATTATAAGTAAATTAGACCCGTCCAGACGAAAAATCATTTCTGCACAGTTTTATTGATGAACTCAACTCTATTTGAATTCACTCTATACCATATTTTCCGACGGAAGTAGTATATTTTACCTTCATTCTTTCCTGTATTTCCCAATAATTCACCTATTATACGATACTTTGTTCTTAAAGTATTCCAATCTGAAAAAAAAAGTATTTTATTAAACTGTAAAGGGTATGAGTAACACGCTCTAGTTGAAGTGAGTCAACTAGAGTTATCAACATTGGGAGACGCGGGAACGCGAGATTTCAGAGTCAGGGTCAGATGTTGAAGAGCGAAAGATGAGACTGTAAAGAGTTTGATTGGAATATATTTTAATGATAGTTCTGAGTGAGTGTAATTTTCTAAAAATATGAACTGTATGGTGAGTGATAGTAAACAATATTTTTAAACAATTAACATGCGTATCAATTCCAACAACCTAATCCCATGCCTTTGAGGACCGCTACCCCTCAGAAGACGAAAGACAAGCAAAGAGGGATACAACATCCACCCACCTCAGCTGCAATTTTTGCAGACAACCCTTCCCGAGGATACTGAAATGCCGTATCTAGGTCGCCAATACAGCGGTGGCTGCCGCGGTGTATTAGTGGATTATTAAGCTGGAAACTTGGCCGTGTCGTCGCCGCTTTAAATCCCTGGTCCTGATGGGATTATCTGGGTAGCAACCATTCGCATCTCCAAGGGCATCTTTCTTCAACCCGTGGTGAAACTATGTCCGTTGCCTAACGGACATACACCCGCTTAACTTTTTTCTCGTTTCCTTCCTTCGTTGAACGTTGAAAGACTGCGTCTTTCCGCGGACGGAATGTTCGCGCCTCTCTTTTGTGAGACCTTTTTATTATTTAAGTTGGGGGGGGGGTTCTTAGTTTTATATATATTTTTAGTACACTCTCGAACGAGAGCTGGCTGATAGCGTTTAAGTCTAGTATCGATAAGTCAGGCTATCAGAGCCTCGTGCTACAGAAAACGACTCCGTTTTCTATATTCTTCGAATGTCCGTTCCGTATACATTCTTCCGTGTCTTATTGTTTGTTTGTTAATTCGCGACTGCCCTGTGGACTTATTAAGTGTATCAACGCGGCTGTGTGTTCCATTTTCTCCTACTCCAGAATGGACCAGACTACAGCAGTTCAAAGGGCTCTTTGATACGATCACGCTTCAAGTACGAGGTAAGCCCATTAACCAGTATATCTCCCATCTCATTTCCAGCATTCTTCAATCGCGTAGATTGCGCGCAATACACTCCATTCGCTTATTTTCGTGCTTCTCAGAGCAGGAACCTGGTCAGTGTCTCTGTCTGGAACCACTGCAGGGTTCCGCACTTAACATTTTTGACAAGATTGGGCGCCATCTTGTTTGTGAACCATATGGAAAAGGCCCAAGAAATAATTTTACAAATAAACATGCATGAAATATTGATGTAATTTGAATTTTTATCCATATTTATACGACAAAACTGATAGTAATATTCCATTAAAGACCATCTCTGTGGATAAGATTCATTCATTGATTTATCATAATCTATTATAGTCGTACACCAATCAGTTCCCTGAGGTTTTGTAATATATAATGTATAATTTAAAACATTTGTTAATAACATAAAATTCAGCGCCGCTATACATCGTTCATGTTTGAAGTACAATACAGAATTGATATTTTCACAGCCTGCAACAAGTTATAAGAGCGAGGAGGAGGTGAAGGGGAAATTAAACATGATATTTTACATAATGGTATTTATTAATGATAAATATTTACATAACATTAATAATTGAGTCAACAAACAAAATTGAAAATAGTTCTAACAGCTGTTTCTCTGTTTTCTTTGAACCACACCTCGCGGAAAGTTTGTGATGATTCCCCATATGTTGCGAAATGGGCGAGTGCCACATGACCATCAACTTTGGTGCGAGAGGATGCAGCATCACGTACAATCCTACAGTTGGGTTCACAATATTCTAGTTTTCTATAGGTAGCAATAATTAATGTTTGGTATTTTAATGGTCAACGTATTCATCCAATAATCGTGATACTTCACTGTCCGGGTTTACTATGCAAAGGTCACCACCTTCATTACCCCAAGAACGGTGAGAAGTGTTTCCTCGAGGTATAACAATATTCATTTCATTATCATCAATATCGGTGGGGCTCTTTTGCAGTTTCAATAAACATGATTGTTTTGATGTTAGGTTAATTTTGAAAGGAACTTGATCTTTGTTAGAATCAATGAAAAAAAGGTACATGAACATCAAACCATTTTGTATTCGCACTCACAACTTTCACATTAATTTCTAATCCAAATTTAACGTGTAAATGATAAAGATCCTCTAAATCAAACTGTACAAAATATCAATACCGACCGAAACACATTTTGCAGATGGCGAGTAAGATCCTCTAATTGTACAAAATATCATTACCGAGCGAAACACAATTTACAGATCGCGAGTGCATTTTGACTATGTTGATTGAAGTGTTAACAGTTAATGTTTTACATCTCCGTGTAAAAATCTTTTTATATAATTTTTTCCAACATGGTGGAATTCTTAACAATAGCGATTTCCGGTCAATTCACAGTTTTTTAATTTTGAATTAAATTTGATTTATTAACTCAAGAATTAAAAGATTTATCGAGACCCAACCATTTAACGTACACCTTAGGCCCCTTAGTGCGCAGTACCTTTTTAACTAAATAAATATTAGGATAAAGGGTTTTTTGTAACTCCTGCTCATAAAACCTGAAATAGGGTTATCTTGAAAATCCTGTAGTTTATAAGTAACCAGATCTTATCAGGCCTTTAAGGCTTTATCACACTAAAGATATTATTCAAGTCTAAACTTGGAAAATTAAAGCCTGTGACAGAACGGCCACCCGCACTTCTCTGAATACGGGCTGCTCGAGAGTCGTTTTGGGCAGACAGTCACGCCCTTGGGCCGCTCGATCTAAGTCTCGACTAGGAAGCGGTTATCTAGTGTAGTCGCAAGATAGGGTAGCTTACGACAGATGGGGGTCGGCTAAATCAGGTATGTAGTTTCCGGTGGCGGAGGTGTTCTGGGGCGTGAGCTCGTGTTGCCAGGGTATTTTGACGTAGTCCGCGTCGGCGGCGAGAGTCGTTTTGGGCGGACGGTCACACCCTTGGGTCGCTCGATCTTGGTTTCGACTAGGAAGCGATTATCTGGTGCCGTTACGAGATTCTATATATGGGGGTTGCACTCACAACGTTACCCCACGTCAGGTGTGACGGGCGAGAGCCCTGAGCACCGGTCGTTGGTTGTTGCCACCAACGTGAGGTTTGAGAACGGTGATACTCGGAGTACAATTGAAAGCACATGTCTTAAGGACACTAAACTCATATTAACCGGCTACAGTACTGACTTCCGGACTGGGCCGGCTTCATTACAACGAAATCTCCGTGTACTCGCCGTGATCTTGCCTCACACCACGATTTCAAAGTACGCGAGCGAGCAGGTCACTCCATTCCCCGTCCGTCCAGGATGACACCACTGCCGAATACAGCCCAACTACAAGCTACATGTATTTGTACTGCCTGTCGGTTCCACTACGGGAATTTATAGGAGGATTCCTTCACACAGCGACAATAAGAGCGAGTATAAGCCACGAACCTTCAGTTCAACTTCCCGTATTAGAGTTTAAATCGTTACTACAAATTTGCCGCCCCTTTTTACAATGAAATAACTAAGGATTGACGTGTACATCTTATGATGTAATAAATACAATTAATATTGTGTACAGCTACCCACGTGAACCTTTCTAACGAGACGAGAGGTCCCGTTTTGTCTCAAGCCTTTGCATTTGAATCGAAGTCTTGTTTGTGTGATAGCATGACAAAAAACCTAGGTCTTAAACTCTGTGCAAATACATCGAGATATATTTCCCCTGTCTTTGGAAGACAGACGAAATCCAAGTCTTCAAATGCGCGTGCGCGGCCTCTCCCTCTCAGTCAGATCAAGTGAGATGGGTTTATTGTTAACGTTATGTACGCAGACGCAAGTTACTTTTCCCTGTTTCGCGTGTGATAGCTGAAGACGTGAAGACTTGAATCCTGGAAGAAGACTTACAAAATAAAACTTGGATAGCGTTCTAATGTGATACACCTTTAAATAGTGTAAGGTGTCAGCCCTTCGGACGATCCGACCTCTCTCTTCAATAGACAAAGAACTATCAACTAGCACCGTGTAATCACGAAAACACGCCTTAATAGAAGCATAAAAGGTAAGTTATTAAGTTGTAATTAAAAAAAAAAAATGTACATTTATATTTCTAATTACATTCAGATATATATTATATATAAATAAAATAATCATATACAGTCTGTTCCAAACGGTTAAGCGGAACTAAATGGGAATTTAGTTCTTTTAGGTTGTCACGAGAAGGGACCTTGCTTGGGTTATTTCATTTTTCACGTTGGGATGTCAAAATTTGAAATTCCAACAATGAAACCATGGAAACGAATGACATATGTCAAAATTAAATATTTTTTTTAGATATTTTAATGACAAAAAAATAAATAAATGGGAAATTTGTATTAAGAATGATACAAAAAATCAAAATATAAAGAAAATGACATTTTAAAATGATATTAACCTTAACCAAAAAATGTTTATTGCAAGTATGATTTACAAAGCTTAAAAAAAACGGCCGAAAGGCACGATTTAAACGATGAAAGTAACTAGATTGCAAAATCTAGTTCCGCTTAACCGTTTGGAACAGACTGAAATATTAAATTTTATATTAAAAATTACAGTTTAAACTGTATTGTTAATTTAACAAAATAATATGATATTATTTCAGTTTTATTATAAAAATTAAAAATCACTATTTTTTAACGTTGCAAAAACATGAAAAATATATAAATTAAATTAAAGATACATTAATAACAAATATTTTTTTTATCTAATTGATCTAAAAGCGTATGTATCTGTAAAATTCTCACATTTTTTATTGTTTTAGTGTCATAGTATCCCTAATTTAACAATAATGTCCGAACGGAAATATCTTAGTGGAAGCAAAAAACGTAAATTAAAAGAAAGAAAATTGTCTGAAGCATCAAAATGTCTAAAAGTCACACATTACTTTACAAAAGAAACTACAACTTAGTGAAAGTAAACATGAAATTGATGAAGATAGGAGTGAAAGTAACGACAAGCAACAAGAAGAAATGAAAGAAAACATTAACAAGGAATACGTAAACAGTAATACAGGTGAAAATCAGGTTAATAAAGATACGCAGCAGCATGATTTTCAAGATATTCTAGGAATCCCCAGCTTATCAGGATATTCAAAAACAAGACGAAGATACTAATACCAACATATAGCTAAGTTCGAATGAAATTCAGCAACAATATGAATTTAATGAATTCGATGATAAGTATAGAGATGTGGCAGTTTGGCCTACTATGCTGAATAAAAGTTTTATAGAGCAGTGTTTGAAAAAAGAAAATTCGTTTTTCCAGAATCGTAATGAGAATAATAATTATATAAAGTCCATTTACCGTAACTTTGAAATGACGTCACAGTTGAAAACTCACCTTGTTCCGAGTCACACTGTTTAACTCCAGACCGCTCGAATAAACGCGTTTAGACCTTTTCTCGAACGCTCCGAGCTTGCTTCCTGAACTCACTAAATGATATCGGAAAGCAATGATAAAGAGTCAAATTTTTTATTATTCGAATAGAAATTTTTGAATTTCAGATGTTAGATACAATTTTGTTTCGAATAATGAATATTCAAATATTATTACCAGTCAAACAGTTTATTGCCGCTAGCTGCAAGTGTAAATTTCATGAGTATGCTAAAATTACTTTTCGAAGATAATAAACCGTTCTACGTAACAGACCTGTAGGTTAAAGTTACAAAAAAAAAAAGAACGCAACAAATGTAAATAGTACATATTTTATTAATCATATATAATATTTGTTTATCGACCAAGATACAAAATTAAATATTGTTTTTGTTCACTTACATTACAAATTATAAAACCTTTTAAAATATACAAACACAATAAAAGTACGTTATAGAAATATCACCCATCATTTTTTATATCTATTACTCTTTTATGAGTTTTAAAAAACCCTTAAAGTTTGGTCTGAATCGCTCTGTAAGAAATGGTAGTTTACTAAGGTACTATTACAGTTTTAAAAAATTAAATCTACCAATATCTCGAAAACTATTGCTACGATCAAGCTAAAATTTTATATCTAACACTCTTTTATGAGTTTTAAAAAAAACCTTAAATTTTAGTCTTAATCACTCTGTTAGAAATGGTAGTTTACTAAGGTACCCCTTTCATGTAATTTTATATTAATAGTATCGACAGTAATATGCTCTCCTAAAATCAAATTAATTATCTTTCAAAATAATTAATAAGAGACAAAACCATCCTTTGAACACGGCTACTAAGAGCTTTGGACATTTTTATTAGTAAAATTTAAAAAAAAAATAAAATATAACCTCACTAAATTAGCACTTAAATATCAACCTGACAAATAACGATTGAACAATCCAATTAAAAAACTGACAACATTGGAAAAAATTACCAACATTAAATAAATAAATGTACTAACTGAGTTATGGATTGATGTTGATTAAAACATATCATAACGTTGGTATTTAAATTAACCAAGTGTGACGTCATCTCATATTTATTGTGAATGGAGTTTAGAATCCAGTAGGCCATACAAAGACCAAACCAGAAATTTCTCAAATCAATATTTCGAAAAAAATAAAAATAATAATAATTAAAAAATGGCCAAACTGTAACTAGATTTTGGATATCTTACTCGAAGGTTAAAGGTTGCATTCATTGCTTTATGTGCAATTTTTTTTCAAAATATATTTCACTTCTCACATCGGAGTGGTTTTCTGACTGGATGAATATACTGAGAACACTAGAAAATCATGAAAAATCTAAAGAACATAACAAAGCTATGTTCACATGGATCACATGGCTAGAAAAAAAAAATAAAAAAAAATAAATAAAGCAATTGGAAGAGGAAACGACAAATAAAATAAAATATTGTTATGAAATATTAAAGAGAGTAGTTGCAATTATTAAATTTTTATGTGAAAGACGCTTGCTACTTAGGACCGGTTTCTGAAAATTCAGTTAACTATGATAACAACTGACTAATGGTCAGGCGAACCATTTGGTCAATTTTATTTTGCGTTGCATAAACATTTTTTAAATCTTGGTCAGCCGAACCTTGGTCAGCCTATGGTTTACTAAACTCCGATATTTTATGCTAATGTGAACTGTATTTTATGTGATAGAAATTTTGAATTTGATTCTGGTTATTTGAATTTGGTTACTGAAAGAATTAAAAAATGAATTCACGAACACCAAACTTTGCCAACACCGATAAAAACATTTTACTAGATATTGCCGGCAAGTAAGTATATATAGTTTATATTTCATTTGAAATCTGAATATTTTTAAACTATTCTAAAAACACTAGGTTACTACTAATGATGGGCGCGTGCCGTGAAATTTGCGTGTCACTTCGTGACACGGTAAAATCGTGAGTGAACGTGATTAATATTTTTCTTTCGTGCGTGATTTAAAATTTGCCGTGACACGCCGTGCGTGCAATCACGGCGTGGCACGACTCACGAAGTTTAAATTTGAGTAAATAGAAGGAATAAGAAGAAAGAATTGTCTATTTTTGTATCATTATCTATACTGGATTTTGTATCTCCTTCTACGAAGACAACATGTCTCCGTTGTATGCAGGCGTTGGAATTATTTTTTGTTTAATTTTGAATGAATCTGAGCGGATATGGATAGGTCAACAATCTCATTCTAACTAGTTTGCGCTTTTCCTCTAACCAGTTGGATTTGATGGGATCATACGGATCATACGGAACCAATATTCTTCATTTAAGTATCCTTTTCTTAAAATAAATTGAGCCCTGCAAATCCGTGGATCATTTCGCGGTTGCAGATAAATTATCATTTAAATCGTGCGGATGTGGATAAAATATCATATCCGCTTATCCAAAATATGAGCATGAACCTAAAATCTTCGGTTAGACACCTCTTCCCACGGAAGACGCGTTTAGAACCCCAAAAATGTATCGCTGGTATTTGTATTTTGTTTATGGCAAGAGTGAAATAATGATACGTTACTTTTTACTCTTCTCATAAAGACCTATTTTACGCTTACTTAATTAGTTAAATATAATATAGTTTATATAACAATCGTAGATACAACAATTTCTTAGGATTTATTGCCAGTTTATCAATTGAAAAATAATTTTGTAACGTGTCGTCTTATTTTGCATTTTTCGAAATATTAGTAAAAATTAACCGTGGTAATTTGCCACATTTAAAAACATATGAAGCTCATATGAAATTAAAAAAAAAACAAAAATATCTTAAATTTCTTGAAATCATCATATAACTTTCATCTTTTAATAATAGGATGAATTTAAGAATTTAGTTTTATTATTAAGATTTTTTTTTTTAAATTTGCTGAAAAAACTTAAAGAAACATAATTTATTTATATATCTACATAACACTCGTTTCTTATTAACAAAATTTAGAGACGGGCGTGGGTTGCCCATTCTAACGTGAAAAAAATCACGCGTGTCACTAGTCACGCGTGAGTCACGAAACACGCGTGCCCGTGAAGCACGCGTGCGTGACCGTGAAATTTTAAAATTATGATTTCGTGTGCGTGCGTGTAATTTTAAATCTGACTTAGTGAGCGTGCGTGATCGTGACAAAATTTTATTCACGCGCCCATCCCTAGTTACTACCCGTCAACAATGATGGATTTGTAATATAAAAATTTCAATTGTTTGTGTATTTGGTTTTAGTTTTTAACGTATCTTAATTTCATCGCCGGTCAGCGAATCACGGGACGGGATATTACCCGTTACCCAATCACGAGAGAGGGTGTCACCTGTCAGCCAATCAAGAGACAGGGTATCCCCAGTTAGCCAATCACGAGAATCTTAGCAAAAATTAACGTCACAATGTTACCGTCACTACATACAGACACTTACTAATTATATAGTTAGATGGTTTTAAACATGTTGCTTGATTTTAATTATTTACAAGCAGACGAGCAGTGTAGTGAAAATTGGGGAAACATTTAGCGAAAGTTTTTGGACAAAGAGGGGATTGAGACAGGGTTGTCCGTTAAGTCCAATTATTTTCTCTATTTACGTCTGAAATTGATCTGTTCTTCCAATTCACGAAAATAATACATCATAACTCTACTTCAAATTGGTATAAAAATGATTTGCGTAATATGAAAAAGACTTTAGACCTCCTTTATGTTATAAATAAACATAATATTAAATGTAAACCACTATATCTGAGATACAAGAGGTGCTACAAAAATGCCATCGATACACCCAAAAATCAAGCTTATGATACACTCATTCTGACATCCAATAACAAGTCTAAAATTACTTGGGAAATTATAAACAAAGAAACTAGAGCTGTACAAAAACTTACTAAACACGAAAATAGTATAACCGCAGATGAATTTAATCTGTTTTTTAATTCTGTAGCAAGAGATACGGTTGCAAATTTACCACCTAGTAACATTAATAGTAATGAGCTACTAAATAAAAGTAGTAATAAACAAGACAACTCTTTGTTTTTGTCTCCTGTTGATGAAGAAGAAATAATGAATATTATTAAAAACCTTAATAATGGCAATAGTAATGATATATATGGTATAAATGTAAAGTTAATTAAGACAACAGCTACTTGCATTATCAAAGTTCTGGTACACATAATATATACCTGTTTTGAAACAGGAACTTTTCCAAAAAAATTAAAGTTTTCAAAAATTATTCCTGTTTTCAAAAAAGGAAATTCTAAAAATCCTTCTAATTATAGACATAGATCAATAGTGATTACGTCTATATTTTCAAAAATATTTGAAACAGCTATAAAGAACAGACTAGTTAATTTTCTAAATAAATACAACTTGTTTTCAGATAGTCAGTTTGGTTACAGATCTAGGTACTCTACCACTACAGCTGCAACAAGATTACTATCCGAAGTCATGGATAATTTAGAACAAGGCGAACACATTGCGGCAATATTATGTGACCTCTCTAAAGCGTTTGACTGTGTTCCACGCGCAGATTTGGTACATAAGCTTGAATTTTACGGCATTAGGGGAAATGCACTATATCTAATTGATGACATTCTTAACGATATAGTTAGTTAGTTAGTTAAAATTTTTGGCGCACAACAACAAAGGCTATTTGCGCCTAACGCAGCCCATCTAAATGACTAGACTATATATTAAAAACAATAAATAAATAAATAAAATCATTAAAAATACGCATACTCAATAAAAGAAATCTTGCACTGACAAACACAAATAAATAATATATAAAGTCTGTTCGAAAATTTGAACAGACTCAGGGTGATGGTAAGAGGCTGTAAAGGGGCCAATTACCATCGAATATCACAGTCAATAACTAGAAACACATTAAAATAAGGTGCAAGACTTCACACATAAAACAATAAGTTTGATTCTCTCAGGAAGAGTATCAGCCTGTCCACGAGTACCCTATCGTCACCTAAAGCAACTGACAGGTCATAGCACAGGCCTAACCTCTCCCTGACCTCCTCGAACTGTACACATTCAGTTAAAAGGTGTAACACAGACAAATCTGTGTTACACGTCTCACAGATAGGGGACTCTTCACCTCGAAGGGGGTGTCCATGGGTCCACCAACAGTGACCTATACGGAGGCGTGTGATGGCGGTTTCCTCCCTGCGGTTAATCCTGCAGGATTCTTAACGATAGACAACAATGTGTTCATGTCAATGGCGTATCGTCAAAAATACTAAATGTGGATGTTGGAATCGTACAAGGTACAATTCTGGGACCTTATCTTTTTATATTATATATTAATGACCTACCTAAGAATGTAAATGCAACATCTATAATTTACGACTCTACATTTTTGTGTAGGGGGTTTGACCATGATGACATAAACAGAGTTTTACAGGATGCATTAAATGAAACAACGCAATGGTTCATCGCTAATAGTCTAAGTCTAAATTAATCTAAGACAGAATCTATAGTATTTAGTTTAAATAGCACTGTTTCTGATGATACGCACTACAGGTGTAATAATGTAAAATTTACTGGTTTCTATTTAGATGCGCAGCTTAACTGGAAAGACCACATAAATTGTGTTGCTCAAAAAATGAATATCTACAACTTTATGTTAAGCAAGATCAATAATAATGTGTCGTTCCATGTAGCAAAAATGTGTATTTTGCCTATATACAATCGGCTATGCAATGCGGCATAATATTGTGGGAAAATTCTCTGGATTGGATCAGAATTCTCAAACTACAAAAACGGTCGATACGAATTACTTGTAAAATCGGTGGAAGGGAATCCTGTAGGAAATTATTTTCGGAGCTTGATATTTTAACTTTTCCATCGCTATACATCAGGGGTGCGCAGACTTTTCCAGGGCACGGGCTACTTGTTATTTTCTCAAAGTATCGCGGTCCACCAGATAGTTATTATAACGTAATAATAATAATAATAATAATAATAATAACAATCCCGCTAGCCAGGCCCGCCACAGGTGGACACCCGAGGAGCAGGAAGACCTGCTTCAGGTTTACGAGGCAGCGTCACCCAAACGCAGGGGCTACATGGTCAGAGTCCACTCACAATGGTGTGAAAATCATCCCGAGCTGGACTTCATGACGCAACAAAATCTGCGCGACCAAGTAGCACGCCTGCGACGCAGGATGAGGCGATCGAGACGAAGAGAGTCGAGAAGGTTGTCCCAAATACCGGTGCAGCCATCGACACCTGCAAGCCCACCAACGGGAGGTGGGCAGATAGCCACTGGGTCTTCCCCAGTTAATGCAGGAATAACATCCTTTTCACCGGAAAAAAATCTTCGTGAGGATTTTCTAGCCCTTCTCTCGCCTCATTCTGAACGCACCCGACTTGGACACAATAAGTTCAAAGTTCGTGCTGATGACCTCACGCGACTTAATGAACTTATTGACAAGCAAATTTCCCCTCAGAGTAGTCTTTGGGAAATCGACTGTGCTGTATACGCTGCAGCAGCTGTGCTGACGCCAAAACGGGCTTTGGCCTCTAAGGCTCTTAACGGCAAACTGCGTATACAGCAATTAGAGAAGAAAATGACGCGTTCACGCCAGGAAGCTTCTCATATTCAGTGTGCTATTGATGCTTTACGAAGTATTAAGCCGCTAAGTGCGAATACTAAGCGCATACTACATCAATTGCGCATAAAGCATCACACACTGAATTTGTCCACTCTCTCTCTGCTAAAGCAGAAAGCGGTGGACAAATCGAGAGCACTAGCCCTGGCGAGAAAGAAACTGGTCAACCGGGTTAGGACCATGGAGGAAAATACTATGTTCCTCACGAGTCCGTCACGCCTTTTCATGGCCAAACCTGAGGTTTCTGAACCGTTGTTATCAGTCGACAGGACAGAGATATTCTGGAGGGAGCTTTATGAACACGAGACGATCGTGCAAGACACTCCAGTTTTAGAGAGATTTGAGCAATTCTGTACAAAACATCTTACAGATCCTCAGGCATGCCCCCCTGTTACCCCGGAAGAAGTAACACGTGCTATTTCAAAAGCGCGCAATTTTGCTGCACCAGGAGTTGACGGTATCGTTGCTTTTTGGTGGAAGTCATTTTCCAGTGCACACGGCCATCTTGCACGAAACTTAACTTCCTTTATCCGTGGGGAAATACCAATACCATCTTGGTTAGCAGAGGGGCGTACAGTATTAATCCCCAAAAAAGGTGATTTAACCAACCCGAAGAACTATAGACCTATTACTTGTCTCAATACGCTGTATAAGATCTTTACCAGCGTATTAAATGAGCGGGTACTGAGCTCCATCGCCTCTGTTTGGTCAGACATCTACGAACAGAGGGGATCGAAGAGGGGCCAAGCAGGTTGCAAAGAAAATCTTATTATCGACCGGTCAGTCTGTCATGACGCGGCGTATTTCAAACGCAACCTGTCAATGGCTTGGGTGGACTACGCAAAAGCATATGACACTACGTCACATGCTCTCATTCTAACATTGTTACGAATGTTACGAGTTCACCCGGAGGTAGAGAGATGCATTGGACAACTTATGTCCCTCTGGAAGACACAATTTATTGTTCCAAGCGGATCAACCACAGTGTCGACAGGGTGGATACATGTCAAGTGTGGCATTTTCCAGGGAGATTCCCTAAGCCCGCTTCTATTTTGCATTTCACTTCTTCCCCTATCGATCGAGCTCAGACGCAGCAGTGGCTACATGGCGGGTCCCCCGTCGAGGCGTAAGCACAAAATTTCCCATCTTTTTTATATGGATGATTTGAAGCTCTACGCCTCGAACGAGAGGAACCTTCAGGCTGCCTTAGATGCAGTTGCTGAGTACACTGCCGCGATAGGTATGCAATTCGGGTTGGAAAAATGCGCTGTTTTTCATATCTACAGAGGAAAAGGTTTAGACAACGGTGAAGACGTTCAATTGGTTGATGGGAGCATTATAAGACATCTTAATGCCGAAGGGTCTTACACATTTTTAGGCATCAGTGAGAGAGGTGTCCAAGATGTCACTCTTATTAAGCAGGCCCTTCGCAGCAAGTATATGGCACGACTTAGGCAGATATGGAGATCCTGTCTGTCTGGCAAGAACAAGATCGCTGCCACAAACATGCTTGCTGTCCCATTAATTTCATACACTTTTGGTGTAATGAAATGGAATGTTGATGATCTTAAGGATCTCGACAGAAGAACCAGAAAGATCATGAACATCAACCGAAGTCTTCACCCGAAATCTTCTGTGCAGCGCATTTACCTCCCTCGTCAAAATGGGGGTCGGGGATTACTAAATCTGGAGTGCTTGCACGATCGACTCGTCCTGGTTACAGCTAAACAGTATCCTCAAGAAGTCAGGACCCACTATATAAAATCGTTAGTGAGCACGATTTTAGTGGCAAAGGGGCGTTTCTTTTACCAGGCAGCGCGAAGAGCAGCAACGAGATTTAACCTGGCAGACTTGAGTCCCGTCAGGGAAAACGCTGGAGTACAACTCTCTCGGGGAAGGAGTACAACAGAGTTACCGGTTCGGTGAAACGAGGCGAGACAGACATGTGACAAAAGAACACATGAGTAAAAGTATGCACTCTGTGTTCTTCAAACATATTAAAAGTCTAGAGTTGTCCACCGAACTCACGTTCTCGTTTTCTTAAGTCTGCTGGTATGAGATCGGAAACAGAAGGTTTTGTGTTTGCGTGTCAGGATGGGTTTATAAATACTTTGGCATACAGGGCCCGCATATTCCAAATAGCGGAGTCCACACTCTGTAGGTTGTGGCCACCACATTCTGAAACGATTATGCACATTCTGTCTGCTTGTCCATCTCTTGCAGCGTCGAGCTACGTGTCTCGACATAATGCTGCTCTCCGCGTGCTCTACTATCATCTTAGACATGCCTATGGTATTGACCAAATACCGGTTATACCGTACGTTCCCTTCTGACATAGAATCGGTGGTGGAAATTCGAATTTATTGGAATTTACTCCTTCCCCACCTCGAGGTACTGACAGCCACTAAGCCGGACATAACCCTCCTGGATATCGAGACCAAACAGATGTTTATGATCGAATTCTCAAGTCCAGCTGAGATGATATCTCTCTCAAGGAGGAGAAAAGAGGTCCAAGTATATGGACCTCTTGTCCGAGCTTAGAAAGCTGTATCCCGGGTATAAAGTTAAGCTTGTAGTCCTGATAGTTGGTGTTTTGGGTGGCATGAAAGCCTCCTATCGAAGGAAATCGAGTCCAATTCCCGCCCTGTAGATCTTCTTGCCAACTCTTTTCTGCAGGATGCAGAAAGCAGTGCTGCTCGGGTCGCTCCGCATTGTGCGGGCACTGGATCTGGCGTAATTTCCGCGGCTGCATATCGCCAGGGTTTGGGATGCAGTCGTGTGTATTTAGCTCCACTAGTCTTTAGTATGACGCGGCTCAAAAGGTTGCTGAAGTTTGAGATTAGTGGACGCTTGTCAAGACCTGACAAACCCTATAATAATAATAGTCACTAATATAATATTTACAAATGATGTATTTATCATCAAAACAGTTAATTTATGAAGTTATAGTAGAAGATGCTTACACTGCATACTGTCCACTAATCTTGAATATCTCGGTATAGAATTACTAACTGCTAGTCTTTCACTGAATCCTAAGTGGGCGTCTGTGAGGCGGGAACAATATTTTGACTTAATTATTTTATATATAGTCGAAAATGCAGATTCGCACAGGTAGGTAGAGCCAAAAAACGATGTTAATTGAAATGCAACCTTTTTTAAATTAGGATACTTTTCTTCGTCCATTAAATTCTAAAATTTATTTTTAGGTTCTGAACTATGTGTTTTTAAAATTATGTCGTTTTGAAGGAGAAGAACTTCATTTTCCTCGAGACATAAAGAGAATGCCATTTATATTTTTAGTTACATCTTCCACATCAACATTGCCAAATGGGTAACACATGAGAGTAACAACTGGTTTTAGTCTAATAAATTCTTGAAAATGTCTCTCAAATTCGGAGTGAAGAATTATTATTTCCTCATTATATTTCTCTTTGTTGAATGCACCTTCGTTTTTAGACAATTCGTCAGAAATACTTTTGAAATTTTTCAATTCGTTCTTTGTTAATTGGGAAGATATTAGCTTTAACTTGTTTTTGAAAATATTAACAAATCCAATCATTTCAGGCTATCGTTTGATTTTTTTCTTGCAATTGTAAGTTCAATTCGTTAAGATGGTTAGTTATGTCAACAACAAAAGCTAAATCCACCAAGCAAGTTCAACATACACTTCATCTTTTGATTTAAAAAAATCTTTTACCTATTGTAGTATGTCTGATGTAGTTCTTAGTAGGGATGGGAAAAAAACATCGATGTATCGATAACATCGATGTCTCTCCTGAAAACATCGATGTTCAGGTGGCGATAGTATCGATAAAACATCGATGTCTGCTACCGATGTCGATGTTTTGAACTTTGAAATTCAGAAACTACCGCTAGAGGCGCTGGAATCTTAAAATTTTTATTTTTATTAAAATTAGTGCACTAAATATAAGCGCTATCTATTGTAATGTAACAATACTAATAGTATTAGTTCTTATTCTTCTTAGCAGTTAGCAGAATAAGAAAAAAATAAGAAGAATCTTCTAATTTTTGCAAATAATGACAACGACGAACGAAACCAACACTTGTTGCTCTTTGAGTTTTGTTGTCGAGCCATTTTTTGTATAAGTGAACGAGGTAAATAAAGTGAAATTTAATAGAAATAATCTTATTACAGAAAAATAATTTGAAAAGTCAGATTATAAATATGTCATTTAAAAAAATATCGTTTGTCATATTTCATTTTGAATAGTGACATCTTAAATATTTTGTAAATATAATACTAACCTAAAATAATACAAACTGTAAAGCCCTTTTTACAATATAACCAAGTTTATAAAAGTCAGTAATACACTATAAAAATCACCAAAATAACCAGATTTAGTTTCTCCTTACAAAAATGAACGGCTTATATAAGCTGTTCCAAACGGTTATAAGCAGCGGCGGGACATTTGAATGTGTCTGTTACACAATCTATTTAAAAATTTAATAAATACTTTTTGTGTATTATATGTTACTTTTTTTCGTATTATATGTTACTTATTTCGTATTTTATCTTTATATTATTAAATAAAATCTATATAATATAAAAAAATAGTTTTTTTTTTTTATATTTAATAAAACATCGATGTTTCCGATACATCGATGTTATCCCTTCGATGTTTTTTCAACATCGATGTTTCAGCGCCGATGTTAACATCGATGTTCAACATCGATGTTTTGCCTTCGATTTACAACCCTAGTTCTTAGTAAAGGCGGTCACCCCAAAATGTCTTGTCGATCCACCGGTGGACCGCGACGACTTAATGCCCACCCTTGCTATACATCTTAAATTTACTGATATATATCAAAGAAAATATCAGTATGTTCCCAAAAAATAATTCCCTACATGATCAAAATACTAGGCATAAAAATGATATTTGTATTCCGCTAGTGAAATACAACGTGACAAAAAATGTGCCTAGCTATATTGGAGTAAAACTTTTCAATAAATTGCCCGAAGCAAAATTTAAGAAGGGCTTTAAAATGTTTCTAATAAAAAAAGCTGTCTATAGTATACAGGAATACATGGACTTAGATTTAAAAGGGGTAGCAGATCATATTCTGTAATGTTTGATTAATGATAATGTTATGACATAATTTATGTATATTTTGTACCTCAACTTAAATAAAATTATTATTATTATTATTATTATTACATTTTAAACTTAGAACAGACTTTCAGGAACTGACAAACGGGAGGAGTTTTAGTCGGGAATAAGAGAATATGGACTACGCTGACGATATGGTGCTGTTATCCCAAAAACCGGAAGAAATTGAAGACATGATGAAAAGAATTGAAAGATATTGGACGGAAAGAAAATTACCCTGAGCATAACAAATCAAGTCATGGAATTTAGAAAAGGGTGAGGAAGATCAAAAACGGAACGTTGGACGTGGAAGGGGGGGGGGGGAGTATAGAAAAAGTAAATGAGTTTAAATACATAGGATATAACTTCGAAAAATAAATAAATAAATAAATAACAAAGAACATAAACATATACAGGAGTTAACGAAGAAGGCGAAAGCAGTAATGGCACATGTTTGGGGAATAGGCGAGAGAAAATTTAGGGACAATTTCAAAGCAGAATGTTTATGTTTGATACTCTGGTTAAGAGCGTGATGTTATATGGAGTAGAAAAAGCAAAAAGAAATAGACAAAATTAACGTGAAGTGTGAATTTTCACATATTTCAAGGTTTTGTAGGTATTTAGTCAGTGAATGATGATTATTAGAAGGCCAAACGATGAATGCCTGTCACTACATTACACAATTACAAGTGTTGGTTTTAAATCCTTTAAATCAATAGGCACAAGAAGGTTGCAGTTAGATTTTTTCTACCGTGTATCATATATCTCTAATAATACCATAAAATATATTTTAACGCATTTTTTTTTTTTTTTGTGTAATTGTAAAAATATCATTCAAATCCAGATCTGGCAACACTGAGGGTGATGTTTTGTCACGAAAGAGCATAACGCCTACAGACACATTGTTTATATTGCGACTATACGAAAAACTAACAGATTCTTTACTAGAAATGGAATCCCAGCAACCGGCCAGTTATTTATTTATTTTCCTAGTCGATATTTGCAAAATAAATTTACGTACCTTTTCTCTACCCATAACAAAACGTATCCATGTATATACAAATATATTTTATTAATTTTAGCTTTTAGCTAAGATATTAAAGGAAAATCTTAATACTTGGCAAAAATTTAGTCCAAATGAAATGTATTTCAAAAATCAATTACCGTTCCTTAATCTGCACTTAAAGAGCTTCCATTTAATATCAACAAAAAAAATTCAATAACACAAAAACTGTAATATTTTCCAAAAACGAAATCGGATAAAAAATTCCTCTCGTACGTTTCCGGTTCATAGCAATATACATTGCTTAGAATTTTTACAGATTTTTAATTTAACCCCTTAGTGTTAAAAGGTGCGGGACACTGATTTTTTAGTACTTTTTTGGAAAAAATCGTATTAAAATAAAAAATAAAAAACTACTTCCCGTTCATTTATCTACGTCTTAAGAGCTTCCTTTTGATACCACACAATAAATTAAAAAAAAAAAAACATATTTTTTTCGACGACACAAAAAAATCAATATTTTGCGAAAAACCAATCTCAAATTTTCTGTTGAACTATTCCGGTTCCCATCAATGTACATTATTGAGATTTTTGTTAGATTTTTAGTTTAATCTCTGGGAGATAGGGTAGGGGACAAAAGATTTTTGCCATTATACTGACAACTCCATAAAAAAAAAGATTTTTCAAATATAAAAATTTGTGCATCCACGCGTTAAGTGGTTTCATTTGATACCCTACTCAAAATTTAAAAAATATATTTATTTTTCCATAAAATACATATTTGTTCATATTTATCCCGCGCTGTATTTTTTTTGAACTCTCTATAATTTTCCTATATGTGGGTCAAAAAGTTGTACAAGTATGCCAAACTTAACTTTCTCTGTTCAACCGTTTGGCTACAATTTCTACCGTACAGACTTATACCCTTTTCACACTAGAACTTCGGAAGATCGGATGTTAAAGTGAATGTATCTTTAAACGCTAATGTGAAACCGTATGGCCTCATCTAAATACAAGCGATGTTTAAGACAGAGATCTGCGTCTTAAACATCGTCCGCATTGCCAACTTAATTTCTATTATAAAAAAATACTCATTGAATTTGTGCTGTCAACATTTTATATTATCATAAACAAGAATACTGTATTATATTGACGTTATAAGAAGTTTATACTTATTGTTATAATAAAATTATTTATTTTAATAGTGTGTTTAATAAAATACAGAGCTACAATAATTGAGATAAAATGTATCGACTTACATGTTAATACAGGTGTAATATATTCTTTATTTTAGTGTCTTTATTGTAGAATGAAATGAAATATCCATATTTGTTTATAATAATTCAAAATGTGCGTCTGCGCAGACAGTTCAAAACTGGTAATTTCATGACGGTAACTTAAGGACAAAATTACTGTGGCTGATGACATAACCAGAGATTTAAACATCAAGTGTGAAAGCATACCGATGTTAAACATCGGTGAACTTTAAGTTCACTCGTCTTAAAGTTCTAGTGTGAAAAGGGTAAGACAGACAGACAAATGAGTGACGTTATAATGGTTTTTTGGTGGTCATACTTACAAAACCCTAAAAATACACGGAAAATATCTAAAATGGACCCTGGGACTCAACCGAAAAACACCAACTTTTGTCATTCTAGAACAGCGGTTCTTAAACTGGGGTCCGCGGACCCCTGGGGGTCCGCGAAACAATTTTGACATTAACTTTACATCCCCCAACTTTTCGCTTTTATTAAAATAACTCATTTAATAAAAATCCTACATTGTCAGGACTTTTTGTATTTGTTGTTACCTAACTAGTTACTGACATAACTACACAATAATTAAGAAAAATTTAATTATCTTTATTCAACTGCAAATTATTTACAGAAAACATATTATAATAAGAAAAAACATATTATATCCCGGATTATAGAGATATTTATTACGCGATAAATTAAATACTTTTGTAGATAATGTCAGTTCAATTATTTTTTAACATCCTGAGAATACTTTTGTTCTTGTAGGTGATTTTAATTTGCCTAATATCATCTCGTCAAATAGTGATCTGGTCAAATGTCACTCCATCAACAACTCATGACTTTAAGTCCGCTATGTTTTTAGATTGTTTTGCTTTGACGAGTCTCATGCAATTCAACAATATTGTTAATATAAATAAGAAAGTTTTAGATTTAGTGCTATGTAATGAGGAAAATATTACAGTCGAATCCTGTGGATATCCTCTCACTACTGAAGATTTACACCATAAAGCTATAAACTTTAATTATCATTTAAAAAAAAAACCTGTTAATTTCTCAAAAGTAAATTTCTCGAAACGTGACTTCCTTAGAGCCGACTTTGATCAAATAAATGATTCAATTTCATTAACAAATTGGGCTGAAATTCTTTCCTCGCGTGATGTCAATCACTCTGTTGGTAATTTTTTTAACATTCTTAATAATATTATTGATATAAATGTACCCACAAAATTGAAAAAATCAGATAAATTTCCTACCTGGTATAAAACCTCAACAATCAAAATTTTCCATGAAAAAAATAAATACCACAAAAAATGGAAGATATACTGTCAGCGGACAGATTATAACTCATATTCAATCTTGCGATGTAGGTTGCAGAAAGCTGTCAAAAAAGATTATCGTGACTGGATTAATTCCACAGAAAATAATTTAAAGGATAACCGAAAAAATTTCTGGAATTTTATATCAAAATTTTTTTATAACAAAAAAAAAAAAAAATACCTCGCGTATTCCCCAAGATATGTACTTAGTTGATGAACGTGTGGATAATTATCCTGATGTCTGTGGTTTATTTAATAAATTCTTGCACCTTAATTTTGAACCCTCAACTTCATTACATCATGTAGACTATCTTCAAAGATCACCCGGCACTATTAACCTAAAATTTATTCATAAACCTGATATTGTAAAAGCTCTAAATTCCATTGATGTAAATAAATGATGTGGCCCCGATGGCATATCAACTTTTTTTATTAAAAATTGTAGTGCCACTTTAAGCGAACATTTATATATCATTTACAATAAATCGCTTTCTAGTGGCATATTTCCAGCGAAATGGAAACAGGCTTTCATAACCCCGATACACAAAAATGGTGACATCAATAACATTTCAAATTACAAGCCCATCTCTAAATTAAGCATATTTGGTAAAATATTCGAGAGCATTATCACTACATTCCTGTCTAATTCTTTAAAATCCATTATAATTCCGCAACAGTACAGTTTTTGCGCCAAAAGATCCCCATTATCAAATCTACTAGTATACAGTGAATACCTCAATTCGAAACTGGATATAGGGGTAGGGTGACCAACCGTACTCTTTAAAGAGTACATGTCCTCTTTTTGAGCAAATAAAATTATGTACTCTTACGTTTTCTAAAAATTCAATAAAAGTACTCTTTTTTAAACAAATTGAAGAAATGAAGAATTTTCAAAATTGTCAGCTGATTCAAAATGAATTAATTATTTTGAAGAAAGAAATCAAACAACATCTTCAGAATTCCGAAAGATATGTTAATTTTTTTTTTGCGATACCAGCGCACAACGCAAATGCGGAAATGATTTTCAGCATGATGAAGAGTATTTGGACTGCTGAAAGAAAGAGACTCTTGCCAGAATCAGTAAAAAACTTACTGATGGTACAATTTAATTTTAAAAATTTTAATTGTGAACAATTTTTTAAATATTGTGTGGACAATAAAAATTTGTTAAAAGATGTGAGAAGCAAAACCAAATATCTATGATTTTTCTGATCGTTCGTGCCTAAAATACGTTTTGTTCGTCCTATAATATGTTTTGTAATATTTATATAGTTTATTTTTGTATATATTGTTTATTTTGATTTTTTATTTACAAGTATTTTGTATCTTAGGAATTTTTCGTTCGTAAGTTACGCTTTTTTCATCGTATAATATGTTTTGTAATAAGTATATTGTTTATTTTGATTTTTTAAATACACGAATTTCTTATCTTAGCAATTTTATTATTTATTAAATATATAAATGACTATTGACGAAAATGATAAGACGATAGTTAGTATGTATGTAGGAATTGCTATATAAAATATGGGTACGATTTTTTTTTTTTTTAAGAAATGTACTCTTTTTTGCTGGGCTGAATTGTTAACCCTATATAGGGGGACACGTGGACGTCATATATACGGACTTCACGAAAGCCTTTGATAAAGTTAACCACAGTTTACTTGTTTCAAAACTAAGCTCGATAGGCATTCACGGTAATCTTCTCCGCTGGATTGATTCCTATATATCAAACCGTAGCCAAACTGTTGTAATTAACAACTGCGTATCCAACTTTGTTGAAATAACTTCAGGTGTGCCACAGGGCTCCCATCTTGGCCCGATCTTATTTATTATCTTTTTAAATGACATAACATCAAGCTTTCACCATTCTAATTTTATCTTATATGCCGATGATCTAAAAATTTACAAAAATATTGTCACACTCCAGGATTGTCTAGATCTTGGTTCAGATTTAAATAATTTTTATTCATACTGCTCTCATAACAAACTCTTCTTAAACCTAGATAAATGCAACTCCATCAGCTTCACCAGGAAACATAACCCAGTTAACTTTCAGTACTCGATCGGAGGTGTTACTCTTAAACCACTGCAGGTTGTTAAAGATCTAGGGGTGTACTTTGATAATAAATTGAAATTTAACATTCATATTGACCTAACCACTAAATCCGCCTTTAAAACTATGTGTTTCATATTCCGGACTTGCAAAGAATTTAATAAATCTACTAGCCTCATTCAACTTTATAAATCCCTCGTGGTTACTCGCCTGGAATATGCTAGTACAATATGGTTCCCACAATATCAGGTTCATATAAACAGAATAGAATCAGTGCAGAGACGATTCACCAAATATCTTGATTTCAAATTCCATAGAAATAATATTTCGAGTACATATGATGATCGCCTCACTCGCTATAGTTTAGTAAGCTTGGTAAAACGCCGTATTCAGTCCGACATGTATATTGTATATAAAATTGTAAACCAGATGATCGACTGCCATAATGTACTGGAAACTATTAATTTTAATGTACCCAGAATGAACTCACGACAAAACAATACATTCTATATCAATAATATAACTACAAACGCAGGAATGAATTCACCTTTAAATAGAATGATGATTCTATTTGATCAACATTTTGGGGGCTGTGATATTTTCTTCATTACCTTTTCACAATTTAAGTCTGAAGTGAGACAAGTTATAACTTAGCTTAGCTCTTAATGTTAAAAATATGATATATTATTCTTATATAAATATATGTAAATTGTAAATGTACACATTGTAACTCCGTGGTAGTTTATTAGGAGGGTCAAATCTCTGTTTAATTCCCCATTCAATAAATAAATAAATAAATAAATAAAATAAATAAGATCTATTTTGACCCAATATTTGACCAAGAAATATTTGTATGAGCTTAATATGTTATAATTTGTAACTTTTTTATAATTTTAATACTATTTTTATTCATTTAATGTTTTTTATTCGTAATGCTAATAAAAATGTTCGTCTCTAAAATGCGCAAGACCATTTATTAAAATAACCAGCGATACATTTTTACCAATATTTATTATAACGTAGTGCCTACGAGATTACTGAGCCAGAAATTAAGTCTCAAGAACGACGTAAAATGCCTAGGGTAGGGATGGGGTCCGCAAAAAAAATGTTGTTCAAGCGGGTGTCCTCGGACTACATAAGTTTAAGAACCCCTGTTCTAGAAGAAACCGAGAGAGACAAAATAGAATACTAACAGGGAGAAGAGCCATGAAATATGAAGGGCGAGTCATACTGACAGAAAACACAATATTAGAAGAGTACTGGAAAGAGAGAGAAGATGAAAACCGATGCGAAATGGGGTATGAAATGTGAAAAATATTACGAACGGAACGGTTTTTCCATAGAAGAGGTCGCAAAAAAGAGAGAAGGTCAACAGACGACAAACATAAGATTAGAAAGAGACAAAGAAGTGCAATTATAATAACATTTTAAGAGAATACAAGTCTACAAAAATGCGGAGGGCAAAATTATAAAAATATATATAATCTGCAGAGAAGAACTAGAAACAATAGTCCACCTAAAAAACTGTGAAATAATGCAGCCAGTCAAAGGTATTTGTTGAGCAAAAATAAGTCTTCAACCAAAATTTTCAGTACTCCTTGCATCTGGTGCTCAAAGAAACTGACTGTCTTAACACCTCCTTAATCCGGCCCTGTGACTTATTAATTATTTTTGTAATTACCTTCTAATTTACTAGAATTTTATTTTATTTGCGTGCAATGTTTTTGTATTTTCATTTTTATGTTCCTAAATTGTATTTTGTTTTCGTTTTTGACAACAAAATTTTTAATTAAGTTCTATTTCTTTTGTATTTTCAATTTTATAATTGAAAAACAAGAATAAGAAGGGAATTTGGTAAATAAAATTAAACCAAAATTTATACCGGTAGATATTTGATGTTAGACTCGATTTTAACTTGTTATTCGAACCGGAGCTGAACCAGAATTTTTAGCGGTTCTTCTAAAAATTGAACGAAACTGGAACGAAAAAAATTTACTTGGAACGTAACCGTAAACCAGAACGAAATAAATTTGGGTTCGACTCTCTGGTTAAGAATGAGGATACATATCTTTTCTGTTCAATACAATTTTTAATAAGAAATGGACTTAGGGGGGCAAGGGTAGTGTTACCTATAAAGTTGATGAAATATCTCATCTACATAACAGCAAAAATAAATATAACAAAAGTTGTTAAAATTAAAAAAAGTTTGATTAAAATAAAAGACGATTCTACTCTGTTCAATGCAGCTTATAATGATATATTTGGAAATTTATTACTTATCATTTACGTTATGATAAAAACCGTACAAAGTACAGGTACGATAGCTATTACTATATAAAATGAGCAGACGAAAAAATAATGACGGCTTAACTCTTTTAAATCTGATTTTTTAGATTGAAATTTGTGGATCTGTCGTATTAGTACTGGTGTGAGTACATACACGAGAGGAAAATTGCTAATACAGGATAATCTCGTCTAATTCTGGCCGCTTGGTAACCCAGATACATGGTAAGACCTAACACTTAACAGATCAAGATAGAGAACTTATGTGAGTACAGCTAACTGATAGTGCATAAGAAAAATTTTATATTAACTAACACATTTTAACCTATATAAGTAAATTTTTTTAAATTATATTATAATTATAACCAGTTTTCTTACCTTCTGCTTTAAAAACAAGTATATGGTTGTTAATATAGTGTAAAGTAATCATGTTTTAAATACATTAACAATGTAAACGTCAGAAAAAGCATGAAAAAGTGAGGTTATGAATTAAAAGGTGGGAAACATTTTGAAAGAAATTTTGAACAGTGTTTCCAAATCTGTGAACTAATATAACAGGCAAAAAATTTAATTTCATTAATATTTAATGAAGATAATATTATAATTTATCATCTTTAAATATGTTACTAGTAATTTATTTGAAAGAGTGATAGATTTTATATATAGTTATGAAATATCAACTTTTAAATTATATTTTTAAATTTCGTTTAAGCTTGTTAGTTATGCCATTTGCAACACTGAATGGTGTTTGTAGCGCTGTCGTGATATGTAACTGAACTATTTGACAATTCATATTCAAATTTAACTGTCAAAATTGTTTGCAAGTTAAAATACTGAATTTTTAAATAGAGAATTTACGTAAAATTCTCTAATATAGCAATTTTTAATCCGTTTTATATAATTTCAAAAGTTTAAGAAGTGATATTCTGATGTGAACGTTATAGTATTTATAGTTAAAATTTCGAAAATAGATTTACAAAATGGTTAGATATTTAGCATTAAAAGGTTTGTATGATATTGAAAAAACTATTGGATGTGGTGGATTTGCTAAAGTTAAATTAGCAACACATGTTGCTACCGGAGAGAAAGTAGCGATTAAGATAATGGAGAAGGCTGCGTTAGGGGTAAGTTCAGTGCACAAAATTTTTGCTATGGAAATTACTAACACATTTTTTTGTAGGAAGATTTACCAAGAGTTAAGATAGAACTGAAAGCTTTGCAGTCAGTATCCCACCAGCATATTTGTAAATTGTATCAGGTAAATATTAAAAACTTCATGACGTGCTTTTATTTCGTACTTTTTTTTGTTACACAGGGTGAGGCTACACTTAAGTTCTCCTCGATTATTTCCTTAATAAAAAGAGTTTTAAAATTATTGTTCAAATAAACTTTATTTAAAAGTATCTAGCTGTATCTAGACACAAACATTTTTGGCATGGTTGTATCTAGATATTTTTTATAATTCTGTATCTGCATCTAGATACAATTTTTCTTAGGTATCTGTATCTATATATTTTTTTAAATGTATCTATTACAACACTGTTTAGGGAAATGGGGGTCAGAGGATAACTTAAAAAAAAAAAATTGCATTTGTTTTGCAAAAGGTATGACAATAAATAACTGCTTTTGATAAGATTATTAATATATATCATATAGGCTTTTGATAAGATTTACCACAATATACTAATAAATAAACTTGCTGAAGTCGGTGTACATGGTGTTCTGCTTCGCTTGGTATGTTCCTACATAAAAAATCGCTCGCAACCGGTGGCAGTAAATGGTTACAAATCTAAATTTTTGCAACAACTTCGGGTGTCCCACAGGGATCTCGTCTAGGTCGTACTGTTGCTATTTATAATATATGTAAATGACTTAGTTAACTGTTTCAAGCACTCCCAAATACTACTCTACGCGGATGATTTAAAGATATTCTCAAACATTTCTTCATTTTTTGAATGCCACCGTTTACAAGATGATCTAAACCTTTTCATAATTACTGTCAGTCCATTAAATTATATTTAAACCTGTCCAAATGTTTTAAAATTAGCTTTACTAGAAATTTTAACCAATTTAACATTAATTACAGTTTACACTCACATATTATCAATCAGGTAAATCACATGAAAGACTTAGGCATTATAATCGATTCTAAACTTAGCTTTAATGAACACATTGATAAAAACTCTAAGAAAGCCTACAAGATGCTAGGGTTCATTATAAGAACTGCAAAATATTTTGCCAACCCAAAATGTATTATTACACTATATAACGCTTATGTATACTCCCAGCTAAGCTACTGTGGTACAATTTACGCACGTACACATCAATAGATTGGAACGCATACAAAAGAAATTGGTATGTTACCTCTCTAGAAAGGCTCCAATGACATGTTCTAATTATACTGAAGCATGTACTTATTTTAATATCAGTACATTAGGGGGGGGGGGGGTAGGGTCTGATAATCACATTTTAAGCATATTTTTGTGAATTTTTTTCATATCTATGGTTAAATTTATTCATTTTCAAACTAAGTACATATATAAAGTAAGTTTTGAAGAAGATACAAAAAAAAATTGAAGGCAAAATATGGCGAAATGAGCCAGCTGTGGCAAATCTTCTCAGACTCCGGGAAAAAAATTAGATTTTGCGGTGACCAGCATAACTCGTCACTGGATCATCTGAAATCAAAAATCCAAAAAGATTTTGTTAGTTTATGAGTTTGCCGAGGTAACGACGTTGAGATATTTTTTTTCATGTTTTTTTTTTTTTATTTAACAATCACAAATATATTCATTTTTAGGTTTTTTTTAGGGGGAATTAATTTTTTTTGTCTTCTAAGTAACGCTAAAAACTGAAAAATCATTTTAAAAATAGAAACTCAAGGTCATTACCTCGGCAAACTCATAAACTAACAAAATCTTTTTGGATTTTTGATTTCAGATGATCCAGTAACGAGTTATGCTGGTCACCGCAAAAACTAATTTTTTTCCCGGAGTCTGAGAAGATTTGCCACAGCTGGCTCATTTCGCCATATTTTGCCTTCAAAATTTTTTTGTATTTTCTTCAAAACATACTTTATATATGTAATTAGTTTGAAAATGAATAAATTTAACCATAGATTTGAAAAAAATTCACAAAATTATGCTTAAAATGTGGTTATCAGACCCTAACCCCCCCCCCTTAACGGACAAAAGAACATTGTCAGATGTTGTTTAATCAACAAAAATTTTTAATGGTTCAGTCGATTGTCCACCCTTGCTCTCAATGTTTAATCTAAATGTTCCAAGTCGCGATCTTAGGAATAAACACCTCATTCACCAATTCTTTGCCAGAACGCAATCCAACCAAAATGCTCCAATTATCAGAATGTCATCAACCCAAAACAAATTATGTGTAGATGCTAAAGTAGACATTTTCTGTTACAACATAAACTCTATCAAAAAACACTTTCTCAATTTTAATTGAAATATTTGTTAATATACTTTTAAAATTTTGTCAACCTTTTATACTCACTATGTAACCTTCAAATTATTATATCTGTTTATCTGTTAATTTTATATTCTTTATTAACTTCATTTATTTTAATATTCTGGTATACTTTTATTTTTATGCTTATTAATTATTATTATTATGTAACTTTCAATATGTAATATTTATGCACCAATTTCGTCGTTGTAGTGTTGGGTTAGACCCATTTACAACGCTTACAAACAATAAATAAACAATAAACAAAAATAAATAAATAACTATTCTTCAAATTACACTACACATATTATTATAGAACTTTTTTTCTCTATCAACGGAGTAAAATTTTTGAGGAAAAACCCATTTTAGGACCTTCAAAATAACGACTTATTTGTTAAATGCATGCAATTGTTTCAATAGGTAGATTACTGTTATGAGTATCACTAGAGATAGGATTTTTACGCGCTAAAAAAATGGTGAAATAGGCAGTGAAAATGGCACTCAAAAGTATTAAAATAGGCGGAAAAAAGGCAAATAGGCAAGAGAAATAGGTAAAATAAAAAAGCAAATATAGAAAATTATATATTTACTTATAGATTTTTGTATAAAATTCATTATTAACAGAAAATAATCAAAACAATTCATATCTACAGTCTGTTCCAAACGGTTAAGCGGAACTAAATTTTGCAATCTAGTTACTTTCATCGTTTAAATCGGGCTTTTCGACCGTTTTGTTTAAGCTTTGTAAATCATACTTACAATACCCATTTTTTGGTTAAGGTTAATATCATTTTAAATTGTCATTTTCTTTATATTTTGATTTTTTGTGTAATTTTTAATACAAATTTCCCATTTATTAATTTTTTTGTCATTAAAATATATAAAAAAATAATTTAATTTTGACATAGGTCATTCGTTTCCATGGTTTCATTGTTGTAATTTTAAATTTTGACATTCCAACATGAAAAATTAAATAACCCAAGCAAGGTCCCTTGTCGTGACAACCTAAAAGAACGAAATTCCCATTTAGTTCCGCCTAAGCGTTTGAAACAGACTGTATATTTGATTTTTTAAAGAAGAATTTTAAGGACATATGCCCGAATCACACTTGAAATCATTTTTTATGTTTGACGATCCTGGTCACTGGCCCGAAAATTTCGCTAGGCTACTTAATCCCATGGTTCTCAAACTTTTTGAAGTCGGGGAACACTAAACTCTGATATATTTTTAAGCGGAACATCTACAATATAACATAAACTTTAAAATAGGGGGCGCGGGTAACTAACCTTTTTGAAACCAAAAGAGCAATAAAAAACAGAATAATGTTCGCAAAAACACTCCATTATTTTAGAGCAAAAAAGAAACTGAATCGTGTCGCAGCGTGTGATTGGCAACCCCCTGCTTAAAAGTGCTACCTTTAGAAAATAATTTGTATATAAATAAAATATGTACCGATATTAATTGATGCAAATAAATTTATTGAAATCACAATTAAAATTACAATACTTTTAAAAAATCTCAAAATTAATGCGATACATGAGCTTGATGATCTTTACAGATCTCGGCGATATTGGGACGAATAAATGATAAAGCCACACGCATTTCTTCTTCTAAATTCCCTAGTCTTTCGCGTTTGTTTGTCTTTATATTAACCATAGTTGAAAATCCTGTTTCGCAAAGATATGACGTGGAAAATAACAATAATATGTTCAGGGCTTTTTTGCTTATACTCGGGTATTCATCTTTAACAGAGATTAAAAAATTTTCATTAGTTTTTTCATGGAACTGTAATTTTAATCCACGATCTGAAGAAAGTGACGTCAGTTCTTCTTCTTCTTTTAAAGTAAAACTTGAAAATTCGGAAGAAAGAAACGGGTTTCGTATCCAATCATGTTGCTCTGTGTTTAACAATGGAAAATATTTTTAAAATTTTTCTTTTATTGTTGATGAATGTTCCATTATTAAAGAAACGATTGCCTCGTTGATATTTGGCACAGAGGGGAACATTTCTGTGTTTCTCTCTTTTACATGTCTTTTCCATAGTAAAACTCTTTTTTTCATTGCACATAATTTGTCAGTCGATGCAAGAATGTTTTCATCCTTTCCTTGCATACTTATATTGACAGTATTAAAGTAATCAAAAATATCATAATTTTTTAGATAATATATAATATGGTGCAAAACTTACCTAAATTTATTTAATTCAAAAAATTGAGAGAATTAAAATTTGAACTGCAAATGAGTCACATTAACATTCGAATATATTGAAAGAGATTTAATTATATTATATGTAGAGCGATCTTCGTCTACAACCGATTCTACAATTAAAGTCTTACGTAGTTACGGATGTCGGGCGCGTTTCTCAACTCATTCGCCGGAGGGGACTCCCCCTAGCGAAAGAGTAGAGGAACCCGCATGCGCCCGACATCATACTTAAATTGAAATATCGGCTTAAGCAGAATTTTGATAACTGCAATAATATTTTATGTTTACAAGAAGTAATTTTAACCCGAAAGATATTTTTATTCATACAAAGCCGAATGGTACGTGTAAATTTTACATTGAATTGATTTTTATTTGCAAACAATTTTTAATTGAATTGTACATTTGATTTTTTCGCTTGAACACTTGAAGGTGCATCGCGGAACACCAGTGTTCCGCGGAACACGCTTTGAGAACCAAGGACTTGATCAATAACGATCAATTTTGAGTCTAACATATGTTCTTTAAGATCCTTCTTTTAAGATTTAAAGTATATATATCAGGGGCGGCTCGTGTATAGGCACTGCGGAACTGCAGCACCCCCTATTTTTATCGATATATAAATATATTTATTAATTTATTCATATTTCCTTGTAATAATTAATTTTATCATCAACAATTGTTTATACTCTTTATATTGTATAAAAAATAAAATAAAAATACATCTTGCAAGCAGCACGCGAACCGCACAGAATACCGCCCCTGCAAGTTTCAGTACTAAGAACGCTAGATGAACTCAAGATTATTAAAGTAAAGGTTGTCTCGTCACTTCTGATCAATCAGAGCGTGAAGGGAATACGTCACATGTATACGTAGTTCAGACTAGCATACAAAATTAATATAGATGTTGCATGTTTTCAAATATTTTTATTGACTATATTCATAATAGATATTTATTTCAAGACAGTTCTACTGAATGAATTATAAATAAAAACTGATTTTATACTGATTTATATAAAATTTAATGTGATGGGTATTTTGTATATTTGTATTATAGTTAATAAATAACAATAAAATCGAATACAAATATAATTTTAGGAATATTTAAATTAAAATAAAAAAACAAATTGCTATAACAATATAGTGATTAATAAAATTGGAGGTTATATCAATTTTTAAAAAAGGCTGGACATATTTTAACGAAATTTGGTACATAGAGTAGAACCAGGATCAAATATAGGCATGATATCTCAAAATTTTCTTTCTTAGGGGTGTTTCTGGGTTAAAACTGGTACTAAAAAACTTAAAATATTTCCTTTATAAACAGAATTATTTTAACAGCAAAAACTATACAATAAAAATTGTTTATATGAAAAAAAAATCTTATTTGTTTACGCATTTTTTCAGTTTGATGAATATTAGGATAGTTACGGGGGGGGGGCTTAAATTAAAGTATTGAAATATTTCACTTATTATTCTCTTGACATCAAAAAATTTATTTAGAACGAAGAAACATTCCTTTCGAAGAAAAAATAAATTAAAACAAGTATAAAATTTAGCATACAGATACATACCGTTAGCATACAGATGACGCGTAGCTTCGCTATTTACCCCCACCACTACAAGTTACGAGACAACCTTTACTTTAATAATCTTGAGCTGAACTGTGTTTTTCACAGTGTCATATCGTATAGCAATATGACGTATATTGATGCGCGCGCAAGCATTTACACTCGCAGTGACATACGTATTGCGGCACTATGCATCAAGCAGTTCCTTTATTAAGTTTGTAGTGTAGTATTGAATCAGGATAGGTTAATGATAGGTTTTTTTGCACTTGCAAAAATTTCAGCTGAGAAAAAATTACTCAACAGTTGCGCAAACGTCAAAGAAAATGTTATTGACCTTTTCGCTAGAAATAAGACGAGAATGGATTTTATTTTTAAGTAATTTTGGAATATATAATCTGTCTCAATTTGTAATACGAAACTATGGTCTATTTCAAAGTAGAAAAAAGTAGATAGCGCTGCGAACCAAGTACGATTTACACTGGACAAATACAGCATAGCGGGAAATTTAAAATAAGTTACAACTAGGGCATGGGCGTAGTAACTGGGTTAGCAAGTGATTTTTTTTTTTAATATGAAAATGGTTAATAAGATATTGAAATAAACAAGGCAGATGTTAAATACACTTATTTATACGACATAAATTCAGTTTAATGGGAAATTTGAAAAATTTTAAAAATTAGTTACTATATATAAGAAGAGAGATTTGCTAAAAGAGTTTAAATAAAGCAATAAAACAAACAATATATCTTCAGAGCTAAAGTTTCTTATTTAAATAATTATTGTAAATAAAAATTAAAAATATATGTATATATGAAGTTCTAAAAATTATTTCAATATCTTTTTCTTTAGGCACAATCAGCTGGGCTGTCTTTTGGCCTCACATTAGTCCTCTATCTTGATCTCTTAGGGTACATTCGATTTGACGCTCCGAGCGTTCCGAGCACGTTCTGTACACTCAAACGTGTTCGATTTGACGCTCGGAGTACACACAATTGCATTCGTTTTGCGATCGAGCGAGCATTTAGAGTGCGCTCTATGTGTTCGGAGTTTTAAGACCGAGCATATGGAGTATGACGTAAAAAAGTGGGGGAACGGCGGGAAAGATATGAAAGTTTAAAATTAAATTATAAATAAAATAAGAATAATAGCCTTAGGCAAATAACAATACACAAATAATATTGTGGTTTGTCTATGGCTACAGAGTACGGCCATTTTATGTATTTGTGACGTTCTGTAAACAGCAAAAAAATTATTAAAATACACCGTGCATAAAATTAAAATGGAAAAAATTTATTAAATTAATTCATTAATTATTATTTAATTTTTAATTAATTTTATTTCTTCATCATTGAAAAAAAAAAAACAAGGAAAAACCGAGGTATATATTATATATAATTTTGATTCATGACTGACGTGAACTAATCTGACAGTAAAAACGCCGCCTAAAATTATAGGGTTAGATTTCATAAACAATACGTCACAAGAACGCTCGCTCCGTTAGTGCTCTATTCATGACGTCATCATCAACTGTTCGCTCAGCGCTCGCTCTACTCTGTACAACTCGAATGCACCCAACATGACATACAGCTTCAAAGGTGCAAACTATTGAAAACAAAATTCCCTCTTAGTTTGTTCTTACAAAAGTGAACAGCTTATACAGTCTGTTCCAAACGGTTAGGCGGAACTAAATGGGAATTTCGTTCTTTTAGGTTGTCACGAGAAGGGACCTTGCTTGGGTTATTTCATTCTTCACGTTGGAATATCAAAATTTAAAATTCCAACAAAGATACCATAGAAACGAATGACATATGTCAAAATTAAATTATTTTTTTTACATATTTTAATGATAAAAAAATAAATAAATGGGAAGTTTGTATTAAGAATGACACCAAAAATCAAAATATAAAGAAAATGACATTTTAAAATGATATTAACCTTAACCAAAAAATGTTTATTGTAAGTAGGATTTACAAAGCTTAAACAAAACGGCCGAAAAGCACTATTTAAACGATGAAAGTAACTAGATTCCACAATCTAGTTCCGCCTAACCGTTTGGAACAGACTTTATATTATCTGTCTCAATTTGTAATACGAAACTAAGAGGAAAAGTTCATTTTTTATGTTGTCTATTTAAAATATCATCTTAGGGTGGTACTGCTGAAATGGCACCTTTCAAATCATTTGACAATTCATATTTGACATTAAATTTTATGTCAATTTATTTTTTTAATTGGAAAGTTTTTTTATACAACCAAAATAAGAACATAACATCAGAAAATATGCATAAGAGACAACAATTAGATATATATACAAAAAAAAAACACATATTATCTGTCTCATTTTGTAATACGGAACTAACAGTGGAAGTTCATTTTTTATGTTGTATATTGACAATACATTTATAATATTGTCATAGTATTGGTTTACACGGATACGCCAAAGTCTGTTTACACCACAACAGTCACCAAAGTAACCATATCTAGTTTCGTATTACAAATTGAGACAGATTATATATAACGCTTATGGATCTATTATATGCTAAAATATTCACTTTTGTAAGAACAAACTAAGAGGGAATTTTGTTTTCAATAGTTTGCACCTTTGAAGCTGTATGTCATGTTGGTATTAAAAAATGTCACTTTTTTAAAATGTCGATCCATTTGACATATGTCATATTGAAAAATGATATCTTAATTATAATGATCATAACCTTATCAACCTAAAGTCGGTTTTACAGCGTAAGGACTATTTTTAATTGACAGTTAAAGTCAGTAACACACCATAAAAGTAACCAAAATAACCAGATCTATGGTCTATTTCAAAGAAGAAAAAAGTAGATAGCGCTGCGAACCGAGTACGATTTACACTGATCAAATATAGTATAGCGGGAAATTTAAAATAAGTTAAAACTAGGGCATGGGCGTAGCAACTGGGTTACCAAGTGATTTTTTTTTTTTAATATAAAAAAGGTTAATAAGATATTGAAATAAACAAGGCAGATAATACACTTACGTTATTTATACGACATAAATTCAGTTTAATGGGAAATTTGAAAAAGTTAAAAACATATTAATTTTAAAAATTATGTACTATATATAAAAAGAGAGATTTGGCTAAAAGAATTTAAACAAAGCAATAAAACAAACAATATATCTTCAGAGCTAAAGTTTCTTATTTAAATAATTATTGTAAATAAAAATTAAAAATATATGTTTATATGAAGGTCTAAAAATTATATCAATAACTTCTTCTTTGGGCACAATCAGCTGGGCTGTCTTTTGGCCTCACATTAGTCCTCTCTCTTGATCAAAATTGTCAAGTGTCAAAAAATATTTATATGTCAGATAACCTAAAAAATATATAACTGCGTAAAAACAAATCACATGGAGAATTTTCTCCATAAAATCTACGCCAAGAATATAAGCTGTTCACTTTTGTAAGAACACACTAGATCTGGTTATTTTGGTTACTTTTATAGTGTGATACTGACTTTAAATGTCAATTAAAAATATTCCTTACGCTGTAAAACCGACTTTAGGTTGATAAGGTTATGATCATTATAATTAAGATATCATTTTGCATTATGACATATGTCAAATGGATCGACATTTTAAAAAAGTAACATTTTTTAATACCAACATGATATACAGCTTCAAAGGTGCTAACTATTGAAAACAAAATTCCCTCTTAGTTTGTTCTTACAAAAGTGAACTGCTTATATAAATAAAAGTCTAAATATGTAAATAATAACAAAATATATGAGAAAAATTAAATAATATAAATAATATATATTTCCAATGTACGACACTGAACATCTGTCAACTTAGACTAAAAACAATATTTTTACAGTGCAATAGGGATGACGATCTAAACCAATCCGAAGCAAGGACAAACAGCTCCTATCTTCTTACACACATTTTTCTACTTTAAAATAGACCATAGTGTGTTCTTACAAAAGTAAACAGCTTCTAAACAATTCTGAAATATTATCTGTCTCATTTTGTAATACGAAACTAAGAGGGAAACTTCATTTTTTATGTTGTATATTTAAAATATCATCTTAGGGTGGTAATTCTGACGTGGCACCTTTCAAAATATTTGACATGTCAATCACAATTTTGACATGTCAATCGCAATAGACCATATTAGTAACTACGTCACAAAATGGGATTCAGTGCTGCCGTCTCGCGGTTGGATTCCTTTTATTTGAATTTAGCATGTTGTTTTTTTGTTAAATTGTATTTTGGAAATATAAATTAAGTTTTCAAAGTAAGAGAGTGCTTCACATCAAAACTACAAGTCAATATTTATTTATTAAAATTCTTATTTTATACATTATAATTTAATATGTCATTATTTTTGCAGAACAATATTATTTTGCAGGTTATTTTTGAAAAATTTACGTTAATAATCGTTATTATGGCAAGTAACATAGCAATAAGTGTGTGTGCCATATCTAAATGGTTTAATGGAATAATATGTTTTTTTTAATTTTCCATTATTGTTTTTCATTTTCATCTGTCAAAAAACGAAAAAATTTGCAATTAATAATGTAGATGTAATTGTTACAATTCGGAGCAAAACAATACACCAATATGCATTCTAAAACAAAATATTAATGATTACTTAGTGTTAATTAAATAAATACTAAAGATATTCCGATTTTCATATTATTTAAAAACGTAACCTATAAATATATCTTCGAATCCTTATTTATATATTTATAAAATCATTATTGTATAATATAAAGTGTCTGGACTGTAAATATTAGTATATATTTATCAAAAATACATATTTTTTGCTCCAAAATTGAAAATATTTATAAAATTAAGGTAACAAAAGCAATGTCCCATGTATTTTAAACTTCAAAAGGACTCAGCTCTCAGATGGCAGCACATGTATGTGACGACACACTAATATGGTCTATTTTGACATGTCAGTTTGTTATCTGAAATATATAATTTTTGAATGAATATAACCTCGATATAATAAAACTTAACGAAAAATTTAAAAGCCAGATTTTCAAATTCACCTGTTTCCATAAAAGTCTATTTACACCACAACAGTCACCAAAGTAACCAGATCTATTATACAGTCTGTTCCAAACGCTTAAGCGGAACTAGATTTTGCAATCTAGTTACTTTCATCGTTTAAATCGTGCCTTTCGGCCGTTTTGTTTAAGCTTTGTAAATCATACTTACAATAAACATTTTTTGGTTAAGGTTAATATCATTTTAAAATGTCATTTTCTTTATATTTTGATTTTCTGTGTCATTATTAATACAAATTTCCCATTTTTTTTTTTTTTGTCATTAAAATATCTAAAAAAAATATTTAATTTTGACATATATCATTCGTTTCCATGGTTTCATTGTTGGAATTTTAAATTTTGACATCCCAACGTGAAAAATGAAATATCCCAAGCAAGGTCCCTTCTCGTGACAACCTAAAAGAACTAAATTCCCATTTAGTTCCGCTTAAACGTTTGGAACAGACTGTATGCTAAAATATTCACTTTTGTATGAACAAACTAAGAGGGAATTTTGTTTTCAATAGTTTGCACCTTTGAAGCTGGATGTCATGTTGGTATTAAAAAATGTCACTTTTTTAAAATGTCGATCCATTTGACATATGTCATAATGAAAAATGATATCTTAATTATAGTGATCATAACCTTATCAACCTAAAGTCGGTTTTACAGCGTAAGGAATATTTTTAATTGACATTTAAAGTCAGTAACACACCATAAAAGTAACCAAAATAACCAGATCTATGGTCTATTTCAAAGTAGAAAAATGTGTGTAAGAAGATAGGAGCTTTTTGTCCTTGCTTCGGATTGGTTTAGATCGTCATCCCTATTACACTGTTAAAATATTGTTTTTAGTATAAGTTGACAGATGTTCAGTGTCGTACATTGGAAATATATATTATTTATATTATTTAATTTGTTTCATATATTTTGTTATTATTTACATATTTAGACTTTTATTTATATTCTTGGCGTAGATTTTATGGAGAGAATTCTCCATGTAATTTGTTTTTACGCAGTTATATATTTTTTAGGTTATCTGACATATAAATATTTTTTGACACTTGACAATTAACAGATCAAGAGAGAGGACTAATGTAAGGCCAAAAGACAGCCCAGCTGATTGTGCCCAAAGAAGAAGTTATTGATATAATTTTTAGACCTTCATATATAATACATATTTTTTTAATTTTTATTTACAATAATTATTCACTTGCTAACCCAGTTACTACGCCCATGCCCTAGTTGTAACTTATTTTAAAATTTCCGCTATACTGTATTTATCCAGTGTAAATCGTACTCGGTTCGCAGCGCTATCTACTTTTTTTTAATTTGAAATAGACCATAGTGTGTTCTATTGTATAAGTGACCAGCTTATAGCTGTCTCATTTTGTAATACGAAACTAAGAGGGAAACTTCATTTTTTATGTTGTTTATTTAAAATATCATCTCAGGCTGGTAATTCTGCAATGGCACCTTTCAAAATATTTGACATGTCTATCACAATTTTGACATGTCAATCGCAATTTGGACATGTCAATTTGTTATCTGACATATATAGTTTTTGAGTGAATATAACCTCGATATAATAAAATTTAACCAAATATTTAAAAGCCAGATATACAAGTTCACATGTTTCCGTAAAAGTTTATTTACACCACAACAGTCACCAAAGTAACCAGATCTAGTTTCGTATTACAAATATTTACGTTAATAAAATGTTTTTTAACATCTATCTGTCAAAATCTGTCTATTTTATCCAATGGATAACATTTATCAGTTCCTACATGGTGGGTATAACTTATCCTATAGATAACTTAGTTACTCTATAGATAAATAATTGGAAATAAAATCTGTTCCAAACGGTTAGGCGGAACTAGATTTTGCAATCTAGTTACTTTCATAGTTTAAATCATGCTTTTCGGTCGTTTTGTTTAAGCTTTGTAAATCATACTTGCAACAAACATTTTTTGGTTAAGGTTAATATCATTTTAAAATGTCATTTTCTTTATATTTTGTTTTTTTGTGTCATTGTACTGTAGTAATAGGTGACAATACAGGTGATTGACACCATAGTATGTTGCAATTGGTAACATGCTATATTGCTATATTTCCAATATATATTGTCAGCAATTATACAGTATATAGAATAAGACATATGTAACATGTAGCCAGTAATTAGACATAAGTAATTAGTGTAGATGTTGGAGATGAATATATAATATTTAAACTCTAAATTATGTTGATTATTTCTCGAACCTAACCGGACATTACATTCTATACTGTTTTTAAAAATAGGTATATCACAATCCACACATTCATATTTTATTGCACATAATGATGCGCCGGTATCTACGAGAAAATGTTGTTTTTTATGATTTACATTACATATAATCCAACTTAAATTTGCATCAAAGTTGCAGTAAATAGAATTAGTCTCGAAAAAAATAATTTAGGGCTGATTGTGATGAATCGGATTTTGAACTTGGACCCGCTTGACCTACCTCACTATTAACATAATTGATACTACCGCGATTAAATCTGCCACGACTGGATCGTGTTTCATTTCGCGAGTTGTGCTGACGTGGGTTTGTTCTGTATTTCATTGGTGTCGAGTTTCTTTGATAATTTTGATTCTTATTGTAATTACTCGTATTTGCAAAATTTCTATTGTAACGAAAATTATTATCAAAATGGTTACGATATCTGGTATTGTGGTAACTACCTCGACTTCTATTCCGATTAGTTATATTAAATATTTGGGGGTCATCGTTCCGCGATAATTCTTCATCTTCTGCTGCTCTTATCGCGTCTTCTAATGACAGTAGCAATGTCCGGGTTAAATTATGAAAAATGTTTAGTTTATTTAGACGACTTAATTGTTTTTGGAAGAAACCTCCAAGATCATAATAAAAATCTAATTTCAATTTTTCAAAGACTACGCAATGTAAATTTAAAATTAAATCCTTCTAAGTGTGAATTTCTCAAAAAAGAAATTTTGTATTTAGGTCACGTCATTACAGAACAAGGTATATTACCAGATCCAAATAAAGTTAAAGTTTTAGAAGAATATCCAAGACCTACAAATGCAGATGAACTAAAACGTTTTGTTGCTTTTGCGAACTATTACAGAAAATTTATTCCAAATTTTGCCGAAAAAACTGTGTCTTTAAATAACTTATGCCGTAAAAATACTAAATTTGAATGGTCAGATGACTGCCAAAATTCCTTTGAATTTTTCAAACAAGCCCTTTCTAAACCGCCGATTTTAGAATATCCAGATTTTTCAAAAACCAATGAATTTGTATTGCAAACAGATGCATCTGGAAAGGCCATAGGTGCAGTATTATGTAACAAAAATAAGAAACCAATTGCCTACGCCAGCAGAAGTTTAAATAAAGCTGAATTAAACTACCCTACTATTGAAAAAGAGTTATTAGCTATTGTTTGGGCTGTAAAATATTTTCGTCCTTATCTATATGGTAGACATTTCAAAATTTTTACGGACCACCGACCTCTTGTATATCTTTTTAACATGACTGACCCCACGAGTCGTTTAACAAAATTTAGATTATGTTTAGAAGAATATGATTTTGACATAGAATATGTGAAAGGTAAAGAACACGTGCTAGCCGATGCTTTGTCACGCATTGTCATAACATCAAATGAACTTAAAAATATGCATGAAAATTTAATTGCAGTTTTAACTAGAGCGCAATCGAAGAAAAATATTTCCAATGAAAATTATACTAAATTAGATACTAACGAGAATTCTGCAGGCAAGCGGCCTGATCAACCCAAGATTGTAGAACTTCTCAAAAATCCTACAAATAGTATACAATTATCAATTATGACGAATGAAATATTTAAAAAACTAGATAAAGTAGATCATGTATCTACTAAAACGAAGAGTTTCTATTATGTTCCATCCCTTGGTACTTTATTTTATAATCAAAACACTCGATCAGCACTAACGCGAGACGTATTGTTGAGAGATTTGGTTCTAATATGCAAAGATACTAAAATTCCGGAATTGATTTTTATAAAAAATAAAAATGATGTGCACAATATAGATGAATTATTACATGCTATAAATAAAAATCGCGATTGGGATGGTCCACGTATATGTATAATTAAAAATGTTCAGCGAATATTTGACAATGAAACTAAAAAACTTATTTTAAATGACTTTCACTTACTCCCTACAAGTGGCCATGCGGGAATTAACCGAATGGTTAATAATATCAAAAAGTATTATTTTTGGTCAGGTCTTACTAAAGACGTTACTAATTTTGTAAACAAGTGTAGTAGTTGTCAAAAACAGAAACATTCGCGTTACGTGAAAGAACCAATGTGCATAACAACAACAGCTACTCATGCTTTCCAAAAAATATACTTAGATATCGTAGGTCCTATTGAAAAAGATGCGAACGGGTTTTGTTATATATTAACATTACAGTGTGAACTCACAAAATTTGTAGAAGCTTATCCACTACCATCAAAAGATTCAACAACTGTTGCCAAAGCTTTCGCCGAAAATTTCATTTTACGGTACGGAATACCAAAAGAAATTGCTACAGATCGGGGAACCGAATTTATTTCACAAACAATGAAAGATGTCTGTAAAATACTCAATATCAATCAATTACATTCAACTTCTTATCATCACGAGAGCATAGGTTCTCTTGAAAATTCCCATAAACTCCTAGGTGCGTATTTGAGAATACAAACACAAAATCAAAATATAGCTTGGAGTACTTGGATTCCATATTGGTGTTTTTCATTTAATACAGCAGTACATACCGAAACAAAATATACCCCTTTCGAATTAGTATTTGGTAGAATTTGTACCATTCCGAATAATTTAATGAGTCATGTTGACCCATTATACAATTTTAATGATTACCCGTTGGAAATGAAATTTAGATTACAACGTGCACAAGAGGATGCCCGTAATAATCTAATAGCAAGTAAAGTAAATAGAAAAAAGATGTACGATAAAACTTCCAACCCTGTTAAATATAATGAGAATGATTTAATTTTAATTAAAAGCGAAGTAGGTAATAAGTTAAGTAATTTGTATGATGGACCTTATGTAGTTATTAAAGATTTGGCGCCAAATGTTTTAGTAAATAAGAATAATAAAGAAATACTTGTCCATAAGAATAGAACTAAGTTATATAGAATTTAAGTATTACTATAGAAATAAAAATATATTGTAGAATTAATATTTTTATTTTTTCCCCCAATGGAGGTGTACTGTAGTAATAGCTGACAATACAGGTGATTGACACCATAGTATGTTGCAATTGGTAACATGCTATATTGCTATATTTCCAATATATATTGTCAGCAATTATACAGTATATAGAATAAGACATATGTAACATGTAGCCAGTAATTAGACATAAGTAATTAGTGTAGATGTTGGAGATGAATATATAATATTTAAACTCTAAATTATGTTGATTATTTCTCGAACCTAACCGGACATTACATCATTCTTAATAAAAATATCCCATTTATTTATTTTTTTGTCATTAAAATATGTAAGAAATAATTTAATTTTGACATATGTCTTTCGTTTCCATGGTTTCATTCTTGGAATTTAAAATTTTGACATTCCAACGTGAAAAATGAAATAACCCAAGCAAGGTCCCTTTTCGTGACCAACTAAAAGAACGAAATTCCCATTTAGTTCCGTCTAACCGTTTGAAACAGACTGTACGCAAAAAATCGTTTATTCCCTTGATAATAACGTATTGATAGTCAATTTTATCTATGGTTGGAAATACCGGGCCTTAAATAAATAAATTTTAGAAAAAATATACACACTAGATTAAAAAGGTGTCCTATTTTTATGTCCTTAAATGTACCTACATGTATTTTAGGTAATTAACTACATTTTAATATATTTGAGTTTTGGAGCATTGAAATTGACCATATTGACATAGTAAAGAAAATAAATGTTTTCACTGACCAGATTTAATTTATTAGATTAGTATTAACTCAAATTTTCTTGCGGACTTTTAGCTTTAAATTATTCAAATGAACAGAACATATTTTCTGATTTCAATGTTGAGTATAACTTGTAGGTTTTCTAAACTGACTTATGTAAGTATTTTTTTGTAAATATTTGTACAATTTAACAATGCATAAATAAAAGAAAAATCATTGTAAATAGGTTCTACACTTATTTACAATTATTTTTCTATCTATATAATGAACAATTCTTACAATTATAAATGTTTGTAGCTCCATTATTCTTCTGTATATTTTCTTTATTTTGACATTTTACAACAAACTGTGCATTGGTAGAGCTGGTGCAAGTAGTAGTACTTGTACCAGCTCCGTTATTGTTTGACGAGTTGCTGTTATCTTTTAGAATCTTATTAGCAATTGCTATTTTACTTGAAATGGAGTCTTCCGCCACAGTTAAAGATTTCCACCCCCCGCGACGTTTTAATGTTAATATATCTGCTCCGGCATCAGCTAATAATGACGCTGATGTTCTTCGGTTGTCGGTTGTTTCCGTGTAACCATGCAGATCTTGTAACTTAAGAAATGACACATAGATGGCGCTAGCATCCAGCGGCCAAAAAATAAGCTAATCGGCCTAGATCGAAAAAGATTTACTTTTTGTCTAGTACTAGATGATAAAAAATAACTGTTTTTGATATGGTCGCCAAAAAAATTACCTATGGCTTTATTAATATTTTTTAGGTAATCGAAACTGAAACATATTTTTTCCTGATCACCGAATACTGTTCTGGAGGAGAATTATTTGATCACATCGTTGAAAAGAATCGACTGACAGAATCAGAGAGTCGTATGTTTTTCCGACAGATAGTTTCTGCAGTAGCGTATCTACACAGTCATGGATATGCACATCGTGACTTAAAACCAGTAAGATATTTTCAGAAATCTTATTTACAATTTTGTTAATATTTTTTGATATTTTATTTTAGGAAAACGTACTTCTTGACCATAACCAAACCTTGAAACTGATAGATTTTGGTCTATGTGCTCGACCAGAGGGTGGTATGGATAGCCCTCTCTATACTTCTTGCGGTTCTCCAACTTATGCAGCTCCTGAATTGATCCTTGGGCGACAGTACTTAGGCCCTGAAGTTGATATTTGGGCTTTGGGTGTTCTTTTGTACGCCCTGTTAGCTGGTTTTCTGCCATTTGACGACCAAAATATAGATGCCTTATATAAAAAAATATTGGTAAGATAAAAGAATTTTTTAAATTTATAGTTTTCTTTAGGCTTTCATAAGTGCATATAGAGTAGACTAGGGGCTTCAGTCCTGCTACTCCGGCCTTCACCCCTATCTAAAGCAACCTGTGATTCCGCACGAAATCACAACAGGTACATAACATTTTCGTAGAAGGGAACAAATATCCATTTTACTGCGATGCGAATTTTTATTCCTAAAATGCTTGCCAACTAACACAAAAGGTGCAACATAAAACCTAAATGATATATAGCAGCGTTCCGCAACCTTTGGTGTCAATCGACCAAAAATAATAACAAAATTATAAGGCGACCCATGTGCGTTGGAAAAAAATGATGCAAGTGCAGGGCAATAATTTTATTTTATAAACATATAATAATTTTATACCAGTACATACTAATAGCTCTTCTGCTCCTGATTCTCGTTCACCAAATTGTCGGTTTTCAACTCGCTACTTATGGCCGGTTGCTAAAGTAAAAATTATCCCTAACTCGAGTTAAAATCATTTGTTTTTGTATGTTGTAGCATACAAAAACAAATTATTTTAACTCGAGTTAGAGAAAACTCTTACGTTAGCAACCCGCCATTAGAGTCGCACTGACGTTGCTAAGCAACGCAAGTATATACCTTCCACTTACTTTTCTTATGGCCGGTATTATAAAAACCTAACCAAAGGACCAACTATCTAGTTGCAAACTAAATTTAGTTGATAACTAATATAACAAGTTATTTAATTTCGGTATTATAAATCAGAACAGCCAACTAAGTAACTAGTTCACAACTAAAACAATTTAGTAGCAAGATTTACCGACCGAACGTTAGTTATACAACTGACCGGTAGATGCCTACCTATAATTTTGACAGTTAAAAAGAATTCTCAAATGGAAAAAAACGGGATAGAGGTAAAAACTATACAGAAATTGAAAGAGAGAAATAAACTGATATAGTACATAAATATAAAAATGTAGTGGAAAACAAAAGAACGGAATAAAGGCAAAAATTATACAGAAATTGAAAAAGAACATTTAATAGATATAGTGCATAAATATAAGTTAAGGACTTTATTTAATTATCAATTAATACAAAAATAGACAAAACAGTATCTTTTGAAAACCGAAATCTGTGTTTTAATTGTTCATCATCATAATAATTAAAGGGGTGTCTTCTTTCAAGAAATTCTCTAGGCTGACGTATTCTTGAATTTTCATCATTAACAATGTCAGAAATACTGTTTACGGATGGAGATGAGATGGTCAGTAGTGTATGACAGATGATACTGATGACCTAACCTGTAAATTTTGTGTTATTTATATATATATATATATATATATATATATATATATAAATCTATTCATATGTATTTTTTATGTACAATATTATTACTTACTTTGCAGATATTAATTATCTACTATTATATTGTACAAGTGTTGGTATGTATGTGCTATTCAACGTCTGGTGTATCTTCATTTTTCCGGTAACGCGGAGAGAGGAAAATGAACCGCCCTCTCATCCGGGTGATATTTTTTTAGTGCTTAGGCTTAATTTTATTTCGACAGGGGGTACTGACTAATTTTTATTGATAAAAATCATGCATTTTTTCCTCGAATCCGTGTCGAATCAAAGTCACCAATGATCGTCACGGACAGGTTTTATCAGACGATAATTCAAAAATATTCTTAATACAAGACGGCCGGTCCAGAATATTTACGGCGAGAATCAAAGTGTTAAAGTAAATAATGGTTCAGGATAGCTTTTTGAACGTGCGAGATAATATTTTGAGGTATCAGAAAACATTTTTCAAAGAATCTGGGCCATTATTGGAAATATGCTTACAAGATTTCAGAAGGTGACAGCTGTCAAATTTTTTGCATTTTAAAATGGGAGGAGATTTCACATTTTGAACGTGTTTCTTGACAGAAGAATACTAATTAAGGATTTAAGGTGAATTAACGATAAAGTTTAAGACATTTGCAGGACGAATTTCCATAAAATAGTGTTAAAAAAGACTTATAGATATTAAAAATTTCAGGGTTAATCAAAGTGTTAAGTGGTGATAATGGTTCAAGATAGCTTATTTGACGTGCGAGATAATATTTTGAGGCATCAGAAAACATTTTTCAAAGAATCTGGGCCATTATTGGAAATATGCTTACAAGATTTCAGAAGGTGACAGCTGTCAAATTTTTTGCATTTTAAAATGGGAGGAGATTTCACATTTTGAACGTGTTTCTTAACAGAAGAATACTAATTAAGGATTTAAGGTGAATTAACGATAAAGTTTAAGACATTTGCAGGGCGAATTTCCATAAAATAGTGTTAAAAAAGATTTATAGATATTAAAAATTTCAGGGTTAATCAAAGTGTTAAGTGGTGATAATGGTTCAAGATAGCTTATTTGACGTGCGAGATAATATTTTGAGGCATCAGAAAACATTTTTCAAAGAATCTGGGCCATTATTGGAAATATGCTTACAAGATTTCAGAAGGTGACAGCTGTCAAATTTTTTGCCTTTTAAAATGGGACGAGATTTCACATTTTGAACGTATTTCTTGATAGAAGAAAACTAATTAAGTATTTAAGGTGAATTAACGATAAAACTTAAGACATTTGCAGGGGGAATTTCCATAAAATAGTGTTAAAAAAAGATGAGCGACGAGTTTTATAATCGACAAGTGCGACAAAATTATATTAAAACGAGTCGCGAAGCGACGAGTTTTAACAATGTAGGGGAGAAGACCGGCGTAGCCGGGCTGAGGCCCCTAGTCAAATATATATTTTAGTATAAATAGTAAAAACAAATTATTTCAATGTAAACAAAATGGTTACTATTTAAATGTAATACAAATATAGTTGTGAACTATAATTTAGTACCCAGAAAATCTGTTAACTAATTTAGTTTGTAGATTTAGTTGGGAACTTTTTTAAACCAACTTTTATAATACCTAAATCTATGGGTTAAATTAGTTTAACTCTTAACTAAAATTTAGTAGCAAACTATTTTGCTTTATAATACCGGCCAAAAGTGATTTATTTTAGTTGCAAAGTTTTTAATAATCTGTAGCTAGTTTCATTAAAATTAGTTATGAATGCAATGGCTTTTCATATACATAAGTGGTCGCAAGTCACGACCCATTTTTAAATTTCCACGACCCAAAATTGCGTCGCGCCCCAATGTTTGCGGAACGCTGTTATATAGCATATTTATTATGGCAACAAATATAATTTAATTGTTTTATATAACCTTTAAATATACTAAATGGCTGTATAAGCAATTTGGTGTCGAAGAATAGTTTTAAAAATGTTCTATCAGCTTTAATATAAAGCAATTATACACTATATTTATTATTTTTATTTTGTGACATCCAACACTTATAAAGCTAAATTCTTATATAAAAGTTTTTTAACATTATTTTTAAATTTGGTGGCGTAATATATCTATGAAAATCATTTGTACAGCATATACTTGATGCAACTTATAATGAACATAAAATAATTGATTTTTTTTTATTACAAATTAATGATATATCAAATTAAAAAATAAAATTCCTAATTAAAGCATGAGAGCAGATATTTTGTTAACATTAGTTATAGTTTATAGTTTTATGCATACAAGAAATTATAATTTCCTAGGCTGGCACCTAAAAATAAATAAAAAATACTGACGTATGTGCCTGTAGATTTTTTAAATTACGCAAATCTACAACTAACCCCTTTTAAAACCTTTTTACCTAAGAATTCTGAGAAGTTTTATAACATGCAGTCACTATATTACAAAGATCTCGGGTTTGAGTCCCGTTAAAATTTATGTTTTTTTTTTTTATGGGAGGGCAAGTCTAGCGGAGGTCTTCCTTCGCCACTGGTTTAGATTTGTAATCGTTTCTAAGACATCAAAATAAGATACGGGTAATAAAAAGAAAGTTTTATTGGATGTAGGGGTGTTACTAAGTATATAATCCGAATCAATTCCTGGTTCAAAGTTCATTTTCATATCTATTGCGATAGAAGAAAAATAGCTGTTAAATAAATCAGCAACATTTTCATTTCTTTCACTTAAATTTGGTAGTGATTCTTCAAAAATAGAGAAATCTACGTCATTGGGAACATTGTTTCTAGTTTTATTAATTATATCCCACATTTTTTTGTTTTTATTTGAAGAGTTGTAAATTGAATGATCATTATATATTTTTTTCAGTTTTTGTAACATTACGCTATATTTATTATTCATTATTTTATAAGCATTTTTAAAGATTGGAAATTTTTGTGATAATTCACGATATGCATTTACATTTCTCCTCAGTTCACAAGCATCCCGTGTAAGCCATGGTAGTATATTATCATTGTTTTTATTAGATAAAATGCGTTTTTTTGGAAAACAGATGTTAAAGTAGTAACTGAGAATATTATTGAAAATTTCAAACGCCTTTTGCGGACATTTTTCTGCAAATACTAATTCCCAATCTTGTGTTTCTAAAAAGTCAAGGAAAAGTTGCTTGTTTTTTTAGAGAAAAATCTGTGATGTAAGTATATATAGGCTGTTTAATTGAGTCGTTTAAAATAGTTATTAATTGACAACTATGGTCTGATATTTTATAGTTATACACACGTCTTCCAATATCTGAATTTTTTTGTGTAAAAATTTTTATTATAACATACCTTTTATATTTTTTTTATATTCAATTTAAATATTTGATATAAAAATTAGTAAAACTATGATAACAGTGCAATGTTAAATATTTAACACAGTCTCAGACCTATGTTAAAATAGCAGAGGGTTTAATTCTTTGCTAAATTTAACATTGCTTATGGAACGCAAAACTGTACTTAACAACGAAATTAAAATTTAACAGCGTTGCTAAAATTTAGCATTGCTTTATGAAACCGGTCATAATATTTTCTAATTTTTCAGTTAATTTTCATTTTAATTTAGGTGTTTTATATTATTAGAAAGAGAAAAAAATTCTCGATTTAATGCATTGAAAGACAACTTTGAGCCCCATGTGATAATTGAAAGTTAGTAAGAGTTTCTCAAAAATGATACGAGCTATAAAAATTTTGAGGATGGCCGTGAAATCTTCGTAAAAAGTGCCTGTATAACGTGCAAATTAGAAACTTGTATGAATTGAAACAAAAAATTAAATTTACCAAAATAAGTTTTTTGCACGTATCTAGTGACCTGTGCACTTTTCCAGAAAACCAAAAACATCATTCAAGTGGCCAACTAATGCGGCATCTTTGCCCCAATTTAACCGATTTCGTATCTCCTACGTTTCACGAGATCCCAATGGTTAGGCTCGAAAAACGGGCATCCTGTATATCAGGGGTGTCAAACTGGCGGCCTGCGGGCCGCATCGGCCCAATTCTTACGTTTTGGCGGCCCGCAACGACTTCTTATACTGTAATAAATTTTTATACGAAAATACCTCGTGACAGAATCTGACCGACCGCGGCGTCAAGACTTCGGCAAAGGGCGGAAAACCAATAGTCAGGTAGTTACTGTTGCAGTTAGCCAAGGTTGTTTGATAATCGGTAGATCGGTGATTCCTATTGACGCCAAGCGGACCAAATCTAAACTCATGAGACGAATAACTGTTTATTGTTTACATGTGGTTACCTCGTGTTGTTTGTATCGCATTTAAACTTTAGTGTTGCAGTTTGTTTGTAATATTATTTTTTGATAGAAATTATTACTATTTAGCAATTATTAAAAGATCACAAGTTAACAATAAAAATACTAGAAACTCTCACATGATACATATTCCCAAACACCAGACAACCTTATTCAAAAAATCATTTTCGTACTTCGTGATACTTAATTCCATTCCAAAAAATCTTAAAATTGCCCAATTCAAAAAGCGACTCCGTCAGCAAATGGTCCCAATGTGAGCTCAATGGATCGATCCGTGTTCAATTAGACTGCATATATTGCACTTAGTAAACAATATTATTATTTGTTAACATTAAAAAATTGTATGTATTCGATTGTCTACTAAATTGTAAAATAACATTAAGGTTAAGGTGATAGAGCATTGTAAACTGAACCTTGCCAATAAAGAGATTTATTATTATTATTATTATGGGGTTTGTCAGGTCTGGACAAGCGTCCCCTAATCGCAAACTTTAGCAACTTTTTGAGCCGCGTCATACTAGAGACTAGTGGAACTAAATACACACGACTGCATAACAAACACTGGCGATATGCAGACGCGGAAATTACGCCAGATCCAGTGCCCGCACAATGCGGAGTGACCCGAGCAGCACTGCTTTCTGCATCCTACAGATTAAAGAGGTGGCAGATGATCTGCAGGCGGGAATGGACTCGATTTCCCTTCGATAGGAGGCTTTCATACCACCCAAAACACCAACTATCAGGACTACAAGCTTAACTTTATACCCTGGATACAGCTTTCTAAGCTCGGACAAGAGATCCATATACTTGGACCTCTTTTCCTCCTCTGAGAGAAATATTCTTCTCAGCTGGATTTGAGAATTCGATCACAAACATCTGTTTGGTCTCGATATCCAGGAGGGTTATGTCCGGTTTAGTGGCTGTCAGTAATCTCGAAGTGGGGAAGGAGTAATTCCAATAAATTCGGCACTTAGAATTTTCAACCACCGATTCTATGTCAGAAGGGACTTACGGTATAACCGGAATTTGGTCAATACCATAGACATGTCTAAGATGATAGTAGAGCACGCGGAGAGCAGCATTATGTCGAGACACGTAGCTCGACGCTGCAAGAGATGGGCAAGCAGACAGAATGTGTATAATCGTTTCAGGATGGTGGTGGCACAACATACAGAGTGTGGACTCCGCCGTTTAGAATATGTGGGCCCTGTACGCCATTATTATTATTATTATTTATATTACTTGGACTTACAACGAGTTGCTATAACACAAATTGCTGTATATTTGATTGTCACTCTAGAAAAGAAACATTCCATTATTTTCCAAATGAAAAACAATTTGTGAAAGTAATAAATAAATTTGGTGTTGTGGAAGATACAAATAGGAAAAAAGCTAGGAAAAATGTTCTAAATACGGAAAAAAAAAGTGATAAAAAGTTGTAGGTGTGTTCAAAGCATTTTAGTGCTACAGATTAGATAAATATTATTTACTTATTAATGTTTAATAAACTGGTATTTATTAAACAAATTAAATAATACATGAAGCTCCTGCTTTACGGGTTTAGGTTACCTCGAGTTAATTTTAATTTTGCAGTGTGATTTGTTGCGACCAGTTTTTCTTTTGTTGTTCGATAAAGAAACTATTCTGGCAAAATTTAATTATTATTTAAATGTTATTTCTTTACTTCCTTCAAATACATATTCAGAAAAATTGTTGAAAATGAAAAACAGAATAAGTAATAATATAAATACATATCATGCAACCCGCGTGAATTTTACTTGTTAGAAAAATGGTCTGGGCAAAACCTCAGCTATGTATAATATGTAAATATTTCTGTTTTTCTTTTCAATTTACTAAAACCCCTCCCACTGAAATAATTGCTGGATCTGACCATGTGACTTACATATATAGTGATTCGCACTTTTTTTTGTTGTTGTTAGAATGGCAAATATGAAGAACCATGCTGGATGTCATCAGGGAGTAAAGCATTAATACGACAAATGTTACAAGTTGATCCTAAAAGACGTATTAGTATGAAAAGTTTGCTGTCGCATACTTGGCTTACAATGGGTGTATTAGATTCCGTCGATTGCAGGTAATTATAAAAATATTTTGTATTTATATTTGAGATAGAGTTAGCCGTGTTCGTCCATTGATGAACATGTATGATTTGCACAGGTTTCGGACAGTAGTAAAACAACTAAATATTGCTGACTGATTTCGAAATCATTTACTTCTTCATCGTAGCTGATTGTTGCAAAAGTCCATGAGATTTTTGTAATTTTTCTTTATAAAAAATAAACTTGTGTACTCGTACTTCGTACAGTTTTTATAATGTACATTTTTGCTGTAACTTAAATGATAAGTGAGATATTTCAATTTCAAGTAGAACAGAAAATAATCGGTTTATTATTCTCAACCACTCTTTTGTATATATTTTAAATGTTAAGGACCGAATTCATCAACATTCCTAATCCTCACCTCATCCTTACCTCAACCCGTTCAGAAGTGAGTCGTTTTCTCACTCACTTTTGTTATTCATAAACAATTGGAAATGAGTCACTATGGGTACATTCGATTCCGAGCGTTCAGAGCACGTTCTGTACACTCAAACGTGTTCGATTTGACGCTCGGAGTACACTCAATTGCATTCGTTTTGCGATCGAGCGATTATTTAGAGTGCGCTCTATATGTTCGGGGTTTTAAGACCGAGCATATGGGGTATGACGGAAAAAAGTGGGGGAATGGCAGGAAAGAAATAAAAGTTTAAAATTAAATTATAAATAAAAATAATAGTCTTAGATAATTAACAATAGACAAATAATATTGTTAATCGCATAGATAAAGAAATAAATAGATACGAAACTAACGTTATATTTTTTTAAACCAAATTAGCGTTGTAGTTGTTGGGTTATGGAACTAAAAGTGTTGCGGGAGGAAAGGGGTGGGGTTTCCCGGGTATTTCAAATGCTTCAGTGGATATAGTTGTAAACATAATTAAATGTTATCATTAAATGAAACAATTGTTATGATTTATTTAGGCTTTTTTTAATATTATTAACGACAACAATTTTAAAAATAGGCAAGATATATAAAATAACAATTGTATCATTTAATAATAACATTTAATTATGTTTACAATTAAGAACAAGCAGTTAGGAATTATAAAGAAATAGAAAAACAATAACTAGCAGAAATAAATATTTATTAAGAAGTAGACTAACATATAACATAATATTTACTAATACTTAATATTTACTATGACGTCACCATCAACTTCGCTCAGCGCTCGCTCTACTCTGTACAACTCGAATGCACCCTAACTTGAGGGACGGTTGAAGGAAAACGTCTGTAATTTGATGACGTGAAAATAAAATAATAAGTAATAGCTATGGAAACGTTTTGGAAGTGACTGTAATTAACATTTTGACAGTAGTATATTGTCAAAAACTCAATTCGAAACTTGTTCTTTTTATCATGGCAAGTAGAATATGTATGACGGGTAACGCTGCCCAGTGCATACAGATGACGGTTACACCTTCAAAAGACGACTCTACTCCCAGAAGATGTAATTTTTATAATAAGCAAATAATTTAATTACCTAATTAAAAGTAAGTCTATATTGCGGCCACGAAATGATTATTAAAAGTATTAAGAAAATAGGCAAAAAACGAAGAAAACTGCGTACATATCAAGAGCTACTGCGATTGAAAAATAATTAGAAGTTAGAATGAGGAGCTCAGAAAAAAATATCCCGCAAGATGAAGAAATTCATACCCTTCGTCTCGCAGAATATCGGCTTAAAATATATTCATAAACAACAGCTGCAAGAAGAAGAGCAAGAAATAATAAAAGAGATAGCCGAAGAACAATTGAAACAAGAAATTTTAAAAACAAAAATTTTAGAAAAACATATAATGTAATTTAAATAATTTATTATAAATAAATATACGACATAATTATCCATGTTTATATAATTTACTCGACTGCTGCGAGTCTACATAATTGGCGATCGCGGTACTTAATTATTTTTGTTAGTAGTAAAATGGCGTAGAATAAAAGCTGCTTTTATAGCACTACCACCGAGAATAATTCCAGATAATTGATTTTCTTCAAATACCATTTTAAAAGAACTACTGTTAAATATCCTGCTATCATGGCCAGTTCCTGGCCATCGAATATCAATGTCCAAGACTTCACAGTTTGTACCTGCTACTACTTGCACGTTTAATCACATCTAGCCTTTTCTATTTCAAAATAGTTTAACATTTCTGCCTCCTAGAATTTCCTATTTCGAGGAAAACCAGCGATATTAATAAAATCTATAACGATTTTTTTTCGGTATTCTCGTTAGTTCTGGGAAATCTAACATATCTACCCAGGTGTGCAGTAATATTTTCAGAAACTTATTATATTATTTTGCAGTTCTAAGGTTGATTAAGTAAATATAAGTCGCCATTTGCTCTCTTAAATAAAGATATATTATAATGAATCAAGAAAAATAACTTGTCATATCTAATAAAATTATGCCTGCCACAACTGGAGGAATAGGCAACCTATGTTTCTATAGTACCCCAATTTCTGGATATACTATAGGAAGTATTATATGTGTTATAGAGTGTCTTAAGAAATTAAATCTCTGAATAAGTTATAGTATATAGTTACATAGTCAGTGATATTTTGAAGCGGATCTTAAGCGTACCGCAAATAACGTAATATAGTAACCTATTTTTAATACAAAATAAGAACAATTATTTTGTATTTAAAATAGGTTACTGTTTCTTTTTAGGTTCCAAATGTATCGACGCACATTTAAATAATTCTGTTCACCCTCTACATACTCCAAAAAAACATTATCCACATTGATACAAATATATTTCTATACCCATATATATAAAGCAAATTCTTAAATGAGTCAAATTTAAGGTTACTAGCTACTGGCCCCAACTTTTGTTTCTGAATTCCAAATGAGTGAGTCATTGCCAAATATATATTTCCTCGTATATATTTTTGATGTATATTAAATAATAAGTGAGGTAAAAATTGCAAGATTTTAGTTTTAGAATCGGCATTTTTTAGATCATCTGCAAAAGTATATATTTGGAATGGTTTATACGGCTACCAATAGTACCAATATCATTTATGAAGATTACAAATTGTAGGGGACCTAAATTGCTTCCTTGCGGTATACCAGAATTAGCGTGAAATTTGTTAAATGTGCGATTATGATATTTTACAAAAAAAGTCCGGTTTTGTAGATAAGAAGCTAAGGCCCAGTTCCACTGTTGCCACTTAAGTATGAGTTTAGCTAAACCTTAAACTTCAGTTTAAACCAAATACTTAAGCGCCAAATGTTGCACAGTCAAAAATTAAAAAATAATTAGCTAAGCCAACTGATGTGATAAATTCACGAGTTGGCAATATAGAAAACGAATATTTGGCGGGGAAATTTTGAAATTCAATATATACATAACTGTCAATGCTATTTGTCAATGCATTGTCAAATAGTTTATTATACAGTCTGTTCCAAACGGTTAGGCGGAACTAAATGGGTCTTTCTTTTCCTTAAGTTGTCACGAGAATCGAGCTTGCTTGGGATATTTCACGTTTCATGTTGGTAACTTTAATGTCAATAAGAAATGTTGAGAGGCAAACACGTGTCATTGTATTTAAAAGAGAAAATTTATAATACTTGAAAAACATTTTGGAATGTAACACATTTAAGAAATGGGAGGTGGTAAAAAAAAAGTGTCTGCGTCGTTTGAAGTAAAAACCTATTATAAGTTTAAGATTTATGTCAACTTTAGATATCTGCCAAATTTTGATATATTTTATATGTTAATCTTTATTTAATTTTATAGGTTTCAGAACAAGTGGTACGAAAGATTGTGAATGGAGGGATAAAAAATTTAAAAGCACAAGCATGCAGTGCTGTGAAGCACAAAAATTTATAATTTTGGAATTAATTTTTAAAAAACGTTTGGCAAACAAAATTTTTCAGTATAATTCTAATACGTTTTTTACATTAAATCATATTTTGGAATTCGCTAAACAAAATTTAGAATATAGGGGATCGCGTACAACGTTATATAGGATTTTAAAATCAATGGGATATGAGTACAAATTAGTAGATAATCGCAAAATTTTATGTGGAAAAAACTATGTTGTTTCGGCAAACTTAAATTTTTACGAAAATATATTCAGTTAAAAAATTCAGGGAATTCTTTTTTTATATACCATGAGTTCAAAAACAAATTACATAAGGGTTGGCTGTGGAAAAATAAAATAATGTCTATTGCAAGATGTATATAACAATTGACTAACGTTTAAGCACAGCCTTTGTAATCATTAAAATTGAAAATTATTTTTATTTTTTAAAATTATTATCTGTCTCATTTTGTATTACGAAAGTAAGAGGAAAACTTCATTTTTTATGTTGTATATTTAAAATATTATCTTAGGGTAGTAATTCTGAAGTGGCACCTTTCAAAATATTTGACATGTCAATCACAATTTTGACATGTCAATCGCAATTTTGACATGTCTATTTGTTATCTGACATATGTAGTTTTTAAGTGAATATAACCTCGATATAATAAAACTTAACCATAAATTTTAAAGCCAGATTTACAAGTTCACATGTTACCATAAAAGTCTATTTACACCACAACAGTCACCAAAGGAACCAGATCTAGTATCGTATTACAAATTGAGACAGATTATATATTGTTTTATTGGCCATTAGTCTATACAACAATATTAGCCAGCTAAATACAAATTTATACATTATATACATTATATTTTTTGATTTCACAGGTACATAAAAATAAACATAAAAAACTAAAGAAGCGAAATTCCTCTAAACATGACACCGCACTGTAAATCCATGCGCTGTTCACTCGAACACCATTTCGAAAATATGATTCAATCATAAATTTTTTGTGTTCTATTGTAAAAACCATTATAATTGTAGCTTAATTGAATTTTCAATAGAAAATTATGACAACAACAGTGATGTCAGTTAATTAATTGACAGTTAAAGCTTGCAGCACACATTATTTTATTTTTCCACAACCAACCCTTATGTAATTTCTTTTTGTACACATGGTATTTAGATGAAACGTGGATTTTTAGGAACAGGTCAAATATTAGGCGCTAGGTAAGTGAATGTGATTTAAAGGCTTGTCCATCAAAATTGAAATATGAGGGAAAACGCTTCACAGTTCTGCATGCTTTGGGTACTTTGGGTTTTTTGACAGGATGTGACTTACTTTTAGATAGTGACAATAACGACAATTATAAAATATGAATGGAGAAATTAAAAAAAAAAAGGTTAATGTTCCGTATTAGCCCACCAAAACTAGGCTTGTATACTTAGAATGAATTATATTCTAACGTTATAAACGAGAAGGCACGGTCGTAAGAGTGGGAAGCCAATAGTAATCATTCATGCATCTGTAGTTGGCAGAGAAATACCCGTTTTTCACACGAGGAACGTCCGAATATAACTGATATTTTTGGAACTATTTATGAAGTTAATATTTTTCAAAATACGTATACTATAAATCTCATTGGAAACAGGTAAAAATTCCGTATGAGTACCTGTTCATATACGTCTAGCAAGTTTAAGTTTTTTCTGTCTAAAATTTTTGCTAACTAAACCTAACCTAATAAGTTTTATCATTGATTGTTTGCATATAGTGAAGATATGTATATAAATGCTTTATACAGTTTAAATACATTTACATAATTTAGCATCTATGAATGCGACGAAAAACGGAATTTTCTATTTCAGACATAAAATTGGTAGGTTGGATTATATTGATATTTTTCAGAATTCTCTCTTTTAATAATGTTAATATTCTTCAAAATAAGTATACTGTAAATCTCATTTAAAGCATTTAAATGTGACTTAAAGCGTATAAATACTGAAATTTTATTATTCAAGTTTTTCTTTAAAAACGCTAATAGGAGCTAAATGTTAACAAACACTTATTAAATAATTGCTTGGATTTCGAAACGGATAACTATCAAGTACTTATTTAGATTTCAGTTTTGAATAAAAATATTGGAAATGATAAAGTGTATCGTAAATGTTGTGTTTTGAAAGAAAGGGGCGGCGCTTCGCCAGGGCCAAATCTCATTCCAACTAGCATAGACGGTTTCTCTAACGAGTTGTCCGTGGTGGATTTATACGGAACATTAACAAAAAAAAAATATATATATGATTGTTCGTCAGCTCATTCCTGCATTAAGCCTTTTGGAAAGAAAATGTGTGGTGGTTTTAGATAATGCACCATACCATTGCTGGCATCTTGATAAACTACCCACATTTTCTTCGCGAAAGGCTCTACTGCTGCAATGACTGTCGGAACACGGAGTGGAATACGACGACGGACTGACTAAAAATGATCTGTGGGGTATTTGTTAAATCTATTTCGGTCGACTATGACAAAAAATATGAAATTGATGAGTTGTTACGTGCAGAAGGTCATGATGTTCTTAGATTGCCTCCATACCATTGTCAATATAATTCTATTGAGCTGGCATTAGGCTTTTGTAAGACATTCTACAACAAGCATATACATTCGCATCCCTCCTCTAAGAACAGGGTTGCAAATGTATGGCGTGAGGCACTCGGTATGTACACTCCAGACATGTGGAAAAAACGTATATTCCATTGCGAAAAATTTATTTTGGAAGATTGGGCAAAATTAATGGTTAATTTAAGTGTGGATGATATTCCACCAGTTATTATTTCTTTGGAGGAATCTGATTCAGAATCAGTACAGTTTTCTGATCTGATTGTAAATCGTGCGAAGAATTAAATGAAATAATAATTGGTGGAAATGTATGAACGTGTATTGGATATTGGGTCTGGAATTTACAAACGAACGTGGACAAAGAACAAGCTTGTCAAATTATAGAATAAATGGTGGAAATGTTTACTGGATATTTGGACTAAAATCTACAAACGAACGTGGACAAAGAACGCGCTAGTCAAGTTAAAGAATAAATGGTGGAAATGTTTACTGGATATTTGGACTAAAATCTACAAACGAACGTGGACAAAGAACGCGCTAGTCAAGTTAAAGAATAAATGGTGGAAATGTTTACTGGATATTTGGACTAAAATCTACAAACGAACGTGGACAAAGAACGCGCTAGTCAAGTTAAAGAATAAATGGTGGAAATGTTTACTGGATATTTGGACTAAAATCTACAAACGAACGTGGACAAAGAACGCGCTAGTCAAGTTAAAGAATAATTAGCATAAGTGTGTAAATGTTAAAAAAACGCGCTAGACTTATATAGAACAACATGTGAATTCGTCAATATTTACTATAAGTGCTATATTGCCTACAAATAATAAATATTCCCTTTGCAATTTTGTAATATTATTTTTATATTTTAATATACAGTCTGTTCCAAACGGTTAGGCGGAACTAAATGGGAATTTCGTTCTTTTAGGTTGTCACGAGAAGGGACCTTGCTTGGGTTATTTAATTTTTCACGTTGGAATGTCAAAATTTAAAATTCCAACAATGAAACCATGGAAACGAATGACATGTCAAAATAAACTTATTTTTTTTTTATATTTTAATGACAAAAAAATAAATAAATGGGAAATTTGTATTAAAAATGACACAAAAAATATAAATATAAAGAAAATGACATTTTAAAATGATATTAACCTTAAACAAAAAATGTTTATTGTAAGTATGATTTACAAAGCTTAAACAAAACGGCCGAAAAGCACGATTTAAACGATGAAAGTAACTAGATTGTAAAATTTAGTTCCGCCTAACCGTTTGGAACAGACTTTAGTTATAATTAAAATTATTATTCATAAAAATATGTGCAAATATTATTGACTAACGGTTTGTTGGGACAATAGTCTAAGTCTAGATGTATAGGTCTCATAATGTACGACACGACTTAAAACTTAAATGGATGCGCAATGGATTTGTGGTGAGAGTGAGGAGAGCCTGAGTGTACTTTCTCCGAACACGTTGCCCCCTGTTCTTTTTTCAACCGTCTCGTGTTTTTTTCTGCGCAACAAGATCTCCTTAAGACAGTTCCTACAGTACTGGACGTGTAATAAGCTTACTATATTACCTCTATATATTCTAGATTCTTAGTATAAGCAGAGGTATATAAGTAATATCCATATGTCTCTATAAGCAGTTCACTTTTGTAAGAACAAACTAAGAGGGAATTTTGTTTTCAATAGTTCGCACCTTTGAAGCAGTATGTCATGTTGGTATTAAAAAATGTCACTTTTTTAAAATGTCGATCCATTTGACATAATATGTCATAATGAAAAATTACAACTAACCTTATCAACCTAAAGTCGGTTTTACAGCGTAAGGAATATTTTTAATTGACATTTAAAGTCAGTAACACACTATAAAAAAACCCAAATAACCAGATCTATGGTCTATTTCAAAGTAGAAAAATGTAGATAGCGCTGCGAACCGAGTACGATTTACACTGATCAAATACAGTATAGCGGGAAATTATATTATTTGTATATTAATTGTATTATTTATTTAAATATCCAATAAATATCCAAAATATCCAAAAATTTAAAATAAGTTACAACTAGGGCATGGGCGTAGCAACTGGGTTAGCAAGTGATTTTTTTTTTAATATAAACCAGTGGCGAAGGGAAACCTCCGCTAGACTTGCCCTACCATAAAAAAAATATATATTTAAAAAAAAAATTAAATTAAAAAAAAAAAAAATTAAATATTTAGGTTAATCTTCAAAAATACATCAAATTATGTTCTATACAAATTTTTGTCCAAGGCTTGCTTTACTAGTTACGAATTAATTATTATGACCATGGAAACGTTACATATAAGTATGAAAAAATTGAGACTTGGAAAAATTTTAAAAATTTTACAAAATTTTTTCGCAATTTTTCGTTTTATCAAAAAACATCTCAAATAAAAGTTACTAGTTATTGCATTTATAGTAACTTTTGTTCAATAAATTTTTTTCGAAATATTTTTCTGTTGCTAAATATTCGCAAAAATCTTAAAATCGACAGGAGTAAACTCCCATTTCTAGTCAACCGATTTTCATAAAAAACAATAGGGTTCTTCCCATTTAATAGGAGAATTTTTTAGTACCAGAACGAACTCGTTAAGTTATTGAAATAAACAAGGCAGATAATACACTTACGTTATTTGTACGACATAAATTCAGTTTAATGGGAAATTTGAAAAAGTTAAAAAAATATCAATTTTAAAAATTATGTACTATATATTAAAAGACAGATTTGGCTATAAGTTATTCACTTTTGTAAGAACACACTAGATCTGGTTATTTTGGTTACTTTTATGGTGTGTTACTGACTTTAAATGTCAATTAAAAATATTCCTTACGCTGTAAAACCGACTTTAGGTTGATAAGGTTATGATCATTATAAATAAGATATCATTTTTCATTATGACATCTGTCAAATGCATCGACATTTTAAAAAATTGACATTTTTTAATACCAACATGACATACAGCTTCAAAGGTGCAAACTATTGAAAACAAAATTCCCTCTTAGTTTGTTCTTACAAAAGTGAACCGCTTATAAAAGAGTTTAAACAAATCAATAAAACAAACAATATATCTTCAGAGCTAAAGTTTCTTATTTAAATAATTATTGTAAATAAAAATATATGTATATATGAAGGTCTAAAAATTATATCAATAACATCTTCTTTGGGCACAATAAGCTGGGCTGTCTCTTGGCCTCACATTAGTCCTCTCTCTTGATCTGTTAATTGTCAACTGTCAAAAAATATTTATATGTCAGATAACCTAAAAAATATATAACTGCGTAAAAACAAATTACATGGAGAATTTTCTCCATAAAATCTACGCCAAGACTATAAATAAAAGTCTAAACATGTGAATAATAACAAAATATATGAGAAAAATTAAATAATATTATCTGTCTCATTTTGTAATACGAAACTATAAGTCGTTCACTTTTGTAAGAACAAACTAAGAGGGAATTTTGTTTTCAATAGTTTGCACCTTTGAAGCAGTATGTCATGTTGGTATTAAAAAATGTCACTTTTTTAAAATGTCGATCCATTTGACATATGTCATAATGAAAAATTATATCTTAATTATAATGATCATAACCTTATCAACCTGAAGTCGGTTTTACAGCGTAAGGAATATTTTTAATTGACATTTAAAGTCAGTAACAAACCATAAAAGTAACCAAAATAACCAGATCTAGTGTGTTCTTACAAAAGTGAACAGCTTATAAGAGGAAAATTTCATTTTTTATGTTGTCTATTTAAAATATCATCTTAGGGTGGTACTGCTGAAATGACACCTTTCAAAACATTTGACAATTCATATTTGACATTAAATTATATGTCAATTTATTTTTTTAATTGAAAAGTATTTTTATACAACCAAAATAAGAACATAACATCAGAAAATATGCATAAGAGACAACAATTAGATAAATATACAAAAAAAACACATATATAACGCTTATGGAAAACTTTTAGAAAAAAATGGAACAAAATTAAAAAGAAGCGAAATTATAGACCTTGTAGCAGATATTTTTTCAGTAAATCTTGGTGTCCTTTTTGTTGTGAAATATAAAATAATTTACCCATTTCAATTTCTTCAGATTTCTGAAGAAGAAGTAAGAAAATTTTTAAATGAAGGTGCAGAAAATTTAAGACCCACGAACATGGGAAGAGGTAATAATAAGAAAACAGATAGAACCACAGACTACATGTTTCGGAAAGATTTGCAGAGAAAAATTTGGGATTTACATTCAAAAAATGAATATTTTTGTTTAAATATGTTATTAAATTTTGCAAAACAAGAATGAGATTTTAAGGGCAGCACAATCAAATGATAAATTATTATTATATAATATGTATTTTTGTTTTTTATATTTTATCACGATATTTCATTGATAATCGTAATATTTTTTTACTATTATACGTGTAATAATCGAAAGTTTGATGAAATAAATATTAATATATACATTCAAAATATTTGACATGTCAATCACAATTTTGACATGTCAATATGATGAAACTTAACCATGCTTTTAAAAGCCAGATTTACAAATTCACATGATTCTACAAAATTCTATTTACACCACAACAGTCACTAAAGTAACCAAATCTAGTTTCGTATTACAAATTGAGACATATTATATATATTTCCAATGTACGACACTGAACATCTGTCAACTTGGACTAAAAACAATATTTTTACAGTGTAATAGGGATGACAATCTAAACCAATCCGAAGCAAGGACAAACAGCTCCTATCTTCTTACACACATTTTTCTACTTTGAAATAGACCATAGTTTGTTCTTACAAAAGTGAACTGCTTATATTTCATTTTGAATAGTGACATCTTAAATATTTTGTAAATATAATACTAACCTAAAATAATACAAACATAACCCCAAACTGTAAAGCCTTTTTTACAAAATAACCAATTTTCTAAAAGTCAGTAATACACTATAAAAATTACCAAAATAACCAGATTTAGTTTGTCCTTACAAAAGTGAACGGCTTATACTACAATTCTCTCTTTCACCGCTGTCTACTAGCCGGGTCCTTTCTTTCGGTTACTTTCAACGCAATTTTTTTTCTAATAATTAATAGTCTATGGTCTATTTCAAAGTAGAAAAAAGTAGATAGCGCTGCGAACCGAGTACGATTTACACTGATCAAATACAGTATAGCGGGAAATTTAAAATAAGTTACAACTAGGGCATGGGCGTAGCAACTGGGTTAGTAAGTGATTTTTTTTTTAATATAAAAAAGGTTAATAAGATATTGAAATAAACAAGGTAGATAATAACTTGAAACTTACGTTATTTATACGACATAAATTCAATTTAATGGAAAATATGAAAAAGTTAAAAAAATATTAATTTTAAAAATTATGTACTACAGTCTGTTTCAAACGCTTAGGCGGAACAAAATGGGAATTTCGTTCTTTTAGGTTGTCACGACAAGGGACCTTGCTTGGGTTATTTCATTTTTCACGTTGCAATGTCAAAATTTAAAATTACAACAATGAAACCATGGAAACGAATGACCTATGTCAAAATTAAATTATTTTTTTAATGTATTTTAATGACAAAAAAATTAATAAATGGGAAATTTGTATTAAGAATGACACAAAAAATCAAAATATAAAGAAAATGACAATTTAAAATGATATTAACCTTAACAAAAAATGTGTATTGTAAGTATGATTTACAAAGCTTAAACAAAACGGTCGAAAAGCACGATTTAAACGATGAAAGTAACTAGATTGCAAAATTTAGTTCCGCTTAACCGTTTGGAACAGACTGTATATATAAAAAGATAGATTTGGCTAAAAGAGTTTAAACAAAGCAATAAAACAAACAATATATCTTCAGAGCTAAAGTTGCTTATTTAAATAATTATTGTAAATAAAAATTAAAAATATATGTATATATGAAGGTCTAAAAATTATATCAATAACTTCTTCTTTGGGCACACTCAGCTGGGCTGTCTTTTGGCCTCACATTAGTCCTCTATCTTGATCTGTTAACTGTCTAGTGTCAAAAAATATTTATATGTCAGATAACCTAAAAAATATATAACTGCGTAAAATCAAATTACATGGAGAATTTTCTTCATAAAATCTACGCCAAGAATATAAATAAAAGTCTAAATATGTAAATAATAACAAAATATATGAGAAAAATTAAATAATATAAATAATATTATCTGTCTCATTTTGTAATACGGAACTAACAGTAACAGTTCATTTTTTATGTTGTATAATGACAATACATTTATAATATTGTCATAGTATTGGTTCACACGGATACGCCAAAGTCTGTTTACACCACAACAGTCACCAAAGTAACCATATCTAGTTTCGTATTACAAATTGAGACAGATTATATTTATTTCCAATGTACGACACTGAACATCTGTCAACTTGGACTAAAAACAATATTTTTATAGTGTAATAGGGATGACGATCTAAACCAATCCGAAGCAAGGACAAACAGCTCCTATCTTCTTACACACATTTTTCTACTTTGAAATAGACCATAGTTCTTTTATTTTAGTTATTTATTTTTCTGAATAATTTTATTTTGTCGACATGCTAGAACCCAACATTCAAAGTATAATTTCAATTGTATAAGCAGTTCACTTTTGTAAGAACAAACTAAGAGGGAATTTTGTTTTCAATAGTTTGCACCTTTGAAGCTGTATGTCATGTTGGTATTAAAAAATGTCACTTTTTTGAAATGTCGATCCATTTGACATATGCCATAATGAAAAATGATATCTTAATTATAGTGATCATAACCTTATCAACCTAAAGTCGGTTTTACAGCGTAAGGAATATTTTTAATTGACATTTAAAGTCAGTAACACACCATAAAAGTAACCAAAATAACCAGATCTAGTGTGTTCTTACAAAAGTGAACAGCTTATAATACTCTTCAGAATTATATATACGGATATAAAAAGATGACTACCTAAAAAAACGAACAATATACAGAAAAAATACAATTAAAATTTGTTAAAACTTAATATATTCCAAAAATTTGTATTAAAACTGACACGAAAAGAAATAAAAATCACAGAACACAATATATTAAGAACGGACACTGGCAGCAAAAAAAATTAGTACGTTCCCTCTAGGAATATACTAATGAACTACACAACAACAACCGCCAAATTTAAATTTTACTATCTGATTTACGTTCATAATTACCCTTATTATTGTATTAAATATATTTTATTATTTATATTATCAAAAGTTTTACAATTAAAAAAGAAATACATATATATTTAATAATCCATATACATTAATATAACATATAAATAAGGAATTTAAATAAATAAATCTAAATAAAAGGTGTAAGCTATTTATTTTTGAAACACAAAATTATACACAACATTAAATATTATTTTAAACACAACATTATAATTACTAATTACAAAAACTGTATTAATAAAATTGGAGGCTATACCTGTTTTTTTATTTTTTCGGCCTCATATTTGGTTTCTACACATTTCAGATCATTATAAGACAATATCCGCAAAAAATCAATTTTTGTCCGTCTTCCCGAGATGTACAATGTATGTATCAAATACAGTATAAGATGACCAAAATTGGAAATAAAACTCTATTATTTGAACCATGTATTTAAAAATTAACAAGCTTAAATGCGTATTACTTCAACACCAACTGTCATGTGTTTTACAGCTAATGGCGGCTGATCGACAGCTAGAACACGAAGTTTCTGATCGTTTGAAGTCGGGTGTATTCGTAATTTATTTTGCACTATGTCACCATCTACCAATATACCAGAAAACTAAAACTCGAGCCAAGGTCATTACATACCAGTGGCACCCAGGTGATAAAAATGTCATTTTATAATACCTTAACTACAAGGCTTATTTACAAAGTCTTATTTACAAAGCTTAAACAAAACGGCCGAAAAGCACGATTTAAACGATAAAAGTAACTAGATTGCAAAATTTAGATCTGGTTGGACAAACTAGATCTGGTTATTTTGGTTACTTTTATAGTGTATTACTGACTTTAAATGTCAATTAAAAATATTCCTTACGCTGTCAAACCGACTTTAGAATTATAGGTTATGATCATTATAATTAAGATATCATTTTTCATTATGACATATGTATGTCAAATGGATCGACATTTTATGGCACTATTCTACTTTAGCAAACCCACCTTACTGCGCATGCGTGCAATGCTGGCAATAGTAAAATGTAATATTTCAATTTTAATAATTTAAATTTAATAGGTGTGTTCGATTTGCACATTTGCAGTTACTGTTTACTGCCGCGTTAAAAAAATCTGTTCGTTTGGTCGCAGTAACTGCAAATCTGTTTAATTTGTCGTAATTTACTGCCAAATATGACGCTACTGCGAAAAAGTTACAGCTGTTTCTCTTGCGGATTATTTGTTACGGCTGTTAACGCTTTAACGCGGCAGTAAACAGTAACTGCAAATGTGCAAATCGAACACACCTATTATATATCAATTTATTAAATGAGTTTATTTATAAGATATAAAGAAATAAGTAATATTAATTTATTTTCTACTGTAATTATAGTTTTAACATATAAATGAAGTTTAAATTTAATAAAATATTATTTATTTCAATTTTTTTCTGTTGTAGTTATCATCTATTGAATGGATAGGTATTTTTTTAAATTTTAATTTATGTGGACAGTGAACTGGCACCCTACACCACTATGTTATAAACGCATACACAATGATACACAATTTTAACTGGGCTAATATGAGGGAAAATAAAGTACTATGCACCTAAATACAAGGTAATTAGGTTAGGTTTAGTTAGTAAAAATCTAGGACAGCAAAAGCCGAAAGGCTCAAAGTAAGCTTACTTTACAAAATAAAAGTACAGAATTACATCCTATACTACCATTTTTACAAATTCCTTTAAGCTTATTTCAAACTCTTCGACTTCTGCTGTCCTAGACTTTTACTAATTAAACCTAACCTAATTACCCAGTTTTTAGGTGCACAGTACTTTATTTTCCCCCATATTAGTCCAATTAAAATTGTGTATCATTGTTCATGCATTTATAATAAAGAAGTGGTGTAGGATGCCAAATTATGGACCCCCTTTTTTACTCTTTAATCAGCTGTGAAAGTATTATTATTATTTATTAAATACCGCCATATTTATTTAATTAGATTTATTTAACTGAAAGTTAAGCATTATTATATAAATAATTTTAATTCTATTGTGATTTTAGTTTAAATTTACTTGTTTTAATTTTACTATAGTTGGCAACATCGCCTGGTGGGTTTGCTAAAGTAGAATAGTACCCATTTTAAAAAAGTGAAATTTTTTAATACCAACATCACATACGATTTCAACGGTGCAAACTATTGAAAACAAAATTTCCTTTTAGCTTGTTCTTACAAAAGTGAACAGCTTATATAAACAGTTCACTTTTGTGAGAACAAACTAAGAGGGAATTTTGTTTTCAACAGTTTTCACTTTTGAAACTGTATGTCATGTTGGTATTACAGAAAAATAATTTGAAAAGTCAGATTATAAATGTCATTTAAAAAAATATCTTTTGTCATATTTCATTTTGAATAGTGACATCCTAAATATTTTGTAAATATAATACTAACCTAAAATAATACAAACATTACCCAAAACTGTAAAGCCTTTTTTACAATACAACCAAGTTTCTAAAAGTCAGTAATACACTATAAAAATCACCAAAATATCCAGATCTATAATTCGTTCAAAGGTGAGTATGCAGTACAGAACATATGGAGTAGTTCTTTTTCATACTCTCTAATGGGTTTATATAATGACGCTATCCTTTTCTTGCTTGTGGACGTTGCCAGCTCTAAGACGCGCTGATCTGTGAAGACGCAGTATTCTACAAATGGTCATTTATTTTTGTTGAGTGTTATTTTGAGTTTTATAAGAGTTGATTTTTGTAAATCATACGAGTTTTTCATATTATTATAATTGACACATTTGACACTTTTACAACATTTGGCAACACCGCTCCCATTTGCCATAAAAGCAGTACTGCATTCTCACCTTTGAACGGACTATAGTTTGTTCTTACAAAAGTGAACTGCTTATAATACGACATATTTTACCAAAATTTGTCGAAAATACGGTAAATGGAACGTAAAAATTAACATAAGACCATTATCAGAAGAGTTGGTCTTCTATTATATTTAGTAAAAAAATATAAACATATTATTCAGTGTAAAAAACCAAATTCAAGGTTATGGAAGAAAAACAAAACTCTTAGGACGAACATACAAAATGACTTGAACAACAAAACCGGTCACTCTTACATGAAGCAGAATATTAAAAATATATATAAATGAAAACTAAAAAATGTACAAGAAAGAATAATGCCGACAATAAGTATTCACCGTTTAGCTCGCTAATATGGTTGTATAAACTAATGGCCAATAAAACAATATAATTAAAAAAAAAAGTATTCACCGAAGGCAACTGGAGGTGATTCAATGACAGAATGCGCAGAGATACACAAATTATTTACATTTGTACAGAATTATATTATTTAAACATAATAAATTATAAAAATAAACATTTATTATTGTTCCTAACTCGAATATTTTCATTATATCTTCTGTTTTGATTTATTGCAGTATATAGAGGGTGTTTGTTGGAAACGCCGCACCTCGAATAACTCCTTTATTTTAAGAGATACCAAAAATTCTTCAGAAGAAAAGTTAAACTAGACAAAAGGGCGCACTGTCACGGTTCCTGGGAAATATTTAAATTTTATCAATTTCCCTTAGAAAATCAAACGAGGAATAATAGAATTTCTGGATGTTACTTTTCTTTGGTGCCACTAACCCAGTACGAGGTTTGAGACTTGGAGGGTGTGGGGTGAAACTAGCAAGGTCTAATTTATTTTAGGGCGCCATTCCTCTAACCAAAGAAAAGTGGGAGAACTTTAGATACAATAATAAAAACAAAATATACTAAAATTGAAATTATGAATGATGGGGTAATTTATTTCCACGGCCAATTATTGTAACATATTTACAGAAATAAATTTAGTATAAATAAAATAACTAATGCAAATTTGTGGCCACAATTAAAGCTACCGAAATGTACAATAAGAAAAACTTAAAACTAACTTAACCTAAGATACGTTACAATAATCGGGGTAACTTGATAAATTTTGAGAAGAAGAAATCCAAATAGACCAACCAATACGTTAGACCAAATACGTCATCCAAATTCCTCAAATTAAATTTTGCTGTTTGGGTTCCAGAAATAAAATTACTATATATATATGAGTGATTCTTTTTCATCGAGAGACCCCATGCTGTCCAAAAATATATTAGTCTATGAAAGGTCTACCAGGGCTCATTCGATGCTTATTGTAGTCTAGTTTCGAAATCCGAGTGGCTCTTTTACGGAAACATCGTAACTTATCAAATATGGCCACCAATCCCACGTGACCTCTACCTTTTCTTCGATAAATCGATTATAAAGTCAACACAATCGAGTCAATTTGGGTGTCAAACCCGTGAAAATGTTACCTAAAGGTAGTTGAGGCGGCTGTTAATGAATCCAGGGTCAAATTTAGAAAATTCAATATGGCGGATGCAATATGGCGGCCGAAACCACGTGCCAAGTGAAGATTTTTTAAAAAATGATTTGATTTCAATATAATATAATGCCTGGGGGTTTATCGGGTCACTGATGATGAATTCAGGGTACAATTCAGAAAATTAAATATGGCGGATCCAATAAAGCGGATTCAATATGGTGGCCAAAACCACTTGATGAAAAGAGATTTTCAAAAAATCACTTGATTTTGTCCTTATTTAATACCTGGAGGTTTATGGGGTTTCTGATGATAAATCCAGGGTTCATGTGAGAAAATTCAATATGGCGGCCAAAATCACTTGACAATCGGAGATTTTTAAAAAATCACTTGACTTCAAACTAATTTGGTACCTAAGGGTTTATGAGATCGTTCATGATAAGTCCAGGATCGAACCCTGTATTTTCTCAAAGTTTTTTCAGAAATCTTCCCTTATTAAGTTAAATAGAGTCGATACAGAAAAATTAAATTAAACAATCCACCTAAACACAACTAGAATTTCTGTGTCCGTAACACTGTTTCTAAATCTAACATCAAATTTTTTTATAATTTTTATTTTTTTAATTTTTTTTTTCATTTTTTTTTTTTTTTATTTGTTGAACTATAAAAATTAACTATTTTGACTTATATTTACACTATTCAAACTATAATATCTCAAATTTTTTCCAGAAATCTTTATCCCTTAATAAATTAGAGAGTCGTTAAAGAAAAATTAAATCAAACAATTCCTAAAAATTTATTCAGTAGAGTACGTTAAACTATTCTTAGTAGTGTAGTTCAGTGTATTCTTCCTCAGTCGAATATCTTTTGATTATTAAAGAATTATTTGTAACAGTAAAGGCATGATTTTTACTGATTTGGGGTACAGCTGGAGCATTGCTAAATCTTTTATTCAAAAACCTGACATTTTTTTGATATTCCTGTTGAGTATAATAAAAAGTTTTTATGGAATCTTTATACCGAGATTCTGACCATTCAAAAAGTCTGCGAGCAGTCAATATTGCTTCTTTCGGTGCACATAGCAAACTGTAACGAACAGCCTCTCTTTTAAATGATGCTCCAGATGCATCTGAAGGACCTTTAGCATGAGATGTTGTGTGACAATGCCATTCAGCTTTGGTACCAAAATCTTTTTCGTGGTTAATGAGATTCATCATTTGTATTTATTTTTAAAATGCTGTTTAGCACCGTCACTAAAATAAATAACTTTTTTTAGTTTATGATTCTTTTTAAGATACGGGATCAGTAATGTTTGTATGGTATAAACAGCAGCTGTGTCATGCTTTGTACAATCAGAAAGAAAGATCAAAGTCTTGTGTTTTAACTCTGAATTTTCTGAATAATAATAAACTACTGGAAATACGGTGGCCTGATCATTATTGAAATGGAATGCCTGTGCAGCATTCTGCACAACAAATTTATAATTTTCGGAAAAGTCTAAAATGAGTAGAAATTCTCCAGGTTTAAATTTTTTTTTGTCAAATCATAAAACTCGATTTGTTTGCTGGTAATAAATGAATGAGATTTCAAGGTCACTAATCTTTCCACTAGTAAATCTACAAATTCATCTCCAGAAAGAGTTTGTGTTATCAACGTACATCTATCAGTAGCCGTCCATGATGAAAATTGAACCTCGAAGATATTGTTCTTATTCAAAATCTCTTGCAAATAATTCGTGCATGTATATACATCTCTGCATTTTTCACAGCCATCAAGATAGCATTTTTTATCCGCATTTCGACAAGTTAGTTGTTTTAAACAATCCTTATAATTTTCTAATTGATGTTCTAAATCAGAAGTTAGCTGTTTTAGATTATGGCATCAATCATCAGTTTAACATTTTCATGTATCGTGCACACGCAAACAGTATGAGTACCACTGGCACCGGCTAGAATGCAATTTATGGGACGCAATTCAGCAAACTTGCTGAAACTTACTTGTGACTCTTTATGTTCTTCTATGTAAGTTGAATAAAGACCTCTCAAATCTAACAGAAGAAGACGTTTTTGTAGATTAATACGACCTTCCAAGGTTTTCACAGACTTGACGTCTTTCGTTCCGGACATGACTCTACTATTAGACGTATAGAAATCTATAATTTTTTGTACAGTTTCGGAAGGCAAACAATGACTTTTTTTCTTAGTAGTTTCAGCTAAAACTCCACCCGTAGATTTTAAATCTAGCCTTTTTTGCAAAACTCCAACTGCAATTGAATTCCTGGGAAATTTTATTAATGCTCCAAGTATCTGGAGCAAGCGTGAGAATACGTAATCTTAAGGGATCATCAATTGGGAGTGAACTGAATTTATTCTTTATGCTTTGCAGCATACTTTCAAGCTCTACTTCTCTTTCAGAAGGAACATGCAGTTCTGTTGTTTTAGGTGGAGAAGAATTATTCCTATTTGAATCTTCTACATCATTAAAACGAGTTAAATTGTTGGTAACTTTATCAGAAAAATTTTTCCTGCAATCACTACAAATCTTAGATTCGCTTGGAAGCAAAGGAAATGAACGTCGTAAGTTAGATGATAATGACCGCAAATTTTTACCTTTATGATTTTTAAAACCATAGGGATTGCAACATCTGTCACAATGAACGATTTTTCTAGGTGACATAATAAAGAAAACATAAATAGTATAAACTTTATAATTTAAACAATAACTATAGAAATCCCAAGTATCAAATATGGAAATCATTTAATTTTTTAAACAATGGGTCAGAATTATGGGTTAGATATAAGCCTGCATGAGTGGAAACTTAGTTGTGGTTGACAATACGCCACCTGTCGTAAAGAAAATGTACTTTTTATTGCATGTGTATGCATATAAATATCTTAATTTTTTATGGAAATCGGTTCATATTTAAATAATGTCCCTTGTGGTGGTATTGGACGCCATATTGGACCCACCATATTGAATTACACTACTAAGAATAGTTTAACGTACTCTACTGAATAAATTTTTAGGAATTGTTTGATTTAATTTTTCTTTAACGACTCTTTAATTTATTAAGGGATAAAGATTTCTGGAAAAAATTTGAGATATTATAGTTTGAATAGTGTAAATATAAGTCAAAATAGTTAATTTTTATAGTTCAACAAATAAAAAAAAATAAAAAATAAAAAAAAAAATTTTAAAAAATTAAAATTATAAAAAAATTTGATGTTAGATTTAGAAACAGTGTTACGGACACAGAAATTCTAGTTGTGTTTAGGTGGATTGTTTAATTTAATTTTTCTGTATCGACTCTATTTAACTTAATAAGGGAAGATTTCTGAAAAAACTTTGAGAAAATACAGGGTTCGATCCTGGACTTATCATGAACGATCTCATAAACCCTTAGGTACCAAATTAGTTTGAAGTCAAGTGATTTTTTAAAAATCTCCGATTGTCAAGTGATTTTGGCCACCATATTGAATTTTCTCACATGAACCCTGGATTTATCATATACAGTCATATACTATCATATACAGTTTGATCATTACCGAGAGAAGGTCAAAAGAAATAGTTCGGTAGTTTTGTTACAAATTTTAAAGTTAAAAATCATCAGTTTTTTGTTTAGTTAACACACAGTTATACATAAAATTTTCAGTGATATAATACATGTAATATCAATAGTGAATGTGAACATTTTAAATAGTTAATAACAATCTAGTATATTTAACTCTATATTACATAAAATCAGGTAAAGTGATAAACTTTTCAAGTGTTAGCAAGTTTCTACAAACTGATAGTACTGTGACGTTTGAATTACATCCAGTAGCGGAACATATTACTACTTATCTCTACTTTTTGTAATAATAATAATAATAATAATATTTTTTTTCTCGCTCTATATAATAAATATTTTTTCTTCCTGAAAAGCATAGATTCGGCAGACTATGCTAAATGTAGTGATTGCGAAACACATTATCATTTTGATTGTTCAATCAGTGAGAATAACTATAAAAAAGTTCTTAAACAGTCAAAGATTTGGAAATGTATGAAATGTGCTGAAAGAGTCTCTACAAGATCTCAGAGGGATGCAACCAACATAATTAACTGCAATCGTGATAAAATGGAGCAAAAATTAGATGATATAAGCCAAAAATTAAATAATCTCATGGCAATAAAGAACGACATTTTGGAACTAAAGAAATCTATGTCATTTATTTCGGACCAGCATGATGAACTACAATATAGTAGAAATCAAAACGTTGAAATCCATGGAGTTCCAGTCAGGGAAAATGAAAATTGTAAGAACATTGTGCAAACAATCACTAAAGAACTAAAACTAGAACTTAATTTGGAAGAAATAGATGTGGCTCATCGTATTTACACTCATAAATCGAACACCTCTCCACCAATAGTGGCCCGCATCTCAACAAGAACAAAAAGGGACATTTTGGTTTCTAAAAAATCGCTAGTTATAACTGATCGTAATGTGCCCGGTGTAGAACTTGGCAAAAAATTATATATTTCTGAACATCTTACACACTATAATAAAAATTTACTCAGACTTACGAAAATTAAAGCGAGAGAATTAAATTACAAATTTGTCTGGTTTAAAAATTGTAAACTATTAGTTCGTAAAAATGAAAATGCACCAGTAATTAGAATTAACATTGAAATTGATATTGAAACAAAAATGTAAATGGTAAGTCAAAATTCTTAGATAATTAATATATATATATATATATATATATATATATAATAAAAATCAATAGTAAATGCAGGAATACATAGAGCTTTTAGATTTAGATAAAATAAAAAATAAAAGTGTTACAAATGCTAATAATTGTAACACAGAATTAGAAATATGCAGTAAAAATTTTTTTGGGCTAAGTATTTTCCATATAAATATAAGAAGCATATCTAGGAATTTTGAAGAACTAGAATTATTGTTATCAATCTTCAAAAACAAATTTGATATTATTGTATTGACAGAATCGTGGCAAGTAACTGTACCTGATTTATTTAGCATGAAAGGTTATAAAATGTATTATAGTGCAAGCACTATTAATCAAAATGATGGTGTAATAATTTATATAAAAGAGAATATTGTACACGATGTAAAAATAATTACTGAATTTGATTTTAAATTTATCAGAATAGAATTTAATGTTGAAAATATTAAGGCAGCCTTAACAGGAATATACAGACCCCCGGCATATAATGTTGACTTATTTTTAAAACATCTGAATACGTACTTAAGCAAATATTCAAAACTTACTCAGGAATTTATATTAGGAGATCTATAATATCGATATTTTAAATAAATCACTAATAAAAAATCAAGTTGCGAATGATTACATGAATATGTTGGTACAATACGGTTATACGTCATGCGTTAATATCCCAACCAGGGTCGTCGGAACAGCTGTATCTTGTTTAGACCATATATTTGTCAAAACAAATGTCAATAAACATGACATTCTCTCTTTCGTGCTTGAAACAAAACTTACTGATCATTACCCGGTTATGTTAAGAATTAATTTTTCACAAATGCCATTAGAAAACAAAACCTTTAAAAAACCCACATTCATTAAGTATTTTAACCAAGACAACTTTTGTAAAATAATAAACAAAACACATTTTTCTTTCTCTAATAAAGACATAGACTTTGAATTAGAAAATTTAATTAAAATCCTAAATAATGCCATAGACAAGTCTACTTTTAGTAAAAAAATGAATAATAAAAACATAAAAAGGAAACCTTGGGTTACAAAAGGAATACTTAAGTCAATACAAGTAAGGGACAGATTTTATAAACAACATTTACTTAACCCCAATAATATTTCAGTAAAAGATACTTATGAAGTATATAGAAAGACCATCTCACAAATGATTAAGAAACTTAAAATAAATTTTTATCGGAATAAGTTAAATAAATGTGATAAAAATCCTGTTCAACTATGGGGTATTTTAAATGAGACTGTAAATAATAATAAAAATGGAAAAAATCACAACCAAATAAAAAAAATTATTTGTGACAACAAGGAATTAAATTGTGTTAAAAACATTGCAAATAAATTTAATGAACATTTTTTAAACATCGGCGAAAAATTAGCGGAAAATATTAATATAAATAAAAATGAACAAACTGCTATGATCAGCAATATTCCTATTAATGATAAATCTTTTTATTTGTCTCCAACAGATGCAACTGAAATAAAAGAAACTATTATGTCACTTAGTAAAAACAAGTCCCCTGGCTATGATAACATCACGAGTAATATTTTACAATTAATCTGTACAAATATTGCAACTCCGGTCGCTGAATTATTCAATCAATGCTTTCAAAAAGGCTACTTTCCAAAATGTTTTAAAAAAACTATTGTTGTACCAATATTTAAATCTGGATTGTCACATGAACTTAATAACTATCGCCCGATTTCCCTTATATCCACACTGGCAAAAACTTTTGAAAAATTAATTTACAACAGACTATACTTGTTCCTTGAAAAAAACAATATATTAAGTCAGCTTCAATTTGGTTTTCGTAAGGGTAAGTCAACTAGCGACGCTATCGCAACCTTGACTGAATACATCTATTCTAGCTTAGATAAGTCGAGGGCATGTCTCGCTGTATTCTTGGATCTGACCAAGGCCTTCGACACTGTCAATCAGAAATTATTAATAGAAAAGCTTGAAAGATATGGAGTTAGAGGTATACCCTTGGCATTGTTGAAAAGCTATATAAATAACCGACAACAACAAGTTAAAATAAATAATTGTAAAAGCCAAGAAGGGACTGTAGCCTATGGTGTCCTTCAGGGAACAATACTGGGACCTTTATTTTTTATAATTTGCATAAATGACATGCTTCAATTAAAACTAAATGGAAAAATACTGTCATATGCTGATGACACGGCATTATTCATAGAGTCATCTAATTGGGCAGATCTTAGACGTGCAGCGACGCATGACCTCGACTTAATAAGAACTTGGTTGGATTGTAATATTTTAACATTGAATTCTGACAAATCACATTTTGTATCTTTTTCGATATATAATAATAAACAACCACCTTTTAACCAATTAATAATACATGAAAAAGAATGTAAGACCATAGACTGTAAATGTACTAGAATAATAAAAAAAATCGATAAATACAAATATTTAGGAGTTATTTTCGATAGTTTCCTAAAGTGGGATGAGCATATCAACTCGATGAGTAAAAGACTTAGGAAATATATTTATATTTTTAAAAAAATTAGAAATATTTTCACGATAGACCAATCTATATATATAAAATCGTAACTAAGCTACCTACTCATAATCAACGCCCAGCCCAAACCACTGAACCTACAATCATGAAATTCGGCGAGTATATTCCCTCCATGACGTAAGCACCCACTAAGAACGGATTTTTCGAAACTCATTCTCTAAGTGGGTGAAAAGGGGGTTAAAAGGGGTAAAATATGGCTTCACGGTTTCCTTAATATCTCTTAGGTCCAATAAGATATCGACTTGGTTTTTGCTTACAAAGATTACTCATGTAAATATTAAAAAACTTATTTCAGGATTTTGTTCTAATTGACCCCTAAAGGGGTGAATCTACAATCAGGGTGAATTATAGAACCCTTCGCATCTTCTGTGTTTTTTGTGTTATAACATTCCTTTTTGGCATATAGGTATCTTTTTAGAAAATTTAGAAAGTGTTTTGACCGTTTTTTTAAATTTCACCCCTAAAGGGGTAAATTGGTATTTTTTATTCGATAGAATTTCGTCTAGATAAAGAAACATAAAATTCGGGGAGTATATTCCTTTTATGACTTAAGAACCCCCTAAGAAATATTTTTTGAAATTCGGCCTCTCAGGGGTTAAAAGGGGTGAAATGTGTTTTCACGGATTCCTCAGTATCTTTTAGGTCAAGAATATATCGCCTTGCTTTTGCTTACAAAGACTACCCACATAAATGTTGAAAAACTTATTTTTCAGGATTTTGTACTAATCAACCCCTAAAGGGGTGAATCTACAATCAGGGTGAATTATGGAACCCTTCGCATCTTCTGTGTTTGTTGTGTTATAACATTTCTTTTAGGCATATAGGTGTCTTTTTAAAATATTTGTGTATTGACCTTTTTTTTTTTAATTTCACCCCTAAACGGGTAATTTGGTATTTTATATTCGATAGAATGTCGTCTAGACAGAGAAACATAAAATTCGGGGAGTATATCCTTTTTATGACTTAACAACCCCCTAAGAAATGATTTTTGGAAATTCAACCCCTAAGGGGTGAAATGGGGTAAAATGTGTTTTCACGGATTCCTCAATATCTCACAGGTCCAATAATACATCGCCTTCATATTTGCTTCTAAATATTATCCATATAAATGTTGAAAAACTTATTTCAGGATTTTGTCCTATTCATCCCCTAAAAGGGTGAATCTACAATCAGGGAGAATTATAAAACCCGACGTATTTCCTGTGTTTGTTGAGTTATTAAATTCCTATTTGGCATATAGATGTCTTTTTAAAATATCTCGATGGTTTTGACAGTTTTTCAAAATTTCACCCCTAAAGAGGTAAAAGGATATTTTTTATTTGATAGAACATCCCTTGGACATAGATACATGATGTTCGCAAAGTATATTCCCTCCATGAGGTAAGCATACACTAAGACGGGATTTTTCGAAATTCAACCCCTAAAGGGTGAAATATAATTTCAAGGATTCTTAAATATCTCTACAGACCAATAAGATATCGTCTTGGTTTTTCTTACAAAGATTACCCATATAAATATTGAAAAACTTATTTCAGGATTTTGTTCTAACCCACCCCTAAATTTCCGAACAGGGTTAATTATACAACCCATCATATTCCCTGTCGTTGTTGAGTTATAAAATTCCTTTTGGCATATAGGTGTCTTCAAAATATCTTGAAATGGTATTGACAGTTTTTAAAATTTCACCCTTAAGGGGTAAATGGGAATTTTGTATTCGATTGAAAATCCCTTGGAAATAGATAAATAAAATTCGCGAAGTATAATCCCTCCATGACGTAAGCATCCACTAAGACGGGATTTTACGAAATTCCACCCCTAAGAAGTGAAAACGGGTGAAATGTGATTTCAAAGATTCCTCAATACCTCTTAGGACCAATAAGATATCGTCTTGGATTTTGCTTACAAAGATTACCCATACGAAAAACTTATTTCAGGATGTTGGCCGAATCAACCCCTATAGGGGTCTACAGTCGGGGTGTATTATACAACCCTTCGTATTTCCTGTGTTTATCCTTTTTTGGCATATCGGTGTCTTTTTAAAATATCTCGAAATGATTTTGACAGTTTTTAAAAATTTCACCCCTAAAGGGGTAAATGGGTATTTTTTACTCGATAGAACGTCCTCTGGACAAGATACATGAAATTCGTATATTCCCTGTATGACGTTCCCACTAAGACGGTATTTTTCGAAATTCAACCCCTAAGGGCTGAAATGTGATATCAAGAATTCCTTAATATCGATTGACCCAATAAGACATCGACTTGGCTTCTGCTTATAAAGATTAACCATACAAATGTCGAAAATTTTATTTCTGGATTCTTTCCTAATCAACCCCTAAAGGGGTAAATCTATAATCGGGATGAATTATACAACCCGTCGTATTTCCTGTGTTTATTAAGTTATAACATTCATTTTATAACTTAAAAGTTACCCGTGCACATGTTTAGAAACATACTACGAATTTTACACAAATGAACCTCTAACGGGGTGAATCTACACCTGAGGAGAGAGTCAGCAATGTGATCTATAAAGAATCATGACTTACAATAATTGCACGATGATGGCAAACCGTCAATAAACCGTAGCGAAGCACGGGTACTCAGCTAGTTAAATATATTTTATTATGCTTTACTAGAGTCTATTCTTTCTTATGGTATTATTGGTTGGGGCGGTGCTAGGGAGAGATATGTTAGTAAATTAGACGTTGTCCAAAAAATGATAATCAAAACCATGCTAAATAAATCAAAATATTTTTCATCTACTAAAATTTTTCAAATAAGCAATTTACTTAATTTAAAACAAATATACTTAATTAACATTTTAAAATATATACATAAAAATAATGGTAAAATTGAAATCATGAACCACAAATACGGTACAAGAAATAAAAATAATATGAGATATTTAAAAGCAAAAAAAAGTATAACACAACATCATTATTTAAATTTTGTACCAAAAGTGTATAACAGCTTCACAAAATTTTTAACAGTCAATTGTATAAGTATAAATAAAATGAATTTCAAAAAACATTCTAAAAATTGGGTTAAAAATGTAGATATTTCTAAAATTATGCAAAATTACATATAAATTAAAATAATCCCCCCCCCCCCTCTTTTCATCAAATCTTATAGTGGATTTTATTAATTAATTAATATTTATGTTATATTACTTTGTTTGAGCCGCACTGTATTTAAATATTTCATTCTGCAGGTACATTATATATGCATAATATGACTATCTCGATGTGAATATTACAAAATTATATCTTCTAGAAAACCACATTCAGACTGAACTTATCAGTCTTCGTGGTATGACTTCTTTTGCTATAGTTTCGATACTCTCGGATCTAGAACAATATGAAGTATTTCTTTATTATTATTATAAATTTAAAATTTATTTTATTTTATGTATTTATGTATATTTTTATCTACTTATTTATCTATTTTTATATATTTGACAAATTACCCACTTTGTTTCACCTCTCACCATAACCCACTCCGACTCATTACTCTTCGTGGTCTGTGGCAGCCTCCAAGTGTGTGTTCCGATTTGCATAACTACACGAACAACACTACGGCCCACCCGGGAAGTGCTATACCATCCTTGCACTTGCTAATAGCCACAAAAATGGTACAAAACTTTCCGTACTGTTGCAAAACCTCACGGAAAACAACCACCAACCATATGACTTCAACTTCAAACGAACAACATTTAACAAGAGATCTTGAACCTTCATTGCGAATCCTTCAGCTAAATATCGAGGGAATTTCTAGCACAAAATGCCAATACCTCTCCAAAATAGCAACGCAAAATCGAATCCATCTAATCGCTCTACAGGAAACACACATAGAAAACGAAATCGAATATAACACTAGAGGACTGATCCCTGGTTACAGCTTAGTCGACTATATCTGCCATAAGCATTATGGCTTAGCCACTTACGTTCGTGAAAATATTCAAAATCACACTCGACTATCAAAAGCAACCCAACAGAATGTATCTTTTATTGCCATTAACATAGCTGGAATAAACGTCACTAATCTATACAAACCACCAAATTTAAATTGGCCTGACAATGCAGTATCTATTCACTCCCACCCTGCCATCTATCTTGGAGATTTTAATTGTCAACACACTTTCTGGGGATATAGGGACAGCAAACAAAATGGCGAGTCTCTACTGCAATGGGCAGAAACAAACAGCGTCCATCTTGTATTCGATGCCAAAGACAAAGGAACATTTCACTCAGCAAGGTGGAAAGCAGATTATAATCCAGACCTCTGCTTCTCCTCGCTTGACAACTACCAACAGCCCTTGCACATATCAAGAAGGATACTGGATAGCTTCCCTCATAGCCAACATCGTCCAGTCATTCTGAATATTGGTAGACGTGTAGAGTTTCTTCCCACCCTCAGAGTGCCTCGTTGGAACTTCTTAAAGGCGAACTGGAGAGAATATGCGTTACAAGTTGATTCTGTCCTCCGCTGGGTTCCTCCTTTAGCAACTAATTATGACAGGTTTGTCGCTGTTGTTAAGTCTTCTGCGAAGCACTGGATCCCAAGAGGGTTTCGTAAGGAATACATCCCAGGCTGGTCTAAAAAGACAGAAGAATTGTTCCGCGAATATCAGTCCACACACGATCCAAAAACCGCCGATAAACTCTTAGAATCACTGGATGTAGCCAGAAGAAGTAAATGGCGTGAAACGATTGAGAACATGGACTTCACGCGCTCTAGCCGCACAAGCTGGAATCTACTAAGAAAGCTTGGCGCAGCTAGCAAACCGCCGGCAATAAAAGGGACAGTTAAACCTAATCAAGTTTCCTCACATATAATTAAGACCTCAAATCAGATTAGTACCAACAAAGTTTTTGCCAAACAGGTTAGACGTGATCTACACAGAAAACGCATTCTCGCACTGAAAAGTAGAGAAGAACCTACACTCTTCACGCTGGAAGAACTTAATATAGCAATCAACTCCCTAAAAATTAAAAAAGCTGCTGGCCTTGATGGAATATTTCCAGAGTTAATAAAGAACCTAGGACCGGCTGCAAGAACTTGGCTACTTAGGTTCTACAACGACATTCTTTCCACTGAACGGCTCCCAAAGGCTTTCAGCTCATCAAAAATCCTAAGTATTTTAAAGCCAGGCAAAGAAGAATCTGAACCAGCTAGCTACAGACCTATTGCCCTACTCAACATCAATTATAAAATTCTTGAAAGGCTAATCTTCAACCGCATTTCTGACACAATTGATGAACACATTCCACCAGAACAAGCTGGTTTTAGAGCAAATCGTAGCTGCTGTGATCAAGTGGCTGCACTTGCTACTCACATTGAAGCAGGATTCCAACGGAAACTTAAAACTGCAGTTGCATTTATTGACCTCTCCTCTGCTTTTGATACCGTGTGGACAGACGGTCTCGTTTTGAAACTGCACAATATACTACCGAATAATAAAATGGTCAATCTAATCGAAGCCATGCTGAAAAACAGACAGTTTCAAGTGTATCTTAATGGGGAAAAGAGTAACTTTAGAACATTGAAGAACGGTCTTCCGCAAGGTTCTGTGCTGGCTCCGATTCTGTTTAATTTATATATAAGCGATATGCCACTTACTACAGGACGAAAATTTGCGTATGCCGATGATCTTGCCATTGCTGTGCAGTGCACACATGCAAAAGGAGCTGAGAATCTACTTACCGAAGATCTTGAGATACTCAGTAATTACTACAAACTTTGGCGTTTAAAACCTAACCCACAAAAAACTGAAGTAACACTCTTCCATCTGAGTAATAAATATGCAAACGAAGAACTGTGTGTGTTATTCAATGGCACTAAAATCAAACACAACCACACCCCACGCTACCTTGGAATTACTCTAGATCGCTCATTGACCTTTAAACACCATATTGAAAATGTAGGTCTAAAACTTAAAACTAGAAATAACCTAATCCACAAGCTGGCAGGAACGTCGTGGGGCTGCGATGCCCATACCCTCAAAACGTCTGCAGTTGCCCTGCTCTATTCCACAGCAGAGTACTGCTCCCCAGTCTGGAAGAACAGTGCTCACACAAACAAAATTGACATCCAGCTGAATACAGCAATGCGAACGATCACTGGAGCCACACGTTCCACACCCTCAGAATGGTTACCTGTACTGTCTGGCATATGCCCTCCTACTATTCGGAGAAACAAAGCTGCCGTCACAACCTGGCAAAAATTTGGAAGCAACCACAGACTACCAATATATGAAGACCTATTAAATCCTCCAAATCACAGGCTTAAATCCCGTAATCCTATTTGGAATGATCCCATCTTTAATACTGCTTATAACGCTAAAGATGAATGGTCTAAAGAATGGGACATTTTCTCTCATCCCAACAAAATTTTAATCTCAGATCCCAATGTTCAGCCAATTGGTTACTCGCTACCCCGCTCGGCTTGGGTAAGATTAAATAGATTAGTCACCGGCCACGGTAGATGCAACTACATGCTCCATAAATGGGGCTTAGCCGACTCTCCCGCTTGTGACTGTGGCGCGCCTCTACAGACGATGAAACACATCGCAGAAGAATGTCCTCAACGTGCTTTCCCGGGTGGTCTCCAATCTATAGTACAATTGACCAATGAAGCGATCCAATGGCTTACAAATTTAGATATAAATATTTAATGTATCAGTTACCATATTTTCTTTGTAATTTAATATCTAAGAAATTCAAATGTACCATACGAAAATATAATATATATATATTATTATTATTTTCTAAATATTTCATTTTTTGTAAATATAATGTACTTTTTTTTTCTGATAATAAAGATATTATTATTATTATTATTATTATCATCAGAAACCCCATAAACCTCCAGGTATTAAATAAGGACAAAATCAAGTGATTTTTTGAAAATCTCTTTTCATCAATAAAGTATGATATTTTGATATCCTTGTAAAGCTGATTTAATGTACTTTCAAGAAAAAATAAATTAAGTACCGATTCCTTATGCTAGATAAAAAGTTGAAAATATTTACGCTGAAACCGGAAGTGATGCAGAATTCTTATTATAGTCTTTAAGTGGGCCCTTTTGTCTAGTTTAACTTTTCTTCTGAAGAAATTTTTAAATTTTATGAGATGACGTCACACTTGGTTAATTTAAGTACCAATGTCATGATTTGATTTAACCAACATCAATCCATAACTCAGTATATTTATTTATTTAATGTTGGTAAGGTTTTTACGTGTTGCCAGCTTGTGACTGACCAAAAACAATAGCTGCTTTCCTTTTACAAGTTAAAATGCTTTGCTAAGCTAAGAAGTTAGTCAAATGGCTTAGCTAACCTAAGTAATTCTAAGCAACGTAAAAGGAACGCATTCGGTGGAATCGTTTTTATCCACGACTGTACTTGACGATATAACCTAATTTTGCTTATTATAATTATATATTATATGCTTATTTGCTTATTATAATTATATATTGTATGACTACTACTGTATTACTACTACTATGTATTATGCATTTTCGGATTTCTGCTTTAAATGATAAATGCAAAAAGGTATCTTTTCATCATTTATATTTGTAAAGACATTCAGGACAATGTAATTTTTTTTAATTTTTACTTGCCCGACGTTAATATATAAGGGGCAAGTGTGTGTGTGTGTGTGTGGGCGGGCGGGCGTGCGTGCGTGCGTGCGTGCGTGCGTGTGTGTTTACGATAACTCAAAAACGGTTCAACTTAGAGTTCGTTCTGGTGCTAAAAAATTCTCCTAAAACTTGTATAATTTAAATTTTTTTTTATTATTATTATTTTTTTTTATTAATTTTTTTTTATGAGAGGCCAAGTCTAGCGGAGGTCTCTCTTCGCCACTGGTTTTCTGGATAGTTCATTTTAAAATAAAAAATTTCACTGTCACAAACTCGGATAGTACGGAGGTTTTTTTTTGTACTAGGGGCCTATTAAGGGGACCATTTTCTTAAGAAGGCAATGTGGGACGGAGCAAAAAAAGGTCGTCACTTCCCAAATATAAGTGAAGCTCAAAAAAAAGGTCCTCACCTCCCAAATCCAAGTGAAGAGCAAAAAAAAGGTCCTCACCTCCCAAATCTAAGTGAAGAGCAAAATAAAAGGTCCTCCTATTCTCAAATACAAGTTACAATGCGGAACAAAATGTTAAAATGCGGGACAAAATGTTAGAATGCGGGACTTTTGCGGGACGCATCTTAATGCGGGACACCCAATCAAAATGCGGGACAGTCCCGCAAATAGCCGGACGAATGTTCACCCTAGGCCTATACTATTACTATTACTGGGAGAAATTCAATTTGATCATATTAATTAATGATTCTGAAGTGGGCCATGAATGATTCAAATAGTAGAAAAAAGAATTACTTTGTTAATAATTTCAATACTCTATATATATAATTAATGTGTAATATTTTGCTAAAATACCCGTAATTTCACACTCACACACTCACACTCAGACACTCACACTCACACACTCTCACACACATTCACACTCACACAGTCACACTCACACACTCGCCCTCGCACTCACACTTTCACTCTCACACTCACATTCACACTCACACACTCACACTCTCACACTCTCACACTCACACACTCACACACTCACACACTCACACTCACACACTCACACTGACACATTCACACTCACACATTCACACACTCACACTCACTCACACACACTCACACACACTCACACACACTCACACAGTCACACTCACACACTCGCCCTCGCACTCACACTCACACTCACATTCACAATCACACACTCTCACACTCACACTCACACGCACACTCACACTCACACACTCACACTCACACTCACACACTCACATTCACACATTCACACACTCACACACTCACACATTCACACACTCACACACTCACACTCACACACTCACACTCACTCACACACACTCACACAGTCACACTCACACACACTCACACAGTCACACTCACACACTCGCCCTCGCACTCACATTCACACTCACACATTCACACACTCACACACACTCACACTCACACACTCACACACTCACAGTCACACTCACAGTCACACTCACACAGTCACACTCACACACTCGCCCTCGCACTCACATTCACACTCACACATTCACACACTCACACACACTCACACTCACACACTCACACACTCACACACTCACAGTCACACTCACAGTCACACTCACACACACTCACACTCACTCACACTCACTCACACACACTCACACCCTCGCCCTCGCACTCGCCGTCGCACTCACATTCACACTCACACACTCACACGCTCACACGCTCACACACTCACACTCACCTAGGTGTCAATCAAAAAAATTTAATTCAAAAGATATAACAAAGAAATAAAAACGAATAATTATTATTTTTTTGATGTTTTTATTTTGTGTATAAAACAAAAATTGGAAAATAAAATAAAAAATCTATTTTATTATTAAATTTAAAGATACAATTGGTTCGCCGTAACTTTGTGACATGGTTAAACACGGCAACACTGTCGGACACTCGTATATCTATTAAGAAAAAATAATTATACGCCACGGACGCCCTACTCTTGAGGATATGTATATATATATATATATATATATATATATATATATATATATATATATATATATATATATATATATATATATATATATTAAATAAAATTCTTGTGTTATACTCGTCATATATTTATTAAAACAATTTTTATCGAGACGTTTATCGTATAGGACAGACCGTTCGGCTAGACTATGATTAACCGTTCCTGTCCGATCCACACATTTTAATGTGGAAATACATTAACTTATAAATTTGACAATAATATTGGACTGAGGATGATTGGATTACCAATCGAAACGTCTCGATAAAAATTGTTTTAATAAATATATGACGAGTATAACACAAGAATTTTATTTAATACCCATATTAATTTCGTCAAGAACTTTCTTTCGTATATATATATATATATATACTACACACTATCTATCTATATATATATATATATATATATATATATATATATATATATATATATATATATATATACTACACACTATCTATATATATATATATATATATATCTCGACACTATCTTCTTTATCCCGACTAAATTAAGTATATTTAATTTCAACAGAAGAAAGAAATTCTCCGGTGTGTGTATATATATATATATATATATATATATATATATATATATACACACCGGAGAATTTCTTTCTTCTGTTGAAATTAAATATACTTAATTTAGTCGGGATAAAGAAGATAGTGTCGTGAATAACCCACATTTATTTCATAAGGCCTATATTTCGCCAACAGTTCGTTAGCTTTATTCAAGGTATCTATAACAACAATGTGCAAATTAGTTAATGGAATTATAACAACAGTTAATCTTTACTCACTGAAATAATTAAGAGGAACACATAGATGTTATCTAAAAACGAACTAAGTCGTTATAAATCCCAAACCAATCAGGCACCATAACTTTTTTACAATAAAAAACTTTAAATTAATCACATTCTATACATTTTTTACAAAACAAACGTGAAGCGGCCATTTTGTTTAATAAGGGAAGAAGAACAGGTGTTGAGGGGTGGAGATAAGGAAAATTGTTCTAGAATGTTCTGATATTCGATTAAAGTAAGAAGAAGTATTCTTTATCCCATGATTCAATATGATGACCTTGGGTATTGTTTGACACATGCCCGCTTAAATTCAATATATATATATATATATATATATATATATATATATATATATATACAACACAATATATATAGCTCTTTTTTCTCTAGCTCTATTTTTATATTTCTCTCACAGAGAAACAGAGCTAGAGAAAAAAGAGCTATATATATTGTGTTGTATGTTTAATGTATAAAATAAAATTATAATCATTAAATAGAACATATTTTATTAATATAATATTTATTCATCAACCTAGATACAAGATGAAATATTAGGCGCTTACCTTTTACAACTTTTACAAAAACAGACATCCAGGGCTTAAACGCTATTTATCAACATTTATTACACATCTCCAAAAAAGATATAGGTTAATAAATGTTTATAAATAAACCACGGACACCTGTAAAAAGTAAGGACCTGCATTATCGACTACAATATCAATAAGATCTACGGTATTGATAGCGATCTACGGTATTGATAGCGATCTACATTAACATGTAGCGATCGCGCCTAAACTTTGAACAGAAGAATAAGAAGAGACACGTTTGATTTTTTGACCAACCAATAAAACTGCCTAATTTTACTTTTTAAAATTTTTATTATCTGTACCAACGATTTTTTGTGATTTTATGCTGTGATATTTATTTTAATGTTTAATTTTATTTTGTTTTTTTAAAATATAATTTTATGAGTTCTACCAAATTATACATCAGAGGAGACTCTTAGATTTTACTGTAAGTTGCACAATTCTGTATAACACATTGTATTAATTTAAATAAAATTTTCAGCCCTTGAAAAAGGTCTAAAAATTTAGACCGAAATATCGGGTATGAGTAAATATTGAGTTTACTTTTCTCCACCGCTACTCCCAATAACTTTTACTACTATATATATAATAGGTAAATCTTGACGACCGATTGAGAAGTTTTATTTTACTATATATATATATGTAAGAATATATATGTAAGTAAAGTAAGAATTATCCCTAACACGAGTTAAAATCATTTGTTTTTGTATGTTGTAAGATACAAAAACAAATGATTTTAACTCGAGTTAGAGAAAACTCTTACGTTAGCAACCCGCCATAAATGGGAATTTCGTTCTTTTAGGTCGTCACAAGAAGGGATCTTGCTTGGGTTATTTCATTTTTTACGTTGAAATGTCAAAATTTAAAATTCCAACAATGAAACCATGGAAACGAATGACATACATATGTCAAAATTAAATTATTTTTTTTACATATTTTAATGACAAAAAAATAAATAAATGAGAAATTTGTATTAAGAATGACAAAAAAATTCCAAACGGTTAGGCGGAACTAAATGGGAATTTCGTTCTTTTAGGTTGTCACGAGAAGGGACCTTGCTTGGGTTATTTCATTTTTCACGTTGGAATGTTCAAATTTAAAATTCCAACAAAGATACCATGGAAACGAATGACATATGTCAAAATTAAGTTATTTTTTTTTACATATTTTAATGACAAAAAAATTAATAAATGGGAAATTTGTATTAAGAATGACACAAAAAATCAAAATATAAAGAAAATGACATTTTAAAATGATATTAACCTTAACCAAAAAATGTTTATTGTAAGTAGGATTTACAAAGGTTAAACAAAACGGCCGAAAAGCACTATTTAAACGATGAAAGTAACTAAGATTCCAAAATCTAGCTCCGCTAAACCGTTTGGAACAGACTTTAGCTGTAAGATTTCTTGACGCCGGCTGGCGTAGCGCAGTGGTAACACAGATGCCCTTCGTTGCTAAGGTCTCGAGTTCGAATCCCGTTAAGACATGGATTTTCAATATGCAATAATTAGAATTGTCCTGGCTAATTGCCAAAGTAACAAATACAAAACCAGTGGCGAAGGGAAACCTCCGCTAGACTTGCCCTCCCATAAAAAAAAATATTAAAAAAAAATGTAAATTTAAAAAAAAAAATTAAATATTTAGATAAATCTTCAAAAATACATCAAATTATGTTCTATACAAATTTTTGTCCAAGGCTTGCTTTACTAGTTACGAATTAATTATTATGACCATGGAAACGTTACATTAAGTATGAAAAAATTGAGGCTTGGAAAAATTTTAAATAATTTTACAAAATTTTTTCGAAAAAATCTGGTTACTTTAGTGACTGTTGTGGTGTAAACAGACTTTGGCGTATCCGTATGAACCAATACTATGATAATATTATAAATGTATTGTCAATATACAACATAAACCAGTGGCGAAGGGAGACTTCCGCTAGACTTGCCCTCCCATAAAAAAAATAATAAAAAAAAAATACATAATTTGTTTTTTTTTTTTAATTTAAAAAAATATTTAGGTAAATCTTCAAAAATACATCAAATTATGTCCTATACAATTTTTTGTCCAAGGCTTGGTTTACTAGTTACGAATTTTTTTAAATTTTAAAGTTTAATAACTTCCTTTTCCGGTTTCGGATTTTAATAAAAAACAATAGCGTTCTTCCCAATTATTAGGAGAATTTTCTAGTACCAGAACGAACTTTTTAAGTTACACCGTTTTTGAGTTATCGTGTATACACACAGACACACACACAGACACACACACAAAAAACACACAGACACACACACACACAGCAACACACACATACGGACGGCACTTCGAAAATAGGTTTTTTGGATTCCCTGGACCATGAAACGTGGTCATCCGTCAAAATCTCGACATCGAAAATTTTCGCGATTACAATACTTGCCCCTTATATATTAAGGTCGGGCAAGTAAAAATGAACTTTTTCTGTTAGTTCCGTATTACAAAATGAGACAGATAATAATACATTATAATTTTGTTAAAAAACAGGAAGAAAAATAAATACATTTTAATTTACAAGTATCAAGAACATTACCAAGCAAAATGTTCATAGATTATCCATAATTCGGTAGATGAAATGTTATAATAATCTGTCTGACAACATGTCGCACCGACCCATTGATCCACTATATTTTTAAGACAAGACTTAAGTAGCATGTTATTAATGTTGCTGAAAAGCATGAATCGCCAGTCTTTGAATTACATTCCACATTATGGGTTTTGCTATTAGCGCAGTCTCTGCATTGGTAACAACGAATCGAAAATGTTTATTTCATTGGTAAAGGCGCCTATAGATGGTATGCCAGTGTTCGCCAATGCTAGTTCTGACGCTGGCCGTAACATGTAGCACTGGCGGACACTTGTAAATGCGTACCATATGGCGCGTCTACATTGAGGCAACCTGGTAGCAAACGACAAGTCTGCCGAGACCGTCAGACCATGTCGCATTGACAAGCTAGTGTCTACACCAACACTGGGATAGTGCTACTGTTTATTGTTGCGAGATGTCAGTTTACTGAATAACTATATTATAATATACTATTTTATAACAAATTTTAATTCCATAACAAAAACATAACCTTACTTAATTATGTTTATCATTATTTCTCATACTCTATTTTATCAAAACTTACATTTACTCACTTACCTTAAATAAATTTAAGTTTAATAATTTTAGTTGATACAGCAACGCTTACAACACTAGTTAATTTAAAAAACAAATACTTCTATAATAACAACTATCAAATATCAAAATGGCGAACATGTAGCTTTCCGAAGTGGTAGCGTGTCGCACGAAAACTCTTTGATGTTTACCGCCAAGTAACGGGAACGAGCAACATGTCGCACGGCTCCCACGGCTACCAATGTGGTCTGCCGCTGCACATTGGTAGCATGCGACATGTCGAACGGTCGCACGCCACCATGTTGCCTCGATGTAGACGCGCCAATACAGACGATGTGTCGATGAAGCGCCAGTGCTGGCCAAGTACAAAAATAGCGAACATGGGCCAACGTTTATAAAATGGCATCTGACCTGAATGATTATAACCTTCCTTTTTAGCACAACACTCTCGACTGATGTGATGACAAGTGTGTGCGCGTCGTGTTTGCGGTGCTAACATACATATACCGATATAATAAGTCTGCACCGATGTTGGTCAAATTTCTTTGACTTGTGATAAGAATACCGCCTCGGAAGCGAACGTCAGCCAGCGCCAGGCCCAGCTTACGTTGGCTGTGACATACACACGATCCGCGGAGCTAGACAAGTATAAATATTGGCCGTGACTTGCCACGCCATCTGTAGGCGCCTTAAGACGAATATAAATATAATCTTCAGGTATACTTTCGCAACAATTAGAAATATTCACTACTAGAACTATTCTGTTTTTCACCAGATTTTTAATACTTTCAACAAACATTAATTTCCTTGCAGTTTTTATAATTTATATAAATTTTTTACTTCGACATATTATGTCAAAATGTTGGTGGTTAATATCTAAAATTATGATGTGTCTTCTAGATTAAATTCTGTCTAAAATACCATATTTTAATTTATTAAAACGAATCGTTATCACTTCAATTACACCGAATCAAATATCACTACAAATAACTGGAAAATGTACGATTTAATAAAAATAAATTTTTGTTTATTCGAAATGTTACTAATTTTTGTTTATTTCATGTTACTTACTTTCTTTGCAGGTATATATCAAATAACAGCATATAATTTTCTTAAGTTGCCACGAGCTCTAATTTTTTAAAGTTTGAAGTTGGCTTGCGAAACGAAATGATCGAGAGCTTGAATCAAACGTTAACTGTTACTAAAATTCAAAATCTAGTTCCGCTTTAACCAAAGAAACAGGCTATACTTTAGTAGATCTGAGAACTTTGGTGACTGGAGTGGTAAATGAACTTTTGTGGAACCATGTTCACTTGTAAATCGGACTTTTCATTTCTTTTTTACCGACCGCCAACATATATAAGGAAGGCATTGTGATCATACCGATTTTGACATTTCGAGATTTCGATGGATCTCCACGAATTGCGGTCCCTACATAACGTTTTGACTATTTTTAGCATGATGTCTGTCGGTCTGACTGTCCGTCTGTCTGTCTGTGTACACGTGCAGAGCAAATTCGGCTGAAAGGATTTTTATGAAACTGCATATTTAAGCTTTTGACATCAATGACACGAGTTGATCAACTTTTGGTGAAAATCGGTAGACTAGAAATGGGAGTTTACTCGTGTCGATTTTTAAGATTTTTGCGAATATTTAGCAACAGAAAAATATTTCGAAAAAAATTATTCAACAAAAGTTGCTATAAATGCAATAAGAAATAACTTTTATTTGAGACGTTTTTTGATAAAACGAAAAATTTCGACAACTTTTTGTAAAATTTTTTAAAATCTCAATTTTTTCATACTTATATGTAACGTTTCCATGGTCATGATAAATAATATCTCTGTTAGAAAATATTAGGCCAAGTTATTCCTACTCTGCTGCTAGAATGTATTTTATACGAGTACTTTACGATGGCGGTCGGTCCTGTGGTGGCCACAGCTGATTTTTTTTCATACTTATATGTAACGTTTCCATGGTCATGATAAATAATATCTCTGTTAGAAAATATTAGGCCAAATTATTTCTACTCTGCTGCTAGAATGTATTTTATGCAAGTACTTTATGATGGCGGTCGGTCCTATGGTGGCCACAGCTGATTTTTTAGTTTTCATTATATTAAGGCACATAATCATTCAAAAAATATAAAAGTAAGATTGTCATTAATGTCAATTAACTGTTAAATATTTTAAAATGTGCCATTACAGAATTACAACCCTAAGATGACATAAATATACAACATAACAAATTAAGTTTGAATACATTATAATTTTGATAAAAAACAGGAAGAAAAATCAATACATGTTAATTTACTAGTATCAAGAACATTCCCAAACAAAATGTCAATAGATTATCCACAATTTTTGTAGATGAAATGTTACAATAGTTTGTCTTACAACAGTTCGTAGTCTTGTCACATTTATTTTTGTTGAGACACCCCTTATTTATCATACCAAGCATTTCCTGTGATGCGCATAAATCGGAACTGTCCAGACAATACCCATAATTGGGTTTGTTTTTAGCGCAGTCTACACATGAATAACATTTAATCGAAAATGTTTCCTTCGCTAGTAACACGAACATAAATATTATCTTCAAGTAAACTTTCATTATTATTATCCACAATTATAAGTATTCAGAAGCACTCTGTATTTCACTAGATTTTTAATATTTCAACAAACAATAATTTCCTTGCAGATTTTATAAATTATATCAATTTTTTACTTCCACATATTATGTCAAAATGTTTGTGAATAATTTCTAAAATTTTTCTTCTAGATTAATTTCTGTCTAAAATACCATATTTTAATTTATTGAACCGAATCGATATCACTTCAATTACACCGAATCAAATAACACTACATATATCTTGAATGTGTACGATTTAACAAAAATAAATGTTTGTTTATTCCAAATGTTACTAATTTTTGTTTATTCCATATGTTACTACCTTTTTTTGTAGGTATGTATCAAATAACAGCATATATACAGTCTGTTCCAGACGGTTAAGCGGAACTAGATTTTGCAATCTAGTTACTTTCATCGTTTAAATCGTGCCTTTCGGCCGTTTTGTTTAAGCTTTGTAAATCATACTTACAATAAACATTTTTTGGTTAAGGTTAATATCATTTTTAAATGTCATTTTCTTTATATTTTGATTTTTTGTGTCATTCTTAATACAAATTTCCCATTTATTTATTTTTTTGTCATTAAAATATCTAAAAAAAAATATTTAATTTTGACATATGTCATTCGTTTCCATGGTTTCATTGTTGGAATTTTAAATTTTGACATCCCAACATGAAAAATGAAATAACCCAAGCAAGGTCCCTTTTCGTGACAACCTAAAAGAATTAAATTCCCATTTAGTTCTGCTTAACCGTTTGGAACAGACTGTAGACTATTATATTCCAAAAGTTTAAGCGGAACCAAATGGAACTTTAGTTTTTTTTAGTTGTCACGAGCTATTTTCTTAATGTTTGAAGTTGGTTTTTGTTAAACAAAATAATGAAAAGCTTCAATCAAACGTTAACAGTTACTAGATTTTGAATTCTAGTAACTTTCATGGAATAAGCCACTGGAAGGATAATACATACTTTTACGAAGCATTATTTTAACAATTCTTTTCTGCAGTGTAATGACTTTGCTTATGTATATCTTAGCAGCTACTCCCCATCCAATTAAGCCTTAAGGCGGCGCACAACCCTATAGTTATCAATAGTTTCTTATACAAAACTTATAATGGGAAATAAAATTAATAACAATCTATACATCAAAGTTTGCAGCGAATTTTTATCCATCTAATAGGATATTTTAAATTGTAGAAAAAACTGTTATGTAATTGTAAACAAGCAAATTGCATTATAGACGCCATCTTGAAAACCAATTGACGCATATTTGCGTACTGTGCGGCAAATTGTAGGTAAAGCTTCATTCTACAAATATGTTACTAGCTATTTTGCTCTATTGTGAAAACTACTTATAGTTATTGTACTTGGTAGTCTATTTTTGCCACCATCTTGAATCTGCCGCGGTTTTGAAAATAAGTGTTACGGGTAAAAATGATTCAATATTCGTGAAGAATACGTGTACCAAGTGGCATTCCATTATCATCAAGTATAATATTTTTCGACGTAGGCACCAAACTACAAGTAATCAAGTCGAAAAAAATGTTGACGTATTATTTGAACATTTCTACACAAAACTATATAAATATAAAAGTTGTTCGAAACCCACAATAAGATTTAAAAAATTACAGAACATTAGCTCTGATTTCTATTTTTAAGTTATTGAGCGATAATATTTTTACAATAAATGTTTCTACAATTAAAAATATCCTATTAGATAGATAAATATTCGGTGCAAAATTTGATGTATAGATTGATACTAATTTGATTTTAGATTTTGAAGATTGTACAAGTCCAAGACAAAAACAATTTTAATTTGTCGTATGGGATAATGTTGTTTAGCTTTTTAATAAAATAAATAAACTGTTTTAGTTTAGAACACAAATTTTTAATATGAATCAGGTGCTGATCTATTGTTATTCCTAGATATTTAATAGAATTTACTTTTATAATCCGATCATTGCAATCACAATTCATTCTGCAACATTTACTTTTATGAACTGTAAATTCATTAAATGTATCCTTAATGTTAGAAGAAAAGTGAATAAATTTCGTTTTATTAATATTTTCTGAAAATAAATTATTATCAAGCCAACACTTGATTATCTGCATATCTTCTTCAACTAACTTTTTTAAATGGGTCCAAGACTTAGCTTTAAGGAACAAAACCGTATCGTCTGCAAATGACATAGATGTCCGTGCAAGTTTTTTACAGTAAGAAAATCGTTTAAATACAGAATGAATAAAATAGGTCCCAAGGAAGTTCCTTGACCACAATTTACGACTTGAGGTGTGCTTACTTGATTATCATGCAGTGCTGGTTGCGTACGATCGTTCAAATACGTTCTAAAAAGGTTTAGGGCAATACCTCTAATTCCCAATCTTTCGAGTTTTCTCAATAATATAGCATGATTAACCGTGTCAAAAGCTTTTTTTCAAATCAAGGAAAACAGCTATTAGCCGCAGAGTCGTCGACTGCAGAATAAGCTTTTTTGTAATTTGAGCTATTGCATCTTCCGTACTACGTCCTTCGATAAAACCATATTGAGAAGAAGACAACAATTTATTCTTAATCACGAAACGCATAAGTCGCTGTTGTATTAATTTCTCTAATAATTTCACAGTTTTAGATGTTAGCGATATTGGCCTGAAATTATTGACATCATTAGTACTGTCAGATTTGAACAAAGGCAAAATAATTACTTTTTTTTTTAGTTCGGGTAGAAAGATTCCCTGTTAAAAAATATTATTTATTTATTTATTTATTCTGATGAGTTGAAAACGGGACATACCCAACACAACAACTACATTAAAATACAATATACAAAATTTAAACAAAGTATAAGTAAAACAAGAAAAGAAAATTGATTGACTAACAATTAATAAAATGAAAAATTACACAAAAAAGAGAAAATAAATAAAAAATAATTAAAAAATGTTTTACAATGTGACAAATTAAGATTAAAATTAAATGCTTTAAATGTAAAATTAAGATAAACTAGGTATACAATTATGTAGGTCAGGGGTCGGCAACCTTTTTGTCAATAAGGGCGCAATATAAATTCAAATGTTATTGAGGGCGCATAAAAACGTAAAATATATAAACATTCGTGGTTCGCAAGGTCGTCTAATCTAGCGCTGATCGCTCAAGTCGAATCACCAATAGATGCGATGTGGATATTGGGCTCAGTATGTGTGTGTCTCGATAGCGAGCCCGCATAAAAATCTCACCGAGGGCGCCACGGTTGCCACGTGTTGCCGACCCCTGATGTTGGTAGTAGTAGACTATAAATATCTGTTTATATAAATCACGAAGGCGACGTTTCAATGTTTTTAAATTTGTTGAAAAAGGGTCTATTATCATCGGTGCATTATTTAAAGAGCTAGCAAGACGAAAGAGTAGTGAGTTTTGACCAAGGTTACTCCGAGCAAATGGCTGGTGAATTAAAAATTTAACTCGCAGGGTACGAATGGGCGCGTTTAGACTAATATTAGACAACAGCTCCATACAGTCAATTTTATTGACTAGTGTTTTAAAAATTGGCAGATATCAGTGCTTACTCGTCTGTCATAGAGACTCATCATGTTGAAATAGGCGCCTTGCGTTAGATACAATGTGCTGCAAATTGGATGACTTCTTACTAAATTCGAAATGAATTTCTTTTGTAATGATTCAAGCCTGTTAATGAATATGTGATATTGAGGATTCCATATCACGCTACAATAACTTAGGTGACTAAGCACAAAGGCATTATATAATTTAATAGAAGTTAAAGAGTCTTTGAATTTACTGCAAGTTCTGAATACAAAGCCTAAATTTTAATATGATTTTTTGATTATATAATTTGTATTAAAAATTAACTTTTTGTCAAAATATACTCCCAGATCTTTAATAGTTGTTACAATTTGGACTGGGTTAGCATAGTTATATTTAAATATAACTATGGATAGGCCAGGGCATAGATATTTGTATTTGTTCTTTTTTACCTCATCCTCATTTAAAATAATAAACCAGTGGCGAAGTGAGACCTCCGCTAGACTTGCCCTCCCATAAAAAAATAATAATAAAAAAATAATAATAAAAAAATAAAAAAAGTTTTAGGTAAATCTTCAAAAATATATCAAATTATGTTCTCTACAAAATTTTGTCCAAAGTTTGGTTTACTAGTTACGAATTTTTTAAAATTTTAAAGTTTAATAACTTCCGGTTTCGGATTTTTATAAAAAACAATATAGACCGGGAGCTCATGACAGTTTTTGGTCTCCGATTTCATACAGCATGCCTTTTGGAAGAGAGAATATTTACCCTGTGACAACAAAAAAGGGATGGTACTAAACCCCTGCACGCTTTCCGGTCATAGGGAAAATTGCATTTCCACTTAAACACAAAATTTTTGTGCTTTTCTCTAATTTAATATTGCTTGCCCTTTTGTCAAAAGAAAGTTACAACAAATTTAAGGTCTTTTAAATATATGCATGCGATTCGGAGGGTCCCAAAGGGCTCAAACGGTCATGTGATCTTGTAATAAAAAAATATGATTTTCCGCGTTTTCATACAGCATGCCTATAATTAAAAGACTTTAAATTTGTTATAACTTTCTTTTGACAAAAGGGCAAGCAATATTAAATCAGAGAAAAACACAAAAATTTTGTGCAAGTGGAAATGCAATTTTCCCTATGACCGAAAAGCGTGCAGGGGTTTAGTACCATCCCTTTTTTGTTGTCACAGGGTAAATATTTTCTCCTCCAAAAGGCATGCTGAATGAAATCGGAGACCAAAAAAGTCATGAGCTCCCTGTCTAATAGGGTTCTTCCCAATTAATATGAGAATTTTTTAGTACCAGAATGAACTCTCTAAGTTAAACCGTTCTTGAGTTATCGTGTATACACACACACACGCACGCACGCACACACGCACGCACGCACGCACGCACGCACGCGCACACACACACACACACACACACACACACACACACACACACACACACACACACACACACACACACACACACACACACACACACACACACACTTGTGTCTTCTGATCCCCTTAAAAAAATGTTGGCTTTTAACCCCCTTAAAAAAATTTGCTTCTGACCCCCTAAAAAAATGTTGGCCTCTGACCCCCCTAAAAAATATAGACTGCTAACCCCCCTAAAAAAATGTTGACTTCTGACCCCCCTAATAAAATTTTGTCTTCTGATCCCCTTAAAAAATGTTGGCCTCTGACCCCCCCTAAAAAAATGTTGACTTCTGACCCCCCTAATAAAATTTTGTCTTCTGATCCCCTTAAAAAATGTTGGCCTCTGATCCCCCTAAAAAAATGTTGACTTCTGACCCCCCCTAAAAAAAATGTTGACTTCTAACCCCCGCTAAAAATATGTTCTTAGGACTTAAAAAAATGTTGAGTTCTGATCTCTCTAAAAAAATGTTGACTTCTAATCCAACCAGAACCAGAACCAGAACCAGAAACCATAAATTTTTTGGGGGGGGCCCCAAAAAATTTATGGTTTCTGACCACTCTAAAAAAAATTTGTCTTCTGATCCCCTTAAAAAAATGTTGAGTTCTGACCTCTCAAAAAAAATGTTGACTTCTAATCCCCCCTAAAAAAAATGTTGGTTTCTGACCACTCTAAAAAAATTTGTCTTCTGATCCCCTTAAAAAAATGTTGAGTTCTGACCTCTCTAAAAAAATGTTGACTTCTAATCCCCCCTAAAAAAAATGTTGGTTTCTGACCACTCTAAAAAAATTTGTCTTCTGATCCCCTTAAAAAAATGTTGAGTTCTGACCTCTCTAAAAAAATGTTGACTTCTAATCCCCCCTAAAAAAAATGTTGGTTTCTGACCACTCTAAAAAAAATTGTCTTCTGATCCCCTTAAAAAAATGTTGAGTTCTGACCTCTCTAAAAAAATGTTGACTTCTAATCCCCCCCCAAAAAATTGTTGGCTTCTGACCACTCTAAAAAAAATTTGTCTTCTGATCCCCTTAAAAAAATGTTGAGTTCTGACCTCTTTAAAAAAATGTTGACTTCTAAGCCCCCCTTAAAAATATGTTGGCTTCTGACCACTCTAAAAAAAATTTGTCTTCTGATCCCCTTAAAAACAGTTGAGTTCTGACCTCTTAAAAAAATGTTGACTTCTAATCCCCCCTAAAAACCAGTGGCGAAGGGAAACCTCCGTTAGACTTGCCCTCCCAAAAAAAAAAAAATTAAAAAAAAAAATTAATTATATATTTTTTTTTTTAATATTTCCGTAAATCTTCAAAAATACATCAAATTATGTTCTATACAAATTTTTGTCCAAGGCTTGCTTTACTTGTTACGAATTAATTATCATGACCATGGAAACATTACATATAAATATGAAAAAATTGAGACTTGGAAAAATTTTAAATAATTTTACAAAAAAATTTCAAAATTTTTCGTTTTATCAAAAAACGTCTCAAATAAAAGTTATTAGTTATTGCATTTATAGTAACTTTTGTTCAATAAATTTTTTCGAAATATATTTCTGTTGCTAAATATTCGCAAAAATCTTAAAATCGACACGAGTAAACTCCCATTTCTATTCAAACGATCTTTATAAAAAACAATAGGGTTCTTCCCATTTAATAGGAGAATTTTTTAGTACCAAAACGAATTCTCTAAGTTGAACCGTTCTTGAGTTATCGTGTATACATACAGACACACACACAGACACACACACATACGGACGGCACTTCGAAAATAGGTTTTTTGGATTCCCTGGACCGTGAAACGTGGTCATCAGTCAAAATTTCGACATCGAAAATTTTCGCGATTACAATACTTGCCCCTTATATATTAAGGTCGGGCAAGTAAAAATGTTGGCTTCTCACCACTCTAAAAAAAAATTGTCTTCTGATCCCCTTAAAAAAATGTTGAGTTCTGACCTCTCTAAAAAAATGTTGACTTCTAATCCCCCCTAAAAAAAATGTTGGCTTCTGACCACTCTAAAAAAAATTTGTCTTCTGATCCCCTTAAAAAAATGTTGAGTTCTGACCTCTCTAAAAAAATGTTGACTTCTAATCCCCCCCAAAAAATTGTTGGTTTCTGACCACTCTAAAAAAAATTTGTCTTCTGATCCCCTTAAAAAAATGTTGAGTTCTGACCTCTCTAAAAAAATGTTGACTTCTAATCCCCCCTAAAAAAAATGTTGGCTTCTGACCACTCTAAAAAAATTTGTCTTCTGATCCCTTTAAAAAAATGTTGAGTTCTGACCTCTCTAAAAAAATGTTGACTTCTAATCCCCCCTAAAAAAAATGTTGGCTTCTGACCACTCTAAAAAAAATTTGGCTTCTGATCCCCTTAAAAAAATGTTGACATCTGACCCCCCCTAAAAAAATGTTGACTTGTCACCCCCCTTTAAAAAAAATGTTGGCTTCTGACCACTCTAAAAAAAAATTGTCTTCTGATCCCCTTAAAAAAAATGACTTCTGATCTCCTTAAAAAAATGTTGACATCTGACCCCCCCTAAAAAAATGTTGACTTGTCACCCCCCTTTAAAAAAAATGTTGGCTTCTAACCCCCCTAAAAAAAAGTTGTCTTCTGATCCCCTTCAAAAAATGTTAACTTCTGACCCTCCTAAAAAATGTTGACTTCTTACCCCTCCTAAAAAAATGTTGACTTATAACCCCCCCTAAAAAAGAATTTTGGCTTCTGACCACTCTAAAAAAATTGTCTTCTGATCCCCTTAAAAAAATGTTGACTTCTGACCCCTCCTAAAAAAATGTTGACTTCTGACCCTCCTAAAAAATGTTGACTTCTGACCCCTCCTAAAAAAATGTTGACTTTTAACCCCCCCTAAAAAAATTTTTGGCTTCTGACCACTCTAAAAAAATTGTCTTCCGATCCCCTTAAAAAAATGTTGACTTCTGACACCCCCTAAAAAAATGTTGACTTAAACCCCCTTTAAAAAAAATTTTGGATTCTGACCACTCTAAAAAAAATTGTCTTCTGATCCCTCCTAAAAAAATGTTGACTTATAACCCCCCCTAAAAAAGAATTTTGGCTTCTGACCACTCTAAAAAAATTGTCTTCTGATCCCCTTAAAAAAATTTTGACTTCTGACCCTCCTAAAAAATGTTGACTTCTGACCCCTCCTAAAAAATGTTGACTTCTGACCCTCCTAAAAAATGTTGACTTCTGACCCCTCCTAAAAAAATGTTGACTTATAACCCCCCCTAAAAAAAATTTTGGCTTCTGACCACTCTAAAAAAATTGTCTTCCGATCCCCTTAAAAAAATGTTGACTTCTGACACCCCCTAAAAAAATGTTGACTTAAACCCCCTTTAAAAAAAATTTTGGATTCTGACCACTCTAAAAAAAATTGTCTTCTGATCCCTTTACAAAAATTTTGACTTCTGACCCCCTAGTAAAATTTTGTCTTCTGATCCCCTTAAAAAAATGTTGGCTTCTAACCACCGTAAAAAAATTTGCTTCTGACCCCTTAAAAAAATGTTGGCCTCTGACCTCCCTATAAAATGTTGACTGCTAACCCCCCTAAAAAAATGTTGACTTCTGACCCCCTTAATAAAATTTTGTCTTCTGATCCCCTTAAAAAAATGTTGCCCTCTGACCCCCCTAAAAAAATGTTGACTTCTGACCACCCCTAAAAAAATGTTGACTTCTAACCCCCGCTAAAAAAATGTTGACTTCTGACCCCCTTAATAAAATTTTGTCTTCTGATCCCCTTAAAAAAATGTTGGCCTCTGACCCCCCTAAAAAAATGTTGACTTCTGACCACCCCTAAAAAAATGTTGACTTCTAACCCCCGCTAAAAAAATGTTCGCTTCTGACCACTCTAAAAAAAATGTCTTCTGTTCCTCTTAAAAAAATGTTGGCTTCTGACCCCCTCCTCTAAAAAAATGATGACTTCTGACCCCCCCTAAAAAAATGTTGGCTTCTGATTCCCTAAAAAAGTTTGCTTCTGACCCTCCTAAAAAATATAGGCTTCAGGCTCCCCAAGAATATACAGACTATTTTAAACGATTAGGTGGAACTAACCGGAATTTTCATTTTTATAAGTTGTAATTAGTTATTTTTTTATATATTGAAGTTGGCTTTTCCTGAACAAAATGATCAAAAGCTTCAATCAATCGGTAAAAGTAAATAGAATTGAAAATCTAGTTCCGTCTAAACCAAAGGAACAGACTCTATTATGTACATTGTTTTGCTAGTCATTCATATGTACAGTGTCCATCATAATACACACTTTTAATTATTTTCAATTTATTGGTGATTTCCATTCAACTGACTCAGAAGTAGCTGTAAGATTTCTTGACGCCGGCTGGTGTAGCGCAGTGGTAACACAGATGCCCTTCGTTGCTAAGGTCTCGGGTTCGAATCCCGTTAAGACATGGATTTTCAATATGCAATAATTAGAATTATCCTGGCAATTGCCAAAGTAACAAATACAAAAAAAGAAGATTTCTTGACGAGGCGACTTACTGCCATCAGTTGTTTTAACGAAACGAACAAAATCTAGTAACCACAGATTATAAAAATAAAGAAGATAGCGGTCTCTCCCGTTACGGCCACGGTGGTTCGAGTAGATAGGGAAAATTGGAAACACGGACAAGAGAGACAGATATACAAAAAGACAGTCTGTCTCACAAGATAGCCTGCGATGCGCAGTTGTCGTTCATTAGCTCGCCCGATTAAGTTACGCTCTACGACATAGCGCCGTCTCATACTACCTTCTATTGCCAATACATAAGCCAGACAGAGTGAGAAGCGATTTATTTTTATTATAGCTTCGTCAGCTGTTGGTAATAGTTAGTTTTATTTGTTGTGTGGTTTATAACCTAAGTTTTCACATGACGTTTTGTCATAATATCTGTCATTTCGTGGAGTTAGGGGGTTTAAGTTAGCGTGTTAAAGTTCTTTATTTAGTGTGTAATTAATTATTAGGTTTATTTATACAGTCTGTTCCAAACGGTTAAGCGGAACTAAATGGGAATTTAGTTCTTTTAGGTTGTCACGAGAAGGGACCTTGCTTGGGTTATTTCATTTTTTACGTTGGGATGTCAAAATTTAAAATTCCAACAATGAAACCATGGAAACGAATGACATATGTCAAAATTAAATATTTTTTTTAGATATTTTAATGACAAAAAAATAAATAAATGGGAAATTTGTATTAAGAATGACACAAAAAATCAAAATATAAAGAAAATGATATTAACCTTAACAAAAAAATGTTTATTGTAAGTATGATTTACAAAGCTTAAACAAAACGGCCGAAAGGCACGATTTAAACGATGAAAGTAACCAGATTGCAAAATCTAGTTCCGCTTAACCGTTTGGAACAGACTGTAGTAAAAAAATATTACGATTATCAATGAAATATCGTGATAAAATATAAAAAACAAAAATACGTATTATATAATAATAATTTATTATTTTATTGTGCTGTCCTTAAAATCTCATTCTTGTTTTGCAAAATTTAATAACATATTATATTGCCATTCATTTTTTGAATATAAATCCCAAATTTTTCTCTGCAAATCTTTCCGAAACATGTATTCTGTGGTTCTATCTGTTTTCTTATTATTACCTCTTCCCATGTTCGTCGGTCTTAAATTTTCTGCACCTCCATTTAAAATTTTGGTATAACCAGGGAATAGTTGCTACAAAACTGCGCATGCGTCACACCGCGTTACATCGCACATGTTTTGTTTTACATACGATGCGTCTAAACAGGTGGCATTATTATGTTAGCGCGAGTTTCTTGAAACATTAAGGGCCGGTTTCTAGAAGCTCAGTAAACTATAAGCTAATGGTAAACTACGGTTGCCTTAGTAAACTGTTGCAGGAACAAAAAACAATCCAAAGTTAACCATAAGTCAACTATGCATAGTTTACTTCGCATTTGACGTGAGTTCAACCAAGGCTTCCTTGGTTAAGTGTTGCACAAACGTTGGTCAGGACTTGAACTCGAGTCAAACAATTGAATTTTTCTGACTATACCTTGATCACAGTTTAACTGCGATATACGTCAATATTCGGTTTTTTCATAAATTTTATTTTCATAATTTTTGGGCTAAATAAGAGAAAAAAGTAATTTAAATAAGAAGACGGTAAATTAAATTCTTAATTTGTGTTTTAAAATGAAAATGCACCTAACTATTATTAATGAATGTGACTTTAATATAACATAACCTACAAAATTTCCTTATAAATTCAAAATCAATTTTTAATTTGATATTTCAATAACGTTATAATATAATTGTAAAAGAAATATTAAATACATGAATAATTTATATATATTTATTTTGTACCACTGTAAATAAATATTAAATACATATATAATCATTATATATTTACATATTTTGATTATTCGTACATAATTCTAGGTTTCTATTATTATTTTTTCCTTATCCTATTCGAGCAATAGAAAAATTTCAACTTCCAGCTTATGTTCTTTGCCCGCAACAGAAGATATGGAATAAGATTCTTCAGACGGCGAAAAAAGGCTTTAGTAAAGTACTAATTTTATATCATACAAGTACTCGGAGCAATAGATTATACACCTATTCCAATTCAGTCACCTGGTGCACTTATCAACAATTTTTCCTGATACTACCTTTGAATACACATACAAGAGTAGAGAAAAATTCTAACAGGGCCCATGTTGCAACAGGAATGGCAATTAATATTGACCGTGTTCTAACGACAATTATATCTTGTGCCGTTTTACATAATTTTTGTATACAACAGCATGATACGATAGAAATTCCTGTAGAACTATTGCAGAGCGATGAACCAAATATTTTAGAAGGTAATGATACCAATGTGGCTGTACGTAGTGCATTAATCCAAACAGTTATTGGTGTACCCTAAAAAAATTAATACAATATAATGTAATAATTAAAACAAAACCACTTTATTATTTTTTATAGTTTAATTTTTTTATTAATTCTAATTCAATTTATATTTAAGTCATAATTGTACAGCATTCTTGCTTTATTTTTCTCTATTAGCGCAGCCTGGTATTTACTCTTATAATAAACTTTTATAATGTGTTATTATTATTATTTTTTTAAATTATGTTTCTTGCTTGTCTTTTTTTTGTTAGGATTGGAAGGTTCAGGATTAGCTTCTTGTTGCATTTCAGGTTCTGGTTCTGGTTCAACTTGATAAAAAATATGAACTAAAGCCAGTTCTGAATCAGTTAGGTAGGCAGGAGGTGGTGGTAAAATATATAGGCTAAAATACAGTTATCGACATATTTTCAATAATTTGTTGTTTCCATCGGTATCGACACTATATCAGTACTACATCGAAAACTGTTTTTTTCAAGAAACCAGCTCCTAAACAGATACTGAAGAGCGTACATTTAATTCACAAATGTTCTTTTTAGTTTATTATTTTTTTTAAAATTAAAATACAAATATTTAATTTGTGTTATTATTTTAAAATAAGGGTGAACGCCAAGAAGTGAAATATAAACAAGTTTTATTAATTAGACAAATTGGAAAATAATTGTACACTATTCAACAACAAAACTATTTGACATACTATATGAAAAACATGTATCACTATGGAAACATGGAAATGTAAAATTGTAAAATGCATCACATTGCCATATCTCAACATTCCTCCTCAATTTTACATTTATATAACATTTATATATAACAATAATTAAGAAAATATTACTGTATAAGAGATTTACTTTATTTCCTGTAAGCAAAGTTTCCCACGAAGTTTTATAAATTGTTCACTAGGCAAAGATTTTGTTAATATATCTGCTATTTGTTCTTTTGTGTTTAAATAATTAACAGCTATAATTCCTTTTTCATGCAAATCTCTTATAAAATTATATTTAATATCAATATGTTTTAATCTTTTGTGTCCCCATTTGTGTATCAAAAGAATACAAGATTGGTTGTCCTCAAACATTTGTACTGGTAATTTGCATATAATTCCTAGATCTTCAAGTAGATTTTTGGTCCAAATTAATTCAGTTGCAGCGGAGGCCAAGGAAACATATTCGGCTTCGGTCGAAGACAGTGCAACACTTGTCTGCCGTTTTGTAGTCCAACTTACTGTATTTCCAAAAACTTTTAATAAAAAACCTGAAGTAGATTTTCTATCAGATTCACTTCCCCAGTCTGCATCTGCAAAACATACTAAATCGTCATTATTACCTTTCCGATAACAGAGACCATAATCTACAGTTCCTTGTATGTATCGTAGAATTCTTTTCAGTCCATTCCATAACAAGTCTGTCGGTTCACTTTGATAACGACTAAAATAATGTACTGCTGCACTCAAATCTGGTCTTGTGGTCATTGTGAGGTACAATAAACACCCAATTAGTTCTTTATAAGGTCTTGATTCATTTGAATTTTTCTGGTTCTGGTCTTTCGTTAATTTTAATTCCATAGGTGTTTTAATTGCTTTGCAATTTTCCATATTAAAACGTTTAAGTAAATTCCTTAAATAAATTGGTTGACTCAAGTGTAGTTCTTCATTGTTTCTCGTAATTTTTATTCCCAAAAATGAATGTAGTTCACCAAGATCTTTCATATCGAAATTCTTCATTAATTTTGATTTTAGTTCCTGAACCACCAATTTGTTATTTCCTGCAATAATTATATCATCCACATAAAGTAATAAATAAATTTTATTACCTTCTGAATATTTAAAATATAAACATTTGTCAACTTGTGATCTACGCATTCCAGTTTGATGTATAAATTTATCGAATGTCTCATTCCATGCCCGTGGTGCTTGTTTCAGGCCATACAGAGATTTCTTTAATTTACATACCATATCTTGTTGACAAGCATACCCTGGTGGCGGTTTCATGTAAATTTCTTCCTTTAAGAAACCATGTAAAAAGGCATTTTTAACGTCTAATTGTTGAGCAACAAGATTTTCTTTATGTATTATTGATAACAATATCCTAAACGTTGTAAGCCTTGCAACTGGTGCATAAGTTTCTTCATAATCGTAGCCTTTTTGCTGCGAACACCCTTTAGCTACCAGTCTTGCCTTATATTTTTCAATATTTCCCAGCTGATCACGTTTTATTTTAAAAACCCATTTGCAGTTAATTGCTTTCTTTCCATGGGGTAATTTGGTCATTTCCCATGTTTTATTCTTATCTAAAGCGTTAATTTCCTCCTTAACTGCACTTTTCCATTCAGGTTCATCTTCTCGATTAAATATTTCATCAAAGGAGTTCGGTAAATCTTCTACGTAACTTTCAGCATGAAGTGCAATCGTTGCATATTCTTGTAAGTATTTTGGTTTTCTTGTTTCCCTTTTACTACGACGTGGTGCTTCATTTTCTTCCCGAGTTTCTTGTTCTTCTGCTTCTTTTTCTTCTTCTTCAGCTGAAGATAAAATTATTTCCAAAATATCTTCGTGTTTTTCTTCCTCAGTATGATTTTCTTTCTCAGATTTTTCATTCCAGAGCCAATCTTCTGAACTTGTTCCGTTAAAAGTGAATTTTGTTTCATCAAATATTACGTCTCTTCCAAATATAATTTTTTGTTGTTCCGGACACCAAAGTTTATAACCATTTGTACAATACCCAACCATGTAACATCGTATTGATCTTGATTCAAATTTTCCAGAAATCAGTTCTTTTGGTTTTCGTAGAAATGCAATACATCCAAATAACTTCATTTTTTTAACATTCGGTTTTTCATTGAACCAGAGAGCTGCAGGTATCTTCCCGTTTAGTGCAGAAGTAGGACATCTATTTGTAATGTAGAGAGCACATAGAACAGCTTCTACCCAGAAATTCTTTTCCAAAGATGAGTTTAAGATCAAACATCTTGCTTTTTCTATAATTGTCCTGTTAAACCTTTCTGCTACCCCATTTTGTTCCGGTGTATATCTAATAGTAAACTCAAACCTTATACCTTTTTTATCGAAGAATTCTTTCATTGCTCTAGAAATATATTCACGCCCATTGTCACATCTGAATCTGCTTAATTTTAAATTGAAATGTGCGGTAGCCATTGCTTCATAAATTTTAAAGTAATGGAAGACTTCTCCTTTAGACTCTAATGGATATGCAGCTGAAAAATGAGTATAATCATCAATAAACGTTAAAATATACTTCTTACCATCATACGACGTAGGTGTTATAGGACCAAATAGGTCACTATGCACCAATTCCAATGGTCGTCTTGCTCGAACCCTTGTTTGGTTATGTGGTTGTTTACTTTGTTTTCCCTCTATGCAGGTGTGACATAATTTTGATGGTGTCTCTTCTCCATTAACTATATTCATTCCCTGAACTTGATTTTTCATCTTATTTATGCTGTCAAAGTTTAGGTGACCAAGCCTTTTATGCCATAATAAGATATTTCCAGTGGAACAAAGATTTGTTTCCACAGTTCCCGAACCAAAATTTACTTCATACAGTTGTGTTTCTGTTTTGTAACCAATCGCCATTATTTTACTTCCTTTCTGAATAATTCCTTTGCTGTTTTTAAATATAATTTCCAACCCATTCTTTTCTAATTTGCTGACTGATAGTAAATTGTTTTTCAGACCTGGTACAACTAGAATATCTTTAATTTTAATGTAATTTTGTTTTCCATTTACATAACTGACAACATTCATTTCTCCTCTTTTCTTGGCGGTAAGAAATGTTCCAGATTTCGCTACATTAATTTTAACTGGATTATCCAAATTTACAATATTTTGTAATGTAACCTCAGTATTTATCATGTGTTCTGTTGCGCCTGAATCCAACAACCAGTTTAAGCCTAGATTTTTCATTCATGCTGAATTTGCAGTGAAACAGCAACTTGAGTTTCCGCTACTAGCATTAATTTCCGTATCGGTTATAAAATGTGCAGAATTGCTAAAATTTTTGGTTTGGCTTTTAGGACAATCTGCTCTTTGTGTCCTTTTTGTCCACAATTATGACAAGAATATTCAAATTTCTTAAATGAATTTGTTTTGTAGGTATTTTTCTTCCAAAACGGTTTAGGGTGCGAAGAAAAGGCTGTAGTTGACTGAATATCCTTATTATTTTTCTTTTTGCCATCTTGACGTTTTATTTCCTCGTCAAGTAACCTATTCTTTACAAAACTTAGCGTTAAATTTTCTGTATTTAATGTTTCCAAAGCAGTTACAATATAATCATATTCTGGAGGCATTGTTAGTAGTAAATGGCACACGACATCTGATTCTTCCAGCGTAGCTCCAGTGCTGCGTAAATTTCAAATCATTTTATCAAACTTTAAAAAATGATTAGCAAGTGTATCATTTAAAAAATTAAATTTCATCGTCAGTAAACTTTTCCTTATCAAAAGTTGACTGGCCATTCCTTTTCTTTGAAAAACTTCGCATAGCGACTTCCATAAATGATGTGAATCTTTCTTATCTTTAGCATACTCTAAATGACTATCAGCTATACGCTGAATAATTTGCGACTTGCACTTCCGGTCACGTTTAGTTAAATTTTCCAATTTTTGTTCCTTCTGGCTTATTATTTCTAATGTATCTGTTTCCAAGACTTGGACCATTTCGCTCACCGATTTTTCCACGAAACTAATTAAGTCCATCTCATACAGTAAGGTTTCCATTCTAAATTTCCAATTATCGAAATTGGTTCCATCAAAAAGTGGGATTCTATACTTCTCCACTTCATCAGCCATTTCGACTAATTTGACGTAGGTAATATTATTATTAGAAAATACCTTTTTTTTTGATCACCTCTGGGCCCGTAACCTGTTATTATTTTAAAATAAGGGTGAACGCCAAGAAGTGAAATATAAACAAGTTTTATTAATTAGACAAATTGGAAAATAATTGTACACTATTCAACAACAAAACTATTTGACATACTATATGAAAAACATGTATCACTATGGAAACATGGAAATGTAAAATTGTAAAATGCATCACATTGCCATATCTCAACAATTTGTTTTGTATCTCTTCACGCAACTTGAGTTAAATTCATCTGGGTTGAATGTTACTCTACGGTCCGCTCGAACTTCATTCAATTCTATCCCCTCTCCTACTACTATCGTAAGTGTCATGCATGCTCAAGACACTAAATAATTCAAGGATTATCAGTTGTTCTAAAACAATGGTTTCTGGTTTATAAATTCATACATAATGATACACAATTTTAATTGCGCTAATATGGGGGAAAATAAAGTACTATGCACCTAAAAACAAAATAATTAGGTTAGTTTTAGTTGGTAAACGTCTAAAACCGAGCGGAGCGAGTTACCCATCTTCTAGTTTAATGACAAAACACTATCTTAGGTTAGGTTATGTTAGTAAGGGTTTGGTTAGAAGAAGCCGAGCGAAGCGAGCTACCCATCTTCTAGTTTAATGACAAAACACTATCTTAGGTTAGGTTATGTTAGTAAGGGTTTGGTTAGAAGAAGCCGAGCGAAGCGAGCTACCCATCTTCTAGTTTAATGACAAAACAAACTCACACTAAAATAACAATGCCACAGTAGCGTAGGTACTATTCCCTAGTTAAACCAAGACCGGTGAGTACGTTTTAGGACCACTGGTAAAACACGTGGCTGTCGTTTACAGCAAGTAGGTGGAGTGGATAGAGTTATATGAAGTTAGAGCGGACCGTACAGTAACATTTTACCTTCATCTGTAATCTGGTACCAAATTTTCTTTTTTTTTGAATTGTTCAATTATCACATTTTTGTCTTCAGTAATAGAGCACTCCAGAATACTGTCACTTTAAAAACCAATATGGCGGCTGAGGGGTAAACAAAGATTTTACCTATGTGTTTACATTTGAAAGCCTAGAGCAAAACAAAACTATATGAAAAAAAAAACATAAAATGCCATTATTTCGTAATGTAGTGGAGTCGGCTGCATTTTGCAAAAACACAGTAATTGTTCTTAACCAGATTCGTCAGAAAAAAGGAATTTGTAAAAATTATCAGCCTTTCGAACAGGAGTATCTGAGGCCTATGAATTTCCGATAGTGTATCTTACTTACCCTTGGCTTTCTTTTCATGATAACTCCAACGGATTAGCATAGAAAAAACATAGATCGGCAGCATGATACATTGTTTTTAATGGGGATATTTAGAATTGTATGAGGTACCACACGAACAAAACCACAGCATTAGCCATTACTGTATTTTAAAGTGGTAATATAATTAGGACTAAAAATAAGATTACTAGAAAACAACAAATGATATGCTTTACTGTGTTTGGAAATGACTTGTTCAAACATGTTATATCAAGTTCAGACATTAAGACACGGTAAGTTAAGGACCAATAATAAACACAGTAATTACAAATACCACACAAAAACACAGTATCACCGTAGCAGATACTGTGTTTTTCCTTGGACATTGTCTTATGCTGTGTTTTAGACTGGTTACTCTGTTCCATAAAATGCAGTTACTGTGTTGCTACATAAGCATAACATCTGACTGGGACCGCCGATTAAAAAAAAAAATTATATTAAAAGGTGCAGAAGAACACAGCAAGTTCAATATTGTCCTAAACTCATTTTTCACAAAAATGTCAATTACTGTGTTTTTGCAAAATGCAGCCGGAGTGTGGTAGTTGTGGTGGATGTGACAAAGTGACATTTTTATAACCTGTCGGAAGTTTTAAAGTATAAATTTAAAACTGCACTACATAACTTATCAGGAGTCAGACGACAATTATAAATGGACTTAGAAAGGCAAATTAAACTGGAAATAAATTAAATAATAAAATAAATAAACAAATTTATTTAGCAAATTTAACAAAAATTCCACAAAATACATTACGATAACAGAACATATAATCATATATATCAAACATGGTTTGAATTTGTAGTCATTTGAGGAATATTATCACAACTCGTAGGAAAGACCACTTGTTAGTAAAGTGTGAATATTTTTTACAGCCCAGTACATTAGAAAAGTCTTATCGCTAAGTAGAAAACACTACATAAGCTCGTTGGATGTCGCCCACAGTCTTTATCACAAACTATGAACATATTTCTTTATTAAAGCCATACATCAATTTACAGCATTCGTTATGAACACTTCACATTTCACTAGCACAACAATAATTTTTTAAACCAAAGATTACTTGAAATGCATTGTTGTAACACATAATAAGTTTACGAACATGATCTTTTGTATGATAAATCCAGAAACCCGATGTATTCATAGTACCACAAAATGTATTAAGTAAATATTTACGCATGTATCAGGACTACATTTCGAGAATCTACGATTCAGCATATTAGCTTTCACACAAACAACGGAATTGCCTGTCGATGTCAGCTGTGTCACGAAGATCATCACTAGTAAAGTTACCAACACACAGAAGAGACTTTTTAACACTTTCACTATTGAGGCACACACTTGTCACAGCATGTTTTTTTTTTCTTTTTTTATATTAGGTTTTCCTCCTTGTCTCACTCCGATATTTTGCTATAGAACATGAGAGCATGTTCTACATTTTCTCTTTTGTGTAGAAAATGTGGGTTAACACAAAATAGCCAGTGATGTGCATGAATGTAACTGCTGGAAATATATCTGGACTATATGAGAGATCCTTTTCACTTAATGTGTAGGTCCACATTGTTAATAATTGAAATTTTCTTCCCATACCACACACAAAGTCTTTGTGCTCACTTTCCAATTTCCAAAATTTAATACAAAACTAAAAGTAGGCTTCTGTGTTTTATTAAAATCAACTCGCTTTTATAACAAAATCGCAATATATTTCAATAAAAATGATTTATAAGGTTTTGAAAGTACTACTCCACATACTACAGTTATGGCGAATCAAACTTTATTTACCCTCCACGGACTAACAGCTGTTTTAGCGATCAGCTGTTTTGGAGTGCTCTATTCGCGACTGAAACTAACGTTGGCGGCGCTGCGTACAACAGCTTATGGCGGACGAGAAGCGTAAATGTCAGAAGTTTTTTCTTAATATTTATCTGTTCAAACAATATTTCGGCAAAAAATCACTGTATTTAAGTCACTATATTTTAAAATACTTCTTAATTCACATAAACTGCAGCACGACACGCTACAAATATTATCCAAATATACGCTTCTGTTTAATTTAGCCAGTCACTACCAGATGTCTCACTGTTATTTGCAGTCGCGAATATGGGAATATCTGAAAAATGATAAATACAAATTTTAGGTTATGTTTTAAGAATAATTTAAAAATATTTATATTTCAAAAGAAATAAAAATATATGTATACTTACTTATCGAAAATATCTAGAAAAATGTTTTTATCGGTGTTGGTAAAGTTTGGTGTTCGTGAATTCATTTTTTTAGTTCATTTTAAAACGTTTTAATTTTGACAGCTGATTACTGTCACGTGAAGTACAGTTCACATTAGCAAAAACTATCTGTGCATAGTAAACCAATTGTTCCACTGACCAAGCTTTAAAAAATGTTTATGCAACGCAAAATAAAACTGACCATCAGTCAGACTTGACCATTAGTCAGTCGTTACCATAGTTAACTGACTTTTCAGAAACCGGCCCATAGTGTTTTGTCATTAAACTAGAAGATGGGTAGGTCGCTTCGCTCGGCTTTTTCTAACCAAACACTTACTAACCTAACCTAACCTAAGATAGTGTTTTGTCATTAAACTAGAAGATGGATAGCTCGCACCATTGTTTTACAGTCACTGATAATCCTTGAATTATTTAGTAATGTGCTGCCATCTACAAAGAAATTTTGTAACGTTGTAGAAGTCTAATCCCTGGTTTAGCCAAAATTTTTCTTACTTCTCCTTCAGAAATCTAAAGAAATTGAAATGGGTAAATTATTTTATATTTCACAATAAAAAGGACACCAAGATTTACTGAAAAAATATCTGCCACAAGGTCTATAATTTCGCTTCTTTTTAATTTTGTTTCATTTTTTTCTAAAAGTTTTCCATAAGCGTTATATATGTGTTCTTTGTACATTTATCTAATTGTTGTGTCTTATGCATATTTTCTGATGTTATGTTCTTATTTTGGTTGTATAAAAATACTTTTCAATTAAAAAAATAAATTGACATAATGTATTGTCAAATATGAATTTTCAAATGTTTTGAACGGCTTAGGTCAAGAGTGCGACAAAAAAAAAAAAAAAATATGTTGGGAACACTGAATTTTTGCCAACTGTAATGAGAAGTTACTAGTTACTAGAAGTTATCCCTATTACACGATAACAATGATGAAATTATTGATTTTATTATAATTTTAATTCCATAAAATTCCAATATAGTACTCTTATAACACATATAATATCATTCCATTTCCTACAGTAGTACTACTATATTTTTAACGATTACCTTCAAATAATAAATTTTAGTTCTACAGATTTTGCCTCTACAATGTTACCACTAGATAAAAGTTAAATGTTTTTCCACTTTTTTTTTGTAATATTGTCGTAATGCACGCAAAATAGCGCGCACTACAAATTAAAATCTGTTTTTATTATACACTAATTTATAATTAAATACTTTAATTGAACATATAAGTAAGAACATATGGATCTATGAAATACGTTTCTATTATTGTAAAGCGAATAATACTTGGAATTTGAGAGAAAACAAATATATAGATTATTAATATAGTTTAAGAAAAACATTAAACTGAAGATCAAAAGTGTTAGAGGCCAAGAATAAATACGCCAATAATAATTCGAAATAAATATCTCGAATATTAAAGACATTTAATTAAAACGCCTTACATAATAACTGATATTTTTAAATCTGATATATCAGTAGAATATAATTTTACATACGATAACCTGGTCTACGAGATATGCATGGAAATTTAGAACATTTAACTCTTTAATTGATTTATTTTTATACATTTTTGCAATGAATTTGTAATCAGTGATTCTTAAACTCTGGTCCGCGGGTAAAGGCCTTTAAGTGATTAAATTTGTTTTATATTGGAACTAGAAACTGTACAACTGCGGATTGGATGTACCTGAATGATATTAATTATAAAAAGGAAATTAGGAAATATGTAAATCCATTATATTTAAAATAATATACATACAGCGACTTGAAAAAGAGGATAGTGAGACAACTATAGTCTCCATACAAATTATATTTAACCAGAACTGTAAAATAATGATTATTTTTGTAATCAACTATTTGTGGAAAACCATTACTCATATAACCGCAATCAGAAATTTGATTGAAATTACCTAAATAAACAGAATAAAAAATTCTTGATTAGAAATATTCAAAAAGTAATCAAATCTTTACAAAACTATGTTAAAATTTGGAATTTTTCATATTCTCAAAATATTTAGGTCTACGACCAACATCGCTCTTAATTCTCGCTTCCCTCGAAATAAAACATTCATATAAATAATAATCAATACACTTTATTATTCTAAAAAACATAAACTTTTTCTTACATTAATCTTCACAAAATATTCATCATCATCAAGCCTTGTCCATCATCGGGTGATTTTGGACTGCCTCTAAAAAGAGCATAGGCTGTCAATAAAATTTCTCCATCTAACTCGTCTATCTGCCATAGGCTTCAAGTCGGTGATGTTGTTATAAAACATTACAATGTAAAAATATATTTAACATACAGGTTTATTATTTGAAAACATTTATCGTACGTATATGCAGGGCATATATTCAAAATAATAAACCAGTTAGATAAAAAAACTAAATAAAACACTAAAAAATCTGACGAGAAAAAAAAAATTAACTGTAGTTGTAGGCCTAATTATTTTAATAATTATCATATAATTTGTTGATTTTTAAAAATTGTTGATGTGGTCATTTGCCAAAAGTAGAAACTAAATCTTTTTCTGTACCTGTTATCCCACTATTCATTTTAACAACCAGTATGGAAGTATTTCAATATTTTAAGAACTGATATGCTCGTACCGGTTGAATATCATCACTGCATATATTTAAGTATTTATTACAATATATATAGCTTAACACAATGGTATGCGAATTTTTGTGACGGAATGTCATGACAATGTTTATTTAATAATTTAAAATAAAAATACGCCGTTAACCTGCCAAAATTAAGGTAAGCTTAGAATTGCAATAAGGCGTTTACGAAAACTCTACCGGTAGATACCGGGAACATCAACTGTGTTCGAAAACAAGTTCGGTGAAGGTGTATAAGCATGTAGCTGTTTACCGACCGGTAGATTTCCTGGGAAAATTTACTATACCCCACTCAACATAACCTTATTCTAGCTAAACTATTCTAACATAACTGGTATTCTAGCTAAAGCCTAGCCTAACCTAACCTTTTTAAGGATTATTTAAGCCTTCTGTATAGAGGCAGCACATAAGGTTAAGTTCAGTGCGGTATAGTAAAGATTGGCCAATGTACCATATCCACCGGTAGAGTTTTCATAAACGCCTAGTGATTTGGCCAAGATACACTTTAGGTATGCATATTTTTTTATATAAAAAGAATGCTGTTTGGATAGCAGGATCACCAGACCTGTATCTTTTTCACTAGTTTATTGCACTTTCATTTATTATTTAATTATTAAAATTAATTTAGTTAACTACAACTTTCGTTATGTCTTTCCATTTGAATCCGGTCGCAGTAGCACTACAATTATTTTAAGTCGCAGCAAGAAAACCTTTTTCACTGTGCCCAGCACGTATTTTCTCGTTCTGATATTATAGTCCAGGCCTTATAGTGTTACATCGGACAGTGTTTCTTTGTTCCTCATTTTTTATCACATTTGACCATCTTATATCAAGATTCATTGTAAGCAACGGTTTTGAAAAACTTCGCAAAAATAATCTGGAATACAGAAAAAGGTAAGTGTTTACAACATCCCACTTCACACTTGGGCATACGTCAAACACATGTCATTTGTTTAATATACAGAGATTCTAAACAAGTGGGACTGTGCAGAACTTTTATTTATGTCATTAAACTAGAAGATGGGTAGCTCGCTTCGCTCGGCTTCTTCTAACCAAACACTTACTAACCTAACCTAACCTAAGATAGTGTTTTGTCATTAAACTAGAAGAGGGTTAGCTCGCTTCTAGAAACCATTGTTTTAGAGCCACTGACAATTCTTGAATTATTTAGTGTAGTCGTTATGTGCTGCCATCTGTATAAAGTTTGAAGGGGGATATTGTAAACATTGGCCCAGAAAAATATTTAAAAAGTTTCCCTCAGTAGTCAAAAAGCCCCAATATTTTTTAATAATAAATAGTTTAATAATAATAATAATTTATTATAATATCTACTTACATTAATTATTTAAAATATGTACATATGTTTATTAAAGGTTAAACAATAAATGACATATGTATCAAAATTTTACTAGTAGTTCTAAGTTTATAATAATAAGGTCTAAATTAATATTATATATAAACAAACCATATGTATTGATGTAATTTACTTTCTAATTAATGTTCTTTATTAAATTGTTTACAAAATACTTCAAAATGAATTAAATATTACATGAATAAGTTAAATTAATTTACGGATTTTAGAAATGTTATCCAATAAACACGGCTTTTATTTCTCACATATTATTTTATTATTTCGAAGTTGGGAACACTTTCCTTATCATCTGTCGCACATCTGGCACAGACTCGTTTTGAAAGGTGCCATTTCAGCAGTACCACCTTAAGATGATATTTTAAATAGACAACATAAAAAATGAAATTTTCCTCTTAGTTTCGTATTACAAATTGAGACAGATACAGTCTGTTCCAAACGGTTAAGCGGAACTAGATTTTGCAATCTAGTTACCTTCATCGTTTAAATCGTGCCTTTCGGCCGTTTTGTTTAAGCTTTGTAAATCATACTTACAATAAACAATTTTTGGTTAAGGTTAATATCATTTTAAAATGTAATTTTCTTTATATTTTGATTTTTTTGTGTCATTCTTAATACAAATTTCCCATTTATTTATTTTTTTGTCATTAAAATATCTAAAAAAAATATTTAATTTTGACATAAGTCATTCGTTTCCATGGTTTCATTGTTGGAATTTAAAATTTTGACATCCCAACATGAAAAATGAAATAACCCAAGCAAGGTCCCTTCTCGTGACAACCTAAAAGAACTAAATTCCCATTTAGTTCCGCTTAACCGTTTGGAACAGACTGTATAAGCTGTTCACTTTTGTAAGAACACACTAGATCTGGGTATTTTGGTTACTTTTATGGTGTGTTACTGACTTTAAATGTCGATTAAAAATATTCCTTACGCTGTAAAACCGACTTCAGGTTCATAAGGTTATGATCATTATAATTAAGATATCATTTTTCAATATGACATATGTCAAATGGATCAACATTTTAAAAAAGTGACATTTTTTAATACCAACTTGACATACAGCTTCAAAGGTGCAAACTATTGAAAACAAAATTCCTTCTTAGTTTGTTCTTATAAAAGTGAACCGGCTTACAATACTTCGACATATTATGTCAAAATGTTTGTGGGTAATATCTAAAATTATGATTTGTCTTCTAGATTAAATTCTGTCTAAAATACCATATTTTAAATAATTTAAACGAATCGTTATCACTTCAATTATACCGAATCAAATAACTGGAAAATGTACGATTTAATTTTTATAATAATTTTTGTTTATTTCATGTTACTTACTTTCTTTGCAGGTATATATCAAATAACAGCATATAATTTTCTTAAGTTGCCACGAGCTCTAATTTTTTAATGTTTGAAGTTGACTTGCGAAACAAAATGATCGAGAGCTTGAATCAGACGTTAACAGTTACTAGAATTCAAAATCTAGTTCCGCTTTAACCAAAGAAACAGGCTATACGTTAGTAGATCTGAGAACTTTGGTGACTGTGGAATTGTAAATGAACTTTTGTGGAACCATGTTCACTTGTAAATCTGACTTTTCATTTTTTTTTTATAGTTTTCATAATATTGAGGCACATAATCATTCAAAAAATACAAAAGTCAGATTGTCATTAATGTCAATTAACTGTTAAATATTTTAAAAGGTGCCATTACAGAATTACTACCCTAAGGATGATATAAATACACAACATGACAAATTAAGTTTGAATACATTATAATTTTGATAAAAAACAGGAAGAAAAATCAATACATGTTAATTTACAAGTACCAAGAACATTACCAAGCAAAATTTCAATAGATTATCCACAATTTTTGTAGATGAAATGTTACAATAGTTTGACTGACAACATTTCATAGTCGTCGATTTGGCACAATCTGTTTTATCGCCACACCCCTTTCTTATTGAACCATCTGCTTCTGTCACTGTTGCGCATAAATCGGAACTGTCCGGACAGGTCCCATATTCGGCTTTGTTTTTAGCGCAGTCTACACATGCATAACACTTCGTCGAAAATGTTTCCTTCGCTAGTAACACGAACATAAATATTATCTTCAAGTAAACTTTCATTATTATTATCCACAATTATAAGTATTCAGAAGCACTCTGTATTTCACTAGATTTTTAATATTTCAACAAACAATAATTTCCTTGCAGATTTTATAAATTATATAAATTTTTTACTTTCACATATTATGTCAAAATGTTTGTGAATAATTTCTAAAATTTTTCTTCTAGATTAATTTCTGTCTAAAATACCATATTTTAATTTATTGAACCGAATAGATATCACTTCAATTACACCGAATAAAATAACACTACATATATCTTGAATGTGTACGATTTAACAAAAATAAATGTTTGTTTATTCCAAATGTTACTAATTTTTGTTTATTCCATATGTTACTACCTTTTTTTGTAGGTATGTATCAAATAACAGCATATATACAATCTGTTCCAGACGGTTAAGCGGAACTAGATTTTGCAATCTAGTTACTTTCATCGTTTAAATCGTGCCTTTCGGCCGTTTTGTTTAAGCTTTGTAAATCATACTTACAATAAACATTTTTTGATTAAGGTTAATATAATTTTTAAATGTCATTTTCTTTATCTTTTGATTTTTTGTGTCATTCTTAATACAAATTTCCCATTTATTTATTTTTTTGTCATTAAAATATCTAAAAAAAAATATTTAATTTTGACATATGTCATTCGTTTCCATGGTTTCATTGTTGGAATTTTAAATTTTGACATCCCAACATGAAAAATGAAATAACCCAAGCAAGGTCCCTTCTCGTGACAACCCAAAAGAACTAAATTCCCATTTAGTTCCGCTTAACCGTTTGAAACAGACTGTAGACTATTATATTCCAAAAGTTTAAGCGGAACCAAATGGAACTTTAGTTTTTTTTAGTTGTCACGAGCTATTTTCTTAATGTTTGAAGTTGGTTTTTGTTAAACAAAATAATGAAAAGCTTCAATCAAACGTTAACAGTTACTAGATTTTGAATTCTAGTAACTTTCATGGAATAAGCCACTGGAAGGATAATACATACTTTTACGAAGCATTATTTTAACAATTCTTTTCTGCAGTGTAATGACTTTGCTTATGTATATCTTAGCAGCTACTCCCCATCCAATTAAGCCTTAAGGCTGCGCACAACCCTATAGTTATCAATAGTTTCTTATACAAAACTTATAATGGGAAATAAAATTAATAACAATCTATATATCAAAGTTTGCAGCGAATTTTTATCCATCTAATAGGATATTTTAAATTGTAGAAAAAACTGTTATGTAATTGTAAACAAGCAAATTGCATTATAGACGCCATCTTGAAAACCAATTGACGCATATTTGCGTACTGTGCGGCAAATTGTAGGTAAAGCTTCATTCTACAAATATGTTACTAGCTATTTTGCTCTATTGTGAAAACTACTTATAGTTATTTTACTTGGTAGTCTATTTTTGCCGCCATCTTGAATCTGCCGCGGTTTTGAAAATAAATGTTACGGGTAAAAATGATTCAATATTCGTGAAGAATACGTGTACCAAGTGGCATTCTATTATCATCAAGTATAATATTTTTCGACGTAGGCACCAAACTACAAGTAATCAAGTCGAAAAAAATGTTGACGTATTATTTGAACATTTCTACACAAAACTATATAAATATAAAAGTTGTTCGAAACCCACAATAAGATTTAAAAAATTACAGAACATTAGCTCTGATTTCTATTTTTAAGTTATTGAGCGATAATATTTTTACAATAAATGTTTCTACAATTAAAAATATCCTATTAGATAGATAAATATTCGGTGCAAAATTTGATGTATAGATTGATACTAATTTGATTTTAGATTGTTAGTTTTGTATAAGAAACTAGTAACCTCTGGGGGTTAGACGCAGCCTTAAGCAATTGAAGATTGTACAAGTCCAAGACAAAACAATTTTAATTTGTCGTATGGGATAATGTTGTTTAGCTTTTTAATAAAATAAATAAACTGTTTTAGTTTAGAACACAAATTTTTAATATGAATCAGGTGCTGATCTATTGTTATTCCTAGATATTTAATAGAATTTACTTTTATAATCCGATCATTGCAATCACAATTCATTCTGCAACATTTACTTTTATGAACTGTAAATTCATTAAATGTATCCTTAATGTTTGAAGAAAAGTGAATAAATTTCGTTTTATTAATATTTACTGAAAATAAATTATTATCAAGCCAACACTTGATTATCTGCATATCTTCTTCAACTAACTTTTTTAAATGGGTCCAAGACTTAGCTTTAAGGAACAAAACCGTATCGTCTGCAAATGACATAGATGTCCGTGCAAGTTTTTTACAGTAAGAAAATCGTTTAAATACAGAATGAATAAAATAGGTCCCAAGGAAGTTCCTTGACCACAATTTACGACTTGAGGTGTGCTTACTTGATTATCATGCAGTGCTGGTTGCGTACGATCGTTCAAATACGTTCTAAAAAGGTTAAGGGCAATACCTCTAATTCCCAATCTTTCGAGTTTACTCAATAATATAGCATGATTAACCGAGTCAAAAGCTTTTTTTCAAATCAAGGAAAACAGCTATTAGCCGCAGAGTCGTCGACTGCAGAATAAGCTTTTTTGTAATTTGAGCTATTGCATCTTCCGTACTACGTCCTTCGATAAAACCATATTGAGAAGAAGACAACAATTTATTCTTAATCACGAAACGCATAAGTCGCTGTTGTATTAATTTCTCTAATAATTTCACAGTTTTAGATGTTAGCGATATTGGCCTGAAATTATTGACATCATTAGTACTGTCAGATTTGAACAAAGGCAAAATAATTACTTTTTTTTTTAGTTCGGGTAGAAAGATTCCCTGTTAAAAAATATTATTTATTTATTTATTTATTTATTTATTTATTCTGATGAGTTGAAAACGGGACATACCCAACACAACAACTACATTAAAATACAATATACAAAATTTAAACAAAGTATAAGTAAAACAAGAAAAGAAAATTGATTGACTAACAATTAATAAAATGAAAAATTACACAAAAAAGAGAAAATAAATAAAAAATAATTAAAAAATGTTTTACAATGTGACAAATTAAGATTAAAATTAAATGCTTTAAATGTAAAATTAAGATAAACTAGGTATACAATTATGTAGGTCAGGGGTCGGCAAGCTTTTTGTCAATAAGGGCGCAATATAAATTCAAATGTTATTGAGGGCGCATAAAAACGTAAAATATATAAACATTCGTGGTTCGCAAGGTCGTCTAATCTAGCGCTGATCGCTCAAGTCGAATCACCAATAGATGCGATGTGGATATTGGGCTCAGTATGTGTGTGTCTCGATAGCGAGGCCGCATAAAAATCTCACCGAGGGCGCCACGGTTGCCACGTGTTGCCGACCCCTGATGTTGGTAGTAGTAGACTATAAATATCTGTTTATATAAATCACGAAGGCGACGTTTCAATGTTTTTAAATTTGTTGAAAAAGGGTCTATTATCATCGGTGCATTATTTAAAGAGCTAGCAAGACGAAAGAGTAGTGAGTTTTGACCAAGGTTACTCCGAGCAAATGGCTGGTGAATTAAAAATTTAACTCGCAGGGTACGAATGGGCGCGTTTAGACTAATATTAGACAACAGCTCCATACAGTCTATTTTATTGACTAGTATTTTAAAAATTGGGAGATATCAGTGCTTATTCGTCTGTCATAGAGACTCATCATGTTGAAATAGGCGCCTTGCGTTAGATACAATGTGCTGCAAATTGGATGACTTCTTACTAAATTCGAAATGAATTTCTTTTGTAATGATTCAAGCCTGTTAATGAATATGTGATATTGAGGATTCCATATCACGCTACAATAACTTAGGTGACTAAGCACAAAGGCATTATATAATTTAATAGAAGTTAAAGAGTCTTTGAATTTACTGCAAGTTCTGAATACAAAGCCTAAATTTTAATATGATTTTTTGATTATATAATTTGTATTAAAAATTAACTTTTTGTCAAAATATACTCCCAGATCTTTAATAGTTGTTACAATTGGGACTGGGTTAGCATAGTTATATTTAAATATAACTATGGATAGGCCAGGGCATAGATATTTGTATTTGTTCTTTTTTACCTCATCCTCATTTAAAATAATAAACCAGTGGTGAAGTGAGACCTCCGCTAGACTTGCCCTCCCATAAAAAAATAATAATAAAAAAATAATAATAAAAAAATAAAAAAAGTTTTAGGTAAATCTTCAAAAATATATCAAATTATGTTCTCTACAAAATTTTGTCCAAAGTTTGGTTTACTAGTTACGAATTTTTTAAAATTTTAAAGTTTAATAACTTCCGGTTTCGGATTTTTATAAAAAACAATATAGACCGGGAGCTCATGACAGTTTTTGGTCTCCGATTTCATACAGCATGCCTTTTGGAAGAGAGAATATTTACCCTGTGACAACAAAAAAGGGATGGTACTAAACCCCTGCACGCTTTCCGGTCATAGGGAAAATTGCATTTCCACTTAAACACAAAATTTTTGTGCTTTTCTCTAATTTAATATTGCTTGCCCTTTTGTCAAAAGAAAGTTACAACAAATTTAAGGTCTTTTAAATATATGCATGCGATTCGGAGGGTCCCAAAGGGCTCAAACGGTCATGTGATCTTGTAATAAAAAAATATGATTTTCCGCGTTTTCATACAGCATGCCTATAATTAAAAGACTTTAAATTTGTTATAACTTTCTTTTGACAAAAGGGCAAGCAATATTAAATCAGAGAAAAACACAAAAATTTTGTGCAAGTGGAAATGCAATTTTCCCTATGACCGAAAAGCGTGCAGGGGTTTAGTACCATCCCTTTTTTGTTGTCACAGGGTAAATATTTTCTCCTCCAAAAGGCATGCTGAATGAAATCGGAGACCAAAAAAGTCATGAGCTCCCTGTCTAATAGGGTTCTTCCCAATTAATATGAGAATTTTTTAGTACCAGAATGAACTCTCTAAGTTAAACCGTTCTTGAGTTATCGTGTATACACACACACACACACGCACGCACGCACAAACGCACGCACGCACGCACGCACGCACACACACACACACACACACACACACACACACACACACACACACACACACACACACACACACACACACACACACACTTGTGTCTTCTGATCCCCTTAAAAAAATGTTGAGTTCTGACCTCTCTAAAAAAATGTTGGCTCCTAACCCCCCCTAAAAGAAAGGTTCGCTTCTGACCACTCTAAAAAAAATTTGTCTTCTGATCCCCTTAAAAAAATGTTGAGTTCTGACCTCTCTAAAAAAATGTTGACTTCTAATCCCCCCTAAAAAAAATGTTGGCTTCTGACCACTCTAAAAAAAATTTGTCTTCTGATCCCCTTAAAAAAATGTTGAGTTCTGACCTCTCTAAAAAAATGTTGACTTCTAATCCCCCCCCCAAAAAATGGTTGGTTTCTGACCACTCTAAAAAAAATTTGTCTTCTGATCCCCTTAAAAAAATGTTGAGTTCTGACCTCTCTAAAAAAATGTTGACTTCTAATCCCCCCTAAAAAAAATGTTGGCTTCTGACCACTCTAAAAAAAATTTGTCTTCTGATCCCCTTAAAAAAATATTGAGTTCTGACCTCTCTAAAAAAATGTTGACTTCTAATCCCCCCCAAAAAATTGTTGGTTTCTGACCACTCTAAAAAAAATTTGTCTTCTGATCCCCTTAAAAAAATGTTGAGTTCTGACCTCTCTAAAAAAATGTTGACTTCTAATCCCCCCCCCCCCCAAAAATTGTTGGCTTCTGACCACTCTAAAAAAAATTTGTCTTCTGATCCCCTTAAAAAAATGTTGAGTTCTGACCTCTCTAAAAAAATGTTGACTTCTAATCCCCCCTAAAAAAAATGTTGGCTTCTGACCACTCTAAATAAAATTTGTCTTCTGATCCCCTTAAAAAAATGTTGAGTTTTGACCTCTCTAAAAAAATGTTGACTTCTAATCCCCCCCAAAAAATTGTTGGCTTCTGACCACTCTAAAAAAAATTTGTCTTCTGATCCCCTTAAAAAAATGTTGAGTTCTGACCTCTCTAAAAAAATGTTGACTTCTAATCCCCCCCCCCCAAAAATTGTTGGTTTCTGACCACTCTAAAAAAAAATTGTCTTCTGATCCCCTTAAAAAAATGTTGAGTTCTGACCTCTCTAAAAAAATGTTGACTTCTAATCCCCCACCAAAAAATTGTTGGTTTCTGACCACTCTAAAAAAAATTTGTCTTCTGATCCCCTTAAAAAAATGTTGAGTTCTGACCTCTCTAAAAAAATGTTGACTTCTAATCCCCCCCCAAAAAATTGTTGGCTTCTGACCACTCTAAAAAAAATTTGTCTTCTGATCCCCTTAAAAAAATGTTGAGTTCTGACCTCTCTAAAAAAATGTTGACTTCTAATCCCCCCCCCCCCCCAAAAATTGTTGGTTTCTGACCACTCTAAAAAAAATTTGTCTTGTGATCCCCTTAAAAAAATGTTGAGTTCTGACCTCTCTAAAAAAATGTTGACTTCTAATCCCCCCCCAAAAAATTGTTGGCTTCTGACCACTCCAAAAAAAATTTGTCTTCTGATCCCCTTAAAAAAATGTTGAGTTCTGACCTCTTTAAAAAAATTTTGACTTCTAAGCCCCCCTTAAAAATATGTTGGCTTCTGACCACTCTAAAAAAAATTTGTCTTCTGATCCCCTTAAAAAAAGTTGAGTTCTGACCTCTTAAAAAAATGTTGACTTCTAATCCCCCCTAAAAACCAGTGGCGAAGGGAAACCTCCGTTAGACTTGCCCTCCCAAAAAAAAAAAAAAAAAATCTTCAAAAATACATCAAATTATGTTCTATACAAATTTTTGTCCAAGGCTTGCTTTACTTGTTCCGAATTAATTATCATGACCATGGAAACATTAGGTACATATAAATATGAAAAAATTGAGACTTGGAAAAATTTTAAATAATTTTACAAAAAATTTTCAAAATTTTTCGTTTTATCAAAAAACGTCTCAAATAAAAGTTATTAGTTATTGCATTTATAGTAACTTTTGTTCAATAAATTTTTTCGAAATATATTTCTGTTGCTAAATATTCGCAAAAATCTTAAAATCGACACGAGTAAACTCCCATTTCTATTCAAACGATCTTTATAAAAAACAATAGGGTTCTTCCCATTTAATAGGAGAATTTTTTAGTACCAAAACGAATTCTCTAAGTTGAACCGTTCTTGAGTTATCGTGTATACATACAGACACACACACAGACACACACACATACAGACGGCACTTCGAAAATAGGTTTTTTGGATTCCCTGGACCGTGAAACCTGGTCATCAGTCAAAATTTCGACATCGAAAATTTTCGCGATTACAATACTTGCCCCTTATATATTAAGGTCGGGCAAGTAAAAATGTTGGCTTCTGACCACTCTAAAAAAAAATTGTCTTCTGATCCCCTTAAAAAAATGTTGAGTTCTGACCTCTCTAAAAAAATGTTGACTTCTAATCACCCCTAAAAAAAATGTTGGCTTCTGACCACTCTAAAAAAAATTTGTCTTCTGATCCCCTTAAAAAAATGTTGAGTTCTGACCTCTCTAAAAAAATGTTGACTTCTAATCCCCCCCAAAAAATTATTGGTTTCTGACCACTCTAAAAAAAATTTGTCTTCTGATCCCCTTAAAAAAATGTTGAGTTCTGACCTCTCTAAAAAAATGTTGACTTCTAATCCCCCCTAAAAAAAATGTTGGCTTCTGACCACTCTAAAAAAATTTGTCTTCTGATCCCCTTAAAAAAATGTTGAGTTCTGACCTCTCTAAAAAAATGTTGACTTCTAATCCCCCCGAAAAAAAAATGTTGGCTTCTGACCACTCTAAAAGAAATTTGGCTTCTGATCCCCTTAAAAAAATGTTGACATCTGACCCCCCCTAAAAAAATGTTGACTTGTCACCCCCCTTTAAAAAAAATGTTGGCTTCTGACCACTCTAAAAAAAAATTGTCTTCTGATCCCCTTAAAAAAAATGACTTCTGATCTCCTTAAAAAAATGTTGACATCTGACCCCCCCTAAAAAAATGTTGACTTGTCACCCCCCTTTAAAAAAAATGTTGGCTTCTAACCCCCCTAAAAAAAAGTTGTCTTTTGATCCCCTTCAAAAAATGTTAACTTCTGACCCTCCTAAAAAATGTTGACTTCTGACCCCTCCTAAAAAAATGTTGACTAATAACCCCCCCTAAAAAAAAAATTGGCTTCTGACCACTCTAAAAAAATTGTCTTCTGATCCCCTTAAAAAAATGTTGACTTCTGACCCCTCCTAAAAAAATTTTGACTTCTGACCCTCCTAAAAAATGTTGACTTCTGACCCCTCCTAAAAAAATGTTGACTTATAACCCCCCTAAAAAAAATTTTGGCTTCTGACCACTCTAAAAAAATTGTCTTCCGATCCCCTTAAAAAAATGTTGACTTCTGACACCCCCTAAAAAAATGTTGACTTAAACCCCCTTTAAAAAAAATTTTGGATTCTGACCACTCTAAAAAAAATTGTCTTCTGATCCCTCCTAAAAAAATGTTGACTTATAACCCCCCCTAAAAAAGAATTTTGGCTTCTGACCACTCTAAAAAAATTGTCTTCTGATCCCCTTAAAAAAATTTTGACTTCTGACCCTCCTAAAAAATGTTGACTTCTGACCCCTCCTAAAAAATGTTGACTTCTGACCCTCCTAAAAAATGTTGACTTCTGACCCCTCCTAAAAAAATGTTGACTTATAACCCCCCTAAAAAAAAATTTTGGCTTCTGACCACTCTAAAAAATATGTCTTCCGATCCCCTTAAAAAAATGTTGACTTCTGACACCCCCTAAAAAAATGTTGACTTAAACCACGTTTAAAAAAAATTTTGGATTCTGACCACTCTAAAAAAAATTGTCTTCTGATCCCTTTACAAAAATTTTGACTTCTGACCCCCTAGTAAAATTTTGTCTTCTGATCCCCTTAAAAAAATGTTGGCTTCTAACCACCGTAAAAAAATTTGCTTCTGACCCCCTAAAAAAATGTTGGCCTCTGACCTCCCTATAAAATGTTGACTGCTAACCCCCCTAAAAAAATGTTGACTTATAACCCCCCCTAAAAAAAAATGTTCGCTTCTGACCACTCTAAAAAAAATGTCTTCTGTTCCTCTTAAAAAAATGTTGGCTTCTGACCCCCTCCTCTAAAAAAATGATGACTTCTGACCCCCCCTAAAAAAATGTTGGCTTCTGATTCCCTAAAAAAGTTTGCTTCTGACCCTCCTAAAAAATATAGGCTTCAGGCTCCCCAAGAATATACAGACTATTTTAAACGATTAGGTGGAACTAACCGGAATTTTCATTTTTATAAGTTGTAATTAGTTATTTTTTTATATATTGAAGTTGGATTTTCCTGAACAAAATGATCAAAAGCTTCAATCAATCGGTAAAAGTAAATAGAATTGAAAATCTAGTTCCGTCTAAACCAAAGGAACAGACTCTATTATGTACATTGTTTTGCTAGTCATTCATATGTACAGTGTCCATCATAATACACACTTTTAATTATTTTCAATTTATTGGTGATTTCCATTCAACTGACTCAGAAGTAGCTGTAAGATTTCTTGACGCCGGCTGGCGTAGCGCAGTGGTAACACAGATGCCCTTCGTTGCTAAGGTCTCGGGTTCGAATCCCGTTAAGACATGGATTTTCAATATGCAATAATTAGAATTGTCCTCGCAATTGCCAAAGTAACAAATACAAAAAAAGAAGATTTCTTGACGAGTCGACTTACTGCCATCAGTTGTTTTAACGAAACGAACAAAATCTAGTAACCACAGATTATAAAAATAAAGAAGATAGCGGTCTCTCCCGTTACGGCCACGGTGGTTCGAGTTGATAGGGAAAATTGGAAACACGGACAAGAGAGACAGATATACAAAAAGACAGTCCGTCTCACAAGATAGCCTGCGACGCGCAGTTGTCGTTCATTAGCTCGCCCGATTAAGTTAGGCTGCGGTTACAGTGGAAGCGTGTTCGCGCGAACAATAAGTCGCGCATACTCGCCCGCATTCGCGCGACTGATTCAAGCGTGTAGAAATACACAGGTTTAGTTACTGTAGAAGCTTATCAATCGCGCGAACTACGCTCGTACTCGCCCGCATTCGAGCGACTAATTCAAGCGTGTAGAAGTACACATCTTTATGTTGTAAATCGCCCGAATAGCTGAATTCAAAATTGTTTGTTTTGTTCGCGCGAGTATGTGTTCTACCTACAGTTCTTATCTCCGTACAGTCCACTTGTTTTACTTGCATTGTGGTACAGTCTGTGTACACAAAATGAATATTGAGAAATTAATATTTTTAGTTTAAAAATGTAAAACTTACCATTGATCAATCACGTAAATTATGGGATGAAGTGGCGACTGAATTAAAAGTTAGCGATAAGGAGAAATATTTAATTTTTCCAGGTTCTAAACATAATAAAAAACAAAACAAAATATGAATGATTTACACCAGTGGTTCTCAAAAGGTGGTACGCGTATCACTAGTGGTACCTGAAAGAAGACTTGGTGGTACGTGAATAACAGTGACGTACAGTCTGTTCCAAACGGTTAAGCGGAACTAAATTTTGCAATCTAGTTACTTTCATCGTTTAAATCGTGCTTTTCGACCGTTTTGTTAAAGCTTTGTAAATCATACTTACAATAAACATTTTTTGGTTAAGGTTAATATTATTTTAAAATGTGATTTTCTTTATATTTTGATTTTTTGTGTCATCCCAGCAAACATTTTTATACGGGCCAGTACTGGTAAAGCACATACTCCCCGGCATTGAAAGTAATGGGCCAGTACCCCGGTGTCCCCGTGGCCGTTACTGGCCCATTGATGTATCAGTTGCCGGCCCAGCAACGGTAAAGTGCAAAATAATCGCATTAGTTGCAAGATTTATTTCTGATGGTTTTAAGTAAAAAGTATGAGTGAAGAAGAGTGCTTATAAAATGCTGGTAAAGTACTTCGTATAGGCGGAATGCGAAATACAAATGTGAAGTACATTATTAATACTGGCGTTGCACTTTCTTTTGGTGCCAGTAATTTACTATCATAAAAGCAGTTTGCCAGCATTCGGCCGTTAGTTGAATGTTTGCTGGGATTCTTAATACAAATTTCCCATTTATTTATTTTTTTGTCATTAAAATAAGTAAAAAAAAAAATTTAATTTTGACATATGTCATTCGTTTCCATGGTTTCATTGTTGGAATTTTAAATTTTGACATTCCAACGTGAAAAATGAAATAACCCAAGCAAGGTCCCTTATCTTGACAACCTAAAAGAACGAAATTCCCATTTGGTTCCGCTTAACCGTTTGGAACAGACTGTATTTTTTTAATTAATGTAATGAAGAAAAAAAAATATATATAAAATTAATCAAAGGTGAATTGTGTCAAATTAACCTGCTTTATAATGCAAACATTCTTGATATTTTTTATATTACTAAGAAATTGGAGCATTATAGGCTATTCCAAACGTTTAGGCGGAACTAGATTTTGCAATCTAGTTCCTTTCATCGTTTGAATTGTACTTTTTGGCCGTTTTGTTTAAGGTTTGTAATTCATACTTATCATTTTAAAATGTCAGTTTTTGTGGCATTCTTAATACAAATATCCCATTTATTTATTTTTTTGTCATTAAAATAACTGCTAGAACTAAACACCATCTATCTAGTCGCTCGTATACGCGCGAATATGCCCGTTTACGCGCTAATACGCCCGAACTGTACTTCGGGCGAACACGCTTCCACTGTAACCGTAGCCTTACGCTCTACGACATAGCGCCGTCTCATACTACCTTCTATTGCCAATACATAAGCCAGACAGAGTGAGAAGCGATTTATTTTTATTATAGCTTCGTCAGCTGTTGGTAATAGTTAGTTTTATTTGTTGTGTGGTTTATAACCTAAGTTTTCACATGACGTTTTGTCATAATATCTGTCATTTCGTGGAGTTAGGGGGTTTAAGTTAGCGTGTTAAAGTTCTTTATTTAGTGTGTAATTAATTATTAGGTTTATTTATACAGTCTGTTCCAAACGGTTAAGCGGAACTAAATGGGAATTTAGTTCTTTTAGGTTGTCACGAGAAGGGACCTAGCTTGGGTTATTTAATTTTTTACGTTGGGATGTCAGAATTTAAAATTCCAACAATGAAACCATGGAAACGAATGACATATGTCAAAATTAAATATTTTTTTTAGATATTTTAATGACAAAAAAATAAATAGAAAGTAATTTAACGTCCAAATTTTGAATATAGGTAGAAGTGGAAAATAATTTCACTCAGCTTTTTGGACAAGAAGCGTTTATTTTAACAAAACACAACGTTTCGCCAACAACATTGTTGGCTTCTTCAGGTGCTATAACAATAACATCATGATAGAAAACAATATTGTGCAATTAATAACAAAATTTACCTATGTTAGTTAAACGTAGTCATAACAGACTGTACATCAATCATCTCCAAGGATGGTGAAATTGCAGAATACATAGATATTATGTGTACTTGAAGGTAACAAAACATAGGAAAAACCAGGAGTAAAATTTAAATTAAATTTAGAAATATAGTGATCCAAAAATTAGAAACTATTGTTTGAATTTAACAGTGCAACTGAGACAAATAAACCATATAATTGTCCAACATTAACTTATATAATAATATAATGAAAACAAGTTTTATCGCTGCATCAATATGACAGGCTGCGACACTACCCCCCCTAACTACTTGGTACGCACAAATCGACAGAGTTGACAGTGTCCCACCCTGTACAACATAACGCAACGATAACCCCCGCAATCATGAAATTTTCACTACTATCAACTAAGTTGAAAGAACCAGAATGATTAATTGAGATCTGGAGCAATCATACAATTCGACGTACCAATCTCTCAAAACAGTGGTACGTACAAAGTAATGAGATAAAGGTACCTCAAACGGTATATCAAGTCCAAACCCCAAAAAAAACACTTAAGGATCCTTACATCCAATATTTAAGTACAATATGAAATTGCAAAAATAATAAATTTTAAACCGGTACAAACACCGGGAAGCCCTAACAGTAACAGTTGGAAACCCAGGAAGATATAGAGTATTGGATCTTAATACATTCCGACGTACTCAATCCCCAAAATCGATGGTACGCACAAGGATCTTGTGGAGAGAGTACCCCAAACTGTATATTGGACCCAAGCGCTCTACTTATCCGGAGAATCCAGACCGAACTGCCTGTTGTCTGGCAGTTCGGTTCTTTCAACTTAGTTGATAGTAGTGAAAATTTCATGACAGGGTGGGACACTGTCAACTCTGTCGATTTGTGCGTACCAAGTAGTTAGGGGGGGTAGTGTCGCAGCCTGTCATATTGATGCAGCGATAAAACTTGTTTTCATTATATTATTATATAAGTTAATGTTGGACAATTATATGGTTTATTTGTCTCAGTTGCACTGTTAAATTCAAACAATAGTTTCTAATTTTTGGATCACTATATTTCTAAATTTAATTTAAATTTTACTCCTGGTTTTTCCTATGTTTTGTTACCTTCAAGTACACATAATATCTATGTATTCTGCAATTTCACCATCCTTGGAGATGATTGATGTACAGTCTGTTATAACTACGTTTAACTAACATAGGTAAATTTTGTTATTAATTGCACAATATTGTTTTCTATCATGATGTTATTGTTATAGCAGCTGAAGAAGCCAACAATGTTGTTGGCGAAACGTTGTGTTTTGTTAAAATAAACGCTTCTTGTCCAAAAAGCTGAGTAAAATTATTTTCCACTTCTACCTATAAAAAAATAAATGGGAAATTTGTATTAAGAATGACACAAAAAATCAAAATATAAAGAAAATTACATTTTAAAATGATATTAACCTTAATCAAAAAATGTTTATTGTAAGTATGATTTACAAAGCTTAAACAAAACGGCCGAAAGGCACGATTTAAACGATGAAAGTAACTAGATTGCAAAATCTAGTTCCGCTTAACCGTTTGGAACAGACTGTATGTTATCATATTTCAGACTGAAATTATAAAAATTATATTTATTCTCAAATAAATATATTTTCCAACTGTCAACTGTCAAATATTATAAAAGGTGCCACTTCAGAATTACCGCCTTAAGATGACATTATAAATATGCAACACAAAAAAATAAGTTTGAATATATAATAATATAATCTGTCTCAATTTGTAATACGAAACTAGATCTGGTTACTTTAGTGACTGTTGTGGTGTAAACAGACTTTGGCGTATCCGTGTGAACCAATACTATGATAATATTATAAATGTATTGTCCATGTACAACATAAACACGTGGCGAAGGGAGACCTCAGCTATACTTGCCCTCCCATAAAAAAAAAATAATAAAAAAAATACATAATTTGTTTTTTTTTTTTAATTTAAAAAAGTATTTATATATATACAATTTTTTGTCCAAGGCTTGGTTTACTAGTTACGAATTTTTTTAAATTTTAAAGTTTAATAACTTCCGTTTTCGGTTTCGGATTTTAATAAAAAACAATAGGGTTCTTCCCAATTATTAGGAGAATTTTCTAGTACCAGAACGAACTTTTTAAGTTAAACCGTTTTTCAGTTATCGTGTATACACACACACACACACACACACACACACACACGCACGCACGCACGCACGCACGCACGCACGCACGCACGCACGCACGCACGCACGCACACACACACACACACACACACACACAGACACACAGACACACAGACACACAGACACACAGACACAGACACAGACACAGACACAGACACAGACACAGACACAGACACAGACACAGACACATACGGACGGCACTTCGAAAATAGGTTTTTTGGATTCCCTGGACCATGAAACGTGGTCATCCGTCAAAATCTCGACATCGAAAATTTTCGCGATTACAATACTTGCCCCTTATATATTAAGGTCGGGCAAGTAAAAATGAACTTTTCCTGTTAGTTCCGTATTACAAAATGAGACAGATAATAATACATTATAATTTTGTTAAAAAACAGGAAGAAAAATAAATACATTTTAATTTATCAAGAACATTACCAAGCAAAATGTCCATAGATTATCCATAATTCGGTAGATGAAATGTTATAATAATCTGTCTGACAACATGTCGCACCGACCCATTGATCCACTATATTTTTAAGACACAAGACTTAAGTAGCATGTTATTAATGTTGCTGAAAAGCATGAATCGCCAGTCGTTGAATTACATTCCACATTATGGGTTTTGCTATTAGCGCAGTCTCTGCATTGGTAACAACGAATCGAAAATGTTTATTTCGTTGGTAAAGGCGCCTATAGATGGTATGCCAGTGTTCGCCAACGCTAGTTCTGACGCTGGCCGTAACATGTAGCACTGGCGGACCCTTGTACATGCGTACCATATGGCGCATCTACATTGAGGCAACCTGGTAGCAAACGACAAGTCTGCCGAGACCGTCAGACCATGTCGCATTGACAAGCTAGTGTCTACACCAACACTGGGATAGTGCTGCTGTTTATTGTTGCGAGATGTCAGTTTACTGAATAACTATATTATAATATACTATTTTATAACAAATTTTAATTCCATAACAAAAACATAACCTTACTTAATTATGTTTATCATTATTTCTCATACTCTATTTTATCAAAACTTACATTTACTCACTTACCTTAAATAAATTTAAGTTTAATAATTTTAGTTGATACAGCAACGCTTACAACACTAGTTAATTTAAAAAACAAATACTTCTATAATAACAACTATCAAATATCAAAATGGCGAACATGTAGCTTTCCGAAGTGGTAGCGTGTCGCACGAAAACTCTTTGATGTTTACCGCCAAGTAACGGGAATGAGCAACATTGGTAGCGTGCGACATGTCGAACGGTCGCACGCCACCATGTTGCCTCGATGTAGACACGCCTATACAGACGATGTGTCGATGAAGCGCCAGTGCTGGCCAAGTACAAAAATAGCGAACATGGGCCAACGTTTATAAAATGGCATCTGACCTGAATGATTATAACCTTCCTTTTTAGCACAACACTCTCGACTGATGTGATGACAAGTGTGTGCGCGTCGTGTTTACGGTGCTAACATACATATACAAGTCTGCACCGATGTTGGTCAAATTTCTTTGACTTGTGATAAGAATACCGCCTCGGAAGCGAACGTCGGCCAGCGCCAGGCCCAGCTTACGTTGGCTGTGACATACACACGATCCGCGGAGCTAGACAAGTATAAATATTGGCCGTGACTTGCCACGCCATCTGTAGGCGCCTTAAGACGAATATAAATATAATCTTCAAGTATACTTTCATTATTAATGCAACAATTAGAAATATTCAGAACTTTTCGGTTTTTCACCAGATTTTTAATACTTTAAACAAACAATAATTTCCTTGCAGTTTTTATAATTTATATAACTTTTTATAATCTGTCTCAATTTGTAATACGAAACTAGATCTGGTTACTTTAGTGACTGTTGTGGTGTAAATAGACTTTTGTAGAATCATGTGAACTTGTAAATCTGGCTTTTAAAAGTATGGTTAAGATTCATCATATTGAGGTTATTACTAAATTGACATGTCAAAATTGTGATTGACATGTCAAATATTTTGAATGTATATATTAATATTTATTTCATCAAACTTTCAATTATTACTCGTATAATACACTCTGTTCCAAACGGTTAAGCGGAATTAAATGGGAATTTAGTTCTTTTAGGTTGTCCCGAGAAGGGACCTTACTTGGGTTATTTCATTTTTCACGTTGGGATGTCAAAATTGAAAATTCCAACAATGAAAAATTATGTCAAAATTAAATATATTTTTTTAATATTTTAATGACAAAAAAATAAATAAATGAGAAATTTGTATTAAGAATGACACAAAAAATCAAAATATAAAGAAAATGATGTTAACCTTAACCAAAAAATGTTTATTGTAAGTATGATTTACAAAGCTTAAACAAAACGGCCGAAAGGCACGATTTAAACGATGAAAGTAACCAGATTGCAAAATCTAGTTCCGCTTAACCGTTTGGAACAAACTGTAGTAAAAAAATATTACGATTATCAATGAAATATCGTGATAAAATATAAAAAACAAAAATACGTATTATATAATAATAATTTATTATTTTATTGTGCTGTCCTTAAAATCTCATTCTTGTTTTGCAAAATTTAATAACATATTTAAACAATATTCATTTTTTGAATATAAATCCCAAATTTTTCTCTGCAAATCTTTCCGAAACATGTATTCTGTGGTTCTATCTGTTTTCTTATTATTACCTCTTCCCATGTTCGTCGGTCTTAAATTTTCTGCACCTCCATTTAAAATTTTGGTATAACCAGGGAATAGTTGCTACACAACTGCGCATGCGTCACACCACGTTACATCGCACATGTTTTGTTTTACATACGATGGTTCTAAACAGGTGGCATTATTATGTTAGCGCGAGTTTCTTGAAACATATAGTGTTTTGTCATTAAACTAGAAGATGGGTAGGTCGCTTCGCTCGGCTTTTTCTAACCAAACACTTACTAACCTAACCTAACCTAACCTAAGATAGTGTTTTGTCATTAAACTAGAAGATGGATAGCTCGCACCATTGTTTTACAGTCACTGATAATCCTTGAATTATTTAGTAATGTGCTGCCATCTACAAAGAAATTTTGTAACGTTGTAGAAGTCTAATCCCTGGTTTAGCCAAAATTTTTCTTACTTCTCCTTCAGAAATCTAAAGAAATTGAAATGGGTAAATTATTTTATATTTCACAATAAAAAGGACACCAAGATTTACTGAAAAAATATCTGCCACAAGGTCTATAATTTCGCTTCTTTTTAATTTTGTTTCATTTTTTTCTAAAAGTTTTCCATAAGCGTTATATATGTGTTCTTTGTACATTTATCTAATTGTTGTGTCTTATGCATATTTTCTGATGTTATGTTCTTATTTTGGTTGTATAAAAATACTTTTCAATTAAAAAAATAAATTGACATAATGTATTGTCAAATATGAATTTTCAAATGTTTTGAAAGGTGCCATTTCAGCAGTACCACCTTAAGATGATATTTTAAATAGACAACATAAAAAATGAAATTTTCCTCTTAGTTTCGTATTACAAATTGAGACAGATACAGTCTGTTCCAAACGGTTAAGCGGAACTAGATTTTGCAATCTAGTTACCTTCATCGTTTAAATCGTGCCTTTCGGCCGTTTTGTTTAAGCTTTGTAAATCATACTTACAATAAACAATTTTTGGTTAAGGTTAATATCATTTTAAAATGTAATTTTCTTTATATTTTGATTTTTTTGTGTCATTCTTAATACAAATTTCCCATTTATTTATTTTTTTGTCATTAAAATATCTAAAAAAAGTATTTAATTTTGACATAAGTCATTCGTTTCCATGGTTTCATTGTTGGAATTTTAAATTTTGACATCCCAACATGAAAAATGAAATAACCCAAGCAAGGTCCCTTCTCGTGACAACCTAAAAGAACTAAATTCCCATTTAGTTCCGCTTAACCGTTTGGAACAGACTGTATAAGCTGTTCACTTTTGTAAGAACACACTAGATCTGGGTATTTTGGTTACTTTTATGGTGTGTTACTGACTTTAAATGTCGATTAAAAATATTCCTTACGCTGTAAAACCGACTTTAGGTTCATAAGGTTATGATCATTATAATTAAGATATCATTTTTCAATAAGACATATGTCAAATGGATCAACATTTTAATAAAGTGACATTTTTTAATACCAACTTGACATACAGCTTCAAAGGTGCAAACTATTGAAAACAAAATTCCTTCTTAGTTTGTTCTTATAAAAGTGAACCGGCTTACAATACTTCGACATATTATGTCAAAATGTTTGTGGGTAATATCTAAAATTATGATTTGTCTTCTAGATTAAATTCTGTCTAAAATACCATATTTTAAATAATTTAAACGAATCGTTATCACTTCAATTATACCGAATCAAATAACTGGAAAATGTACGATTTAATTTTTATAATAATTTTTGTTTATTTCATGTTACTTACTTTCTTTGCAGGTATATATCAAATAACAGCATATAATTTTCTTAAGTTGCCACGAGCTCTAATTTTTTAATGTTTGAAGTTGACTTGCGAAACAAAATGATCGAGAGCTTGAATCAGACGTTAACAGTTACTAGAATTCAAAATCTAGTTCCGCTTTAACCAAAGAAACAGGCTATACGTTAGTAGATCTGAGAACTTTGGTGACTGTGGAATTGTAAATGAACTTTTGTGGAACCATGTTCACTTGTAAATCTGACTTTTCATTTTTTTTTTATAGTTTTCATAATATTGAGGCACATAATCATTCAAAAAATACAAAAGTCAGATTGTCATTAATGTCAATTAACTGTTAAATATTTTAAAAGGTGCCATTACAGAATTACTACCCTAAGGATGATATAAATACACAACATGACAAATTAAGTTTGAATACATTATAATTTTGATAAAAAACAGGAAGAAAAATCAATACATGTTAATTTACAAGTACCAAGAACATTACCAAGCAAAATTTCAATAGATTATCCACAATTTTTGTAGATGAAATGTTACAATAGTTTGACTGACAACATTTCATATTCTTCATTATATCACACAGTGCTTTTGCGGCACACCCCTTTCTTATTGAACCATCTGCTTCTGTCACTGTTACGCATAAATCGGAACTGTCCGGACAATACCCAGGTTTGGGTTTGTTTTTAGCGCAGTCTACACATGAATAACAATTCATCGAAAATGTTTCCTTCGCTAGTAACACGAACATAAATATTATCTTCAAGTAAACTTTCATTATTATTATCCACAATTATAAGTATTCAGAAGCACTCTGTATTTCACTAGATTTTTAATATTTCAACAAACAATAATTTCCTTGCAGATTTTATAAATTATATAAATTTTTTACTTTCACATATTATGTCAAAATGTTTGTGAATAATTTCTAAAATTTTTCTTCTAGATTAATTTCTGTCTAAAATACCATATTTTAATTTATTGAACCGAATCGATATCACTTCAATTACACCGAATCAAATAACACTACATATATCTTGAATGTGTACGATTTAACAAAAATAAATGTTTGTTTATTCCAAATGTTACTAATTTTTGTTTATTCCATATGTTACTACCTTTTTTTGTAGGTATGTATCAAATAACAGCATATATACAATCTGTTCCAGACGGTTAAGCGGAACTAGATTTTGCAATCTAGTTACTTTCATCGTTTAAATCGTGCCTTTCGGCCGTTTTGTTTAAGCTTTGTAAATCATACTTACAATAAACATTTTTTGGTTAAGGTTAATATAATTTTTAAATGTCATTTTCTTTATCTTTTGATTTTTTGTGTCATTCTTAATACAAATTTCCCATTTATTTATTTTTTTGTCATTAAAATATCTAAAAAAAAATATTTAATTTTGACATATGTCATTCGTTTCCCTGGTTTCATTGTTGGAATTTTAAATTTTGACATACCAACATGAAAAATGAAATAACCCAAGCAAGGTCCCTTCTCGTGACAACCCAAAAGAACTAAATTCCCATTTAGTTCCGCTTAACCGTTTGAAACAGACTGTAGACTATTATATTCCAAAAGTTTAAGCGGAACCAAATGGAACTTTAGTTTTTTTTAGTTGTCACGAGCTATTTTCTTAATGTTTGAAGTTGGTTTTTGTTAAACAAAATAATGAAAAGCTTCAATCAAACGTTAACAGTTACTAGATTTTGAATTCTAGTAACTTTCATGGAATAAGCCACTGGAAGGATAATACATACTTTTACGAAGCATTATTTTAACAATTCTTTTCTGCAGTGTAATGACTTTGCTTATGTATATCTTAGCAGCTACTCCCCATCCAATTAAGCCTTAAGGCTGCGCACAACCCTATAGTTATCAATAGTTTCTTATACAAAACTTATAATGGGAAATAAAATTAATAACAATCTATATATCAAAGTTTGCAGCGAATTTTTATCCATCTAATAGGATATTTTAAATTGTAGAAAAAACTGTTATGTAATTGTAAACAAGCAAATTGCATTATAGACGCCATCTTGAAAACCAATTGACGCATATTTGCGTACTGTGCGGCAAATTGTAGGTAAAGCTTCATTCTACAAATATGTTACTAGCTATTTTGCTCTATTGTGAAAACTACTTATAGTTATTTTACTTGGTAATCTATTTTTGCCGCCATCTTGAATCTGCCGCGGTTTTGAAAATAAATGTTACGGGTAAAAATGATTCAATATTCGTGAAGAATACGTGTACCAAGTGGCATTCTATTATCATCAAGTATAATATTTTTCGACGTAGGCACCAAACTACAAGTAATCAAGTCGAAAAAAATGTTGACGTATTATTTGAACATTTCTACACAAAACTATATAAATATAAAAGTTGTTCGAAACCCACAATAAGATTTAAAAAATTACAGAACATTAGCTCTGATTTCTATTTTTAAGTTATTGAGCGATAATATTTTTACAATAAATGTTTCTACAATTAAAAATATCCTATTAGATAGATAAATATTCGGTGCAAAATTTGATGTATAGATTGATACTAATTTGATTTTAGATTGTTAGTTTTGTATAAGAAACTAGTAACCTCTGGGGGTTAGACGCAGCCTTAAGCAATTGAAGATTGTACAAGTCCAAGACAAAACAATTTTAATTTGTCGTATGGGATAATGTTGTTTAGCTTTTTAATAAAATAAATAAACTGTTTTAGTTTAGAACACAAATTTTTAATATGAATCAGGTGCTGATCTATTGTTATTCCTAGATATTTAATAGAATTTACTTTTATAATCCGATCATTGCAATCACAATTCATTCTGCAACATTTACTTTTATGAACTGTAAATTCATTAAATGTATCCTTAATGTTTGAAGAAAAGTGAATAAATTTCGTTTTATTAATATTTACTGAAAATAAATTATTATCAAGCCAACACTTGATTATCTGCATATCTTCTTCAACTAACTTTTTTAAATGGGTCCAAGACTTAGCTTTAAGGAACAAAACCGTATCGTCTGCAAATGACATAGATGTCCGTGCAAGTTTTTTACAGTAAGAAAATCGTTTAAATACAGAATGAATAAAATAGGTCCCAAGGAAGTTCCTTAACCACAATTTACGACTTGAGGTGTGCTTACTTGATTACCATGCAGTACTGCTTGCGTACGATCGTTCAAATACGTTCTAAAAAGGTTAAGGGCAATACCTCTAATTCCCAATCTTTCGAGTTTACTCAATAATATAGCATGATTAACCGAGTCAAAAGCTTTTTTTCAAATCAAGGAAAACAGCTATTAGCCGCAGAGTCGTCGACTGCAGAATAAGCTTTTTTGTAATTTGAGCTATTGCATCTTCCGTACTACGTCCTTCGATAAAACCATATTGAGAAGAAGACAACAATTTATTCTTAATCACGAAACGCATAAGTCGCTGTTGTATTAATTTCTCTAATAATTTCACAGTTTTAGATGTTAGCGATATTGGCCTGAAATTATTGACATCATTAGTACTGTCAGATTTGAACAAAGGCAAAATAATTACTTTTTTTTTTAGTTCGGGTAGAAAGATTCCCTGTTAAAAAATATTATTTATTTATTTATTTATTTATTTATTTATTTATTTATTTATTTATTCTGATGAGTTGAAAACGGGACATACCCAACACAACAACTACATTAAAATACAATATACAAAATTTAAACAAATGTTAAACAAAGTATAAGTAAAACAAGAAAAGAAAATTGATTGACTAACAATTAATAAAATGAAAAATTACACAAAAAAGAGAAAATAAATAAAAAATAATTAAAAAATGTTTTACAATGTGACAAATTAAGATTAAAATTAAATGCTTTAAATGTAAAATTAAGATAAACTAGGTATACAATTATGTAGGTCAGGGGTCGGCAAGCTTTTTGTCAATAAGGGCGCAATATAAATTCAAATGTTATTGAGGGCGCATAAAAACGTAAAATATATAAACATTCGTGGTTCGCAAGGTCGTCTAATCTAGCGCTGATCGCTCAAGTCGAATCACCAATAGATGCGATGTGGATATTGGGCTCAGTATGTGTGTGTCTCGATAGCGAGGCCGCATAAAAATCTCACCGAGGGCGCCACGGTTGCCACGTGTTGCCGACCCCTGATGTTGGTAGTAGTAGACTATAAATATCTGTTTATATAAATCACGAAGGCGACGTTTCAATGTTTTTAAATTTGGTGAAAAAGGGTCTATTATCATCGGTGCATTATTTAAAGAGCTAGCAAGACGAAAGAGTAGTGAGTTTTGACCAAGGTTACTCCGAGCAAATGGCTGGTGAATTAAAAATTTAACTCGCAGGGTACGAATGGGCGCGTTTAGACTAATATTAGACAACAGCTCCATACAGTCAATTTTATTGACTAGTATTTTAAAAATTGGGAGATATCAGTGCTTATTCGTCTGTCATAGAGACTCATCATGTTGAAATAGGCGCCTTGCGTTAGATACAATGTGCTGCAAATTGGATGACTTCTTACTAAATTCGAAATGAATTTCTTTTGTAATGATTCAAGCCTGTTAATGAATATGTGATATTGAGGATTCCATATCACGCTACAATAACTTAGGTGACTAAGCACAAAGGCATTATATAATTTAATAGAAGTTAAAGAGTCTTTGAATTTACTGCAAGTTCTGAATACAAAGCCTAAATTTTAATATGATTTTTTGATTATATAATTTGTATTAAAAATTAACTTTTTGTCAAAATATACTCCCAGATCTTTAATAGTTGTTACAATTGGGACTGGGTTAGCATAGTTATATTTAAATATAACTATGGATAGGCCAGGGCATAGATATTTGTATTTGTTCTTTTTTACCTCATCCTCATTTAAAATAATAAACCAGTGGTGAAGTGAGACCTCCGCTAGACTTGCCCTCCCATAAAAAAATAATAATAAAAAAATAATAATAAAAAAATAAAAAAAGTTTTAGGTAAATCTTCAAAAATATATCAAATTATGTTCTCTACAAAATTTTGTCCAAAGTTTGGTTTACTAGTTACGAATTTTTTAAAATTTTAAAGTTTAATAACTTCCGGTTTCGGATTTTTATAAAAAACAATATAGACCGGGAGCTCATGACAGTTTTTGGTCTCCGATTTCATGCAGCATGCCTTTTGGAAGAGAGAATATTTACCCTGTGACAACAAAAAAGGGATGGTACTAAACCCCTGCACGCTTTCCGGTCATAGGGAAAATTGCATTTCCACTTAAACACAAAATTTTTGTGCGTTTCTCTAATTTAATATTGCTTGCCCTTTTGTCAAAAGAAAGTTACAACAAATTTAAGGTCTTTTAAATATATGCATGCGATTCGGAGGGTCCCAAAGGGCTCAAACGGTCATGTGATCTTGTAATAAAAAAATATGATTTTCCGCGTTTTCATACAGCATGCCTATAATTAAAAGACTTTAAATTTGTTATAACTTTCTTTTGACAAAAGGGCAAGCAATATTAAATCAGAGAAAAACACAAAAATTTTGTGCAAGTGGAAATGCAATTTTCCCTATGACCGAAAAGCGTGCAGGGGTTTAGTACCATCCCTTTTTTGTTGTCACAGGGTAAATATTTTCTCCTCCAAAAGGCATGCTGAATGAAATCGGAGACCAAAAAAGTCATGAGCTCCCTGTCTAATAGGGTTTTTCCCAATTAATATGAGAATTTTTTAGTACCAGAATGAACTCTCTAAGTTAAACCGTTCTTGAGTTATCGTGTATACACACACGCACGCACGCACGCACGCACGCACACACACACACACACACACACACACACACACACACACACACACACACACACTCACACTTGTGTCTTCTGATCCCCTTAAAAAAATGTTGGCTTCTAACCCCCTTAAAAAAATTTGCTTCTGACCCCCTAAAAAAATGTTGGCCTCTGACCCCCCTAAAAAATATAGACTGCTAACCCCCCTAAAAAAATGTTGACTTCTGACCCCCCTAATAAAATTTTATCTTCTGATCCCCTTAAAAAATGTTGGCCTCTGACCCCCCCTAAAAAAATGTTGACTTCTGACCCCCCTAATAAAATTTTGTCTTCTGATCCCCTTAAAAAAATGTTGGCCTCTGACCCCCCCCCCTAAAAAAATGTTGACTTCTGACCCCCCTAATAAAATTTTGTCTTCTGATCCCCTTAAAAAATTGTTGGCCCCTGACCTCCCTAATAAAATGTTGACTTCTGACCCCCCCTAATAAAATTTTGTCTTCTTATCCCCTTAAAAAAATGTTGGCCTCTGACCCCCCTAAAAAAATGTTGACTTCTGACCCCCCCTAAAAAAAATGTTGACTTCTAACCCCCGCTAAAAATATGTTCGCTTCTGACCACTCTAAAAAAAATTTGTCTTCTGATCCCCTTAAAAAAATGTTGAGTTCTGACCTCTCTAAAAAAATGTTGGCTCCTAACCCCCCCTAAAAGAAAGGTTCGCTTCTGACCACTCTAAAAAAAATTTGTCTTCTGATCCCCTTAAAAAAATGTTGAGTTCTGACCTCTCTAAAAAAATGTTGACTTCTAATCCCCCCTAAAAAAATTGTTGGTTTCTGACCACTCTAAAAAAAATTTGTATTCTGATCCCCTTAAAAAAATGTTGAGTTCTGACCTCTCTAAAAAAATGTTGACTTCTAATCCCCCCCCCCAAATTTATGGTTTCTGACCACTCTAAAAAAAATTTGTCTTCTGATCCCCTTAAAAAAATGTTGAGTTCTGACCTCTCTAAAAAATGTTGACTTCTAATCCCCCCTAAAAAAAATGTTGGCTTCTGACCACTCTAAAAAAAATTTGTCTTCTGATCCCCTTAAAAAAATGTTGAGTTCTGACCTCTCTAAAAAAATGTTGACTTCTAATCCCCCCCAAAAAATTGTTGGTTTCTGACCACTCTAAAAAAAATTTGTCTTCTGATCCCCTTAAAAAAATGTTGAGTTCTGACCTCTCTAAAAAAATGTTGACTTCTAATCCCCCCCAAAAAATTGTTGGTTTCTGACCACTCTAAAAAAAATTTGTCTTCTGATCCCCTTAAAAAAATGTTGAGTTCTGACCTCTCTAAAAAAATGTTGGCTCCTAACCCCCCCTAAAAGAAAGGTTCGCTTCTGACCACTCTAAAAAAAATTTGTCTTCTGATCCCCTTAAAAAAATGTTGAGTTCTGACCTCTCTAAAAAAATGTTGACTTCTAATCCCCCCCCCCCAAAAATTGTTGGTTTCTGACCACTCTAAAAAAAAATTGTCTTCTGATCCCCTTAAAAAAATGTTGAGTTCTGACCTCTCTAAAAAAATGTTGACTTCTAATCCCCCCTAAAAAAAATGTTGGCTTCTGACCACTCTAAAAAAAATTTGTCTTCTGATCCCCTTAAAAAAATGTTGAGTTCTGACCTCTCTAAAAAAATGTTGACTTCTAATCCCCCCCAAAAAATTGTTGGTTTCTGACCACTCTAAAAAAAATTTGTCTTCTGATCCCCTTAAAAAAATGTTGAGTTCTGACCTCTCTAAAAAAATGTTGACTTCTAATCCCCCCTAAAAAAAATGTTGGCTTCTGACCACTCTAAAAAAAATTTGGCTTCTGATCCCCTTAAAAAAATGTTGAGTTCTGACCTCTCTAAAAAAATGTTGACTTCTAATCCCCCCCAAAAAATTGTTGGTTTCTGACCACTCTAAAAAAAAATTGTCTTCTGATCCCCTTAAAAAAATGTTGAGTTCTGACCTCTCTAAAAAAATGTTGACTTCTAATCCCCCCTAAAAAAAATGTTGGCTTCTGACCACTCTAAAAAAAATTTGTCTTCTGATCCCCTTAAAAAAATGTTGAGTTCTGACCTCTCTAAAAAAATGTTGACTTCTAATCCCCCCCAAAAAATTGTTGGTTTCTGACCACTCTAAAAAAAATTGTCTTCTGATCCCCTTAAAAAAATGTTGAGTTCTGACCTCTCTAAAAAAATGTTGACTTCTAATCCCCCCTAAAAAAAATGTTGGCTTCTGACCACTCTAAAAAAATTTGTCTTCTGATCCCCTTAAAAAAATGTTGAGTTCTGACCTCTCTAAAAAAATGTTGACTTCTAATCCCCCCTAAAAAAAATGTTGGCTTCTGACCACTCTAAAAAAATTTGTCTTCTGATCCCCTTAAAAAAATGTTGAGTTCTGACCTCTCTAAAAAAATGTTGACTTCTAATCCCCCCTAAAAAAAATGTTGGCTTCTGACCACTCTAAAAAAATTTGTCTTCTGATCGCCTTAAAAAAATGTTGAGTTCTGACCTCTCTAAAAAAATGTTGACTTCTAATCCCCCCTAAAAAAAATGTTGGCTTCTAACCACTCTAAAAAAAATTTGGCTTCTGATCCCCTTAAAAAAATGTTGAGTTCTGACCTCTCTAAAAAAATGTTGACTTCTAATCCCCCCTAAAAAAAATGTTGGCTTCTGACTACTCTAAAAAAAAATTGTCTTCTGATCCCCTTAAAAAAATGTTGAGTTCTGACCTCTCTAAAAAAATGTTGACTTCTAATCCCCCACCAAAAAATTGTTGGTTTCTGACAACTCTAAAACAAATTGTCTTCTGATCCCCTTAAAAAAAATGACTTCTGATCTCCTTAAAAAAATGTTGACATCTGACCCCCCCTAAAAAAATGTTGACTTGTCACCCCCCTTTAAAAAAAATGTTGGCTTCTGACCACTCTAAAAAAAAATTGTCTTCTGATCCCCTTAAAAAAAAATTTGACTTCTGACCCTCCCTAAAAAAAATGTTGACTTCTGACCTCCCTAAAAAAATGTTGACTTCTAGCCCCCCCTAAAAAAAAATGTTGACTTCTAACCCCCTAAAAAAAATTGTCTTCTGATCCCCTTCAAAAAATGTTAACTTCTGACCCTCCTAAAAAATGTTGACTTCTGACCCCTCCTAAAAAAATGTTGACTTATAACCCCCCCTAAAAAAGAATTTTGGCTTCTGACCACTCTAAAAAAATTGTCTTCTGATCCCCTTAAAAAAATGTTGACTTCTGACCCCTCCTAAAAAAATGTTGACTTATAACCCCCCCTAAAAAAAATTTTGGCTTCTGACCACTCTAAAAAATTGTCTTCCGATCCCCTTAAAAAAATGTTGACTTCTGACACCCCCTAAAAAAATGTTGACTTATAACCCCCCCTAAAAAAGAATTTTGGCTTCTGACCACTCTAAAAAAATTGTCTTCTGATCCCCTTAAAAAAATTTTGACTTCTGACCCTCCTAAAAATGTTGACTTCTGACCCCTCCTAAAAAATGTTGACTTCTGACCCCTCCTAAAAAAATTTTGACTTATAACCCCCCCTAAAAAAAAATTTTGGCTTCTGACCACTCTAAAAAAATTGTCTTCCGATCCCCTTAAAAAAATGTTGACTTCTGATCCCTCCTAAAAAAATGTTGACTTATAACCCCCCCTAAAAAAGAATTTTGGCTTCTGACCACTCTAAAAAAATTGTCTTCTGATCCCCTTAAAAAAATTTTGACTTCTGACCCTCCTAAAAAATGTTGACTTCTGACCCCTCCTAAAAAATGTTGACTTCTGACCCTCCTAAAAAATGTTGACTTCTGACCCCTCCTAAAAAAATGTTGACTTATAACCCCCCTAAAAAAAAATTTTGGCTTCTGACCACTCTAAAAAAATTGTCTTCCGATCCCCTTAAAAAATGTTGACTTCTGACCCCCCCTAAAAAAATGTTGACTTAAACCCCCTTTAAAAAAAATTTTAGATTCTGACCACTCTAAAAAAAATTGTCTTCTGATCCCTTTACAAAAATTTTGACTTCTGACCCCCTAGTAAAATTTTGTCTTCTGATCCCCTTAAAAAAATGTTGGCTTCTAACCACCGTAAAAAAATTTGCTTCTGACCCCCTAAAAAAATGTTGGCCTCTGACCTCCCTATAAAATGTTGACTGCTAACCCCCCTAAAAAAATGTTGACTTCTGACCCCCTTAATAAAATTTTGTCTTCTGATCCCCTTAAAAAAATGTTGCCCTCTGACCCCCCTAAAAAAATGTTGACTTCTGACCACCCCTAAAAAAATGTTGACTTCTAACCCCCGCTAAAAAAATGTTGACTTCTGACCCCCTTAATAAAATTTTGTCTTCTGATCCCCTTAAAAAAATTTTGGCCTCTGACCCCTCTAAAAAAATGTTGACTTCTGACCACCCCTAAAAAAATGTTGACTTCTAACCCCCGCTAAAAAAATGTTGACTTCTGACCCCCTTAATAAAATTTTGTCTTCTGATCCCCTTAAAAAAATTTTGGCCTCTGACCCCTCTAAAAAAATGTTGACTTCTGACCACCCCTAAAAAAATGTTGGCCTCTGACCCCCCTAAAAAAATGTTGACTACTAACCCCCGCTAAAAAAATGTTCGCTTCTGACCACTCTAAAAAAAATGTCTTCTGTTCCTCTTAAAAAAATGTTGGATTCTGACCCCCTCCTCTAAAAAAATGATGACTTCTGACCCCCCCTAAAAAAATGTTGGCTTCTGATTCCCTAAAAAAGTTTGCTTCTGACCCTCCTAAAAAATATAGGCTTCAGGCTCCCCAAGAATATACAGACTATTTTAAACGATTAGGTGGAACTAACCGGAATTTTCATTTTTATAAGTTGTAATTAGTTATTTTTTTATATATTGAAGTTGGCTTTTCCTGAACAAAATGATCAAAAGCTTCAATCAATCGGTAAAAGTAAATAGAATTGAAAATCTAGTTCCGTCTAAACCAAAGGAACAGACTCTATTATGTACATTGTTTTGCTAGTCATTCATATGTACAGTGTCCATCATAATACACACGTTTAATTATTTTCAATTTATTGGTGATTTCCATTCAACTGACTCAGAAGTAGCTGTAAGATTTCTTGACGCCTGCTGGCGTAGCGCAGTGGTAATACAGATGCCCTTCGTTGCTAAGGTCTCGGGTTCGAATCCCGTTAAGACATGGATTTTCAATATGCAATAATTAGAATTATCCTGGCAATTGCCAAAGTAACAAATACAAAAAAAGAAGATTTCTTGACGAGGCGACTTACTGCCATCAGTTGTTTTAACGAAACGAACAAAATCTAGTAACCACAGATTATAAAAATAAAGAAGATAGCGGTCTCTCCCGTTACGGCCACGGTGGTTCGAGTAGATAGGGAAAATTGGAAACACGGACAAGAGAGACAGATATACAAAAAGACAGTCTGTCTCACAAGATACCCTGCGATGCGCAGTTGTCGTTCATTAGCTCGCCCGATTAAGAGCGTAATGTACCTAGGTTACGCGCAACGGAAATGTGCATTGGGAAGGGCCAAAGAATTTGAACCAAATGTTGTCGGATCAATTTGATTTTTTTTTTAATTTGATGATAAATATTGGCCCCGTTGGATTTCAGAGTTAAAATTTGGTTTTATTCTTAATTTTCAGTTTTATAATGTCCTAAACTTTGTCTAACTTCACATCACTGTTACTCCGTAAATCAATAACAATTGCAAATTCCATAGCTGAAATCCTATAGATTGTACTTTTGTCTTTAAAATGAGCCCTTGTTTATGAAAATTAATTAATATTTAGCACCAATTCTTTGACCCACACTGAAACACTATTTATATGAAATACTGGCATTTACAAGCATCGAGAGATGTATCCATCTGGTAGCGTGGTTTTAAACTAATCTAGTCATAGTAGAGGGAGTCTTAAGCTCCGCCTTAATTTTCTACACATATCTTTGTATTTGGTGTTTAATTAGTAAGATATAAACTGTTGACTATGCTTATTCAATAATTTTCTATTGTTTTATAAAAATTGGTAATTGAAGATCTTTGGAATAAAACAGTTTGTGTGTCAAATTTACGTGTTTTATTTTAGACTTTGCTCTTTCCGTGGTAGAATACAAATTTATATTGACCGGTTTTTTAAATTTTATCCCTAAAGGGTGATAAGGGGTGAAATGTGAGTTCAAAGATTCCTTAATATCTCTTAGGACCAATAAGATATCGACTTGGTTTTTGCTTACAAAGATAACCCGTACAAATACCGAAAAACTTATTTCAGAATTTTATCCTAATCAACCCTTAAAGGGGTGAATCTACAATTGGGGCGAATTATACATCCCGTCATATTTCCTGTGTTTGTCGGGTATTAACATTCCTTTTTGGCACTTAAGTGTCTTTTTAAGATATCTCGAAATAGTTTTGACTATTTCTTTAAATTTCACCCCTAAAGGGTGAAAAGGGATGAAATGCGATTTCAAGGATTCCTAATATCTCTTAGGACCAATAAGATATTGACTTGGTTTTTGCTTACAAAGACTACCCATGCAAATTCCGTAAAACCTATTTCGTATATAAACCTATGTCGTATTTCCTGTGATTGTTGAGATGTAACATTTCTTTTTGGCACATAGGTGCTTTTTAAAATATCTCGAAACAGTTTTGACAGTTCTTTAAAATTTCACCCCTAAAGGGTGATAAGGGGTGAAATGTGATTTAAAGGAATCCTTAATAACTCTTAGGACCAATAAGATATCGACTTGGTTTTTGCTTACAAAGACTACCCATGCAAATTCCGAAGAACGTGTTTCAGGATTTTATCCTAATCAACCCCTATAGGGGTGATCCTACAATCGGGGTGAATTATACATCCCGTCGTATTTCCTGAGTTTGTTTGGTTGCAACATTCCTTTTTGGCACATAGGTGTCTAAAATATCTTGAAATAATTTTGACAGTTTTTTAAAATTTCACCCCTTAAGGGTGAAAAGGGGTATCATGTGAATTCAAGAATTGCTTAATATCTCTTAGGACCAATAAGATATCGACTTGGTTTTTGCTTACAAAAATAACCCGTATAAATACCGAAAAAATTATTTCAGAATTTAGCCCTAATCAAGCCCTAAAGGGGTCAATCTACAATTGGGGTGAATTATACATGCCGTCGTATTTCCTGTGTTTGTCGAATTTTAACATTCCTTTTTGGCACATAGGTGTCTTTTTATGATATCTTGAAATAATTTTGACAGTTTTTTTAAATTTCACCCCTTAAGGGTGAAAAGAGGTGAAATGTGATTTCAAGATTCCATAATACCTCTTAGGACTAATAAGATATTGACTTGGTTTTTGCTTACAAAGACTACCTATGCAAATTCCGAAAAACGTGTTTCAGGGTTTTATCCTAATCAACCCCTAAAGGGGTGCTTCTACAATCGGGGTGAATTATACATCACGTCGTATTTCCTGTGTTTATTTAGTTGCGACATTTCTTATTGGCACATAGATGTCTTTTTAAAATATCTCGAAATGGTTTTGACAGTTTTTTAATATTTCACCCCTAAAGGTTGAAAAGGGGTGAACTGTGATTTCAAGGATTCCTTAATATCTCTTAGGACCTATAAGAGGTTATCGACTTATTGTTTGCTTGCAAATCTTATGCATACAAATGCTGAAAAACTTATTTTAGTAATTTGTCCTAATCAACCCCTAAAGGGGCGGATCTACAATCGGGGTGAATTATACATCCCGTCGTATTTCCTGTGTTCGTTTATTTGCAACTTTACTTTTTGGCACATATGTGTCTTTTTAAAATATCTAGAAATGGCATTGGCAGTTTTTTAAAATTATATCCCTTAAGGGTGAACAGGGGTGAAATGTGAATTCAGGGATTCCTTAATATTTCTTGGGACCAATGAGATAACTTGATTTTTGCTTACAAAGATTACTCTTACAATTGCCGAAAAACTTGTTTCAAGATTTTGTCCTAATCAAGCCCTAAAAGGGTGAATCTACAATTGGGGCGAATTATACATCCCGTTGTATTTCCTGTGTTTGTTGAGATATAAAATTACTTTTTGGCACATATGTGTATTTTTAAAATATCTCGAAATGTTATTGACAGTTTTTTTAAATTTCACCCCTTAAGGGTGAAAAGAGGTGAAATGTGATTTCAAGATTCCATAATACCTCTTAGGACTAATAAGATATTGACTTGGTTTTTGCTTACAAAGACTACCTATGCAAATTCCGAAAAACGTGTTTCAGGGTTTTATCCTAATCAACCCCTAAAGGGGTGCTTCTACAATCGGGGTGAATTATACATCACGTCGTATTTCCTGTGTTTATTTAGTTGCGACATTTCTTATTGGCACATAGATGTCTTTTTAAAATATCTCGAAATGGTTTTGACAGTTTTTTAATATTTCACCCTTAAAGGTTGAAAAGGGGTGAACTGTGATTTCAAGGATTCCTTAATATCTCTTAGGACCTATAAGAGGTTATCGACTTATTGTTTGCTTGCAAATCTTATGCATACAAATGCTGAAAAACTTATTTTAGTAATTTGTCCTAATCAACCCCTAAAGGGGCGGATCTACAATCGGGGTGAATTATACATCCCGTCGTATTTCCTGTGTTCGTTTATTTGCAACTTTACTTTTTGGCACATAGGTGTCTTTTTAAAATAACTCGAAATAGTGTTGACAGTTTTTTAAAATTTCACCCCTAAAGGTTGAAAAGGGGTGAATTGTGGTTTGAAGGATTCCTTAATATCTCTTAGGACCTATAAGATATCGACTTGCATTTTGCTTACAAAGATTAGCCATACAAATACTGATAAACTTATTTCAGGATTTTGTCCTAATCAACCCCTAAAGGGGTGGACCTACAGTTGGGGTGAATTATACACCCCACCGTATTTCCTGTGTTTGTTGAGTTATAAAATTACTTTTTGGCACATATGTGTCTTTTTAAAATATCTCGAAATGATACTGGCATTTTTTTACAATTATATCCCTTAAGGGTGAAAAGGGGTGAAATGTGAATTCAGGCATTCCTTAATATCTCTTAGGATCAATGAGATATCGACTTGATTTTTGCTTACAAAGATTACCATACAAATGCCGAAAAACTTATTTCAGGATTTTGTCCTAATCAACCCCTAAAGGGGTGAATCAACAATTGGGGCGAATTATACATCCCGTTGTATTTCCTGTGTTTGTTGAGTTATAAAATTACTTTTCGGCACATGTGTCTTTTCAAAATATCTCGAAATGTTATTGACAGTTTTTTAAAATTGCATACCTTAAGGGTGAAAAGGGGTGAAATGTGAATTCAGGGATTCCTTAATATCTCTTGGTCCCAATGAGATGACTTGATTTTTGCTTACAAAGATTACTCTTACAATTGTCGAAAAACTTATTTCAGGATTTTGTCCTAATCAACCCCTAAAGGGGTGAATCTACAGTTGGGGCGAATTATACATCCCGTTGTATTTCTTGTGTTTGTTGAGTTATAAATTTACTTTTTGGCACATATGAAATCTTTTTAAAATATCTAGAAATGGCATTGGCAGTTTTTTAAAATTATATCCCTTAAGGGTGAACAGGGGTGAAATGTGAATTCAGGGATTCCTTAATATTTCTTGGGACCAATGAGATAACTTGATTTTTGCTTACAAAGATTACTCTTACAATTGCCGAAAAACTTGTTTCAAGATTTTGTCCTAATCAAGCCCTAAAAGGGTGAATCTACAATTGGGGCGAATTATACATCCCGTTGTATTTCCTGTGTTTGTTGAGATATAAAATTACTTTTTGGCACATATGTGTATTTTTAAAATATCTCGAAATGTTATTGACAGTTTTTTAAAATTGCATCCCTTAAGGCTGAAATGGGGTGAAATATGAATTCAGGCATTCCTTAATATCTTTTAGGACCAATGAGATATCGACTTGATTTTTGCTTACAAAGATTACTCTTACAATTGCCGAAAAACTTGTTTCAAGATTTTGTCCTAATCAAGCCCTAAAAGGGTGAATCTACAATTGGGGCGAATTATACATCCCGTTGTATTTCCTGTGTTTGTTGAGATATAAAATTACTTTTTGGCACATATGTGTATTTTTAAAATATCTCGAAATGTTATTGACAGTTTTTTAAAATTGCATCCCTTAAGGCTGAAATGGGGTGAAATATGAATTCAGGCATTCCTTAATATCTTTTAGGACCAATGAGATATCGACTTGATTTTTGCTTACAAAGATTACTCTTACAATTGCCGAAAAACTTATTTCAGAATTTTGTCCTAATCAACCCCTAAAAGGGTGAATCTACAATTGGGGCGAATTATACATCCCGTTGTATTTCCTGTGTTTGTTGAGATATAAAATTACTTTTTGGCACATATGTGTATTTTTAAAATATCTCGAAATGTTATTGACAGTTTTTTAAAATTGCATCCCTTAAGGCTGAAATGGGGTGAAATATGAATTCAGGCATTCCTTAATATCTTTTAGGACCAATGAGATATCGACTTGATTTTTGCTTACAAAGATTACTCTTACAATTGCCGAAAAACTTATTTCAGGATTTTGTCCTAATCAACCCCTAAAGGGGTGAATCTACAATTGGGGCGAATTATATATCCCGTTGTATTTCCTGTGTTTGTTGAGTATAGAATTACTTGCTATTTACTTATAAAGACTACCCATGCAATTGCCGAAAAACGTATATCAGAATTTTATCCTACTCCTATCAACCCCTAAAGGGCTGAATCTACAATTACTTTTTATTTTACTAAATATTTTTTGAATTTCCTATTTATCTCCCCTACTATAATTTTAGAGGTGCTTAATAAATTTCTGACACGCCAAGGGGTACGTCAAGAAAAAATGTTGAGAACCACCGGTCTACAATAAGGGTCAGAGACGAAGCGGGGGGGGGGCATTGGGGAGAAACTTCTTCACACACATTATTGCTAATGATTATTAACATAATTTTTTGATGATAAAAAAAAAACTATTATTTCTACAAAATATCTGTAAAATCAGAATTGGTAATAAATATTGATCACTTTTCACATACAAGGGCTTATTTAAAAGTTAACATTTGTAATTTTTATTCATTTACTGAGTAAAGTCATGTGAAGTTAAAAAAAAGTTAAGCGCTGTAAAATCGAAAATTAAATCAAAATTTTTCTTTTATAACTTGAAATTAATAAAAAAATCAAATTGATTCGAATATATTTAGTCTATATTTTATGATTCCGAAACATACAAGTTGAATTCAAAATATTAGTATTTTCCCCTCTCCCTGTAAGCTACTTCGAGGTTCCCCCATCTCGAAGTAGCCTGTGTAGCCACGCCCCCAATGACGTAATAAGGCATCTGGCCACCGCACCCCGCGGAGAATGTGTGACTTTTAAATTGGCTACATTATACCCTTAAGTTACGCTCTACGACATAGCGCCGTCTCATACAACCTTCTATTGCCAATACATAAGCCAGACAGAGTGAGAAGCGATTTATTTTTATTATAGCTTCGTCAGCTGTTGGTAATAGTTAGTTTTATTTGTTGTGTGGTTTATAACCTAAGTTTTCACATGACGTTTTGTCATAATATCTGTCATTTCGTGGAGTTAGGGGGTTTAAGTTAGCGTGTTAAAGTTTTTTATTTAGTGTGTAATTAATTATTAGGTTTATTTATACAGTCTGTTCCTAACGGTTAAGCGGAACTAAATGGGAATTTAGTTCTTTTAGGTTGTCACGAGAAGGGACCTTGCTTGGGTTATTTCATTTTTTACGTTGGGATGTCAAAATTTAAAATTCCAACAATGAAACCATGGAAACGAATGACATATGTCAAAATTAAATATTTTTTAGATATTTTAATGACAAACAAATAAATAAATGGGAAATTTGTATTAAGAATGACACAAAAAATCAAAATATAAAGAAAATGACATTTTAAAATGATATTAACCTTAATCAAAAAATGTTTATTGTAAGTATGATTTACAAAGCTTAAACAAAACGGCCGAAAGGCACGATTTAAACGATGAAAGTAACTAGATTGCATAATCTAGTTCCGCTTAACCGTTTGGAACAGACTGTATGTTATCATATTTCAGACTGAAATTATAAAAATTATATTTATTCTCAAATAAATATATTTTCCAACTGTCAACTGTCAAATATTATAAAAGGTGCCACTTCAGAATTACCACCTTAAGATGACATTATAAATATGCAACACAAAAAATTAAGTTTGAATGTATAATAATATAATCTGTCTCAATTTGTAATACGAAACTAGATCTGGTTACTTTAGTGACTGGTGTGGTGTAAACAGACTTTGGCGTATTCGTGTGAACCAATACTATGATAATATTATAAATATACAACATAAACCAGTGGCGAAGGGAGACCTCCGCTAGACTTGCCCTCCCATAAAAAAAAAATAATAAAAAAATACATAATTTGTTTTTTTTTTTAATTTAAAAAAATATTTAGGTAAATCTTCAAAAATACATCAAATTATGTCCTATACAATTTTTTGTCCAAGGCTTGGTTTACTAGTTACGAATTTTTTTAAATTTTAAAGTTTAATAACTTCCGTTTCCGGTTTCGGATTTTAATAAAAAACAATAGGGTTCTTCCCAATTATTAGGAGAATTTTGTAGTACCAGAACGAACTTTTTAAGTTAAACCGTTTTTGAGTTATCGTGTATACACACATACACACAGACACACACACACACACACACGCATACGGACGGCACTTCGAAAATAGGTTTTTTGGATTCCCTGGACCATGAAACGTGGTCATCCGTCAAAATCTCGACATCGAAAATGTTCGCGATTACAATACTTGCCCCTTATATATTAAGGTCGGGCAAGTAAAAATGAACTTTTCCTGTTAGTTCCGTATTACAAAATGAGGCAGATAATAATACATTATAATTTTGTTACACACACACACACACACACACACACACACACACACACACACACACACACACACACACACACACACACACACACACACACACACACACACACACACACACACACACACACACACACACACACACACACACACACACACACACACACACACACACACACACACACACACACACACACACACACACACACACACACACACACACACACACACACACACACACACACACACACACACACACACACACACACACACACACACACACACACACACACACACACACACACACACACACACACACACACACACACACACACACACACACACACACACACACACACACACACACACACACACACACACACACACACACACACACACACACACACACACACACACACACACACACACACACACACACACACACACACACACACACACACACACACACACACACACACACACACACACACACACACACACACACACACACACACACACACACACACACACACACACACACACACACACACACACACACACACACACACACACACACACACACACACACACACACACACACACACACACACACACACACACACACACACACACACACACACACACACACACACACACGGACGGACGGACGGACGGACGGACGGACGGCACTTCGAAAATAGGTTTTTTGGACCACCATAAAACGTGGTCATCAATCAAAATCTCGACATCGAAAATTTTCGCGATTACAATACTTGCCCGTTATATATTAAGGTCGGGCTAGTAAAAATAAATAAAAATTAAGAAAAAGAAGCACCATATCATAAATATATCACCCAACCCGGATTTGGTCACCGTGAGAGTTGTAGACCTGAAACATCACTCTTCGGAGTGAAAGGCTCGTGCTCAACATAAAAGTAGCATACGGTAGTGAAAACTACGGCTCGGTGAGACTACTGTGGGACGTTTATGGGCTGAAGATGATGATGTACTAGTTATCGTACATATATAATTAGCAAGTGTGTGTATGTGATCTGAATAACATTGTGACGTCAATTTTTCCCAAGGTTCTCGTGATTGGCCAACTGGGGATTACATATTTAAATGTGTAGGATTTCGTAGGCATAAACAATAAACTATAGATACTTCTATATAATTTTACCGATATGAACAATATTTTTATTCTTTAAGAATCTGCTTATAAAATAGCGTATAGAAATATCTAGGGTTTCGTAGGCATAAACAAGAAAATCTAGACACTCCTATATGCTATGATCGATATGAATAATATTGTGCAGATTTATCCTCTAAGAAACTGCGGATAAAATTACATATAGATATGTTTAGGGTTTCGTAGACATAAAAGAGAAACTCTAGACGCGCCTATATCCTTTAACCGATATGAACAATATTTTGCAGATTCATTCTCTAAGAATCTACGAATATAATTACATACATAAATCTCTATGGTTTCGTAGGCATAAATTAACATCTCAAATTATTTTTAGTCTTAACAAAATAAATGTAATGTACTGAGTAAAAATGAATCGTTTTCCCATCTTAAAAAGTTCATGAATAAATAATCTAACTATACAGGATGTTAGGTAAATGTCCGGTATAATTTAAAAGACAGCATGGTGACGTAGAATGCAATCGATTTTTCCTTTGCCAATTTTCTCTAAAATGTTAATTTTGTCCAAAAATAAACAAACAAAAAGATACCCCAAATTTTGAAAACCACTGACTTTTTTTATATTTCATATTAATCCAGAAGTTGTGTAGTTGCCATAGAGCAAACAATATTTTAATTGTAGTTCAATAATAGAATATCAAATTTTCTCCATGGCAACTACACAACAAGTGGTTTAATATGAAAAATAAAAAAGTCAGTGGTTTTAAAATTTGGGGCATCTTCTTGTTTGTTTATTTTTGGACGAAATTCACATTTTAGAGAAAATTGGCAAAGGAAAGATCGATTGCATTCTACGTCACCATGCTGCCTTTAAAATTATGCCGGACATTTACCTAACACCCTGTATAATTAGCAAGTGTCTGTATGTAGTGTCGGTAACATTGTGACGTCAATTCTTCATAAGGTTCTAATGATTGGCTAACCGGGGACGCCCTGTCTCTTGATTGGCTGACAGGTGACACCCTCTCCCGTGATTGGCTAACGAGTGATATCCTGTCCCGTGATTCGCTGGCCGCCGATGAAATTAAGATACGTTAAAAAATAAAACCTAATACGTATACAAACAATTGAAATTTTTATATTATAAATCTGTCATTGTTGACGGGTAACAATCTAGTATTTAAATATATTCCGATTTTTTGTGAATATTTGATAGCATTTGGAGTAATTTAATTCTAATTTATTTAATATGCAATAGTAGTGAAGTCTATCAAGATCTGATTGCATTAAAATTGAGTCCTGCAATGAAGTTATTTTTCTGAAATTTTTTAAATCGTCGGCATATAGCAATATTTTCGAAAAATAAAGGACCTAAATGGGAGCCTTGGGACACACCGGAAGTAGAGAAAAGGTCTTTCGAACAGTAGCCTTTAAGTACTACCATCTGTGATCGATTACGAATATATGAGTCGATCCAACAAATGAGGTCACCATGCACACCGATTTCAGCAATTTTGCGAATAAGTGTATTGTAATTCAATTTATCGAAGGCTTTGCTGAAATCGGTGTAGACTGAATCGACTTGGATACGTGAGTCGATAGCCTGGCTAATGAAGTTTGTAGAGCACAGTAGATTGGATTCAACAGATCTATTTTGAAAAAAGCTATGTTGCTCAACAATGATTTCATGTTTAAATATTTGAAAAAGGTGTTCATAAATTACTGTTTCAAAAATGTTGGGAATAACCGATAGTATTAATTACAGACTAAATTAATAATCTGGCTTTTATCACCAGATTTAAAAATTGGAAGAATAAAAGAGTTTTTCCTGATGGAAACTTAGCATGGATTGCTTGAATAACATAGAGAGTGGAGTCACCAAACCTGCGCAACAATTTTTTATCAAAATTGGGGGGATACCGTCCGGGCCAGCACCTTTATTAACATTAACTGAATGAAGTCGATTAATCAAGTCGGAGTTATCAACCAAGTCCGATGCAAATTTATTATTAGATATATTGTTAGTGATTACGTTGTTACAATTAGATTTGTCGGGTACATATACTGATTGAAAATAGTCTGCAAACAAATCTACTATATCCTGACCAGTTGTAGCAGTGGTATTATTAAATTTTATTAAAGAAGGAATTTTATTAGACTCTCCTCTTTTTCGTTTGCAAAAATTCTAGATGTTACTAGTATCATTTTGTATTCGAGATTCTACAAGTGTTAAATAATTTTTATAATCTTGTTCAATTAATTCTTTACATCTTGCTCTCGGTAAACTGAATGATAGATGTCAAGTTTATTTTTGTATATTTTCCATTTTTTATTTTGCTTGCGTTTCTCATTATAAGCTTTAATTATAGAGATCGAATACCAAGACGGAAATTTGTTATGTCTTTGGCTTTAAGCGCACATGCATTTTAATCGACTCATTCAGTATGTTATAAAACACCGCAGTCATGTGATTTATACTTAAGTTTGAGAAATGACCTTTCCAGTATGAGGATAGCAGATCTAAATTTATTGCATCAAAATTAGCATTTTTAAAATCCAAATATTTAAGAGAATTATTAGATTTTAATGATTTATAAACATGTACTGATTCGATTGAAACTTCAATAGGAGGATGATGCTTATCAGCAGGGACAAAGGAAAAGTCATTTCTATCCACATGTATACTACCTAAAGAATTATGAAATACTAAATCTAAAATTTTGTTATTAAAATTTTTGTGTGGATTGTATTGTGATAAATTACAGAATGGAACAACATTAATCAGTTTATTGGAACGCGCATCGGTGTAATTGCTTGGGAATAAAATATTTTTATTAATGTCTAGCTCCCAAGTGATGTCCGGTGCATTAAAGTCACCACATATTACAATTGGTTCATCTATAATTTCACAAGATATATCACACAATGAATTTAAAAAATGTTGAAAACAATCATCAACAACAGGAGTTAGGTAAACACAACATAGGGTGCATTCGAGTTGTACAGAGTAGAGCGAGCGTTGAGCGAACAGTTGATGGTGACGTCATGAATAGAGCACTAACGGAGCGAGCGTTCTTGTGACGTAATGTTTATAAAATTTAACCCTAAATTTTAGGCGGCGTTTTTACTGTCAGATTAGTTCACGTCAGTCATGAAACAAAATTATATACCTCGGTTTTTCGTTGATTTCTTTTTCAATGATGAAGAAATAAAATTAATTAAAAATTAAATAATAATTCATGAATTAATTTAATGAATTTTTTCCAATTTAATTTTATGCACGGTGTATTTTAATAATTTTTTTGCTGTTTACAGAACGTCACAAATACATAAAATGGCCGTACTCTGTAGCCATAGACAAATAACAATATTATTTGTCTATTGTTATTTGTCTAAGGCTATTATTTTTATTTTATTTATAATTTCATTTTAAACTTTCATTTCTTTCCCGGCGTTCCCCTATTTTTTACGTCATACTCCATATGCTCGGTCTTAAAATCCCGAACACATAGAGCGCACTCTAAATGCTCGCTCGATCGCAAAACGAATGCAATTGAGTGTACTCCGAGCGTCAAATCGAACACGTTTGAGTGTACAGAACGTGCTCGGAACGCTCGGAGCGTCAAATCGAATGTACCCATAAATGTAGTTTTTGACCTGGGAGGTCAATAGTGACCCAGACATCTTCAGCTGATGTGCAACGCCAAGTAATTTTTTCGCGAGATGTTAATATATTTGATACAGCAATTATAACGCCACCACCATCAAACTTAGCAGATGTCTATAGTCCTTATCCCTCCTATATACAGAGTATTTATTAGAGAATAATTCATTATTGTTCACGCTAGCATTGAGCCAGGTTTCAATAAAACATAATATATCAAAGTTACTGTTTAAGAGGCTAAGATAAAAATCATGAGTTTTGGATCTTAAACCATTAACGGTCTAATAAAATACAGAGACAGACATTGATTACCGCTGGAAAGATTAGGTTTGTAGACAATTTAAGTGTGACAAATTTTATAAATTTGCCACATCTCTATCGCAAGTAATAACACGAACTGGCGCTCTGTCAGTCTTGCGAACATATATGTTACAATTGTTAATCCAAACATATTTATAACTTTTGTTTTTTTGCCGCTTCACGAGTGCGTTTAAACAATAATTTGTATTCTCCAGTTACATGTTCATTAATAAATAAATTGTTATTAATACAAGAAATATTTATGCTAGGTTTGTTGTTGGATGGATTTGTTTTAATATGTGTTTTAGCTGCTGCTAGCACCTCATCTTTGCAACATCGGGATTTAAATTTGACAATAATATTTCTGGGTGTTTTATTCACACTGTCAAAGTGTTGCACCCGATGAGCTACATTGATATCTTGAACAACATTCTGACCAAATTTGAGCCCCGCAAAGATAGATAAAGTGCCGTAAATATTTTCATCACTGTTTTCCGGTACGCCTTGAATTTCTAAATTGACCAGTGTTGATCGCTGTTCCAGTTGGCCCAAACGAAGATTTTTTTTATTTAATTCGGTTTTTAAGTGAGCATTTTCTTGCTCAAGTAAGATTTTTTAGCAATCTTTTTTGATGCTATCGACAGACGATTCAAGTACGGAGACCCTCTCAGCGAAAAATTCATCGAATCTTCAATGTTAGACACTTTTGCAGTTAACAATTTAACATCCGATTGTATAACAGACATCATGGACATTAGTTTGTTGAGCTGATTGGATGTAGTATTCATGTTGGCCAGGTCCTGGGATGTTGGTAAGCTACAGGGTTCCGTGGTGCGACAGGACGGGCACACCCACTGAACACCTTCGCTGGATAAAGCTTTGATACCGACTGCGGTGAGTCCCGAGCAAGACTCGTGGAAATAAGCTTTACAGATTCCTTGACAATTTGGTATTCCTTGCAGGGACGTAGCCAGGGGGGCATAGGGGGCATTTGTGCCCCCCCCCCAGGATAGTTTAACTTATATAAAATATAATTTAGGTTGTTAGAAGTTTTCTTCACCAGAGGTGAAGAAAATTTATAACTTTACCGGACTTTTATTATCTATATATATAAAATCGTAACTAAGCTACCTACTCATAATCAACGCCCAGCCCAAACCACTGAACCTACAATCATGAAATTTGGCGAGTATATTCCCTCCATGACGCAAGCACCCACTAAGAACGGATTTTTCGAAATTCATCCTCTAAGTGGGTGAAAAGGGGGTTAAAAGGGGTAAAATGTGGCTTCACGGTTTCCTTAATATCTCTTAGGTCCAATAAGATATCGACTTGGTTTTTGCTTACAAAGATTACGCATATAAATATAAAAAAACTTATTTCAGGATTTTGTCCTAATCAACCCCTAAAGGGGTGAATCTGCAATCAGGGTGAATTATAGAACCCTTTGCATCTTCTGTGTTTATTGTGTTGTGACATTCCTTTTTGGCATATAGGTGTCTTTTTAAAATATTTAGAAAGTGTTTTGACCGTTTTTTTAAATTTCACCCCTAAAGGGGTAAATTGGCATTTTTTATTCGATAGGATGTCGTCTAGACAAAGAAACACAAAATTCGGACCGTATATCCCTTTTATGACTTAAGGACCCCCTAAGAAACGATTTTTCGAAATTCGACCTCTCAGGGGTGAGAAGGGGTGAAATGTGTTTTCACGGATTCCTCTGTATCTTTTAGATCAAGAATATATCGCCTTCCTTTGCTTACAAAGACTACCCACATAAATGTTGAAAAACTTATTTTTCAGGATTTTGTACTAACCAACCCCTAAAGGGGTGAATCTACAATCAAGGTGAATTATAGAACCCTTCGCATCTTCTGTGTTTGTTGTGTTATAACATTTCTACTAGGCATATAGGTGTCTTTTTAAAATATTTAAAAAGTGTTTTGACCGTTTTTTTAAATTACACCCCTAAAGGGGTAATTTGGTATTTTATATTCGATAGATTGTCGTCTAGACAGAGAAACATAAAATTCGGGGAGTATATCCCTTTTATAATTTAACAACCCCCTAAGAAAACATTTTTGGAAATTCAACCCCTAAGGAGTGAAATGGGGCAAAATGTGTTTTCACGGATTCCTCAATATCTCACAGGTCCAATAATATATCGCCTTCACTTTTGCTTATAAATATTATCCATATAAATCTTGAAAAACTTATTTCAGGATTTTGTCCTATTCATCCCCTAAAAGTGTGAATCTACAATCAGGGAGAATTATAGAACCCGACGTATTCCTGTGTTTGTTGAGTTATGAAATTCTTATTTGGCATATAAATGTCTTTTTAAAATATCTCGAAACGATTTTGACAGTTTTTCAAAATTTCATCCCTAAAGGGGTAAAAGGATATTTTTTTATTTGATAGAACATCCCTTGGACATAGATACATGATATTCGCAAAGTATATTCCCTCCATGAGGTAGCATACACTAAGACGGGATTTTTCGAAATTCAACCCCTAAGGGGTGAAATGTAATTTCAAGGTTTCCTAAATATCTCTACGGACCAATAAGATATCGTCTTGGTTTTTGCTTACAGAGATTACCCATATAAATGTTAAAAAACTTATTTCAGGATTTTGTTCTAATCAAACCCTAAAGTGGTGAATTTCCGAACAGGGTTAATTATACAATCCATCATATTTCCTGTGTTTGTTGAGTTATAAAATTGCTTTTGGCATATAGGTGTCTTCAAAATATCTCGAAATGGTATTGAGAGTTTTTAAAATTTCACCCTTAAGGGGTAAACGGGAATTTTGCATTCGATTGAACATTCCTTAGACATAAATGAATAAAATTCGTGAAGTATATGCCCTCCATGACGTAAGCACCCACTAAGATGGGATTTTTCGAAATTCCACCCCTAAGAAGTGAAAAGGGGTGAAATGTGATTTCAAGGATTCCTCAATACCTCTTAGAACCAATAAGATATCGTCTTGGATTTTGCTTACAAAGATTACCCAAACAAATATCGAAAAACTGATTTCATGATTTTGTCCGAATTAACCCCTATAGAGGTCTACAATCGGGGTGAATCATGCAACCCTTCGTATTTCCTGTGTTTATTGATTTATAACATTCCTTTTTGGCATATCAGTGTCTTTTTAAAATATCTCGAAACGGTTTTGACAGTTTTTCAAAATTTCACCCTTAAAGGGGTAAAAGGGTATTTACCTCGGTATTTACTCGATAGAACTTCCTCTGGACAAAATACATGAAATTCGTGAAGTATATTCCCTATATGACGTAAGTACCCACTAAGACGGTATTTTTCGAAATTCAACCCCTAAGGGCTGAAATGTGATATCAAGGATTCCTTAATATCTCTTAGTACCAATAAGATATCGACTTGGCTTTTGCTTATAAAAGTTACTCGTGCACATGTTTAGAAGCCAACTACGAATTTTACACTAATGAGCCTCTAACGGGGTGAATTTACACCTGAGGAGAGAGTGAGCGATGTGATCTATAAAGAACCATGACTTAACCACATAATAATTGCACGATGATGGCAAACCGTCAATATACCGTAGCGAAGCACGGGTACTCAGCTAGTTTAATATACAGTGGTGTCTTGACTTGCGAGTTTAATTCGTTCCGTGACGGAGCTCGTAACTCAAATTACTCGTATGTCAAATCAATTTTCCCCATTGGAATGAATTGAAAAGCCATTAATACGTTCCGGGCTCTCAACACACACCGCAATTTTTTTGTTACATGTTTTTAGATAAGAAAATTGTGTTTATAAATAAGGAATATTGTATAAAAGCGCAATACAATAGAATTACTGCAGTAAACTGATTAAGTATTATGTACATCAAGGTAAAGAAGATCAGACGATTTGAAGATACTGACAGAGGTGGAGGAGAAAGGTTGAACTGCATAACTGAATCTTATTCGGTGATTTTTGTCCTTTTCGCCACGCTTTCTTCACTTTCATCTGCAGGATTTTCAATAAAAACCTGTCCAATGCGGTCTGTTTCATCCTCTCTTTCACAATGTTGCTGAAATGAGTTTGGCAAGTGTCATTAAATAGCGTCGTCGAACGCCCAGTTGTAACTTATTCTGGTGTTTCTTTTGAATAAAGTCTGAAATATTCTCCCACATTCCCAACATTTCGTTCATCTCACTTGTAGAGATAACCTACTCCGCTCGTAATTCGAATTTTAGCTCTCAACTCAAAGCAAAACATAGGCCGTGAGACAGCTCGTATCTCGAAAAACTCTTTAGTTGGGACTCGTAAGTCAAGGTACCACTGTACTGCAAAAGACCTAGAACGCTGTTATTTTCTACCCAAGCCATGTAATTAAGGTCGTACCGACCAATTTAGAATATTTTGTTATTTCCCCCCCCCAATCTGAAATCCTGGCTACGTCCCTGATTCCTTGAATACCAAATCTGGTTGTCAACCTACTACTGCATATATTGCAGAAATTAGATGTTGGTGCCATCTTGATAACACGATTATTTAATATAGTCTAATAAATTTATAACCATATGTAATTAAAAAAGTATACAAATGTTAAATTAAAAAATATAAATATAACTCGAACACTGTTTTATTGTCGTGGTAGGAATAGATGCACGCAAGACAGGTGATAAGTTATGTATGTCTGTGCAGGTTCCCTAAGTACAGGGGTCAAAGGTCAATTTTTAGACCGGTTGACAAGAGTTTGTTGTTAATAAAACAAATATATTTATATTATTGTTGCTAATATGCACAAACTTGGAAGAAGCACTAAAAACTGACACAGATTGTTTAACAAATTAATATTAGTTCTTACTCAATCACAGGTAAATCCGAATGAAACACGGAGCAAGCAATACACACGCGTTAGACACGAACTTTTTTGAATGAATGCGTTATTATTAAAAATTTAATTTAAAGGTTCGGCTATATTACCAGCAATGTTTCTCAACATTATGTTAGATAATTTATCTGGACCACTGGAATGTGAGATTTTTTATTCCAAAATTATGCTTTTAATTTGCTGTTTATCGGTAATTTCCTATTTATTATAAAAAATAAAATATTCGCTTTTCCAAACGTTTAACCGTAACCAAACAAATTTTTAGTTTTGTCACGATTTCACTTTTTAATGACTGAAGAGGGCTTTTGCTAAACAAAATTATCAAAACCCTTATTTAACCGATAAAAATTACTAGTTTTATTTTTAAAATCGAGTTCCGCTTAAACTAAAGAAGGCTTAAGACAATTAAGGCATTTAAAATTTTTGGAAAACATAAAAATTTAAGAAATGGGACATTTGTATTAAGAATGACATAAAAAATTAAAATGTAATGAAAATTACATTTCATGTCAGTTCACTTAACCTGAAAATGTTCCATGTAACTATGATTTACATATCTTGAACAAAATTGTCAAAATCCCGATTCATATAATAAATGCCACTTAATAATAAATGCCAACAGGAAATAACCTAGCCAAGCTCTATTTTCGTGACAATTTAAAATTACGAAACTCCCGTTTAGTTCCGCTTAAACCAAAGACATGAACTATAGTCGGTTTCTTTGGTTTAAGCAGAACTAGATTTTGAAATCTAATAACTTTTAATGATGGTGGAATTTCGTGGACTAATCTGGAAAGTTCTAGTAAGTCATGTCCATGGAAACCATGGAACAATCTAGAAGTCTCTAAAAAAACATGGAACATTGTAACAATCGAACCGAGTTTACTTGGTAACAAGATTTTTCTATGTAGTCAATGGGTTTTCAGTTCTTGTTCAGGCAAGTATACTGACAGTTAGTGCCTCCGTGCGAAAAATATTGTTAGAATTCCGTATACTACAAAAATTTAAGTGAAAATAAATTTTACCTTCTGTAAAATTCTGCGTTTTTGTTTGAAAAACCCGAACACGTAACAATGGGCCATATGAATAAAATAAGCATAACCTTTTACTTTCAAATTATGAAGCAAATCCTCGAAACAATATGAATAAAAATGCAAGCAAAACCTTCTACTTATGAGTAAGAAGCCAATTCTTTTTTTTTTTTGTTGAAATTTTGCTCACGACGGAAGTAAATGGTTGTGAATAAAACAGACCTTTTACTTTAAATTAGAAGCAAATGCTTCGAAAAACATGCATCTATATATTCATATACTCACTTGTGAAAAAGTATTGTAATGTGAACAAGTTTTGTTGAATAAGTACCTGGAATTTTACTTATAGATTGGTTAGTGTCCCGTAGAGGTGGGAAATGCGAATCTTTTTAAAGATTCGTTCTGTATTCAGTACTCTCTGGCGTAAGTAATCGTTGGCGTACAACAAATCTAGTGTTTAGTGTATACGTCACGCTGTACTTGGCTTTGTTATTGCATAGTTGTGTACTGGGAGCTGAGAAGTACTGGGAGCTGTAGTCGCTAGTAGTTAGCGAAAGATGAACGTGTCAGTATACGTAGGACGTGTGCGTGTCAAGTACACGTACGTATACACATTGTATGGCGCAGTGTATCGAGTCTGCCGTTCAGCTGTCGCTCGTGCCATATTCTAAGTTCACCCATCCAGACTGAGCTTACGTACCAGACTACAGACATAGATGTACGTGTCAGTATACGTAGTACGTGTATGTGTCAAGTACAATGTGTATACGTACGTATACACATTGTACGGCGCAGTGTATCAAGTCTGCCGTTCAGCTGTCGCTCGTGCCATATTCTAAGTTCGCCCATCCAGACTGAGCTTACGTACCAGACTACAGACATAGATGTACGTGTCAGTATACGTAGTACGTGTATGTGTCGAGTACAATGTGTATACGCACGTATACACATTGTACGGCGCAGTGTATCAAGTCTGCCGTTCAGCTGTCGCTCGTGCCATATTCTAAGTTCGCCCATCCAGACTGAGCTTACGTACCAGACTACAGACATAGATGTACGTGTCAGTATACGTAGTACGTGTATGTGTCGAGTACAATGTGTATACGCACGTATACACATTGTACGGCGCAGTGTATCAAGTCTGCCGTTCAGCTGTCGCTCGTGCCATATTCTAAGTTCGCCCATCCAGAGTGAGCTTACGTACCAGACTACAGACATAGATGTACGTGTCAGTATACGTAGTACGTGTACGTGTCAAGTACAATGTGTATACGTACGTATACACATTGTACGGCGCAGTGTATCGAGACTGCCGTTCAGCTGTCGCTCGTGCCATGTTCTAAGTTCGCCCATTCAGACTGAGCTTACGTACCAGACTACAGACATAGATGTACGTGTCAATATACGTAGTACGTGTACGTGTCAAGTACAATGTGTATACGTACGTATACACATTGTACGGCGCAGTGTATCAAGTCTGCCGTTCAGCTGTCGCTCGTGCCATATTCTAAGTTCGCCCATCCAGAGTGAGCTTACGTACCAGACTACAGACATAGATGTACGTGTCAGTATACGTAGTACGTGTACGTGTCAAGTACAATGTGTATACGTACGTATACACATTATACGGCGCAGTGTATCGAGACTGCCGTTCAGCTGTCGCTCGTGCCATGTTCTAAGTTCGCCCATTCAGACTGAGCTTACGTACCAGACTACAGACATAGATGTACGTGTCAGTATACGTAGTACGTGTATGTGTAAAGTACAATGTGTATACGTACGTATACACATTGTACGGCGCAGTGTATCGAGACTGCCGTTTAGCTGTCGCTCGTGCCATGTTCTAAGCTCGCCCATCCAGACTGAGCTTACGTACCAGACTACAGACATAGATGTACGTGTCAGTATACGTAGTACGTGTATGTGTCGAGTACAATGTGTATACGCACGTATACACATTGTACGGCGCAGTGTATCAAGTCTGCCGTTCAGCTGTCGCTCGTGCCATATTCTAAGTTCGCCCATCCAGAGTGAGCTTACGTACCAGACTACAGACATAGATGTACGTGTCAGTATACGTAGTACGTGTATGTGTCAAGTACAATGTGTATACGTACGTATACACATTATACGGCGCAGTGTATCGAGACTGCCGTTCAGCTGTCGCTCGTGCCATGTTCTAAGTTCGCCCATTCAGACTGAGCTTACGTACCAGACTACAGACATAGATGTACGTGTCAGTATACGTAGTACGTGTATGTGTAAAGTACAATGTGTATACGTACGTATACACATTGTACGGCGCAGTGTATCGAGACTGCCGTTCAGCTGTCGCTCGTGCCATATTCTAAGTTTGCCCATCCAGACTGAGCTTACGTACCAGACTACAGACATAGATGTACGTGTCAGTATACGTAGTACGTGTATGTGTAAAGTACAATGTGTATACGTACGTATACACATTGTACGGCGCAGTGTATCGAGACTGCCGTTCAGCTGTCGCTCGTGCCATATTCTAAGTTTGCCCATCCAGACTGAGCTTACGTACCAGACTACAGACATAGATGTACGTGTCAGTATACGTAGTACGTGTATGTGTAAAGTACAATGTGTATACGTACGTATACACATTGTACGGCGCAGTTTATCGAGACTGCCGTTCAGCTGTCGCTCGTGCCATATTCTAAGTTCGCCCATCCAGACTGAGCTTACGTACCAGACTACAGACATAGATGTACGTGTCAGTATACGTAGTACGTCTACGTGTCAAGTACAATGTGTATACGTACGTATACACATTATACGGCGCAGTGTATCGAGACTATCGTTCAGCTGTCGCTCGTGCCATGTTCTAAGTTCGCCCATCCAGACTGAGCTTACGTACCAGACTACAGACATAGATGTACGTGTCAGTATACGTAGTACGTGTACGTGTCAAGTATAATGTGTATACGTACGTATACACATTATACGGCGCAGTGTATCGAGACTGCCGTTCAGCTGTCGCTCGTGCCATGTTCTAAGTTCGCCCATTCAGACTGAGCTTATGTACCAGACTACAGACATAGATGTACTTGTCAGTATACGTAGTACGTGTACGTGTCAAGTACAATGTGTATACGTACGTATACACATTATACGGCTCAGTGTATCGAGACTGCCGTTCAGCTGTCGCTCGTGCCATGTTCTAAGTTCGCCCATTCAGACTGAGCTTACGTACCAGACTACAGACATAGATGTACGTGTCAGTATACGTAGTACGTGTATGTGTCAAGTACAATGTGTATACGTACGTATACACATTGTACGGCGCAGTGTATCGAGACTGCCGTTCAGCTGTCGCTCGTGCCATATTCTAAGTTCGCCCATCCAGACTGAGCTTACGTACCAGACTACAGACATAGATGTACGGGTCAGTATACGTAGTACGTGTATGTGTAAAGTACAATGTGTATACGTACGTATACACATTGTACGGCGCAGTGTATCGAGACTGCCGTTCAGCTGTCGCTCGTGCCATATTCTAAGTTTGCCCATCCAGACTGAGCTTACGTACCAGACTACAGACATAGATGTACGTGTCAGTATACGTAGTACGTGTATGTGTAAAGTACAATGTGTATACGTACGTATACACATTGTACGGCGCAGTGTATCAAGTCTGCCGTTCAGCTGTCGCTCGTGCCATATTCTAAGTTCGCCCATCCAGACTGAGCTTACGTACCAGACTACAGACATAGATGTACGTGTCAGTATACGTAGTACGTGTATGTGTAAAGTACAATGTGTATACGTACGTATACACATTGTACGGCGCAGTGTATCAAGTCTGCCGTTCAGCTGTCGCTCGTGCCATATTCTAAGTTCGCCCATCCAGACTGAGCTTACGTACCAGACTACAGACATAGATGTACGTGTCAGTATACGTAGTACGTGTATGTGTCGAGTACAATGTGTATACGTACGTATACACATTGTACGGCGCAGTGTATCGAGACTGCCGTTCAGCTGTCGCTCGTGCCATATTCTAAGTTCGCCCATCCAGACTGAGCTTACGTACCAGACTACATACATAGATGTACGTGTGTTCCACACTACACAACCACCCTCAGGCTGGTGGTTGTGCCCGACCCTCGTTCCGTTCCGTTCCATATCGAGTCATACTCGCCACTCGCTGGCCTTGGTTCGTGAATTCGCGTACTGAAGATTCGTTTGCTGCTTATTAAAAGATTCGGTCGTATCAATTCGCATTGAATTCGATTCGTTCTTTTGGTACGAATCGTTCGCGAACTACACATCTCTAGTGTCCCGTTAGCATCGCTGCAAACATACTGTTCTCCCATTTCGTCAACTTAATACGATTATTTCCCGTTTTTTGTACGTCTGTTTTCTTATTGAGTTGTGTTTTCATATTGTCTTTTTTTTTCAATAATTTATTTGCATTTGTTTCCTTCCCAAAAAGTTCTTCGGCAATAAATTTTAGATCAATACTCGCATCTTGTTGTTCCTGTTCATTGATACTTGAAAACGACATGATTGAATAAAAACTTTGAAATTATTGAAAAAAAAGAAGAAAAAAATTATTTTTCCTACACCAATAAAACTAAACTGAAATGCCAAACATGGAACTCAGTACAGCACCAGTACATTGTTAATAGTGTTTATAGACTATTTTCAACTTGACATTAATCGGAAAGAAGTAGTACGATTTTGATAAATACTGATTTTCAGGTTTCAACATAAACGCATTTTCTCGACCTTTTAGTCACCGGTAGAAGCATTGACTTGGAAGTACAAGGTAATAATTATTCATATAAAAAGAAGTAAATGCTTTTACTCCGACCTTTTACTCGAAGCAAATGGTTTTACTTCTACCTTATACTTATGAGCATTTACTTCAACATTATTCATACGGCTGATTATTATATTAAAAAAAAACAATCTAACAACGAACTATTGTATTAACAAAATATATCTGACAAATCAATCTATTGTATTTATTTATTTATTGTTTTAAGCCCCATTCAGAGCTCTTTAAATTAACAGGTTGTAGACTGTTCTTTGTTAGCTGTAAGTTATGTTTCTATGCATTCTTTTTAACGTTGTACGTACCGTTCATAGCAAGTTAGAAATTAATATGTTACGAATAGACCGCCATCTGTGTTTTTTTGAAACCAACTATTTAGCTTCGTAAAATGTTTTACATGTATTATCGTTCTTATAATTCTGTTGTCTTACATTTTAACTACCTAATTACCTAAATTGATCATATTTACTGTCAGTCTTTGTAATTTTGAGCAAGATTTGTTAATGATGACATTATGTTAGGTTATGTAAAGGCATACGATAACTACGGTGTCACTGATAGAATGCGATAGCCAATGTGTTTATATGTCTGTCTCATTAAAACATGACACTAGCTATAAGTTTAGAAAATTATCCATAATCCACAACGAACAACGTATTAAATTTAGAAGTCTGAACGGTTTCACGTCTTACCATATGACAAACTTCTTGAGACAGTAAACAGTCTATAAGATACAGTGTATAAGCATTGATTTAAGAGCTCTGAATGCGGATTTATGGATTTTAACTTTTACTGTGATATTTGGATAAAATTTGTTTTTAAAAAATGACATTCTTCCAGTCTTATTTGTATATTTTTTTATGTATATATGAAGGCATAATACATTGAAAATGTACACTACATTTTTAATATATTATTTTCACGTGTCTAATTTTATTATTCGTGGCTACCAATAAAACTGCCACTCTAACATAGCGTACTCAGATGAGGAAACATCGTGAATGGATTAAATTTTTTAATCATTTAACGGTGACATTATAAATCAGCTCCGATGAAAAAATAAAAGTTTTTATAATTAGTCAGTGATATTTTGTTGTTTTACTGCTGTCCGAAACTTACCAGGTCTACAAGTATGAAATGCGGATTTTTTTCAAACTTGCCGCGCAAACAGAGTGTATAGTTCAAAGTTTCAACACATATGGCGTTTTGTTAAGTTATCATTAAGTGTCAAATGCGTATAAGTTATAATTTGAAAAGTGATCATATAGTTTTATTTTACTGTGTTAAAAATGTCAAATTTTGTGCCAAATAAAGAGCATTCGCGGACAGTACTACTGTTTTGTTTTCATTTGAAAAAAACTGCTGCTGAATCATACCGACTGCTTCGAGAAGCTTATGGTGAATATGCTCCATCGCAAGATACGTGTGAACGATGGTTTCGGCGTTTCAAAAGTGGTGACTTTGATCTTACAGACAAAGAACATGGAAAACCTCCAAAAAAATATGAAGATACCAAATTGGAAACATTGCTACAGGAAGACGATAGTCAATTACAAAAACAACTAGCAGATCAGTTAGGCGTTAGTCAACAAGCTGTTCTCAATCACCTACGAGAGATGGGTAAGATCCAGAAAGTCGGCAGATGGGTTCCACATGCATTGAATGAGAGGCAGATGGAAAAACGCAAAAACACTTGTGAAATTTTGCTTGCACGATACAAAAGAAAGTCTTTTTTGCATCGTATCATTACTGGCGATGAAAAATGGATTTATTTTGAAAATCCCAAACGAAAAAAATCATGGGTGAACCCAGGCTCACTATCCACATCAACTGCAAGACCGAATCGCTTTGGCAAAAAGACAATGCTCTGTACTTGGTGGGACCAAAAGTCTGTGGTCTATTATGAATTGTTAAAACCTGGTGAAACAGTTAATACCCAACGCTACCAACAACAACTGATCGAATTGAACCATTCGCTGCTCATAAAACGACCAGAATACGAAAGAAGACAGCACAAGGTAATCTTTCTTCACGATAACGCTCCATCACATAAGGCAAAAGCAGTTTTCAACACATTGGATGCACTCAAGTAGGAAGTGCTACCCCATGCCGCTTACTCACCAGACTTGGCCCCTTCAAATTACCACTTGTTCGCATCGATGGGTCACGCACTTGCCGAGCAGCACTTTTGTTCATATGAATATGTGAAGGAATGGCTAGATGAATGGTTTGCGGGGAAAGGGGAAGAGTTCTACTGGCGAGGTATTCACAAATTGCCTGAAAGATGGGAAAAATGTATAACTTCTAATAGAGCATACTTTGAATAAATAAACTTTTACTGTTCTTTTGAGTTTAATGTGTTTTATTAAAAAAAAAAATCCGCATTTTATACTTGTAGACCTGGTATATTCGAAATATATATATATATATATATATATATATATATATATATATATATATATATATATATATATATATATATATATATATATATATATATATATATATATATATATATATATATATATATATATATATATATATATATATATATATATATATATATATAATAAATATTTCAGTAAAATTCCTAACAAACGTTAAAGCGTTAAATGTGATAAATTAATCTCTTCTCTAAAACAGTTATTATGAGATATATTAAAAAACTAAGTTTCTGACATATTTCTGTTTAAAGTTTTACATTTTATATAAACTTGGTTTAAGAGAGAGTCGAATAATTGTAGTTAACATTCTTATTTTTTAATATATCGCGGGTGACCTGGCAATACCTCCTATCTGCATAAATAGAAATTTAAAGGAGAGGTAAAAAACTGCTTTATGTCAGCCGTTTTTGCGTAGTTGAAGATAAAAGGTAATGCTTTGTACGAAGTTTAAACCTTAAATATTTTTCTTGTTTAAGAAGTATTGTCACAACTTGTGCACTAATACGTGGATTACAATGCAAACTAAGAACTTATTTTCGCTAAAAATTGTAGATAGGAGGTATTGCCAGGTCACCAGCGATATGTAATCTCAGTACGACATTAGATAGAAAATATTTTTCTGGACCCAGTAACATGTAATGTGATAAAATACAAAAAATTTCAGTAGTGTTTTAGAGCAGCGATATGCTAAATTAGGCGAAACATCTTAGTTATCTCCAAACTGACAACAGATGTTGTGCGGATAATTTTGCGGATGAGGATCCTGGATGTGCGGATGCTGATACAGAAAAACGTATCCGCGCAGGGCTCTACTCACAAATTACAGAAAAGAATAAATATATATTGGTTTAGATTTAACTAAATAACAATTTTGGTTATAAAGTGATGCAGTGTCTGCGCATGCTCAACTGTGATGCTTGAATCACATTGGAAAAGGGATGTTTCGTTGATCACGTGTAGCAGAGATGTTTGGCTTCCGCGGCAAAATATACTCCTGTTACACTTCATATTTTTTCAATTTCAGAAACGTATTTCTCACTTTTAACAATGTGTTATTTTATTTATAAGTATTTTACAATTATAAATGATTTATTTCTGTTTGATACCTTAAAATCAAGGCGTATAACGATAGGCTCCGCCTAATCATTCAGTTTATAAGTGCAAGCTTCTTAAGAAGGCGATTCGTTCTCAGCTATTAACAATTTTTTATTGTATTTTTAATATAAAAAAGACACACTACTTATTTACAACAAAGACGCAGCATAGACTTGCTATGAACAGATTACGTAATTATCTCTCGATTACGTAATTACCTAATTATCGCGCTATTAACGCTTGCTAACCTGCTCCGACCAGCGAGAATAAATATTGCTTTACATTCAATTATACCCGGGCACGTAGAACGCTTGTTTGCGCTTGAAACATACGCCGATCAGTAACAGGAATCTTTGAAACATTATTTATTAGCTTACAAGAAGCTGACAATCAGTTTTTTGATATTTTGTTGATTTTTTTATAGTTATTCATAGAATTTCTTTGATGTTGTGAATTACCGACATTTACGATTACCTATTGGCAGAATAAATTTTAATATTTTGTTATGAATTTGCTTTCCGTATAGTCTGCATCAGTGACATGTTTTAGTAGATACAGTCATGTGCGTAAAAATAGCAGTGGTTTAATGTAAATGGTAAAATTGTATTTATTTAATTTAATGTTATTTATTTATCTAGTTGCATTAAATTTATAGTATATATAATAAGTTTATAATATATAAAAGCTGGCAGCATGGAATTTTTTAAATAGATATGTAAGTTGCCCTTTAAACAAACCAAAAACATAATTTTTCTAGTGTTAAAATAGCAGTGTCCACAAGTTTTCTCATGTTTTACGAAACTAGCCATACCAAATAGTTTTATTCATGTATAAATTTTTGTCTATATTGAAAAATAAGTTGAATTTATATTTAAAGTCACGGAAAATATTAAATATCTTTATTATTTTTAAGGAAAAATGGGTAGGGCTAAACATCGCACACAGGGAAAACGTCAGTTGATTTTACAAATGTTAAATTCTGGTAAATTTATTCAGAATTTGCTAGGATGCTCCGCTAAAATGGTATCTAATGCCAAAAAGTGGACTCTAGAACCTGAAATTCGGGGTCGCATTTCTAAAACTTCGTCGACAACAGATAGAAAAATTGTAAGGTGTGCAAAGTTAAACCCTTTTATTATTTCTGCACAAATAAAAAACTAATTAGATCTGATAATTTCTGCATCAACTGTAAGAAAACGCCTTATAAAAGCAAACCTGAAAGCCAGTAGACCAAGAAAAACTCCGCTGTTAAATAAGAGAAAACGGAAAATAGAATTCAATTTGCCAAAGAACACCAACTTTGGCCACGGTGAAAATAGCGCAAAATTCTTTGGTCTAATGAAACAAAAATTGTTTTATTCAAACCTGGTACCTGCCAAAAGCAAGTACGTAGGCCTCCATGCACGAAATACAATCCTAAGTACACTACAAAGACAATAAAACACGGCGGCTATAGTGTTATGGCATAGGGATATTTTTCTTGGAACGGAGTGAACCCTATTTTCTTGAATAAAGATATAATGGACGCAAATGTTTATGTCAGTATCTTGTTAGATGTCATGCTTCCCTTTGCAAAGAAGGAAATGCCTTTAAAATGGATATTTATGCAAGATAATGACCCAAAGCCAACCTCGCGCAAAGCAAAAAATTGGTTTAATGAAAATAGAGTTACAGTTATGGGTTGGACAGCTCAATCTCTGGACTTAAAGCCGATAGTGAACTTGTGGGCTGGTGTAAAAATTAAAATATCTTCTTCAAAACCTGCTTACAAAGAAGAATTATGGAGAGAAATTGAAACAGCTTGAAAATCTATTCCCTTGGAGAAATGCCGGTAGCTAATTGATTCTATGCCGCGTAGATGTGTAGAAGTAATATGAAAAAAAGGTCATGAAACCAAATATTGCAGAAATAGTAAAGAATATTTATTATTTTATGAAGTGTACTGCTACATTTATGAACAGCGTAATGATCATATTTTTACAAATACTATATACATTTTTTTTTCATCAAAATGAAGTTGTTCTTAAAATATAATATATCAGTAAAATTTTGGCTTTGCTATTACTTAAAGCAACTTTTTAGGGTTTTGTAGGTATGACCAAAAAAACCTTATACCGTCATTTTGTCGTCTGACTGTCTGTCTGTCTCTGTGTCTGTCTGTCTGTTCGGTAAAAATTGTAGCCAAACGGCTAAACCTAGAGAGTTGAAATTTGGAATGCTTATACAACTCTTTGACCCACGCATAGGAAAAATACTTAAACATCTAAAAAACATATCCCCCTAAAAATATAAACAAATATGTGCTCATCGAATATTGTTTATTGTTTCCTTTCAACATGGTATAACCCCATACAATAGTATATAAATTTACATGAAAGTGTGCTGTTTGCACAAAGAAAAAAGTTCAAGTATGAACTCCGCAACATAGATATATATACATAATCTTAATTTACAGTGTGTTTTTGTACTTTAAATTATAATTAATTAAATTTCTTTGCTTATGCGTACTTTAGCATACAAAGTGATTTTTTCTTAATATTATCGGAAGTGAAGTTAAAGATATCGAACCTGTTTACATTTTCATTACAAATTTTAGACAATCTCATAATTATTGTTTGATTTTGACCAACTTGTAAGGTTGGATAATAAAATGGATAGTGGTTCGTTCTCAATATTCTTGATGGCACATTAAATCTTAATTTATTAAGTAACTCACTACACTTTATTTGATTATTAATAATTTTTGATGCAAAGAGTAAGTCCGCCCTTTCTCTCGCCGATTCCAGTGTGGAAATTTTAAATTTTAAGTAGGTTTGAGAAAAATCGTGATTGTCGAATCCCATCGGGTTTCTAGTTCTAAAGGCCGCATATCTTAAATATAACGTATTAATGGATCCTATTTTTTTTTCTTGTTCCTTAGTAACTGGTCTCCAGATAGTGGAAGCATACATCAGCTTAGAATAGATGAAAGAGAAATATAACGTTCTGAAAGTTTGAATAGTCTTGAATTTTGTTGAAAATCTCTTTATAAAGTAAATTTTTTTCCTGACTTTAATATCGAGGTATTCGATGTGGTTTTTGAAGGTCATTTTAGAGTCAAAAATTACTCCAAGGTCCTTACAATGATCGACCGAATTTAAAGCTGCGCCTTTCAAGAAATACAAATTAGGTGGCGAATGAGGTCTACCGAAACTCATAGAATGGCATTTTATTGCATTACAATCTAGACCATTCACGTTACACCACAGCATCAACGAATCAATGTCCCGTTGAAGTAACTGAGTGTCTGAGGGATCTCTAATCACTCTAAAGAGTTTCGTATCATCAGCAAACAATAAAATTTCGCTCGAAAAGATGGATTGTGTTATGTCGTTAATGAAAATTAGGAATAGTAATGGGCCTAAACGTGTTCCCTGTCCAACACCTGAGAGTACATTAATTATTTCTGATACTACATCATAAACTTTTACCAACTGTTTTCGTCCTTTCAGGTACGACCGAAACCATTTCAGTAAGCTACCCACAATTCCGTACGCCTCTAGCTTTCGTAACAGCAGAATATATATATATATATATATATATAATGTTATTTTTTGGTGCATTTGTGGGTTTCAAATAATACGTCAACATTTATTTCGACATGATTGTAGTTTAGAGCCTTCGTCGAAAAATATTATACTTGATGATAATGAAATGCCACTTGGTACAAGTATTCTTTACATAAAATAAATCATTTTTATCCGGAGTACCTATATTAAGAACGACCGCAGATTCGAGATGGCGGCAAAAGTAGATTACCAAGTCAGTAACTATAACTAATTTTCACAATAGAACAAATTATCTCCAAACATATTTGTAGAATGGAGCTTTAGCTACAATTTGCCGCATAGTACACAAATATGCGTCGAATGGTTTACAAGATGGCGTGTATAACGCAATTTGTTTATTTATAATTACATGACATTTCTTTTTAGAATTAAAAATATCCTATTAGATAGATAAAAATTCGCTGAAATATTTGATATATAGATTGTTACTAATTTTATTTCGGGTTGTTAGTCTTGTATAAGAAACAGTACGGTTGTGCGCACCCTTAAGGGGTTAAACGTCTGTTTATAAACACTGGCAACAATATTTCTACATGTTCATACCTAGACACACAATTTAGTTGAGTTCAAAATCACTCACTCATTGTATTTGATTAATTTTACTACAATATTTAATGTATAGTAGACCAGCGGTCGGCAATCCAAATGTGCTCGCGTGCCACTTTTTACATATAATTCTATCTAACACTGAGCGAGTGCCTCTAAAAAAAAAAAAGGTCGACCTAACGTATGGGTCCGATATGTTTTTTTTTTTCTTCAGCTCATCACATACGCCCGTCCTTGGCGTATACTCTTCTTACAGTTCATGTATCTTCTGATTTTACGATTACAGCACTGGGTCAAAATTACAAAAGCGTGTTTTATTTTTGATTTTACAAAATAATCACAGAATTTTATTTTATAGAACATTAAAAGTTACTATATTTTTCTGAAGATAGTAAACTATCAGTTGAACTTAGTAAAAAACAAAAAATAAAATTGGGAATTAATTCCCAAATTTTGGCGTGCCACCCAAAAATGCTTCGCGTGCCACTAAGTGACATGCGTGCCATAGGTTGTCGACCGATGTACTAGACTGTTCTAAACCCATCGGTAAGTAATGTGATGCTCGACTAAATATGAATTTAAACGTCAGAGTAAAATTGACTCTTCATAGAGCATTTTTAGACGCAAGCTTATATTATAACTAATCCATATGTATCTAGATGAGATCCTTGGAGAAACGGATACGGATTTTTATTTTTTACGAATCATCCGCAAGTACGGATACAGAGCTCCAGCACACCACTAATCCTAACTAAATGATAAAATGTAAAATGTTTTTTTTTGCGTCTGTAACATATTTGTGTATAGGTTTCGCTATATCATATATGTATCATATTTATAGTAGTATAAATGATGAAAATAAATTTTTATTTCTGTGGAAAATTATTACTCATACTTAGGGTTTCCAATCCGGATATCCGGATTATCCGACCAATTTGGACTATTCGATAATCCGGATAATTTTCATTGAATATCCAATAATACGGATATTTTTTGAATAAACAACATTTTTTTTTACAATTTTTTCAATTTACCTGGTATTTTTTTTATACCATTTCGCCTTTACAAGAGTTTCTTTAAATCACCTGACGAAATATGTAAATGAATTAAAGCTTTCATTTCGATATTTCATTATTTTTACAAACACAAAAACAAGGACAAATAATTTAAATACAGTGGAACCTCGAGATACGAGTTTAATTCGTTCCAGCCTTGAGCTCGTATGGCGAATTTCTCGTATCTAGAAACAAACTTGATAATAATGGAAATCCAGTTAATCCGTTCCGCGACCCCAAAAATATCAACATAAAAATCAATTTTCCTAATAAATAACACTAGTAAACAGAGCTGGGCCAAGTACTGATGAAAAGTACTTGAAGTACCAAGTATCAAGTACTGCACCTAGTACTTTCTTTTGCAAGTACAAGTACTGGTAAAAAATTTAAAGTACTTGAAGTAACAAGTATTTATGAAAAGTACTTGAAGTATGTACTTCAAGTACCGGAAAAAGTACTTCAAGTACTACAAAATACTTCAAGTACTAAAAAATACTTCAAGTACTACAAAGTACTTCAAGTACTAAAAAAATATAAAATATGTAGTACAATAATAATAATACTAATAGTAATACTATACTTACCCGCTAATATTATACTAACTTATTGTCAGAAGACATGTTAGGCAGAGCTGACCACGGATATCGTGAGACAAAAAGAAAGGATGGAAAATAATAATAATATTATCTTTCTCATTTTGTAATACGTAACTAACAGGGAAAGTTCATTTTTAGGGTTTTGTAGGTATGACCAAAAAACCCTTATACCGTCATTTTGTCGTCTGTCTGTCTGTCTGTCTGTTCGGTAAAAATTGTAGCCAAACGGCTAAACCTAGAGAGTTGAAATTTGGCATGCTTATACAACTCTTTGACCCGCATATAGGAAAAATACTAAAACATCTAAAAAACATACCCCCCTAAAAATATAAACAAATATGTGCTCATCGAAAACAAAAATATTTTTTTTTTAATTCTGAGTAGGGTATCAAATGAAAGCCCTTAGTACGTGGATTAACGATCAAATTTTTATTTTTGCAAAATAAATTATTTTGATGCGATTTTTGCCAAAATTGTGCAAAAAAAATTTTGTCCCACGCCCTGTAGCCCAGATGGTTTAAACTAAAAATCTAAAAAAATTCTAAGTAATGTATATTGGTGTGAACCGAAATAGTACAACAGGAATTTTTGATCAGATTATGTATTCGGAAAATAACGCATTTTTTATGATTTTTGGTTCACAGAGTACAAAAGTTATACCAATGTAAGACACTCACATGCAAGGCGTGCGATAGCGAAATGGGTTAGAGCACTGGTGTGAAACGAAGGGTTTCGAGTTCGAGTACGGAGTGAATTTTATTTTTTCTGTTTTTTTTTTGCATTTTTATTATGTTGAAATTATTTTGTCAAAATTCTAGTTATATTTTGACAAATGATGCATTTAATTTTTAAGAGCGTAAAATTAACAACCAGTCTTATTATATGATTAACAGACGATAAATTATTTTAAAAATATCGTTCATTTTGCCGTGATTACTACAAAGTAAAATTTGTCCTACACACTCAGCATACCGCCTTCACTTATTATATACCTGCGAAACCCTGAAATGTGTGAATATTCACACTTCACATCAATTTTTTTATGTTGTATTTTGACAAAACATTTATAATATTATCATAGCATTGGTTCACACGGATACGCCTAAGTCTTTTTACACCACAACAGTCACCAAAGTAACCAGATCTAGTTTCGTATTACAAATTGAGACGGATTATAACTTTATTTTTATAATAAATTTATATCGTTGTGGTGTAACTTACCACTGCACTTAGTTGACAAAACTCTGGACCTACCTCAAATTAATACGGAACTCCCGTTCCCGTTATTGAAAGGGTGACTACATAGACGTATTTTTCGTTTTATTGATTTAAACAAATGTAAGTAATTGAAATTTATGGAAATTATAAATTCAATTCATTAAGTACTAAGACTTTAACCAACTATTATCTGTCTCATTTTGTAATACGGAACTAACAGGAAAAGTTCATTTTTAGGGTTTTGTAGGTATGACCAAAAAACCCTTATACCGTCATTTTGTCGTCTGTCTGTCTGTCTGTCTGTCTGTTCGGTAAAAATTGTAGCCAAACGGCTAAACCTAGAGAGTTGAAATTTGGCATGCTTATACAACTCTTTGACCCGCACATAGGAAAAATACTAAAACATCTAAAAAACATACCCCCCTAAAAATATAAACAAATATGTGCTCATCGAAAACAAAAATATTTTATTTAAATTATGAGTAGGGTATCAAATGAAAGCCCTTAGTACGTGGATCAACGATCAAATTTTTATTTTTGAAAAATAAAATATTTTGATGCGATTTTTGCCAAAATTGTGCAAAAAAAATTTTGTCCCACACCCTGTAGCCCAGATGGTTTAAACTAAAAATCTAAAAAAATTCTAAGTAATGTATATTGGTGTGAACCGAAATAGTACAACAGGAATTTTTGATCAGATTATGTTTTCGGAAAATAACGCATTTTTTGTGGTTTTTGGTTCACAAAGTACAAAAGTTATACCAATGTAAGACACTCTCATGTAAGGCGTACGATGGCGTTATTGGTTAGAGCACTGGTGTCGTAAGCTATAACTCGCTGGTAAACGAAGGGTTTCGAGTTCGAGTACTGAGTGAATTTTATTTTTTCTGTTTTTTTTTTGCATTTTTATTATGTTGAAATTATTTTGTAAAAAATTTAGTTATATTTTGACAAATGTTGTATTTAATTTTTAAGAGCGTAAATTTAATAATTATCTTATTATATGATTAACAGACGATAAATTATTTTAAAAATATCGTTCATTTTGCCGTGATTACTACAAAGTAAAATTTGTCCTACACACTCAGCATACCGCCTTCACTTATTATATACCTGCGAAACCCTGAAATGTGTGAATATTCACACTTCACATCAATTTTTTATGTTGTATATTGACAATACATTTATAATATTATCATAGTATTGGTTCACACGGATACGCCAAATTCACGCCAAGTAACCAGATCTAGTTTCGTATTACAAATTGAGACAGATTATATTATCATTTACACATTAAAGAACTTGTTCATTCTTGTGTATTGTCCGTTAAAATTCTGAAAATAATTAAAAGTACTGCGTAAAAACTGCTACGAAACTACTGCAAGTATTTAAACTACTTCAAGTACTTTCAAGTACTTTCACCTACTGCAAGTACTTTCTAATACTTCAAGTACTTTGAACTACTTGAAGTACTACTTATTTTCGAAAACAAGTATCAAGGAAGTATTTCTATAGAAGTACTTGCAGTACCAAGTACAATTGCCAAATTTAAAAAGTACTTGAAGTAAAGTACTTGAAGTACTTAAAAATTCTTGAAGTACTTTTTCAAGTATTTTACTTGAAGTATGTCCCAGCTCTGCTTGTAAATAATATAACCGTAGTTTACCTTTATGAATAGTCGTGACTGGCGATAGGGATGTAGGGAAGACGAAACGGGTTACTGTGGCGAAGGAGAGTCCCCCTCTGATTCAGGAAGGCTCTCTCTTGGGAATTTTACCCCACTGGAAGCAGTTAACTTTCTTTTACTTACAGGTTGCTTTACCAAAAACTTATCTAATAACGCTTGCTTGGCTTAACAGCCTGGCTCGTTGCTCGTTACTCGAGTCAATGCTCGTATTTAGAGACGAATTTTTCGCTTATACTTTCCTCGTAAAGACTAAGACAAAAACTAGAACTCGCTTGAATTTTGAAACTTTCAATGAAATTATTTTTTTTAAATACGCATTTTTAAAAATGAAATAAATTTAATTATATATATTTTTTTATTATTTTGTGAATTATTTATGTATATAATTAAAATACTTAAATAAAATAAAATAAATGAGTTATAAAACACCATGAATATTGAATTTAATCTATTATCTCCAATTTTTTATTTGTTATCCGGATATATCGGAATATTTTGAATTTTCTGTATTCGATATTCGGATATTCATTAATATCGGATAATTGGAAACCCTACTCACACTGTAGTGCAATTCGTAGATGTACTGTAGTTACGAGGGTACGTCAATAAGTCATTACTAAATCTAAAATAACGTGCTAGTAGTACCGAAACAAGTTTGTTTCTGAAAAGTACCATCTGTCACTAGACTGCTGTCAAATTTTCAGCCATATCCATCGCGTGGGTTCATTTTTACAATCGACTAAAGCAAATAACTTTTGTTATTATGAAACAATGAAAAAACAAGTTTCGTGCAGCGATTAAACACTTTCATTTGAAAGGCAAAACACCGAAAGAAACCAACTCCTAGTTGGATGAAATTCATGGTACATCTGCACCAGCGTTTAAAACTGTTTACATGTTTATAACGAGTTAAAACTTAAAGAAATAAAATGCAATGTTGACTATGTGAAACAAGTCGAAACAGAGATTACATCAAATTGCAAAAAGTTTTGGAGCTATATAAATACAGTTAAAAAGATAAATATGCCTAGTACTATGAAACACAAAGCTTCTGTTGCAAACAGTGGTGAAGATATCTGTACGTTTTTCTCCGATTATTTTAAATTAGTCTATTCTAATAAATGTACCATTTCATGTTCTGAAATAAAATTTGATGAAAATCTCATTCTTGAACATATGGTTTCTGTATCTAATATATCCACAAACGTTAATGAGGTGCTGAGTATGTTGGAAAGTCTCGATATTAGTAAAGGGGCAGGTCCGGATGGAATTCCTAGCATATTTGTAAAAAATTGTGCTTCTACTTTATCATTGCCATTGATTCTAATTTATAATACATCTTTGTCTGAAGGTGAGTGTCCTACTGCATGGAAGAGGGCATTTGTTGTTCCGATATTTAAAAGTGGCCGTAAAGATGTAGTTGAGAATTATCGGCCGGTATCTAAACTCAATGTTTTCGAAAAAATTTTAGAAAAAATCATATACAAGACACTGTTCTCGAATGTAAAACAGCTTTTAATACTGGAGCAACATGACTTCTTCCCTGGCAGGTCTGTGGATAGAAATCTTACCCTGTTTACTGATTTTATTTTAGAGTCAATGGAAAATTACTCACAAGTTGATAGAAGAATATACACAGATTACAGTAAAGCTTTTGATAAAATAGATCATCTAATATTTATGCGCAAACTTCCATGGTGTCCACGGCAACCTTTTAAGATGGTTTTCATCATATTTAACAAATAGACTGCAATCTGTTGTCGATAATGGCTTCAGTTCTGAGTGGATACATTGCACTTCCGGTGTTCCACAAGGTTCACACTTGGCCCCAATGTTATTCAATTTGTTTATTAATGCTATAATAAAATGTTTTAAGTTCTGCAAATATTTATTTTATGCGGACGACATGGAATTTTTTTATCCGATTAGACATACCGATGATGGTTATAAACTTCAATCTGATCTCGATAGACTCTATTAATATTGTCTAGATAATAATTTAACTTTAAACCTAAAAAAATGTCATAAGATTACATTTGGAAGGAATCGAAGCTTTTTTGATTTCAATTACCATATAGGGAGTACAGCTATTAGCACTGTTGACAATATTAGAGATCTTGGTGGCATTTTGGACAGCAAGTTAATACTTGATGTACATATTGATACTGTAGTCAAAAAGCATACAAAATGTTAGGTTTTCTTATACGTTCATGCCGCTGTTTTCAGAATCCTCTGTCTGTTATGACACTCTATAAAACGTTGGTTAGAAGTCAGCTTGAATTTGCCACCATTTGTTGGTCTCCCCAGTATTTTGTCTATCTTAACAGAATTCAAGCTGTACAAAATAAATTTACTTGTTTCATGAATAGAAAATTTCCTACTTTCAATGTTAATTTACAGCAACTTGAAAAACCACGTAAAACAACGGATCTAGTATTCTTGTAAGATTATTAATGGTTTGGTAGATTTTTCGAAACTAGTTCACAAAATCTCGTTAAGGGTACCTAATTACTCAATTAGAAATTTTGAACTTTTTACTGTGGCACCAACTCGGACTAACTATTATTTAAACTCTAGTATGAATAGAGTATCTATTTTGCATAACTTTTACTCTGATCTTCCTGGTTTTCCAGACATATTCAGCACGTCACTTGTAAGTTTTAAAAAGAAAATTTAATTTAATTATACATCTTGTCAATTTCTTTATGTAATTTTAATAAGATTCTAGCCTTAAGTTTACACTACAGATAATTTTTTGTTTTTGTAATTTTGTATTGTATGTGCCAAACCTGTAATTGAGACATCTTGTCCTGTTGGATTGGCCTAATAAATAAAATAAAATAAAAACAAAAATTATTATTGAATGAGATTAAACGTGATCGTACATCCACAACTGATTAACGTTGTTCGCGGCCTCCACTTGAGGTGACTACGCCAGAAATGATTGACAAAATCCACGATATGGTCTTGAGTGATCGACAAATCAAAGTGCGCGAACTAGTTGAGGCCACTAGTTGAAGTATATTACAAGGCTCAGAGGTTTAAATTTTGCACGTAAAATTGGGTATGAAACAGTTATCAGCAAGATGGGTGCCACGTTTGCTCACACTGGAGAATAAACGCAATCGTGTGGTCGATGGCGAAAATGCATGAATTACGCTTCGAATTGTTCCCGCATCCACCAAAATAACCAGATGTGGCCCACAGCGAATGTTTCCTGTTTCCAAACTTGAAGAAATGATTTGCCGGAAAAAGATTCACGTCGAACGAGGTTATCGCCGAAAATTGTGCCTATTTTGAGGGCCTTCCGGTATCTTACTTTTTGGATGTCTTGAAATAGTTGGAGAAAAGCTGGGTATTGTGTAGTGTTTCTTCTCGAAAATTTCTCGAGAAAAAGTTATAATTCTCACTTTTTTTGTTTGTTTTAATGGCCATTGCTGATTTGGAATTAGCCAGGGCAATTGTTATGTTTAGTGAGTCACTGATTATAATTTAATTTTGATAAAATTTGTCTTCTGTCTCCCGGAACGCAACTGTGGCAACAGATAAGAAGTGATTTATGATATTTAGCTAATTAGCATTTATTGTTACAATATTTTATTTTGAATTAGTGTATTATTTATTATAATCAATTACATTTTATTTTTTGTTTAGTTTAAAACTGTTATGTAAAATATTACCTTCAAGTTAAATAAAATAATTATTACTATTATTATTAATATCTTAATTTTTTGAAAATGTCTCTATACATATGTATTTTCAATTAATATGCAATTACGTGCCGTTTTCGTAATCATTTTTAAAGCCCCGTTATCCATTTGTTCTAATGTTATTTAAATGAATACTTCAGTACTTTAAAGTTGACTATAATTTTAACATGTTTTTATCCTCTACAATATTTTCAACATTAAAAAAAGATATATATATATATATATATATATATATATATATATATATATATATATATATATATATATATATTCTTATTATTATTTTTCTCGAGATTTCTCTAGAGTTCTCGAGAAAATAAGTCTTAATTTTCATTTCTCGAAAAATAAAAAATGTCGAGAAATCAGAAACACTAGTATTGTGTATCGAGCTAAAGGGAGACTATGTTGAGAAATAAAAATGAATCAATCCAAAATAATGTGTTTTTCTATTGTTTTGTAAGGACTTATTGACCTACCGTCTACTATATTGTTTTTATTAAATCTTATTTATTTATTATTTTTTTTTTTTTTTCAAGATCTCAAACTGATCATTATCGTGAGGAAGAAGTTGTTGATGCAATGGCGAAGTTCAAACGTATACCAAGCAATGAAATGTGGAAAAAACTAGATAAATGGAGTTACGATTATGATACAGCTACGTACTTACTACTTTTGTCTCGAAAGAAAAGGGGACTTGCATTAAAATTGAGTGGAAGTCGAAGTAATTTTAGAAACATAATTGTAAGCTAATTTTTTTTAAATTGTACATTTAGAAATTATCAGTTGGACAATTTATTTTTTGACTGTTTTTTTATTACAAGAGCGTTCATCACTCTAGTGATCGTTGAATGCGGAAATAGATTGTTGAGCAATTTCAGGAACATCGAAATTTTATGTTTTATGCATTTGAGCTTCGGTCAAATTATGCGGAATCCATCGGGAACAGATCTTTCTCACAGCTAAATGTTCATGCAAAATCGAATGTATTGCAGTCCGCAATATGCCAATGGATGCCTCTATCTCACGCTAAGTCACATGCCGATCTTCTTCAATCATTTTGCGCACAGCATCCATGTTTTTTTTAAGCAGAACCGATTTTGGTTGACCTTCACGAGATTCATCACTGACGAATGCACGACCACGACGAAATTCTGCGAACCGATTGTAAACAGTCTTTTCTAATGGTGCTTCATTACCAAAAGTTGAACGAAGCAAATCTATGCATTGTTGTTGAGTTAGGCCTTTACTATTGGGTTGTTACATAAGTCCATTCGTTTTTTTTTACCTTTTATTCAATAAAATATACTTTCTAAAAAAAACTTTTATTATCAAATATACTGTCCATTATTTTCACTTTGGACAAACGCTCAGGCAATTTCATAATGCCATCTCTCCAGAAGGTTCCGTCTTTCCTCTCGAAAAATTTGTCCAGGGGAATTTTGATATCGTCCAAAGATGCGATTTTTTTTCCGTTAAGGGAATTTTGTAGAGAGCGGAACAAATGGTAGTCGGAGAATATAGTCCATATATCGCACCATCCAACTACCATTTGTTCTGCTTTCTACAAAATTCCCTTAATGGAAAGAAATTCGCTTCTGTGGACGATATCAAAATTCACCTGGACAAATTTTTCGAGAGGAAAGACGGAACCTTCTGGAGAGATGGCATTATGAAATTGCCTGAGCGTTTATCCAAAGTGACAGAAAATAATGGACAGTACATTTGATAATAAAAGTTTTTTTTAGAATGTATATTTTATTGAATAAAAGGGAAAAAAAAAACGAACAGACTTATGTAACAACCCAATAAAATCGTAAAAAATCATCCAACGAAAACCTTCACGAGTAATATCCATTTTTGTCACAAACTTGTTTTTCTTAACGCTCACTATCAACAAACTACTTGGTCAATTTGTAAGCTGCCACTGATTACACAGTAACAAATGTCAAATTTTACGCATATAGTCATGACACATTTCAATATTGCCATCTAGTGGTCGTTTGTAAAAACATAAAAGGTAACCCTCGTACTATATATTGTACTGTTCTAGCTACTATCAACAATGGCAAAGGTCCAAAATAAAGATTCCCGCAGACTTACGATAAGCATTATATTTACTAATATAACTCAGCGACTAACAGCGAAAACTGTCTTAATTCAGTCAATCAAGAATCAGCTGACGAACTGTTAATTAATGTATAAATAACACAAGGCTGTGAAAAAAATAAAATTTCCGCCGCTTTTAATTTTGGTACAGGGTGGCGCGCGGCTTACGCATGGATTTGAAAATGGTATAAAACGCAGACTGTTACAAAATGATCAAATTTTTTATTTTTTCCTGACTCATTAACATAGGAAATATAAGATTACATGGTTTTGGATAAAGTATCGGCCAAATGGCGCCCCCTACATTCCACACACTGAGCAACCTTTTTTCTGAAGTTTTCGTGCACTCTGTGAATCATTGCCACAGGAATTTCGGCGATTTGGGCTCGAATATTGTTTTAGAGGACTTCCAGGGTCTTGACGATCGTTGTAAACTAAGGATTTTAGGTATCCCTACAGGAAAAAATCACAAGGGGCCAAATCAGGAGAGCGTGCTGGCCAGTTCAAATCGCCTCTTAGGGAGATGAGGCGCCCGGGGAATCTGTTTCGCAAAAAGTCCATGCAAACCCTTTCTGTGTGGCTCCATCCCTTCCAATTCAGGCAAGAAAAAATCCTGGAATGTGGTCAGGTAACGTGCAGAAGTGACTGTAGCCGCTCGATCATTTTCTTCAAAAAAGTAAGGGCCGATGATCCCAATTCTTGAAATTGCACACTATACTATCACCCTGTTGGAGTGCAGGGGTCTTTGATTGAGCTCCCTGAGATTCGTACTGCTCCAATAGCGCATATTCTGTTTACTGACACATCCATTGAGGTGAAAATGTGCCTCGTCAGAAGAAAACGATACCGTTTCGAGGCAACGCAGCAAGCATGTGTTCACTAGCGAGTTGTCTGGCTTCAAAATCACGTGGCTTCAATTCTTGGGCGACAACCATCTTGTAGGGGTGCAAATGAAGATGTTCATTAACGATTCGTTGATTTGTCTCTAAATGTCAAGGGCACCTGCCTGTTTCCGAGTTGAACGCCTTTTCTGGGGTAGTTACGGTATTCTGAGGCCCCGTTTTTATCGTGGACACATTTCCGGTATCCTGGAATGCTTTAACCCACGCAAGAATTCGATTCCGATCGGGAATTCGGCCGCGGGGGGCTATATTAAACCCCACCTTCAACCTTCTAGGACCGTTAGGAAGGGAGCAATGCTGTCTTCAAATCCATACGTTTGCCGCGCGCCACTCTGTAGAATGGTGAATCCTGATTTCATATCAATTTCTCCATCTCTTATTTTTTCTCCATCACTAGTTTTTTCGTAATTCTCAAAGGAAATTATTATGGATAATATTTTTAGATAAATAACTTCAGTAAGGTGTATCTCTTGATTTTGTTAACAACAAACTTTTTTATTAATTTAGTATAAAACAAGATAAAATATGGAGATTTTTTTATGATAAAGGCAATTCTTAATTAATTACTTACTATTAACACTACTCAGGGAGAAAAGTACACCTTGTAGCATTTCTCTTTTGTCCTGCGGAACTGTCATGAATGCATGATGGTTTTGACGTTACCGCATGTGTTACACTTTTGATGTGTAACAGGGCTATTCAGAGACAAAAAATAAACAGTGTTTTATTTAAACACTTTCTAAATTCACTGTTTATTTATTTTATTTTTTTATTCAAAGACAATTTTTAAACACTGTTTTTCTTAGTTACAGTGATTAAGTTGATTTTATCTATTCAGAGACAACATTTCATTTTAGTTACCGTAGTTAAGTTACAATTTAATCAACATTTTTTAAACAACGTATGTGGGTAGTTTAAATTTGTGTATTAACATTATTATCTACGTGAGATTTTTAAAGGAGTGATTCAGTGGAAGAATATTTAGAAAGTATTGAAGAAGTGAAGGATATAATGAGTTTGTGTGTACAAATTTTCTCAGAATTTAATTGGACAGGGAAAATCCCTATGATAATTATAGTGATAAAATTTTTCGTGAAAAATATCGTTTTTCTAAACAGGGAGTTACTTTATACACCACCTTGTTGAAATAGAAATTAATCATGTGACATATAAGGGGCGGCATATAAATTCAAAATTACAATTATTATCCGAATTAAGATACTTCGGTAGGGAACATTCAGGACGTTTCAGTTGCGTTGGCTCTAAAAAAATATGCTTTTTTTAAAGATTGGATCAAGAAATGAGAATTTTTTATAATATAGCAGGGTGTCCATCTACTACTGGAGCAATAAATGGCACCCGTATTAAAATTATGAAACCACCGGAATTTATACTAGGTATAAATTCAATTTAATTTTTAAAAAAAGTTTTAAAATCGGTCTAGCAGTTCTCGAGAAAATAGTTTTTAAATTACCTATACAATACTTCTTAAAAACCTACATATACTGAAATAGGTAAAGTAGGTGCACCAAATATTCTTTTTTTAAATCGGTTCAGCCATTGTCATATAATTTTGGACGTATATCATTTATTTATTAAGAAATCACTCTTACGGCAGTATAAGGTGTAAGAAAGAGAGCAATGGCGACTTTACATTGTCGTAGAAAAAGAAAGTACATAAGAGCTATGTCGTTGATGAATCGTAATGTTATAAATATGATATTCTATCTCTTTCTAGCACATAAAAATTAGAAAGAGACCAAGGTTAAGTTCAATTATTTTATTACAAACTTGCACAATTTTCAGCTTTATTTATTTAAACAGTGTTTAGTTTAGATATTAGAGAGATATTGCAAAGTGAAAAAAATCTGATTTTATTAAAAGAAATCTCTAATAAAGTATCCTGTATTAAAATTTTTCATAATGTTTTACAGAGTGTTATTGCAACGGTGCTCTTGCTTCATACTTTATTTTGACAAATATGCCAAATTGATAGATCGAAACCGTAATGAATATAGAAGTTAACTGCAACCCTTATATGAGTTAACTGCAGCAGACTATTTTTAACTTCTTCCCACACTGCACAACCATTCGCAAAAGGGTTTCGTGACACAATTTCTCGGAGAAGAATAACATCGTCCTCGTATTTAAATCGTAAACGTTTTTTATCTTTAACTTGCATCATTACTCGCAAGAACTCACAAGAAAACTCAACAAATTTTATGCTCGAATTTACTCCGCTGTTAATTTTGAGGTTAAATTGACAGAAGACCTGTCAAAATTAAGGCGCTTTAAATAAAAATGCTTTGACGTTATTTAAATAAAATAAAGGTAGCCTCTATTTTAATAAAAGAAAGAAATTAAGAATATATCAACTGCGCATGCGCACATGTCAAATAAAGGAAAAGTTTATTAAAAGATCAGTAGAACAGAGGTTGCAATATCTCTCTAATGTTTAAAAAAATAGTTACTATATTTCTGAATACATAAATAAATTAAACACTGTCTAAATTTTAAACAGTGTGTAACTTAGACAGTGTTTAAAATGTTGTCTCTGAATAGTCCTGTGTGTAAGTGTTTACATATTATAATCATTGTTTATTTATATGAAGCTCAAGACAACTGCAATATTTAAAGTCTGTTCCAAACGGTTAGGCGGAACTAGATTTTGCAATCTAGTTACTTTCATCGTTTAAATCATGCTTTTCGGCCGTTTTGTTTAAGCTTTGTAAATCATACTTGCAACAAATATTTTTTGGTTAAGGTTAATATCATTTTAAAATGTCATTTTCTTTATATTTTAATTTTTTGTGTTATTCTTAATACAAATATCCCATTTATTTATTTTTTTGTCATTAAAATATGTAAGAAAATTAATTTAAGTTTGACATATGTCATTCGTTTCCATGGTTTCATTGTTGGAATTTTAAATTTTGACATTCCAACGTGAAAAATGGAATAACCCAAGCAAGGTCCCTTTTCGTGACAACCTAAAAGAACGAAATTCCCATTTAGTTCCGCCTAACCGTTTGAAACAGACTGTACATTCGGCCCTAAATAAATATAAGTCATAGATAATAAGGCCCAGTTACACAGTTAGCTAAACCTTAAACTTCAGTTTAAACCAAATACTTAAGCGCCAGATGTTGCACAGTTAAAAATAAAAAAAATACTTAGCTAAGCCAACTGATGTGATAAATTCACAAGTTGGTAATATGGAAATTTTGAAATTCAATATAAACATAACTGTCAATTCAATGTTATTTGTCAATGTCAGTTGTCAAGTAGTTTATTATACAGAGTGATTATTTAATGGCGAGACGACGTCACCGAATTTTACGTGCCTCCTAGCAGAAATACTGGTGAATACTATGACTATAATAACCTTGAAGAAAATTGAAGATGGCTGAAGTGTCTACTACGCGCATGCGCGCATAATCGCCTGCTACGATGTGTATGAAACGGCAAATTATTAAAACTTCCAGTGACCAAAAGTTTAAACCAAAAACTGAAACTGTGCAACAACTAAACTTAAGCCTAAATAAAAACTTAAGCGGTTACTGTGCAACTGGGCCTAAGACCTCAATTTTTAAAGTGTGGTAAAAAAAATGATACGTGATAAAAACAAAATAATATTATTTTCTAACATTATCACTATAAGTTGTTCACTTTTGTAAGAACAAACTAAGTGGGAATTTTGTTTTCAATAGTTTGCACCTTTAAGCTGTATGTCATGTTTGTATTAAAAAGTTTGAAATTAAATCTGAATTAAATTATATATTTATATATATATATATATATATATATATATATATATTTATATATTAAATAAATTAAATTTGAAATGAAATTAAATTCCCATTTAGTTCCGCCTAACCGTTTGAAACAGACTGTAATTATAATGATCATAACCTTATCAACCTAAAGTCGGTTTTACAGCATAAGGAATATTTTTAATTGACATTTAAAGTCATTAACACACCATAAAAGTAACCAAAATAACCAGATCTAGTGTGTTATTACAAAAGTGAATTGCTTATATTATCTGTCTCATTTTGTAATACGTAACTAACAGGTAAAGTTCATTTTTTATGTTGTATATTGACAATACATTTATAATATTATCATAGTATTGGTTCCCACGGATACGCCAAAGTCTGTTTACACCACAACAGTCACCAAAGTAACCAGATCTAGTTTCGTATTACAAATTGAGACAGATTATACTTATCTATTAAAATCACCATATATTATTAAAAGCAGCCAACCTTCGCAGTCCTGTGTAATTTAATATCCATTAAGAGTGTATATTTAAATGTTTTTTTTTTTTCAGTACACTGATACTTTACATCTAGATAAAAAGAATGAAAATGTAGTTCCGGACATCTACCTTAATGACTCTTCGAATATGTCCCCTCTTCCGGCAAAAGAAAACGTACAAAAAAATATAAAACCAATTGAGGCAATAGAATATAACCGGCTCAAAGTTGAGAATGTTTTAAGTCCAATTGAAAATAAGAATTTCACTGAACCTCGCAGACCTTCTAGTATCAGAAAACCACAGAAGAGGATTCGAAGCCCTACATTAGATGGAGATTATTCACCAAGTAAGTTTGTTATTTATCGTATTATAATCAGGGATGGGGGGTCGGGAGTCGAGGAGTCAAAGCTTTTTGGAGGAGTCGGAGTCGGGAGTCGGAAAAAGTTATCGACTCCCGACTCTTTGATTCAATTTTTATCAAGGATCACAACAAACCGAAAACGAAAGAAAAATATCCATATTACCAGAATTTTTTAAATCACGGAAACAAGAACGATATTTTGTTGTCTGTTTAAGAACGAAAATTAAATTAAAAATATTCAATACCGAATTTACCCGGTTTACTTCATCTTTTCCAGTTTAAAAATTGATAAATCCTACTCGTATTAATAGATTAATGGTGGGTTTGGTCAACATTTAGTTTTAGTCTTAGTTTTAAACTTGTTTTAGTTTTAACCTTAAAAGATAAACTATCATATCGCTACGAGCAAGTTCATGCAACACATTGATTTAGTTTTAATCTTAACGTTCTTAAAACCGACCTTGAAATATAACTAATATTCAACTTTTCTGAGCACTAAGATTAAAACCGAACAAATGTGCGTGCGCTCACACTGACATAAAATGTGCAGGTTATATATTACGAACTATTAACAATTTTATTATTGTTTTTGTTCCGGAACATCTTTATTTACAATGTTTATTTCTTTAATTGTCATCTATAACCAAAGATTTTGACTTTTGACGTTTCAAATATTAGTTATAACAAGCTTTGATCGTCAACACTGAACGAGGACACTATGCGCGTGTGTTAAACTCGGCGTTTCATTGGTTGTTTGTTAAAAACTAAATTATTGTATAAACTCGTACTCATTTATTACGCTTAAGACAAACTAAAACTAACACTAAAATTAAAACTAACGTTAAGACTAAGGCTAAATGTTGACTAAACCCACCGTAATGCGATGCGGCAGTAAAGATATTTTGTTTTCACTCATAACTCTTTTTTACCGACCGCCAACATATACAGTACCTAGACAAAATATTATAACCACTATTATAACCGCAATTCTTCGAGGGATACTCTTAATACATACCCTAATACAATTTTCAATTTCTGGAGAGCCATGCCATACTTTTTTAATATTATCTATTAAAACTTGTTTATTAGTATTATTTAAATCATAAACAAGTCCTTTTAGGAGGTTCCAAACATTTTCGATAGGATTGATATCTGGCGAATTACCTGGCCAGGACAAAATCGGTACTTTTTGTTCTTGCAAATCAGTCTAAGTAAAAAAATACAAAGTTGAAGATGTTTAAAATAGCTTATCTTTTAATAAATACACGATATGCTAAAGAAATAAATAAAGTAGCATATAATTACATGTCGGAATTTTTAATAAACAGTTGTATTTGTAAGTGGTTATAATATTTTGTCTAGGTACTGTATAAGGGAGGTATTGTGATCATACCGATTTTGACATTTCGATGGATTTCGATGGATCTCCTCGAATTGAGGTTCCTACATAACGTTTTGACTATTTTTAGCATGATGTCTGCCGGTCTGTCTGTCCGTCCGTCTGTCTGTCTGTCCGTCCGTCCGTCCGTCCGTCCGTCCGTCCGTCTGTCCCTCTGTGTACACGTGTAGAGCAAATTCGGCTGATAGGATTTTTATGAAACTTCATATTTAAGCTTCTGCCATGCCGGTCGCTATGGCGTAGTGGTCAGCTCATTTGACTACCAACCATGGGGGCTCGGGTTCAAATCCCGGTTATGGCATGGAAATTTTCTCAAAACAAAAATTGTCCTGGCTAATTGCCACAGTAGCAAAGGCCATTAAAAATTAAAAAAAAAAAGCTTCTGCCATCAATGGCACGAGTTGATCAACTTTCGGTAAAAATCAGTTGACAAAAATGGGAGTTTACTTGTATCGATTTTTGCGAATATTTAGCAACAGAAAAATATTTCGAAAAAATTTATTTAACAAAAGTTGCTATAAATGCAATAACTAATAACTTTTATTTGAGACGTTTATTGATAAAACGAAAAATGTTTGTAAAATTTTTCGAAATTTTTATGTATTTTTTCATACTTATATATAACGTTTCCATGGTCATGATAAATAATATTACTGTTAGAAAATATTAGGCCAAATTATTTCTACTCTGCTGCTAGAATGTATTTTATACAAGTACTTTGTGATGGCGGTCGGTCCTGTGGTGGCCACAGCTGATTTTTTTTTTTTTTTTCATTCTTATATGTAACGTTTCCGTGGTTATGATAAATAATATCTCTGTTAGAAAATATTAGACCAAGTTATTTCTACTCTGCTGCTAGAATGTATTTTATACAAGTGCTTAGTGATGGCGGTCGGTCCTGTGGTGGCCACAGCTGATTTTTTTTTCATACTTATATGTAACGTTTCCATGGTCATGATAAATCATATCTCTGTTAGAAAATATTAAGCCAAGTTATTTCTATTCTGCTGCTAGAATGTATTTTATACAAGTGCTTAGTGATGGCGGTCGGTTCTGTGATGGCCACAGCTGATTTTTTTTCATACTTATATGTAACGTTTCCATGGTTATGATAAATAATATCTCTGTTAGAAAATATTAGGCCAAGTTATTTCTACTCTGCTGCTAGAATGTATTTTATACAAGTGCTTAGTGATGGCGGTCGGTCCTGTGGTGGCCACAGCTGATTTTTTTTTTTTCATACTTATATGTAACGTTTCCATGGTCATGATAAATAATATCTCTGTTAGAAAATATTAAGCCAAGTTATTTCTACTCTGCTGCTAGAATGTATTTTATACAAGTGCTTAGTGATGGCGGTCGGTTCTGTAATGGCCACAGCTGATTTTTTTTCATACTTATATGTAACGTTTCCATGGTTATGATAAATAATATCTCTGTTAGAAAATATTAGGCCAAGTTATTTCTACTCTGCTGCTAGAATGTATTTTATACAAGTGCTTAGTGATGGCGGTCGGTGCTGTGGTGGCCACAGCTGATTTTTTTTTTCATACTTATATGTAACGTTTCCATGGTCATGATAAATAATATCTCTGTTAGAAAATATTAAGCCAAGTTATTTCTACTCTGCTGCTAGAATGTATTTTATACAAGTGCTTAGTGATGGCGGTCGGTCCTGTGATGGCCACAGCTGATTTTTTTTCATACTTATATGTAACGTTTCCATGGTTATGATAAATAATATCTCTGTTAGAAAATATTAGGCCAAGTTATTTCTACTCTGCTGCTAGAATGTATTTTATACAAGTGCTTAGTGATGGCGGTCGGTCCTGTGGTGGCCACAGCTGATTTTTTACATCTTTCGTAAATTTGACAATTTCAAAATCTATATAAAACTTCTAGAGCCAAGTATGTAACTGATATTGTGATGCACTTATTTTTTTTAATTCGTGTCGTTCTACAACATGGTTATTGGTATCCCGGTACACTACTAATTTACAGTATACTAGCGTTGGCGAATCAATGCAGTTACGTCACACGACGTAACAAACGACTGTTTTGTCTGGAACAATGCAATTGTTTGTTACGTCGTGTGACGTAACTGCACTGATTCGCCGACGCTAGTATAGTTATGTATCTACAATGCTATTTATATACAGAATATTACAGTTTATTTGCTTACATTAATTTACAGCTGGTTAAAGAAGTTAATTTCTTTCAAGTATTTAATGTCGCGTCATTTGATAGTGTTTCTTTTAATGTTGCGGATAATTTGTTCAGTGTCCTTTCTCTAATAAAGTTTGGGCAGCCACTCTGTATATATTCTACTTTCTGTTGATCGTTGCATGTACTGCATTTTGACGGGTCTGTTTTGTCGAAAATGTATTTATGTATCATTACTGTCTGTTCTTTTCTGTCTGTCAGTGCATGCCAATTTTTTGTGTCTTTTGATTTTCCGCAGTTTGTTGTTGTTGGTCTCTTGCCACTGATCGTGCCAGTTTTTTGAAGGTTGTTGTCCTACTGAGTTTTAGACGTCCAGATTTGGTATCATCATTAATATTAGACTTGTCTGTATGGAATTAAATTATTAGGTCTTGTCCTGCTTGGATGATATTATGTATATTGTGTGTTTTGCACAATAGTATACTTTGTATACATTTGCTGCATGCGTTCTACTGAACTTAGAGAGTCGAAAATTATAATGAATTTTTTTCTTTCTTGATTTTTGATTATTGATTCAGTGGCCTGTAGGATACTATATATTTCAGCGGTAAAAACACTAGTGACTGGAGGTAGGTGGTATTGCCATGTTTCTCCTCCTGTAACCATTGTTGTCCCAGTTTCGGGACTGATTTTTGAGCCATCCGTGTAGATTACCACATATTTCTGAAAGTGTGCCATGGTTTCTAGAAACGTCTTCTGGTAGACTATCGGGCTGGTATTCTCTTTGGTCAGTTGGCTAAGTTCGGTGTTAAATTGACCCATCTCTGGTGCAGTAGTATTGAAACTTTTTTGTTGGACGTTTGTTGATTGGACGAGTATGTTTAGTTCTTGATGTAAAGTAAAATGATTAAGGACAATTAAGCGGCTGTTTATTTTTTGGAAAAAAAATACTGTAGGTGGGTATTTTGGGATCAGTACACAAGTTTGCAAAGTAGGAGATAGAGAGTTTGGATCTTTTGTATTGGAGAGGTGGTAGAACGGATTCGCAGAGGATGCTTTTTTTGGGACTAGTTCTGAACGGTCCAGTATATAACTGAATTGATTGATTTTGTATGCGATACAGCCGTAATCCAGTTACAACTGAATAAGTGCCTAGTATATTTGCAACATAATTTCCCGTTGAGTACCCCATTTTTGGTGACTATGGTTTTCAGAATATTTATGCGTTGCTGACATTCAGTGTTAAGATTTTTAATGTGTTTTTTCCAGGTTAGCTTATTATCAAAGGTTACTCTAAAGAATTTTATTTCTTTCGCATAAGTTGCGAAATGCAACTATTGTTTATTTTTAGTGTTGGATTATATGTATTTTGCTTCCTGGAAAAATTAATTGCCTTGGTTTTGAGAGCAGAGAATTGAAAGTCTGTATTTTTGCACCATGTTTCTAGATTATTAATTGTTTTCTGTAATACTGTTTTGATTTTACTGATTTTTTTTTTCTCTACAGAAAATCACTAAATTATCTGCATAGAGACATGCTTTGACTGGAAATCCTATATGATTTGTCGTGGTATTTATTGCTAGCAAGAATAAGGATACTCTGAGGATTTCCTGTTGGGATATAACATTTTTCTGGGCTCTTTCTTGTGATATGCATCCATTGCATATTACTTTATATTTTCTGTCAGAATTGAAATTAGCAGTATAGTTTAGTATATTACCGTCTATTTTGGAATCTTTCATGCATTTTAGAATTAGGTATCGCCGTGTTATGTGATATGCTTTTTGCAAGTCAAAGAAAACTGCAATAAGGTTTTGCTTGTTTTTAAAAGATTTTTAACTTCTAACTAAAAGTTTATTATATGATCGTTTGTGGAACGACCAGTTTTAAAGCCACACTGGATGTTGTTTAACATGTTATTTTCCTCTAAGAATCACAGTAGTTATTTATTAACCATTTTTTGTAAGACTTTGCTGAGGATATTAGACATGGATATTGGTCGTTAGTTATTCGCTTGGGTTTTATTCTTCCCTGGTTTCAGTATCGGTATTGTTGTAACCGTTCTCCATTAATCTGGATATTTATAATAATTCCACATATAGTTGTATATTTAGTAGATATTGTATACTTTCATCGGGAAGATTTTTTATCATCACACTTGAAATACTCTCTGGCCCAGGACTCTTGTTAGTTTTCATTTCTTTTATCGCTGCCTTTAGTTCTTTTAACCGTTAACCGCTTATATGACGCCTGAGAGGCGCTATGATAATTGAACTAATAATTTTAACTCCTTATTATCAATATTTAAGAAAATTCTTTTTAGTACCCTTCCGATGAAACGTTGTAATATAGAATTTATTATAAAATTCGCTTAATGTTCACTATAACATTATAAATTTTATATTTTGTTAAAAACTACGTCATCCGTCTACATGGCGCCTTAGCGGCGCTGGCGGCGTTCTAACTGCTGGACATTTAAAATCTTCAGATGTAAGCGTTGATCGTTTGTGGAGTAATAAATAGACCTCCAATATTTTGAGCTACTATGTCAAAATACAGATTCAAAGAGATTAATACGTTTTATGAGATTCGATGATAAAAATTCCAGACCACAGAGACGAGCAACTGATAAACTGGCTTGTATAAGAGACGTTTGGGAGGGTCTAAATAAAAATCTCTGAAAGTATTATATGCCAGGTTCTAATATAACTGTAGATGAACAATTAGTTGGTTACGATGGGAAATGTCCATTTAAACAATATATGCCATCAAAACCAGAAAAATATGGTATGAAAATATTTTGGATCAATGATTCAGAAAATGGATATCCTCTAGGCGGAGTTCCTTATTTTGGTAAAGAGGGTAACGAACGAGCGACAAATCTCGGAGAAAAGCTTGTTGAAAAGTTGAGTACACCATATTACCACACCAATCGAAATGTGACGTGCGATAATTTTTTTACTACAAAACAATTGGCTTTGAATCTCAAAAGTTCTGGACTCACATTGTTAGGAACACTTCGAAAAAATAAGCAATATATTCCAAATAATTTTCAGGCAAATCGTTCCCGGGAAGAATTTTCTTCAATTTTTGGGTTTACCAAAGCACTCACATTAGCCTCTTACGTGCTAAAAAAGGGTAGAGGTATTATATTACTATCTTCTATGCTTCACGATGATGCTTTGACAGAAAATAAACAAAAACCTGAAATAATAATTGATTATAACAAATCTAAAGGCGGAACTGATCTAATGGATAAGATGTTACGATCGTATACCTGTAAAAGAAAGTGTACTAGATGATGGCCTATGGCTTTTTTTTATGAATTTATTGGATATAGCTGGATTGGCAGGATATATAATGCATACAAATATTTATAAATAATGGAAAATTGTAAAAAACGATAGACGAAATATCTACCTCGAAGAATTGAGTGAAGAAATTAATCATGGATCAAATTCAGCGACGTCTCTCAAACATACGGAGTAAATCTTTGAAGAAGAATATTGCTACATTATGTGGTCTGGACGAACCTTCGACATCAAACTCACAACCAAAAAAGAAACACAGAGCGCAATGCCATTTATGTGAATCGAAAAGACAAATTTTTCAACATTGCGCATATTGTAAGAAAAATGTTTGTAATGATCATTCAAATTTGATATGTAATAATTGTGTTAATAAATAATTTAAATTATAGTAGATATACTTTATGCACTATTTATATCTCTTATTTTCGAGTTTTTTTATATCAAATCACAAAAAATATAACGGTTTTACTACAAGCGCCGGTAAGGCATCGAGACAACTGATGGCTGACAAAATTCATATAGTCGGTTAACGGTTAATGTAAATGATTTACTTATTTCACTATTTCAATTTTCAATTTGCATTTGTTTTCTTTCATTTTCTATTTTGATAGATCTGCATTCAGAACTATAGTTTTCGTCACTCGAATTGAATTTGAATTGTTCGGCAAAGGTGTTCGCTATTTCTTGTGGCGCCTGAAGTACGGATATTTCTTGGATATTACACCTCTTTTATTTTTCTAATTTTGGTTCACAGTTTTGGGCTAGGGGTGGGGGACGTGCAGGCATTTATTGTTGAAACAAAATTTTGCCATGCAATTTTTGCTTTCTAGTATTGTTCTTCTGGCACTTTCTTTTGCTTTTTTCAGATCTATTAAGTTTTCTGTGGTTTATGTTTTGTGACTTTGTTTTCATTGCGCAGTCAGTATTCCACCACGTTATCAGCTCCTGGTGTTTCAGTAAGTTTTTGTGCCTACCGTTAAATTAGCAGCTTTAATTATATGAGTTGTGAAATCTTCAATTATTTCATTTATTCTGTCTTATTTATGGATTATTTTCTTTTTCAATTTGCAACTTTCCTTGAAGTTTGGCCAGTCTGCTTTTTTTTAGATTCCATCGGATAATTGTTATGTCCTGTTGTATTATTTACGGGAATGATATTTGGTTGGGAAAATGTCCACCTCCTTGGGTGTGGGATAGCACTGTTCAGGGTAAGTTTGGGGCTAATGTAGGGTCACAAATAGATAAATCGATAGCAGAGAATTTACCTGTTCTGTACATAGATGGGTGTGCGATGTGTCGTTCAGCAATATCTTACTATTATCTATTACCGATTCTACTATTTTGCCCCTTTTATCCATATGATTGTATCCCTAGATGATATTGTGGCAATTGAAACCACCTACTAATAAGAATGGAGACGGTAGTTGTTGAATTAAATTCTCTAATTGTGTTTTGGTTGTTTTTTGTTTTGGTGGGATGTACAGACTGCATATTGTAGTTTTCTCCATATTTGGGATGTAGGTTGAAATAGCTACTGCTTCTAACTCAGTTTGTGATGGCTGTTCTTGAGCAAAGTGTTGATTGTCTACAGTTACTCCACCACTCGCTAGGTTGGTATTAGTTCTGTCTTTTCTGAAAATCTGATATTCTTAGATCTTAGATTAACTTTTTGGCTCTCTAATAGTCGTGATTCTTGCAAATATATATGGTGGGCTTGTGTAACAGTTAGAACTTGTTGTATTTCAGGTAAATGGGCATAGAATCCATTGCAGTTCCATTGTAGCAGATACATTTTATGGTTTATTTGACTAATCTTTTCTTGCGGTGTTATTAAAGTCTTCTAATTCTTGACTCATCTGTGCATTTATTTTGTTTGTGAGACGAGTGATTCTGTCTTTTAGTATGCCATGTCCCTCACTTTAAATCACTTTGAATTTGTTATTTGCTGTATTCCTATTTCAAATTTATGTACTTATAGGTCATTTCTTTGGTTTAACACGCAGACTGCCATGAGTACCACGTTAAGGTACTCAGAAAAATGTTTCGGGTTACACCGTGTGTGTCTCAACGAAAGACTTTACCTTTTGCTTCAATTGCAATCTTATTCTGCTTGGCCTGCTAGACCCATACGTGTTTTCAGCTCGGGAATTTTTCAATTTTTTCCTTAATTTTTGCATAAAAAATCAAAATGTAATGAAAATGACATTTTATAATGATATTAACTTTAACCTAAAAATGTTTATTTTAAGTATGATTTACAAAGCTTAACCAAAATGGTAAAAAACTCGAATCAAACTATAAAAGTTACTAGATTGCAAAATCTAGTTCCGCCTACAGGCTTGGAATAGCCTATATAGGCTATTTAGCAAAACTACATTCCATTATCCGATGGAATCTAAAAAACTGGCCATACTTCAAAGAAAGCTGCAAATTGAAAAAGAAAATCATCCATAAATATGACAGAATAAATAAAATAATTGAAGATTTCACAACTCATATAATAGAAGCTGCTAATTTAACGGTAGGCACAAAAAAACTTACTGAAACACAAGAAGCTGAATCCGCGGTGGAATACTGACTGCGCAATGAAAACAAAAACACAAAAAAGAGCTCTAAATAATTTCAGAATACGTCCCACCACAGAAAACCTAATAGATTTAAATAAAGTAAAAGAAAGTGCCAGAAGAACATTACTAGAAAGGTAAAAAGTTCATGCCAAATTTTTGTTTCAACAATACATGCCGGAACTCCCCCCCCCCCCAAACTGTGGACCAAAATTAGAAAAATAAAAGGATGTAATATCCAAGAAACATCCGTACTTCAAGCGCCAGAACAAATAGCGAAAACCTTTGCTGAACATTTTAAATTCAACTCGAGCGACGAAAACTATAGTTCTGAATTCAGATCCATCAAAACAGAAAATGAAAGAAAACAAATACAAATTGAAAATGCGAATAGTGAAATAAATGCATAATTTATATTAAAAGAACTAAAAGCAGCGATAAAAAAATGAAAACTAATAAGAGTCCTGGGCCAGACAGTATTTCAAGTGAGATGATAAAACATCTTCTCGCTGAAAGTATACAATATCTACTAACAATATACAACTATATGTGGAAATATCATAAATATCCAGATTAATGAAGAACGGGTACAACAATACCGATACTGAAACCAGGGAAGAATAAAACCCAAGCGAATAACTAACGACCAATATCCATGTCTAATATCCTCAGCAAAGTCTTACAAAAAATGGTTAATAAATAACTACTGTGGTTCTTAGAGAAAAATAACACGTTAAACAACATCCAGTGTGACTTTAGAAGTGGTCGTTCCACAAACGATCATATAATAAACTTTCAGTTAGAAGTTAAAAATGCTTTTAAAAACAAGCAAAACCTTATTGCAGTTTCCTTTGACTTGTAGAAAGCATATGACATGACACGGCGATACCTAATTCTAAAATGCATGAAAGATTCCAAAATAGACGGTAATATACTAAACTATACTGCTAATTTCCTTTCTGACAGAAAATATAAAGTAATATGCAATGGGTGCTTATCACAAGAAAGAGCCCAGAAAAATGGTATACCCCAAGAGGAAATCCTCAGTGTATCTTTATTCTTGCTAGCAATAAATACCACGACAAATCCTATAGAATTTCCATTCAAAGCATGTCTCTATGCAGATGACTTAGTCATTTTCTGTAGAGAAAAGGACATCAATAAAATCAAAACAGCACTACAGAAAAAAATTAATAATCTAGAAACATGGTGCAAAAATACAGGCTTTCAATTCTCTGCTCTCAAAACCAAAGCAATTAATTTTTCCAGGAAGCAAAATACATATAATCCGACACTAAAAATAAATAATAGTTGCATTTCGCAACTTATGCGAAAGAAATAAAAATTTTAAAAGCAACCTTTGATAATAAGCCAACCTGAAAAAAACACATTAAAAATCTTAACACTGAATGTCAGCAACGTAGATATATTCTGAAAACCATAAGTCACCAAAAATGGGGTGCTCAACGGGAAACAATGTTGCAAATATACCAGGCACTTATTCAGTCGAAACTGGATTACGGGTGAATCGCGTACGGAAACGCGAAGAAAAGCCTATTAAAAACACTGGACCCCATACAAAACTTATCAATTCGGTTATCTACTGGACCGTTCAGAACTAGTCCCACAAAAAGCATCCTCTGGAATCCGGTTTACCACGTCTCCAATACAGAAGACCCAAACTCGCTATGTCCTGCCTTGCAAACTTGTGCACTGCTCCCAACATACCTATCTACAGTTTTTTTTTTTTTTTTTCCAAAAAATAAATGCCGCATAATTGTCCCTAATCATTCTACTTTACATCAAGTATGATACAGACTCGTCCAATGAATAACCGTGACTCTCACAAAGATCCAACAAAAATGTTTCAATACTACTGCACCATGGTTACTAGAGACAGGTAAATTTAACACCGAAATTAGCCAACTGACCAAATAGAACACCAGCCCGATAGTCTACCAGAAGAGGTTTCTAGAAACCATGGCACACTTTCAGGACTATATGGCAATCTACATGGATGGCTGAAAACCCGTAATTCGCTGCGGTATATTGATAGTCTCATTGGTGTATAATCCTTAGTTTGTTTTTAAACTTGTGTATGAGTAATCTTTGTAAGCAAAAACCAAGTCGATATCTTATTGGGCCTTAGAGATATTAAGTGATCCTTGAAATCACATCACACCCCTTTTCACCCTTTAGGGGTGAAATTTAAAAAAACTTTTCGGGATATTTTAAAAAGACACCTATGTGCCAAAAAGTAAAATTACAACTAAACGAAAACAGGAAATACGACGGGATATATAATTCACCCCGATTCTAGATTCACCCCTTTAGGAGTTGATTAGGACAAAATCCTGATATAAGTTTTTCGGTATTTGTATGGGTAATATTTGTAAGCAAAAAGCAAGTCGATATCTTATTGGTCCTAAGAGATATTAAGGAATCCTTGAAAACACATGTCACCCCGTTTCACCCCTTGGGGTGAAATTTTAAAAAACTGTCAAAACCATTTCGAGATATATTAAAAAGACAACTATTTGCCAAAAAAAAAAAAAAAAACGTTATAACTAAAGAAACACAGGAAATACTACGGGATGTATAATCTACCCCGATTTTAGATTCACTCCTTTAGGAGTAGATTAGGACAAAATCCTGAAATAAGTTTTTCGGCATTTGTATGGGTAATCTTTGTAAGCAAAAACTAAGTCGATATCCCATCGGCCCTAAGTGAAATTATGTAATGCGTGAAATCACATTTTACCCCTTTTCACCCCTTAGGAGTTGAATTTCGAAAAATCCCTTCTTAGTGGGTGCTTCCGTTATGCAGGGAATATACTCTCCAAATTTCAAGTTTCAAGGCGCAGGAGTTCGGGCTGGGCGGTGATGAGTGAATGAGTCAGTCGGTCAGTCAGTCAGTCAGGACACTGCCTTTTATATATACAGATTAATAAAAAAGGTATTTTATGAATAATAAGACATGATTTTATTGATCAACTAATACGTCTCGCACATCATATGATATATTTTCTACTATTCTATTTACATAAAACAATATGCCTTAGCAACGATATAGCACACTACGATCGTTAATAAGTGTAAATATTGCATAATTATATTTTCGCTAACACGGCCAGACTGACATGCGGAACGTTCTCGAGACGCAACTGCATTTTTCACACCATTAACAGCATTGTTGGTATCAGCAACAGCAACCTGTATATCACCAGTGGTCTGCTCCTGACCAACAACAGCATCCTGCATCTTGCATACCAGTAACAGCATCCTGCATACCACGATCTCCATTCTTGAGCTGGTCCACCATTCATCTTCTACTGCATCTTGGAAGTCTTCACGTAATTCATAATCTGTAAATAGAGCAATTTGGGCGCAGAATTGATCTTTCACAAAATCAACCATGCACCAATATCAATTAGTTAAAATAAATATTAGCTCAAAACAAAACCTTCTAAAATCAAAGTATAAATCGTGATCTGAAAGTTTAGAAACTCTTGTTATCATTTCACTTCTCTACCACGAACTCAGTGACTAGATCAACAAGCTCAGATACTCAGTAACTATCTATTAGTTTCCTTCATTACAGATTGTCTACAGTACAACAAGCTCAGAGACCGTCTATTCGTTTCTGCACACACAGTGCTTTATCATCATCATCATCATCATCAGCCCGTCACCATAGCTCACCATCTGCCACCATGGTTACAGAGCTAGTACCGAACTGATGCCACTGGCAGCGGCTTGTCTTGCGGTAGTCAACAAGCTTTCAACTCTCAACTCATTATCTATTATATTTAACAGTTTATTTTACCATTCCGATCCCAGTGATCTGTCGTTTGTCTTTTCCAATAAACGTACAAATTCAAAACTCAAATCTCAAAACTCAATTATTAAAATCTCAAATATTAAATATCAAATCTAATTTTTACTCATTATGGCTAACACGTGCCATATGATTTAACCAAAACAATAAAATGCCTCTTACCATTTTAGTCGTCAACAATCTAACCAGTTACCTCCATACAATGTGTTTGTTAATAACAAAGCAACGCTCGTTCATTCTGACAATTTTTAGGGATAACTGCTTTGGACAATTAATCCTGACGTTCTCAAGTGTCATTTCCTTAGAAACCACTTGAAGTATTTTTTGACAAAATAACTTGAAATTTGCCAATCTATTATGTAGCTCATAATTCATACTACCTTTATATGATTCTCAATCGACCTTTAACTGAAATCTTTACATTAGCATTTGCAATATTACACGACAATTTCTTTACAGCAATGTATTGTTGCATTAAAAAAATATATATATATTTTTAATATAGCACTTATAGTCTTCTATTTTAATTTTCTTGTGAGTGATAGGCCAATCCCACTTCTGATATTAATAAAAAAGGTATTGTATGAATAATAAGACATGATTTTATTGATATAGCACACTACGATCGTTAATAAGTGTAAATGTTGCATAATTATATTTTCGTTAACATATATATAGATTAATTCTTTGCCTTTTTCAAACTAAGTCTAGCTACAAATTAAAACTAACTTATCTTTGCAATACATGTGTAACGCACGGAGGCGGTCAGTGAAAAATGTGGCCGCGAAGACAACAAAATGGTATAAATGATATTAGATGAATTTTCTAAACATCTTCTTTCGGGAGAGAACAAAACTCGCAAATCACGTCAATTTTTCAATTTTGTTATTGTATTTTATCTATTTTACTTCTTAAATTAAAAATGTTCCTTTACAGCAGTTTATTTCCTTTATTGTTGTTTCTTTTATGTTCTGTATAAACTTTAAATTATCCTGTCCTTAAGTTCACCTGCATCGTCTTTAAATTACTATAAAGTTTATAAAAAGAAGCGTTCTAGTTGTAAGAAAGTTGAAAATATGGCCGACGCAGTTTCGGAATCGGCCGCTAGAGAGCAATTAATTGCTAACGGGTCGCTGTGATTTATTGCAGACGATTTAAGTTTATACAAGTTTACAAGGAGTTAGGATTGAAGTAATTTTCTACTCGGTTGTTTTGTTTAGATGCACGAATTTATGTTTGGATTTCTTAATTTGTAGATTTTGTAAGTGATTAATTTGAATGAGGCACCTGAAAGAGTAAGGTACTATCAATATTAGTTTAAAAGAAAACTGAAGAAAAATTAAATAAGTAATCTATATATGTATATAAAAGGCAATGTCCTGACTAACTGACTGACTGACTAACTGACTGACTGACTGACTGACTGACTGACTTACTGACTGACTGACTCATCAAGGCCCAGCCCGAACCCCAGGGCCTAGAAACTAGAAATTTGAAGAGTATATTCCCTTCATAACGGAAGCACCCACTAAGAAGGGATTTTTCGAAATTCAACTCCTAAGGGAAAAGCTCCTAAGTGGAAAGGGGTGAAATGTGATTTCACGGATTACATAATATCTCTTAGGGCCGATGGGTTATCGACATAGTTTTTGCCTACAAGGATTACCCAAACAAATGCCGAAAAACTAATTTCAGGATTTTGTTCTAATCAACCCCTGAAGGGGTGAATCTACAATTGGGGTGAATTCTACAACCCGTCGTATTTCCTGTGTTTGTTGAGTTATAAGGTTTCTTTTTGGCACATAGGTGTCTTTTTAAAATATCTCGAAATGGTTTTGACAGTTTTTTTTTTTTAATTTCACCCCTAAAGGATGAAAAGGGGTGACATGTGATTTCAAGGAGTTCTTAATATCTCTTAGGACCAATAAGATATCGACTTGCTTTTTGCTTACAAAAATTACCCAATTCAAATACCGAAAAACTTATTTCAGGATTTTATCCTAGTCAACCCTTAAAGGGGTGAATCTACAATCGGTGTGAATTATACATCCCATCGTATTTCCTGTGATTGTTGAGATGTAACATTCCTTTTTGACTCATAGGTGTGTTTTGAAAAAATCTCAAAATGGTTTTGACGACTTTTTAAAATTTCACCCCTACAGGGTGAAAAGGGATGACATGTGATTTCAAGGATTCTTTAATATCTCTTAGGACCAATAAGATATCGACTTGCTTTTTGCTTATAAAGCGATACAAATGCCGAAAAACATTTTTCAGAAATTGGTAATTTTTTATTCGATAGAACTTCTGGACATAAAATTCGGTATGTATATTCCTTGCATGATGTAAGCACCCACTAAGAAGGGATTTTACGGAATTCCAGGCGTAAAAGGTAAAAAGGGGTGCAATCTGATTTCAGGGATTCCTCAATATCTCTTAAGACCAATGAGATATCGTCTTAGTTTTTGCTTACAAAGGTTACCCATACAAATGTTTTTAAAAAATTAGGTTTTCGTTCGGGGTGAATTATAGTACCCTTAATTTTTATTATGTTTGTTGAGTTATAACATTCATTTTTGACATATATGTATGTGCCTTTTTCAAAACCTTTTCAAAAACAAGTATTTTGACAGTTATTTTACTTTCATCCCTAAAGGGGTAATGTGGTATTTTTTATTCGATAAAACATCCAATGGACATTAAGACATTAAATTCGGGGCTTACTTTCCCTCCATGACGTAAGCAACAACTAAGAAGAAATTTTTCTTAATTCGACCCCTAAGGGGTGAAATGAGGTGAAATATAATTAAGAGATGCCTCAATTTCTCTTAGGTTCAATGAGATATCGACTTGGTTTTTGCTTACAAATTTTACCCTTACAGTGTTTAAAACAGAAATTCACGATTTTGCCATAATCAACCCCTAGCAAAATCGTGAATTTCTGTTTTAAACACTGTATGGGTAAAATTTGTAAGCAAAAACCAAGTCGATATCTAATTGAGCCTAAGAAAAATTGAGGCATCCCTTAATACTTGTTTTTGAACAGGTTTTGAAAAAGGCACGTATATGTCAAAAATGAATGTTATAACTCAACAAACATAATAAAAACTAAGGGTACTATAATTCACCCCGAACGAAAACCTAATTTTTTAAAAACATTTGTATGGGTAACCTTTGTAAGCAAAAACTAAGACAATGGGTAAATCTACATACGGAGTGAATTATAGAATCCTTTGTATTTCCTGAGTAATAACACTTCATTTTGGTACATAGAAAGCGTTTTGACAGTTTTTTTAAATTTCATCCTTAAGGGGATACATTGGTATTTTTTATTCGATAGAGTGTCCTTTGACAAAGAGACATGAAATTCGGGAGAAACCCTTCGTATTTCCTGTGCTTCTTGAGTTATAACTTTCTGGTATATAGTTGACTTTTTAAAATCTTGCGATAGTGTTTTGACAGTTTTCTTAAAATTCACTTAAAGGGTAAAGTATTATTTTTTGTTAGAAATAAGAAATTCGGAGAGTACATTCCTCAGTTTGACGTAAGAACCCACTAAGAAAAGATTTTTTCGAAAGTTCGACCCTATGTGGTGAAAAGGAGTAAAGTGTTTTTTCACGGACTCTTCAATATCTCTTAGGACAGATGAGTTACCGACTAGGTTTTTGATTACAAAGGTTACCAATATGCAAGTTTAAAAGCAATCTGAGGATATTACGTTAATGAGACCATCAATATACTGTAGCGAAGCACGGGTTTTCAGCTAGTAAAGTTATAATCGTGGAAAAAGCATAATATGAAACTTGCATGGAATAGTAATTTCTGACTCGTATAAATTGCGCTACTCGCCTGCGGTTCGTGGCGCAACTTTCATACTCTTGTGACCATCATTCCATGGGCCTTGCATAATATTCTGTTTAGCGTCGTTTATTACATAGACAACAGGTAACACGAAAACCTGAAATGTTATGAAAATTTATCGTGCACAACATTTTTGTTATTTGTATTTTTTATTACAGGTCCCGCGAAGCAAAAAAGAACTCCCAATCCTTCAACGCCATCAGATAGGTAAGAAAACAATTATTCATATTGCAAGGAATTGCAAATAAAATTAAATATAACGTCACTCCAGTATAGGTATGACCAAAAAAACCTTAAACCGCCATTTTATCGTCTGTCTGTCTATCTGTTCGGTAAAAATTGTAGCCAAACGGCTAAACCTAGAGAGTTGAAATTTGGCATACTCATACAACTCGTTGACCCGCACATAGGAAAAATACCAAAACATCTAAAAAACATATCCCCCTAAAAATATAAACAAATATGTGCTCATCGAAAAAAAAAATATTTTTTTTTTATATTCTGAGTAGGGTATCAAATGAAACTAAGGGCTTTCATTTGATACCCTAAGTGGATTAACAATCAAAATTTTATTTTTGCAAAATAAATTATTTTAAGGCGTTTTTTGCCAAAATTGTGCGAAACTAATGTTGTCCCACACCCTGTAGCCAGATGGTTTAAACAAAAATCTGAAAAAATTCTAATTAATTTACATTTGTGTGAACCGGAATAGTACAATAGGATTTTTTGATCAGATTATGTTTTCGGAAAATAACGCTTATTTTGTGTTTTTTGCGTGACCATGTAAAATATTTAATCATATTATGTAGCACAGTAAACAGAGCGCTTCAATGGTGTAATGGTTAGTATGCTGGCGTTCTAATTTGCAAACTCGAGTTCAAATTGACCTCGAGGCAATTTCATTTTTTCTGTTTTTTTTTTCATATTTATTTTGTTTAAATTATTTTTTCAAAATCATAGTTATATTTGGGTAAATATTGCATTTAATTTTTAAAAGCGTAAATTTAATAACCAGTGGGAAGTGTTGAAATTGATTACTATTGTACTTACAACCAAGTAACTTAAAATATAACGTAACTATAAATATATAATACCATGGATACAAGTAAAAAAAATTAAATATATAAAATATATGTTATGTCATGTGTTATAATGTCTGTATCATATTAGTGCCTAAATATATTACTGCTATACTGCTATTTATATTCCTATAAATACACGAAAACAGAAGGGCGGAGCTTATGACTAAAACAACCAATGGAAGCCATAGGCGCAATTTTCAAAATCTTATTAAACCTTGCTACATAAAAAAATACTGCACATATTTAGAAACCTACGTAATGGTATTAGGCATTCGAATTAAAATTAACAAAAAAATATATATATATTTTAATATAAAATTTGTTTTGGCATCCCAAATAATCATTATTCACTTACTAAATACCTGCGAAACCCTGAAATGTGTGAAAATTCACACTTCACATCAATTTTTTAGTTCTTGAACTCAATGTTATTTTTGTGATTTTCAGAACTATTTTGTTCTATATCCATTCAAATATTTTACTTTTTGCAGCTACATTCGATATTTTTGACTATATGTTTTCTTACATATCCAAAAAACGATTTCTATTCTAATATTGTTTTGTTCTATGTCCTGTCTTAAAACTATCATAATTTTATTTTATATCTAACTTGTCATTCAAGCGCATGCGCGGTGTCCTAAATTGCTTTTGACGTTTCAGCATATTTACACTGTCCTTAAGTAAAACTGAAAATTATTCAGTTGAAAGAGGAACACTTTTTTGACTAACAAATTATTTCAAAATCTTTTGATTTTTCCAATTTATTGTAGGTATATCAAAATAAAATATTTAATTAAAAAAAAAAAAAAAAAACATTTTTCTATTAATTTTAACACTAAGAATATATAACAGCATATCAATTAATTAGAAAAAACACGAGAAAGGATATGCACACACGAATAATAATACCTTAGATGTTCCCAAACTAAACACAAAAATTAAATTGTCCAGAAAAACTATAAATGAGATGAGATAAATGAGAGTCAATGTTACCCTATATGCAGTGGCGAATTAAGTTGCTTGGGGGCCGTGGGCGGTAAAATTAAAATGGGCCCTCTATTATTTTAAATAGAATGGAAATATTTATATATAGGCTTTGGTGGGCACCCCGGCTTAGTGGGCCCCGGGCGGCCGCCCAGTCCACCCACCGCTTAATTCGCCTCTGCCTATATGCGACCGGTGGATCAAGAAATTTATAGCAAATTAGTTTTGCCATTTTCCTGAATATATTTTTTGTTCTAGTTTCTAATTAATTAAATTAATAAGAGTATTAGGAATATTTGGTTTTCTTTGTTTTAAAAAATCTATTTCTTGTATGGTTAAACTATAATTTACAATTCAATATACAATAATTACATATAATACTAGTGAGTGTATAAATCAGTCGTTTAATCAACGCAGTTGGTCATATTGCGTCATAACTTCAATGACAAACTTAGTGGCGAAAACAAATTAAATCTTTTTTTTTTTTTTTCATGTGAATTATAGAATAATATTGCTCTTCACTCTTTTATTTTACTAAAACATACCTTCTGAAGTCATATTTAGTTTGTATTCGATAGTCATTTTGAAGATTTACAAATTTTAAAAGTGTTTAGTTAAAATAAGGACATTTGTTTTGGTATCGCTAAATATGTTTACATTTTACATTTTATAATACGCTCTGATGTGTTTGATCTAATTTATGGTAATTTCTACAAACCTTTTTAGGGTTTGTAGGTATGACCAAAAAACCCTTATACCGTCATTTTGTCGTCTGTCTGTCTGTCTGTCTGTCTGTCTGTCTATCTGTCTGTCTGTCTGTCTGTCTGTCTGTCTGTCTGTCTGTCTGTTCGGTAAACATTGTAGCCAAACGGCTAAACCTAGAGAGTTGAAATTTGGCATGCTTATACAACTCTTTGACCCGCACATAGGAAAAATACTAAAACATCTAAAAAACATATCCCCCTAAAAATATAAACAAATATGTGCTCATCGAAAAAAAAATCATTTTTTTTTAATTCTGAGTAGGGTATCAAATGAAAGCCCTTGGTACGTGGATTAACGATCAAATTTTTATTTTTGCAAAATAAATTATTTTGAAGTGATTTTTGCCAATATTGTGCGAAAAAAAATTTGTCCCACACCCTGTAGCCCAGATGGTTTAAACTAAAAATCTGAAAAAATTCTAAGTAATGTACATTGGTGTGAACCGGAATAGTTCAACAGGAATTTTTGATCAGATTATGTTTTTGGAAAAAAAAGCATTTTTTGTGTTTTTTTTGCTAATAATGTTGACAACTTATAGTTATATAATACGCTAAACAGTAACGTGTTTCTTGGTGCTGTGGCTAAGATACTAGCGTTCTGCCCAAGAATTCATATTCGGACTCATGTTCGAGTCCTACGTGAGGAGACAATATTATTTTTTATTTTTTTTTTTGCATTTTTATATTGTTTAAATTATTTTTTCAAAATTTTAATTATATTTTGGCAATTGTTGCATTTAATTTTTAATAGCGTAAATTTAATAACCAGTGGAAATTGTTGAAATTAAAATTTAATTATATATTTGAATGTACACGAAATCAAAGGGGAGGAGCTATGACTAAAAACAACCAATGGAAGCCTCAGGCGCAATTTTCAAAATCTTAATGAACCTTGATATATAAAAAAAAAAATACTGCACATCTTTAAAAACTTAAATAATGGTAATAGGCATTCGATTTAAAATTCATAAAAAAATATTTTGATAAAAATTTGTTTTGGCATCCCAAATAATCATCATTCACTTACTAAATACCTGCAAAACCCTGAAATGTGTGAAAATTCACACTTCACATCAATTTTTTATTTAGTTTGTTGTTTATTTAGCAGTTTTGTGTTTAGTTATATATTTTCTTATAGATATCTTATAGATTTCCATTTGATATTGTGTGTAGTGCATAGCTTTTTATGTTAAATTCAACGTAATTCTATTTTCTTTTCTTTGGTCATATTTTTTATCACATCAGCCCTTTTTAGGACTACTTAGCCTATTAGAATAGTTTATTTGTTTCTATTCTGTTCTTATATTTTCATTTCATTACGATACAAGTGACAGCGTACGAATATTACATTCGTTAAATGGATGCTCTGTAGACGTACCTACTAAACATGACATCACAAAATCATGTGACGTTTCCAGTGACGCAACTGCTCTGATTCGCCGACTGCCCTATACCCGTGCTTCGCTACAGCATTTCACTACTTTAATTTCAATTAACTCCAATATTATTGATCTTTGATGCATAGTGCTAGATATATTATGATTCTACGTGAAATGGTCTAATTTATTATTCTAAAATAATTGATACATCACTATAAAACTCCGATGTTATGCACCCACCAACTTTATAATACAAAAACTATTACGTTTAAAAACAGAAAATTGCCCAATACACGATATCATTTGAAGTTTTTTGACGTTATGTCGATATATTTCTCAAGGTTTAGCCTAAGTAATCAATTCAAACTGCACGTAGAGTACGAAACTGATGGTTTCCCACCATAACGCCCCCTAGGGTGACATGGACGAAGTTGGAACCCTCATTAAAACCTTTCTCGGATTATTTTACCCCCCTGTACTAAATTTGGTAAAAAATCGGTCCATCCGTTTGGCTTTGTATAAAGGACAGACAAACAAACAAACAAACAAACAAACAAACAAACAAACAGACAAACAAACAGAAATTGATTTTTATATATAAAGAAATAAATTAATAAAATATTTTGATATTGATTTTCTTTTGCTTTATCAATCGTTCTATCTCCCAAAAAATATTTAAAACTTTCAAAAAATTTAACATTTTGTTTTATCTCTAAATTAAAATATCTTAATTAAGTCCCTTACATTAATTATTTGTTAAAAAAATTGATGTGAAGTGTGAATTTTCACGCATTTCAGGGTTTCGCAGCTATTTAGTAAGTGAATGATGATTATTTGGGATGCCAAAACAAATTTTATGTTAAAATATTTTTTTTTTGTTAATTTTAATTCGAATGTCTAATACCATTACTTAGGTTTCTAAATATGTGCAGTATTTTTTTTTTTTATATATATATAGCGAAGATTTTGAAAATTCCGCCTATGGCTTCCATCGGTTGTTTACAATTTCCACTGGTTATTAAATTTACGCTTTTAAAAATTAAATGCAACATTTGCCCAAATATAACTAGGATTTTGAAAAAATAATTTAAACAAAATAAAAATGCATAAAAAACAGAAAAAAATAAAATTGTCTCGAGATCGGATCGAACCTTAGTTTGAAAATTAGAACTCGAATATGCTAACCATTACACTATCAAAGCATGCTGGTTTACTGTGTTTCATAAGTTATTAAATATTTTACATGGTCAAGCAAAAAACACGAAAAATGCGTTATTTTTTTAAAACATAATCTGAACAAAAATTCCTGTTGTACTATTCCGGTTGTACATTACTTAGAATTTTTCAAATTTTTAGTTCAAACCATCTGGTCCTACAGGGTGGACAAATTTTTTTTTTTCACAACTTTGGAAAAATCGTGTCAAAATAATTGGAGCAAAAATAAAATTTTGATCGTTAATCCACGTACTAAGGGCTTTCATTTGATACCCTACTCAAAATTTTAAAAATATATATATATATATTTTTTTTTTTTTTCGATGAGCAGATATTTTTTTATATTACGGGGATATATTTATTAGATGTTTTAGTATTATTTTTTTTTTATGTGCGGGTCATAGAGTTGAATAAGCATGCCAAATTTGAACTCTCTAGGTTTAGCCGTTTGGCTACAATTTTTACCGAACAGACAGACAGACGACAAAATGACGGTATAAGGGTTTTTTGGTCATACCCACTTTGGTCATACTTTAAAGTTGAAATATGATTTTACCATTTTATGTTAACAATAATTGTCTGAATGTAGTATACAAACATTATCACTCCTAACATTTTCTAATATTACTGAAAAGTGGTCTTAGAACAAACCAATATTAGGGTGACGATATATGTATGTATAATCTGTCTCAATTTGTAATACGAAACTAGATCTGGTTACTTTGGTGACTGTTGTGGTGTAAATAGACTTTTTTAAAACCATGTAAACTTGTAAATCTGGCTTTTACATTTTTGGTGAAGTTTCATTATACTGAGGTTATATTCATTCAAAAACTACATGTCAGATACCAAATTGACATGCCAAATTTGTGATTGACATGTCTAATATTTTGAATTATATACAAATATTTATTTCATCTTATTTCGCTTATTCATAATTTCTGTTCTGGTTGTATAAAATATATTTCAAATACAGTCTGTTTCAAACGCTTAGGCGGAACTAAATGGGAATTTCGTTCTTTTAGGTTGTCACGACAAGGGACCTTGCTTGGGTTATTTCATTTTTCACGTTGCAATGTCAAAATTTAAAATTACAACAATGAAACCATGGAAACGAATCACCTATGTCAAAATTAAATTATTTTTTTAATATATTTTAATGACAAAAAAATTAATAAATGGGAAATTTGTATTAAGAATGACACAAAAAATCAAAATATAAAGAAAATGACAATTTAAAATGATATTAACCTTAACAAAAAATGTGTATTGTAAGTATGATTTACAAAGCTTAAACAAAACGGTCGAAAAGCACGATTTAAACGATGAAAGTAACTATATTGCAAAATTTAGTTCCGCTTAACCGTTTGGAACAGACTGTACTTGTCAATTTGTGTTAGTAAGTTGACATATAATTTAATGTCAATTATGAATTGTCAAATATTTTGAAAGGTGTTACTTCAGAATTCCCACCCTAAGATGATATTTGAAATATACAACATAAAAAATGAAGTATCCCTGTTAGTTTCGTATTACAAAATGAGACATATAATAGTTTTATATACCTAGTAGGGACATAAATACAGTTACAATAATGAACGTATCCAATAAAAATAATACAAATGAACGCACCCAAATTTAAACAGTTGATAATCGTGAGTTAACTAATAAATTACTTTACTGTGGAAGAATTTGATTTTGTGTTGTGTGTTACCATGGAATGGTCAGACAAAGAAAACCGAATTGCAGTTATTGCGCTTTATAAATGTAAGATGGAAAAATCAAACATTTATAAGACACTACGTCCACTCGGCATTAGTCGCATGTTTGTGTATCGGTGCATTACATTGTTTGAGGAAACTAGGGACATAAAAGACCGAAAAAGATCCGGTCGCCCGAGAACAGTACGCACGCCACAAGCTATCAAAGCTGTTAAGGCCAGAATAGCAAGAAATTCGTTGCGACAACAAAAAAATATGTCCCGCGAAATGAAAATTTCGCGAAAATCAATGGTTTTTCATTTTGAAAAACGACTTGGGTCTTGGGGCCTTCAAACGCCGCACTGGATAGTTACAAACTGTGTCTCTTAAACAAAATAGGATCGAAAAATCGAAACGCTTGTTAATCAAGTACGCAGACGACAAACACAAAAAAATCCTTTTTACCGACGAGAAAATTTTTACTATACAGGAAAAACAAACAAAATGACAGGGTTTATGCCAGGTCATCTACTGAAGCCGCGGAAGTAGTTCCAAGGATAGAAAAAGGTAACCACCCAGCTTCAGTGATGGTTTGGTGGGGCGTTTCCTATGATGGAGTAATTGAACTTCATTTTTATGAAAAAGGGGTGAAAACTTCAGCTAGAGTCTACTAACAAATGGTCTTGGAAGATGTTGTGAAACCCCTCAATCATACACTCTTTCAAGATCAGTCATGGACATTCCAGCAGGATTCTGTTCCAGGCCATAAGGCTAAGACAAGCCAAACGTGGCTTTTAAACAATGTTCCTGATTTTATCGGCGTAGAAGATTGGCCCGCTGCAAGTCCAGATTTGAATCCTTTAGATTACAAGCTATGGATTGTTTTAGAGGACATAGTTTGCCACAAACGATATCCAAATATTGAATCTCTGAAACAGTTTTAGCTCGAGCTGTAGCCAATTTTCCCATGGAAGTCGTACGTGCAACTATCGATGATTGGCCTGTACGACTTAATGCCTGCATTAAAGCCAAAGATAGCCATTTTGAATAATTATACCAATTATGGATAACTTATGTATAAGTACAAATGTCACTAAAATTTGGTGAAAAACTTAATTGTAGTTTTAATTTTATTTCATAAAATATTTGTGACAGTATTTACGTCCCTACTAGGTATAGTGTGATTTGTAAAGGATTTGTATATAACAGTGTCTCTATTTCTCCCCTGAGTGGGTGTGGGGTGTGTTATTTGCGTGTGGTGGTAGTACTGTCGTATCGAGCTAATTAAAGCAGTAAACTGCGACGGTTTACGCCTCTGCCCGGACAATAAACCACTACAACCTAACTTTCTAGCCGTACTGCAATCCCCTACTTAATTGGCTACATTTTTAAAATAACACTTTAATTATTTCACGATAGTAAATAACGAACGAATTATATTACATTTTATACAGTTTTTATGTGAATATTCGATCAAATTATTAATCTAATTTCGAAATAAGGATTTTTATTAGGGGAATTTTTAATATCGATTTTTGTATTTTACACTTGTCTAGGTGGCGGTAAATACGAGGTCTATTCAGAAAATAGCCGAACTTTTTTTTTTTATGCTTTATAAATTTATTTTTTGGATAAGTATTATTTTTTTGGGGTAATTGGTCTAATAAAACTACGTTTTCTTGTCAAATAGTTAAAACATATTTATTTGCTTACTAGTTTCGATTCTTCTCTGAATCATTTTCAAAGCCTAAAAGAAATTGAATTACAAAATTATTACATCGATTTTTTTTTAAATACAGAAACAATGTTTAATATATGAGTCATTCTTTTTCATTGAGAGACCCCATGCTGTCCAAAAATATATTAGTCTATGTAAGGTCTACCAGGGCTCATTCGATGCTTATTGTAGTCTAGTTTCGAAATCCGAGTGGCTCTTTTACGGAAACATCGTAACTTTTCAAATATGGCCACCAATCCCACGTGACCTCTACCTTTTCTTCGATAAATCGATTATAAAGTCAACACAATCGAGTCAATTTGGGTGTCAAACCCCTGAAAATGTTACCTAAAGGTAGTTGAGGCGGCTGTTAATGAATCCAGGGTCAAATTTAGAAAATTCAATATGGCGGATGCAATATGGCGGCCGAAACCACGTGCCAAGTGAAGATTTTTTAAAAAATTATTTGATTTCAATATAATATAATGCCTGGGGGTTTATGGGGTCACTGATGATGAATTCAGGGTGCAATTCAGAAAATTAAATATGGCGGATCCAATAAAGCGGATTCAATATGGCGGCCAAAACCACTTGATGAGAAATTATAGTTTGAATAGTGTAAATATAAGTCAAAATAGTTAATTTTTATAGTTCAACAAATAAAAAAAAAAAAAAAAAAAAAATATAAAAAAAAAATTATAAAAAAATTTGATGTTAGATTTAGAAACAGTGTTACGGACACAGAAATTCTAGTTGTGTTTAGGTGGATTGTTTAATTTAATTTTTCTGTATCGACTCTATTTAACTTAATAAGGGAAGATTTCTGAAAAAACTTTGAGAAAATACAGGGTTCGATCCTGGACTTATCATGAACGATCTCATAAACTCTTAGGTACCAAATTAGTTTGAAGTCAAGTGATTTTTTAAAAATCTCCGATTGTCAAGTGATTTTGGCCGCCATATTGAATTTTCTCACATGAACCCTGGATTTATCATCAGAAACCCCATAAACCTCCAGGTATTAAATAAGGACAAAATCAAGTGATTTTTAGAAAATCTCTTTTCATCAAGTGGTTTTGGCCGCCATATTGAATCCGCTTTATTGGATCCGCCATATTTAATTTTCTGAATTGCACCCTGAATTCATCATCAGTGACCCCATCAACCCCCAGGCATTATATTATATTGAAATCAAATCATTTTTTAAAAAATCTTCACTTGGCACGTGGTTTCGGCCGCCATATTGCATCCGCCATATTGAATTTTCTAAATTTGACCCTGGATTCATTAACAGCCGCCTCAACTACCTTTAGGTAACATTTTCAGGGGTTTGACACCCAAATTGACTCGATTGTGTTGACTTTATAATCGATTTATCGAAGAAAAGGTAGAGGTCACGTGGGATTGGTTGCCATATTTGATAAGTTACGATGTTTCCGTAAAAGAGCCTCTCGGATTTCGAAACTAGACTACAATAAGCATCGAATGAGCTCTGGTAGACCTTTCATAGACTAATATATTTTTGGACAGCATGGGGTCTCTCGATGAAAAAGAATGACTCATTGAACCTTGCTACATAAAAAAAAAAATACTGCACATATTTAGAAACTTACATAATGGTATTAGGCATTCGAATTAAAATTAACAAAAAAAAAAAATAATCATTATTCACTTACTAAATACCTGCGAAACCCTGAAATGTGTGAAAATTCACACTTCACATAATTTTTTTTTTTTATTTTATTTATATTTATTTATTTTCAGTAAACCTTCCTTTACCGAAGAAACTCCTGGTTCAGCTCGTAAGGTTTTGGATAGCTTAGAAAGATCACTTAATAAAGTAAAATATGTACTTACCCCCAGAAAAAAACATGGTGATATTTTTAAAGAACAACCTCAAACCCTTACAAACAAAGTAAGTTTTATTAATTGTTTAAGTAACTGTTGTGTAAAATAAATGTATATTTTAACAGGCAATGTGCAACGTTTCAACAACACAGTGTAAAGATCCTGAATTATTAATTTCGAAATTATCAACAGAATTAGGGAAAAGAGGAATTGTTTGCGTACGAAAAGGGTAAGTTACTCCTTTACTCAGTTTTAACTCCGAAACATCGCCTTAGAATGGAAATTTTGAGATACCATATAGCCTCGGTTTTATTCCTGGTTATATTCTGTCATCATATCAAATTTCATTAAAATATGTCCAGCCATTGTTGCGTGAAAATTGATTTTTTTGCGGATATTATCTTATTATCATCTAAAACAGGCATGTGCAACCTACGGCCCGCGGGTTGGAACCGGCCCGTCGCCTCATTTTGTCCAGCCCGCGATAACTATCCAAAATCCCATTGAATCTGGCCCGCTAGTATACCTTTGTTTTCCAGAGATCAAATGCGGTTTAACGGTTAAACGGTTTATGCTGATGTGGAACAAGCGGCACTTTCTCTGCAATTGCTTGAGCTACAGGAGAACTCAGATTTGCAGTAAAAAATGAAGAACATTTCACTAATTGAGTTTTATAAGAAATATTTCCTGGTTGACAAATTTCCGTAACTCACAGCTTTTGCTCAGAAGAGAATTACGCTCTTCGGAATCACTTACAAATGTGAACAGTTATTTTCTAGGATGAATTTCGTTAAATCAAAAAGAAGGACGCGAATAGCGGATTCGCACCTAGAAAATAAATTGCGTGTTGCTACATCAATTGGCCCCGAACATTGACAAACTTGTGAGCAATATGAAGTCCCAACCGTTCCATTAAAACTAAATAAACATTTTGTTCTTATTTAACAATATTTATGCATTATAAAAGATTTTTTTATTTTGTATATTTTTATGAATGTTATAAACTTATATTATCTGTCTCATTTTGTAATACGAAACTAGATCTGGTTACTTTGGTGACTATTGTGGTGTAAATAGACTTTTATGGAAACATGTGAACTTGTAAATCTGGCTTTTAAATATTTGGTTAAGTTTCATTGTATCGAGGTTATATTCACTCAAAAACTACATATGCCAAATACAAAATTGACATGTCAAAATTGCGATTGACATGTCAAAATTGTGATTGACATGTCAAATATTTTGAAAGGTGCCACTTCAGAATTACCACCCTTTTAATATTTTAAATATATTTGATGATATTTTTAAATATACAACATAAAAAATGAAGTTTCCCTCTTAGTTTCGTTTTACAAAATGAGACAGATAATATATATTTTTGTATAATTTGGAAATTTAGAATGTTTTATTTTTTTTTATAATAAAGAGAATTTCAGTGAAGGAATTTAAAAAAACTGATGATCCTTATGAAGTTCTGGCCCGCAAATGAATTTCAGATCGGTATCCGGCGTCAGTCTTTTAGAAGTTGCACATGCCTGATCTAAAACGTGTATAAACCAAATATGAAGCCGAAAAAATTAATAAATATAGCCCCAATTTTCTTCATATAGATCAGGGGTGTAATTGTGGCGGCCCACGGTCCGCATGCGGTCCAATTCTGTCATTTTAGCGGCCCGCAACGACTTACACTATAATATATTTTTATATTATATGTCTTATTTAATATAAACATTTGAACGAAAATACCTCGTGATAGAATCTGTTTGGGCCGCGGCATCAAGACTTCGGCAAAGGGCGGAAAACCAATAGTCAGGGAGTAACTGTTGCAGTTAGCCAAGGCTGTGCGATAGTCGGTAGATCGTTGATTCCCCGTGATTCCAAATAATATAGTCGTAAGCAGATCTTTTCAATACCACTTTTCTCTTGGGCTTAACAGCGCTATGAAGTGACGCCAAGCAGACCAAATCTGAACTCGTGAGACGAATAACTGTTTATCGTTTACATGTGGTTATCTCGTAATGTTTGTATCGCATTTAAACTTTAGTGTTGCAGTTTGTTTGTAATATTAATTTTTGATAGCAATTGTTACTATTTTTTATATTACTGTGACTTACAACGAGTTGTCATAAAACAAATTGCTGTGTATTTGGTTGTCACTCTAGAAAAGGAAGTGATAGAAAAAAAAACAATTTGTGAAAATAGTAAATAAATTTGGTGTTGTGGAAGAGATAAATAGGAAAAAACGATGGAAAAATTTTATAAATACGGGAAAAAAAATGACAAAAAGTACGAAGGTGTGCTCAAAGCATTTGAGAGCTACAGATTACATCAATATTGTTTACTTATTAATATTTAACAAACTAGTATTTATTAAACAAATTAAATAATGCATGAAACTCCTTTACAGGTGCAGGTTATCTTGCAGTTTTAATTTTCCAGTGACTTTGTTGGTGATTTTAGACTGCTTGTTTGTAAACATAACCCACATATCGTTGGCTTACTTGTAAAACCTTCTAAATCCGATTTTCAACTGTATTTGTTTTGTTTTATAATTTCCGTACAACAATACAAAAATTATAAAATAATCATAAAATGTTTTGCCCGTTGTAACTGAAATTATATTACTGATATTTCATGAAAATTTCATAGAACAGAGTTCTAAAATAATGATTGTAGCAAGTTTTTTGTCTCTCCTGAAAAGTTATGCTTCTCGGATTTAGAAGTATTTACAGGTAAGCCGACGATATGTCGACAGTCTAATAATATTTTTCCGAAATTCCACATAATATAACATAACGGCGTTTAACAACTATTCTCCTTCAACTACACACCTAGAAGAAGGTGTTGCACCTAAGAAATTAAAATAATCTAGTAAGGATACAAGCAGTTCACTTTTGTAAAAACAAACTATGGTCTATTTCAAATTAAAGAAAAAGTAGATAGCGCTGCGAACCGAGTACGATTTACACTAGATAAATACAGTATAGCGGATAATTTAAAATAATTTACAACTAGGGCATGGGCGTAGTAACTGGGTTAGCAAGTGATTTTTTTTTTTTAATTTACAAAAGGTTAATAAGATTTTGAAATAAACAAGGCAGATAATACACTTACGTTATTTATACGACATAAATTCAGTTTAATGGGAAATTTGAAAAAGTTAACAAAATATTAATTTTTAAAATTATGTACTATATATGTATAAAATGAGAGATTTGGCTAAAAGAGTTTAAATAAAGCAATAAAACAAACAATATATCTTCAGAGCTAAAGTTTCTTATTTAAATAATTATTGAAAATTAAAATTAAAAATATATGTATATATGAAGGTCTAAAAATTATATCAATAACTTCTTCTTTGGGCATAATCAGCTGGGCTGTCTTTTGGCCACACGTTAGTCCTCTATCTTGATCTGTTAATTGTCAAGTGTCAAAAAATATTTATATGTCAGATAACCTAAAATATATATAACTGCGTAAAAACAAATTATATGGAGAATTTTCTCCATAAAATCTACGCCAAGAATATAAATAAAAGTCTAAATATGTAAATAATAAAAAAATATATGAAAAAAATTAAATAATATAAATAATATATATAAGCTGTTCACTTTTGTAAGAACACACTAGATCTGGTTATTTTGGTTACTTTTATGGTGTGTTACTGACTTTAAATGTCAATTAAAAATATTCCTTATGCTGTAAAACTGACTTTAGGTTGATAAGGTTATGATCATTATAATTAAGATATAATTTTTCATTATGACATATGTCAAATGGATTGACATTTTAAAAAAGTGAAATTTTTTAATACCAACATGACATACAGCTTCAAAGGTGCAAACTATTGAAAACAAAATTCCCTCTTAGTTTGTTCTTACAAAAGTGAACAGCTTAAAGTCTGTTCCAAACGGTTAGGCGGAACTAGATTTTGCAATCTAGTTACTTTCATCGTTTAAATCGTGCTTTTCGGTCATTTTGTTTAAGCTTTGTAAATCATGCTTACTATAAACATTTTTTGGTTAAGGTTAATATCATTTTAAAATGTAATTTTCTTTATATTTTGGTTTTTGGTGTCATTCTTATTACAAATTTCCCATTTATTTTTTTTTTTTTGTCATTAAAATATGTACAAAAAATAATTTAATTTTGACATATGTCATCGGTTTCCATGGTTTTACTGTTGTAATTTTAAATTTTGACATTCCAACGTGAAAAATGAAATAACCCAAGCAAGGTGCCTTCTCGTGATAACCTAAAAGAACGAAATTCCCATTTAGTTCCGCCTAACCATTTGGAAAGACTGTATATTTCCAATGTACGACACTGAACATCTGTCAACTTGGACGAAAAACAATATTTTAACAATGTAATAGGGATGACGATCTAAACCAATCCGAAGCAAGGACAAACATCTCCTATCTTCTTACATACATTTTTCTAATTTGAAATAGACTATAGATCTGGTTATTTTGGTTACTTTTACTGTGTGTTACTGACTTTAAATGTCAATTAAAAATATTCCTTACGCTGTAAAACCGACTTTCGGTTATAAGGTTATGATCATTATAATTACAGTCTGTTTCAAACGCTTAGGCGGAACTAGATTTTGCAATTTAGTTACTTTCATCGCTTAAATCGTGCTTTTCGGCCGCTTTGTTTAAGCTTTGTAAATCATACTTACAATAAACATTTTTTGGTTAAGGTTAATATCATTTTAAAATGTCATTTTCTTTATATTTTGATTTTTTGTGTCATTCTTAATACAAATTTCCCATTTATTTATTTTCTTGTCATTAAAATATATAAAAAAATAATTTAATTTTGACATTCGTTTCCATGGTTTCATTGTTGTAATTTGAAATTTTGACATTCCAACTTGAAAAATGAAATAACCCAAGCAAGGTCCCTTGTCGTGACAACCTAAAAGAACGAAATTCCCATTTAGTTCCGCCTAAGCGTTTGAAACAGACTGTAAGATATCATTTTTCATTATGACATATGTCAAATGGATCGACATTTTAAAAAAGTGACATTTTTTAATACCAACATGACATACAGCTTCAAAGGTGCAAACTATTGAAAACAAAATTTCCTTTTAGTTCTATTTTTACAAAAGTGAACTGCTTATACCTGTTTATTATTCATTGTAAATCGATGATTTAACATGTAAACAAATAAGGAAAACTTTCACAGTGCTTGTTTCGATCAGTTGATTTACAGCGATCGCAGCGCGGCCATCGGTCATTGTTGAGCCCAATATGTGCAACTGCTGTGTACAGTACCAGTACGCTGATTTCGACCAGTTTTTGTTTTGTTGTTCGATAAAGAAAATATTCTGGCAAAATTTAATTATTATTTAAATGTTATTTCAATACTTCCTTAAAATACATATTCAAAAAAATGGTGGAAAATGAAAAACAGAATGAGTAATAATATAAATACATATCATGTGGCTCGTCCGAATTTTACTTGTTAGAAAAATGGCCCGGGGCTAGAATGAGCTTGACACCCCTGTTATTAAGGTGACCATACGTCCCGAATTTGCCGGGACAGTCCCGAATTTCAACCCGTTTATTTTAACAGGTTACCCTACTCTTGAACTAAAAAAAATCTACCTAAAGGGTATTTTCCTTGATGAACAGTTTTGATGTAGGCATTAAAAACAATATTACTGATTAAAGTAAATTATGAAGAAAACTGTGCGAATTTTTATAAAATGCTTCAAAACAAAAAAGACCTACTCAAAAAGATCCATAGTTCGGAAAAATATAAAAAGTTTTTTATATTTTTTAATGAATAAATTTTGAATTTAAAAATCTGAATTTAAAAAAATACTGTGTTTTTAATAGTGTTCTTTTAAATAATATAAGCTAATTATCTGGGATTGGAAATTTTTATTTATTATAAATTATAATTATTCATTGTATATAATTTGTATTAAAAAAAATAATTAAACAATTATATTTGAATAATTAACACCCCCACCCCCCACCCGTGTATAAGCTCCCGTCCCGAATTTTGAATTCAAAAATATGGTCACCTTACTGTTATAGATGTTTGATTATTTTTCAATATTGTTGTTTTTTTCATGTTATTTAAATGTTTGTATCCCTAGGTTTACGTTGAGGGGCAAAATGGAACCAGGACAAGTACAAAGGTTTGGAGGTTGCTCATTTGAGCTCGAAATCTGTTATCTACCGTCTCTAGGGTTATCAAACGAAACAGCTTGTGTCGGGATTAGAAGAAAAAGGCTAAAAGGCGATGCATGGTGTTACAAGAAGGTTTGCGAGCAAGTATTAGCTCTTACATCATCTGATTTTGAGAAAATTATGTAAATGTAATTAGTTCTAAGTTTTAAACAGTTGATAACACTGATTACTACTAGAGGTACTGACAAAACCGCCATTTTTAGTTAATTTTTAAAAGATTTGTAAATTAACATACTAATTTCAAAAATGGTGAGTTCTAGAAATCGAATTTAATTAGTGTTGTCAATATTTTGGCCCGTTTTTTCATTTCCTAATAATTTTATTTGGTGAATAACATTAACCAAGAGACTATGTATTGCAATACCTTTCACGCTGCGGTTAATAAGTAAGTGGGTCTATTCTGTATCTTTTATGGTTAAAAAGATTTGGTTAAAAATGATAATTAAAAAGTAACATTTTAACTAGGCGTTAAAATTTTTACCTTGTTTCTTATTCTGTATCTCAGGTTATAACCCAAGCGTTAAGTTCTAACTTTTTAACCTTATGGTTAAAAGTATGTTGTGAAATTATCTACAAGGGAACGTATTTTGCTTGTGTAAGTGTAGATATAATGTAAACAAGTGTTATGGTTGAATCGTGAATGAACATCGTTCAAATATAATAAATCTGTATTGCGGAAATGTACAATATTCATACATAAATAATTATGGCTGCAGAAAGTAAATAATATAATATTACCATAACATGCAAATGTATCAATATTTTTTGTTACTTTTCTTTCTTCTATATTAAGATACTTTTATTCTCAGGTTATATTAACTTAATGTACATCCGTTTACCTTATTTATATTTTTAAACAAACAGAAATAAAAATGTATGGATGTATTTTAAAGTTTTAATATTTACTTGCAATGTATCGGGAAACTTTTCTTTCTTCTCGGATTTTCAACATTTGTAAAATGAGATATTCCGTAGAAGTTTGAGACAAATGGAAATATTTTAAAATGTTTCTTCAGTTGAATTAAAAGGGTCACTCATATCACGCAGTTACCTTTGTTTAATTCGAACTGATCTCCTAAAAAGCATTTGTATATATTTTTTATTGACCTATAGTAATTTTTCACTTATTAACCTATTTTTGTTCAATTTGTTCTTGTAATAATTGGTTTAAAATAAACAGACTTGCCATGATTAATTCTAAACATGGATTTTTTCTGGCTATTTGTCGTTTAGAGGTTAGAATTACAGTTGGTTAAAATGTTAACACCATGTATTTGGCTGAAGTTATAATTCCAAATATAACCTACTGAATTAATCACATCGAGGTTGAAATTTTAACGCAGATCCCTACGGCCAAATCTTAATCTTAATTAAAATTTAATTTGTTAACGCCAGAATTTCAATTGCTTTCTGAATTTTGTTTATAGCAAAAATAAAATATTCAAAATGACAATTTATTATTAAACTATTATATCAGCTCAGTATCGTGGTATAAAAATAAAGTAACGAGCAAAGTATCTGAAATACAGATACAAGATACTTAAATTTAAATATCTAGATACAAATACAGATACATATTTCAAAATGTATCTAATTTGTACTTAGATACTTGAAAAAGTATCTAGTTACTGTATCTAGATACATGTAACTAGATACGTTACAACATTGCTCTTGATATATGTAGTTGGTTTTGCTTCTAATTCCTGATCAGATTTTACATCGGTGAATTTATAAACACGTCGATTAATAAAATCGATGAATTAAGAAACGGTTTGATAGATTTTCGATGCAATCGATTACTCAGTCAATGAATTCTGGAACTTGTCCTAATTATTAAAAATTATAAACTATGATGTAAAAACATGCTGTACGTAAGGCTAGGGTTACACTGTATCCGTGCGTGCGGTAACGAGCGTTTACACTGAACGTTCTTGTCCTGATCTGCGGATGGGTGGCTTCAGTACATACGTGCGACTTGCGTGCGGTTTCATTCAAATTAAACTATTTTATTTGAAATATCTGTTAAGCGGCGTCCACACTATGCCGCTGTTTGCCAGTTGGCAATGCCAGAAGTAATGTTCGTGCCAGCGGCGAACCAACAATAATCGCTCGAGCGTCGGTCTCCTTCAAAGAAAGCCAATAAGAACGGAGAGTGGAACGTGCCAACCACTGGCATCACGCGGCTTCAGGTTTCAGTTGTAACGTATCTTCCTTCAGACTTCTGAATGACGTATCTTCCTTCTTAATATTTGGTGCAATCAAATTTAGAAGAACTTCAAAATCGCTACTTTTCATTCGAAAAAAGTTTCACATCCTCTGTACTCGAGATTCAATTCGTCCACGTCTTCCAAGACAAAATCCTTCATTAAGTCACGTGCTCCATATCGTGATCTACTTTGAAGACTTGGACGTACCCAAAACCGTCCTTTGCGCCATTTGCGTGTTTTTTCTTCACTGTCAAGTATGATAACAGCAGCTGAATCCTCCTCGGTGAACATTGTGCGACTAAACTAAATGCCAACACAGATGTGGACGTTTTTACAGCCACTGGCTTTGCCAATTTGGCATTGCAACTGGTAAACAGCGGCATAGTGGGGACGCGCCTTTGCTGAACAGCAAAAACAACATTATTTATAGTAATAAAACAAAGTATTTTTGTTCCATGCATTTGTAGATGAATATTTGGGGAGTTACGGGGTTATCTTGAAGCATATCCATTATTGTTAACAGCAAAAACGTGTATGATACAAATTGTTTAGAATAAAAAAACAAAAATTATTGTCCGAAGTACTTTTTCATCTGAATGAATAATAATTTTTACGTGAATCTCGGAAAAAAACGGACAGACAGAAATTAATTTTTTGTTGATTTTTTCGGACAGAAACAAACCTATTTGTTTCTGTAGAACTTCAAAGAAATGTAGAAAACAAAATAAATAAATAAACAGATAAATAACGAAATAACAAATCCCCATTGTTAGGCAGCAGCATATTAACAATTCTATTCTTCTTCTAATTTTGTAAAAAAACTCTTTGGATCAAAACTCGTATTTTTGGCCTGCCGGACGCATCAAAAAACAAACATGTTTGTGCGTCGACGCAAGTTACCGCACCCAAGTATGCATGTACTGTAACCATGCTCATTTAACTTCGTGTGTTTGTTTTGTTGTCAGTTCTCGTGCGTTCAAAAAATCGTACGTTTCCGCATCCAATGTAACTGCACACTAAGGTATTGTTGTATTATGTTTTGGTGTATATCACATAGTATAAAATTGTAATTTTGTATTTTATTCACCAAATAAACAATTTGCGCATATCGGAAAATAACATACTTTTCCATATCTAATTTTGTTAAATGTTACGAAAATTTCGCAAATTATCTAATAACTTTATTAGGAGATAAGAAGACTGGGTCTTAGTAAAATAGTTTTGTTATTTTGCTAAAATTAAAATAGTAAATAATTTTACATTTAACCGGTTGAGATTTTACTAACCAATAGGTCGTTAGCCACTTGTATTTATCCAATGATTTAAAGATGTTAAGGGTACATGTTAGGTTATTTTAATGATTTGTTCTTTATTTATATATAAATAATTTTGTGTCCAACGATCTTTAGGATATATTGCAATAATTGCATAATTTTATATTGTTTTGTGTACTTTGGTAAAAATATATGTATATTTTTCCTTTAAATGTATTTTTTATTTACACTTTCTAATACATCTACCCAGACGATGAATAGCTATTAATATACTTACGAATAATTTGGATATAGTTACACTATTTCTAAAGAAGGCTGATTACACAGCCCAACAGTCATTTTGGTGCCTGCGATTTTTTAACTGTTTCTAAGTAATTTTTGGGTGCAGAATCCAAAATAGCCGTCAGATTTGGTCTATCAGATCTAGTTTTTGAGATACGCTATATTGGCTTCTTTTAGAACAAGATCATCTTATTTTTTAACTTATGTACATTTCACATTATTACTAATACTATTTGCTCCCACTGCTAGTTAAAAAAAAAAAAACAAAAAATACAAAGTAAGGTGTTTATTTCACAAAGTAGGTAAATATACATTAATCAATTATCACAAAAAAAAAATCTTTTATACGACTTTCTAGCATGGAGTTTACCAGGACAGTCTCGCTGAAGACTCCAACAGTAGTCGGCCATCATGTGGCTATCCCATTTCAGTTTTTTCGTGCTAATCCCAGAAAATGTACGTGTCTAGTAGTCAAAACAAAGTCCATCTCGATTTAAAGCTTTCACAAATTGCTTCATAAGCCCCAACTTGATATGCAAGGGTGGAAATATGATTTTCTTTCTCGCAACCAAAGGTTCGTTGATTACGTTTTGTTTTCCTTGAATCATGACATTTCTTAAAGGCCAATTTCTGTTAACCCAGTGCTGATCCTTAGCTCTCCTGTCCCAAAGACATACAAAACAAGGATATTTTGTATACCCACTTTACTGGCCAAGGAAGAAGTTTACCATTTTTAGATCGACACAAATCACCCACTGATGTTCTTCATACTTAATTTTTTTCAGGACTAATGATATTGTCTCATATTTTTCTTTCATGCTGGTAGAATGATCAATGGGTTTTGATCCATATTTGTTACCGTTGTTTAAAAGGACACATTTCAAACTACGTTTTGAACTGTCAATAAAAAGGCGCCATTCGTCTGGTGTGTGTTCTGACAAACCCATTTTTTCTAAAAGTCCTCTTATATCGTTACAGAATACCAGGTTATTTTCCCGAGAGAAAAAGGGCAGCAGATCCTTATCTCTTTTACGATCAAATGTAATATTAGTACCTGGATAAAGTAGATTCTTGTCATTTAATCTGGAGGCAAGTAATTCGGAAGACTGCTTTGAGAGGTTCAGGTCTGTAATGAGCATTCAGTTCTTGTTGATTAAAACGTTGGGGACTTCCTGAATCTGCTTCAAAATCACTGTCGTTTTCTGATTGTATACATTAAACTTCATCAGATGTTGATAAAGTTCCCGTATCATCTTCCGCGAGTCTAGGCAGACTGCTGAATGATAGAATGGGTATTTCTTCAGAATGCAGTACAGGTCTCTTTGCTGAATCTAGCTCAGGATATGTTCATTTGTGTCTATTGTTCCGATTGATGCCTTTGATATTTACGAGACAAAAATAGCAGTCATCGTGATGGTTTCTCGGTTCCCTCCAAACCATTGGTACTCCAAACTTTAGGCACTCCCTCTTTCCAATTGTCCACTGTCGCAAATGTTCAACGCATGTTTTACATACGAAATGTAGAGCCCAATATTGTTCCTGGTCTCCCAACTGGACGCCAAAATAGGCCAGATAACTCCTTTTGACAAAGTCAAAAATAGGTTTACTACTTTCTTTCAAAGTGTATTCGCCACATACATAACAAAAAACGTCTGGATGATTTACACAGCTACGTCTGTTTGTGGATGCCATGGTTTTAATTAAATGTTTTATTACTAAAAAACGCCGAAAATTTACACAAAATGATAGCACAACTTCACTTACGAAAACTCATTAGTTAACTGAACCGGGTAAGACATTGGTAGACACTAGGTAATATGGGCGGGGTATTAATTAGTTCTTGGTGCGGGTTACGCAGGTATAGGAAAATCGGGTTTTATAGTCATGGGTAATACCAAGTAACTCAAACTGGTTAATTAGATTCTATTTTAGGTACGAAATTTCAATTTTTACCTCTAAATATATTGTCACGTGGGTGGTTTGATTGAGACAACTCCTGGATTCAACGTAACAAATTTATTTATTATGTATATTACATTTACAATATATATGTTTGAATTGGTCCATGGAGTTGGGGAAGTCTTCGGTCCACCCCGTGTTGGCCAGGATTGGCTTGGACCTATCTCCGAGGCGGGGGCTACCCATCCGGGAGTCGAGGAGCCTGGAGATGTCTTCTCCCACTCACATGGTCACTATGTGCTTGGCGTCACTCTCGATACTAGAATCCGGCGTCGGTGTCGTGGTCGTCACCTTCGGGACTAATATGTGCAGTAGAGTTGGCTATGTTCTACTACCTCAATATTCTCGACATCCATCTATTAAGTACCGAAAGTTAACCCAGTTCCAATATTCATTCGTCATGACAAATATTTCCTCATTATGAAATTGTGATGATCTGCAATTTCGTAATCAGGTCACATACTTCAGACGCTGACGAATAGTTTTTAATCAGACAGCTGACCGTCACAATGTCTAGATGTCGTAATCCTGACCTAGGATTACCTATGTGACAATATCATTATTTCACTATTTTTGCCTTTTATCAGAACTAAAATCAATTAGTCTGTATCTCAAAACCTAGAGCTGCTACAAAAAAAAAAAAGCCAGGTATTTTTGGAATCAGAACATCAAAAATATTCAAAATCAGTTCTTACCTTTCCGGCACCAAAACAGCCCAACAAAATTTTTATTTTGATGGGCTGTGTTATATATCAGCGTTTCTCAACCGGTGGGGCCGCGGCCCCCTGGGGGGGGGGGCGTGAAGGATTCGTCGGGGGGCCGCGAAGTCATACAAGATTGAAACATGAAAATATAATAAAAATGCACTCAATCTTGCAAGATATAAATTTTATCCATATTTATAAATATCTTACATTTATATTTATAAAAATATACCTTTCATAACATAAATAAAATAAATATTCTATTTATTTTTCTACATAATTTACTTATTTTGACAACTAATTTAAACTACAGGCTATTTCAAGCTAACTTTATAATGAGTAAATGGGCTTTTACTAAACAAAATGATGAAAAGTTCCATTCAATTGATAAAAATTACTAGATTTGAAAATATAGTTCCGCTTTAACCAAATAAACAGACTATATCAAGGTAAAATAAATTGTATGTGTCAGTTGATGGGATTCTCTGACAATGGTTCGCGTATGAGGTACTTCAAGTATTTTCAAGTTGTACTTTGAAGTAGGTACGACTTGAAAGTGCAATATTTTTTATTATATATTTTTTTAATTGCTCGCCGAGCTACAGATAACTCAACAGTAAGGATGCGAATGTGTTTAAATTAAAATGGAAGGCACTTTGAACACTTTTAAATAAAAATACTTTACTTTCAAGTCGTTATAGGGAATATAATCGCCATTTAAAAATATCACAGTTTTTTGTCAACCGTAAAAGATATTAAAAAAATGTTTAAGTAAAAGTTGTTGAAAAGCTCTATCCAAAGATATCCAATATGACATATGTTCCCATTTAAAAATTCGAAATTGTCCTTGATATCCTGTACTTCCGGTTTTTTCCGGAAAATTTCAATACTACCATTCAATTTTGTGGATAAATTTTAGTTCAATATTTTTCCCAACTTGCTCACACATCGCTTTTTCGAAAAAAATCGTGTTCCTATTATCTTGATACACCATAGTATAGGGGGGCCGTAGACAATGTTTACATAATTTCGGGGGTCCCAGGCCAGAAAAGGTTGAGAAACACTGTTATATATTGTTACGTTCACAAAACAGGGCCCCTGCTTTGATTAGAGTAGACCACCCGGATCACGTATGTGTGTCGCCGGGCGTACTCACCAAATCTTCCACCAGCGCGATATAAAATGTTGGACCGCTGATGAAACAAGACGTGGTGACCGTCGAAGAAATTACTGTACGAAAATATATGCAGCGAGAGTGAATCTTCTGCAGATTTCAACAGCAATACGTTTCGCTCTATAATTTAGTGCAGTGAAATTGTACAATTGTACATCGAAAGTTACCACCATGGCTTAGAAAAGGGGTCCAACGTACACACAAACGGCCGCATTACAACTTAGGCCGTTTCCATTTCCCCCACGTTTCCGTTTCGTCGACATTTACGTTTCCATTTCCGCCACGTCTCCGTCTCGCCGTCTCGTTTTTATTTCCGTTTGGGGATTGTCGATGTCGTTTACGTTTTCTGTGGTTTTATTTGCTACTTGAACTGTTTTGGAGAATCCATTTCGTTTCCTGGATCCAGCCACGGAGGAAAGGAAAAGAGTCCTGAGAGTCCCGTGGGAGTGAGCATCTACCGCTCAGACCATTTTATTAAAGATAAGTGTTAGTTTTAGTTATTTTCTTTTTTTTTGTGAATTATATTCTTAAATTTTTGTATAACATAAACACCTGTTTCTCACGACAAGAGTCAGAAGTAGATTCTAGTTTTTGTACGTTACTGAAATTGTATACGATGATTGATCAATGTCCGACTACTGTTTATGGTGGTAGTACTGTAAGTAGCAATACGAACTGTGTGCCAGACTTTTGATATTTGTTTGGATGTACTGTACTAGTTTTTTTTGTACACTATTATTTAACACTACTTCGGCACTCACTGCCAAATAATAAAAGGAACACTGCGTTTGCTCTTTATTAGATTTGTGGATATTTTGAATAGCCCCTATTTCTCCTATTTTTACATTACAGGGTAGGAGTGACGAAAATTCAAGGTAGGTCAGTTCAGCGTATGTTAGTCTGCGCTGATCGCTTTAACAAATGACAGTTTGACTAACTGCCGCCCTATTTAGTAACATCGTTAGTATAATTTTGCGAGAACTTATTTGGAATCAGCCCTGCCCCCTGAATTATTATGATCATAAATCCCGCTCGTCTCCACTGACGCTAGCCCGACTAACTTTAAGTTGTATTTGTTTCCCCCCTTTTTTTGAGGAATTTAACACCCAGGCCTCCTATCTGGCCACCATAATTTTGGGTGAAAGGAAGGGTAGCAATATATTCTTTATTTTTCCTAGGTCTGCGGGTTTAGGGCATTAACCATTATAAAAAAATAACAAAAAATAAAATAACGTACAATATGTATGCATAATGTAGAATATTTTTTAAATCTCATTTCTTTGTTCTTTCTCTAGTGCTCCCTTCTTTCTTCTTATTTTCATTCCGGCTTCCCTCACCAATCTCCTTTCTTCTTGCCTCCATTTCTCTCGCCCATCTTTCTTCCTTGCATTCCTGACTCATCATTCCTGTGTTCTTCTTCCAGTGTCCCTCTCTTTCTTCCCATTCTCCTTCTGGCTTCCCTCTCCGATCTCCTTCCTTCTTGCGTCCAGTTCTCTCGCTCATCTTTCTCCCTTACCTTCCTCACTCATCAGTTCCTGAAGAAGACTGATTTAAAAATTGAATTAAAAATGTAAGGTTTCAGAGGGAATATTAATAATAATAATAATTTATTAAAGTTTTTTGTACATTAATTATACAGTAACTTAAGTCTAGGTGCAGAAATTTAGCACTTTAGCGCCAGTTTAGTTATACTCATACGGAATTCGTCAACACTGTATAATGCGTGGTTGCAAAGAAATATCATCATTCTTTTTAGGGTTTTGTAGGTATGACCAAAAAACCGTCATTTTGTCGTCTGTCTGTTCGGTAAAAATTGTAGCCAAACGGCTAAACCTAGAGAGTTGAAATTTGGCATGCTTATACAACTCTTTGACCCGCACATAGGAAAAATACTAAAACATCTAAAAAACATAAACAAATATGTGCTCATCGAAAAAAAAAATATTTTTTTATAATTCTGAGTAGGGTATCAAATGAAAGCCCTTGGTACGTGGATTAACGATCAAATTTTTATTTTTGCAAAATAAATTATTTTGAAGCGATTGTTGCCAAAATTGTGCAAAAATTTTTTTGTCCCCTGTAGCCCAGATGGTTTAAACTAAAAATCTGAAAAAATTCTAAGTAATGTACATTGGTGTGAACCGGAATAGTACAACAGGAATTTTTGATCAGATTACGTTTTTGGAAAAAAACGCATTACGATTTTTTGCTAATAATGTACACAAGTTATAGCTTTGTAACACGCTACAATGGAACGTGTATGCTGGTGTAGTGGTTTTGATGCTGTCGTTTCACCCAAGTAACTCGATCCGAAAGGGATTGAACCCTGCGAGAAGGGACAATAATATTTTTTGTTTTTTTTTTTTTAATTTTTATATTGTTTAAATTATTTTTTCAAAATTCTAGTTATATTTTGGCAAATGTTGCATTTAATTTTTAAAAGCGTATATTTAATAACCAGTGGAAAGTGTTTAAATTATAATTTAATTCTGTTTCAATGTACACGAAATCAGAGGAGCGGGACTTATAACAACCAACGGAAGCCATAGGCGCAATTTTTAAAATTCTTAATGAACCTTGCTATATAAAAAAAAAATACTGCACATATTTAGAAACCTAAATAATTGTATTAGGCGTTCGAATTAAAATTAACAAAAAAAATATTTTAATATAAAATTTGTTTTGGCATCCCAAATAATCATCATTCACTTACTAAATACCTGCAAAACCCTGAAATGTGTGAAAATTCACACTTCACATCAATTTTTTTTAAATATATTTCTATTAAGATTTTTAATCTGAAAAGGAAGCATATTATACAGGTTTACTCCGATTACCGACGGTAACTGTCTGGTCGTGGTATATCTACACAGAAGCGCCCGAAATAGTTCTTTTTACCTATTGTTATAATTATGAGTGTTCAGTTTTTTTTTTTTTTTTTTTTCCAGAACACTCATTATCTTTAATGTACAAAAGTACCTTTAAGATGTACAATGATGGGAGGGTCAATATGTTGAGTTCCCTGAATAGATCCCTACACTGTGCGTAACGTTTGGCTTTCGCTAAAATCCGTATAGCTCGTTTTTTTTTTTTTTTTTTTTTTGACTTTAAATATACGACTCCATTCAGTGGAGTTGATCCATAGTTAGACACCGTCCAAGGGAACAGATTTCCAAGCTGTTTCAATTCTCTCCATAATTCTTCTTTGTAAGCAGGTTTTGAAGAAGATATTAATAGGGCCCATTCCGTTTCAAGAAAAATATCCCTATACCATAACACTACAACCGCCATGTTTTATTGTCTTTGTAGTGTACTTAGGATTGTACCTCGTGCATGGAGGCCTGCGTATTTGCTTTTGGCAGATACCAGGATTAAATAAAACAATTTTTGTTTCATCAGACCAAAGAATATTGCATCTTTTTGACCCGGCCAAAGTTGGTGTTCTTTGGCAAATTGAATTCTATTTTCCCGGTGTCTCTTGTTTAACAGCGGAGTTTTTCTTGGTCTTGTGGCTTTCAGGTTTGCTTTTATAAGGCGTTTTCTTACAGTTGATGCAGAAATTACCAGGTCTAATTCGTTTTTTATTTGTGTAGAAGTAAGAAAAGGGTTTAACTTTGCATACCTTACAATTTTTCTATCTGTTCTCGGCGAAGTTTTGGATATCCCACTCCGACCATTTTAGCGGAGCATCCTAGCACATTCTGAATAGATTTATAAGTTTTACCAGAAATTAACATTTGTAAAATCAACTGACGTTTCTCCTGTGTGCAATGTTTAGCCCTACCCATTTTTACTGAAAAATATTTAATATTTTCCGTGATTTTAAATATAAAATCAACTTACTTTTCAATATACTCAAAAATGTTTTAAAGAATAAAATTGTTTGGTTAGCTCAGTGGCGGACTTTCGCAGAGACAAAAAAGACAATTGTCTTGGGCCCGTAATTTTCAAGGGCCCGGTTTGGGAGGTGAGGACCTTTTTTTTGCTCTTCACTTGGATTTGAGAGGTGAGGACCTTTTTTTTGCTCTTCACTTGGTTGAGGGCCCGTAAATCAAAAATCTCTTGGGCCCGGCGAAGGCTTCATCCGCCACTGGGTTAGCTAGTTTAGTAAAACATGAGAAAACTTGTGGACACTGCTATTTTTACGAACACTAGAAAAATGATGTTTCTTGTTTGTTTAAGGGGCAACTTACATATTTATTTAAAAAAGTCAATGCTGCCAGCTTAAATGTAATGCAACTACATAAATAAATAACTTTAAATAAAATAAATACAATTTTACAATTTGCATTAAACCACTACTATTTTTGCGCACAAGACTGTATAAACAAATATGTATTTAATAAGAAATAAATATTTTTTTAAAATTTTGAATGGCATATCAAATGAAACCTCTTAATCCGTTGATAACCAAGCAAATTTTTATTATTGAAAAATCAATTTTTTTTTTTTTGGGATTTTCGCCCAAAAATGTGTCAAAAAACTTTTGTCACCCACCGTATCTCCCAGAGGGGCTGATCTAAAAATCTGAAAAATATCTCCGTGATGAACATTGATGGTAACCGGATTAGTTCAACAGGAATTTTTGATCATTTAATTTTTTTGTCTAATTCTTTTGTAAATTTAAAAAAATATATATTTTTTAAATTTATTGTGTGATATCAAAGAAAGTTCTTAAGACGTAGATTAAGGAACTGTAAATAGTTTTTTGAATTTCGTTTCTTTTAACACGATTTTAGCCAAAAATATGCTAAAAAAGTTCTTGTCCCGCACCCTTTTACCCAAAGGGATTAAACTAAAAATTGAAAAAATGATAGGTAATGTATATTGATCTGGACCAGAAACGTACGAGAAGAATTTTTGATGAGGTTATGTTTTTGAAAAATATGGCAGTTTTTGTGTTTTTGACCAAATTAATAATTTTTTAATTCATGGTTAAATTATGGCTAATAATGTTATGGATTTTTTATATTTATAGCTAAGATAGTGCGTGTATTTTTTTTAAATTAAAAATATTTAAAAAATTATATATTTTCTAATAATTGCAAACTAAGCTACTCACACCACACTACACTCTACACTGTAAAATATTTCTTATTAATCTAATGAAGACTTGAACACAAAGCAAATGCAGAAAAAAACGCTGGAATGTTTGGCAAATTATTTAAATTTTGTTTAAAAAAATTAGAAGCTCTTAGTTCTCAAATAACGAATGAAAGTGATTATCAAAAAAACTGTTGATTTTGATGTGATAAATATACCTAGACATCCAGTATTATGTTGGCTTCTTACACTTACTAAATATCTACAAAACCCTGAAATGTGTGAAAATTCACACTTCACTTAATTTTTTTTTAAATTTACCGCTATAACGTAATTGTCCTGTGTAAATCATACTCGGTTCGCTGCGTTATCTACTTCTTATTTGACACATACTATAGTTTCGCTCAATTCGAGCATTATTAAATCTAATAGTCAAATAATGCCGGTCGCTATGGCGTAGTGGTCAGCTCATTTGACTACCAACCATGGGGGCTCGGGTTCAAATCCCGATTATGGCATGGAAATTTTCTCAAACAAAAATTGTCCTGGCTAATTGCCACAGTAGCAAAGGCCATTAAAAATTAAAAAAAAAAAAAATAGTCAAATAAAATAAATAAAAGTTTGTAATGTAGTCAAAATACGCAGTAAAACTTTGTCCGAAAATAAAATGGTATAAATTAACGGTCGTTTAGACCAGTATCAGCTAAGACAGGGTGGCGCTGAGACGGAATCCTCCTAAAAAAATTAATAAGAAAAACTTAATTTAAAATCTCATTTATACTTAAAAATTGCATTAAACTAGCTAAATATATCTGTATATATTTATTTTTATTATTTCTAATTCAAAGATTTTTCATATGTGTTAGAATTTAAAATTTTAGATCTAGAAAACAATGCTCAGGTGGAAACTCGGGATACCACCTCGTAGTGTCCCCAGACACAGCGTTGCCACATGCGATTTCTAATGTACTTATCTACGCAAGTAATAAAAATGAACTGGAAAGGGCAACAGCGGCGAGCTGTTAGTCAGATCAATTCTGTAAAAATTTACTGTGTAGTAACGTTACTACAAAATAAAATATTATAAAAAGTATAATGACTTTCATTCATGATAGTAACTGACCTTGCTCATAGGGACAAATTTTGTTACAATGATCATAGTAACTGAGTTACAGAATTGGTCTGAGTGTGTATGTGTTAGTGAATTTAGGCCGGCGGCCCTAGCCTATCGTTCGTTTGATTTGATTTTACTCAGACGTGAAACTGGATACAGTGCGTTATATTAAAACTAACGTGCTTAACTATGAAACTTTATTATTAATAAAAAATATTGGTCCTCATTGGCCAAAATTGAATATTTCACAATCGAACAAAAATGGAAATAGAACATTAACAGAAAGTTCAGTAAAAAAACAATGGTAATAATTTAGAATTGGGCACCCAAAGCCAAAAATTTTTTAAAGTCTATGATTGATTTAGCTGTAGCTCGGAGCTTAATAAAAAAATATATAATAGGTCGTCAAGGATGAAATTTGTAGAACAAAGGCAAAGTTAGTTGATAACTTACAAATATAAGGAATTATTTTATTCATCAAAGTATGCACCTATATTGTCTATACACTTTTACCATTTAAACGGCAGGTTGTTCAGGCCGGTGGTATAAAACTCTGGCGGACGAGAGTCAATGAATTCCTGGAAGGCCAGTTTTACAACATTGTCGGAATTAAACTGTTTTCCTATTAAAAAGTTGTCCAAATTGCGGAAGAAGTGGTAGTCAGTGGGGTCTAGGTCTGGTGAGTATGGAGGATGATGAAGAAGTTCCAACTCCAATTCCTGTAGTTTTGCCAGTCATTTGTGCAGTGTGTGGTCTAGCATTATCATGCAATAAGATAGGAGTCGATCTGTAGACAATCTAGGCTGTTTTTCTTTAAGTTTTTGCACCATTTCGTCCAGTTGGTTGCAGTATATTTCTGCTGTGATTGATGAGCCAGGTTTTTTTTTGTTTTTAAGTTATCTGTACGAAATTCGGCGAACCAATTTGATATTGTCTGCTGCGTAGTAACATTCTATCCAAATACACCATTAATGTTTCGCGCGGTCTGCAATGCCGTAGTTCCACGTAAGAACTCATACTTCATAATAGTACGAATTTCCGACCGTTCCATTTTCAACAAAATTATTTTTTTTTTAAGTTTTTGAATTTTTTTAGAGCATACAGTGATTTTTTTAAACAGGCAATATGTGTATCTTTCAAAAAAAAAAAAAAACGGTAAAATATTAAGCCAATGTCAGATAATAAGCTGTTAAAGTAATATTATTAACTACACATTTCATCCTTGACGACCGGATATAATAAAAAATTATTCATTTTCTAGTCGTACTTGGAAGTATAATTTGAAAGAGAAATAGTTTCAATCATTTTTAATGTTATTATGGTCAACTTAGGTCATCAAATTTTTTTGCCAACTTACTCATCGCTTTTTTGAGAAAAATCGTATTCCTCTATCTTCATACATTGTGTATATGAATTCTAAATATGTTTCACGGGTCAGATTGAGGACCAGATATTTAAAAATCACGGAGCACGGGTGGGTGAAATTCTGAAAATCAATTAAGGACAGGGGAAATGAAGAAATTCCGAAAATCTTTTGAGGAAGTGGGATGCAGTGGCGTAGCTAGGGAGCGGTTTATCCCGGGCGCCATTGGGCTATCATCACTTTAAATGCAAGGCATTAGGGCGATGCCAGGGGACGCCAAGATTTAAGTGAGGATCCCTTTTTTTCGGGTCTTCACTTGAAATTTAGAAGTGAGGACCTTTTTTTTAGGTCTTCGCTTAAAATTTAGCCCTGTCTAGGGGCGCCAAAGACCCTCGTTCCTCGGTCCTGCTAACAGCTTTTTTCTTTTTTTTTTTGGGAAGGGGAGCGTCAAATTATTCACCGCCCCGGGTAACATGACTCCCAGCTACGCCACTGGAGGGAGGGTTATTCCAGAAGCTGCTTTAAGGGGGGGCGAGGTCGGGCGACCGCCCTGGGACGCTAGGCCAGGAAAGGCGGCGGACGGTCAGGTCATCACTTGTATTTTAAAAGTGAGGACCCTTTTTTTTTGCTTTTCACTTGGATCTGGGAGGTGAGGACCTTTTTTTTGCTCTTCACTTGGATTTGGGAGGTGAGGACCTTTTTTTCTTTGCTCTTCACTTGGATCTGGGAGGTGAGGACCTTTTTTTTGCTCTTCACTTGGATTTGAGAGGTGAGGACCTTTTTTTTGGCTCTACACTTGGATTTGGGAGGTGAGGACCTTTTTTTCTTTGCTCTTCACTTGGATCTGGCAGGTGAGGGCCTTTTTTTTGCTCTTCACTTGGATTTGGGAGATGAGGGCCTTTTTTCTTTTGCTATTCACTTGGATTTGAGAGATGAGGACCTTTTTTTTGCTCTTCACTTGGATCTGGGAGGTGAAGACCTTCTTTTTTCCCTGTGTCCCGGTTTCCCTTCACTGAAATCTGGTCACCCTATCTTTAGGTCATCACTTGTATATATAGAGTAATTATTTTTTTTTATGAGGGGGGCATAAAAATCTCGCCCGGCGCGCCAGACTTGCTAAGGCCGGCTCTGGGTGATTCTAAACAAACAGGGGCAGAAATTTCATGCGAGCCGTTTGAAACTTATTGTTGGCCCAGATTAGAAAAAGTGTCCCTCCAAATATTTTTTTTCACCATCCGCTACTGGTTTAGACAAGTCATAACTTTTAAGTAAACTCGGCTATAATTCCAATAAAGAAGATTCGGTGGAAATAAAAAAAAAACCTTTCAACTCATTTTATATAAACGAGAAATTTTAATTGTAATTTATTTAGTTTTGACAATATAATTTAATTTTTACACGAGATTCAAAACTGTACTTTAAGTCAATAATTCAAAAGTTTTATAAAAAATATATACGGAACTGTAGGAACAAGTAGACCATATAAGAAGCATTGTACGGCGAATGTTGGCGTGTGCTGTTCCTATCAGGGCTGTCCAAACATTCACCTACGAATACTACAGCTTTATAATCTCTAGCAAATGTTTTATCTCTAAGATTCCGCTAAAATCGTAAATGTCGATAAGTTGAATGAATGAATCATGATTTTTCAGATTTCCTTTTCTTTTGGAGGGTGTAGAACATTTTTTTTAAATATTCATTAATTATATCCAAATAAAAGGTAAAAACAAAATCGTTCGTTATGTTATGAAGGGTCTAAGGATGATTGATAATAGTCCAATAATGGTAATTCTGCTCTCTAGTTACCATCAATGCCCACATGAGATGGGAACCAAATTATTATATGGGAAACTTGGGATGCAAGGCGGAAATTCGGGACTGTCCCAGCAAATTCGGGACGTATGGTCACCTTACATATGCGGCAAAGCTGGAACACTCGAAAGTGACATTAAACTGTTACTCGTGTATTTGTTTACATGGTGGGATAAATGCTTTTTTTCAGTCTTTTCTTGGACGTAAAAAATAATTTTCAATAAAATGCCACGAGCTAACATGCATGCATGGGCTTGGATTTTTGCCCATTTTTAGTTTTTGGGTCTATAAGAACCTACGAGGACCTACCTTCACATAGTAGAGGAGAGGTTAAAGAAAAAAAGAGGGAAAGCGTATATGGCGTTCGTGGATTTGAAAGCAGCGTTTGACAGGCTGGATAGGGAGGAGCTATGGAAGGTAATGGAAAGGAAGGGGATAGGAAAGAAGTTGATAATCAGGATAAAGGAAATATACAAGGGGACGAGGTGCAAGGTGAGGGTTGGTGAGGAAGAGTCGGAAAGTTTTTGGGTGAATAAGGGGGTGAGACAGGGATGTCCCCTGAGCCCGACCTTGTTCAACTTGTATGTAGCAGATCTTGTAGGGTATATGAGGAAGGGGCAAGATGGGAGGGGGGGGGTAGTAGGGAAGATGAAGTTGTGGACATTGAGGTACGCGGACGATATAGTATTGATGGCAGAGGGGGAACAGGAGCTAAAGAGAATGATTGAAAGGGCTGTTAAATATTTCAAAAGGAAAAAACTAGAAGTAAACAGGGACAAGACGAAGGTAATGGTATTCAGTAAAGGAGGAGGGAGAAGAAAGAAGATAAAATGGGAATGGGGAGGCAGAGAAATAGAAGAAGTGAAGACTTTAAAATACCTGGGATATGTACCTACTAGCGAGGGACAATAGGGCTGAACTTCACATAAGGGAAAGAGTAAAGAAGGCAAGAATAGTCGTGGTGAAAAACATCCTACTATATGGGGTGGAAATTTGGGGATGGAAGGAATGGGAGAAGGTAGAACGAGTTCAGGAGAGGTATTTGAGATGGATCTAAGGGGTAGATAGAACAACACCAGGGTATATTGTAAGAGAGGAACTGAAAAGGGATAAGATGAAAGTGGGTACAGGAAGGAGGACGGTTAAGTACGAGGAAAAACTAAGAATAGAAACAGACAAAAGAATAATGAGGAAATGCTGGGAGGAAAGAACCAGAGAGGAACAGAAAGGAAGATGGTACGCAAGGGGGGAGATGAGAAAGGAGTATTACTGGAGATGCGGAGTGGATGCGCCAGAGGTGGAAAGGAGAAGAAGAGACGGGATAAGCGTGATTGAGGAGTTGTGGAGGAGGGATAAGGAAGTGGGGGAGCAAGAAAGGACAGTCAGAATAGACAAATCAAGGAGCGCAGGGAGATTTATGGAGGTCAGAACTATAGGGGTACCAAGCTACTTGAAGGGAGAAAGAGGAAGGTCAGGAGGGAGAGTTAGGAGGATTGCGAGGCTAAGGTGCGGGAATGAAGAGAGAGGAAATAGATACTGGAGGAAACAGGAGGATAAGATGTGCGGGGAGGAGGAAGAAGATATAGAGCACGTCGCGAAGAGGTGTAGAGAGATGACAGTATGGTCGGGGAGCACATTAGACCTGTTCCACGAAGATGGAAGGGGGAGAGGTGGGCGAAGGAATTAGAGGCAAGAAGGATTGAGATCGGGGAAGGATAACAGGAAGGGGTAAAGGAAGGAAGGAAGAGGCCCGGTGGGAGGCAGAAGGCCAGAAATGGAAGGAAGGAAGGGGGCGGAGGTCACCTGGAAATGGGGAGGAAGGAAGGAAAATAGGAGGAGGGGTGAAGAAATGGTTGGAAGGGAAGAGAATGGAATAAAATAAATTAAAGATGGCCGAGAGAACTGGAAGCAAGAAGGAAGGAGATCGGAGAGGGAAACCGGAATGAGAATAGGAAGAAAGAGAGGACACTGGAGTAAGACGAAAGAAATGAGAAAATGTAATATATTGTAAATTAAATTGTACTGTATTGTACGTTATGTAATTTGGATTGTTTTGGTTATTTTGTTTATTTTATTTCTATCTGTAATGGCTAAATACCCTGTACGCCGCAAGGCCTAGGGATAAATAAAGAATATACTACTATAAGAACCTACGATCCACTTTCTCTCTGCCTCCAAACGTCGTTTCAATTGATATTTTTTTCGATTTTGGTAAATTATGAAATGTTTAAGAAGGATTCTTCTTTATTCACGATTTACATTGCGGCACACAACAAAATTGATTGTTTCCATGATTCACAAAAATAAAACACAAACAGCCAAAAAACACGTATTTCTCCATTGAACAAAATAAAACAATGTCACTTTCGTATCTTCCGCAAATTTCCACCAGATGTCAGGGCATTTAGGAAGTTTCCCCTATTAGTTTTTTGTCCATATTAATTATGTCATGGATGTTTTCTTTGATTCTGACGATGATGGGGTTTCTGGGGTATACTTCTCAGTATTATCTTTATTCAGATTTTTTTTTTCAAAATTTCAAAGTAAGTAAAACAGGATTGAATATTTTAATTGGAATCTGAATATTTTTTCTTAGTATTTTCGGAATTTTTACAATCGCTGCATACGATACAGTATGGAGAAAAGGGCTGATATACAAACTACTTACTATCATCCCCTATCAGAATATTGCTCGGTTTGTCAACAATACCCTGCACTCTAAAAAAAAGTATTGTTAAAAATAATATTATCTGAATAAATAAAGATTTACACGGTGATTTGGTTAAAAATAGTGAACTTTTTACTTTTTTTAAATGAAAAAGTGGCTAATGTTCCGTATAATCCCACCAGCACCAACTGTGTAGAGAGAAAGCACGTACTAGTTAGAATGAGATTTGGCCTTGACCAAGCACCACCCGTTTCTTTCAAAACATAACATTTACGATTCAGTTTTATCATTTCCAAAATGTGTATTATAAACTGATACGTTTATTTGATGAGTTTGTTAACATTTAGCTCGTATTAATGTATTTAGGAAAAAACTTTAATAACGAAATTTCAGTATTTATACGGTTAAATTCACATTTAAATGGTTTCAAGGCTCAAATTCCATACACGTACCCACTAGAGCTCATAGTGAATGTATGTTATAAACGCATACACAATGATTCACAATTTTAATTGGGTAAATGGGGGGGGGGGGATAAAATAATATGCACCTACATACGAGTCTAAACCCAAATGTATTCGTACCGGTCAAAATCGCCAGCTACTAACCGGAAATATATTGTATTACTTAATAAATATCAATAGTTTTGTATTGAAATAAATTATTTATTTTAGTTAAATGTAAGAATTACCGCGAATTAATTGGCATCAGTTCTATGGCCAGGTCGTATGGAAAAGTGCTGAAAGCGAGAATAGAGGCAAATCTTCAGATTGCAGAAGATCAAAATGGATTTAGAGCGGGAAGGTTTTGCGTGGACGGTATATTTGTCCTAAGGCAGTTAGTTGAAAAAAGATTGGCGAGGAATCAACCTACTCATCTCACCTTTGTAGATCTTCATAAGGCGTACGACACAGTCTCACTAGGTAAACTATGGAGAAGCATGAGAAAAATGGTGTTAGTGAGACTTATGTGAATGCTGTTCGTAACCTTTATGAAAAATGTTATAGCTGTGTCAAGCTAGGGAAGAAACTCTCTCCCGAGTTCCCTGTAACGAAAGGACTCAGACAAGGCTGCACTCTAGCTCCCACCCTCTTCAAGATATATATTGAAGGGGCCTTGAAGGCATGGAGGCGCAAATGCAGTAATATGGGTATAGATATTGGAGGCAATTCACTGTATACCCTATTATTTGCAGATGACCAGGTTCTGATAGCTGAAGACGAAGATGATTCTAGTTATGGTGAGGATACTAAGAGAGGAATATAAGAAATGGGGTTTAGAAATGAATGCACAGAAAACTTAATACCTCGTTGTTGGTGAGAAGGGAAGAGACCTCAAAATAGATGATGAAATCATCAGAAACTGCCAGTCCTTTAAATAACTAGGTGTTACTCTATCAAATAGAGGGAAGAGTGAAGATGATATAAACAATAAAATAGGGCAAGGGAAGTGTGTAATAAGGCAACTAAACCCGGTATTGTGGAACGACAATATAACCAAAAGAACGAAAACGGTTATCTACAAAACTATTGTCGAAAGTATCTGTACCTATGGTTCAGAAACATGGCAGCTCACACAAAGAAATAAAGCCCGACTGAGCGCCGTGGAAAGGGACTTTTGGAGCAGGAGTTGCGATATCTTCAAACTCGAGCACGTTCGTAATGATACCATAAGAGCAACTATGAATGTTGAAAACTCCATCATAGAATCGATAGAAAACAAACGACTTTTATGGTATGGGCACCTCCAGCATATGCCTGGTGACCGAGGCCCAAGAAGATTTGGAAGTGGATTCCTGCGCGCAGACGAATACCAGGGCGACCTGCAAGGACATGGGCTCAAGATGTGCGGGAGGTGATGGAGGCAAGAGGTCTCCAAGATGGCGACTGGATGGACAGAGTCGCCTGGCGAAAAGGAAGCGAGAAACGGCGCCAGCCGTAAACCACTCGCTATATATATATATACATCTCCAGGGTCTGGGATGCGGCAGTGTGTATGTTCCCCGTCAGGTATTCGCGTATGACGTGCTACCTTGTGGTAAGCCTGAAGTGCAGTACCTAGCGGAGGATGGTTTAAGACCTAAACCAATACCACCTATATATATATATGTTAGCGAAAATATAATTATGCAACATTTACACTTATTAACGATTGTAGGGTGCTATATCGTTGCCAAGGCATATTGTTTTATGTAAATAGAATAGTATAAAATATATCATATGATGTGCGAAATAACTGTCTGAGATTCAATTAGATCTTTTTAAAAAGTTTTTATTTTATTTAACACACTTCAAAAACAGTTACAATTCTTATTTGAATCTAATTTAAACTGACATGTTTTAACAAAAGATAAAATTATACAAAAAGCATTTGTCTCAGTTTTCATTAACATATATAAGGAAAAAGATGCTGACGGGTGTTGGTCACACGTGACGTCATGGTCAGCGTTTCGTTACACATAACTCCTCCGCCGTTACTTGAGAACATTGGGGCAGACAATGTTCGATGACCTCTGCATTGGAATCGGCACGGTTTCGATTTTCTTCTTACGTCTTATCTTCATCAGGTGTAGTACTACTGATGTTGAAATGGAAATGATCAGGATGACGTAGATGAGAATGGTGTAGATGCTGATCTTCTGGTACTGGACTCTTGGATTATTTATTTGATTGATTTCTTCCTTCTGCTGTTCTAACTTCTTTTGAATTTGATTTAATTCTTCCAAATTCAAAGTGTTTAATTTTGTAGGCTCATATTTTAGTAAGGCTTCTTTTGGAAAATCAGAATTCGTAATGTAGTCTTGATTAGGCAGGCTGATTTTCTCGAATTTTGAATTTTTATTCTTGAATGTTCTAATGATCGTTTCTTGTATTTTTACTTCACATTTGTCTTCTGCGTTGAATACGTAGCTGCCTTTTAATGTTATATGTTCTTGATTTTCTTCACATTTTTGAACCGCTACGGTGTCTTGTGGTGCAATTATTAACCATTGATCTTCTTTGATTTTTTGAATTTTCGGTTCATTGATTTTTATAGATACAGCTTGGCATGATGTGTTCTTCTCATGGATTAACAGCTGGACTTCGCATGGAATGGTGCCTTGAAGTTTCGTTGTGTGGAGTCCGTGACATATATAATTTTCGTTGCTGATTTCCAGGCATTCTTCGTTCGTATAACCGTAGTACAACTCATTTATTAGGAGGTTTTTGGTACTAGGTATTATGGCTTTAAATGAATCATTGTAAGGAGTGGGTAGAGGTAACAGGCGATAGTAATCATACTTATCTGGCTCTACAATAGGAATTTCTAATATAAAAATTATTGAATTATTTTTCATGTAACTTTTAATTTCTAATATCTTTTCAAATAAAAGAATATTTTCTAATTCAGGTTTAAAAGGAAATTTTGAATTACTTAATTGCTTTTCTGCATTTACAATTTCAATGAGTAGATCTGATGGGTCTGGCAGTGAATTGTGAAAAGTGTTCAATTTAGAAAATGTAATGGCTACTTCAATTTTTTCTAGTGCATCATATATAATCTGATAGGAACTAGATATCTGTGATATTACCATGTGCAACAAAAGATAGTGATCCTGTCCTACTAAATTTAATTTAGTTTTCTCAATTACACGTTCTAATTGGGTAATTCTAGCATGTAAAACCATTTGATTGTGCTCTAAGTTTTTTACATTTTCATTAAATTTTGAAATTGATTCCTGTATCATAGAACTTTGACTTACTAGTACATTTTTAATTTTCTCTTGATTATTAGTTAACGCTGTCACGATAGTATCATATTTTTCGGCATCAGCTTGATCTAAGTTTCCAGTGATCGTTTTTATTAATGATCCTAAACCATTTATAAGTGCTCTTTTTGATCTTTTACTAAAATTTGGAATTAATTGATATATTTGATTTTGAATTTTCTTTTCAAAAACTTCTACAATTTTATATGAATTTCTAAATTCTTTTTCATAACTGTTTTCTCTTAGGATAGCGCGTTTAATTCGTCCAAAGGATTTTTGTAAGGTGGTATATTCTGTGATAAGGTTTGTCAAGTCATAATTCAGTATATAACTCAGCTTGACAACAATAAATCTAAAACTCTTCCGTTACAGTTTGGTGTTCCACAAGGTTCCATACTTGGTCCGTTACTCTTTTTAATATATGTTAATGACCTACCCCTTTTTATGACTTCTAAAACAGTTCTCTACGCAGATGACACAACATTATTAACTAGAAACTCCAATCTAAGTGCTCTCCTTTCCGAGAATAGATCCTTGACAGCTGAAGCAAATTCTTGGTTTAACACCAATAAATTATGCTTAAACACGGACAAATCCCAGACCCTGCTGTTTACTACTAGGAAACATAACTTTGAAAACCCTCATTACGTAAAGTTTCTTGGAATCCACGTAGATCCTCATTTACGTTGGGACCAACACACAGAATTTCTTAGTAGAAAGCTTAGGTCCACCATTTATCTGATAAGGAGGTTGAAATACGAAGTATGTAAAGAGGTCGTATTGAAAGCCTATTTTTCATTATTTCAATCCCACCTAAACTATGGGATACTTATATGGGGACATTCTCCGTCCGCTGACAGAATCTTTAGCCTTCAGCGTAAAACAGTCAGAATTATCGCCGGCGCTGCCTACAGAGCCGAATGTCGAGATTATTTTAAAAGTCTCAAAATAATGACTTTACCAGCATTATTTATTTATAATTGTCTCTTGCTAATACATAAGAATTTGAGCAAATTCACTACTGTTGGAGATTCGCATGAATACAATACTCGCTCAAAAAACGATATCCGTTCTCAGTACCTTCGCATGAACAAATCCAGAAATAGCTCAAATTACTATTGTATAAAATTTTTCAATGTGTTGCCCGAGGAGATTAAACAACTATCATGCAGAGAATTTTCAAATAAAGTTAAGGACATTTTGTTGAAAAATCCCATTTATGATTTTAGTAATTTTGACAATATTGAATTTTGTATATGAAATCGTATGTACCTAATAATGACTGACTAAAAACAATAGATGTATATGTAATTTGGTCAATAAATTATTATTATTATTATTATTATTATTATTATTATTATTATTATTATAAAAGTCCATTGGTCGATTTTGTTCTGTGTCTTTCCTAATTTTATAGGTAATAGTCCTGGATTGTCATTCATGTCATAGAATTTAGTGTGTCCATCATGGAAGATGATTGGTAAAATTAATCTGGAACAACAGGGGGTTTTTTAATTTCTTTTATGTGAATAGTTTCTGTCTTATCGGGATTCTTATCGTTCGCGATTTCAAGTCTGTTTCTGTCTAATAACTTAACGACTTTATATGGTCCAAGAAATCTCTTTGAATTCTTGTTTCTAGCTTGGGAATTGACTTTATACACGATTTGTCCAATTTTAAATTCATTATTACTGTCTCCTTTCGTGTTAGTTTTAGCTACGATTTTAATTTTCTTTTCTTTTAGTTTTTCGCTAATTTCATTATAGACATGTTTTAATTTTTCTTTGTGGTTATCTGCGTATTCCGAAAAGAATGAGTTAGGGGTAAAAATCTCAATAGGGTTTCGTAAATCTGTGTGTCCAAATGTTAATTCTAAAGGTGTAAAATTCGTGGAACTATGTATAGAATTATTATAAGCTATAATTGCATAGTCCATCAGGTTTTCGTCCGTTTGGGGGTAAATTTCTTTCAATATTCTTAAGTGTTCGATTATGGTAGAATGAAATCTCTCTACTATCGAGTTCGATTCATGGTGTCCGCTAGTAGTGAAATGGGTATTAATATTGTGGGTCTTTAACAATTCTTTAACTGTTACATTGTCAAATTCTTTGCCTTTATCTACTATAAAATTTTGGGGTATGCCAAATGAGGTAAAATATTTTATTAATGCGTTCGAGATATGTATGGCGGTTTTTCCAGAAATTTGATAAGCTTGTGCAAACTTGCTGAAAGCGTCTACAACTGTTAAATAATTTTTTGCGTCAAACGTGAAAACGTCTATGTGAACTACTTGAAAAGGTTTACTTGGCGTTTCCGTGATCATTAATGGTACATATGGCTTTTTCCTAGCATATTTCGATCTTTGGCATATTTCACAGGAATTTATAAAATTTGAAATCGAATTTTTCATATTTTTCCAGTAATAGTTTTTTCTTAAATGTTCAAGGGTTTCAACTATTCCTCTGTGGTTCGTTTTTCCTTCATGGTGATGTTTCATAAGAAGAATTTGTTCTTCAGGGTCTGACACGGTATTAACTTGCTTTAAACAGCGAATTAATTTTGTTCCTTTTTCCGAAAAGTTTTGCAAATAAACTCTACAAAAATTTTGATATAACTTGTCCGTTTGAAAGTAAATGTAATAGGTATTTTTGGGATCTGTATAATTCTTTATGAATTCTACGATTAATTTATCGTTGTTGGTTTCAGGAATTTTTACAGAAATTATTTTACAATTTTCGTACTTATCATTTGTAACTTGTAATTTAGGATAAGGACTCGTAAAAACTAGAATTTGGTGGATTTTATTATTTATAATTTCGTCTAAAATCGGGATACCGTCATTCGTTGTTTCATTGTAAGTCGAATGTTGGGTAGATGCGGTTAATGTTTGTTCTTGTTCAGACGCGGTGTCAGTTTCACTTGTCTGAGTAATGTCTATGAACTCATCAGCTGTGTCCGTATCTTCGTCGTTAACAATGTCACGATTCGCGATAAGTTTATGCGTGGGTGGATCAGCTGGACGTATTAATCTATTTTCTAAGATTTTAAATTTGGGATTCTTTTTTTCAGTAGAAGTGGAAGGTTCTGGATTTTCATTGATTGAAGGTGGTGGAATATTTTCCGCTAGATTTCTAAGATAGTCTAAAACGTTTTGATTTACGTCTCCGGGGTTATTAATAACCGATTCATCTTCAAGAGCATTAATTTGAATACGTGAAAGAGAATCTGCTACTAAGTTATGCTTTCCTTTTTTGTATAGGATAGTATAGTCAAATTCTTCTAAACGAAGTCTCCAACGTACTAATTTAGAATTTGGTTCTTTGAGACTAAATAACCATGTGAGGGGTCGGTGATCTGTATAGATCGTAAATTTGCGTCCATAGAGATATGGGCGGAAGTGTTTGCAGGCCCAAACTATGGCTAATAGTTCTTTTTCTATAGTGGAATACCGGGTTTCTGAATCGTTTAGGGTTCTAGATGCGTATGCTATAGGTTTATCATTGGGTACGTTACCTTGGGATAGAACAGAACCAATTGCATAATTACTGGCATCTGTAGTTAATATAAATGGTTTTTCAAAGTCCGGGTATTGAAGGATGGGTTCATTTATAAGTACGTCTTTACAAATTTTGAAACAATTAACAAATTCGTTATCATGTAAAACTTTAGCGTTCTTTTTCAAACATTTTGTCATAGGTCTGGTAATTTTTGCAAAATTAGGGATGAAACGTCGGTAATAACCTAACAATCCTAAAAATGATTTAATTTCTTTTTGTGTCGTTGGTATCGGAAAGTTTTTTATAGAATAAATTTTGTCAGGGTTCGGTTTAATTCCGTCAGGTGTAATTATATGTCCTAAGTACTGTACTGTCTTTTGTAAAAATTCAGTCTTGTCTAGTTGTACTTTAAAATTTCCAGATTTTAATCTTTCAAAAATCGATCGCATGGTTGCAAGATGTTCCTGCAGGGAGGTACTAAAAATTATTACGTCGTCTAAATATACGAGGCACGAATTTCTCCTCTTAGAACGTTGTTCATTACGCGCTGAAAGGTGGAAGGGGCGTTTTTTAATCCAAAGGGCATCCGGGTGAATTCGTAATGACCTTCATTAGTGGAAAATGCCGTTTTTTGAATATCATCGGGATCGACTTCGATCTGATGAAATCCGCTCGCTAGATCGATAGTTGTGAAATAGTTAGCCTTTCCTAATTTGTCCAAAATATCCGTTATATTAGGTAAGGGATACTTGTCGTCGATCGTTTTCTCGTTCAACTTGCGATAGTCGATCACAAGTCGCCATTTTCGCTTACCGGAAGCATCGAATTTCTTCGGTACTATCCAGATTGGGCTAGACCAGGGGGATACACTTTCTTGAATGATACCTTGCTCTAATAATTTCGTCATTTGGGATTTCACCTCTTGTTTATGGACTTCGGGGAACCGATACGATTTTGTGAAAATCGGGGTATCGTCCTTTAATTTAATTTAATGTCTGATTTGATTTGAGAAGGTCAGGGGTATGCCTTCGCAATAGAAGATATCTCTGTACTCGAAACAGAGTTTCCTGATCGCTTCTTTCTCTTCGCGATTGCAATGGTCAATTCTTAAATTTTTTAAATTTTGTTTTAATTTATCGTCATGATCTTTCGTTAGAATATCCTCTGTCTCCATTTTTTCGACAAAGTTAATATCTATGGAATTTAGATTTTCTGTTTCAAAGGGCTCTAACAGATCTAACTCTACAGGGTTTTCATTAACGTTAGTAACCGTGGTTATTGCATAGTGATTTGAAATATTAACAAGGGCTTTTGGTGTTTCTAAGCCGTTTCCAAAATTTTGATGATTTATAATTCCTAAACCGTTAGCTTGATTTACTGGTACTTTTATTACCTTAACAGATCGAGGCGGTATAGTAGTATTAAAAATTTTGAAATTATTTTCTATGTTTGCGGAATTTTCCAATCCAAAAATTATCGGAATTTTCGCATAAGGGGTTTTCAATAATTTGCAATTTACGTTTACGGTTGCATTTAGTTGTTTTAACAAATCTACACCTATTAAACCGTCGAATTTATTGCTAAAATCGAAAAGGTAAAATTTGTGTTTTCGTCTTACTTTAAAGACTTTAAAAAGCGGTATCTCTCCAACTTCGTTATGAGAAGATATATCGTGTGCAGATTGTATAGTGAAATTTTCGTTATATATAAAATTTGGGTAAAATTCGTATGCTAGTTCGGGTCGCATTAAACTTTTACTACTGCCGGTGTCAATTAAAAATTTTGCGTTTAGTTCCGGGATGAATATGTAAGGTAAATTTGAATTTAGTGCGTGTAAATGTATTAAGTTACTGTGCTCGAACTCGAGACCTGTTGAAAATTTTGATTTTCAATCTCAGAAACATATGGTAACTGTTGTTGGTCAAAATCGGTTTGATATTGATCTGCGGGTAGATCATTGTAATTTATTCCGTCTGAATAATTTTGAGAGTACGAGCTATCGTACTGTTCGTAAAAATTTTGATCGTCAAATGAATTAAAATCGTTTTGAACCGGGTCAAGATTTTCAATATCTTGATTGAATAGTTCGGTTGAGACGAATTTGGGTTGCGGTTGTTGTCTCTGTATGTGCGTACGTATGGTAGTGGCATCCATGGGCTCAGGTTTAAATTGAGGCTGCGGTTTTCGGTTGCCAAAGGTTGAATTATTACCGAAATTCGTTCTTTGTTGCGGCTGAGTGTTCACGCGTTGTGAATACTGCGGTTTTTGAAATGCGTAGTAATTTGGGCGTTGCGCTGTGTTACTAGTGTTCAAAAACGGATTTTGTCTTGGTGTTGCGCTCGCGTTAGGGGTTGCGTTTGAGAACGGTGTTCTCTGAAAATTATTATGGGGTCTCGGTTGAGAAAAATTTACTGGTGGCTGTAAGAATGGTTTTTGCGATGTAAAATTATTAGTTGCATTACGTGGGAAATTGTCATTTTGTCTCGCAGGTGTCATTTTTGTCATGGGTCTATAATTAGTTTGTAGGTTGTTGTAAGTAGGGGTCTTTTGGGTGTAATATAAGAAATTTTCTTCTTCTATTACTAGACTCATGGCTGTTTCTAGACATGTTGGGTTGCGTAACCTAACATTAGTCTGTATAGGGTTTTGTAGACCTCTTATGAATGTTTTAAGGGCTAAGTCGTTGTAATTTTGAATGTAAATTCTCTTTTCTTCGACGCCAATTGTGGGGAGTGAGTTTAATTTTGCTACTACTAAACTACGCGCGTCTTGGCATCGCATACCAAAGTTGTACGGCGATTCATTTTTATGCGGTCTGATGCTTATAAGATCTTGTACAAGACAGTCAACGTTACGTTGGTCTCCAAAGCTTAATGATAGCGCGGATTTTATCTCTATCCAACTGCGTAGCTCTAATCGGGAACCAATTAGCATTAAAGCTCTACCTGTGAGCTTTCCTAAAATCGCTCTTACTAAAAATCCATTCAATGTTATGTCAGTGTCACTATTAAAAGTTCTCAATAGGTGTTCACAGTTATCTAGAAATACTCCTAACGTATGGGGATTGCCATCATAGTGTGGAATAGAATCTAGATATAATTTGAGCATTTGATAGTTAACTGGGTGTGAACCAGAAAGGTGGTTTTAAGGGTGGCTCATCTCTGGATTTTCAATTCTCACTGTGCTAAATAAATTAGTTAAATTGTCCAAAGCTCCCTCGCTTAATTCTAAGGACATTAGTTTTTAAAAGTTACTTGTTTTAAAACTACACTTGTTAATTTCTAATTTTTTTTTTTTATAAGTACGATTACTCACTGGCTTTTTGGGAATGAGTAAAGGAAAAATGAGTGTACTTACAGTATTGTTGTAATTTTCATTTCTTGCCTATAGGTTACGATTTTGGTTTTCCCAGGCTCTGCCGAAGATGTGTCCGTGGGGTGAAGTAGGCGTTGAGGCGATACTGGTCCTCACTCGGTACGGAAGTAGATTTTGTACTCGCGCACGGAGCTGTCTATTCACTCTCGCACTCTCGATCTAAGTTCTCGTCAAAAATGTGAATCAGTGATTAATCGTTAATACGAAAAATCAATTCTTCGATAGATTGATTTCACTGATCCTACCGACTGCGCCAAATAACTGTCTGAGATTCAATTAGATCTTTTTAAAAAGTTTTTATTTTATTTAACACACTTCAAAAACAGTTACAATTCTTATTTGAATCTAATTTAAACTGACATGTTTTAACAAAAGATAAAATTATACAAAAAGCATTTGTCTCAGTTTTCATTAACATATATAAGGAAAAAGATGCTGACGGGTGTTGGTCACACGTGACGTCATGGTCAGCGTTTCGTTACACATAACTTGCGAGACGTATTAGTTGATCAATAAAATCATGTCTTATTATTCATAAAATACCTTTTTTATTAATATCAGAAGTGTGATTGGCCTATCACCCACAAGAAAATTAAAATAGAAGACTATAAGTGCAATATTAAAAATATTTTTCTTTAATGCAACCATATAGGCGTAAAGAAATTTTTGTATAATATTGCAAAGGCTTATGTAAAGAGAATCACATAAAGGTAGTATGAATTATGAGCTAGATAATAGATTGGCGAATTTTAAGTAAAAAAAACTACTTCAAGTGGTTTCTATGGAAATGATACTCATTGGAATAAATTTGAAATGTGACATTTTTTTGAAAAATGCAGAATATGTCAGGATTAATTATCCAAAGCAGATCTCTAATAATTGTCAGGATGAACGAGCGTTGCTTTGTTATTAACAAACACAATTTACGAAGGTAACTGGTTAGATTGATGATTACTAAAATGGTAAGAGGCATTTTATTGTTTTGGTTAAATCATGTGGCACGTGTTAGCCATAATGTGTAAAAATTAGATTTGAGATTTTGTTTTTGATATTTGTGATTTAATGTCTGAGTTATGATATTTGAGATTTGATAATTAAGATCTGAGTTTCGAGATTTGAGTTTTAAAGTTGAACGTTTATTGGAAAAGATAAATGACAGATCACTGGGATCGGATTGGCAGAATAAACTGATAAATGTAATTGCTAATGAGTTGAGAGAAAAGGTTGTCGAGTACCGCAAGACATGCCGCTGCCAGTGGCATCAGTCCGGTAATAGCTCTGTAACCATGGTGGCAGATGGTGAGCTATGGCGACGGGCTGATGATGTTGATGATAAAGCACTGTGTGTGCAGAAACAAATAGACGGTCTCTGAGCTTGTTGTACTGTAGACAATCTGTAATGAAGGAAACTAATAGATAACCTGAGTAATAAATAGTTACTGAGTATCTGAGCTTGTTGATCTAGTCACTGAGTTCGTGGTAGAGAAATGAAATGTTAACGTATAGTCTCTAAGCTTTCAGATCATAATTTATAGTATTCCTGGAGAGTTCGGTTTTAAATAAATATTTACTTTTATTAATTGAAAGTGGTGCATGGTTGATTTTGTAAAAAATCAACTCTGCGCCCAATTTTGCTCTATTTACAGATTATGAATTAGGTGAAGACCTTCAAGATGCAGTAGAAGATAAATGGTGGACCAGCTCAAGAATGGAGATCCTGGTATACAGGTTGCTATTACTGGTACGCAAGATGCAGGATGCTGTTGTTGGTATGGAGCAGACCATTGGTGGTATGCAGGTTGCTGTTGTTGATAACAACAATGCTGTTAATGGTGTGAAGAATAAAGTTGCGTCCCGAGAACGTTCCGCATGTCAGTCTGGCCGTGTTAGCGAAAATATAATTATGCAACATTTACACTTATTAACGATTGTAGGGTGCTATATCGTTGCCAAGGCATATTGTTTTATGTAAATAGAATAGTATAAAATATATCATATGATGTGCGAGACGTATTAGTTGATCAATAAAATCATGTCTTATTATTCATAAAATACCTTTTTTATTAATATATATATATATATATATATATATAAATAAAACACTATCTTGTATATTCGTCAATTTATTAAAACCAGTCATTAACATTACAGATTATTATTATATTTTTTCATGTTTTTCTTCTTAATAATTTTGTTTATAGTTTTTACCTTTTATATATGTTCATTTGTACAAAACTTTTTGTGATTCTGTATTCAGGCGTGCATTGTTACGTAATGTTGCACGACGTTCTTATTTACTGATTTCAGTCTCTTTGCAGACTGAAGATGTGCAACTTTATGCACGAAACGTATCTGTAATGTTTTAATTACTAGTTTTAATAAATTGACGAATATACAAGATAGTGTTTTATTTATAATATTTAAATTCGTCGAGAAACTCCAACATACCTTATATGTATATATATATATATATATATATATATATATATATATATATATATATATATATAGTTAAAGGCACATGCCATTTATAAATATGACCAAAATTACTGTAGCATACATTTAAATGAGACTTAACATATACTAAAGTACGAAATAATAAATTGTTGCTGTTATAGACTGGCACATAATAATTCGTACTTAATCTAGTATTGCGTGGCATCGCCCTTTGCGGCAACCTTACGTGCCTTACTGCAACCTTACTGCATTCAACCTTACGTGCATTGTATTAAACAATCCTAAACATTGCTGAGGTGTGATAGATTGCCAGAAAGTGCACTGTAACTGTTCTTTTGTGCGTGGTTTACGTTTTCGTAGTTCTTTCTTCATAATTCCCCATAAATTCTCAATTGGACTGAGATCAGAACTTCTCAAGGACCAGTCTAATGTCTCCACTTTATTATCTGCAAGCCACTTTTTAGTAGTTTTCGCTGTATGACTATTTTCCCCATCTTGTTGGAAATTTTTCAACGGAAGGTATAAGTTGATGTTCCAATATATTATGATATTTAGTCGCGTTAACTATGCCGTGTATAAAATAAAGATTACCTACTCATTTGTTAGATATACAACCCCACAGCATTAATCGTTTGGCAAATTTGACCGTTCTTTTCAAGCAATTCGGGTGAAATGCCTACGCATATATCGAATTTACTCTCATCACTAAATATAACTTTATTCCACTGATCTTGCCTGTAGTAAAGATGTTCTTTTGTCCACTGTAAACGGCGTCGCTTTTGAACATTGGTAAGCAATGGTTTTGCTTTTTCCTATTAAATATAATGTTAGTAAGTTGAGAATATTTGGGTGAATATTGTTATAAATTTACCTTATAAAAAGAATAGCCTAGTTCTTTCATTCTACGTCGGCAAGTCATTAGTGATACAAATTTACCAATTGCATTTTCCCACTCATTTTTTATAGCTGCCGTTTTTTCGCGTCTATTTTGCACATTTTTCACAATTCTACTCAGAGTTCTATTATCTCGCTCAGAAGTCATACGTGGACAACCAGATTTGCGCTCAATATTAATATTTCCAATAAGTTTATATTTGTTAATTATGTACTGAACTGTACTTTTAGGTAAATTGAAGCTTAACGAAATAATTTTATATGATTTACCATCTTCGTATGCGTTTACAATAGCTCTACGCAGGGACCTAGCCGGGGGGGGGGGCATAGGGGGCATTTGCCACCACCCCCCCGGATAGTTTACCTTATATAAAATATAATTTAAGTTGTTAGAAGTTTTAGAAAATTTATAACTTTACCGGACTTTTATTATTTAATATACTACAAAAGACCTAGAACGCTGTTATTTTCTACCCAAGCCATGTAATTAAGGTCGTACCGACCAATTTAGAATTTTTGTTATTTTTGCCCCCACCCAAGCTGAAATCCTGGCTACGTCCCTGGCTCTACGTAAATCTGTCCTTAAAGCACGCCCACGAACCATATTTAATTATTAATGATAAAACGACAATAAATAAAACAAATTAATAATCATGGTTGGTTTATATACGGAACAGGAATAAGGAATAAGAAATAAGAATAGTACACAAGATATTAAAACATGGCTGCGCCGTATATCGGTTTATGTAGGAATGAAATTTAACTTAAATACAAGAAAAGTTGGTAACATTTAACATTTTATTCTTATTGCAAGAATAAGAAACGAGAAGCATGCGTACAACGGTCAAGATGTCGGCCGTAATAAAATTTGTTCAACAGATGTTTTCCGGCTGTGATCAGAAGGTTGGAAACAACAATATAATGTGTGAAACACAAGCAAATAAATTTACAAAATCTTCTGAATCCATTTTACTGAACACAATTTTTTTTTAAAGGTTATATTAAACACGCAAGTACGCAGGCGCAGCAACGAAATGTTATGTCCGATATTAACGGTTTCATATTTTTTATTCTTGTGTACTTTTCTTATTTCCCATTCCATATTCTTGTTCCGTATATAAACCAACCATCAGTGTGTGACAGTTAGCAACCAAATGCACGATATTCTACTGTTTTAAAATGTAGACTATAATAATTTATTTGATTTTAAAATGAGTACGAATTTATTTGTTGCATGATTATCACAGAACATAAATGAAAAACGGACACTCCCAGCAAGAAAATTTAGTACGTCTAACAACGCTCCTATGTACGGTCCAGGAACTAAACAATTGAACTGCCAAATTTGAATTACACTATCAGTTTTAGGTTTATAATTATTGTATTAAATATATATATTTTTTTGTGTATTGCAACATTTTGTTATTTATATTAACAAAAATTTTACAATAAATTTAAATAAAATATCTAAGCTATTTATTTTTGGAACACAAAATTACATTATAATTACTGAGAAATAAAATAACTTACTTTTAGACTGTCAATATTTATTTTAGAATCACAACTTTTCACTGTTAGAAATACAGCTGTTTATCTAACAGCGAAACTTTGTGATTCGAAAATAAATACTGACTGTCCAAAAGTAGAGTTATTTTATTTTTCATATACTATTATCTAGACATTAATATAATTTACAAAAGAAAACACAAAACACAATATCAAAATGAACAAAACTAATTAACTCCTAACTAAAAATAATGGCAGTTACTCAGCGACTTAAAAACAACACAACACGAAGCTACTGGTCGTTAGAAGTCGGCTACGTTCGTAATATATCTATTTATTTTGCATTCACTCGCCATCTCTAAACGGTCCAAGAACTAAAACAGTGTCCAAGGTCGGTCCATAAGAGTGTCACCCGGGTGATGATTATGCAAGTACGAATAAATCTGTTGCAGCTTAGACATGTTTTACATGGGTTTATTTTAGAATAAAATAATACTAAACTAAAATAAGAATTTTATATTAAAATATATTCTATTTAACTATAGTTTACATTTTTTTATATATATATAATATGTCCTTTACGATATATCAATTATATAGAATATGTTTATTAGTTTCATACGCCTAGTACGAATACATTTGGGTTTGGGCTCGTATAAACTAGATAATTAGGCCAGGTTTAGTATGCAAAGATTTAGGCCAGGTAAAAGTGAAACTTGACAGACGTATATAAACGGGTACTCATAAGGAATATTTACCTGTTTTCAATGTGATTTATAGTATACATATTTTGAAAAATATTAACTTCATAAAGACTCCCAAAAATATCAATTATATTCCGACATGATATATCGTTATGTTAAAATTGCGTATTTCTCTATCCACTACAGTTGAATGAATGATTGCTATTGGTTCCCCACTCTTACGGCCACATCTTCTCGTATTTAACGTTAAAATATACTCTATTCTAAACATACAACCTTTTTTTTTTATCCAGGGGAAATCTTTTATAGACACCATATTCAGGTAGTGTCGGACTCTCCACATAGTGGCATACCGACTAAAAACCCTGCTTGCCTCAAATCTGCCACGGAACTGTCGTAGTTGACTATTCTTCATGGCAGGTTGGCTAGATCTTCTTGCCTTCTCTTTTGGGTCATCCTGTACTTCCTCCTGTTCTTCCTGTGTTTTTCTTCCGGTATGTTCTCAAGGTCACAAGGTCTGTCGAGTCCCCCCCGCCAAAACTCCCTTAGAGCCCGCCAACTTCAGGTGTCCAGCTGTAGGCGTCCATCTCGTGTTTTCGGAATTTGATCTGTTTACTAGATTATCCGGTCCGAATACAAAGCGTACCCGTCGAGGACTCGCGTGGTTTTACGCACAGATCCCCGAGACTTCAGACTAAATGGCGGACCCACACTCTCCGGATGCAGGTGTCTATAACCCGACTTTTGAGCTGCCGTGGCCCTCCGCAGGCAGCCCCGCGGGTGAAACGGCGGCTTGAAACTCCGACCTGTATCAGCTCTTGTTTCTTCCTAATCTGCATCTGTCTGACCAGGATCATGTTCTTTCTTACTGAGTCTAGACCCCCAGGTCTGAAGGGCCAGATTCCGCTGCCATCTCCCCTCAAAAACGCCCGAGAAAGCATCGGGCTTAAGGCGTCTGTCTCGCGTTTCGGACCTCGACCTGTTTATGAGGTGAGCCGGTCCGAATACAGGGCGTCTCCTTCAGTAGCTCCCATGGTTTTAATCACGGGCCGCTGAGGCCTCGCCAGGTGACTGGAAATTCGCCCTAACTCTCTGGATGCGAGTGTTTGAGACCCGAAAACATACAACCTAGTTCTAATTTAAAATGGTGGGATCACATTAATAAAAATTTGAACGCTGTGTGAGCTGCAGACTCCTAACTGTTTTTGTTAACGATTTGAAAGGCAAAACGTGCACATTTAAGAATAGACTTGCCCAGGGTTCTGTTTTAGCACCGTTACTCTTCAACTTCTACATGCATGACATACCCCGATGAAAAAAAATTACTTATGCCAATGATCTTGCCCTTGCATGTCAGTATCAAGAAATAGCTGTCACAGAATCGATTCTGACAAAGTATCTTAAGATACTTAGCAGTTAATTCCGAGAATGGAGACTCTGCCCAAGTATGTCCAAAAGAGAGGTGTCCATTTGAATAACAAGTGGAACTGGAAGTTTTGTTCAATAACTGCAAACTCCCTAACATTCCGGTAACACATAAGTAATACAATTATTATAGATTACAAGATTTGTATTACATTTTTGAAACCTATATTTAAATAATTCTTCTATGGAGTAAAATGGATATTCAGTAAAAAACTACTTCAACTTTTTTTTTGAATTCGTTAGTAGCGAAACTTATATGTAGGGCCGCAAGGGGAAGGATCAGTCATAGATTACGCAGTGGTAAATGAAGAGGCTTACCATATAATACAGAACTTCAGTGTACAAAAGCGATTAGAATCCGACCATCAACCAATAAGGATCGAGCTAAAGGAATTAACAAAAAGAGGAGAATAATAATAGAAGATGGAATAGGAAACGAGGAATGGTTGTACAGTACAGAGAATGTAAGAGAAAAAGGAACTGAAGTCATAAACAAAGTATGGAGAGGTGAAAGTTTTCCTGACAGATGGAGGAAAGGGATTATAAAACCCATATACAAGTCAGGGAATAAAAATGAATGCAATAACTACAGATGCATTACTCTTCTGGACACATTCTACATGAAATACGCAATGATTGTGGAACAAAAGTTGAAAGAAGAAATAGAAGAAAATGAAATAATACCAGACAATCAAGCAGGATTCAGAAGAGGAAGAGGGACAATAAACAATGTTAACATTCTAAATTATGTAATAGGAAGAGAGCTGACAAAGGAAAGAGGTAAACTTAAAGAAAGAGGTAAAAGATGTTTTTTTTCGTCGACTTAAGAGCAACTTTCGACTCAGATCGGGAAGAGCTCTGTAAAATGATGGGCAAAAAAGAAGTAAATAGGATATAGATAGAATAAGAAAAAGGATACAAGATATTTACAAAGAAACAAGAAACTAGATAAATAATGGAGGAAAATACAGCTAAGAATTCTGGACAGAACAATGATTATGGCAAGGAAGCCTAACTCTGTTCTCCATATACGTGTCAGATTTAGAAGAAGTTTTTCAGAGAGAGCAAACAGGCGGACTGGTAGTAGGCAATACAAAATTTATCTATATATCCTAAGCAGACGATATTGCTATTGTTGCGAAAACAGAACAAGAAATGAGGAAACTCCTTAAGTGTTTTGAGAAGTACCTACACAAGAAAAAACTGAAGCTAAACGCCGCTAAATCTAAAATTATGGTATTTAAAAAAGGAAGAGGCAGAGATACTTAAAAGAAATGGGATTGGTGTGGAGACGAAATTGAGCAAGTCAGATATCCTAAGATATGCTTTTAAAAGCAGTGGGGGGCCAAAAGCACATTTCAGGACCTTAGTAAGGAAATCAATGCTAGCATTTCCTCAAGTATGGGGCATAGGTGAGAGGTAATTTAAAGGAGATATAAAAATAAGGATGCTCATGTTCAACTCCATAATCAAGAGTATAATGATGTATGAAGCGGAAATATGGGGTTGGGAAGACCAAGAGAAATTAGAAACGGTGCAAAATAAGCATATTAAGTGGAGATTAGGCCTAGACAAATGTACACCACAGTACATAATATTAGAAGAAATAAAAGTTGATAATATCAGGATAGAAGCTACAAAAAGAGCAATTAAATTTGAAGAGAGGATAATTGCTAAATCAATGCTAGGCGGAAATAGAGAGAAAAGTGGGGCAATGAAATATTGAATGCAGATGGGAAGTAAAAAGAAGAAAAAGATTTTAATATAACGGCTACTCAACAAGAGAGATATCTATAAAGAGATCGGGAGGACAAGATGTGACACAGGAAATAACAGATAGAATGAGGGATATCCAAGGATAAGAAAGAAGCGAGAGCCTAACAAATTCAAGATATAACAGCAAATACGTAAAGACTTGGACGACACAGATACCAGAGTACCTACAAACAAAAATGAATGGAGATAAGAAGAAAATAATAGCGAGATTTAGATGCGGAAATGAGAAAAGGGTAAATGAATACTGGAGAAAGGATGAACAAAAAAAGTGCAGGTTGTGTGGAGAAGAAAGAGAAACCTTAGAGCACATGCTGAAGAATTGCGGAGAAATGAAATTTAAAGAAGGGACAAGAAAAGACTTGCTTTGTGATTCAGGTGAAGGATGGACATGGATGGAAGAGGTCTTGAAGAGAAGAAGGGATTTTAAACGAAGATACCATAGTTAGTAATAATTATAGTTTTTATTATGAAATATAAATAATAATCAAATATAAAAATTATTCAATGTAAATATGTAGATTTAAACCGAAAGGTATATAAATAAAGTATTATCTGTCTAGTACCCAAACTTCTGAGTTCCACTGGTAACTTATTAAGTAGTTTGACTGCCTAGAAGTTCTCACAACTACAAGATTTAGTAAGTTACAGAAAGTCTGGGTATAAATTCGTCTTGCATCCTGTGTTGTATTGGTGTATTTCCGCATGAGTTTTAAAACTGCATATTTTTTTATACGTCAAAATTAGGGTATAGTACATCACCGCAAATGGAAAGGTCATTATATCTAAAGAAATAAAATTATTTCGACAATCAGCTCTGTAGGATGAGCGGGTCATTACTCTGATTGCGCGTCGTTGTAGGCTAAAAATTCTGTTAGCTGCTGCCGAATGACCCCATACTGTAATGCCATATGTCATTTGGATTGGAATAATGCATGGTATGCAATTCTTAGAACCTCAGTACTTACAATGGATGTCAGGTTTCTTAGCAAATATATTGCAGATCACAATTTGTTTGCCCAGACACGAACACGCTGATCCCAAATGAGTTTGGAATCAATTAGTACCCCAATTAGTGGGTTCACGATTTCGGATTATCAAAATTGTTTGCTTTTAGTGTTAAATGAATTTGTTGGGTCTTGTTGAGGTATAGGGAGAGTCGATTGGGGTCGAACCAGTACTTAGTTCTCTGCATTGCGATGTTATTAATAGTGATAACAACAACAAGTGATGACGATTTTGCAATTAGTGTCATCGCCGTATAAAATACTGGTTCCACCAATATACAAAGGGAAGTCATTGGCATAAATCACAAGATGAGAGGACTGAAGATGGATCCTTGTGGAACACTCGAGGGAAGAGAATTGGCGAAACATTTTTAATTGAAACAATCTGTGTCCTGTCTTCTGAGTAGGATGCCATCAAGTTGATACTGTCCTCGTCAAATTCATATAAGGTTAACTTTTCTAATAATATTTCATGCGCGACACAATCGAAAGCTTTTGAAAGATCTAATAATGTGACAAAGCAGTATTCTCTAGATCAGTGTTTCTCAACTGAAAAGTACCGCGGACCCCTAAAAATAAATGTACTATTAAACAAACTGTATATGTAAACTCTACATATATCTTAGTAATAAAAAATCACTGAAAAATGAACAAAATACAAAGAAACTGAACAAAAGTTCATAAAAAATTGAACAAAAAATCTCAAAAAATAATAATTTATAAGCCTTTCGCGGACCACTAAAATTTTGCTAAGGACCACCGGTTGAGAACACTGCTCTAGATTCCATGGAACCAGGGGGGATATTCAACGGGTACGCACAGGTACGACCGTACCCGTTGTTAAAATTATTAAAGTTTTCCGTATCCGTTGTTAAAGACACCTAAAATTATCCCCACTTTAGTGAAAAGGTATGTTTTAAAGTGCTTTGCCCACAAAATTCCTGTTCGAGTTCGTGGGTTCCTGGGAAATGCATTTAACTATAGTGCGTTCGAAGGTGAGTTTGCAGTACAGGGCATATGGAGTAGTTCTTTTTCATACTCTCTAATGGGTTTACACAATGACGCTATCCTCTTCTTGCTAGTTGACGTTGCCAGCTCTAAAACGCGCTGATCTGTGAAGACGCAGTATTCTACAAATGGCCATTTGTTTTTGTTGAGTGTTATTTTGAGTTTTATAAGAGTTGATTTTTGTAAATAATACGAGTTTTTCATATTATTATAATTGACACATTTGACACTTTTACAACATTTGGCAACACCGCTCCCATTTGCCATAAGAGCTATACTGCAAACTCACCTTCGAACGCACTATAGCCTACAATTTTTAGTGCGTTCAACATGCTAGAAACAGACATCTCGTTCTACGTTGTCGTTCGATATCGAATGTATCCGTGCACGCGGTATACTGCAGTATGCAGAACTGGTATTTAGAAGGCAAGTATCAGTACGTGCGTACCGGTTTTTAAAATATTGAAAGACATCCATACTGGTTAATAAAATGGATAGTAGAATAGGCAGTACAAAAATAATATTTTATTTAACAAGCATATAATGGAGGCTTTACTGCACGAGGATGAAGATCATCCATGAATTATGGCTATATTTCACTTATCCGAATGAAATATTGCCATTATAAGCCAGTCAAATGCAGTATTTAAATCTACAACTATATTGTTTAGGCCCGGTATTTCGAACCATAGATAAAATTGACTATCTATGGGATAAGTTGTTATCAAGGGAATAAACATATTAGATATATTACCTACACTTTATATACATATTACATACACCTGTTTCCATTATATGTATTATTTTATTGTGTAATTATAAGCAGTTCACATTTGTAAGAACAAACTAGATCTGGTTATTTTGGTTACTTTTATAGTGTGTTACCGACTTTAAATATCAATTAAAAATATTCCTTACGCTGTAAAACCGACTTTAGGTTGATAAGGTTAAAGTGACTAGATTATACAAAGTAGCGCAACGGCGGCCATGCTGGGGCTAAAAATGTCGCCAACATAAATGATGTTCAGTGATTCCAACATTACAAAAATAAGAAACTAGTTTTTATTTTAAACATTGTAATCACGATTTTTTTAATCAAAGATGCACTATAACAAAATTGTGGTACAATTTCAATTATTTTTTTAATTTTTATTAAATAAAATGGATATAATATATAAATTTAAATTAAACTTAACCTTAAATATTCAAACCGCTGACAAAGAAGATTATTAAATAAGAGCGAGAGAGGGAGATGTGACAGGGCAGACGTAAACTTAAGAACGTAAAAATTGCTGCTTTAGTTTGCTTAATATGGGAAGCAATGTTGCCAATCAAACCCTGAGATCTGTCGGCTTCTTCAAAGGCTTGCGCTACTTTGTATAATCCAGTGACTTTAGATAAGGTTATGATCATTATAATTAAGATATAATTTTACATTATGACATTTGTCAAACGGATCGACATTTTAAAATCATTTTTACATACCAACATTTTTTAATACCAACATGAAATATAGCTTCAAACGTGCAAACTATTGAAATCAAAATTCCCTCTTAGTTTGTTCTTACAAAAGTGAACTGCTTATATAATCCGTCTCAATTTGTAATACGAAACTATGATCTATTTCAAAGTAGAAAAAAGTAGATAGCGCTGCGAACCGAGTACGATTTACACTGGACAAATACAGTATAGCGGGAAATTTAAAATAAGTTACAACTACGGCATGGGCATAGTAACTGGGTTAGCAACTGTTTTTTTTTTTTTTAATATGAAAATGGTTAATAGGACATTGAAATAAACAAGGCAGATGTTAAATACACTTAAATACACTTGTACGACATAAATTCAGTTTAATGGGAAATTTGAAAAATTTTAAAAATGATGTACTATATATAACAAAAGAGATTTGCTAAAAGAGTTTAAATAAAGCAATAAAACAAACAATATATCTTCAGAGCTAAAGTTTCTTATTTAAATAATTATTGTAAATAAAAATTAAAAATATATGTATATATGAAGGTCTAAAAATTATATCAATAACTTCTTCTTTGGGCACAATCAGCTGGGTTGTCTTTCGGCCTCACATTAGTCCTCTCTCTTGATCTCTTAATTGTCAAGTGTCAAAAAATATTTATGTCTGATAACCTAAAAAATATATAACTGAGTAAAAGCAAATTACATGGAGAATTTTCTCCATAAAATCTACGCCAAGAATATAAATAAAAATCTAAATATATAAATAATAACAAAATATATGAAAAAAATTTAAATAATATAAATAATATATATTTCAAAAACAATATTTTAACAGTGTAATAGGGATGACGATTTAAACCAATCCGAAGCAAGGACAAACAGCTCCTATCTTCTTACACACATTTTTCTACTTTGAAATAGACCATAGATCTAGTTACCTTGGTGACTGTTGTGGTGTAAACAGACTTTGGCGTATCCGTGTGAACCAATACTATAATCCGTCTCAATTTGTAATACGAATCTAGATCTGGTTACTTTGGTGACTGTTGTGGTGTAAACAGACTTTGGCGTATCCGTGTGAACCAATACTACGATAATATTATAAATGTATTGTCAATATACAACATAAAAAAAGAAACTTTCCCTGTTAGTTACGTATTACAAAATGAGACAGATAATACCTGTATCAAAATAAATTCAAAATAATTTAGTATAATCCGTCTCAATTTGTAATACGAAACTAGATTTGCGTATCCGTGTGAACCAATACTATGACAATATTATAAAAGTATTGTCAATATACAACATAAAAAATGAACTTTCACTGTTATTTCCGTATTACAAAATGAGACAGATATAATCCGTCTCAATTTGTAATACGAAACTAGATCTGGTTACTTTGGTGACTGTTGTGGTGTAAAACAGATATATACAACATAAAAAATGAACTTTACCTGTTAGTTACGTATTATAAAATGAGACAGATAATAATAATCTACTTTAATTTATACTGAAATAAAAAAAATATTGTTGATTAGTTTTAGATAATTTACATTTGTTTTGAAAGAAGGAAAACATGGATGCTGATTTAGAAGATTTGCTAGCAGACGATGATGAAGGAATTGTAGGGTATTTAGAACGCCCATGCATAGTTCGTGTTAGACTAAATCATATGAACCATTGGGATGAGAAAGAAATACTGCACCAAATTAAAAATAAAAAAAACAAAAAACAAACCTTCGTATTTAATTTTCAGTGATTTTGCATTTCTATTCTGTCTGCAGGATGCATTGAACATAATATAATTATTTTTTCCTAGGCCCCTTGTTTATCTTTTAGATTTACAGAGTCAGTAGCTTTATTTTTACATTTAACACAAGATTTACAAGTTGCCTTGTTTCAGAAATATTGAAATTTGCGCTTCTTGGGCATTTATCGTACATTTTTCTGTAGAAAATTCTCACAGTTGTCATTTATTTTGACAGTTGTACCTATCTCTCTTTTATACGTGCGAGTCGCGTATTTGTCTCGCGTTGTTTAAGATAACGCTACTAATACCAACATAAAAAACATTCGAAAATATTATTATCAATCAGAATAGCTATCTACGGGATAACTAGAGTTGGAAATACAGAAAGCAATTTATCCTAGTGACTATCAAGAGGATAATAGTATCCTATTGATAGTTATTCTTATAGATAACAGCAAGGTGGAAATACTGGGCCTTGATCATTAACTTTCAGAACATATTAAACTTCAGAACCTACGTCATCCAGATGGCTACCAAACCATCAGCTGATTCTAACGTACAACAATGTTTAAAGTATTATTATTTATTGTTTTATCTATTCTACCTTATATAGATTATTCTAATTAAAAAATGGGCTGTGTGAAGTACAAATAGTCATCGTTGCTGACCACCAAATATTTTAACTAACTTACTTAATAAATAAAAACATGCGGCTCACCCGTTCTTTAGCCACGGGTGAGCATGCATGCGCATCACTTTTTTAGACGGCGTGCAATAAGAACGGCTGTATGTTGGTTACAGTTTGTTACATAATGCATTTATTATTGGATGGTTGTAGATAAAATAATTTAGTTCATCTATTTTAACTTTGAGCAAAAGGCCATAACAATTATTAAATACTAAAAATCTTTTTTTGAGTAGAGTACGTTCAAGTTAACTTCATCACAGGCCAATGTTACCAACTCAGCTGCGCAGAAACCAAATTTCGTCCATTACGTTACCAACAGTTAGCTTAATACATTTCAGTGGCGTCACTTACTTTGATTAGTGTTTAACAACGCGTATTGTGCGATGTTGTTTATTTATTTCCGTAATTATTATTTATTTCTAGTACGTTTGAAGGTATACCGTGTACTAAACTGAGTAAAAATGTACTTGAAATACATGTTTTTTTGTGTTTGGTTTCCACAACAATTGTTTAAAACCCTAATGTACGTCAAGTGATCAACTGTTTTCTCGCGCAGAATTGATGACGTAATTAATGATACCCTGTGATGAAGTTAAGATGAACGTACTCTACCCCTTGTTAAATATTTTGAATATCAGCACTGCATGGAACCCGATATTTTAAAAAGGAAAGATAATATGGCATCTGTTGTTGATTTACCGCTTCTAAATCGAAAATTAAAATCTGATAAGAATTTAACCATAAACAGTGTCAATTATATTATTTTTTTAACCGTTAATCACTATTTTGCTATTTCAGTATATGAGTTGATGTTGCACATCCTTGTTTTAAAGTTTCTTTTGGAGAAAATCTCTAGTCTGATATCATGTTTGAGATTTAGAATGAAGATGGTGCGCGCGTGCCGCTACCGGAAATTGACGGTTGACTGACAGAGCGAGAACAAAACCATACACTTCCCTTCCCCCCTTTCACTCCTCCGCAAAACTTCCCCGCTGCTGAGGAAATGAACTTATGATTGGTAGGAAGTTATTATTAGATATGAACTGAATTACTAAATATCACAGGTATTGCGAACTTACGCCATATCGCAAAGAGACAAAGAGACAGAAGGCAGAAGGAGATAATGATGACACTGAAAGAGAAAATGACAGAGATAGAAATAAAGAGAGAGGAAGAAATTTAGAGGAAGAAAACGAGTAAAGAAAGAAAATTTGCAGTCGCATTAATTTAATGGCCTGGTAGCACGATGCCAGTGACTTGTGCAAGTACTGGCATAAGTACTTGTGTCAGTACTTTCACAAGAAATTTTGTCATTTACACGTATAATATGCCAGTAACTCATTTACGTAATCTTGCAAAGAACCCGAAACACACTGCTAAATGTAGATGCTTCCAATTATTTTTTATGTGTAAAACCGTCTTTTTAACGCGTTACTTTTCGATGTTTAACCTAATTTTGTGTTGCGTACATTTTTCACACCTGTTGTACAATGTTTTTGTTATGCAAAACATTTTAGACATAATCAATGGTTGTTGTTTTTACAATACATTTTTTGTTGTTGTTGCTATGTAAACAATTGACAGAAGGTGAATAAATATATTGAAAACATTTAGACATTACGTTTCATCACCCGGGTGCCACTGGCATGTAATGACCTTGGTTCGTGTTTTAGTTTTCTGGTACGTTGGTAGATGGCAGAAGATTGCAAAATAAATTACAAATACACCCGACTTCAAACGATCAGAAACTTCGTGTTCTAGCTGTAGATCAGCCGCCATTAGCTGTCAAACACATGACAGTTGGTGTTGAAGTAATATTATCTGTCTCATTTTGTAATACGGAACTAACAGGAAAAGTTAATTTTTTATGTTGTATATTGACAATACATTTATAATATTATCATAGTATTGGTTCACACGGATACGCCCAAGTCTGTTTACACCACAACAGTCACCAAAGTAACCAGGGGGTCTATTCTGTAACTTCTCGACAGTCACATGCACAGTATCGTGTTGCCTATGCACATTACACTGTCATCGTATAGTGTTACTTTGTGTTTGAAAGTGTCGAAAGTAAATGTGGCCATTTTGAAATTTTGACGTACTGTGACAGAATAAACTTTGAGGTTATTAGACAGTATATACAATGCACATATATGTACATAAAATATGACGTGAATTTTTTCTGCCCCGTAACAGTTAATATATTTTGTTTAAAATAACTCTAATAATAATTATTGTAGCAGGATTTTGTGCAAACTTCCCTTCCAGCAGGTATTATTCAAAAGGTTGACTTGTTTTTCTTAATTCATGACGTCATGCTAATCCTTCATAGAAATTTGGAATTTCCATCTAATCCCCTAAATCAGTGTTTCCCAAAGTATGGGCCGCGACTGCTTTTATGGTGGGCCGCGAACGATTTTTTGGTTGGCCATCAAAATCTCTTTTCAAATATAAACCTTTTAAACACAACAATTAAAACACAAAAATAAATAAATTTAAACACTTCAAAACCCAACAATATCAAATACACGTGGCCTTGGCGAAGTTTATCTTACAGGCGTACAGGCCGCGCCGTTTTTATTAACGCAGGCGCATTCAAAATAACAGTCGAATTCTGAGTTTTAAATAGTTTTATCGTCGAAAATGAAATTGACTGGGCATGATGCGTTAGTCTTTGTACTGACGGCTCAGCTGCTATGACTTGAGAAATGGAGGGACTCACAGCATGAGTTAAATCGGTGGCAACATCAGTAAAAATCACGCATTGTTGCATTCATCGTGAACAACTTTCTGCTAAAAAAATGCCAAAAGGACTCAAATCAGTTATGGATGAAGCGGTTAAAATCATAAATTTTATTCAAAGTCTTGCTTTGAATGCACGACTTTTTAAAATATTGTGTGAAGAAATGGGCAGCGACTCTTATACCCAACTCTTATTTCATGCAGAAGTTCGTTGGTTATCGCGCGGAAAAGTTGTCACTCGTTTCTTTGAGTTACGATAAGAAATAAAATTGTTTCTGAAAGATGAAAAAACTAAATCATCGTCCCAGTTTATTAATTATTTGCATGATCCAACTTGGCTGGTTCAATTAGCATATCTAGCTGATATTTTTGGTTATTTAAATGGGTTGAATCTCCAAATGCAGGGAAAAAATACCACAATATTTAACGTCCAATATAAAATAAAAGCACTACGCTTAAAATTGGAACTATGGCAGAAACGTCTTGAGAATAAAGACTTAGAAAGTTTCGCCACTTTAAATGAATATGTGACTACAACAGGTATAACAATTCCTGAGGAAATTGTTCAAGATTTCAATAAACACATGAGGGAACTTGGTAGTCAGTTCTACAGATACTTTCCTAAAGAAGAAAAAGAATTCGAATGGATTAAAAATCCTTTTCAGAGCATAGAAAATATCAACAATATTGAAAATTGTGGAGTTAACTTCAGATTTTTCTTTGAAAATTATTTTTCACGTAAAGAATTTAATTGATTTTTGGTTTCATGTCAATTCTGAATATCCTGAGCTTTCCAATGTGGCAATAAAATACTTATTGCCGTTTTGTACGACCTATAATTGTGAAGTTGGGTTTTCTACACTTGTTAATTTAAAGACAAAATATAGGAACCGGCTTGATGTAGATCCAGATATGCGATTAAAACTTTCTTGTTTGGAACCAGACATTTCTTCGTTGATTACTGAAAGAAAACAGTGTCATTCATCACATTAAATTGTAATAAATGTACTACTCATGAAAACAGTGTCATTTATGAATATTTTCTTTAGATGTTTATGTTTATAAAATTGTATAAAATGTTTATTAATAGTTTTAGTTCATATTTTCATATACATATAGTATTGTTTTAGCGTAATAATAAATGAGAAATATCAAAAATTTAGTATTTTTTTAGGTGGGCCGCGAAATGAAATTCATTATTTCAGTGGGCCGCGATCAATAAAGTTTGGGAAACACTGCCCTAAATAACATTTACTCAATGAATACATTCTCTACCCCCTACAAAAAATTGTGCAAAACCGCACGAAGGTATATTTAGATTAATTTTGTTTTTGTTTTTATGGTTTTATTAGGATTTTTATTTTATAATATATTTTATGACATGTATTTTATTTTTATTTTATAAATTAAAATATTCATTGACATATCCCCATGTCTCTTCCAATTCATCCAATACTTCAAATATAATAAGTCCTTCGGCCATAACTACAACATTTAAGATAAAAAACAACAAAAATATACATATTTCCATATATAAAACACATTTTAAATCATGCTAACCTCAAAATAAGTAAATCAATATATTCAAACTAAACGTAAACAACTTTCAAAAGTCTAAAAACAATATCTCTTTCCAAAAACGACACGTTCGTACGTGTCGTCTCAAAATCAACACAATACTGCACTATCACACAATAAGTGCACTATCGATAAGTTACAGAATACCAACGCGACGTGTTGAAAACTGGCACTTTCAACACGATACTGTAAAAGCGATTGTCGAAATGCTTACAGAATAGACCCCCAGATCTAGTTCCGTATTACAAATTGAGACAGATTATACGCATTTAAGCTTGTTAATTTTCAAATACGTGGTTCAAATAATAGAGTTTTATTTCCAATTTTGGTCATTTTATACTGTATTTGATACATACTTTGTACATCTCGGGAAAACGGACAAAAATTGATTTTTTGCGGATATTGTCTTATAATGATCTGAAATATGTAGAAACCAAATATGAGGCCGAAAATATAAAAAAAAAAAAAAAAAAACAGGTATAGCCTCCAATTTTATTAATACAGTTTTTGTAATTAGTAATTATAATGTGTTTAAAATAATATTTAATGTTGTGTATAATTTTGTGTTTCAAAAATAAATATTATAGTTTATACCTTTTATTTAGATTTATTTATTTAAATTCCTTATTTATATAAGCGGTTCACTTTTGTAAGAACAAACTAAGAGGGAATTTTGTTTTCAATAGTTTGCACCTTTGAAGCTGTATGTCATGTTGGTATTAAAAAATGTCACTTTTTTAAAAGGTCGATCCGTTTGACATATGTCATAATGAAAAATGATATCTTAATTATAGTGATCATAACCTTATCAACCTAAAGTCGGTTTTACAGCGTAAGGATTATTTTTAATTGACATTTAAAGTCAGTAACACACCATAAAAGTAACCAAAATAACCAGATCTAGTGTTCTTACAAAAGTGAACAGCTTATATGTTATATAAGCGGTTCACTTTTGTAACATATAAGCTGTTCACTTTTGTAAGAACAAACTAAGAGGGAATTTTGTTTTCAATAGTTTGCACCTTTGAAGCTGTATGTCATGTTGGTATTAAAAAATGTCACTTTTTTAAAATGTCGATCCGTTTGACATATGTCATAATGAAAAATGATATCTTAATTATAGTGATCATAACCTTATCAACCTAAAGTCGGTTTTACAGCGTAAGGATGATTTTTAATTGACACTTAAAGTCAGTAACACACCATAAAAGTAACCAAAATAACCAGATCTAGTGTGTTCTTACAAAAGTGAACAGCTTATATTAATGTATATGGATTATTAAATATATATATATATATATATATAAGGAGAAATAAAATTCTTATTTACTCGTCAAAATTTATTAATTAAAATATACTAAGAGACGTTTCGACTGTGAAATCCAGTCATCTTCAGTCTATAAATAAAATACAAGGTTTTACAATTTTTATAAACATGTCGCACCACCACGTATTTCCAGTGGTCTAGTTTTGGCAATGTTGAAGTTTTTTATTTTATAGTTCAATTTACTTTAGGTAAGTTTTTCCAGTTAAGAACACTTCCTTTTTCGTCATATTTTTGTATGTATATGGTTTTTCTATGATTCTAAGATCTTTTTTTAATAGTATTCATATTTTTAATTTTTGACTTACAAAATGGTGCTAGGCGCCATTTTTTAAATTTTTAAATTTTTTTTATAATTTCAAGTTGTTACCTATTTATTGTTTATAATTATTGTTTCAAATTCTTCTTTGTTTACTTAGTATGTTCTTTTTTATATTTTTTAACTTGATTTTTTATATATTTTTCACATTTAATGTTTCATTTTATTTTTATGACTGTTTTTTATAAAAATTGTAAAACCTTGTATTTTATTTATAGACTGAAGATGACTGGATTTCACAGTCGAAACGTCTCTTAGTATATTTTAATTAATAAATTTTGACGAGTAAATAAGATTTTTTATTTCTCCTTATACGATTTTCGTCAAGAACTACATTCAACTACATTATAATGGAATCCGGGTATTATAGATTCCTCAGACAAACTCTTGGAACCAATTATCAACACATCAGCACATATGAGAAAACAAGAACGAAACTTAATAAGACCAAAAACAGAAGAAATTTTCTACTAAGATGCCGTTCAGAGAAGATATTTTTCAAATTCATCGACAACTTAAACCACAATGGCGTTCAACACCTATGGAATCATAAACGATTTATAAATGCCTTAACATTGTTCAAGGTAAGTGTTCTTAACGTGGAAATTGAGGACAGCATATATCAGTTTAAAAAATTAGACAAAAAATTAAATTATTTACACAAATTAATTTTAAATTTTGACAATGATAATTTCAATTGCAAACAATATTTTAAACACATTGACGCTAAATTTAACGATCAATTTTTAACAATAAGAAACAGACACATTACTAAGTTTTGTTGTATACAACAGCAGAACAAACCACCCCTGGAAATACAAGACAATTGGATTAAAAATATTAGTAGCACTGTTCTTCCTACAAACGTAAAATTATGTTTAAGCCTGGGCCCAAAATTTAATTTTGAACAACCCACACTTAAACAATCGACAGTACATAACATAATCAAATGCACGGAAACAGCCATCCATCAATATAAGATTGAAGACGGTCAAGAACTGAGAGATAAAGTCACTAATTACACCAAAACATTAATTAATCGCAGCAAAAATCAAAAAATTAAAAATAATAACATAAACTTTTTTCAAAAAATTAACAAAGAAACCAATATTTTTTTAAAAGACCATCCGGAAATTTTAGTATGCAAGGCGGATAAGGGTAATATTACGGTGGTTCAGGACAAACAGGAATATTCCACCAAAGCTAATGCATTGTTGACCGATATTAACACTTATAAGCCAATAAAAAGTAATCCTACTACCAAATTGCAAAATGAAAACAACGCTATTATTAAAACTTGGTTTAACAACAAATCAATCAGTGATAAAACCAAACATTCTCTTCTGATCACTAATGCGAACCCTCCACGTATTTATTTTTTGCCAAAAATACACAAAGCTAATTTCCCACTACGTCCAATAGTTTCTAGCTTAGACTCCCCCACGTATAAAATGTCTAAATTCTTAGCTCAAATCTTATCCAATATTGTAGGCAATACGAACAGCAATGTCAAAAATAGTTTTGATTTCGTCAAAAACATCAGGAACATCAGCATTCCAGATAACCACATTATGCTCTCGCTAGATGTTGAATCGTTATACACTAACATTCCCATTGATCTGGCACTTAATATTATTGAGGAAAAATGGGACCAAATCCAAGACTTCACCCCTCTGTCTAAAACTGAGTTCTTGACAGGTACTAGATTTTGCCTGAACAACACGTATTTCAAAGCGTTCGATAAATTGTATGCTCAGACACATGGTTGTGCCATGGGTAGTCCTATTTCCAGTGTGGTAGCAAATCTGGTCATGGAGGAACTTGAATCCCAATGTCTAAATAATTTACCAATTTCGCCCCTTTTATATTACCGATATGTGGATGACATAATTTTAGTATATCCCAAACACTTAATCAACACCTTGGTTGAAAGTTTCAATGCCTTCCACCCCCGCTTAAATTTTACGCATGAGGAAGAAGAGAATGGTAAAATTGCTTTTATGGATGTGTTATTGATACGTTCGCAGGACAACTCTATTATCACTGATTGGTACCAAAAAAGTACCCACAGTTGGCGCTATTTAAATTATTTATCCAACCACCCTACCTCACTAAAAATTAACACCCTCAATAATGTGTTGGATAGAGCGATAAAGCTGTCCCATCCGAAATACAGAACAAAAAATCTTCAAATAGTGAAAAAATAGTTTAAAATCAACAACTACCCTGCAAATATTATCAACAACTGTATCAAAAAAAGAATATGGAAAGCTTATAACACAAATCCAACTAATAATAATCCCAATCCTAACAACTACCTTAGCTTTCCATATCACAATACTGAGTTCTTGCATTACAAAAACATTTTTTAAAACATTTGATATTAAGTTAGCCTTCAGCTCCGATAATAATAACAATCGGAATTTTTCTAAACTTAAAACCAACATTCCCATACTTGAAACGCCCAATGTTGTTTACGAAATACCGTGTAATGTATGTGATAAAAGCTACATAGGAACGACACAACAAATTTTGAAAAAACGCCTGTACCAGCACAAAAGTGACGTTAGACTTAAACCTAATTCCACAGCTTTAGCAGTACATACTAACAGCACAGGTCACATTTTTAATTATGAGAATGTAAAAATTTTAGACAAAGAAAGTCACTTGCAAAAAAGAATGATCTCAGAGATGCTGCACATTCATGCCGCCAAAGATAAATGTGTTAACAAGAAAACAGACACGGTCGGGTTAGATAAATCATATTTTAAACTTATTTCCTAGTCATCAGCTGATTGTCATTTTCTTGTTACATTTTGTCTTTGGCTTATCAGCATATGACGTATGGCTGTCTAGGTGTCGTGTTAGTAACGGATTGTCTGTCCGATACACATGTCGCACCACCACGTATTTCCAGTGGTCTAGTTTTGGCAATGTTGAAGTTTGTTATTTTATAGTTCAATTTACTTTAGGTAAGTTTTTCCAGTTAAGAACACTTCCTTTTTCGTCATATTTTTGTATGTATATGGTTTTTCTATGATTCTAAGATCTTTTTTTAATAGTATTCATATTTTTAATTTTTGACTTACAAAATGGTGCTAGGCGCCATTTTTTAAATTTTTTAAATTTTTTTATAATTTCAAGTTGTTACCTATTTATTGTTTATAATTATTGTTTCAAATTCTTCTTTGTTTACTTAGTATGTTCTTTTTTATATTTTTTAACTTGATTTTTTATATATTTTTCACATTTAATGTTTCATTTTATTTTTATGACTGTTTTTTATAAAAATTGTAAAACCTTGTATTTTATTTATAGACTGAAGATGACTGGATTTCACAGTCGAAACGTCTCTTAGTATATTTTAATTAATAAATTTTGACGAGTAAATAAGAATTTTATTTCTCCTTATACGATTTTCGTCAAGAACTACATTCAACTATATATATATATATATATTTCTGTGTTAATTGTAAAACTTTTGATAATATAAATAATAAAATATATTTAATACAATAATAATGGTAATTATGAACGTAAATCAGATAGTAAAATTTAAATATGACGGTTGTTATTGTTTAGTTCATTGGTACATTCCTAGAGGGTACGTACTAATTTTTCTTGCTACCACTGTCCGTTCTTAATATATTGTGTTCTGTGCGTTTCATTAACACAAAAATACAGTCCACTCATAAGCTTAAGTACATTAAGAAACATAAAAGTGGCACGATCCTGGATTTCACTAATACCTGTAAACAAAAATTAATCGCCGCCAAATCACCTACCAAATAAAAGGATTACCTTGGCATTTCTTGGTAGGTTGTGTGGACGGTTTTAATTTTTTTTTACTTCCACAACATTAAAACCCTCGATATTCATGTCACTTGCTAACCTGATTACTGCAGCATCCCGGGCATGCTTATTTCTCTCAATTTTTAATGTTGAGTCCCAGAAGCACCCATGCTCCCTATTAGACCGGGAGCTCATGGCAGTTTTTGGTCTCCGATTTCATACAGCATGCCTTTTGGAGGAGAAAATATTTACCCTGTGACAACAAAAAAGGGATGGTACTAAACCCTTGCACGCTTTCCGGTCATAGGGAAAATTGCATTTCCACTTAAACACAAAATTTTTGTGCTTTTCTCTGATTTAATATTGCTTGCCCTTTTGTCAAAAGAAAGTTATAACAAATTTAAAGTCTTTTAAATATATGCATGCGATTCGGAGGGTCCCAAAGGGCTCAAACGGTCATGTGATCTTGTAATAAAAAAATATGATTTTCCGCGTTTTCATACAGCATGGCTATAATTAAAAGACTTTAAATTTGTTATAACTTTCTTTTGACAAAAGGGCAAGCAATATTAAATCAGAGAAAAACACAAAAATTTTGTGCAAGTGGAAATGCAATTTTCCCTATGACCGGAAAGCGTGCAGGGGTTTTGTATCATCCCTTTTTTGTTGTCACAAGGTAAATATTCTCTCCTCCAAAAGGCATACTGTATGAAATCGGAGACCAAAAATGTCATGAGCTCCCGGTCTATATATAAAATCACAAATTTACTTGTGGTATCCTCAGACCACTTTGTTATGGACATTTTAAATACATTTAACGTGTTTTTGTAACAGGGAGAAAGTTTTTTTGAAGAAATTTGTTTCAGCGAGAACAAATCAGCTGTTCATGGTGGCCATTTTTAATAGTCACTGGTACGGCTACTTGTGCCAGTAAATAGGATCGGCTTCTATTCATTTGACTGGCATGAGATGTTGTATATTAGAATTAATATAGTTAGCCATGGTTGTCATGGTTGCGAGTAATAAATATAGAATGTTTTTGTAATTTAGAATGTAATATAAAAATCATCTTAATAAATACTTTACATGATATTATTACAATTATTAATTAGTAGCACAAACATAACATGGCGCTGCGGATGTGAGAAGAAAATGTGTGAAAAATAAAACATTTTAAAAAATTCATACGGCTGAAGTTTTAAAAGCTAACTTTAAAAATAAGTAAAAATGGAAGCAGTATTCAGGCCACCAAAGCCTTTGAAAGTAGAAGGCAATATAAATAATAATTGGGATAAATTTAAAAAATCATTTGAGAGATATCTACTTGCTATAGGAAAAAGTAAACAAAGTAAAGAAATAAGATCTGCGATGTTGCTAAATTTAATTGGAAAAGAAGGGCAAGATCTGTTCGAGGACAAGATTTCCAATATCCCACTTCAAACTCTATACAGATGGCAGCACATAATGACTACACTAAATAATTCAAAAATTATCAGTGGCTCTAAAACAATGGTTTCTGGAAGCGAGCTAACCATTTTCTAGTTTAATGACAAAACACTATCTTAGGTTAGGTTAGGTTAGTAAGTGTTTGGTTATAAGAAGCCGAGCGAAGCGAGCTACCCATCTTCTAGTTTAATGACATAAATAAAAGTTCTGCACAGTCCCACCTGTTTAGAATCTCTGTATATTGAACAAATGACGTGTGTGTGACGCATGCACAGTGTGCAGTGGGATGTTGTAAATCTACACCCTGTTCGATTCCTTTAATTTATCGAATGAATCTCAAAAGATGTAGAAAAGGTAATTAAAGCATTTGATGATTATGTAGCACCTAAGAAAAACATAATATATGAACGATTAATATTTTATGCTCGTAATCAACAAAATGGTGAAACGTTTGATCACTATCTAACAGTAATTAATAAATTGGCTAAAACATGTGAGTTTCATGATGAACAAGAAGCATTACGAGATAGAATAGTAATGGGAATAAAGAAGATTGAAGTCCAAGAACGTTTATTAAGAATAGATGAACTGACATTTGAAAAAGCTATTAAAATATGTCGAGCTGCTGAAGCAAGTAAGCTGCAAGTGGATGCAATGGGACGACAAGACATGATAACAACAAATGCAGTAGATATAAGAAGATTTAAGAAAGGCAGCCAAGATAAAGAAAATAAGAAAACTTTCAGTGGAAACAATAATAATGAAGTATACTTATGCAAAAAGTGTAACAGAAGGCATAAGAAGTTTGAGTGCCCCGCATTTGGAAAAAAATGTAACGTATGCAATAAACCAAATAATTTTGCGGTTAGATGTAAAATTAAAAAAGTAAAAGAAATTAAAACCAACTCGCACAGTGATTCGGAAGATTGTTATAATATTAATAATGTTGTACGTGTTGTTAATGAAACTGAGTCCAATGTTAAAAGTATTAATGAACTTAATTGGTTTGAAAAACTTAAAATGAATAATTTGTATATAAATTTCAAATTGGACACAGGTTCAGATGTTAATATAATAAGTAAAAGCATCGTTAATAAACTAAAGTTAGATAATAAAATAAAAAAATCTAAAACTGTGCTGAGAGCATACGGTGGGTTTGAAATTAATCCTATTGGCTATATTGTCTTAAATTGTGAGTTTGGAAACAAAATTATAAATATAGATTTCATAGTCATAAATCATAAGGAAGCAAAACCTATTTTAGGATTAAATGGTTGTCTGCAATTTAACTTAATTAAAAGAGTAGATATTGCAAATCACTTAGTAACAGAACAACATTTATTAATAACAATATAAATGTTTTTGCTGGAACTGGTAAATTTCCTGATCAGTATACTATCAAAATAGATGAAAATGCAACAGGTATTATAAAACCACCAAGACGGGTGCCACATTCAATTAAACCGAAACTTAAAAAGACTTTAGATAGATTGGTTAATCAAGGTATAATTAAAGTTGTAGATTGTCCAAAGAAATGGGCTAGCAATTTAGTAATAGTCGAAAAACCTAACAAAAAATTAAGACTTTGTTTAGATCCGTTAGAATTAAATAAGGTTATACAGAGGGAATTCTACTTAATACCTAAGTTTGACGAAATTCGAACGAGATTAACTATTAAAAAATTATTTACGGTCATAGATCTTAAAGACGGGTTCTGACAAGATCGGTTAGATGACAAATCAGCTGATAAAACACAGCCCAACAAAATAAAATTTTGTTTTGGTGCCGGAAAGGCAAGAACTGATTTTGAATATTTTTGATGTGTTGATTTCAAAAATACCTGGCTTTTTTTTGTAGCAGCTCTAATTTTTGAGATTCAGACTAATTGATTTTAGTTCTGATAAAAGGCAAAAATAGTGAATTAATGATATTTAGAGGCAAAAATTGAAATTACGTACCTAAAATAGAAACTAATTAGCCAGTTTGAGTTAATTGGTATTACCCATGACCATAAAACCCGATCTTCCTATACCTGCGTAACCCGCACCAAGAACTAATTAATACCCCTCCTATGTTACCTAGTGTCTACCAATGTCTTACCCGGTTCAGTTAACTAATGAGTTTTCGTAAGTGAAGTTGTGTTATCATTTTGTGTAAATTTTCGGCGTTTTTTAGTAATAAAACATTTGATTAAAACCATGGCATCCACAAGCAGACGTAGCTGTGTAAATCATCCAGACGTTTTTTGTTATGTATGTGGCGAATACACTTTGAAAGAAAGTATAAAACCTATTTATGACTGTGAAAAGGAGTTATCTGGCCTATTTTGGCGTCCAGTTGGGAGACTAGGATAAATATTGGGCTCCACATTTCGTAAGTAAAACATGCGTTGAACATTTGCGACAGTGGACAATTGGAAAGAAGTAGTGCCTAAAGTGTGGAGTACTAATGGTTTGGAGGGAACCGAGAAACCATCACGACTGCTATTTTGGTTTCGTAAATATCAAAGGCATCAATCGGAACAATAGACACAAATGGACATATCCTGATCTAGATTCAGCAAAGAGACCTGTACTGCATTCTGAAGAAATACCCATTCCATTATTCAGCAGTCTGCCTAGACTCCCGGAAGATGATACGGGAACATCATCAACGTCTGATGAAGTTCAATGTATGCAATCAGAAAACGACAGTGATTTTGAAGCAGATTCAGCAATTCCCCAACGTTTTAATCAACAAGAACTGAATGCTCATTACAGACCTGAACCTCTCAAAGGAGTCTTCCGAATTACTTGCCTCCAAATTAAATGACAAGAATCTACTTTATCCAGATACTAATATTACATTTTATCGTAAAAGAGATAAGGATCTGCTGCCCTTTTTCTCTCGGGGAAATAACCTGGTTTTCTGTAACGATATAAGAGGACTCTTAGAAAAAATGGGATTGTCAGAATACACACCAGACGAATGGCGCCTTTTTATTGACTGTTCAAAACGTAGTTTGAAATGTGTCCTTTTAAACAACGGTAACAAATATGGATCAATACTCATTGATCATTCTACCAGTCCTGAAAAAAATTAAGTATGAAGAACATCAGTGGGTGATTTGTGTCGATCTAAAAATGGTAAACTTCCTCCTTGGCCAGCAAACTGGATATACAAAATATCCTTGTTTTTTATGTCTTTGGAACAGCAGAGCTAAGGATCAGCGCTGGGTTAACAGAAATTGGCCTTTAGGAAATGTCATGTTTCAAGGAAAACAAAACGTAATTTACGGACCTTTGTTTGCGAGAGAGAAAATCATATTTCCACCCTTGCATATCAAGTTGAGGCTTATAAAGTAATTTGTGAAGGCTATAAATCGAGATGGACTTTGTTTTGACTACTTACATTACATTTCCTGGGATTACCACGGAAAAACTGAAAGCCGGAATATTTGATGGTCGTCAGATAAGGCAGCTTATTAAAGATCCACAATTTACCGCATCAATGAATGAGATGGAATCTAATGCTTGGTGTTCATTTGTTCAAGTAGTAGAAAATTTTCTTGGAAATCATAAGGCAAAAAATTACATAGAATTAGTGGAAAATATGCTTTCCAACTTTAATATTCTCGGATGTAACATGAGCATAAAAGTTCATTACCTTCACAACCACTTAGATCGGTTTCCAGAAAACCTAGGTGATTTTAGTGAAGAACATGGGGAAAGATTCCATCAGGACATTAAAACTATGGAAGATCGATATCAAGGAAGATGGTATAGCTACATGATGGCCGATTACTGTTGGAGTCTTCAGCGAGACTGTCCTGGTAAACTCCATGCTAGAAAGTCGTATAAAAGAATTTTTTTGTGATAAGTGATGAATGTATATTTACCTAATTTGTAAAATAAACACCTTACTTTGTATTTTTTGTTTTATTTTTAACTGGCAGTAGGAGCAAATAGTAATAATAATAACGTGAAATGTACTTAAGTTAAAAAATAAGATGATCTTATTCTAAAAGAGGCCAATATAGCGTATCTCAAAAACTAGATCTGATAGACCAAATCTGTGGAAAAATTACTTAGACACTGTATCGCAGTAAATCGCAGGCACCAAAATGTCTGTTTGGCTATGTAATATATTGTTGGAAGTTTAAGTTAATGAAAAGTTGTATTGTTGATACTTAATCAAATTTATCGTTATTTAATTGTAAGTAAATAAGTTTTAATAAATGATAATAAAATATTTTAATCCTGTTGGGAGCCTGTTTCTAGTACTAGAGTAAAAAGATAAAATAGTATAAGGTAAAACTGGCTTTAATTTATTTGAAAAGAAAAGCATCACGGTTCGTTTCTAGAGGTCAAAATAGGATATGTAAAAAGTTCGTATCTCGAAAAGTTCGTATGTCGAGAGATTCGTAAGTCGAGGGACCATTGTATTAGCAAATTTACTTTGCCATAACTATTATTCGGAAGTTAAATTAAATTAGATATTTGAATTGCAATCATCTAAATCAAAAGAATATGTTTGAAATAGGGTGCGAGCACGCAACCCCTCTCTTATTCCAATAAAAGGGCGCAATTTGGTTGGTATTGCCCAGAGCGCCAAAAGAGCTAGCGCTGATCTCGGACTTAGAGAATCTCCCTGGAAAACGTCACGCTTGAAATGTATCCACTCTGTAGACACTGTGGTTGATCAACTTTGAATAACAAATTGTGTCTTCCAGAGGGACATAAGTTGTCCAATGCATCTCTCTATCTCCTGGTGGACTCGTAACATACGCACCAATGTTAAAACAAGAGCCTGTGAGGTAGTGTCATTTGCTTTTGCGTAGTCGAGGGAAAGCGTATATGGCGTTCGTGGATTTGAAAGCGGCGTTTGATAGGCTGGATAGGGAGGAGCTATGGAAGGTAATGGAAAGGGAGGGGATAGGAAAGAAGTTGATAATGAGGATAAAGGAAATATACAAGGGGACGAGGTGCAAGGTGAGGGTAGGCGAGGAAGAGTCGGAAATTTTTGGGTGAATAAGGGGGTGAGACAAGGTTGTCCGCTGAGCCCGACCTTGTTCAACTTGTATGTAGCGGATCTAGAAGGAACTATGAAGAAGAGACAAGGGGGAACAGGAGCTTAAGAGAATGATTGAAAGGGCGGATAAATATTTCAAAAGTAAAAAACTAGAAGTAAACAGGGATAAGACTAAGGTAATGGTATTCGGTAAAAGAGGAGGAAGAAGAAGGAAGATAAAATAAGAATGGGGTGGCAGAGAAATAGAAGAGGTGAAGAGTATAAAATACCTAGGTTATGTACTAACGAGGAACAATGGGGCTGAACAACACATAAGGGAAAGAGTAAAGAAGGCAAGGATAGTCATGGGGAAGCTGTGGAGTATAGGACAGACGAAGTTAAGCGACGATATTAGATGGACATTGAGGTTGTTTGACGCCGTGGTGAAAAACATCCTGCTATATGATCTTAGGGGTAGATAGAACAACACCAGGTTATATTGTAAGAGAGGAAATGAAAAGGGATAAGATGAAAGTGGGTACAGGAAGGAGGGCGGTTAAGTATGAGGAGAAAGTTAGAATAGAAACAGACAAAAAAATAATGAGGGGATGCTGGGAGGAAAGAGCCAGAGAGGAACAGAAAGGAAGATGGTACGCATGGGGGGAGATGCGAAAGGAGTATTACTGGAGATGCGGAGTGGATGCGACAGAGGTGGAAAGGAGAAGAAAATACGGGATAAGCATGATTGAGGAGTTGTGGAGGAGAGATAAGGAAGTGGGGGAGCAAGAAAGGACAATCAGCATAGACAAATCAAGGAGCGCAGGGAGATATAAGGAGGTCAGAACTATAGGAGTACCAAGCTACTTAAAGGGAGAAAGAGGAAGGTCAGGAGGGAGAGTTAGGAGGATTGCGAGGCTAAGGTGCGGGAATGAAGAGAGAGGAAATAGATATTGGAGGAGACAGGAGGATAAGATGTGCAGGATGTGCGGGGAGGAGGAGGAAGATATAGAGCACCTCGCGAAGAGGTGTAGAGAGATGACAGTATAGTCGGGGAGCACATTAGACCTGTTGCACGAAGATGGAAGGGGGAGAGGTGGGCGAGGGAATTAGAGGCAAGAAGGATGGAGATTGGGGAAGGATAACAGGAAGGGGTAAAGGAAAGAAGGAGGAGACCCGGAGGGAAGCAGAAGGGGAGAAATGGAAGGAAGGAAGGGGGATGAGGTTACCTAGAAATGGGGAGGAAGGAAGAGAGATAGGAGGAGGGGTGAAGAAATGGTTGGAAGGGAAGAGAATGAAATAAAAATAAAATAAAGCAAAGATGGGCGAGAGAACAGGAAGCAAGAAGGAAGGAGATCGGAGAGGGAAACCAGAAGGAGAACAGGAAGAAGGAGAGGGACATTGGAGCAAGATAGAAGAGAGAAAAAACATTGTAAGTTGTAGTGGATTGTTATTTATTTATTTTTGGATTGATATTATTTGGTTTTATTTTTTGTAATGGCAAATACCCTGAACGGCCTAGGGAAATAATGAATATATATATATATATATATATATATATATATATATATATATATATATATATATATATATATATATATGTAAACAAATGAATTATATATGTGTGATTTCATCAAGTCTGTCTCCTGCTAATTGTTTTGTACGATAATATAGAAATGGCGCATGAAGGTTATGCGATGCTTTTAAGTAATATAAAAGAAATTTTATTTAATGAGGAATTTCAGAATTTCAATATATTAGAAATAGTGTTTGAATATGCAGAGAGTACTGTTCCAAACATGGCTAAAAATCAATTTAAACTATATTTCCGTTTGTATCCAGAAAATTTTAAGTCTTTTTGAGTGTATTTACATGTTCCATCATGACGTTCATGTCTATACTATTTATTTTGCAAATGCTGCAGGCATAAACAATGATATCTTGATTGTTTTCACTCATATTGTTTTGTAGAAATAATAACTTTGTAGTTTTACCGCGAAAAACACCATTCCACAGATTGCCGCATGCTCTGAACTTGTGACGATTGTGCAACTCAAACTGCACTGCACAGTATATACAAAGCACACAGAAACTTTATGACGAACGCTTCTTATGTAAGTTATGTAGAATGTGTAGATTATTAGCTTATGCCGAATGCACCTAAACTTAATTTGTTCCTGACTGCGGTTCGTATCTTAAAAATTATGTATCTAGAAACCCAATGGGAAATCAATTAATCCATTCCCAAATTAAAAAATAATAAAGATATAATAAAAACTAAATGATAAAAATGCAAATGGAGGAGTGAGAAGAAGCATTTTTTCACTATAAATGTGCATTTTATATACCATTACATATTAATTTTTGTTTATGAACTTTTCTGTTTCACATGATTAGTATGAAAATCATTTTCCTTTAAATTGTAAAAAATGAAAAACCTTCTTGTGTCTGGTTAGGTTAGGTTAGGTTAAAAAAAGTATAATGTAAAACAGACTCTTTTAAAAAGGATTCATTTAAAAAGAAAAACATCACGGTTCGTATTTAGAGGTCAAAATAGGATATGAAAATAGTTTGTACTTACCTCGAAAAGTTCGTATATCGAGAGCACCTAACTTTTTAGGTACTCCATTGCATATTGTAACAAAAGGGCGCGTAGTTTGTCAGATTTGCCCCGGGCAACAAAACAGCTAGCGCCGGTTCTGGTAGTGAGACAGGTAATAGGCCTATAGTTCTTCGGGTTGGTTAAATCACCTTTTTTGGGGATTAAAACTGTACGCCCCTCTGATAACCATGATGATATTAATATTTCCTCACGAATAATAGATGTAATTTCCGTGCAAGATGGTCGTGCACACTAGTGAAACTTCTGCACGCTAGTGAACTTCCACCAGAAAGGAACGATAACGTCAACTCCTAGTGCAGCGAAATTGCGTGCTTTTGAAATAGCACGGTAACTTCTTCCGGTGTAACAGGGGGGCATGCGTGAGGATCTGTATGTTGTTGTGAACAGAATTCCTCAAATCTCTCCAAAACAGTGCTTTGCACGATCGTTTCGTGTTCATAAATCTCCCTCCACAAATTCTCTGCCCTGTCGACTAATAATATCGGTTCAGAAACCTTAAGTTTGGCCATGAAAATGCGTAACGGGCTCGTGAGGAACATAGCATTTTCCTCCATGGTCCTAACATGGTTGACCAGTTTCTTTCTAGCTAAAGCTAGTGCTCTCAATTTGTCCACCGCTTTCTGAGTATTTTTAGCAGAGTGAGAGTGGACAAATGGAGTGTGATGCTTTATGCGCAGTTGATGTAATATGCGCTTAGTATTCGCACCTAGCGGCTTAAGTTTTCCATTCAATGCCTTAGAGGCCAAAGCCCGCTTTGGTGTCAGCAAAGTTTCTGCAGCGTGTACAGCACAGTCGATTTCCCAGAGGCTACTCTGAGGGGAAATTTGACGTCAATAAGTTCATTTAGTCATGTGAGGTCATCAGTACGAACTTTGAACTTATTGTGTCCAAGCCAGGTACGTTCAGAATGAGGCGCGAGAACGGCCAAAAAATCCTCTCAAAGAATTTTTTCTGGAGAAGAGGGTATGAATCCTGCATTTACTGGTGAAGAGCCAGTGGGTGTTTGTCCACCAGACGTTGGTGGGCTAGCAGGTGTCGATGGCTGTGCAGGTATTTCAGACAACCTTCTCGACTCTCTTCGTCTCGATCGCCTCATCCTGCGTCGCAGATGTGCTACTTGGTCGGGCAGATTTTGTTGCGTCATGAAGTCCAGCTCAGGGTGAGTTTCACACTATTGTGAGTGGACTCTCACCATGTAGCCTCTGCGTTTGGGTGAAGCTGCCTCGTAAATATGAAGAAGGTTTTCCTGCTCCTCGCGTGTCCACCTGAGGCGGGACCGGCTACCTTCGCCCAACTGTTTGTGAGTCCCCATCCGAGAAGGACGCGTTGTGGGAAGCTATACGGTTTCCTGTGTTTTTTTGGAACCATTTTATGTTATTCATGGGATGGTTGGTCACATGAAACGGTGGCAGGATTCATCGACCAGATGGTAGGATCGACGTTACCCCCGAATGGTTCCTGCCATGGTAACTTTGTGATAGTGCTCCGCAGGTAAAGGGTGCTAAGCCTTTTCGGTCAAAATACCGTTGTACCCTTATTATTATTATTATTATAGTATTCATCAAAAAACTAGATATTAGTTAGCAAAACTAAAAATATAAATTTATTACAAATTAAAGAACATTTTACAAATATCAATGGCAAAATACAGGCTAAAATAATTATACAACTCAATGTTTCTCAAGTGGTGCTTCTGCGGAAACATGGGATCTGATGTAGTGTAAGTACAGTTGGGTAATATATAATACAACATTTTCAATATTATAAAAGGGTATCCGGTCAAAATGCATCTGAGAAACGCTGATCTATGTATCTAAAGCTTACTAGATTGTAATTTACCTCTCTTCTTCTTGCTACCTTCGGTTTTGTGATTCCATTTGTTGTGCTGTTGGATCAAAATTCAAGCTACCAGCACATACTGGAGCTGCTGTACATGCATTTTGCAATCTATTAATATTCACCAATCTTTCATACAAAGTCGGATGGTCGATATTCCAACAAGAATACCACGAATCAAAAATACAATACATAATATTCTCATTAGCTTTACCCAAACCATTCTTTAAATCATTTCCTTTCTGATTATTAACAACAAATTCATCTGCTTGATATTCTAATCTTCTTGTGAAGTAATTTTTAAAAAAAGATGCCACTGTGTTGAACGGTGTTAGAATATATAAAGCTATTCCTACCAACCCAGCCATTTTAGGCCTAGCACCATCTTGAAAACCAATTGCTACGTAAAAGTTTGATGAGTGAAAAAAGTAACTATACAAACTAAAAATTGATGCATAATATGCAACTAAAACTGGAAATAGTTGGTGATAATGCTTAAAATACCAATGTCCTATTTCGTGTGATATGATTGCTAAAAGTTCATTGTTATTTAATCCTCCCCTCTGAACAGGTTTGGGAAGGAGGGAGCTATGTAAAATTATATTTCTACCACCCCACATTCCAGTAATCTGTACATTTTTGTGTGCTGTTTGTGTATTACCATTCACTAAATATATTTCAGCAATACACAACTTATATTGCTGCCCGAGTTCTATGATGGAGTTCCTTAATGCTCCTCTTTGTATTGGAATATGAACTGTCAAGAAGAATGCTATATAAGAAGGAGAGACTGTCACAGCAAGCAGGACTATTAAGATAGTAACAAACCAGATCCAAAGAAAAAATGAAAAAGAACTTGAATTTAAAGTACTAACAAGAAAGTAAATTGTTGGTAAACTAACAAGTATCATTGCAAAAAACAATTTTAATTCTTCAGAAAGAAATGCATTCGATGTTCTTGAACGCATCCCATATCTATTTTCTATCAGTGTGTCGTATAAGGAAAATGGCGTATCTAGGATAACGTACACTGTTATCAATATTGTGAACCAAATGAAATTCTGTATTGATTCCTCCGATGAAATAGTAGTTGCTAAATCCCAATATATGCTATATATTCCATGGTAGATTTCTAGTGTTGATAATGTTACTGCATATATACAATTTACCATCGATAATTTTATTTTGTCCATAATATAATTTCTTCCGATTTGGTATTTTTCGGTTGGTGCGAATTTTAAGACATCTGGTGGACGTTCTGTTCTTTGCACCAGTAAAAACTGAAAAAAAATATAGCAATTTTAAATACTGGTAGTTGAACGGGTTTTGTCGATTATTTCAAAGCATTTGACAATGTTAACAGGTCAAAAATGTGATAAATTTTCAAACTTAAGGAAAATGTTGAATCCAAGGTGGCACTCTGGAGGGTTTCTCTCAATAATGTGTCAATAATAGACTTCTCATTATAGTATATTATTAAACGAATTTTATAAGACGATGTATTGTCACAGAAGTTGTTTGGAGTGCTCCAAAGTAACAAGTGTTACAATACCAAGGATTTAACCTTGGGCATCTACTCTTTCTTTTGACAGTCAACGAAATCCCAAATTTACTAAAAAATTGCGATTTTTTAATGTTTGCAGATGACATAAAACTTTATAGAACAATATGTGATGTCAACGACTGTCAAATATTAGAGAAAAATTAAGTGCTGACACAAGTACTTGTGCCAGTACTTGCACAAGTTACTGGCACCGTGTAACTGGGTCATAAATGTAAATCATAAGTACAGTAGAACCTTGATTATCCGAACCTCGATTATCCGGATTCTTTTAAACGAGAAAATTATTTTACGAATTCGCCGCTGTGTACCGGTTTTCACGTCATGACGTGTCTTCGAATAAAATAAAACGTGTTGTACTATCTTTAAAAGACAAATTAGATATCATCAGTGTATTGAAATGAGGTGACTCAGGACGTTATTGGTCTGATAAATATGGCGTCGGCACTTCCACAATATCGGATGTAAAAAAAAAACAAAGTGAAAAATTACACATTTTACTGAACGTATATATATATATATATATATATATATATATATATATATATATATATATATATATATATATCAATCACCCGGGTGCCACTGGCATGTAATGACCTTGGCTCGAGTTTTAGTTTTCTGGTACATTGGTAGATGGCGACAGAGTGCAAAATAAATTACGAATATACCCGACTTCGAACGATCAGAAGCGTCGTGTTCTAGCTGTAGATCAGCCGCCATTACCTGTCAAACAGTTGGTGTTGAAGTAATACGCATTTAAGCTTGTTAATTTTCAAATACGTGGTCCAAATAATAGAGTCTTATTTCCAATTTTGGTCATCTTATACTGTATTTGATACATACATTGTTCATCTCGGGAAGACGGACAAAAATTGATTTTTTGCGGATATTGTCTTATAATGATCTGAAATATGTAGAAACCAAATATGAGGCCGAAAAAATAAAAAAAACAGGTATAGCCTCCAATTTTATTAATACAGTTTTAGTAATTAATAATTATAATGGTGTGTTTAAAATAATATTTAATGTTGTGTATAATTTTGTGTTTAAAAAATAAATAGCTTACACCTTTTATTTAGATTTATTTATTTAAATTCCTTATTTATATGTTATATTAATGTATATGGATTATTAAATATATATGTATTTGTTTGTTAATTGTAAAACTTTTGATAATATAAGTAATAAAATATATCTAATACAATAATAATGGTAATTATGAACGTAAATCAGATAGTAAAATTTAAATTTGGCGGTTGTTGTTGTTTAGTTCATTGCTACATTCCTAGAGGGAAAGTACTAATTTTTTTTTGCTGCCAGTGTCCTTTCTTAATATATTGTGTTCTGTGATATCAATAAAAAAAGATTCATGCTTAATGTACGTAATTTTTCTTTCCTATTTCTCCGAGTATACGGATTTTTCGTTATCCGGACTACCTTCATCCCCGACCTAGTCCGGATAATCGAGGTTCTGCTGTATAACTATAATTAGGAAAGTGTGAATGTAGCTTAACACATACTTGTCTATACGCAAGATATAGTTGCCATAAAGCTGTGAACCATAATATGAATATGAGAGTATTCTTATCCAAGCAAGAATCCAAGCTTCTAGTTATACTACACAGAAAGTCTCCAGTATCTGTATCTGTATCTTCATCCGTCTCTTCATCATCTTCATCTTCTTCGTCATTATCACTTAAAAGTTGAGACCACATCTTGTTTTGTTAGATTTTCATGAAAATTATTGACATTTCACTAATAATTTTGAAACAGTGAAATAATTACATTTAGAAATCAAATATTTGGTCTTTCAGCTCTAAGATTTTAAAGGAAATTTGACATTTTGACATGGTACTGTCAAATTTGAAGTATATTAAGATATTCAAGACATAGTAACTGTAGACATTTTGTATATATCACAGAATAACAAAGTCCATATGCAGGGGCGGCTCGTGTATAGGCACTGCGGAACTGCAGCACCCCCTGTTTTTGTCGATATATATATAAATATATTTATTAATTTATTTTCATTTGCTTGGAATAATTAATTTTGTCATCAACAATTGTTTATACTCTTTATTTTGTATAAAAAACATTAAAATACATCTTAGAAGCAGCACTTGGTTAATTTAAGTACCAACGTTATGATATGTTTTAATCAACATCAATCCATAACTCAGTTAGTACATTTATTTATTTAATTTTGGTAATTTTTTCCAATGTTGTCAGTTTGTAATTGGATTGTTCAATCGTTATTTGTCAGGTTGACATTTAAGTGCTTATTTAGTGAGGTTATATATATATATTTTTAAATTTTATTGTAATAAAAATGTCCAAAGCTCTTAGTAGCCGTGCTCAAAGGATGATTTTGTCTCTTATTAATTATTTTGAAAGATAATTAATTTGATTTTAGGAGAACATGTTACTGTCGACACTATTAATATAAAATTACATGAAAGGAGTACCTTAGTAAACTACCATTTCTAACAGAGTGATTAAGACTAAAATTTAAGGGTTTTTTAAAACTCATAAAAGAGTAGTAGATATCAAATTTTAGCTTGATCGTAGCAATAGTTTTCGAGATATTGGTTGAGTTAATTTTTAAAAACTGCAATGGTACCTTAGTAAACTACCTTTTCTTACAGATCGATTGAGACCAAAATTGTAAGGTTTTTTAAGACTCATAAAAGAGTATTAGATATCAAATTTTAGGTTGATCTCAGCAATAGTTTTCGAGATATTGGTTGAGTTAATTTTTAAAAACTGCAATGGTACCTTAGTAAACTACCATTTCTTACAGAACGATTCAGACCAAACTTTAAGGGTTTTTTAAAACTCATAAAAGAGTAATAGATATCAAATATTATGGGTGATATTTCTATAACGTACTTTTATCTGTATATTGTGTTTGTATATTTTAAAAGGTTTTATAATTTGTAATGTAAGTGAACAAAAACAATATTTAATTTAGTATCTTGGTCGATAAACAAATATTATATATGATTAATAAAATATGTTCTATTTACATTTGTTACGTTCTTTTTTTTTTGTAATTTTAACCTACAGGTCTGTTACGTAGAACGGTTTATTATCATCAAAAAGTAATTTTAGCATACTCATGAAATTTACACTTGCGGAAACTTATTACTAGCGGCAATAAACTGTTCGACTGGAAATAATATTTGAATATTCATTATTCGAAACAAAATCGAAAAATTAAAGTAAATTGTATAAAAAGTATTAAAAGAACACGACACATTTCTAAAAACAAATATTTCTGATGATTCTTATACACTTTATTTATTTTTTTTAAATACTACATTACACACTTAATATAATATAAACCATAAATTTCGCGACAAATCGGTTAGAAAGAACTGTTGTGCACCATAATTTACATTAATTCCTTTCCTCCATAGGAAATATAGGTTTTCAATATATTTTTAGAAGTTATTCGATATAACCTAACTTTTTTTGACAGTTTACGAATTGGGAACATGGTGAGTTTTTCAATTGTGGCGTCATTTAAAAGTTATGGTAAATGGACTTTAATATTGACCTTTTCACTAGAAATAATACGAGAAGAATGGATTTTATTTTTAAGTGATAATAGACAATATTTTTCATGTTTATTTATTTATTTATTTTTTTAAATTTTAACGATAACTTTTATCAAACACGCATTTATGATGTGTTTGTAAATTTCGATAGTTGCAGCGATTTCAAATCACGAACCGCCACTGTCCATATGGTTGCTTATATTTAAGGCGTAGATACAAGGCAGGGACGTAGCCAGGATTTCAGATTGGTGGGGGGGGGGGGCAAAATAATAAAATATTATGTTTCATCGAGCAATATTAAAAGTTGAGAAATTAAACAAATTTATTATTATCTAGGTAATTACCCGTCAACAATGACGGATTTATAACATAAAATTTTCTAACGTATCTTAATTTCATCGCCGGTCAGCGGATCACGGGACAGGATATCACCCGTTAGCCAATCACGGGAGAGGGTGTCACCTGTGAGCCAATCAAGAGACAGGGTGTCCCCAGTTAGCCAATCATAGGAACCTTAGGAAAAATTGACGTCATAATGTTACCGACACTACAGACAGACTTGCTAATTATATAGTTAGATTATTTATTCTTATAACTTTTTAAGATGGGAAAACAATTCATTTTTACTCAGTACATTACATTTATATTGTTAAAACTAAAAATAATTTGAGACGTTAATTTATGCCTACGAAACCCTAGACATTTATGTATGTATTTATATTCGTAGATTCTTAGAGAATAAATTTGCAAAATATTGTTCATATCGGTCAAAGGATATAAAAGTGTCTAAAGTTTCTTTTTTATGCCTACCAAATCCTAGATATTTCTATATACTATTATATTCGTAGATTCTCAGAGAATAAATCTGCAAAATATTATTCATATCGGTTAAAGGATATAGGCGTGTCTAGAGTGTCTCTTTTATGCCAACGAAACTCTAAACATTTCTATATGTAATTTATCCACAGTTTCTTAAAGAATAAATCTACAACATATTTTTCATATCGATCATAGGATATAGGAGTGTCTAGAGTTTCTTGTTTATGCCTACGAAACCCTAGACATTTCTGTAAATAATTATATTTGTAGATTCTTAGATTCTTAAATCTGCAAAATATTGTTCATATCAGTCAAAGAATGTAGAAGTGTCTGGAGTTTCATGTTTATGCCTACGAAATCCTAGACATTTCTATATGTTATTTTATCCGCAGATTCTTAAAAAATAAATCTGCAAAATATTTTTTACATCGATCATAGGATATAGGAGTGTCTAGAGTTTCTTGTTTATGTCTACGAAACCTTAGACATTTCTATATGTTGTTTTAACCGCAGATTCTTAAAAAAATAATCTGCAAAATATTTTTCATATCGATTATGGGATATAAGAGTGTCTAGAATTTCTTGTTTATGACTACCAAACCCTAGACATTTCAATACGTTATTTTATCCGCAGATTCTTAGAAAATAAATCTGCAAAATATTTTTCATATCGTTCATAGGATATAGGAGTGTCTAGAGTTTCTTGTTTATGCCTACGAAACCCTAGACATTTCTGTAAATAATTATATTTGTAGATTCTTAGATTCTTAAATCTGCAAAATATTGTTCATATCAGTCAAAGAATGTAGAAGTGTCTGGAGTTTCATCTTTATGCCTACGAAATCCTAGACATTTCTATATGTTATTTTATCCGCAGATTCTTAAAAAATAAATCTGCAAAATATTTTTTATATCGATCGTAGGATATAGGAGTGTCTAGAGTTTCTTGTTTATGTCTACGAAACCTTAGACATTTCTATATGTTGTTTTAACCGCAGATTCTTAAAAAAATAATCTGCAAAATATTTTTCATATCGATTATGGGATATAAGAATGTCTAGTACACGGTTAACACACGCTCATATTTTTCAACATCAAGAACCACCACAGTGCGAAGAATGCCAAACAACGCTGACCGTGGAACACTTCCTCATCCAGTGCATAAAATTCAAAAATGAAAGGGAAAATAACGAGGTACCAACAACTTTAAAGGAATTTTTAGGAAACAACAACATCGATAACATATCCAAAATAATACATTTTCTAAAAGATACTAACCTCTTACAACATATATAAAATAATTTTTTCAAATATTCCATATTCATGTAACTTTATATAAATATTCCAAATTGTATTGTAACTCAAAACTGTACCACTATATGTAATGTAAAATATTATTTATAAATTCAAAACTATGTAACCACAAGGTGCCAATAACCTCCGCTGTTGAGGCACCTAAATAACCCTTAATAAAAAAAAAAAAAAAAGAATGTCTAGAATTTCTTGTTTATGACTACCAAACCCTAGACATTTCAATACGTTATTTTATCCGCAGATTCTTAGAAAATAAATCTGCAAAATATTTTTATGAGTGTCTAGAGTATCTTGTTAATGTCTAGGAAACCCTAAACATTTCTACATGTTATTTTATTCTCAGTTTTTTAGAGAATAAATCTGCAAAATATTATTCATATCGGTCAAATCATATAGGAGTATCTATAGTTTCTTGTTTATGCCTACGAAATCCTACACATTTCTATTTGTAATTATATTCGTAGATTCTTAGAGAATAAATCTGCAAAATACCTGTCAATCAAAATACCTCAAGAGTTCCCTGGTTAGCCAATCACGAGAACCTTAGGAAAAAATTACCCAGTCACAAGAGAAGTCACAATGTTACCCATATCACATACACACACTTGACAATATATAGACAATATTTAAATTATTTCCCATGCCAGAAAAGGTTGAGAAACACTGCTTTATGGTATATTATTAAGTTTATTATTGTAGAACTGGAAGTAATAAAAATCCAAGGCTATTAAACAGGGTGTGACAAATTAGTAATACAAACTTTAAGGGGATAAAGTAGTTATTAAATAAGGCCTATTTAACGCGAAACATCTATATTACAAAGTTTACCGTTTCGGAAATATTTGATTCTGAATAAGGAGATTGATGAACGGAACTGGTTAAATTTTTTTATTAAATGGTTTCATGTTTTAAATGTTTCATACATGGTATTCTGGAGTACTATAATATTTTACATAAAAGTCTTTACGGTGCACCCTTTACGATTTCAAAGAGGGGGTTCGCGATGCAATAGGAAATATTTGATTGGAAAAGAGCGTAATAAGCTTTTAACATTATGTCAACAGTAACCACCTTGGATAAATTTCTGATTAAATAAATGACTTTAAGCAGTTTACTACTTAGAATATCAACATGTTGATTCCATTTAAGATGAGCATCAACATACATCTAAAAATTTAACATATTCTGGGTTATTAAAATCGTGTTTTTTTGTGGTAATGAGCAAGAGTTGAGATTTATCGGAGTTCAGTGTTAATTTATTAGAAATAAACCATAAATTAGCATTTTCTTGCTGGGTAATATTGTCATCAAAAACTTTGCACAAAGATTTTGGCCTGATAACTAAGGTGGTATCATCTGAATATAAAATTAATTTTGTGGAAATATTGTTCGGGAGATTATTGATGTAAATTAAGAACAAGAATGGGACCACTACAGATCTCTGAGGAACACCAAATTCAACAGGTAAAACGTCAGATTTTTTATTACCAACATTAATAAACTGTTTTCTATTGGATAAATAAGAAAGTATACATCTACAACTGTCTTAATTAAAGCCATATACGTTAAGTTTGGATTTTAGTATTTCATGATAAATACAATCGAATGCGTTACATAAATAGAGGAAAATATTTAAAAACATTCGCCAGATTCCAAGCCATCAGATACTGCAACCATGAAGTCCAAAATAGCGTCAGTTGTTGATTTATTGTTTCTAAATCCAAACTGACAGTTATTAATAATTCAAGTATAATAACTGTCAGTCACTGCATAATTTGTGTGGCTAATATTATTTCTAAAACTTTTGAAAAAGTTAGCAATAATGAGTGGTAATACCTTTGCAAGTTTTAAGGCACCAGGAAAGCAATTTGAAGAGATACAGTCATTATATACTTTAGTCAGTGGATCCATTATAGTATCTTTTACAGGTTTGATTAAATCCACATAGGCAGTGGCGGATTAAGCCTTCGCCGGGCCCAAGACATTTCTGATTTACGGGCCCTCAACCTAGAGGCGTTCAAAGGGGATAGGGGAAAGGGGAAGGGTTCATTGGGGCCTTGAAAATTACGGGCCCAAGACAATTGTCTTTTTTGTCTTTGCGAAAGTCCGCCACTGGTCATAGGTATCACGAGTAAAACCATTTTTTAATGAATTTATGGTATCTCCCATTATGTTAAAAGTGACAGGTTTAAAGGAATTTTTTTGTTAGACACTAAGGTATAATTTAAGGATGATGTAGGTGATCTATTGGATGAAGGTAAATCGTTAATTAATTGTTTTGCAAGTTTTGTGTAATGGTCATTAATTTTAGCGGGAGCTATGTTGATTTAATTTTTTGTTTTTTTTATGGACTTTCTGTTTATATTATTTAACTGCCAAAATCCCTTTTGTATGTTTTTGGCTTTGGATATATATGAGGAATTTGCTTTTATTTTGGCATCTTTGATTGCCTTACGATATTTTTTACGGTAAATATCGAGTTCAGCTTTGTTTTTTGAAGTCCAGTTAGACTGAAAATAATTTCATAATTATAGACACCTACTGTACTGCGCATATTTTTAATTTCATTATTATAGAAAATGTTTTTATATATCTGCGATGTCCGGCTGCTTGACGTCGTTACCTAGTAACGACATGTTTGAATGTTTGACAGTTAATTAAATTGTATGATCACCATATATTCTTGTAAATGTACTTTCAATAATTTTGTGTTTCCATCTAAATAAAACTAGTGTGATCGACATAATTGGTTTTATTTACATCAATTATTAAACCACTTCATATTTAATTTATTAGAAACAACATGTTTTTCTTTTAGGGGAAAATTTGCCTCAAAAGCTTTAATGAATAGACTTAAAAATTAATTAAAGAGTTAGTTACCATTATAATTATGATTTAGACCAGCGGTGTCAAACCGCGGCCCGCGGGCCACATGTGGCCCTTGTAAGCATTTTTGCGGCCCGCCAATATCCGCAAACAATTGCTTTTTAATTAAAAAAACTTGAAAATGGAGGCGAAATCGTGTTTTTTTCTCTGCACTTTAAAAATAGACGTGAGACCGTTGATTTTGCTCTTAACTTTCATAGGGAGAGGGCACTAAAATATTTTGTGTGGCCCGCGCCATCCTATTATAAGGTCAATGCGGCCCACGGTCCAAAAAGTTTGCCCACCGCTAATTTAGACAGTTCCATTAACTGAAGTGTATTTAAAAATTAAAAATTAAACGGAAAATCATTTATATAAAACAGAAACAACAATGGACCTAATGTTGAACCTTGTGGCACACCAAAATGGATCTCTTGTTCATCAGATTTTTTATTATTAGTCTAAGCAAATTGCTTTCGGCTTGTTAGAAAGGAGTTTAGCAGCTGACAACTGTTTGGAGTAATGTTATAACAAGAAATTTTTTTGATTAGTAAATCATGTGGCACACAATCAAACGCCTTTGTTAAATTAAAGAAAGTGGCAGTACTATACAGTCCATTGTCGAATCCATTTGCTACAAAGTCCATAAACTCCAGAACGACAGTAGTTGTTGATTTGCCTCCTCTAAAACCAAACTGACTCTTGTTTAGTAGATCATACTTATCAAGATGTTCTAGTAATTGCTTAAACAGAATTTTCTCAAAAATCTTTGAAAAGATTGGGGTCTGCTCCTTTTTCCCTTATAAACTGGTATTACTTTCGATAATTTTAGCATCGATGGAAAAATATTTGATTTTATTGCATTATTGTATAGTGAGCTAAGTGGAGAAACAATTGTATCCTTAATCTTGTTTATTGCGAGAGCGTTGAAATTATGAACATCCCTACTTTTATTATTTTTTAAAGCATGTATAGCGTTTCTAATCTGGTTGTGAGACAATTCTTTAAAATAAAAAATAGGGATATTCCAGTTATTATTTGCTGCTTTATATAATAATAATAAATGGCTAAACACCCCTACGGGGTTACGCCGCCCTTTGGGCTTTCTAAATCCTTTTTCAGGATGGATCAGTTCCTATATCTCGCATTAAATCTTCTTTGTGATCTCTCTCCAAAGTTGTCTGTTTCTAATTTTATTTCTCCATCTCGTAATTCTGGCCCTTTTCAGATCTTCTTCTACTTCTTGCATCCATGTTAGCTTAGGTCTTCCCCGTTTTCTTTTCCTCCCTGGTTCCCACTGCAACGCTGAATAAGCTATAGACGCTTCTTCTCCTCGCCATACATGCCCAAGCCATCTTACTCGTTGTTGCTTAATTTTCCTTACAACATCGCTCCCTTCCAGTACTTCTAATATCTCATGGTTCATTCTCTGCCTATATTCGTTCTCGCCAATTTTTACTGGACCAAGAGCTGCTTATAATATCTTCCTTTCAGCTATTCTGAGTTCTTCTTCCTCTTTCTTTGACAATATGAGTGTCTCACTTGCATATAGTATTGGTCTTATTAGTGTTTTGTATATGTTCAGTTTAATTGTTTTTATCAGTACAGTACTATTTAGGAGTTTTTTATTCGCATAGTAAGCTCTATTTGTTGCTAATATTATATCTCTTAGTTCTCCCTTTCTTTCTGCTGTTTTTGATATCCACACTCCTAAATACTTAAAATTATCAACCATTTCAAAATTAAATTTTCCTATTTTTACTACTGATTCTTGTTTTTTTCCTATATGCATCATTTTCGTTTTATTTTCATTTATTATCAAGCCCATCTTTGCTCCTTCCTTGACTATTTCCTGCCCTATATTTTCCAAAATTGCCCTATTTTTTGTAATTACTACTACGTCATCTGCATATGCAATAAGTTGACTTCCTCCTGTCCTGATATTTCCTTTATTGATATTTCTTGTAATATATTCAAGACTGAAATTGAATAAAGTTGCGGACAATGCGTCACCTTGCCTTACTCCTTTGTTAGCCACAAATTCTTCCGTTTCTCCTTTAGATGTTTTCACCGTGATTCTTGTTTTCTCCATGCTCATTTTAATTAGTGTTCTTAGCTTAGGGTGTATGTTTAGCTTTTTTAGTGTGTCTATGAGTTTTTTTCTTTTGATGGAGTCAAATGCTTGTTTGAAATCTATGAATAATAGTTCCAGTTCCATATTATGCTGTTCTGCTTTACCTATTATTTATTTCACTGCATGAATAGCTTCTGTGGTAGATTTTCCTGTCCTGAATCCGCATTGATACTTTCCAATTATATTCTCTGTTATTTTATGTAGGCGTCGCTGAATTACTGTCGATAATATTTTATATGCCTCATTTAGTAACGTGATTCCTCTATAATTTTCACAACATTGTTGAACTCCTTTTTTGTGTATTGTTACTATTTGGCCTACTTCCCATTCCCTTGGCATTTTTTCTTCAATCCATGATCTTCTTATTACATCATATAACTGATTTTGCATTCTGTCTCCACCATATTTTATTAGTTCCATATTGATATTATCTTTCCCTGGTGTTTTACCATTGCGACTCTTACTGATTATATTCATTATCTCTTCTTTAGTTGGTTCTTCTGATATATCTTCCTCATCACTTTCATTGTTTGTGTCTTCGCTTTCTGACGATTCTACCGTCAGCAATTGCCTAAAGTGGTTGGCCCATATTTTTTTGTATTGCTCTTCCTCTTGTATAACTTTCCCATCTTTGTCTCTTATTCCATTAATTTTTGTCTTGCATGTTCTATTTTGGCTACTGATTTTTTTGTAGAAACTTTTCGTATATTTGTTCACTCTTTCCTTTTCAATTTCTCTTATTTTATTATCAATTTCTCAATTTCTTTATTATCAATCCATTCTCTTTTATTTTTCCTTAGTATTCTATTAGTATTTTTTCTTATTCTATAATAGTCATTTTTATCATCTACCTTATTTGATTCGATCCATTTTAGTCTTGTTTTCACTTTTTTTCTAACATCATTTCGCATTTTTTGTCAAACCATTCTTTTATTTTTTGCGGTTTTAGGTTACCTATTTGCTTCTTCGCTGCCGTTTCTATACTTTTCTTTATCTCTCTCCATTCCGACTCTATATCTTCCTTGTTATTGCCTTCTCTTACTTTAACTTCTCTTATTTGCTGCTTTAACTATAATAATATTGTAATAATATTGAACCAAAGAATTAAATTGAAACTGTGATTTTTATATAAATAAATGTTTGTTCTGTAATATAACCAAGTTTATTTTTTTTTCCTGTAACATTTAATGCCATGTTTTAAATAATTTTTCTCAGGTGGGCCTTATTTGGTGCACCTACTTTATGTGGTTTCAGTGGCGCAGCCAGGATTTTTTCTTGGGGAGGGCCGAATCAAATTTCGATGACAAGCATACGGCCCTCAAACTCATTTTTGTGACCCCTGAAGCGGTAATCAAAATCACTTAAGCTTATTTAGGGGAAAAATATATTTAAAAATGTAAAATATACTCTCTTCCCCTTTTCTGTTTATAAAAAAATGTCAAGAAACCCTTCGGGATATTTAAAGTTCCGTCACTGCTTATCATTTTGTATGTAAAATAGACTGCGACCCAAATCAGTTCGACATTATTTGTTGATAAAAAAAATGTAATTGTTAATCCATGTATCAAAAACTTTCACTTGATTTTTTCTTCGATAAATACATATTTATTTATATTTTTCGCAGATATATATTTTTGTAGTCCCAATATTTCTCTTACATATGTTCAGTTCTCTAAATCAGCCGCTTGGCCACAATTTGTACCGAACGAACAGACTCATGTGACGGAATAAGGATTTCTTGGTTATAACTACGAAAACCTAAAAATAACATGTCAATATGCATTTTCTGTTAATTTCAACACTAATCATAATAAAATATATCTTATTGTAAAACACATAAGTTATTTTGCTGTACGATTATGATAAATTTGCTAAATTTTCATTTCATTGGATCTTCAGAGGTGGCTTGTGCCACCCCCCCCCCCTCTGAATACGCCACTGTTGTCGAGTACAACTTATAACAGTCCTTTTAGCGTGTAAAACATCATAATTTCAAAAATACCTAAGAAGATATTAATATTCACATTTATCTACAAAATAAAACCAAATACCGATTTTAAGAGTGCGATTGTCTCCAAAACTACCCTCTTTATTATATTTCTACTATTTCTACTCTATTTCACGTTTGAGGTGTCATTTTAAAATTACATTCTGAAGGTTATACCGAAGTCAGATTTCCACTTTATCTTATCTGAATCGAGTAATTGATTGTTTAAAACAGTTTTATCATTTGACTAGGCTGGGATGTTTTAACGATGTGTCAGGGGGGTAAAAAGGATCAACGCTCCCCTTTATATAATTCGTTGGAGCATATTTGGTCACTTTATCAAGAGTAGGCAACCTTAAAAAAATGTTTAAAATTATATTGTTATAGTGTTACGTTTTATGTTATTTTATATTATTATTATTTTTTTATTTATTATTTTAATGGCCTTTGCTGCTGTTACAATTAGCCAGGACAATTTTTATTGGAGAAATTTCCATTATTTTAAAATCAGTTTTAAATTGTTTTTACTGGTAACAAGTGATAATAAGTGAAAATAACCTTAAACTAAAGTGGAAGACAAGACAAAAATCATGTCGAAGTCGAACTATTATTGCTGTGTACCTGAGTGTAATTTGTGGATTAAAAGAAATCCATTTCAACCTAAAAATAACATAACCTTAATAACCTAAAAGGTCAATTTCAACCTAAAAAATTAATAAAAACATGCGTAACATTATTCTTATTTATTAATATTTGATGTTATAATATTTCACTGATTACCTTGCATAAAAACACGTATTAATAGTGTAGCAAAATTACAAAAACCACCAGTAAATACTAAAATTCACGTTATTGCCCATATGATAATATGTAATGAATGTCTATTTTGGAAGTTCCAAGTATGCCGCAACAGCGCTGCGATCTTAAAATATTTTCCCTATTTACTTCAAAGTTCAGCAAGGCCTGTCAGATTTATTTCTGTGCGTTTTTTTGTATCCAGTATAATTCTCATTGTAGTATTTACAATAAAGTGTTACTATTCATTCAATATTGATCAATATCTAATTCACATGTTGCGCCTGTCGAGTGAGTTTGTGATATCAAGTTAACTAGCAGGTGTATAACCACAAATTTCACACCTGTGGGCTGATCCGGCTCTGGGCAACGTCACGATGCTGATGATGACCCCACAGATAACTTCTAGCTAGGCTACCATAGCTAACATGGGGGTACACACTATACAACTGATTTAACTATGAGCAAACTATACAGCATATTATTATGTTTTTGTTAAGTATAATTACGTTATAAAATCTTTCAAAAATACATCAAATTCAATTGAATTAAGGATATTGTTTGTGATTACTTTAAATATAACATATTCTATGTTTTATTCACTGTTACAAAAAATGTTTTTATACTTTGCGTTCACAATTGTTAAAATAAAATTGATCTTCATTATATAGTAGGCACCCGGGTGCCACTGGTATGTAATGACCTTGGCTCGAGTTTTAGTTTTCTGGTATATTGGTAGATGGTGACACAGTGCAAAATAAATTACGAATACACCCGACTTCAAACGATCAGAAACTTCGTGTTCTAGCTGTCGATCAGCCGCCATTAGCTGTCAAACACATGACAGTTGGTGTTGAAGTAATACGCATTTAAGCTTGTTAATTTTCAAATACATACAGTCTGTTCCAAACGGTTAAGCGGAACTAAATGGGAATTTAGTTCTTTTAGGTTGTCACGAGAAGGGACCTTGCTTGGGTTATTTAATTTTTCACGTTGGGATGTCAAAATTTAAAATTCCAACAATGAAACCATGGAAACGAATGACATATGTCAAAATTAAATATTTGTTTTAGATATTTTAATGACAAAAAAATAAATAAATGGGAAATTTGTATTAAGAATGACACAAAAAATCAAAATATAAAGAAAATGACATTTTAAAATGATATTAACCTTAACCAAAAAATGTTTATTGTAAGTATGATTTACAAAGCTTAAACAAAACGGCCGAAAGGCACGATTTAAACGATGAAAGTAACTAGATTGCAAAATCTAGTTCCGCTTAACCGTTTGGAACAGACTGTAGTTCAAATAATAGAGTTTTATTTCCAATTTTGGTTATCTTATACTGTATTTGATACATACATTGTACATCTCGGGAAGACGGACAAAAATTGATTTTTTGCGAATATTGTCTTATAATGATCTGAAATGTGTAGAAACCAAATATGAGGCCGAAACTATAAAAAAACAGGTATAGCCTCCAATTTTATTAATACAGTGTTTGTAATTAGTAATTATAATGTTGTGTTTAAAATAATATTTAATGTTGTGTATAATTTTGTGTTTCAAAAATAAATAGCTTACACCTTTTATTTAGATTTATTTATTTAAATTCCTTATTTATATGTTATATTAATGTATATGGATTATTAAATATATATGTATTTCTTTTTTAATTGTAAAACTTTTGCTAATATAAATAATAAAATATATTTAATACAATAATAATGGTAATTATGAACGTAAATCAGATAGTAAAATTTAAATTTGGCGGTTGTTGTTGTTTAGTTCATTGGTATATTCGTAGAGGGAACGTACTAATTTTTTTTGCTGCCAGTGTCCGTTCTTTATATATTGTGTTCTGTGATAGTAGGCTTTGCTGTTGTGTGTTGTGTGTTCAGTTGTCGTCAAGTATGAAATAATATATGATACAGTCTGTTCCAAACGGTTAAGCGGAACTAAATTTTGCAATCTAGTTACTTTCATCGTTTAAATCGTGCTTTTCGACCGTTTTGTTTAAGCTTTGTAAATCATACTTACAATACACATTTTTTGTTAAGGTTAATATCATTTTAAATTGTCATTTTCTTTATATTTTGATTTTTTGTGTCATTCTTAATACAAATTTCCCATTTATTAATTTTTTTGTCATTAAAATATATTAAAAAAATAATTTAATTTTGACATAGGTAATTCGTTTCCATGGTTTCATTGTTGTAATTTTAAATTTTGACATTGCAACGTGAAAAATGAAATAACCCAAGCAAGGTCCCTTGTCGTGACAACCTAAAAGAACGAAATTCCCATTTAGTTCCGCCTAAGCGTTTGAAACAGACTGTATGTCAAAAATGTAATATATAACCATTCAATTCCAAATTAATAAATACAGTTATAATTATAAAGAATATAGCCTGAATCTTTTACTAGTTTTAATATTCACGACAGTTTCAAAATTATTCACGACAGTTTCAAAATTATTTAAAAGGTTATGGGCCCAGACATCAAATCTCTGAGATTGTCGTGAATTGTACTAAGGCTATATTGTTGTTGCGTTGATACTGGATTGTACGAGACTTGCGGTTTTTCGTTTTTCTGGACTTGCTGACTTTTGTCTAAGTACAATGGATGTTGACAAAGTGAAAATCGAGAAGCTGGTAGATTCAAGAAATTGGATGCAGTGGAACTTTCAAGTAAGAGCAATTTTGGATGCTCGCGATGCTTTGGAATTGATAGATGGTATTTTTGATAAACCAGACGACGATGGTAAAAATGCTCCTGACTTAATTCGTTGGAAGAAGGCTAATAAGGTAGCAAACGAAGTTCTAGCCACTACGTTGGATAAGAAACCAGTGTCATTGATCATGAATTGCGATACAGTTCGAGACATGTGGTTAAAATTGTTAAACATATATGAACAAAAATCAGCTGATTCAATTTATTTATTACAGTCACAATTTTGTGAATATCGCTACACAGTTGGTGACGATATTGCATCTCATGTAAGTAAATTAGAATCGTTAGCTAGACGTTTACAAGATTTAAGTGAACCCATTTCTGACACTATGCTTATGAAATCGATTTTAAATACACTTCCTTCCGAGGTAAGACATTTCCACAGTGCTTGGGATTCGACGCCTGCTGCAGAACGAACTTTAGACAGGCTGGTATCTAGACTGATGGTTGAGGAAACACGTCTTGGAATTTGTGGAATGAACATGCATGCTAAGTCAGCTTTGATGGCCAAACGACCGACGAAGAGCAAAAATTTTAACTTCAAAAACAAACAGAATCCTAGAAGTATAAAATGATTTGTGGAAGTTCTCATTTTCAAAGAGACTGTCCCAAGATAGGGTGACCATCCGTCCCGGTTTTCGGTCAATTGTCCCGGTGTCCCGAAGACTGTCCTCGGGACGCCCGATTGTCCCGGTTTTTTAATCTCTTTGCTCTTCAGTTTGAATTTGGATAGGTGAGGACCTTTTTTTTTTGCTCTTCACTTTGAATTTGGGAGGTGAGGACCTTTTTTTTTTTTTGCTCTTCACTTTGAATTTGGGAGGTGAGGACCTTTTTTTTTTGCTCTTCACTTGGATCTGGGAGGAAACAAAGACCTTCTTTTTTTTTTCCTGTGTCCCGGTTTCCCTTAACTGAAATCTGGTCACCCTATCATCTGGTCAAAGTCAAATGAAACCACTTCAAATAAGCAAAAGGAAAGTACTCAGAGTTTTGCTATGGTAAGTACACAATTTTCAGATATGTATGATGCAACAAAATAAATCCTTGACTCCGGTTGTACTGAACATGTTTGCTGGCAACCTGAATATTTCTCAACATACGAGAAATTGCGTGAATAAATTTGTTTTGATTTAGGCCGTAAAGTTGTACCAGAAGGAATTGGGAAAATACGAATAAAATCACATGTAAATGGCGCAGAACATTATTTTGATAAGGTGATGTATGTTCCTGATATGAAAATTAATTTGTTTTCAGTTCGGTCGGTAGCTGAGAAAGGGTTTAAACAAACAATTTTAGGCAACAAATGGTCTTTTGAGAAGAACAACTCGCTTGTTGTTGAAGGCTACAGAAAAGACAACATGTATATTTTAAATATTGATGTACTTCTGAATGAAAATGTTTGTTTTTTAGCCCGAAATCGAAAAGAAAATTCATTGCAAGTTTGACATGAAAGAATGGGGCACCAGAACAAGTCCCATCTTTAAAAGATCTTTTAAAATTAAAATGAATCGAGGTTTCAGGTTTGGATAATACTGAAAATTGCGACGGTTGTGCTTTTGGGAAATTTCAACGTACGAACTTCCGAGAAATTACAAAGGCTGGGAGAGAAAATCGTTTGTTAATCGTTTGAAATAAAATTGATCTTTATTATATAGTAGGCTTTGCTGTTGTGAGTTCAATTGTCGTCAAGTATGAAATAATATATGATATGTCAAAAATGTAATATATAACCATTCAATTCCAAATTAATAAATACAGTTATAATTATAAAAAATATAGCCTGAATCTTTTACTAGTTTTATTATTCACGACAGTTTCAAAATTATTCAAAAACAATGATACGTGTACAGGAAAATAATTGCTAGCCGGTAACTCGCCGGTGAATGCAGCCAATGTTTGTTAAATAAAATACTATTTTATATAGGTAGATATGAAGGAAACCTTGCACGAACAAACAATAGTATATTATATTACTTGGAGTAGAACGCGCTCTTTTTTGTGCTGAGCTCAAATGTTGCTGCCGAGGCGCGGCCGAGGCTTGCATATTGAGGGAAGCACAAAAAAGGCGTTCTGCTCCGAGTGACATATACTATTTTTTCTTCAAGCGTAGTTATTAAAAATTTGCAACCATAAATACTTATGACTTTATAGTTTCAGATGCTATTGCTGCTAATTCTGGCGGTGTACATTGAATTGGTTGAGACATTTTTTAATTTTTAATCTTTATATTGTGTATTTTGTAACTAATCACAGAATGATCACAGAATAATAATAAAGTAACTCACTAATAACGTAACTAATTCCTGAATTCACTACAAACCACGCTACAAACATATTAAATTGACAGATGTTTTGTTTATGGCGACTGCTGCCATCAGTGCCATCTGCTGATAACTATATGAACTATCATTTTTTAATTTTTAATCTTTATATTGTGTATTTTGTAACTAATCACAGAATGATCACAGAATAATAATAAAGTAACTCACTAATAACGTAACTAATTTCTGAATTCACTACAAACCACGCTACAAACATATTAAATTTACAGATGTTTTGTTTATGGCGACTGCTGCCATCAGTGCCATCTGTTGATAACTATATGAACTATTTACTAGTATAAAAATGTTCACATTTTGTTACTAGTAAAAAAATGTATCATTTCTACCGAATGTATTGAACAATGTAATGTAGCATTATAATCCGCTTGAAGAAAAATATTATTTATTTATTTATTTATTTATTTATTTATTTATTTATTTATTTATTTATTTATTTATTTATTTATTTATTTATTTATTTATTTATTTATTTATTTATTTATTTTTTTTTATTTATTTATTTATTTATTTATTTATTTATTTATTTATTTATTTATTTATTTATTTATTTATTTATTTATTTATTTATTTATTTATTTATTTATTACAGAAGATATTCAGAAGAAGGGTAACAGAAGATATTCAATTCTCTTTCGTTGGCCAAGAAATAGTTAAAAATATTCTCCGAGATATTAAAACTACTGCTATCGGATACAATAATATATCACTTACATAATATGCTAATGTTGGTTGAACCATTCTGTATCAATGCGCTAACACACATTTTTTTTCCACTGGAATTTCTCACTGGAAACCGGGACATTTCCAGATACTTGGAAAACTGCAATAATTGATCCGCTACCTAAAGTATCTGATCCAAAGGTTGTTTCAGATCTTCGACCTATCAGCATACTACCCACAGCATCAAAGATATTGGAAAAAAATATGTACAAGCAAATACTTGATTACATTATTAAATGGAAACTACAACCAGAAATACAATCTGGTTTTCCAAGAGGTCACAGCACGACGACGGTGCTTGTTACCTTTTGGAAATTAAACATCTTGGACGGTTATTATTAAAAGTAATGATAAACATAATATATCAGCACTGGTACTACTGGACATGTCAAAAGCCTTTCATTCTGTTGCCTTAAGTTACTTCTATATCTATATAAGTTAGAGCTCTATGGATTTCGTCACACTTGTCATAAATGGTTCAAAAGTTATTTGCAAGGTAGAACACAAATAACCATAACTACTACTAATGGAATCAAAAACTATTCCACATCTAGGACATTTGTATCAGGTGTGCCACAGGGTTCAATTTTAGGTCCTTTAATTTTTAGCCTGTTTATAGGAGACATCGCTGAATCTACTACTTGTTGTAACATGCACTTGTTCGCCGATGACATTCAGATTTATCATTCTTTTCAACTGCAAGACTGCAGGGAGTCAATTGGTCAAGTTAACCAGGACCTACATCATATACTGGAATGGACAAATACAAATAAACTGTTATTAAATCCCACAAAGACATAAGCTATCCTTTTTGGTCCTAAAAAAAACAGACAACTTATAAAAAATCGTGAGTGCATAAAATAGCGTGGACTGACGTCGTCAAAAACTTGAGCCTACTTATGGACTCAGACTTGAAATTTAATGAGCACATTAGTAAGTAAGTGAAATCATCTTTTTTCAAACGAAAGTGCTTGTATCTGGATAGACAATTGCTACGGCTTACAGTGAGGAAACAACTGGCTGACTCCTTAGTACTATCGTCTCTAAACTATGGTGACTCTGTATATGGACCATGTCTTACGAACAAGAACAAGATTAGGTTACAGAGGGTGCAAAACGCGTGTGTACGATTTGTTAAACGTCTACCAAGACAAGTTCCTACAAGTGAATATTGGCAAGAACTTGGCTGGCTCACTATGGAAGAAAGAATAATGCTTCATTTTTGTACCTTAGTGTATAATATTCTAAAATCTAAACAACCTTCTTATCTATTTAAGAAAGTTAACTTTCGTTCAAGCGAACATGTACCGAACCTGAGACTGAAGGATTTGATAACTGTTCCGATACACAAGCAGACTATCTTTAAAGGGTGCTTTACGTATCAAACATCCAGATTATACAGGGCGTTAGGTAAATGTCCAGCACAATTTTAAAGGCAGCTTTGTTGGCCCATTTAGAGCTAAAAAGTCCTCAACCATTTTTGGATAAGATGCGTATATCGCTTGATAATCGATGCAGTACCACCGTTTAGGAACCACTAATATTTTGTCTGTTACAACAATCACATAGGTATGTGACTGAGATAAATAGAAACCAATGAAACAATACCGTAATTGTATTTCAACAAAATGCTTTTTCAATTTTATGAAGAAAAAAGAAATAAGAAATATTTTTTTAACAAAATCGGAACAAAATTTTAGATTATGACGTACACGTACTTTGATATTCTATTATTGAACTACAATTAAAATATTTTTTTCTCTATGGCAACTACACAACTTCTGGATTAATATGAAAAATTAAAAAAGTCAGTGGTGACGATATTCACATTTTAGAGAAAATTGGCAAAGGAAAAATCGATTGCATTCTACGTCACCATGCTGTCTTTTAAATTGTGCCGGACATTTACCTAACACCTTGTATAATGTAATTCCTGCAGAATACAAAGTTCTATTTGTTGCTAACTTTAACCAAAAAATAATAGATCATTTTATAGTTTTATTAATATTTTATTGTATTTTATTTTTACTTTGAATTTTACAGTATGTTTTGTCTCGTATTTATTTATTATTTATTTATTATTTATTTTTTATTTATTTATTGTAATTTTATTTTCTATTGTCATATATTGTTAATTTATAGTCTTATTGATACTTGGTTATGTATTATCCTATAGTCATAGTACATAATAATATCTAAATCTATAGTATCGAATATTAATAATTACTGCCTAGTTGTGATATTATAGTCGGATTGCTGATAGGTGAATGTTACATGTATGTATCAAGTAGTGCATTCATATAATAATCTATGGTCTATTTCAAAGTAGAAAAAAGTAGATAGCGCTGCGAACCGAGTACGATTTACACTGATCAAATACAGTATAGCGGGAAATTTAAAATAAGTTACAACTAGGGCATGGGCGTAGCAACTGGGTTAGCAAGTGATTTTTTTTTTTTTAATATAAAAAAGGTTAATAAGATATTGAAATAAACAAGGTAGATAATACACTTACGTTATTTATACGACATAAATTCAATTTAACCGGAAATATGAAAAAGTTAAAAAAATATTAATTTTAAAAATTATGTACTATATATAAAAAGAGAGATTTGGCTAAAAGAGGTTAAACAAATCAATAAAACAAACAATATATCTTAAGAGCTAAAATTTCTTATTTAAATAATTATTGTAAATAAAAATATATGTATATATATTAAAAATATAATAATATATTAAAAATATATATGAAGGTCTAAAAATTATATCAATAACTTCTTCTTTGGGCACAATCAGCTGGGCTGTCTTTTACCCTCACATTAGTGCTCTCTCTTGATCTGTTAATTGTCAACTGTCAAAAAATATTTATATGTCAGATAACCTAAAAAATATATAACTGCGTAAAAATAAATTACATGGAGAATTTTCTCCATAAAATCTACGCCAAGAATATAAATAAAAGTCTAAATATGTAAATAATAACAAAATATATAAGAAAAATTAAATAATATATATTTCCAATGTACGACACTGAACATCTGTCAACTTTGACTAAAAACAATATTTTTATAGTGTAATAGGGATGACGATCTAAACCAATCCGAAGCAAGGACAAACAGCTCCTATGTTCTTACACACATTTTTCTACTTTGAAATAGACCATAGTTACCATTTTTCAGCGATTTTAAAAATGTTTTTTGTTATTTGTCTTAACTGTCAGTGTCTGGTAATAAATATTAATTAAAATATGGCTTGCGGCCAATTATTAAATTCACAAACTTTAATTTTAAATCTGCTGGAATAAACAACAAATTATAATCCAAAATTTACGTATGAGTATAAATTTTTCCTTATTTATAATTATAACCTTAAAATTAATAATTTTGTTTTTTTGAGTACTGCTGTAAATTTATTTTCGCGCTCTAAGTAGTAAAGATATCTACGAATCATGCTGTTTCTTTCTAATGCTTTGTTTTTTATCCAAATAATTTTGAAGGTTAGTTGTCAACTTGGGTTAATATACGTTACTATGGGTATGCAAATAATTATAATGATACTCAATAATTAGACAGAGAAAGCATATAGTTATAACATATATTACGGCCAGACTCCAGCGTTATATAGTTGGCATACGCCAGCGTCCGCTCAGCTCTCTGATCGATCGCTAAAAACCTAAATGGGGAAAAATATGAATTCCGTAACCACTGTGAAGTGACTCCAGCGGCTATCAGCTGTCCAGGGCAAGGTAGAAGGCCGCCAGCCCAGTCTAGAGGTAGATGTGACTATGCAGGGTGGTTCTGTAATTACCAATACCTAGATTATATATTTATTGGTAATTCTGCAGCTCTGCAGCACCTATAGACCAGCCACTGATACCGGGACACTAACGTGTAGTGTCCACAGCTGTTTTCTAGATAGGGTTGTACATCGAAGGCAAAACATCGATGTTTAACATCGATAGTAACATCGACTCCTTACTATCGATGTTGAAAAAACATCGAAGGAAAAACATCGATGTTTCCGATACATCGATGTTTCATTAATATTAGAAAAAGGTATTTATTTATATTATATAGGTTTTATTTAATAATGTAAAGATAAAATACGAAAAAAAGTAACTTATAATACACAAAAAGCATTTATTAGATTTTTAAATAGAAATATTCTTTTTTAATAGTAATTAATTTCACATTAACATTACCCAATATAATAATCCTAATTTGTTCCTACTATTTTTATATTTCTAAAATGAAATATTGCATTTTATTATAATACTAATATAGTAATCTTAATGTTAATTTTATATTATTTAACATAAAAATAACATACTGTCATATACATTTTTTTTTCACATTTTTAAGTTGGAATACATATTACATTTTTTATTGAGAACTGACAATAACTGAAGTGATGCCTAGCGAAATATTTTGGAACTTAACGGGATAGGATTTTGTTGGATGTGGCTCATTTAATTGCATTGTTTGTATGTGTTAAAGTGAAGAAAACTTTAATAAAATGTCTTTAAAATCGCAACAGAAAATTAACTGCAATGTGAATTGTTGTGTATCAAATGGCAAATGTCAAAAAATCATATTCCAATCGCCATTTTGTAAGCTACAACAGCGCCTCTATAGGTAATGTTTATTCTCAATAACACTAACATTACAATATAGTAATCCTAATAATAGTTTTATCAATAAATAAATTATAATTATATTTCCCAATACGGTAATTCCAGGGATTGGAGGAATAACAACTGGAAAAGTGTCAACAAGACTCAAAAAGCAACAAGTTTATTGGCGTCGTTGGTCGTTGCATTGTTTGCAAAAATTAGAAGTTTCTTCTTATTTTTTCCTTATTCTGCTAACTGCTAAAAAGAATAAGAACTAACACTATTAGTATTATTATATCACAATAGATGGCGCTTATATTACTAATATTAATAAAAATTAAAATTTTAAGATTCCAGCGCTCTAGCAGTAGTTTCTGAATTTCAAAGTTTAAACATCGACATCGGTAGTAGACATCGATGTTTTATCGATACTATCGCCATCTGAACATCGATGGTAAAAACATCGATGTTTTTAAAGCAAACATCGATGTTTTCGATACATCGATGCTTTTTTTCCATCCCTATTTCTAGATCTAAACTTTTAAAATCTAACACTTAATAAACTATAACACTTATAAACCAGTGCCGAAGGGAGACCTCTGCTAGACTTGCCCTCCCATAAATATAAAAAAAAATATATATATTTTTTTTAACATTTAGGTAAATCTTCAAAAATACATTAAATTATGTACTATACAAATTTTTGTCCAAGGCTTGGTTTACTAGTTACGAATTTTTTTAATTTTTAAAGTTTAATAACTTCTGTTTCCGGTTTCGGATTTTAATAAAAAATAATAGGGTTCTTCCGAATTATTAGGAGAATTTTTTAGTACTAGAACGAACTCTTTAAGTTAAACCGTTCTTGAGTTATCGTGTATACACACACACAGACACATAGACACACACACAGACACACACACACACACAGACACACAGACACACAGACACACACATACGGACGACACTTAGAAAATAGGTTTTTTGAATTCCCTGGTCCATGAAACGTGGTCAACAGTCAAAATCTCGACATCGAAAATTTTCGCGATTACAATACTTGCCCCTTATATATTAAGGTCGGGCAAGTAAAAATCTTTGAATTAGAAATAATAAAAATAAATATACCCAGATATATTTAGCTAGTTTAAGGATGCGCAAAACCGTATAGTTTCCTATACAAGACTAACAACTTGACAACAAGACTCAAAAGACAATTTCATGTAATTGTAAATAAACAACTTGCGTTATAGACGCCATCTTGTAAACCATTCGACGCATATTTGTGTACCATGCGGCATATTGTAGGTAAAGTTTCATTCTACAAATATGTTTGGAGATAATTTGTTCTATTGTGAAAATTACTTATAGTTATTGTACTTGGTAATCTACTTTTGCCGCCACCTCGAATCTGCCACGGTTCTCAATATAGGTGCGGCGGATAAAAATGTTCCATTTTATGTTAAGAATACTTGTACCAAGCGACATTTCATTATCATCAAGTATAATATTTTTCGATGAAGGCTCTAAACCAGAGGTGGCCAAACTTTTAGACGTTGGAGGCGACTTTTTTGGTGAAGGTGTTCCCGTGGTCGACTACGTTTTTTTAGAAGGTACTTACGAATTGGTGTTATTTTTGAGGAATTTTTAGGTACTCACAAATAAAGGTTTTTTGTTTTGAAGACGAATTGGTGACGTTTTTAGAAGATACTTACGAACTGATGACGAAGACATTTCACTATGACTGCTATTAAATTACATATACAGACCAATTCTGTAACTCAGTTACTATGATCATTGTAACTAAATTTGTCACTATGAGGAAGGTCAGTTACTATCATGAATGAGAACCATTATACTTTTTATAATATTTTATCTTGTAGTAACGTTACTACACAGTAAATTTTTACAGAATTGATCTGATAATAACTATTTTCTAGAACTGGTCCTGAATTTTAAAAAAAATAAGAAAATGTAGGGAAAAAAATAAAATTATTGTTTTACAATTTTATTAAAATAAATTAGGAGCTAATTTAAAAAAAAAACAAAAACAATGGAATTTTTTAATTTGATGACACTTGATATTGCATAGTTTCGACAAGTTTGTCAAAATTTGGCTCGTATGAACTTAAACTAATTCTTAAACAGGATTACAAATGTAGATCTGATAATTGTGTCGATCTGTTACAAGTGTAGATCTGATAATCTGTTTAGTTTTTGCCGCATTTATGCAGGGAAATGCTGATTCGCATAAATATGTTGAATCAAAAAAGGCATTGAAATAAACAACAACTCTCCAAATATTTGGATATTTATCCCCGCTTATTAATTTCCAGAAGCTCACATTTAAAGCCATTGATTTGAAATGTGCATTGCATTTAATATTAACTGAAATATTTTTTTTTAGCTGTGTTTTCTGCAGAAGTAAGTTGCTACTCAAAATATTTTTAAAAAAATGTACTAATTGCAGATAATAATTTTGAGTTTTTACTTTTTTATTATTTTTTTTTTTATCTAAGTACGCTCTGAATTTATCCCTATGATTTGTCAATGTTCAATTCAGCTTCGCGGGCGACTTCCAGAGACTTTGCGGTCGACCAGTCGACCGCGGTCGACGCCTTAGCCATCCCTACTCTAAACTATAAACAATCATGTCGAAAAAAATGTTAACGTATTATTTGAACATTTCTACACAAAACTATATAAATATAAAAATTATTTGAAACCCACAAATATATTTAAAAAATTACAGAACATTGTTGTGTAATACTTATTATTAAGTAATTTAGCAATAACATTTTTACAATAATTTTTTCTACAATCAAAAATATCCTGTTAGATAGATAAAAATTCTGTGCAAAATTTGATGTATAGATTGTCACTAATTTTATTTCAGATTGTTAGTTTTCTATAAGAAACTAATAATCTCTGGGGGTTGTACGTAGCGTTAATGCAATTTTAAAGTATTAATAAGATTTTAAATTCAGTTTTCCTTATTAAAAATTTTTAGAAGGACACTGTCCCAGCTTCACCTTGTCTCAGCCGCCACTGTTATCTAAATTATTTTCGCGTACCCCAGGTTGGGAACCGCTGTTCTAGATAGTTACCCAGAAGTTTGTCCGGAATTGGGAAAACCGGACCTAAATAATGTTTCTAACAGGTAAAAAATGGAGGGTTATATTTCTAAGCTTTTGTAATGTAAATATTTAGTATAATTTTTTTGAAAACTAATTAAAACACATTTTTCTTTAGCTCATTGCATAGAGCTTAACATTGTATGTCCAGGAGAAAATTTTAACATTTTACACATATTCAACGTACATTGTTGGGTGTTTTTACCGTCACGCTGTCCGATTACAGAATACGAAATAAAAACAAATTTTAATTGTTATTTTAATGACTCATTGTCGTCGACCTCTTGTCCAGTATTCATACATCCGCTCTGTGTTTTCATAATGAAAATTATTATTTACTGTTTCATAAAATAGAGAAAGAAAAAATAGGCCGAATAAGTATTTTCATATTTATAAAGGTGGGCACTGCTTTTATGATGTTAAATCTATGGAATATTCATATGGAAATAACCTTTCTACCGGCTCTCGGTATCACAGAGATAATAATAATTTATAATATTAATAATAATTTATTAATGTTAATAAAAAGTATACATTTCTTACATAAGTCAAAAAATACATACACATTAGCCCTCTTATCCTTTCAAGGTTTTACAAAAACTAAGAAACAACAACCTTACCGGGAATCGAACCCGCATCCTAGAGATTACGCGTCTCGGTCCCAAGCCATTGGGCCATGGAGGCATGAGAATTGCATTTGATATCAGTTCTCATGACGTGAAGTCTATCAAATGCAATTCTAACATTTTCGAAATGCGACGTGTCTTTTCATCGTAAAATGGTTCCTCATGTCTGATCAGGGACATCTCATAGGCGCTGCGCAAACACTTCAAGATTAAAGGAATTTAGTATGTTTAGATAAATAGTTTATTTTTGAATACATTAGAATTTTGATAAAAAAAAAAGGGAGAAAAATCAATACATGTTAAGTTACAAGTACTAAGAATATTACCAAACAAAATGTCAATAGATTACTCACAATTTTTGGATTATTCAAATATAATTGATTAATTCATTTTTTTCCTTCTGAATTTCCCTTCCAAATGTTTTTCCACCCCTTCCTGTCTTGCGCTAGAGACCTTACTTCATTCCATTTTATTCCCTTCTCTTCCATTGCTTGTTTCACTTGCCCTTTCCATGTTTTGCTTGGCCTTCCGACTGTTTTTTTAGCTGGTAGTTTTGCTTCGTAAGCTTTACGGACTATTCTTTCTTCTCCCATTCTTAGCATATGTCCAAGCCACCTTAGCTGCCCTTCTTGTATGAATGTTCCTACCGACTTTTCTTCAGTTTTTCTCTGAACACTTCGTTTCTAATCCTGTCTCTCCTGGTTTTTCCTTCTATTTTTCGGAGGAATCTCATCTCTATACTTTGGACCCTACTCATGTGTCTTTCTGTTATTGTCCATGTTTCAGAAGCATACGTTAGTAGTGGCACGGCTATTTTACGAAATATGTCCACCTTCGTTTCCGTCGGTATTTCTCGTTTCCCCAGAAAACTTTAACTGAGCTTTAACTGAGTTATAAAGTTTGCCTGCCGCTTCTACTCTCCTATTTATTTCTTCGTCCATCTTTCCGTCCTCGCTAATTATAACTCCCAGATATTTAAAGGATTGTACTTGCTCAATCTGCAACCTGCTTATAATTTTTAATAAATAAAAATTTCCAATCACAGATATATAACTTATATTATTAAAAGGAACATTTATTTTTTTTTTTAATACAAATTATTTACAATAAATAATTATAATTACTAATAAATAAAAAAGTCACAAATAATTAACTTAAATTATTAAAAGGAATATTATTAAATCACAGAATATTTTTAAATGAATCTAAAATTTATTCATTAAAATTACTCAGTAGAAGTTGCAATATTCGGGACAAATATTGCCTCTGAAAAAAGTCGGGACGCAAGGCAGAAATTCGGGACTGTCCCGGTTAATTCGGGACGTATGGTCACCTTACTTTAAAGCCACCCCCCTTAACTATTATACCATTTTCTTCCAGTATTACGCATAAATCGCCGTTCTCTCAATTCCCATATTCGGCTTTGGTTTTAGCGCAGTACTTACATTGAGAACATTTAATCGAAAATGTTTCCTTCGCTAGTAGGACGAACATAAATATTATTTTCAAGTGAACTTTTATTATCAATGCAACAATAACAATAAGTATTCAGAAGTACTCTGTATTTCACTAGATTTTTAACATTTCAACAAACAATAATTTCCTTGCAGTTTTTATAATTTATATCAATTTTTGGGGAAGATTTACCGAATCCCACTGAACATTGTGCACTGAACACATGAATAGTATTCAAACATGACTGATGCAAATAACTTTACACTAAAGTTTTTATATTTAGTTAAAAGGTTATCAACAATTACCTAAGATAGTGCTTTTAAGGTGAATCACCGTCCCTAGCCCTGCGCAGAACAGTTAAAATACAATGTATTTTTAGGTGGTTTATAAAAAAAATAAATAAAAGGTTATCAACAATAACCTAAGATAGTGCTTTTAAGGTGAATCACTGTCCCTAGCCCTGCGCAGAACCGTTAAAATACAATTTATTTTTAGGTGGTTTATAAAAAAAATAAATAAAAGGTTATCAACAATAACCTAAGATAGTGCTTTTAAGGTGAATCACGGTCCCTAGCCCTGCGCAGAACAGTATGCGTATTATAGGCAGCTAAAAGTTACCTTTACCCCTAACCTAACCTAACATAACATAACAATTACCTAAGATAGTGCTTTTAAGGTGAATCACCGTCCCTAGCCCTGCGCAGAACAGTTAAAATACAATTTATTTTTAGGTGGTTTATAAAAAAAAATAAATAAAAGTTTATCAACAATAACCTAAGATAGTGCTTTTAAGGTGAATCACTGTCCCTAGCCCTGCGCAGAACAGTTAAAATATAATTAATTTTTAGGTGGTTTATAAAAAAAATAAATAAAAGGTTATCGACAATAACCTAAGATAGTGCTTTTAAGGTGAATCACGGTCTCTAGCCCTGCGTAGAACAGTTAAAATACAATTTATTTTTAGGTAGTTTATAAAAAAAATAAATAAAAGGTTATCAACAATAACCTAAGATAGTGCTTTTAAGGTGAATCACTGTCCCTAGCCCTGCGCAGAACAGTTAAAATACAATTTATTTTTAGGTGGTTTATAAAAAAAAATAAATAAAAAATTATCAACAATAACCTAAGATAGTGCTTTTAAGGTGAATCACGGTCCCTAGCCCTGCGCAGAACAGTATGCTTATTATAGGCAGCTAAAAGTTACCTTTACCCCTAACCTAACCTAACATAACATAACAATTACCTAAGATAGTGCTTTTAAGGTGAATCACCGTCCCTAGCCCTGCGCAGAACAGTTAAAATACAATTTATTTTTAGGTGGTTTATAAAAAAAAATAAATAAAAGTTTATCAACAATAACCTAAGATAGTGCTTTTAAGGTGAATCACTGTCCCTAGCCCTGCGCAGAACAGTTAAAATATAATTAATTTTTAGGTGGTTTATAAAAAAAATAAATAAAAGGTTATCAACAATAACCTAAGATAGTGCTTTTAAGGTGAATCACGGTCTCTAGCCCTGCGTAGAACAGTTAAAATACAATTTATTTTTAGGTGGTTTATAAAAAAATAAATAAAAAGGTTATCAAGAATAACCTAAGATAGTGCTTTTAAGGTGAATTACTGTCCCTGGCCCTGTGCAGAACAGTATGCGTATTATAGGCAGCTAAAAGTTACCTTTACCTCTAATCTAACCTAACATAACATAACCTAACCTACACTAAAAGGTAAGTGATATTTTAATGTGATAAATAAACAGAAATCATTGTTTTAGAGCCACTGATAATTCCTGAATTATTAAGTGTAGTCGTTATGTGCTCTCGCAGGGGAAGTTCATAATGGCCATAACACCTGTCCATTTGTCGAGCTTTCGGGCCTGATGATCCCACGTACCCTGAATCACACATGGGAAGTTTATATTGGTCGCAACACCTGACCATATCGAGCTTTTGAGCCTGGTGCCACGTACCCTGAATCATGTATCATCATTTGGGAGGAGACAGTTCAGAGAAGCCGATTGTGGGAATAGGCTTATCTGTTGTCTCTTTTACCTCCCACTTAAATTTCTACCCACGTGTTTGCCGTGCGCGGAGACATGTGACGCCGGAGAAGAGGATCCTGATCGGTTGAGGGACACTGCTGCTCGCGGACAGTACGATCCAAACACTTGATGAGTTCAGCGTACAAGGTATACGCGAAAGTGCTGAACGAAAGATTAGTGGATGAGATAGAGAAGAAAGATTTATTGGAGGAAACGCAGTTTGGATTCAGGAAGGGAAGAGGGGCGATTGACGGAATATTTGCAGTGAATCACATAGTAGAGGAGAGGTTAAAGAGAAAAAGCGGGAAAGCGTATATGGCGTTCGTGGATTTGAAAGCGGCGTTTGACAGGCTGGATAGGGAGGAGCTATGGTAGGTAATGGAAAGGAATGGGATAGGAAAGAAGTTGATTATGAGGATAAAGGAAATATACAAGGGGACGAGGTGCAAGGTGAGGGTAGGCGAGGAAGAGTCGGAAAGTTTTTGAGTGAATAAGGGGGTGAGACAGGGTTGTCCGCTGAGCCCGACCTTGTTTAATTTGTATGTAGCGGATCTAGAAGGGAATATGAGGAAGGGACAAGATGAGGGGGTGGTAGTACGGAAGATGAAGTTGTGGACATTGGGGTACGTGGACGATATTGTATTTATGACAGAGGTGGAACAGGATCTTAAGAGAATGATTGAAAGGGCTGTTAAATATTTCAAAAGGAAAAAACTAGAAGTAAACAGGGACAAGACGAAGGCAATAATATTCGGTAAAGGAGAAGGGAGAAGAAAGAAGATAAAATGTGAATGGGGAGGCAGAGAAATAAAAGAGGTGAAGAGTTTAAAATACCTGGGTTATGTACTAGCGAGGAACAATGGGGCTGAACTTATGTGTAATAAGGGAAAGAGTAAAGAAGGCAAGAATAGTCATGGGGAAGCTGTGGAGTATAGGAGAGAGGAAGTTTAATGACGATATTAGATGGAGATCGACGTTGTTTGACGCGGTGGTGAAGAACATCCTGCTATATCGGGTGGAAATTTAGGTATGGAAGGAATGGGAGAAGGTAGAACGAGGACAGGAGAGACATTTGAGATGGATTTTAGGGGTAGATAGAACAACACCAGGGTATATTGTAAGAGAGGAACTGAAAAGGGATAAGATGAAAGTGGGTACAGGAAGGAGGGCGGTTAAGTACGAGGAGAAAGTTAGAATAGAAACAGACAAAAGAATAATGAGGGAATCCCTGGAGGAAAGAACCAGAGAGGAATAGAAAGGAAGATGGTACGCATGGGGGGAGATGAGAAAGGAGTATTACTGGAGATGCGGAGTGGATGCGACAGAGATGGAAAAGAGAAGAAAAGACGGGATAAGCGTGATTGAGGAGTTGTGGAGGAGGGATAAAGAAGTGGGAGAACAAGAAAGGACAGTCAGAATAGACAAATCAAGGAGCGCAGGAAGATATAAGGAGGTCAGAACTATAGGGGTACCAAGCTACTTGAAGGGAGAAAGAGGAAGGTCAGGAGGGAGAGTTAGGAGGATTGCGAGGCTAAGGTGCGGGAATGAAGAGAGAGGAAATAGATATTGGAGGAAACAGGAGGATAAGATGTGCAGGATGTGCGGGGAGGAGGAAGAAGATATAGAGCACCTCGCGAAGAGGTGTAGAGAGATGATAGTAGGTATGGTCGGGGAGCACATTAGACCTGTTGCGCAAATATGGAAGGGGGGAGAGCTGGGCGAGGGAATTAGAGGCACGAAGGATTGAGATTGGGGAAGGATAACAGGAAGGAATAAAGGAAGGAAGGAAGGAAGGAAGAGGCCCGGTGGGAAGCAGAAGGGGAGAAATGGAAGGAAGGAAGGGGGCTGAGGTTACCTGAAAATGGGGAGGAAGGAAAGGAGATAGGAGGAAGGGTGAAGAAATGGTTGGAAGGGAAGAGAATGGAATAAAATGAATTTAAGATGGGCGAGAGAACTGGAAGCAAGAAGGAAGGAGATCGGAGAGGGAACCAGAATGAGAATAGGAAGAAAGAGACACTGGAGCAAGAAGAAAGAAATGAGATAATAAATATTGTAAATTGTATTGTATTGTACGTTATTTATTTTTGATTGTTTTATTTCTTTTGTAATGGTTAATACCCTGAACGCCGCAAGGTCTAGGGAATAAATAATATATATAAGAGAGTACGCCGGTTAGCCGGTAGCCGCATAGCGAACTGCAAGTGTCCAAACTCAGACAGAGTTAGTGCCTCGTCCGACAACTGCAGCAGCAGTAACAGTTGCGACAAATACTGTTAGAGAAAAGGTGGTATTGGTTCTAGAGACAAAAATTCAGACCCCACAACCTGGGGGATCGGGTCTGGATAAATCTCCCTCCCCTAAAGGAGAACGCACTCAACCTCAGTTCTGCCCACCACCTAAGGAGAAGACTCCACAGTCTTCTCCACAAACGAGAAGTGACCAGAGATTGGATACCAGTGAGAGCCAAACAATCAAGGAAGGAGTCCAGGGTGTCCATCAAAACACCTGTATTACTAAATGAAGGTGTACCCGAGAAAATGGCTGTAGACCCGCAACCTAAGGGTAAACCAAAGATCATTAGATTGCCGGGTAACTCCCCTAAACAGAAATGAACGGGCCATAAATCCAGTGGAAATGTAACGGTGTATATCAGCGCTACGAAGAACTGTGACGTTTATTGTCAAATTTTGCTCCTTCGTGTGTTTGTCTACAGGAAACAAACTTCAAGGAAACATTCTCTCCTCGAGGATACTCCGTGTTTCGCACGGATTTACTTACGGGGTTAAGAGCATGTGACGGCGTGGCAATTCTCGTTAGAGACACTTTGTACCATGGTCCAGTAGACATTGACATAGAGTTGCAGGTCGTAGCAGTTCGTGTTGCATTTCCCCTCCAGGTGACAATTTGTTCCATCTACCTTCCCCCTGGTGTTCGAATCGACATCCGAGATGTCGTGAATATCATCGATCCACTCCCACCACCCTTCATACTACTAAGTGATTTTAACGCCTACAATGTATGTTGGGGATCGGTGCGGAACGATCGACGGGGACGTCACCTGGAGAATATGTTGAACGATTTGAATCTAAGCTTTTTGAACGGCAGAACACCCACGCCCTTCCGTGCAGCAACGGGTATATTTAGTGCTATAGATCTTAGCGTCGTTTCAGGAGCCATAGCTTCGTTGTTCAAATGAGATGTGCATCACGACCTTTGCGGTAGTGATCACTTTCCAATCCTCTTAAAGCCTCTGTTCAATAGCGTTACCGAATCCCGCTGGCCACAGTGGGTTCTTCGGAAAGCGGATTGGACCAAGTTTGCGGAATCATTCTCTCATGAGGATATTCCGAGCTGACCGTAGACGAGAAGGTGAATCATTTCACGGATTCCATCACGAGCGCGGCCAAAAACAGCATACCGCTGTCATCTATACTGCCCCGTCGAGTTTCCGTTCCCTGGTGGAACGAGGAATGCAACTTGGCGCTACGTGAAAGGAGACCCCTCTTCAATACATTCCGTCGTTGTCCAACAGAGGAAAACATGATAGCCTTTCAGCGAGCCAAAGCTCGGGCTAAGGGTATTGTGAAAGAAAGCAAGCGCGAATCATGGCGCAAATACGTGTCCACCGTTACAGTTGCCACTCCAGTGGCCAAAGTTTGGGAGAAGGTCCAGAAAATATCCGGCCTAAATACAGCTACAGCCATTGCTGGCTTATCGGTAAATGGTAACTTAGTTACCTCAGCGGTCGAAATTGCTAACAATATGGCATCTAATTTTGCGTTCAATTCTAGCTCTGAACATTATCCACCTGTTTTTCTAACTCGTAAAGCTTGAATCTATACCTCTTACTTTCTTCTCCAGAAATTACGAGGTATACAACCTGCTTTTCTCTCGTGAAGAGCTAGATAGCGCGATGTCAAAGTGTAAGGATAGCTCTCCTGGTCCAGACATTATCGTATGATCCGCAATCTTCCGGAATCATTTAAGTCTAGGCTTTTGAATGTCTATAATAGGATATGGACTGAGGGTAAGTGCCCGACCAAGCATTTAAATTCTCGACCAGCAAAACTGTATGTGTCCATTTTAGTAGGAAAAGGGGTGTCCATCCCAATCCTACACTCACACTAAATGGAGCACAGTTACCATTTACCGATACTGCCATATTTCTGGATCTCATGTTTGACACTCGTCTTACTTGGCAGGCACATTTTTAGTCCGTCAAGAAAAAATGCCAAAAGTCGCTCAATTTGTTGCGGGTCCCCAGTCACAAGACATACCGCACTGTCATGTTCCGTTTATATCGCTCTCCATTGCGTTCTAAGCTGGACTATGGATGTCTAGCTTATGGGTCAGCTAAACACCAAGAGATAAGAATTCTTGACACTGTACATCACACTGGGGTAAGATTGGCCACAGGTGCATTTCGCACCAGCCCAATACTAAGCCTGCTGTATGAAGCAGGCGAACCGTCACTGTACAATCGACGTAAAATTCTATCCCTGCGGTATATGGCTGCACTCAGTGCCAAGCCAGATCACCCCGCGTATGACCCTATTCTACAAAATAGGCATACATATGACAGAAAACCAAGAGCCAATAGGCCTTTTGGTCTGAGGACTTTCGACATTTTGGGTGATATTGATTTTAATATGCCCGAAATGGCAAGTTTCGTTTTGTGTGCTGTTCCACTATGGACGCCTCCGCGTCCGCTTGTGAATCTCACATTAACTAGGTTTGATAAAGATACTACGTTGCCTATTGAATATCAACATGAGTTACAAAGGACACTGGTCCCTAGGTTCGAGGATACTGTCATTTTTACTGACGGATCAAAATCCGGAACCTGGGTTGGGTGTGCGTTTGTTATTTTGAATCCACGCCAACAGTTTGAGTACCGTCTGCACTCCACAACGAGTGTGTACACTGCTGAGCTGTACGCCATTTTCAAGGCCCTGTGTTTTGTTTCGTCAGAGCAAAGTCGGTCAAGTGTCAACTTGACGGACTCGCTGAGCGCTCTGAACAGTATCCAAGATCCAGAGTCAGTGCATCCTCTTGTAATAAAGATCCGGTTGCTACTCTATAATCTGAATGTAACAAATAATGGGTTGCGTAAATGATACACGTGTATACCCCTTGATAGTTCTTTATTGACTGACTGTAATATGGTCTAGGCTCGTCTGCCTAGGTTCGTACCTTAATCTTACATATACATTACATCTCCCTTTTTCTTAAGATAATAATTTATATACAGTATGTTTCATTAATTATAAATTTATACTATACCCTTTTTACATAACATTTATTATACCCTTTTTTAACTATATTTACAAAGTATATACAAATTATTTACAATTAAAAAAACAACATCAGAAAAATAAACTTTATAAAAAATAAAGTTTATTTTCTTGTAAATACGAATCGATCAGGAGGTTTAATTTCTCTTCCTGATCTAGAAATATTTCTAGTTTCAGAAGGTGGCTGTACAATTGAAATTTTATTTTTATCTTAAATAAATATAAACTATTTTTAATTTCATTTTCGATTTCATTGTTATCATTTTCCTCTGGTTCAGCTTTAATGATTTCTTCTTTACAATTTGTAAACGGATTTAGAAATCGTCGGTTTCTTTCTAATATGGACCCATTTTCTAAGCTAACTTAATATGATCTTGGTCTATTTAAAACATTTTTTATAACACCTTTTTCCCAAATCTTATCTCTTTTTACAAAAACAACCTGTCCCGCTTCTAAATATTTCAAATTCTTAGCGGTTTCAATTGTTTAGACTTTAATTTTTTTCTTAACAATTTTGGGCCATGTGCATAATCTTTTACTAAATGTTAATAGCACTACTAGGGAATGAAACTAGACGCTACTAATCATGCTTCTCGCTCTGACACAATATCTGAGAGGTATGACTCTTTTCATAAACGTCAAATTTAGTTGTAGAATTTAGTAAAAGATTATGCACACGGCCCTTTATTTTTATTATTAATATTATTTGTAAAATGATTACAATCAGGCAACAAACCTCTTAGTTTTCGATTCATCAACAGCTGAGCGGGTGAGTCCAAACCAGACAGTGGCGTGTTTCGTAGTTCTAAAAGTGCTAAATACGGGTCTTGTTTAGTTTCAATAGTTTGTCTTAAAACTCGCTTAGCTGTCTGTATTGTCCTCTGCGCCATACCATTTGATTGAGGGTATTTAGGACTACTCCTAACATGTTCAAAATTCCATTCTAAAGTAATTTTTTTAATTCTGCACTCGTAAATTGAGTACCGCCATCAGATATTAATAATTTAGGAATTCCATGTCTCGCAAAAATTGATTTTAAACTGGTAATTACTAGAGATGGGAATTTCGGCTCAGTTTGCGGAACCGGATCAGTGCAGGTCGTTCAGTTTGCTGAGCCGGCTCATTGTTCCGGCTTAGTGATCCGGTTAAGTAAACTTGTCCCTGAGAACAGAGCCGGCCTTAGCAAGTCTGGCGCCCCGGGCGAGATTTTTTTGCCGCCCTCATAAAAAAAAAAATAATTAAGAAGGTCTTCACCTCCCAGATCCAAGTGAAGAGCAAAAAAAAGGTCCTCACCTCCCAAATCCAAGTGAGGGGCAAAACAAAAAAAGGTCCTCACTTCCCAAATTCAAGTGAGGAGCAAAAAAAAGGTCCTCACTTTTAAAATACAAGTGATGACCTGACCGTCCGCCGCCCTTCCTGGCCTGCCCCCCCCCACCCTAAGGCCGCTACTGCCTGAGAAACAGGTCGGTCAGTCGTCAGTTCTCCCACCGTTCAATACGATTGTTAGTTTGGAATATGTAGGTAGAACGTCGGTCAGTTGGGTCTTGCATTATATGAACAACCAGCGGAAAGCGGTAATGTATATTGGAGTGTAATAAATGCGATAAAAACGTCTGAATATTTGCCGCTTTATTAACTTTAAGCCGCATTCAGAGCTGTTTAAATTAAGAGGTTGTAGACTGTGCTTTGTTAGCTGTAACTTATGTTTCTACGCATTCTTTGCTCGTAGCGTTCATAGCGAGTTAGAAATTAATACATTACGAATAGTCCGCCATCTGTGAATTTTGAAACCTACTATTTAGCTTCGTAAAATATTTTATATGTATTATCGTTCTTATAATTCTGTTGTCTTAGATTATAACTACCTAATTACCTAAATTGATCATATTTACTGTCCGTCTTTGTAATTTTGAGCAAGATCTGTTAATTATGACATTATGTTAGGTTATGTAAAGGCATTCGATAACTACGGTGTCACCGATAGAATGCGACAGAGAATGTGTTTATATGTCTGTCTCATTAAAACATCTCAGTAGCTATAAGTTTAGAAAATTATGCACAATCCACAACAAACAGCGTATTAAATTTGGAGGTCTGAACGGTTTCACGTCTTACCATATGACAAACTTTCTGATGACAGTGAATAGTCTATAATCTACAGTGCATAAGCTATTGATTTAAGAGCTCTGAATGCGGCTTTATTCTTGTTAATATACTTAGTATAAATTCAAGACTCAAGACGTAAATTATGACTTATTGACAAATTCTTCGCTCTTTCTCTCTCTGTCTTCCTCATTATCTTGTTACAAAGAAATAATGAAGTTAAATAAATAAAAATCTATAGAAGTGAATTATCTAACATTTTTGCCGGTTTAATAGTAAACAAATAATTCACCAGATGTGTTAAGTTTATGGCGATGTTTATTGCCCTTATAAACCCTTAGAAAAAAAAACAGACTAAAAAGTAGCAAAATTTCTGAAATATTGTTTTTAAATCATAATTTAGAATAATCAAGTTGTTTAGTTTGTTATATTTATATTAGTTTAGTTAATTAACTTTTTTAGCGGTAAGTGAAAATGTTTATTTTATTAGATCTGTTCTTTTCGCTACCTTGCGTCTACGGTTTACGGCGGCGTCAATATTTTCCGTTTGTTTGAATTGGCAGTGTGGCTTAAATTCTTACAGCCTCCGTAATAAATTTAACGCCGCGTCAATACAGCCGCGTCTTGCAGTAAGACGGAAGGTAGCGAAAAGAACAGACCTATTATTTACAATTTGATTGTAAAAAAATCATATAAAGGAATTTCTGTCACAGCTCCTGTGACAGAAATTCCGTATGTCGCAGTTTATATCAGTTAGTTTTATTGACTGACATCTTCAAAGATTTTTATGTTAACTATGTTTTAAGCTACGACATGTATATTGAAGCTGGCTAATATGGGGTCTCATACCCTTTTCACACTAGATCTTTAAGATGGGATGTTAAAGTGAATGTACCTTTAAACGCTAATGTGAAGCCGTACGGCCTCGTCTAAACACAACCGATGTTTAAGACAGTGATCTGCGTCTCATTCCCTTTTCACACTAGATCTTTAAGATCGGATGTTAAAGTGAATGTATCTTTAAACGCTAATGTGAAACCGTACGGCCTCGTCTAAACACATCCGATGTTTAAGACAGAGATCTGCGTCTTAAACTTCGTACGCATTGCCAACTTAATTTCTATTATAAAAAAATACTCCTTGAATTTGTGCTGTCAACATTTTATATTATCATAAACAAGAATACTGTATTATATCGACGTTATAAGAAGTTTATACTTATTGTTATAATAAAATTATTTATTTTAATAATGTGTTTAATAAAATACAGAGCTACAATAATTGAGATAAAATGTATCGACTTACATGTTAATACAGGCGTAATATATTCTTTATTGTAGTGTCTTTATTGTAGAATGAAATGAAATATCCTTATTTGTTTATAATAATTCAAAATGTGCGTCTGCGCAGACAGTTCAAAACTGGTAATTTCATGACGGTAACTTAAGGACAAAATTACTGTAGCTGATGACAGCAGCAGAGATTTAAACATCAAGTGTGAAAGCGTACCGATCTTAAACATCGGTGAACTTTAAGTTCACTCGTCTTAAAGATCTAGTGTGAAAAGGGTATTATGCCGATGGCCAATAATTAATGAATAAAAAAAAGCTACGACATAAAATTTTGTTTTCCATGGCTTCCCTTTATCTGATATTTTTATAATCATACTGTATAATGTTTTTAGAATAATTAAGTTGTTTAGTTTATTATATTTATATTAGTATAGTTAATTATTTTTTTTAGTGTTAAATAAAAATGTTTATTTCATTATGTATAATATCTTTGTTACAAATTATAACTTTTATAAAAAGACTAGCTGAAAACCCGTGCTTCGCTACGGTATATTGATGGTCTCATTGGCATAAAATCCGCAGTTTGTTTTTAAACTTGTGTATGGGTAACCTTTGTAACAAAAAATCTAGTCGATATCTCATCTATCCTAAGAGATATTGAGGAACCCGTGAAAAAACATTTTACTCCTTTTCACCAGATAGGGGTCGAACTTGAAAAAATCCTTTATTAGTGGGTTCTTACTTCATACTGAAATATGTATTCTCCGAATATTTTATTTTTAACAAAAAAATACTAATTTACCCTTTAGGAGTGAAAGGAAACTGTCAAACTGTGAAAACATATATGCCAAAATGGAATGTTATAACTAAACAACCGCTGGAAATACAAAGGGTTCTATAATTCACCCCGAATGTAGATTCACCCCTTTAGGATTGATTAAGATAAAATCCTGAAATACATTTTTCGGCATTTGTATGGGTAATCTTTATAAGCAAAAACCAAGTCTATATCTTATTGATCCTAGAAGATATTAAGGCGTCCTTGAAATCACAATTCCCTCTTTTCACCCTTTAGGGGTGATATTTGTTCAAGGTAAAAAACTGTTAAAACCATTTCGAGACATTTTAAAAAAACACTTATGTGCCAAAAAGAAACGTTATAACTCAACAAACACAGGAAATACGACGTGTTGTATAATCTACCCCGTTTGTAGAATCACCCCTTTAGGGGTTGATTAGGACGAAATCCTGAAATAAGTTTTTCGGCATTTGTATGGATAATTTTTAAAAGTAAACACCAAGTCGATATCTTGTTGGTCCTAAAAGAATTAAGGAATTACTGAAATCACATTTCACCCCTTTTCACACTTAAGGGGTGAATTTTAAAAAAAATGTCAAAATCATTTCGAGATATTAAAAAAAAAACCTATGTGCCAAAAAGTAATGTTGCAACTAAACGAACACAGGAAATACGACGGGATGTATAATTAATCCCGATTGTTGATCCACCCTTTAAGGGCTTGATTAGAACAAAATCCAAAAATTGGTTTTTCGGTATTTGCATCAATATCTTATTGGTCCTAAAAAATGTTAAACAATCCTTGAAATCACATTTTACCCCTTTTTACCCTTTAGGGGTTAAATTTAAAAAAATTGTCAAAACCATTTCGAGATATTTTAAAAATACGCCTATGTGCCAAAATGAAACCTTATAACCCAACAAACACAGGGAATACGACCGGATGCAAAATTCACCCCAATTGTAGATCCACCGTTTAGGGGTTGATTAGGACAAAATCCTGAAACATATTTTTCCGTATTTGTATAGGTAATATTTGTAAGCAAAAAGCAAGTCGATATCTTATTGGTCCTAAGAGATATTAAGGAATCTTTAAAATCACAATTCACCCCTTTTCACCCTTCAGGGGTGAAATTTAAAAAAACTGTCAATACCATTTCGAGATATTTTAAAAAGACCAAAAATTAATTTTGTAACTAAACGAACAGAGGAAATACGACGGGATGTATAATTCACCTTGATTGTAGATCCATCCCTTTAAGGGTTGATTAGGACCAAATCCTGAAATAAGTTTTTCGGTATTTGTATGGGTAATCTTCGTAAGCAAAAAGCAAGTCGATATCTTATTGATCCTAAGAGATATTAAGGAATCCTTGAAATCACAATTCATCCCTTTTCACCCTTTAGGGGGTAATTAAAAAAAAAAATGTCAAAACTATTTCGAGGTATTTTAAAAAGATACCTATGTGCAAAAAAGTAATGTTGCAACTAAACGAACACAGGAAATATGGCGGGATGTATAATTCACCCCGATTGTAGATCCACCCCTTAAGGGGTTGATTAGGACAAAATAAAAAAATTGGTTTTTCGGAATTTGCAAGGGTAGTTTTTGTACGCAAAATCCAAGTCGATATCTTATTTGTGTTAAAAAATATTAAACAATCCTTGAAATCACATTTCACCCCTTTTCACCCTTGAGGGGTTAAATTTAAAAATGTTGTCAAAACCATTTCGAGATATTTTGAAAAGACGCCTATGTGCCAAAAAGAAACCTTATATCTCAAACAGGGAATACGACGGGATGTATAATTCACCCCAATTGTAGATCCATCCTTTAGGGGTTGATTAGGACAAAATCCCGAAATATATTTTTCGGTATTTGTATGGGTAATCTTTGTCAGCAAAAAGTAAGGCAATATCTTATTGGCCCTAAGATATATTAAGGAATCCTTGAAATCACAATTCACCCCTTTTCACCCTTTAGGGATGAAATTTTAAAAACTATCAAAACCTTTTCGAGATATTTTAAAAAGACAGCTATGTGCTAAAAAGTAATGTTGCAACTAAACGTACACAAGAAATACAACGAAATGTATAACTCACCCTGATTGTAGATCCACCCCTTTAGGGGTTGATTAGGACAAATTCCTGAAATACGTTTTTCGGTAATTGTATGGATAATCTTTGCAAGCAAACAGTAAGTCCATATCTTATTGGTTCTAAGAGATATTAAGGAATCCTTAAAATCACAATTCACCCCTTTTCAACCCTTAGGGGTGAAATTTTAAAAAACTGTCAAACCCATTTCGAGATATTTTAAAAAGACACCTATGTGCCAAAAAGTAATGCTGCAACTAATGAACACAGGAAATACGACGGGATGTATAATTCACCCCGATTGTAGATGCACCCCTTTAGGAGTTGATTAGGACAAAAACCTGAAATATGTTTTTCGGTATTTGTATGGGTAATCGTTGTAAGCAAAAAGCAAGTCGATATCTTATTGGTTCTAAGAGATATTAAGGAATACTTGAAATCATAATTCACCCCTTTTCACCCTATAGGGGTGAAATTTTAAAAAACTGTCGAACCCATTTCGAGTTATTTTAAAAAGACACCTATGTGCCAAAAAGTAATGTTGCAACTAAACGAACACAGGAAATACGACGGAATGTATAACTCACCCCGATTGTAGATCCACCCCTTTAGGGGTTGATTAGGACAAATTCCTGAAATAAGTTTTTCGGTAATTGTATGGATAATCTTTGCAAGCAAATAGTAAGTCAATATCTTATTGATCCTAAAAGATATTAAGGCATCCTTGAAATCACAATTCACCCCTTTTCAACCCTTAGGGGTGTAATTTTAAAAAACTGTCAAACCCATTTCGAGATATTTTAAAAAGGCACCTATGTGCCAAAAAGTAATGTTGCAACGAAACGAACACAGGAATTACGACGGGATGTATAATTCCCCCCGATTGTAGATCCACCCCTTTAGGGGTTGATTAGGACAAAATCCTGAAATTGGTGATTCGATATTTGTATGGGTAATCTTTGTAAGCAAAAAGCAAGTTGGTATCTTATTGGTCCTAAGAGATATTAAAGAATCCTTAATATCACAATTCACCCCTTTTCACCCTTTAGGGGTGAAATTTCAAAAAACAGTCAATACCATTTCGAGATATTTTAAAAAGACACCTATGTGCTAAAAAGTAATCTTGCAACTAAACGAACACAGGAAATACAACGGGATATATAATCCACCCCGATTGTAGGTTCACCCCTTTAGGGGTTGATTAGGGCAAAATCCCGAAATTGGTTTTTCTGCATTTGTATGGGTAATACTTGTAGGCAAAAACTAAGTCGATATCCCATCGGCCCTAAGAGATATTACGGAATTCGTGAAATAACATTTCACCCCTTAGGAGTGGAATTTCGAAAAATCCCTTCTTAGTGGGTGCTTACGTCATGAAGGGAATATACTCTCCGAATTTCAAGTTTCTAGGCCCAGGGGTTCGGGCTGGGCGGTGATGAGTGAGTCAGTCAGTCAGTCAGTCAGTCAGGACACTGCCTTTTATATATATAGATAGATAGATAGATAATAAACATACATCCGTTCGCAACAGTTGTTTAGGTTAGACTGACCTTTTTTAGAAAGAACTTTTTTCTATGAGACTGACTGTAAACTAAATGCAACCTCAGGCTTCGGGTTATAACAATTACGCACGAAAATGCACGATGTCCGAAGCTGCACTAAAGCCATCCAACTAAATATTTCTCAAAACTATGTTAATGCCCAAATATAAATAAAAACAAAATTCATGAATATCGTTTCTAATGCGATTTTTTTTATCGTTATACAGACGGCATTTTCTACCTGTAAACCAAATTTCCACACTCATCAAATTTGCATAAAAACTCAGTACCATATGTGGGTTACAATTTCCGAATATTTTCTATTTTATAGATACAGAAAATAGATGTTTTTAAACAAAAATAGAAGAATGAGCAAGTAGCCCACACTGAAAAAATATGGCTATCAATCGCATTTAAATCAATATTCGTAAAAAAAAGATAGAAAAAAAAAATAATTATACTAAAAATAAGTTAAGAAAACTCCGTTAAAAATAATTCTCCAGAAAACAGATATTCAGCTAATGTCTCGCTCTACATACACGAACCATAAGTTTTGCTAAATAACAATAACAATTTATTATCAGCTGTAACCAAACACCGGTTTTATTTTCTACAATGTTTACCTGCTGATAAAGGTTATTCTCGGGCCGAACACTTCCGATATTTAGCGAACACTCACGATGTTCATACAGTTAGACAGTCAACTATTGAATGAAAATTCCTATCCGGTCACTGCATATGTGATAGATATACCAATGGTCGAATGTAATTAAAAACAAAATTATTAATTTCTCGTTTCTGATGGGACTTTTTTGAGATTTTCGATTTTTCTAGTTATGATGAAGCCATTTGCTACCTGTATGCAAAATTTCAACTCGGTAGCGTATCTGGAAGTGGGTTAGAATTTCCGGACATAGCCACAAATATCCATTTTTATATATAAAGATAAGTTTTTATTCATTTCAGTGGCGGATCAAGCCTTCGCCGGGCCCAAGACATTTTTGATTTTCGGTCCCCCAACCTATAATTTACGGGTCCTCAACCTCTCAACCTAGAGGCGTTCAAAGTGAAGAGCAAAAAAAAGGGACTTCACCTCCCAAATCCAAGTGAAGAGCAAAAAAAAAAAACGATGGACCTCACTTCCCAAATCCAAGTAAAGAGCAAAAACAAAACAAAAAAGGACCTCACCTCCCAAATCCAAGTGAAGAGCAAAAAAAAAAAGACCTCACCTCCCAAATCCGGGCCCTTGAAAATTACGAGCCCAAGACAAATGTCTTTTTTGTCTCATGCGAAGATCCGTCACTGATTCATTTATAAAATTACCTTCCCGCTTATCAAATTTTTAATAACGTGTCGTGTGTCGTTATTTTATATATGATAACGCGTAACACGTGTATACATGACATTCAACATGTATTATACATCGAACCAGATCCGGATCACTTCAGTCACTGCTCATAATCGCCCATTCAATCGTATCTTTGAAACTGTGCAGTGAGCCGTGAGCCGGCTCATTTCAATTTGTGAACCGTGTCACTTCGGTCAGTGTACTGATCCGGCTCAGTGATCTGGTTCGTTCATGAACGACCCATCGCTAGTAATTATATTAGAACTGGTAATTTTGTTCAAAATATTAATTTCAACAAATTTTGAAAAATAGTCTACTACAAGTATGTAATATTTATTATTCAATTCAAATATGTCAACACCAACCTTTTCCCATGGAACATTAGGTATTTCATGTGGTATCATAGGTTCCTTTAAAATTTCACTTGTATATTTATTACATACAAACAATTTTTTATAAATTTTTCTATATCTTTCCAATATAATAAACACTCCCTGGGCCTATTTTTACATTTTTCAACACCTAAGTGTCCATAGTGTATTCGTTCTAACATTTCATTTTTACCGACCGCCAACATATATAAGGGAGGTATTGTGATCATACCAATTTTGACGTTTCGAGATTTCGATGGATCTCCACGAATTGAGGTCCCTACATAACGTTTTGACTATTTTTAGCATGATGTCTGTCGGTCTGTCTGTCCGTCCGTCTGTCTGTCTGTCCGTCTGTCTGTCCATCTGTCTGTCCGTCTGTCCGTCTGTCCGTCTGTCCGTCTGTCCGTCTGTCCGTCTGTCCGTCTGTCCGTCTGTCCGTCTGTCCGTCTGTCCGTCTGTCCGTCTGTCCGTCTGTCCGTCTGTCCGTCTGTCCGTCTGTCCGTCTGTCCGTCTGTCCGTCTGTCCGTCTGTCCGTCTGTCCGTCTGTCCGTCTGTCCGTCTGTCCGTCTGTCCGTCTGTCCGTCTGTCCGTCTGTCCGTCTGTCCGTCTGTCCGTCTGTCCGTCTGTCCGTCTGTCCGTCTGTCCGTCTGTCCGTCTGTCCGTCTGTCCGTCTGTCCGTCTGTCCGTCTGTCCGTCTGTCCGTCTGTCCGTCTGTCCGTCTGTCCGTCTGTCCGTCTGTCCGTCTGTCCGTCTGTCCGTCTGTCTGTGTACACGTGCAGAGCAAATTCGGCTAAAAGGATTTTTATGAAACTTCATATTTAAGCTTCTTCCATCAATGGCACGAGTTGATCAACTTTTAGTAAAAATCGGTTTACTAAAAATGGGAGTTTACTCGTGTCGATTATAAGATTTTTGCGAATATTTCACTACAGAAAAATATCTCGAAAGAATTTATTAAACAAAAGTTTCTATTAAAGCAATAACTAATAACTTTTATTTGAGACATTTTTTGATAAAACGAAAAATTTCGAATAATTTTTGTAAAATTTTTCGAAATTTTTTCCAAGTCTCAATTTTTTCATATTTATATGTAACGTTTCATGGTCATGATAAATAATATCTCTGTTAGAAAATATTAGGTCGTTATTTCTACTCTGCTGCTAGAATGTAATTTATATAAGTACTTTATGATGGCGGTCGGTCCTGTTGTGGCCACAGCTGATTTTTTAACTTTGTAGATACAACAATTCTTTTATTTTTAAATAGAATATCATTTTTAGGATTTTGTAGGTATAACCAAAAAACCCTTATACCGTCATTTTGTCATCTTTCTGTCTTTCTGTCTGTCTGTTCGGTAAAAATTGTAGCTAAACGGCTAAACCTAGAGAGTTGAAATTTGGCATGCTTATACAACTCTTTCACCCGCACATAGGAAAAATACTAAAACATCTAACATATCCCCCTAAAAATATAAACAAATATGTGCTCATCGAAAAAAAAAATATTTTTTTATAATTCTGAATAGGGTATCAAATGAAAGCCCTTGGTACGTGGATTACCAATAAAAATTTTATTTTTGCAAAATAAATTATTTTGAAGAGATTTTTGCCAAAATTGAGCAAAAAAAAATTTGTCCCACAGCAAAAATTTGTAGCTCAGATGGTTTAAACTAAAAATCTAAAAAAAATTTGAGTAACGTACATTGGTGATCAGATTATGTTTTTGGAAAAAAACGCATTTTTTGTGTTTTTTTGGCTAATAATGTACACAAGTTATAGCTTTGTAACACGCTTCACCGGAAGGTGTATGCTGGTCTAGTGGTTATGACGCTGGCTTCTCACCCAGCTAACTCGATCGAAAGGGATCGACCCTGCAAGAAGAGACAATATTATTTTTGTTTTTTTTTTAATATATACAGGGTGTTTGTTTGAGACGGGGCACCCCGAATATCTCCTTTATTTCTAAGATAGAAAAAATCTTCAGAACAAAAGTTAAACTAGACAAAAAGGCCCATCTAAAGGTTACTATAAGAATTCTGAGGCACTTCCGTTTTCACCGGAAATGATGTCAACTTTTGATCTAGCATAGAGAATCGATAATTTTATATTTTTTTCCTAAAAGTAAATTAAATTAGCTTTATAATTACACCAAAAAATCATATTTTTATGTTAACCATTTCAAAATGGCGACCATTTATTTACAAAATAATAATCAACAAGTTTTACAAAGTTGAACGTAGCAAGCTTTGAAAACAATAAAAAAATAAACAAAATATCTGTTAGAATATCCATATATCCTTAGTGTGCGATGGATTTGTCAAGTGACAGTTGAATATTAAATGTTTTAATGTAATGTCAAAGAAAGTTTATTCTGCAATATATAATTACAAACCATAATTATTTGTTTTAACTTATTGTTACTTTGGTGTACACACGTATACAAATACTGCAACTCTGACAGGTTATGGGCCCAGTACGCTTCCACTGCGCGAAAAATATCCGAAACCGATCAAAGATGTTCGCAATGCCGTTTTGTCAGCGAAGATTTCAACCGATCTACTGATGTCATGGCACCGGCGTCTGGGACATCTAAATATTAACGATATGCGCGACTTGATACGAGACGGTCAAATCCCGAACATGGATTCATCACAAGCTGACAAGTTGGACTGCGACGTATGTTACCGTGGGAAAATGGTACGGAAGTCTTTTCCGAAGAAGTCAGAACGGGAAACAGAACCATTAGATATTATTCACTCAGATGTTTGCGGCCCCATGCGAGTCGAATCCTTGGGAAAGGCACGTTATTTCGTAACGTTCATAGATGACAATTCAAAATGGTGTGAAGTAAGATTTATCAAAACCAAGGACGAAGTTGCAGATTTAACTAAAGAAGTCATTGTTTTGTTGGAGACTCAAACAGGTAGAAAAGTCAAGTGCTTACAGACAGACAACGGCACGGAATATACCAACAGAAGAGTCGAAGATTTCCTGAAGAAGAAAGGAATTAATAGGCGTTTAACAGTTCCATATTCACCAGAACAGAATGGAATAGCGGAAAGAAAAAATAGAACACTTCTGGAGATGGCAAGATGCTTGCTTATTCAAGCAAATCTTCCGCCGTATTTTTGGGCTGAAGCTGTTAACGCTGCGAATTATATTCGAAATCGTTGCCCTACAAAAAGTTTAGACGGGCGAAGTCCAATAGAAGTTTGGACGGGAAAGAAGCCTGATCTCAGCCAACTACAAGAATTTGGTACAAAAGTATATTGTCTGGACAAGAAACCAGGAAAAGGAAAATTTGAGCAAAGAAGTCTCGAAGGAATATTACTTGGTTATGCGACCAATTCAAAAGGTAGCAGGGTCTGGCTGCCGGAACGAAGAAAGGTTGGAATATTTAGAGACATAAAATTCTCAAATAATAAAATATTCATTGGCGAAGGATATTCCGATTTTATTCCAGAAAAGGGCGACAGAAAACAGAAGACAATAGAGGTAATAATCAAAGATTTATCAAAAGAAAATGATAAAATCGAAAATAACGATCATGAAGATACAGAAACAGAAAAAGAAGATAGAACACCAGTAGAAACAGAAACGGTCACCACACCTATATGCAAAAGAGGTCGTGGACGTCCCAGGAAATTAAAAACGGGCTTAAGAGGAAGACCACGTTATCAGTATGCGACAACGCCTGAACCGCAAGACGCACCCAATGAAACCGATGATGTCACAACGGAAACGAACTACACAGAAGAATCATCGCTCCTTGCGGAAGTTCCATTGGTCACCGCGTTAAACAGTCCAGATGCAGAAGACTGGTATGATGCTATTGTTTCTGAAATAAAATCTATCATAAAGAACGATACTTGGGCTTTGGTCGATCGTCCCAAGGATCAACATGTAATTGGAAGTAGGATAATTCTCAGAAATAAATACAAACCTGATGCTACCCTAGATAGAAGAAAGGCCCGTTTAGTCGCACAAGGCTTTACACAGCAACCTGGGGTACATTTTAAACAAACGTTTGCACCAGTTGCACGTGCAAGTTCCATAAGAATGTTAGCGAGTATTGCAGCTCAACAAAATATGATAATACATCAATTAGACGTTACAACCGCCTACTTGAATGGAGAATTGGAAGAAGTAATATACATGGAACCCCCGAAGTTATTACCCAAAATATTGCGAAAAATTATTGATGACAGTAGCTGTAACGACAGTTTGAGAGAAAAATGTAGAAGGATGCTTCGAGAACTTCAGAAAGGTGACAAGGTATGTAGACTAAAAAAATCCTTGTACGGATTGAAACAGGCCGGAAGAAGTTGGAACGCTAAACTAAATAAAGTTCTTGTACAATATGGAGCCATTCCAACTAAATCCGACCCGTGCGTGTATCATATTGGAAAAGGGGAAGATGCCTTATTCTTATCTGTGTATGTCGATGACATTTTGGTCATAAGTAAGAAGCGTCAGGCAATTTCCAAGTTTACCAAGTACTTGCATCAGAATTTTGAAATCAAAGATCTCGGAGAAGCAAGTCATTGTTTAGGCATCCAGTTTCTAAGAAAAGAGGGGAAGGTAATATTGAGCCAGAAAAGTTACATTTTGGATATTCTTGAACGTTTCGGAATGTCTGATTGCAAACCAGTAGGCACACCTATCCCACCACGTCCTAATTTACTGCCGGAAGAGAGTCCAACAGAAGAAGACTTGAAACTTCCTTATCGCGAGTTGATAGGAGCACTGACATATCTTGCTACTACAACGAGACCGGACATCAGCTTCGCGGTAAGTTACTTAAGTCAATATAATAACTGTTACGGCCGTTCTCATTGGACAGCTGGAAAAAGAGTGTTAAGATATTTAAAGGGCTCTACCGACTTAGGAATATCGTATGGACCGAAATCAAAAATGTTAGAAGGTCACGTTGACGCCGATTGGGGTAATTGCCCAGTCGACCGAAAATCATACACGGGGTATGTATTTACATTAAATAATGGTCCCATATCGTGGCAGGCAAGGAAACAGAGAACAGTTGCTCTCTCTTCCACCGAAGCAGAATATATGGGAATGAGTGACGCAACTAAGGAAGCAATTTATTTAAGAAATTTACTTGCTGAACTCGGAATAAGAATGAATGAACCAGTATCAATTTATAATGACAACCATGGAGCATTGAGCTTAGCCCATAATTCAGTCTATCATGGAAGAAGTAAACATATAGACATTTGATGCCATTTTCTCAGAGAAGCCATGAAGGAAAATCTCATTCAAGCAAAATATATGCCTACAGAACAAATGGATGCTGATTTTCTAACGAAAGGCTTGAGTAAAAATTATCATTCACGTTGTGTTAATTCATTGTTAATTAAATTGTAATAAATTGTAATTAAATTGTAAATTTACAGGACAAATGCATCGAGGGGAAGTGTTAGAATATCCATATATCCTTAGTGTGCGATGGATTTGTCAAGTGACAGTTGAATATTAAATGTTTTAATGTAATGTCAAAGAAAGTTTATTCTGCAATATATAATTACAAACCATAATTATTTGTTTTAACTTATTGTTACTTTGGTGTACACACGTATACAAATACTGCAACTCTGACATATCTCTAAAATAAACTGTTATAACTAGTTATTATAGGAAATTGTTGTATATTATAAAGTAGTTATGTAGTTTACATGGTTACAGAAAACTAGTAGAAAAATAATATAATATAAACAATTAGATGTCAAACAATTATAATAAAATATATTTAAGATATTGTATTTAGTTCATGTTATATAATAAAATTAAATATAAAACATGGCGCAGTCGCAATTGGAAAAGAACTAGTATAGTTGAAGAGGTTTACATTTGAATTTAGTATGGAGCATCTGAAAGTGCCTGCACCTTTAAGTTTCGAGGGAAATGTTGCAGAAAACTTTAGAAAATTTAAACAAAATTTTGAAATTTATTTAAAAGCTACTGGTTTAGTAAGTCAACCTGATGATGTTAAAATTGCTATACTGCTAAATGTAGTAGGTGAAGATGGTGTTGAAATTTATAATACCTTTAAATTGAATAGTCTGGAAGATAAGTTGACTTTGTCAATAGTTTTGGCGGAATTTGAAAAATACACAAGTCCGAAGAAAAACGAAGTATTTGAAAGGTTTAAGTTTTATCAACGATGTCAACAAGAAGGAGAGCCATTTGAACGGTTTCTCACTGACATAAAAATTTTATGCAAATCCTGTAATTTTGAAAGTCAGTTAGACTCCATGCTTAGAGACAGGATTGTGTTGGGTGTTTATGAGGAAAATGTTCAGGAAAAGCTATTGAAACAAAAAGATTTGAATTTGGAAATGGCTGTTAATATATGTAGAGCATCGGAACTAACAAAAGAACAAGTTCAGATTATGCAAGATAAAGATGTGAACGTATTAAAAAAACAATATGTACGGAATTTCAAAGAAGAGGAAGAAAAACAGAAGAATAAAACAAATAGTTTACTGGACAATTTTTTTTGCTCCAGATGCAAGACACAACATGGTAGAAGAGAATGTCCTGCTTATGGAAAGCGGTGTAATAAATGTGGAATAATGAATCATTTTGCCAAATCTTGTCGAGTTAATAATAAAGAAAAACAGGTTAATATTTTAGATGAAAAGAATAATGGTAACGATAGTAACGATAGTATGTTTATAGGTGTTTTAAAAGTTTTAAATGTTAAAACTCATAGCCCCTGGTCTGAAAAAATAGAAGTAGAAAATATAAAAATAAATTTCAAGTTAGATACAGGCTCTGAAGTTAATATATTGCCTAAAAGTATAGTTGATAGACTTAATACTAAATTGCAGAAAACAAATGTTGTGTTGGAAGCTTATGGTGGTTTCAAAATTGAGCCTATGGGGAAAACCACTTTAAATTGTAAAGCAAATGGTAAAGAAGAATTACTAAATTTTATAATTGTAAATAAAGACGTCAAACCATTGTTAGGATTATCAGCCTGTATAAATTTAGAACTTTTAAAAAAGGTTAATCATATTAATTCAAATCTTACAAAAGAGAAGTTCATATGTGATTATGATGAGTTGTTTGAAGGGTTGGGAAATTTTAAGGAAGAATGCAATATAATGGTAAAAAAAGATACTATTCCAGTGGTGCAACCTTTAAGAAGAGTTCCGTTAAGTATTAAAAGTAAGTTAAAAGAAAAATTAGATGAGTTAGAAGAAAAGAATATTATTGAAAAAATAAATGAACCAACAGAGTGGTTAAGTAATCTAGTAATTGTAGAAAAGCCGGATAAGTCTCTCAGGTTATGCTTGGACCCACATGAGTTAAACAAGGTAATTCAACAAGAACGTTTCCCGATTCCAACCTTAGACGACGTTTCCTCAACTTTAAAAGGTAAACAATTATTTACTGTTCTTGATTTTAAAGATGGGTTTTATCAAGTAAAGTTAAATAAAAAGTCAAGTAAGCTCTGTGCTTTCAGTACTCCGTTTGGTAATTACATTTTTAAAAGAATGCCATTCGGTTTAAATATTGCTCCTGAATTTTTTCAAAAATTAAATCAAAATAATTTTGGAAATATTGATGGTGTTTTTGTTTATTTTGATGATTTGTTAATATCTGCAAAAGATGAAAAGGAACATGATGCAATTTTATATAATGTTATCGAGAGAGCTAAAGAACTTGGGGTTAAATTTAATAAGAAAAAAATACAGTTTAAAGTAAAAGAAGTTAAGTACTTGGGACATATTTTTAGTGAGGATGGTATAAAACCAGATTTAGATAAAGTTAAGTCAATTATAGAGTTAAAAGAACCTCAAAACAAAACAGATTTACAGAAGATATTAGGAATGATAAATTATTTACGAAGCTTCATACCTGGTTTAGCTAACATGTCCGCACCTTTAAGAGAACTTCTTAAAAAGAATGTTCATTTTAAATGGTTACCAATTCATCAAAATACTTTTTCTAAAATTAAAGAATGCGTATCAAAACCACCTGTTCTGGGAACATTTAATGAGAAAAAGAAAATAGTAGTACAAACGGATGCTAGCAAGGATGGTCTGGGATGTTGTCTAATGCAAGATAATAGGCCCATTGCGTACGCATCAAGATCTCTTACTGATACGGAAAAAGATTACGCTCAAATTGAAAAAGAATTTTTAGGAATTGTATATGCAGTATACAAGTTTCACCATTATGTTTATGGTCGACCTATAAATGTTATAACAGATCATAAACCAATTGTATCAATAATGAAAAAACCAGTTGCCAAAATTAATTCAGCACGATTACAACGACTAAAATTAAAGTTACTAAAGTATGATTTAAATGTTTTATATCGACCGGGAAAAGAATTACATGTCGCCGATTTGTTATCAAGAAATTTTATTCAAGAAATTGATGAAACTCAAGATGCATCTATGACAGGTATGAATGACATTGTCCATTCAGTAGAAAAACATTTAAGAATGAGTGACGAACGGAAGGATGAGTTCAGAAAATTGACGAAGGAAGATGATATTTTAAACAAAATTATATATTATTGTAAAAATGGCTGGCCACGCAAAAAAGAATCTCTGCCGGAAAATTTAAGAAGTTATTGGAATTTTAGGCAAGAAATACAGGAAGTAGAAGGCCTATTATTTGTTGAAGATAGAATAATTGTTCCTAAAAAATTACAGAAAAGAATGCTGGATTTGATTCATGAGGGGCATTTTGGAATTACCAAGAGTAAAGCAAGAGCTAGAGAAATATTTTATTGGCGTAACATGAGTCAAGAAATAGAAAATTTGATTTTAAAATGTAAAGTTTGTGAAAAATATAGACCAGAACAAAGTAAAGAAATTATGAAACCTCGTGAAGTGCCCAAAGAATTATTTAAAGAAGTAGCCAGCGATATACTTGAATATGGTGGAAAAACCTATATGGTTCTCATAGACTACTATTCAAAATGGATAGAAGTAGAAAAGTTGAAATTTAAAACATCTGCTGGTATAATTGAGTCACTGAAAAAAATATTCTCTTGCCATGGAATTCCGAATATCTTAGTTGCCGATAACATGCCATACAATTCCAGAGAATGCAAACAGTTTTCTCATGATTGGGATTTTAAAATAATCACAAGTAGTCCTCATTACCCAAAAAGTAATGGGCTGGCTGAGAAAGCTGTACACATTGTAAAAAATATGTTAAAGAAAGCTAGTGACATATATGTAGCGTTATTAGAATACCGGAATACTCCTATTCCTGAATTAGGTTTATCTCCAGCACAAATATTGTTGCAAAGAAGAGTAAAAACAAAAATTCCTATATGTAGTAACTTATTAAAACCACAATTAGTTAACACGAAAAAATTAAATTTGAATTTAAGAAGTAAAATAGAAAAATATAAACAGTATTATGATAAATCTGCAAGACATTATGATGAACTTCATGAAGGAGAAGATATTTTAGTAAGAAATGATAATAAATGGGAACCGGCAAAAGTTTATAAGAAACATTGTACTCCAAGATCTTATATAATACAAAATAAATATAACAAGTATCTTCGAAGAAATAGAATACATTTAAAGCCAACAGTAAATAAATTTAAAGAAAATTCTGGTATTGATTCGGAATCAGTCGAAGATTCTGATTCTAATGAAAATGATGGAGAAATTGAAGAAAATGTTATTTCTTTAAATAAAGAAAGCCCACTTGAAGAAAATGTTATTCCTATAGAAGATATTCCAAAAGAACGAGAAAAACGAGTTCATAGAATGCCTAAAAAATATGATGATTTTATTGTTAAAATTTAAATTATGTTGTGTTTCAGGAAAGGGAGATGTTGTATATTATAAAGTAGTTATGTAGTTTACATGGTTACAGAAAACTAGTAGAAAAATAATATAATATAAACAATTAGATGTCAAACAATTATAATAAAATATATTTAAGATATTGTATTTAGTTCATGTTATATAATAAAATTAAATATAAAACAGAAATAACATGAAATAACTTAAATTTTAATTTTTCAATTAAATGTTTTATAAATAACAAGAGTTTAATAGTTGATTTTGCTTATTTTTGTTTGAAAAAAAAAAAAAAATGTATTAATTGGTAGTAAGTCGTTATTTGTACCTAATTATGGTTTATGTACGATATACCAACGAAGAGATGACAGATATGGTTCTGAAATACGGAGAGTGCCAAAGAAATGCGGTTAGGGCCCAGCGACTCTATCAGGAAAGATATCCTGATAGAGCTCAGCCGAGAAGGCAGTTTTTTTTTTCTAAATAGTCAAATAGTTTATTTTAGAGATATTTTATTTCTTTTTTTATTGTTTTCAAAGCTTGCTACGTTCAACTTTGTAAAACTTATGTTGATTATTATTTTGTAAATAAATGGTCGCCATTTTGAAATGGTTAACATAAAAATATGATTTTTTGGTGTCATTGTAAAGCTAATTTAATGTACTTTTAGGAAAAAAATATAAAATTATCGATTCCCTATGCTAGATCAAAAGTTGACATCATTTCCGGTGAAACCGGAAGTGCCTCAGAATTCTTATAGTAACCTTTAGATGGGCCTTTTTGTCTAGTTTAACTTTTCTTCTGAAGATTTTTTGTATCTTTACAAATAAAGAAGATTTTCGGGGTGCCCCGTTTCAAACAAACACCCTGTATATTGTTTAAATTATTTTGTCCAAATTCTAGTTATATTTTGGCAAATGTTGCATTTAATTTTTAAAAGCGTAAATTTAATAACCAATGGGAATTGTTTAAATTATAATTTAATTCTGTTTCAATGTACCTACACGAAATCACAGGGGCGGAGCTTATAACAACCAATGGAAGCCATAGGCTCAATTTTTATAATTGTTAATGAACCTTGCTATATAAAAAAAAAAAATACTGCACATACTTAGAAACCTAAATAATGGTATTAGGCGTTCGAATTAAAATTAACAAAAAAAAATATTTTAACATAAAATTTGTTTTGGCATCCCAAATAATCATCATTCACTTACTAAATATCTGCAAAACTCTGAAATGTGTGAAAATTCACACTTCAGATCAATTTTTATTGTTAAATATCCAACCAACCTTTTATAATATTCTATATACGGTGAATAGGTTATTGAAAAGTCCCAGCCATTATTTATATAACTTCTTAATTTTTGTAGTTCTCCGTCTTCAGCTGTGAATTATTGAAATTTTAAGATTGATAATATTTAAAGAAAAAATCCTTAAATCTGAATGGTATTCTAATTCATTATCTATTTCTGCAAAATAATTATTTATTTTGTATGCGCGCGGCAATGCATCTGCTATATATAATTCTTTTAAAACGTAACGTTAGATCATAATTTTGCAAACGTAAAAATAAACGTTGAAGACGTAACGGACAATCATTCAGTGGTTTATTAATGATTGACAAAAGCGATTTGTGGTCGGTTTCTACAACAAATTTTCGACCTTATAAAAATTCTCTAAAATGGCTAGCATTTCCTTTTCGATTTGCGCATATTGTTTTTGTACCGAAGTAAGTGCGCGGGACGCGTACGCCACTGGTGCGCCATCTTGTAACAAAACAGCACCAAGGCCGTCCTTGGAGGCGTCTACTGACAAAATTACCGGTTTTTGCATGTAATAGTATTGACGTACGGGGGTTGTACTATTTTTCAAATTTTCAAAACATTTATGACAATCAAGCCATTGGAAGTGTACGTCTTTTTAGGGTTTTGTAGGTATGACCAAAAAACCCTTATACCGTCATTTTGTCGTCTGTCTGTCTGTCTGTCTGTCTGTCTGTTCGGTAAAAATTGTAGCCAAACGGCTAAACCTAGAGAGTTGAAAATTGGCATGCTTGTACAACTTTTTGACCCGCACATAGGAAAAATACTAAAACATCTAAAAAACATATCCCCCTTAAATATAAACAAATATGTGCTCATCGAAAAAAAAAATATTTTTTTTAAATTCCGAGTAGGGTATCAAATGAAAGCCCTTAGTACGTGGATTAACGATCAAAATTTAATTTTTGCAAAATAAATTATTTTGAGGCGATTTTGCCAAAATTGTGGAAAAAAATTTTTGTCCCACACCCTGTAGCCCAGATGGTTTAAACTAAAAATGTGAAAAAATTCTAAGTAATGTATAATGGTGTGAATCGGAATAGTACAACAGGAATTTTTGATCAGATTATGTTTTCGGAAAATAACGCATTTTTTGTGTTTTTTGGTTGACGATGCATACATGTTATACTCTTATAACACAATAAGTTGATACGCGTTTGGTGGTCTAGTGGCTCAGTTGCTCGACAACCACACAGTATCGTTATTCACTACACAGGTTCGTTCCTGGCTTGTGGAGTCAATTTTATTTTTTGTTTTTTTTTTTCATATTTATTATGTTTAAATTAATTTGTTAAAATTCTAGTTATATTTTAGCACATTTTGAATTTAATTTTCAAGAGCGTAAATTTAATAACCAATTTCCAATTATATTTTCATTCTGTGTCATTTATACGAAGCCAGAGGGGCGGAGCGCATGATTTAAGACAACCAATGAAAGCCATAGGCCCAATTTTCAAAATCTTAATGAACCTTGTTATATAAAAAAAATACTGCACTTATTTAGAAACCTAAATAATGATATTAGGTATTCGAATTAAAATTAACAAAAAAATATTTTAACATAAAATTTGTTTTTAAAGCTCCGAGATTAACAGACGATAAATTATTTTAATTATTATATATCTGCGAAACCCTGCAATGTGTGAAAATTCACACTTCACATCAATTTTTTAATTAATGATCTTAACTGGCGAACTTTTTTCCGCAAGATTAGGAATAAATTTTGATAGATACGTTAATATACCTAAAAAGCGTTCTATATCTTTTTTATTTACTGGTTTTTGAAAATTAAGAATCGCACTTATTTTTTTAGAATCGGGGTGAATTCCGGAACTACTTAATGTGTGACCCATATATTGTAATTCAACTGCTCTAACTACACATTTATTTTTATTTAATTTTATGTTATATTCTATTGTTTTATCTAATACTTTCTTTAATCTCTCGTCGTGCTCTTCTTTAGTAGAACCCCATATTAAAATATCGTCGATGTAGGTACGTATCGATACCTTCAATGTCATCAAAAATTTGTTTAACGATTCTGTGAAATATTTCAGGTACACACGAAATACCGTAAGGCAATCTTAAATATTTGTAACGACCAAACGGAGTACCAAACGTAGTTAATTTCGAACTAAATTCGTCTAGTTTAAGATAGTTGATCTAGTTGATAGAAACCTTGACTTGCGTTGAGTGTACTAAAAAATTTTGCACCGGAACACTTAGCTGTAATTTGACAAAGAGTAGGTACTGAAAATGTTCCCGTTTGATGGCTAAATTTAAATTTTTGGTATCCAAACAAATTCTTAATGAATCGTCTTTTTTGCGAACAACGAATAAAGAATTAACCCATGCTGTCGGTTCGGTGACTTTCCCAACTATTTTTAATTTTTCTAATTTATTTAATTCTTCTTTAACTTTATCTTTGATCGCGAGCGGGATTTTTCGCGGAGAATTAACAACCGGCCTAATTTTCTCATCGACAGTTATATGACATGGTTCAACTTTTACACAGCCTATTCCTGTAAATATACCAGAATAATTTTTTTTAAATCTATCTCGTCGATAGTAAAAACTGTTTTTATTAAATTTAGTTGTTGGCACGTTTCAATGCCTAAAACTGGTGGAATATTTTTAACATTCACAATATAAAAATGTATATATTAACTGTAAACTATTTCGAAACTGACATCTCAAAGTTATTTTACCTAATGTGTCAAGTGTCAAACCCGAATATGAAATTAATTTTGTATTTGTCACATTTAATACATTTTTATTAATATTTAGTTTCTTAAATACATCTATAGGAATACAGTAAGCCTGTGCTCGTGTATCGATTTTGATATTGTTGGATATAGCAATTTAGTACAATGTTCCATTACTCGACGAAAGTAACCGCGGTTGAAGTTTCCCGTTCCGAAAGTGTACGACATTAACCTTTTTAGGAAAATTGTTAGGTTTCGGAACGCGGTTACTGAAAATTTTGGTTACTTTTTTGTAACCAAACTAACCGTAGAAATATCGCGGTTAGTGTGGTTATTTCCTCCCACTACAAACTTCAGATCTAATGTAAACTACAAAAGGCGGGAATTTCAAAACAATTATAATAAGGCGAGAGTTAAGTGGAGGGAATTAATCGTTTCTTTGTAGTGCAAGTAGTAAATTATAATATTATTTTACTATAGTCTATAATTAAAACAGTAAGAATGAGTGTAAGTAACTGATTTTTAGTAATATTGATCGATGTCGTGAAAAATAATATCAGGAAAAATCATATATGTTCTTATATAATGTGCCATTGTAAACAAGTACTAATAAAACAAATATTTTTATTAATAAGTTTGTAAGAGAATATCTATAACCTATAACGTCCATAAAATGACAGTTCAGTTGTCTGTTTTATCAACTGTGAAATGTGACTACCGTTCTGTAACTAAAACTCGTTTTCAGGTAACCACTCGGTAACCACAACTTACCACGACTTTACCATAACCGCGACCGCGGTAGATAGGTGTGCAGTTACGGAATATTGTATAAATATCCGCACCAAATTATGTTTATTGTTATTGTTTACTTAGTAACATAGTAGTCTATGGAATGTACTTGTTTCTGTCAACATATAAATGTATTAATTATTAAAAGTTCTAATTAAATAGTGTTAAAGTACATATTGTATTTATTTGTTGTACCCGTGAAATCCGCACTCTGAATAACAATTTATCAGGTTATGGGCCCAGAGCTGTGCGGAAGACGAGGTACAAAATTATAATTTATCGTCAACGTTGGTAACCTCAATTTGAAAATGGCTGATGAGGTTGAAAAATATAAAATTCCGTTGTTCGATGGAACGAACTTCAGTAACTGGAAGTTTCGTATAGAAACACTACTGGATGAACTGGATTTGCTCATTTTCATTGAAAAGCCATATCTAGAAATGGTGGCCAATGTTTACAATATCCCCCTTCAAACTTTATACAGATGGCAGCACATAACGACTAGACTAAATAATTCAAGAATTGTCAGTGGCTCTAAAACAATGGTTTCTAGAATCGAGCTAACCATCTTCTAGTTTAATGACAAAACACTATCTTAGGTTAGGTTAGGTTAGTAAGTGTTTGGTTAGAAGAAGCCGAGCGAAGCGAGCTACCCATCTTCTAGTTTAATGACATAAATAAAAGTTCTGCACAGTCCCAGTTGTTTAGAATCTCTGTATATTAAACAAATGATATGTGTTTGACGTATGCGCAAGTGTGAAGTGGGATGTTGTACACACTTACCCAAATGTAAGTCTAAAATAATACAACGGATTGCTGACAATTACTTAGAATACGCAAAGGACAAAGTAACTTCTTTTGATTTGTGGACAACATTATGTAGCGTTTTTGAAAGGAAAGGAATAGCAAGCCAGTTGCTAGTACGAAAAACTTTGTTATTAATGAAATTTAATCCTTCAACTGAGTTACTTTGTGATCATTTTCTAAAATTTGACAAACTCATTCGAGAACTTAGATCGTCTGGAGCAAAATTAGAAGAAACAGACGTTGTATGTTACCTGTTATTAACCATGCCACCAAGTTACGACAATGTAGTGATCGCTCTGCGGACACTATCATCAGTTACGTTGACTCTTGAATTTGTGAAGAACAGACTTTTTAATGGAGAAACGAAAAGGAAAGACACGGATGAGAAAAATCAAAGAAATGTTGCATCGTCGTCAGCCTTTTGGTCACAAAATGGGCGAAATTCTATTAGTAAGAAACTTTCACAGTCAAATAGTAATCGGTTTAAGTTTCAGTGTTACAACTGTGGTTTGAAAGGCCATAAGAAATCAGAATGTCGTAGAAATACAATTAAGAAGCCGAAGCAAAATTCTGCAAATGTTTCTGAAGATTTGCATAAAGATGAAGAGAGCAAGAGGAATTTTTGTTTTTCAGCAACAAGTTCAATGGGGAATTCAATAACACTAATGGCTGAAATCAGATGGTATTTGGATTCTGGTGCAACTGAACATTTAGTGGATGAAAATGTTTCTTTAAAAAATGTGAAAAAGCTAGCAGAACCAATGAAGATCAAAGTTGCAAAAACAGGATCGTTTTTGTTTGCACATTCTGTTGGAGAGATGGATGTTATAAGCAATGTGAATGGTAAGAAAATTTCAATTTTGATTACTGATATTTTATTGGTTCCAGGACGTTAAAATTTATTATCAGTATGTAAATTAGAGATGAAAGGTTAACGAGTAGTCTTTGAAAAGGCTAAAGGATTTATCCAGAAAGATAATGTAACTATCGCCATTGCAGACAGAAAAGAATCACATCTTTACACACTAACTTTTGAAGAAAAGAAATGTCAGTCCCACATAGATCCTTTAAATGAAACTGTGGAACTATGGCATAACCGTTTAGGACATTTAAATACATATGACATAGGACATATGAGAACATCTGTAAATTACAAAGTCAAGTTGATGGTATGAATGCAAATTTGAATAAACCGTGCCATAATAAATGTCATACGTGCATCGAAGGTAAGCAAATTTCGCAGTCTCACAACACAAAAAGGGTAAGAGCTAGGAGACCACTTGAACTGATTCACAGTGATCTTATTAGACATATTACTCCGATTTCATACGACGAGAAGAAGTATGTGCTCACTTTTATCGATGATTTTACTCATTTCACTTGTGCATATATTTTGGAAGTAAAATCACAAGTACCAAAATATTTTAAAATTTTTGAGGCTATATCAACAGCACATTTTGGCACAAAAATAAGTCGTTTTCGCTGTGACAATGGAAGAGAATATATCTCAAATGAACTGAAGGAATTTTTCGAGACAAAAGGTATCCAGTTTGAATTTACTATGAGATATACCCCGCAGCAAAACGGAGTTGCGGAACGTATGAATAGGACCATATTGGACAAGGCGCGATGTATGTTATTAAAATCCAAGCTTGATAAAAGTTTTTGGTCTGAAGCAGTTTTGACAGCTGTTTATATTACAAATAGAAGTCCAACTTCAGCATTAGAAGGAAGAATACCAGCGACATTGTGGTATAGAAAGAAGCCAAACTTTAAGAAAATCAAGATTTTTAGATGTATAGCTTTTGTAAAAATTCCGAAAGAACTTGTAGTTAGGAAGTTTGACTCAAGGTCATTGAAATGCATATCTGTTGGTTATTGCCCAAATGGATACAGATTTTGGTGTCCAGATTTAAAGAAAATAATTTCCGCAAGAGATGCAGTTTTTGATGAAATGAAATTTTTTTTCGAAGGGACAACAAAGGACCAATGGTTCCCAGATGATGAAGATTTTACTACAAATGAAGAATCTATAGAAATTATGGAAAATAAAATTGTAAAAGAAAATTCTTCAGAGAAAAATTGTATAGAAGGCTTTGATAGTGCAGATGAATATCAAACGAAAGAAGGAAACAAGCATGAAAATGTTCAAATTCTTCGAAGAAGCAACAGAGAAAGGAAGAAACCTGCAAGATTTGGAGACTATGCAGTAATGGCTCTACAAGCAGAAACATTTGTAGATGATGTTCCAGAATGTTATGATGATATCCATGGAAGACATGATGAAGAAGACTGGAAGAATGCGATTGAAGAACAAATAAAATCATTGGAACTAAAAAATACTTGGAAACTGACGCAACTTCCACCAAAAAGAAAATTAATTGACAGCAAATGGATTTTTAAGATTAAACGTACTCAAGATAGAGAAATTGATAGGTACAAGGCCAGACTTGTCATAAAAGGCTGTGCTCAGAAACAGGGGTATGACTATTACGAGACATATTCTCCGGTAGCACGTTTAGCTACACTGAGAACATTAATGTCAATTATTGTAGAAATGGATCTTTTTACATGTCAAATGGACGTCAAGAACGCATTTTTACATGGAATTTTAAAAGAAGAGGTATACATGAAGATCCCACAAGGTTTTAAAATTGAGAAAAATCAAGTATTAAAATTAAATAAAGCCTTGTATGGACTGAAGCAAGCCCCTCGAACGTGGAATGCAACGTTTGAAGATTTTGTAAAGAGCCTTGAACTTGAACAATCAAAAGCTGATAAATGTCTTTACATTGGAAATTTTGAAGACATTAAGATTTGTCTTCTCTTATATGTAGATGACATAATTATTGCTGGAAATAGCATCAATAAAATTAACGAAATCAAAGAAATGTTGCATCGTCGTCAGCCTTTTGGTCACAAAATGGGCGAAATTCTATTAGTAAGAAACTTTCACAGTCAAATAGTAATCGGTTTAAGTTTCAGTGTTACAACTGTGGTTTGAAAGGCCATAAGAAATCAGAATGTCGTAGAAATACAATTAAGAAGCCGAAGCAAAATTCTGCAAATGTTTCTGAAGATTTGCATAAAGATGAAGAGAGCAAGAGGAATTTTTGTTTTTCAGCAACAAGTTCAATGGGGAATTCAATAACACTAATGGCTGAAATCAGATGGTATTTGGATTCTGGTGCAACTGAACATTTAGTGGATGAAAATGTTTCTTTAAAAAATGTGAAAAAGCTAGCAGAACCAATGAAGATCAAAGTTGCAAAAACAGGATCGTTTTTGTTTGCACATTCTGTTGGAGAGATGGATGTTATAAGCAATGTGAATGGTAAGAAAATTTCAATTTTGATTACTGATATTTTATTGGTTCCAGGACGTTAAAATTTATTATCAGTATGTAAATTAGAGATGAAAGGTTAACGAGTAGTCTTTGAAAAGGCTAAAGGATTTATCCAGAAAGATAATGTAACTATCGCCATTGCAGACAGAAAAGAATCACATCTTTACACACTAACTTTTGAAGAAAAGAAATGTCAGTCCCACATAGATCCTTTAAATGAAACTGTGGAACTATGGCATAACCGTTTAGGACATTTAAATACATATGACATAGGACATATGAGAACATCTGTAAATTACAAAGTCAAGTTGATGGTATGAATGCAAATTTGAATAAACCGTGCCATAATAAATGTCATACGTGCATCGAAGGTAAGCAAATTTCGCAGTCTCACAACACAAAAAGGGTAAGAGCTAGGAGACCACTTGAACTGATTCACAGTGATCTTATTAGACATATTACTCCGATTTCATACGACGAGAAGAAGTATGTGCTCACTTTTATCGATGATTTTACTCATTTCACTTGTGCATATATTTTGGAAGTAAAATCACAAGTACCAAAATATTTTAAAATTTTTGAGGCTATATCAACAGCACATTTTGGCACAAAAATAAGTCGTTTTCGCTGTGACAATGGAAGAGAATATATCTCAAATGAACTGAAGGAATTTTTCGAGACAAAAGGTATCCAGTTTGAATTTACTATGAGATATACCCCGCAGCAAAACGGAGTTGCGGAACGTATGAATAGGACCATATTGGACAAGGCGCGATGTATGTTATTAAAATCCAAGCTTGATAAAAGTTTTTGGTCTGAAGCAGTTTTGACAGCTGTTTATATTACAAATAGAAGTCCAACTTCAGCATTAGAAGGAAGAATACCAGCGACATTGTGGTATAGAAAGAAGCCAAACTTTAAGAAAATCAAGATTTTTAGATGTATAGCTTTTGTAAAAATTCCGAAAGAACTTGTAGTTAGGAAGTTTGACTCAAGGTCATTGAAATGCATATCTGTTGGTTATTGCCCAAATGGATACAGATTTTGGTGTCCAGATTTAAAGAAAATAATTTCCGCAAGAGATGCAGTTTTTGATGAAATGAAATTTTTTTTCGAAGGGACAACAAAGGACCAATGGTTCCCAGATGATGAAGATTTTACTACAAATGAAGAATCTATAGAAATTATGGAAAATAAAATTGTAAAAGAAAATTCTTCAGAGAAAAATTGTATAGAAGGCTTTGATAGTGCAGATGAATATCAAACGAAAGAAGGAAACAAGCATGAAAATGTTCAAATTCTTCGAAGAAGCAACAGAGAAAGGAAGAAACCTGCAAGATTTGGAGACTATGCAGTAATGGCTCTACAAGCAGAAACATTTGTAGATGATGTTCCAGAATGTTATGATGATATCCATGGAAGACATGATGAAGAAGACTGGAAGAATGCGATTGAAGAACAAATAAAATCATTGGAACTAAAAAATACTTGGAAACTGACGCAACTTCCACCAAAAAGAAAATTAATTGACAGCAAATGGATTTTTAAGATTAAACGTACTCAAGATAGAGAAATTGATAGGTACAAGGCCAGACTTGTCATAAAAGGCTGTGCTCAGAAACAGGGGTATGACTATTACGAGACATATTCTCCGGTAGCACGTTTAGCTACACTGAGAACATTAATGTCAATTATTGTAGAAATGGATCTTTTTACATGTCAAATGGACGTCAAGAACGCATTTTTACATGGAATTTTAAAAGAAGAGGTATACATGAAGATCCCACAAGGTTTTAAAATTGAGAAAAATCAAGTATTAAAATTAAATAAAGCCTTGTATGGACTGAAGCAAGCCCCTCGAACGTGGAATGCAACGTTTGAAGATTTTGTAAAGAGCCTTGAACTTGAACAATCAAAAGCTGATAAATGTCTTTACATTGGAAATTTTGAAGACATTAAGATTTGTCTTCTCTTATATGTAGATGACATAATTATTGCTGGAAATAGCATCAATAAAATTAACGAAATCAAAACAGCCCTACAGAATCAATTCCATATGCAAGATTTGGGAGAACTGAAGTCATTTCTCGGAATAAATTTCACAAAATCGGATCATGAGATGATAATGAGTCAACCATATTATTTGAAAAAATTATTAGAGCGTTTTGACATGCAAAATTGCAACCCGATCCAGACTCCCATGGAAATGAAACCTAGTATAACAAATAATCAAGCAAGCATAGATGAATCCAAGCCATATAGACAATTGATAGGATGTCTAATGTATGTAATGCTGACAACGAGACCAGACTTGAGCGTTGCAGTAAATTATTTGGATAAAAATATTTGACCTATGAAAAAAATATATGATCTACAGAATAGTACCTATGAAAATAATAGTTTACCTATGTATTAAATAATTGATCTATGGTTTTAATTTTTGACCTATGGAATTAATTATTGAGCTATAGAAATATTTATCGACCTATGAAAATAATTATCAACCTATGTAAATATTTAATAGATCTATGGAAATAATCATATACCTACTGATATAATTATTGATCTATAAAATTAATAATTGACCTATAAGTACTCTTGCACTCTATCGCGAAGCGAGCTACCCATCTTCTAGTTTAATGTAAAAACATTATCTTTGGTTAGGTTAGGTTAGTAAGGGTTTGGTTAGAAGAGCCCAGCGAAGCGAGCTACCCATCTTCTAGTTTAATGACAAAAGACTATCTTAGGTTAGGTTAGGTTAGTAAGGGTTTGGTTAGAAGAAGCCGAGCGAAGCGAGCTACCCATCTTCTAGTTTAATGACAAAACACTATCTTAGGTTAGGTTAGGTTAGAAGAAGCCGAGCGAAGCGAGCTACCCATCTTCTAGTTTAATGACAAAACACTATCTTAGGTTAGGTTAGTAAGCAGATGTCACTACTGTCTATAGGTAGTTTATTATAGATCAATTGATAATTTTCTATAGGTCAACTATTAATTTACTATAGATCATTTTTTAATTATCTATAGGTAAATGATTGATTTTTCTATAGGTAAAAATATAAAATTTCATAGGTAATATTGGAATTATTAATAGATCATAAAATTAGGATCCAAATTATTTTAGTAGACACCAGAGCAATCTTACAGACGCAGACTGGAAAGGACTCAAACGAATTTTACGATACATAAAAGGCATACTGGATTTCGGTATGCGTTATATTAAAGGAGGAGGAGAAATTCTTCTATGTTACGCAGATGCTGATTTTGCAAGTGAAGAAGACAGAAAATCCACGTCAGGATTTTTAATGCAAGTGTATTGAAACACGGTCAGTTGGACAACAAAACGTCAGAACTGTGTCTCATTATCTTCGACAGAAGCTGAATATGTTTCATTGGCCACAGCAGCGAGCGAACTTATTTGGATGACTTATTTACTGATTGACATGGGTCTACAGGTAAACTATCCAGTGAAGATTTTTGAAGACAATCAGTCGTGTATTCACTTACTGGGAAGATGGGAACATCGAAGACTGAAACATATTTATGTAAAGTACAACTTTATTCAAGATCTCGTGAACAAGGGGCAAATTACGGTTTCCTATATAAATACTAAAAAGCAAATAGCGGATGTTTTGACAAAACCAATTCCTGGTGAACTGTTTGCAAAACCTCGTAAAAGCATAAATATTGTTAAAATAGATACAGAGTAAATTGTTCATATTTTATTTAAATGTATATTTAAATTGAGGAGGAGTGTTCAATATAGCAATTTAAATATCCGCACCAAATTATGTTTATTGTTATTGTTTACTTAGCAACATAGTAGTCTATGGAATGTACTTGTTTCTGTCAACATATAAATGTATTAATTATTAAAAGTTCTAATTAAATAGTGTTAAAGTACATATTGTATTTATTTGTTGTACCCGTGAAATCCGCACTCTGAATAACAATTTATCAGAAATTAATTAATTCATTATTTATTTTTAGTTAACAAGACCAATGCTTTTGCATCACCATCACATCAGGGGGGTGAAACTCTAATGGCAAAACGAAAACCATATTACGTTCCATAACCCAACACGAATAGCGCCCCAGTCGCTGCCAGTCGCTATAGCTACATGCATGACAGGATGTTGCCTGTTACGGCTTCTGTCATTAGCGCCAAAATCTGTAATTAGTGTCAAAATCGTCTTCTGTAATTTTGTAATTTCATTGTTTAATTCGGAAAATGGGTGTTAAATGCTTTGTTTTGGGGTGTGATAGTAGTGAACCTACAAAATATCGCTTTCCAAAGACACGTGTGGGTCCAGAATTGTATAAAACGTGGATGAGGAACATTGGAAATCCAAAATTGGATGGCTTGTCCATGAAAGTGTCCACAAATATTAAGTATTAGTAAATATTATGTTATATGTTAGTCTACTTAATAAATAATTATTTCTGCTAGTTATTGTTTTTCTGTTTCTGTATAATTCCTAACTGCTTGTTCTTAATTGTAAACATAATTAAATGTTATTATTAAATGATACAATTTTTATGATTTATTTTGTCTATTTTTAATATTGTTGTCGTTAATATTAGACAAAATAAATCATAACAATTGTTTCATTTAATAATAACATTTAATTATGCTTACAACTATATCCACTGAAGCATTTGAAATACCCGCGAAAACCCAACTCTTTCCTCCCCTACCAATTTTAGTTTCATAACCCAACAACTACAGCGCTAATTTGGTTTCAAAAAATATAATGGCAGTTTCGCATCTATTTCCTTCTTTATCTATGCATCACATCATCAAGTATCACTACTACAGTGCGAATTTTCATCAATGTTATGCATAAATTTATTTTGATTCCGGTAAAACTTTTACAAAATGATTCAAAACCATTACATTTGTAACACTTTTGCGTAAAGCGGTCCCTAGACGTTCAATATTATTGTGCAATATGTCATATTGTACAAAATATTGCCCGTTTGTAGATCATATTTAGTCTAGTACCTACGTCGAAAGATACTGCACTTGATGATAATGGAATGCCATTTGGCACACGTGTTCCTTATGAAAATTAAATCATTTTGACCCGCAGCACATATTTGTGAATCGAGGCAGATTCAAGATTGGAGGCGAAACTAGCGCGCCAATTACGATAACGATAACTAATTTTTATGATAGAGCGAAATAGCTAAATACATATTTGTACAATGGACCTTTAGCAACAATTTGCCGCGTCATGCGCGAATATTAGTTACTTAGCTTACAAGATACCGTCCATAATTCAGTCTCAGACGCAAAAAAGTGATTTCCGAAATGGCTAACGAATTTCGTATGATATGGCTCGTTTTCTATTAATTTCATGCCGTAGATTACGAATCTGTCATCAAAATAGCGAAAAATTTAAATTTTGATAGATTTTTTCCCAATTTAGAGACATGATGATATAATCTATAACTCTTCCTAAATCTGTAGGGCATATCCTTGATTACAAGAATATGTGCGGAATTTTTCTCTGCGGGGCGCCGAAATTATGGTAGCGGCCGAAATGTGTAAAGTCTCAATGTATTATTTTGACACTCTTTATATCGTTTTCGACCAAATCGGACCTATAAATGAAATAAAAAATAGCATTTGACTTGTAATTATTCGGGTTTTGCCCGAAATTAAATAAAAAATTTGACATATCCGGCCGGAATGGCTGTAAATTATGATATTTAAGTAAGATACTCCATGCATATACAGAATGCATCAATTTGCTTAGGTTTGTTCGGAGCACCTGGCCTCAATTGAAACCGCTTTCGAAATAACCCTCGAAAATCGAATTTTGCTGTTTACATCAAACATGTTGGGTTGTATATCAATTTCGGGTATATTGAAGTCGTAGAGTACGAAAATGGAGTTTATTTAAAGATTTGCTATATATAATATTGTATTTTGCCCGAAAAAAATAATTAAATGTATTCTTTACATAACAGTGAGATTCATTGCATAAGAATTAAGTGCCTCCCCATCCAAAAGAATAATATATATATATACAGTTCTGACAAAATAATATAGATTACTACACACTTAATACGATTATAATGGTGGCCGAAAAATATTCTTTCAAAAATGGTTAAAATATTCTCTGATATTTTTACAAATTATTAGGACATTTTAATGTGTTGATGGTTCCTCTATATTTGCTAATAATACTGACTTTCAGTGTTACCCTACAAAATAATTTATATTTGTTTACAAATCAGAGTCGAAAGTCTCATTAATTGGGTGGGCCTATGTAAAAATAAAATTCTAGTGAGATAGAGTATGTCCATCCATGCCATCAATTGTGCTGATTATTGCCGTTATTAATTTTAATTTAGGTTTATTTTAAATTTTTAAAAGGGTAAAATATCTCAAAATTATATTTTTAAAGTCTACGCGTATGAAAACGTATTAAGTCAAGGTCAGGGGCTAATTACGTCTGTTCCCTAGTAATTATTAATTGCTAATTATTTCTTAAATTAAAATTTATTTAAAAGTTTTTCATCAATTAATTATGCAAAATAATGTTTCACACCTGGTTTCGATTTCGATTCGGACTAGTGTTGAATAAGAATTCATCGAATCTCTTCATTTTGTATACAAGTAGGTAGTAGAAAAGTCAGTATTATTGGCAGATATAGAGGAACTATCAACATATTACAATGTTCTCCTGATAACTAGTAAAAATATCAGAGAATATTATAACCAGTTTTGACAGAATAGTTTTCGGTCACCATTAAAATCGTATTAAGTGTGTAGTAATCTATATTATTTTGTCACTGCTATATACAACTCTATTGGATGGGGAGGCACTTAACTCTCGCGTAATGAATTTCACTGTTATGTAAAGAATCCATGTAATTATTTTTTTCAGGCAAAATGCAATCTTATATGTAGGAAATCTTTAAATTAACTCCATTTTCGAAATCTACGACTTCAATATACCCGAAATTTATATACAACACAACAAATTTGATGTAAATAGCAAAATTCGATTTTCGAGCGTTATTTCGAAAGCGGCTTCAATTGAGATCAGGTGCTCCGAACAAACCTAAGCAAATTGATGCATTCCGTATATGCATGGAGTATCTTACTTAAATATCATAATTTACAGCTGTTCCGGCCGGATATGTCAAATTTTTTATTTCATTTCGGGCAAAACCCAAATAATAACAAGTCGTATGCCATTTTTTATTTCATTTTTGTAATTTACAGGTCCGATTTGGTCGAAAACGATATAAAGAGTGTCAAAATAATACATTGAGACTTTACACATTTCGGCCGCTATCTTAATTTCGGCGCCCCGCAGAGAAAAATTCCGCACATATTCTTGGAGCCAAGGATATGCTCTACAGATTTAGGAAGAATTAAAACAAAGTATTAATATACGCTGATTTGCAGTAATAAAGTATATCAACATGTCTCGAATTTGGGAAAAAAATCTATCAAAATTTTAAAGTTTCGCCATTTTGATAACAGATTCGTAATCCACGGCATGAAATTAATAGAAAACGAGCCATATCATACGAAATTCATTAGCCATTTCGGAAATCACTTTTTTGCGTCTGAGAATGATTTATGGACGGTATCTTGTAAACTAAGTAATGAATATTCGCGCATGACGCGGAAAATTGTAGCTAAAGGTCCATTGTAAAAATATGTATTTAGCTATTTCGCTCTATCATAAAAATTAGTTACCGTTATCGTAATTGGCGGGCTAGTTTCGCCGCCATCTTGAATCTGACTAGATTCACAAATAGGTGCTGCGGGGCAAAATGATTTAATTTTTATAAGGAACACGTGTGCCAAATGGAATTCCATTATCATCAAGTGCAGTATCAACGTAAAATATGGTGCGTAGGCACTAGACCAGTGATGGCGAACCTATGACACACGTGTCACGGGTGACACGCCAAGATATTTTGAGTGACACGCATTGTTTACGGACAGTCTTCGGCCAAGAACAGTGAACGCATCTTCACTCAAGTATTTGTCGACTTGAGGTCCAAACTTGAGAATCTGGAAAGAAATCGTTTGGAGAATGAAAAAGAGTGCCACTACGAACAGGAAATTTGGAGCGCTTGCAACCGATTAGCGGACACTTTTAGCCCTTTGAAAGATCTAGCGATGGCTTTATTCACATTTGTTCCCTCTACGTATTTTTGTGAAACCAAATGCAAATCAGCAACAAAAAAGTCACTAATGTAAAGAATTATTTGTTTTTGCATTTTTAACAAATAAATATATCAATAATATAACTATTTTTAACTAGGGCTGCAAATGTCACAAAATTATGGATATTTCAAGACGTGACACGCCGCCCGAGTTAAGCTAGGTTTTTTCCGAATTTTGACACACCAAGCTCAAAAGGTTCGCCATCACTGCACTAGACTAATTGTACAATATATTGCGGTTGTATAATATATTGCGTGAATCAAAAATGTGAAATATACTGTGTCGTCTATGGGGAGCATTTACAATATTGTCACATAGGTAATCCTAGGTCAGGATTACGACATCTAGACATTGTGACGGTCAGCTGTCTGATTAAAAACTATTCATCAGCGTCTGACGTATGTGGCCTGATTACGAAAATGCAGACATCGCATTTTCATAATGAGGAAATATTTGTCATGACGAATGAATATTGGAACTGGGTTAATTTTCGTTACAAAAAGACTGGATGAAACAGAATATGGAGGCAGTGGAACATAGTCAACTCCGCTACACGTACTAGTCCACACGGTGACGACCAAGACACCGACGCTAAATACTTGTACCGCTGGTGATCCTTGCATCCTGGCCAAGCAGTCACCATGTGAGGGGAAGAAGACATCTCCAGGCTCCTCGACTCCCGGATGGGTAGCCCCCGCCTCGGAGATAGGTCCAAGCCAATCCTGGCCAACACGGGGTGGACCGAAGTCTTCACCAACTCCATGGACCAATTCAAATATATATTGTAAATGTGATATACATATTTAATAAATTTGTTATGTTGAAACCAGGAGTTGTGTCTCAATCAAACCACCCACGTGACAATATTGTGCAATTTCAGTTCAGTTCTCTCTCGATCGTCGTGCAGTGTACATCTTTGTAGGTGATAAAATATGGCTAGGAAATTGAAAGAATACGAAAGAAAATTTATGTTAGAGTGTATCGAGGTATATCATTCATTACCAGCTTTGTGGAATGTTAAAAGGGATGAGTACAGTAACAGAATTTAAAAAAATTAACAATATGAACATCTGCTTCACAAATAAAGAAAAATATCCGGATGCCGCACTAACTTCAGGAAAGAATTGAAACGCATAAATGATTCTGAGAAAAGTGGCGTTGGAGCAAATGACGTAGTACAGCCAGCATTGTGGTATTTTCATGAAATGAAGTTTCTGATATGTCAGGAGGAACCGATGTCGCAAAATACTATACAGATAGAGGAAGAAGGAGCAAAGGATGCTGAGTTATGTATTCATTTAACAAGTTTTCATGAGTATACTAATTTCTTTTTTTGAACCATTCCTTCGTCCATTTGCGCTTCTTCTTTTCTTCTTTTTCAAGCACACAGCTAGGGCAATGGCCACACAAGCTGCTTCCGTGTCGCTCAACATGGTGACCACAGAAATATCAGACTTTAACTAAAATATTGCACCGTTTGGGGACACCCGTCAATAATATTGAACAATTAATTGCACAATAATATTGAGCGTCTAGGGACCGCTTTAAAGCGGGGAACTTAAAATTTGTATGAAAAACTCCACATTTAGCACACTCACGAACTTTTTCGTTTGGGCTCGGCTTTCTCCAAGTTTCCTTCGGTTTGAATCGGCTGAAGTTGGCGGATTTGAACGTCCTCTCTGCGACCTTTGATGACGTCGATGGTCTCTGGACAAGAAATTGTATGTAACTGCTGTTTGGTTGTGGCTATTTTCCGCGATTGTTGTCTGGAAATTTCCATGGCCCGGCACATGTTTAGGGCTTTTTCCAAGTCCAAATCACTTTCACCAAGTAGTTTTTCGAGTAGTTTACCATCGCGAACACCACACAAACTAGGCGATCTTTTATTAAACTGTCCATTAGATCACCGAATTCAAAATTTTTTGCCTTTTTTTTAAGATCGGTAACGTATTGATCGATATTTTCGTGTGACTGTTGGTCTCTCACAAAAAATTGATGTTTCACATAGCCTAAGTTTTTTCGCGGTTTAAAATAGTTTTCAAATTTATTTAAAAGCGCGTTCACTTTACCGTTTTCACTTTCACTAAACTCAAAAGTTTGATGAATATCGAAGCACTCTTCTCCGATATAGTATAAAAGCACGGCACACTGCGTTGCTTCCGGCTTTTTATTAATTTCACTAGCAATTATATAATTTTCAAATCGCATACGCCTCTTGGTCCAGTTAACTTCCACGTTCCCTACAAGATTAAGAGGGAGTAACGGCGTTTTATTCGTCATTATTCACTATTTTAAATGAATTCTCGTTAATTATTTGATTTTTATTTACCTGCGCCATGTAACAAGTAATGGGTTGCGTTAGGCTGACCAGATATTTTTTACAGAAAAAGAGTATACTAAAAAAAAAAATTACGTGAAGTGTGAATTTTCACACATTTCAGGGTTTCGCAGGTATTTAGTAACTGAATGATGATTATTTGGGATGCCAAAACAAATTTTATGTCAAAATATTTTTGATGAATTTTAATTCGAATGCCTATTATCATAATTTAAGTTTGTAAATATGTTAAGTATTTTTTTATATAGTCAGGTTAATTAATATTTTGAAAATTGCGCCTATGGCTTCCATTAGTTGCTTAAATCCCGCCCCGCCCTCTGATTTCGTATATACATTCAAACATAGAATTAAATTATTATTTCATATAACACTTCCCACTGGTTATTAAATTTACGCTTTTAAAAATTAAATGCAACATTTACCAAAATATAACTAGAATTTTGACAAAATAATAATAATAATAATAATAATAAAAATGCAAAAAAAACAGAAAAATTAAAATTAACAGGAATCGAACTCTAGTTTGCAAATTACGAAGCGTCTACAAAACGTACTACGCTACGAGAGCTTACTAATCTACTGTGTTACATAGCGAATTAAATATTTAACATATTTTAGTTAAAAACACAAAAAATGCGTTATTTTCCGAAAACATAATCTGATCAAAAATTCCTGTTGTACTATTCCGGTTCACACCAATGTACATTATTTAGAATTTTTTCAGATTTTTAGTTTAAACCATCTGGGCTACAGGGTGTGGGGCAAAAATTTTTTTTTGCACAATATTGGTAAAAATTGCGTCAAAATAATTTATGTTGCAAAAATAAAATTTTGATCGTAAATCCACGTACTAAGGGCTTTTATTTGATATCCTACTCAGAATTTAAAAACAAATATTTTTTTTTTTCGATGAGCACATATTTGTTTATATTTTTAGAGCGATATATTTTTTAGATGTTTTAGTATTTTTTCTATGTGCGGGTCAAAGAGTTATATAAACATGCCAAATTTCAACTTTCTAGGTTTAGCCGTTTGACTACAATTTTAACCGAACAGACAGATAGACAGACAGACGACAAAATGACGGTAAAATGGTTTTTTGGTCATACCTACAAAACCCTAAAACGGTCCTTAATTCAAAAATACAAGTGATGAGCAAAAAAGGAGGTCCTCACTCAAAAATACAAGTGATGAACAAAAAAAAGGTCCTCATTTCCAACATAGAAGTGATGAGCAAAAAAAAAAAAATTATGTGAAGTGTGAATTTTCACACATTTCAAGGTTCGCAGGTATTTAGTAAGTGAACGATGATTATTTGGGATGCCAAAACAAATTTTATGTTAAAATATTTCTACCGAACAGACAGACAGACAGACAGACGAAAAAATGACGGTAAAAGGGTTTTTTGGTCATACCAACAAAACCCTAAAAAACGGTCCTCACTCCCGAAATAGAAGCGATGTGCAAAAAAAAGGTCCACACTCCCAAAAATAGAAGTGATGGAGAAAAAAAAAAACACAAGTGACAAGTAAACCAGTGGCGAAAGGAAACCTCCGCTAGACTTGCCCTACCATAAAAAAAATAAACTAAAAAAAAAAAAAAATTTTTAAATATTTATATAAATCTTCAAAAATACATCAAATTATGTACTATACAAATTTTTGTCCAAGGCTTGCTTTACTAGTTACGAATTAATTATCATGACCATGGAAACGTTACATATAAGTATGAAAAAATTGAGACTAATTTTAAATAATTTTACAAAAAAAATTCGAAATTTTTCGTTTTATCAAAAAACGTCTCAAATAAAAGTTATTAGTTATTGCATTTATAGTAACTTTTGTTCAATAAATTTTTTCGAAATATTTTTCTGTTGCTAAATATTCACAAAAATCTTAAAATCGACACGAGTAAACTCCCATTTATAGTCAACCGGTTTTCATAAAAAACAGTAGGGTTCTTCCTATTTAATAGGAGAATTTTTTAGTACCGGAACGAACTCTTTAAGTTAAACCGTTTTTGAGTTATCGTGTATAAACACAGAGAGACACAATGACACACACACACACACACGCACGCACGCACGCACGCACGCACGCACGCACGCACGCACGCACGCACGCACGCGCGCGCACACACACACACACACACACACACACACACACACACACACACACACACACACACACACACACACACACACACACACACACACACACACACACACACACACACACACACACACACACACACACACACACACACACACACACACACACACACACACACACACACACACACACACACACACACACACACACACACACACACACACACACACACACACACACACACACACACACACACACACACACACACACACACACACACACACACACACACACACACACACACACACACACACACACACACACACACACACACACACACACACACACACACACACACACACACACACACACACACACACACACACACACACACACACACACACACACACACACACACACACACACACACACACACACACACACACACACACACACACACACACACACACACACACACACACACACACACACACACACACACACACACACACACACACACACACACACACACACACACACACACACACACACACACACACACACACACACACACACACACACACACACACAATCTCGACATCGATTCTTTATTCACTGACTATAATATGGTCTAGGCTCGTCTGCCTATGTACGTACCTTTATTTTACACGTTTACATTACACCTATCGAATACCAACATGAGTTACAAAGAACACTGATCCCTAGGTTCGAGGATACTGTTATTTTTTTTGTTTTGAATCCATGCCAACAGTTTCAGTACCGTCTGCACTCCATAACGACTGTTGTACACTGCTGAACTGTACGCTATTTTCAAGGCCCTGTGTTTTATTTCGTCAGAGCAAAGTCGGTCAAGTGTTATCTTGACAGACTCGCTGAGCGCTCTGAACAGTATCCAAGATCCAGAGTCAGTGCATCCTCTTGTACTAAAGATCCGGTTGCTACTCTATAATCTGAATGCTCAGAATGTAAGGGTAGAGCTGTTTTGGATACCGGGACATGTTGATAATAAAGGTAACGAAGCGGCTGATGAAGCTGCAAAACCCGCCTGTCACACAGATTTGTCTGTGTTACACATTTTATCTGAGTATGTACAGTTCGAGGATGTCAGGGAGAAGTTAGGCCTGTGCTATGACCTGTCAGTTGCTTTAGGTGACGCCAGAGTTCTCATGGACAGGCTGATACTCTTCGACGGTGATATTCGATGGTAATTGGTCCCTTTACAGCCTCTTACCATCACCCTGAGTCTGTTCATTTTTTCGAACAGGTTTTTTATTTTATTTATTTGTATTTGTCCGTGCAAGATTTCTTTTATTGAGTATGCGTTATTTTCATGATTTTATTTATTTAGTTATTGTGTAATTTATTGTTTTTATTATGTATCGTAGTCATTTAGATGGGCTACGTTAGGCGCATATAGCCTTTGTTGCTGTGCGCCAAAAATTGTAACTAACTAACTAACTCGTTATGTGCTGCCATCTGTATTGAGTTTTCAGTGGGATACAGTAAAGCTTGGCCCAATTTTTACTTCGACATATTATGCCAAAATATTTGTGGTTAATTTCTGAAATTATGATTTGTCTTCTAGATTAAATTCTGTCTAAAATACAATATTTTAATTTATTGAAAGGAATCGTTATCACTTCAATTACACCAAATCAAATGTCACTACAAATAACTGGAAAATGTACGATTTAATAAAAATAAATTTTTGTTAATTCGAAATGTTACTAATTTTTGTTTATTTCATGTTACTTACTTTCTTTGCAGGTATATATCAAATAACAGCATATAATTTTCTTAAGTTGCCACGAGCTCTAATTTTTTAATGTTTGAAGTTGGCTTGCGAAACAAAATGATCGAGAGCTTGAATCAAACGTTAACAGTTACTAGAATTCAAAACCTAGTTCCGCTTTAACGAAAGAAACAGGCTATACGTTAGTAGATCTGACAACCTTGGTAACTGTGGAGTGGTAAATGAACTTTTGTGGAACCATGTTCACTTGTAAATCTGACTTTTCATTTCTTTTCTTAATTTTCCTAATTTTTTTGCTGTTTACAGAACGTCACAAATACATTAAATGGCCAGTGGCGTAGCTACGATTTTTGGGCCTGTAGGCAAACATCAGGAAGGGCCCCCGGTCCCGCGAAACTACCCCCACCATATCCAGCAATATTTGCAAAATGACATCGGTCTAATTATAGAATTACAATACGAGTCATCTCGTGTTGATAAACGCTAGATTTAAGGTTCAAGTAAGCTCTTTGAAGTAAACAAAAACGTTGCGTGTGTTTGACAGTACTCCGTTAGCTTCGCGCCTTCACAGAAGCAAGAACAAAATCGTGTCCAGTCAAAACCCCTTAGTGAGCGTTCTGGTCTTCTGGGGCCAACTCCAACTAGACAGCCGCACATGGGACTCATTAGGGTAGGGAAATATGTGCCGTTTTCGCTCGCCGAACCTTCATACGTAGCGCTTCTATTACTATTCTATTCTCGTTGGCAAAACGCATGTGCGTTTAGTTGAGCGCGGAGCCCCGCGCGTCTAGGACCTAGGGACCCTGCACTTCGAGAATTAAATGCATACATAACTAAATACATTTGGAAAAATAGTAAAATTTTTATAAACAATTTTTTTAAGTGCTATATTCTTAATTGCCAAATTTTCGAAGCCTTAAGGTAAGACCGCACTAGGCGGAATTGCACTGCAGCGGTTGACGCGACACGACGCAGACAAATATTATTTAATTGAATTTATATGACATATCACGCACTACGCAACGCGGCACTGCACAGCGCTACTAAGTGACTTTCTCACAAATTCTGACGCGCCGTGTTGTGCCGTGCAGTGTAGTTCCGCCTAGTGCGGTCTTACCTTTAATTGCAAATTTTCAAAGCCCGAGCCGGGCCCCAGTTGCTTGAGGGCCCGTAAGCTTTGCTTACACTGGCCTTGCGGTAGCTACGCCACTGAAAATGGCCGTCCTCTGTAGCCATAGACAAATAACAATATTATTTGTCTATTGTTATTTGTCTAAGGGCCGAGAGTTCCAGTTGCTAATAAACTATCCAATAAGTTTATTAGCAACATAATTTTTTTTCCGAGAGTTCCACCCCGAAATAGTTATTAGGTTGCTAATAAACAGGCTTATTTGTCTAATAACTTATAGGCAACATGAAGTGCTTAATAAAGTGACATATAACCAAAAACAAGTTCGCAAAATGTGTTAATATTTCAATTTTAATTGGAAACCAGTATAATTTTAAAAGAATATACGAATGTGTAGTTTTTAAACATTTCTATAATGGTGATTTTAGTGTTTTATATACATTTAAGTTGTATTTTGGCGAAATCGACAATCTGTTTGGATGAATTTATAAATTATGGACAACCGTTTTTAGAATATTTTGGGCATTTATTGTAAATGTGATATATAAAGAACAATATATAAATATATATTTTTAAATAAACATTGTCTTTTATTTTTACATTTGTATTTATTTCAATTACGATTACAACACATTACAAACAATACTTTAAGCATTACTATTTATATAAAAATGATAGAGAATAAGAAGACAGACGCAATTATTGGCAGAATAACAAAGATGTGTGGCTGAAAATTGCTCATAAGTTTAATTCATATTGTTTAAGGAATGTAAAATGAAGCAAAATAGGGCTGTCTTCTAATTTTCAGTCACTTTTGTATTATAAAATTCTATTTTTATTAACTTCTCTTCTATCTATATTGTCCTCTTTTTCTGTGATAAAATTTGTTGAACGCCGTTTAATTGTCATTTTAACAGTAACACAAAAAATATACGTAATGTCATTGAATGTCAAGTCAAACTATTTATTGTCAAAATATTTAATGTCAAAATATTCAGTGCCAAAATTTCATCTCACTTTAGCTCTACAAATGTACGTATAGCTCTATCCCTCTTGCACCGTGTTACTATCTTCATAAGAAATACCAATGCAAAAACAAAAAATTATGTTGCTAATAAACTATTAGAAGGATTTTGTAACTTGGAAATCACCAATAAATTTATTAGCTTCATAAATATATTATGTGTCAAATAACTATTAGGGAGTTTATTAGGAACTGGAACTCTCGGCCCTAAGGCTATTAATTTTATTTTATTTATAATTTAATTTTAAACTTTCATTTCTTTCCCGCCGTTTCCCCACTTTTTTACGTCATACTCCATATGCTCGGTCTTAAGACCCCGAACACACAGAGCCCACTCTAAATGTTCGCTCGATCGCAAAACGAATGCAATTGAGTGTAGGGATGGGAATTTATTTTTGAATATCGATATATGCGCGATTCGATATATCGTAAGTGTGATATCGATATTCGATATATCGTAAGTGTGATATCGATATTCGATATATATCGAAGTAAAAATATCGATATTTTCGATATATATTGTATATTATTTTTTTATACTAAAATGTATAATTACAGTGGAAAATAGGTAAATTTGGAGAATAAAACACAATTATACTGTTTATTTTATTTATTATTCAACTCAAAATAAACACATGGTCAAAATACCGAGCGTTCATTAATGAATGGTACGTGTTTGAATTTGGCGCGTTGCCGTGTTAGTCATTTCTGTCACTGTAATTTCCATGTCATCATGTTTTAACCCTAGCGACACATAAAACATTTGATCATAAATGTAGATATAGGCTATTCCAAACGTTTAGGTGGAACTAGATATTGAAATCTAGTAATTTTTATTTTTGAATTCGGACTTTTGGTCATTTTGTTTAAACTTTGTAAATCATACTCACATTATAAATTCTAGACTAAATTGATTGTCATTATAAAATGTCCTTTTCATTTTAATTTGTCCTTTAATTTTTTGTCATTCTTAAAAAAAAATTCCAATTATTTATTTTATTTGTCTTTAAAATACAAAAAAAAAATGTCATATTTTTAATAAATGTCGTTCGTTTCGATGGTTTCACTGTTGGAATTTTAAATTTTCACATATCAATTATTTTTTACTACAATTTTTGTATATTATTTCATTGGTAAGGGTTTGTTGGTCAGTTAATACTAAGATGTAATTTAATTTATCTCATAATTAAATACATATATTTAAACGTAAAAAATATACAATAATACCGATATTTTGCGCGATATATCGCATTTCAAATATCGATATATTTTCCTAAAGAATCGATATTTTCGAAATATCGATATATCGATCCCATCCCTAATTGAGTGTACTCCGAGCGTCAAATGGAACACGTTTGAGTGTACAGAACGTGCTTGGAACGCTCGGAGCGTCAAATCGAATGTACCCCATTAAGGCACATAATCATTCAACAAATACAAAAGTCAGATTGTCATTAATGTCAATTAACTGTTAAATATTTTAAAAGGTGCCATTACCATTACAGAATTACTACCCTAAGATGATATAAATATACAACATAACAAATTAAGTTTGAATACATTATAATTTTGATAAAAAACGGAAAGAATAATCAATATATGTTAATTTACAAGTACCAAGAACATTACCAAGCAAAATGTCAATAGATTATCCACAATTTTTGTAGATGAAATGTTACAAAGGTCGGTGGCACACATGTCACACTGCCTGCAGGCATAGTATGTAGTAAAGAAGTACATTTTGACGGAGCCATACAAGATTTAACATCTGAAACCACTGGTTCTACTATATTGGTTCTGGCGCATCCAAGAGAATCTGGCGGACATTTGAAAATCTGGGCTTTCTTTTTATTGCACTCCGTGCATGAGTAACATTTAAGCGAAAATGTTTCTTTCATTTCATTTTTTTATGTCAAAATGTTTATGATTAATTTCTAAAATTATATTTTTTCTTCTATGTAGATTAATTTCTGTCTAAAATACCATATTTTAATTTATTAAAACGAATCGATATCACTTCAATTTTACCGAACCGAATAACACTACATATATAAGTGTACGATTTAACAAAAATAAATTTTTGTTTATTGCAAATTCCAAATGTTACTAATTTTTGTTTATTCCATATGTTACTAACTTTTTTGTAGGTATGTATCAAATAACAGCATATACAGACTATTCAAAAAGTTTAAGCGGAACCAAATGGAACTTTAATTTTCATTAGTTGTCACGAGCTATTTTTTTAATGTTTGAAGTTGGCTTGCGAAACAAAATGATCGAGAGTTTGAATCAAATGTTAACAGTTAGTAGAATTCAAAATCTAGTTCCGCTTTAACCAAAGAAACAGGCTATTGAAAGTGTACGATTTAACAAAAATAAATGTTTGTTTATTCGAAATGTTACTAATTTTTGTTTATTTCATGTTACTAACTTTTTTTGCAGGTATATATCAAATAACAGCATATAAATTTTTTAAGTTTCCACGAGCTCTAATTTTTTAATGTTTGAAGTTGGCTTGCGAAACAAAATGATCGAGAGTTTGAATCAAATGTTAACAGTTAGTAGAATTCAAAATCTAGTTCCGCTTTAACCAAAGAAACAGGCTATTGAAAGTGTACGATTTAACAAAAATAAATGTTTGTTTATTCGAAATGTTACTAATTTTTGTTTATTTCATGTTACTTACTTTTTTTGCAGGTATATATCAAATAACAGCATATAACTTTCTTAAGTTTCCACGAGCTCTAATTTTTTAATGTTTGAAGTTGGTTTGCGAAACAAAATGATCGAGAGCTTGAACCAAACGTTAACTGTTACTAGAATTCAAAATCTAGTTCCGCTTTAACCAAAGAAACAGGCTATTGAAAGTGTACGATTTAACAAAAATAAATGTTTGTTTATTCGAAATGTTACTAATTTTTGTTTATTTCATGTTACTTACTTTTTTTGCAGGTATATATCAAATAACAGCATATAACTTTCTTAAGTTTCCACGAGCTCTAATTTTTTAATGTTTGAAGTTGGTTTGCGAAACAAAATGATCGAGAGCTTGAACCAAACGTTAACTGTTACTAGAATTCAAGATCTAGTTCCGCTTTAACCAAAGAAACAGGCTATACGTTAGTAGATCTGAGAACTTTGGTGACTGTAGAGTTGTAAATTGTTGGGAAGTTTAAATTAAGCGCCAATATTTCGCGCTATATGCATTTGTTTATTGCGTTGTTAATAAAATAAAATTGACAGATGTAAAAATTATTCTAAAAGTGTCAAAAATATATATTTTCCATATTTATATATTTACTTTTAGTTTCACGTTAATTACTGCCTGGAACTTCCTATAATTGTCCAATTTTCAAGTTAAATGAACTTTTGTGGAACCATGTTCACTTGTAAATCTGACCTTTCATTTATTTTTTTAGTTTTCTGCCTTAATATAAATTAAGGCACATAACCATTCAAAAATACAAAAGTCAGATAGTCATTAATGTCAATTATCTGTTAAATGTTTTAAAATGTGCCATTACAGAATTACTACCCTAAGATGATATTATATAAATATACAACATAACAAATTAAGTTTGAATACATTATAATTTTGATAAAAAACAGGAAGAAAAATCAATACATGTTAATTTACAAGTACCAAGAACATTACCAAGCAAAATGTCAATGCATTATTCACAATTTTTGTAGATGAAATATTACAAAGGTCTGAGGCACAACATGAGAAACTGCCTATCTCTGCAGGCAACTGTGGCACATCACACATTGCCTGAGACGCACAAGATTTTGATTGTACAGCACTTGGTTTAATTAAATTGGATCTGAAGCATTTAGGAGACTCTGGCGAACATTCGGCAATCACGGGTTTCTGCTTTACGCAGTCCACGCAGTCGTAACATTTAAGCGAAAATGTTTCCTTCGCTAGTAAGACAAACATAAATATTATCTTCAAGTATATTTTCATTATTAATGCAGCAATTATACGTATTCAGAAGTACTCTGTATTTCACCAGATTATTAATATTTCAACAAACAATGCTTTCCTTGCAGTTTTTATAAATTATATCAATTTTTTATTTTGGCATATTATGTCAAAATGTTTGTAAATAATTTCTAAAATTATAATTTTTCTTCTAGATTAATTTCTATCTAAAATACCATATTTTAATTTATTAAAACGAATCGATAGCACTTCAATTTCACAGAATCAAATAACACTATATATATCTTGAAAGTGTACGATTTAACAAAAATAAATTTTTGTTTATTCCAAATTCCAAATGTTACTAATTTTTGTTTATTCCATATGTTGCTAACTTTTTTGTAGGTATGTATCAAAGGATAAAAATATTTGACCTATGATTTGATATATAAAATATATGATTTGATCTATAAAATAAATACTTGACCTATAAGTACTCTTGCACTCTATCGCGAAGCGAGCTACCCATCTTCTAGTTTAATGTCAAAACACTATCTTAGGTTAGGTTAGGTTAGTAAGGGTTTGGTTAGAAGAGCCGAGCGAAGCGAGCTACCCATCTTCTAGTTTAATGACAAAACACTATCTTAGGTTAGGTTAGTAACAGTCTGTATTTAGCATCCGTGCGATGCAGACGTGCTGTGGTGAGCTCTTTGAGTAAAGTTCAGTATTTTTGGTTTTTTGAGCGATATCGTAAAGTTATTTTGTGTGTGTTTGTTTTTTATTGTGCACGTAGTGTCTGCCGACCTAGTGATAACTCCGGTGAGGCTTGGTCGCGGCCCGTTTTTTTTTTTTTTTTGTGAGGGGTGTTTTTCTCCCTGCAAACTGCGGGGCGTTGCTGTGCGGAACCGGACAGTTCCTGGCGGTTGATACTGGGCTATCACCTAGCCGTAGGAGTGGACTCGAGGTGGGCAAAGTGGTGCTCTTTCCCTACGAAAGGTTCGGGAGATACAAATTTTCTAGAGTGTAGTGTTTTACCCTAGGAAGGTATATACGGACTAACTTTAGCCGTTGGACACGAAGAAAAGACCTGATCAACTGTGTCCGTTGTGGTCAGTGAACCTGTCAGTTCTCGGCTATCTCCAGCAGGAAAACAGGTCAGGTCAGGACCTAGAACTCATCCCCCCGTATTTTCCAAAAGTGCTCCCCACGGATCAACTGTGTCCACCCCCCCCCTCCCTCCATTTTTTTTGTATCCCCTCCCCCGCCCAAAGTTTCTTCTTGGTGAGGAGACTCAGGAATTATAAGGAGGAAATATTAAAGGAGGAAAGCCGCGATCTGGGCGAGAGTTTACGAAAAATCGTAAAATATATGGTGGAGCTACATAAACTCGCCGAAATGTATGTGAACACGAAAGTGGAGATAAAGGGGGCGGCAAAAAAGCTGCACTGGAAAATCCAGGACTTCCAGGACCAATTCATGGATTCAGAAATTGACGTAAACTCAAAAGCTAGAAAGGTAGAAAAACCCTCAAAAGAGATGGCGACGCAAACTGAGCCGGCAACCTGGAAAAAGGAAGCGCTAGGGAGGAAGGACGAGGCGACTGTAAAAATCTCCTCGGCAATCCAACGGGACGAGGGTTTCGAAACGATAAAAGATCTATTAAAAGCAAAATGGCCGGCGGACACCTTTCAAAGGACGACCGCAGTCTGAAATGACGCGGAACTGGAAGGAGATTTCGCCCTACTCATGGACCCTAGGGATGCCGGTGAAAATGAATGGGTGCGAAAGTTGGAAAGTAGGTTTCATGGTTTGAGGGAGCTGGTAGAGGCAAACGATGGGGCGGTTGACTTCTTGTACCGCACCGAAACCACGAGGACGAGGAAAAAGCAGCCGAGAGAAAAAGCTAACGTTGTCTACATTTTGCCAGTAACCCTTGACGAAGCGGGCATGACGCAGATGAACGAGGTCTACAAAGTCCTAAAGGATATGCTGGGCCTTCCCGACGCCAATTCGATAGGTGCTCTCACACTTATCCCGGGAAAGGGGATAAACCGAGCTCAGACTAGGAAGGTAACCGAGTATGTTCTTGCGGGCAGGGAAGAGGTTGTTAAGGTGCTGGTGTCGGGAGGGAAGAGGGACCCCCCACTTAAGCCTTCTCTCCCCAGGAGCAAAACAAAAAAGGAGGAAGGCTTGCTGACAATCAGTGGCGCAGGAAAATCATACGCCGATCTGGTTAAGGACGTGAAGTCCAGCGTGGATATAACGAAGCTGGGGCTAAAGGTCGACAGGATCAGAAGGTCCGAAAAAGGCGACCTCCTCCTCTCTGTAGAGGGTGACGGAGAGAAAACTGAGTCCCTAAGAGAGGCCATCGTGAGTAAGATGGAATGGTGCACTGTCACCACGAGGTCGATTGGGACGACTCCTTTCTTCGTCCTCGGGATCGACCCCACAATACAGGAGGAGGAGCTAAAGAAGCAGGTAGCGGACGAGACTGGATTAGACCCAGGAAAAGTTCAGGTAAAGCCTTTCACGGAAGGAAAGTACGGGGAGCGCACAGTTCTGGTGGAACTCCCAAAACAGCACGCATCTACAGTAATAAGAAACGGATACCTGCAGGTTGGGTGGCTCCGTTGTTCTGTGAAAGAAAAGGTCCACTAACCGCGATGTTTTAGGTGCCTTGAGCATGGCCACAGGACACAATGCGAGGCTCCCACCAGCAGGGCGGAGGAGTGTATAAACTGTGTTCAGAAAGGGCACAGGGCCAAAGAATGTGCAAATACTCCCAGATGCTCCAAGTGTGGCATCGAAGGACACCGGGATCACATCAGGTCCCCACTACAAGAGGGAGATAGAGCGCCTACGAAAGGAGAGCGCTGGTCTAAGGCCGGGAACACGGCAAAAGAAAAGCCCCTTAACCAGAGAGGCAACGGAGGATATCATCCCCCACGATGGATAGGCAGATTAAATTCCTACAGGTCAACGTAGATAGGTCTCGAGCAGCCCATGACCTGGCTCTGGCGACCGCCCAACATTGAGACGTTGACGTCCTCCTGTTGTGTGAACCAAATTGGTCGATGACTTAGAACACCCGATGGACGACCGACCTACCTGGGGACGTAGCTATATGCGTCACAAACCAGGGCTTACCTGTCAAAATCGTCAGTAGTTTCGATGGGTTCACCGGTTTTGACAGGGTGGATGTTTACCTGAGCTACGTTTCCCCAAACGTACCTGTAGTAAACTACGAGCGACAGGTCGACGAAATAATGGACCAAGTCTCCAAAAGGGGGAAGCCTGCCATCATCGCGGGGGATTTCAACGCTAAGTCTGCTCTTCGGGGATCACCCATCTCGGATAAGAGGGGTGATATCATGCGGGAGTGGATTGCGTCCAAGAGCCTAGCAGTGTGCAACACGGGAGACTCGCCTACTTTTCGCAGAGGTGCCACCTTCTCTTACATCGATATCACCCTCGCGACGGCGGACATCGCGGCACACATCACCGGATGGGCGGTACTCAGCACTGAGTCCCTCTCCTTGCATGCGTACATCGCCTTTCAGCTTGGAAGGACACAGATTAAAAGGAAACATGGCTTCACAAAATACGTGGTGAACTGGGAGGCGTTTAGGAAAGGTATAGCCCTTCGCCTCCTCCTGTTACCAAGTGAAGACAGGCAACTAGGATGCTTGCCGACGAACTGCGGTTTGCCACGATTTCCTCCTTGGAAGGAAAGCGTATGCCGTACTGGTGGAACGAGGAGATCTCGCGGCTTAGGGCCACGACCACGCTGTCCAGGAGAAGGCTTCAGAGGTCGAGAAGGACAGCTCCGCACGCCGAGGACACCGTTGCTGCAAACCAAGCGTACAAGCTGATGAGGAGGGAGCTTTGTCGCAGCATTAAGCATTCAAAGAACGAAGCGTGGAAACAGCTACTCCTTGACCTGGAGGAAGATACCTGGGGACAGGGGTACAAGATTGCGGTGAGTCAGTTCAGACGCGCCACACCCTCACACATAGAGGCCGATGGCGAAAGGCGTATCCTCGATGCCCTTTTCCCCAGAGTAAGGCCAACCCGACCGAATCGCAGAGCCAGCGTCTCCGAATACGATCCCTTCACTGTATCGGAGATAAGCTCTGTTTTGTCCAGAATGAAGAAGGGAAAAGCTGTAGGTCCGGACTAAATTCCCTCTGAAGCCTTGAGTATCGTACAGGGGTCGATGAGGAATACCTCAAGGAGATGTTCAACAAACTCCTCGAGACCCAGACCTTCCCCAGCGAATGGAAGACGGCCAGGGTGGTATTAATTCCTAAGAAGAGAGGTACTCCTGGGAGCACAACATACAGGCCGATAAGCTTGCTCAACTCGATGAGCAAGGCCTTCGAAGGCCTGATTAGACTTCGGCTAAACCAGGAGATAGCAGAAAAGGGAGGCTTAGCGGAACACCATTACGGTTTTCGCACAAGCAGGTCCACTGTGGACGCCATGCAGGCAGTTCGTAACGAGGCCATGAATTCGGGCACGAAGTGGACCGTGTTGGTGACTTTGGATGTCCAAAACGCCTTCAACACGGTCAGATGGGAAAGCATCCTAGGGTGTCTTGAGGAGCTGGGGTTATCCAGATATATCGTCAATTTAATGCAGACACCTTTATTTTGGACGTTTGCCATTGCTGATAGTACTAGGCTAGAATAGTACAATATAATGAGTATTAGTATCATAAAGATATAATACTTCAAGAGTAATATAAAAAATAAATTCGGACGTTTCGGAAACTGCTCAACAATCTGTTTCCGTCTTCAGCGATCACGAGAAGTGATAAACATTTTAGTTTTCTTCGAGTTTTTATACCGAGTATTGTAAGAGTGGGAGCAGGTTGTAGGTGCGTTGCTATCGGTTGGGTGGTTGGGATCAGGTATGGGTAGAGACGGGACTACCTGCGGAGGATTAACGACCGGATTAAGGTTGTTTGTCACATTATTGTGTGGTAATGAGTTGTTTGTTACCGGATTAGTAACTTCAGGATTAACAGGATTGTTTTGAATAATGGAAAGCCAGAGTTGAGGAAATTCTATGCTGGCTTGGCTGACAGCATCTCCAGAGTTGTCGATCAAAGCAGACTCTTTCAATTTTCGTTTGAACTTGTTTTCCTCATACATTAAGGGTTTAGCATCTTTCCATTGGAAATGGTGTTCATTTTCCCAAGCATGTTCAGCCAGTTTGGAACTGTAAATTTCGCCCTGCTGAACTTTCTTCTTATGCTCGTTTACCCTAACCTGTAAAGGTCTGCAAGTCTCGCCAATATATTGTTTCCCGCACTGGCAGCGAATATAGTAGACACAGTTTTTGTTTAGGACAGATTTGAGTTTCGTACATGATAGGATAGATCTTAAAGTCGAACTCGATTTGAAGGCTACTTGGATATTATGCTTCTTTAGTATCTTACCAATTTTCTCAGATACTCCTTTATAATAGGGCATAGAGACATATCTCACTTCGTCAGTTCTAGGTGCGTCATTTTTCTTATGATTGATAGCATCAGTAATAATTTTATGACTGTAGCCATTATCTTGTAAGGTGGAACGGATGTTCTTCAATTCAACTTTTAGAAGCCTTTTAGAAGAACAAATGACTTTGGCTCTATTAACTAGACTCAGTGCAACAGCTCTCATAGTGCTATTATGATGGAATGAGTTGAAATTAAGATATAGACCTGTGAGTGTTGGTTTTCTGTAGACCGTGGTTGCTAGAACCCCCTTGCCATTTCTGATTATCAATACATCTAGGAAAGGCAGTTGATTGCTAACTTCCAGTTCAACAGTAAACTTAATGTTAGTGTGTACTGAATTTAGGTATTGATGGAATTCGTGGAGTTTATCTTTACCATGTGGCCATATGACAAAAGTATCATCGACGTATCTTAACCATTTATTCGGTTTATACTTGGCTTCTTTTAAGGCTTTCGCTTCAAAATGTTCCATGTATATATTAGCAATAATAGGTGACAGTGGAGAACCCATAGCCATGCCATCCTTTTGTTGGTAATAATCGGTTTCCAGTTGAAAATAGGTAGTTTTCACACAAAGTGTTAATAACTCCATAATGCAGTCAACTGAATGAAGTGTTCGAGTAGATAACATCTGATCACACTCTAGCCTTTCTCTAACAACTACTAGAGCTTCATCTACAGGCACATTAGTAAATAGACTCTCAACGTCAAAGCTTACCAGAATCTCATTACGTTTTAGTTGTAAATTCTTTATAACACTAACAAAATGCTCCGAGTTTTTTACAAAGCTCTCACTCTTGCCGGCTAGAGGTGTTATTATTGACACAGTTGAGAGTCTATTTACTAATGTGCCTGTAGATGAAGCTCTAGTAGTTGTTAGAGAAAGGCTAGAGTGTGATCAGACGATATCTACTCGAACACATCATTCAGTTGACTGCATTATGGAGTTACTAACACTTTGTGTGAAAACTACCTATTTTCAACTGGAAACCGATTATTACCAACAAAAGGATGGCATGGCTATGGGTTCTCCACTGTCACCTATTATTGCGAAAGCCTTAAAAGAAGCCAAGTATAAACCGAATAAATGGTTAAGATACGTCGATGATACTTTTGTCATATGGCCACATGGTAAAGATAAACTCCACGAATTCCATAAATACCTAAATTCAGTACACACTAACATTAAGTTTACTGTTGAACTGGAAGTTAGCAATCAACTGCCTTTCCTAGATGTATTGATAATCAGAAATGGCAAGGGGGTTCTAGCAACCACGGTCTACAGAAAACCAACACACACAGGTATATATCTTAATTTCAACTCATTCCATCATAATAGCACTATGAGAGCTATTGCACTGAGTCTAGTTAATAGAGCCAAAGTCATTTGTTCTTCTAAAAGGCTTCTGAAAGTTGAATTGAAGAACATCCGTTCCACCTTACAAGATAATGGCTACAGTCATAAAATTATTACTGATGCTATCAATCATAAGAAAAATGACGCACCTAGAACTGACGAAGTGAGATATGTCTCTATGCCCTATTATAAAGGAGTATCTGAGAAAATTGGTAAGATACTAAAGAAGGATAATATCCAAGTAGCCTTCAAATCGAGTTCGACTTTAAGATCTATCCTATCATGTACGAAACCCAAATCTGTCCTAAACAAAACCTGTGTCTACTATATTCCCTGCCAGTGCGGGAAACAATATATTGGCGAGACTTGCAGACCTTTACAGGTTAGGGTAAACGAGCATAAAAAGAAAGTTCAGCAGGGCGAAATTTACAGTTCTAAACGCTAAACCCTTAATGTATGAGGAAAACAAGTTCAAACGAAAATTGAAAGAGTCTGCTTTGATCGAAAACTCTGGAGATGCTGTCAACCAAGCCAGCATAGAATTTCTTCAACTTTGGCTTTCCATTATTCAAAACAATCCTGTTAATCCTCAAGTCACTAATCTGGTAACAAACAACTCATTACCACACAATAATGTGACAAACAACCTTAATCCGGTCGTTAATCCTCCGCAGGTAGTCCCGTCCCTACCCATACCTGATCCCAACCACCCAACCAATAGCAACGCACCTACAACCTGCTCCCACTCTTACAATACTCGGTATAAAAACTCGAAGAAAACTGAAATGTTTATCACTTCGCGTGATCGCTGAAGGCGGAAACAGATTGTTGAGCAGTTTCCGAAACGTCCGAATTTATTTTTTATATTACTCTTGAAGTATTATATCTTTATGATACTAATACTCATTAAATTGTACTATTCTAGCCTAGTACTATCAGCAATGGCAAACGTCCAAAATAAAGGTGTCTGCATTAATATTGGACCATTGCAAAATAATTTCAAAGATATTATCGTCAATTTAATTGATGATTTCTTCAGAGACAGGCGGATCGTCACAAAAAAAACCGTCGCAAACTCAGCGCAGGTGTTCCACAGGGGTCGGTCCTTGGGCCTACTCTCTGGAACGTTTTCTACGACGTCTTGAGACTAGATTTCTCGGGGAGAGCAAAGCTGATCGGATTTGCCAACGATCTGGCCCTGATTGTCTCGGCCGACAACGAAGATGATCTGGTCGGCCACGTGAACGCCAACCTTCGGAAGATAACAAGGTGGACATCGGCACGTCATCTCAAAATGGCCCCCGAGAAGAGTGCTGCATACCTTTTGCTTTTTATGTGCTACCTAGGTCTGTTGAAAGGCAGACGAACGAATGGGCGAGCTACGAAAGCTCATGCCAAACATCGGCGGCCCCAGCAGCAGCAAACGTGCTGTGCTGGCCGGAGTTTACCACTCCATCGTACTTTACGGTGCCCCCGTTTGGGCAGACATGCTTAAGTACAGGAAGTACAAAGAAATTCTAGGAAGTAGCCAGAGAAAAGCCCTGATTGGCATATCATCAGCCTACAGGACAACCTCCACTGCTGCGCTCCAGGATTATCACTGGTGTAATCCCCATTCACCTGTGGATAGCGAGCGCAAAGCAGTGTACGACAATGGGTTCACCCCAGAGGCCAAAGCTGAAGCCAGGAGCGCGACCATCGCTGCGTGGCAGAGCGAGTGGGATATCGATACCGGGAAGGCCAGGTGGACCAAAAGGCTTATACCGCGGCTCGAGCCGTGGCTAAAGGCAAAGGTGCGGTCTTTCTGACCCAATTCCTCAGGGGTCACGGTTCATATAAGACATACACACATCGTATCGGGAAGGATGCCGACGATAGATGTGTGTACTGCGGCGAAGTGGAAACACCCGAGCACACAGTTTTTGCATGCCCTCGATGGGTCGAACTGAGGTGCGAAATGAACCTGGCCGCCGGAGGGGTTTTGGGCCCTGATGACATCATCGACCTGATGGTCTCTAGCAGGGAGAAATGGAAGCTGCTGTCTGGAATAATTAAGAACATAGGCACATGCAAGGAGGGGGAGGAGCGCTCTCGTAAAGAGAGACATCAGCAACAACAACAGCAACATCAACAACCGGGAGCTACGGCAGTAAGGGCCTGATAGGCTCACGCTGACCAAGTGGTCTTGGTAGGCTCGTTATCACGAAGCAAGTCCTATGGACAGTACCGTGGTAACGTTGTAGGAGCCAAACAGGGTTTTTAATCGGTAGGTCATTTGGAGAATCCGACACTACCGGGGGGTAAATCAAGAGCCCAACCGGTGCCTATCAAAGGTTTCCTCTGTATAAAAAAAAAAGGTTTAGCCGTTTGACTACAATTTTAACCGAACAGACAGATAGACAGACAGACGACAAAATGACGGTAAAAGGGTTTTTTTCATACCTACAAAACGGTCAAGAGCAAAGTCGGTCAAGTGTTATCTTGACGGACTCGCTGAGCGCTCTGAACAGTATCCAAGATCCAGAGTCAGTGCATCCTCTTGTACTAAAGATCCGGTTGCTACTCTACAATCTGAATGCTCAGAATGTAAGGGTAGAGCTGTTTTGGATACCGGGACATGTTGATAATAAGGGTAACGAAGCGTCTGATGAAGCTGCAAAAGCCGCCTGTAACACAGATTGGTCTGTGTTACACATTTTATCTGAGTATGTACAGTTCGAGGATGTCAGGGAGAAGTTAGGCCTGTGCTATGACCTGTCAGTTGCTTTAGGTGACGCCAGAGTTCTCATGGACAAGCTGATACTCTTCGACGGTGATATTCCATGGTAATTGGCCCCGTTACAGCCTCTTACCATCACCCTGAGTCTGTTCATTTTTTCGAACAGGCTTTTTATTTTATTTATTTGTATTTGTCCGTGCAAGATTTCTTTTATTGAGTATGCGTTATTTTCATATTTTATTTATTTATTTATTGTCTAATTTATTGTTTTTATTATGTATCGTAGTCATTTAGATGGGCTGCGTTAGGCGCAAATAGCCTTTGTTGCTGTGCGCCAAAATTTTTAACTAACTAACTAACTCGTTATGTGCTGCCATCTGTATTGAGTTTTCAGTGGGATACAGTAAAGCTTGGCCTAATTTTTACTTCGACATATTATGTCAAAATATTTGTGGTTAATTTCTGAAATTATGATTTGTCTTCTAGATTAAATTCTGTCTAAAATACAATATTTTAATTTTTTGAAAGGAATCGTTATCACTTCAATTACACCAAATCAAATATCACTACAAATAACTGGAAAATGTACGATTTAATAAAAATAAATTTTTGTTTATTCGAAATGTTACTAATTTTTGTTTATTTCATGTTACTTACTTTCTTTGCAGGTATATATAGTCTGTCCCAAACGGTTAAGCGGAACTAAATGGGAATTTAGTTCTTTTAGGTTGTCACGAGAAGGGACCTTGCTTGGGTTATTTCATTTTTCACGTTGGGATGTCAAAATTTAAAATTCCAACAATGAAACCATGGAAACGAATGACATATGTCAAAATTAAATATTTTTTTTAGATATTTTAATGACAAAAAAATAAATAAATGGGAAATTTGTATTAATAATGACACAAAAAATCAAAATATAAAGAAAATGACATTTTAAAATGGTATTAACCTTAACCAAAAATTTTTTATTGTAAGTATGATTTACAAAGCTTAAATAAAACGGCCGAAAGGCACGATTTAAACGATGAAAGTAACTAGATTGCAAAATCTAGTACCGCATAACCGTTTGAAACAGACTGTATCTTTTAATGTTTTATTTTTTTGTTCTTTTTTTTTAGGTTAAATTTATATGATATTTCAAAATCATTAACCTTCACACAAACACTAACTTATAATATTTGTGTAAAGCCACATTTAGACTGTTTGCAGTTCTCTGTGGCATTGTTCTTATTTTATTTCTCAATTATATATATATACTAGCTGAAAACCCGTGCTTCGCTACGGTATATTGATGGTCTCATTGGCATAAAATCCGCAGTTTGTTTTTAAACTTGTGTATGGGTAACCTTTGTAACAAAAAATCTAGTCGATATATTTTCCCCGAGGAATCCGGGAAAAAACATCGAAATTCACCAGATAGGGGTCGAACTTGAAAAGATCCTTTCTTAGTGGGTTCTTACGTCATACTGAAAAATGTACTCTCCGAATTTTTTATTTCTAACAAAAAAATACTAATTTACCCTTTAGGAGTGAAAGAAAACTGTCAAAACTCATATATGCCAAAATGGAATGTTATAATTCAACAACCGCTGGAAATACAAAGGGTTCTATAATTCACCCCGAATGTAGATTCACCCCTTTAGGGGTTGATTAAGATAAAGTCCTGAAATTCATTTTTCGGCATTTGTATGGGTAATCTTTATAAGCAAAAACCAAGTCTATATCTTATTGATCCTAGAAGATATTAAGGCGTCCTTGAAAAAAAAAACTGTTAAAACCATTTCGAGATATTTTAAAAAGACACCTATGTGCCAAAAAGAAACGTTATAACTCAACAAACACAGAAAATACGACGCGATGTATAATCTACCCCGTTTGTAGAATCACCCCTTTAGGGGTTGATTAGGACGAAATCCTGAAATAAGTTTTTCGGCATTTGTATGGATAATTTTTGTAAGCAAATACCAAGTCGATATCTTATTGGTCCTAAAAGAATGAAGGAATTACTGAAATCACATTTCACCCCTTTTCACCCTTAAGGGGTGAAATTAAAAAAAATTCAAAATCATTTCGAGATATTAAAAAAAAAAAACACCTAGATATTAAGGAATCCTTGAAATCACAATTCATCCCTTTTCACCTTTTAGGGGGTAATTTTAAAAAAATGTCAAAACTATTTCGAGATATTTTAAAAAGATACCTATGTGCCAAAAAGTAATGTTGCAACTAAACGAACACAGGAAATACGACGGGATGTATAATTCATCCCGATTGTTGATCCACCCCTTAAGGGTTTGATTAGGACAAAATCCAAAAATTGGTTTTTCTTGCATGGGTAGTTTTTGTAAGCAAAAACCAAGTCGATATCTTATTGGTGTTAAAAAATATTAAACAATCCTTGAAATCACGAGGACATCCTAAGCAAAAAGTGTAAGCAAAAAGCAAGTCGATACCTTATTGGTCCTAAGAGATATTAAGGAATCCTTGAAATCACAATTCACCCCTTTTCACCCTTTAGGGATGAAATTTTAAAAAAACTGTCAATACTATTTCGAGATATTTTAAAAATACATCTATGTGCCAAAAATTAATGTTGCAACAAAACGAACAGAGGAAATACGACGAAATGTATAATTCACCTTGATTGTAGATCCATCCCTTTAGGGGTTGATTAGGACCAAATCCTGAAATAAGTTTTTCGGTATTTGTATGGGTAATCTTCGTAAGCAAAAAGCAAGTCGATATCTTATTGGTCCTAAGAGATATTAAGGAATCCTTGAAATCACAATTCATCCCTTTTCATCCTTTAGGGGGTAATTTTAAAAAAATGTTGATATTTTAAAATGACGCCTATGTGCCAAAAAGAAACCTTATATCTCAATAAACACAGGGAATACGACGGGCTGTATAATTCACCCCGATTGTAGAACCATCCTTTAGGGGTTGATTAGGACAAAATCCCGAAATATATTTTTCGGTATTTGTATAGGTAATCTTTGTCAGCAAAAAGCAAGGCAATATCTTATTGGCCCCAAGAGATTTAAGGAATCCTTGAAATCACAATTCACCCCTTTTCACCATTTAGGGGTGAAATTTTAAAAAACTATCAAAACCTTTTCGAGATATTTTAAAAAGACACCTATGTGCTAAAAAGTAATGTTGCAACTAAACGTACACAGAAAATACGACGGAATGTATAACTCACCCCGATTGTAGATCCACCCCTTTAGGGGTTGATTAGGACAAATTCCTGAAATACGTTTTTCAGTAATTGTATGGATAATCCTTGCAAGCAAACAGTAAGTCCATATCTTATTGGTCCTAAGAGATATTAAGGAATCCTTGAAATCACAATCCACCTCTTTTCAACCCTTAGGGATGAAATTTTACAAAACTGTCAAACCCATTTCGAGATATTTTAAAAAGACACATATGTGCCAAAAAGTAATGCTGCAACTAATGAACACAGGAAATACGACGAAATGTATAACTCACCCCGATTGTAGATCCACACCTTTTGGGGTTGATTAGGAAAAATTCCTGAAATAAGTTTTTCAGTAATTGTATGGAATATCTTTGCAAACAAACAGTAAGTCGATATCTTATTGATCCTAAAAGATATTAAGGAATCCTTGAAATCATAATTCACCCCTTTTCAACCCTTAGGGATGGAATTTTAAAAAACTGTCAAACCCATTTCGAGATATTTTAAAAAGACACCTATGTGCCAAAAAGTAATGTTGCAACTAAACGAACACAGGAAATACGGCGGAATGTATAATTCACCCCGATTGTAGATCCACCCCTTAAGGGCTTGATTAGGACAAAATCCAAAAATTGATTTTTCGGCATTTGCAAGGGTAGTTTTTGTAAGCAAAAACCAAGTCGATATCTTATTGGTGTTAAAAAATATTAAACAATCCTTGAAATCACATTTCACCCCTTTTCACCCTTTAGGGGTTAAATTTAGAAAAGTTGTCTAAACCATTTCGAGATATTTTAAAATGACGCCTATGTGCCAAAAAGAAACCTTATATCTCAATAAACACAGGTAATACGACGGGCTGTATAATTCACCCCGATTGTAGATCCTTCCTTTAGGGGTTGATTAGGACAAAATCCTGAAATATATTTTTCGGTATTTGTATAGGTAATCTTTGTCAGCAAAAAGCAAGGCAATATTTTACTGGCCCTAAGAGATTTAAGGAATCCTTGAAATCACAATTCACCCCTTTTCACCATTTAAGGGTGAAATTTTAAAAAACTATCAAAACCATTTCGAGATATTTTAAAAAGACACCTTTGTGCTAAAAAGTAATGTTGCAACTAAACGTACACAGAAAATACGACGGAATGTATAACTCACCCCGATTGTAGATCCACCCCTTTAGGGGTTGATTAGGACAAATTCCTGAAATACGTTTTTCGGTAATTGTATGGATAATCTTTGCAAGCAAACAGTAAGTCCATATCTTATTGGTCCTAAGAGATATTAAGGAATCCTTGAAATCACAATTCACCCCTTTTCAACCCTTAGGGGTGAAATTTTAAAAAACTGTCAAACCCATTTCGAGATATTTTAAAAAGACACCTATGTGCCAAAAAGTAATGCTGCAACTAATGAACACAGGAAATACGACGGGATGTATAATTCACCCCGATTGTAGATGCACCCCTTTAGGAGTTGATTAAAACAAAAACCTGAAATATGTTTTTCGGTATTTGTATGGGTAATCGTTGTAAGCCAAAAGCAAGTCGATATCTTATTGGTTCTAAGAGATATTAAGGAATACTTGAAATCATAATTCACCCCTTTTCACCCTATAGGGGTGAAATTTTAAAAAACTACCAAAATATTTTCGAGATATTTTAAAAATACTCCTATGTGCTAAAAAGTAATGTTGTAACTAAACGTACACAGGAAATACGACGAAATGTATAACTCATCCCGATTGTAGATCCACCCCTTTAGGGGTTGATTAGGACAAATTCCTGAAATAAGTTTTTCGGTAATTGTATGGATAATCTTTGCAAGCAAACAGTAAGTCGATATGTTATTGATCCTAAAAGATATTAAGGCATCCTTGAAATCACAATTCACCCCTTTTCAACCCTTAGAGATGGAATTTTAAAAAACTGTCAAACCCATTTCGAGATATTTTAAAAAGACACCTATGTGCCAAAAAGTAATGTTGCAACTAAACGAACACAGGAATTACGACGGGATGTATAATTCACCCCGATTGTAGATCCACCCCTTTAGGGGTTGATTAGGACAAAATCCTGAAATTGGTGATTCGGTATTTGTATGGGTAATCTTTGTAAGCAAAAAGCAAGTCCATATCTTATTGGTCCTAAGAGATATTAAGGAATCCTTGAAATCACAATTCACCCCTTTTCAACCCTTAGGGGTGAAATTTTAAAAAACTGTCAAACCCATTTCGAGATATTTTAAAAAGACACCTATGTGCCAAAAAGTAATGCTGCAACTAATGAACACAGGAAATACGACGGGATGTATAATTCACCCCGATTGTAGATGCACCCCTTTAGGAGTTGATTAAAACAAAAACCTGAAATATGTTTTTCGGTATTTGTATGGGTAATCGTTGTAAGCCAAAAGCAAGTCGATATCTTATTGGTTCTAAGAGATATTAAGGAATACTTGAAATCATAATTCACCCCTTTTCACCCTATAGGGGTGAAATTTTAAAAAACTACCAAAATATTTTCGAGATATTTTAAAAATACTCCTATGTGCTAAAAAGTAATGTTGTAACTAAACGTACACAGGAAATACGACGAAATGTATAACTCATCCCGATTGTAGATCCACCCCTTTAGGGGTTGATTAGGACAAATTCCTGAAATAAGTTTTTCGGTAATTGTATGGATAATCTTTGCAAGCAAACAGTAAGTCGATATGTTATTGATCCTAAAAGATATTAAGGCATCCTTGAAATCACAATTCACCCCTTTTCAACCCTTAGAGATGGAATTTTAAAAAACTGTCAAACCCATTTCGAGATATTTTAAAAAGACACCTATGTGCCAAAAAGTAATGTTGCAACTAAACGAACACAGGAATTACGACGGGATGTATAATTCACCCCGATTGTAGATCCACCCCTTTAGGGGTTGATTAGGACAAAATCCTGAAATTGGTGATTCGGTATTTGTATGGGTAATCTTTGTAAGCAAAAAGCAAGTCGATATCTTATTGGTCCTAAGAGATATTAAAGAATCCTTAAAATCACAATTCACCCCTTTTCACCCTTTAGGGGTGAAATTTCAAAAAACTGTGAATACCATTTCGAGATATTTTAAAAAGACACCTATGTGCCAAAAAGTAATCTTGCAACTAAACGAACACAGGAAATACAACGGGATGTATAATCCACCCCGATTGTAGGTTCACCCCTTTAGGGGTTGATTAGGGCAAAATCCCGAAATTGGTTTTTCGGCATTTGTATGGGTAATACTTGTAAGCAAAAACTAAGTCGATATCCCATCGGCCCTAAGAGATATTAAGGAATTCGTGAAATCACATTTCACCCCTTTTCATCCCTTAGGAGTGGATTTTCGAAAAATCCCTTCTTAGTGGGTGCTTACGTCATGGAGGGAATATACTCTCCAAATTTCAAGTTTCTAGGGCCAGGGGTTCGGGCTGGGCGGTGATGAGTGAGTCAGTCAGTCAGTCAGTCAGTCAGGACACTGCCTTTTATATATACAGATATATATATATATATATATATATATATATATAATTTTGTACATAGTGTATTTTGTAACAGAGTTATTAATGTTCATGTGTATAAAATGTGTGAGAATAAAATAAATTGTATTGAATTGAATATCAAATAACAGCATATAATTTTCTTAAGTTGCCACGAGCTCTAATTTTTTAATGTTTGAAGTTGGCTTGCGAAACAAAATGATCGAGAGCTTGAATCAAACATTAACAGTTAGTAGAATTCAAAACCTAGTTCCGCTTTAATGAAAGAAACAGGCTATACGTTAGTAGATCTGAGAACCTTGGTAACTGTGGAGTGGTAAATGAACTTTTGTGGAACCATGTTCACTTGTAAATCTGACTTTTCATTTCATTTCTTAATTTTCATAATTTTTTTGCTGTTTAATGGCCGTCCTCTGTAGCCATAGACAAATAACAATATTATTTGTCTATTGTTATTTGTCTAAGGCTATTAATTTTATTTTATTTATAATTTAATTTTAAACTTTCATTTCTTTCCCGCCGTTTCCCCACTTTTTTACGTCATACTCCATATGCTCAGCCTTAAAACCCCGAACACATAGAGCCCACTCTAAATGCTCGCTCGATCGCAAAACGAATGCAATTGAGTGTAGGGATGGGAATTTATTTTTGAATATCGATATATGCGCGATTCGATATATCGTAAGTGTGTTATCGATATTCGATATATCGTAAGTGTGATATCGATATTCGATATATATCGAAGTAAAAATATCGATATTTTCGATATATCGTATATTATATCGAAGTAAAAATATCGATATTTTCGATATATCGTATATTATATTTGTATACTAAAATGTATAATTACAGTGGAAAATAGGCAAATTTGGAGAATAAAACACAATTATACTGTTTATTTTATTTAATATACTTGTTTAATTATTCAACTCAAAATAAACACATGGTCAAAATACCGAGCGTTCATTAATGAATGGTACGTGTTTGAATTTGGCGCGTTGCCGTGTTAGTCATTTCTGTCACTGTAATTTCCATGTCATCATGTTTTAACCCTAGCGACACATAAAACATTTGATCATAAATGTAGATATAGGCTATTCCAAACGTTTAGGTGGAACTAGATTTTGAAATCTAGTAATTTTTATTTTTGAATTCGGACTTTTGGTCATTTTGTTTAAACTTTGTAAATCATACTCACATTATAAATTCTAGATTAAATTGATTGTCATTATAAAATGTCCTTTTAATTTTAATTTGTCCTTTAATTTTTTGTCATTCTTAAAGAAATTTCCCAATTATTTATTTTCGACAAATTTTTGTATTTGTCTTTAAAATACAAAAAAATTGGTCATATTTTTAATAAATGTCGTTCGTTTCGATGGTTTCACTGTTGGAATTTTAAATTTTCACATACCAACCATGAAACATGAAATAATCCAGGTCCCTTTTCGTGACAACCTAAAAGAACGAAATTCCCATTTAGTTCCGCCTAAACGTTTGGAATATCCTGTACAAATATTTCGTGGATATTTCTGACATTTGACATTTTTATGGAATTGACAATTTTATTACAATTTGTTATACGAAAATTATTTTTTATTACAATTTTTTTATATTATTTCATTGGTAAGGGTTTGTTGGTCAGTTAATACTAAGATGTGATTTAATTTCTCTCATAATTAAATACATATATTTAAATGTAAAAATTATACAATAATACCGATATTTTGCGCGAATATCGATATTTTGCGCGATATATCGCATTTCAAATATCGATATATTTTCCTAAAGAATCGATATTTTCGAAATATCGATATATCGTTCCCATCCCTAATTGAGTGTACTCCGAGCGTCAAATCGAACACGTTTGAGTGTACGGAACGTGCTCGGAACGCTCGGAGCGTCAAATCGAATGTACCCATTAAGGCACATAATCATTCAAAAAATACAAAAGTCAGATAGTCATTAATGTCAATTAACTGTTAAATATTTTAAAAGGTGCCATTACCATTACAGAATTACTACCCTAAGATGATATAAATATACAACATAACAAATTATGTTTGAATACATTACTATTTTGATAAAAAAACAGAAAGAAAAATCAATACTTGTTAATTTACAAGTACTAAGAACATTACCAAGCAAAATGTCAATAGATTATCCACAATTTTTGTAGATGAAATGTTACAATAGTTTGACTGACAACATTTCACATTATTCAATATATCACACAGTGCTTTTACGCCACACCCCTTATTTGTTTGACCATTTTTTTTTTCTGAAATTATTACGCATGAATCCATTCCCTCGATACAAAGCACATTTTTGGCTTTGGTTTTAGCGCAGTTGTCACAGTGATAATATTTAATCGAAAATGTTTCTTTCGCTAGTAAGACGAACATAAATATTATCTTTAAGTAAACTTTCATTATTAATGCAACAATTATAAGTATTCAGAAGTACTCTGTATTTCACTAGATTTTTAATATTTCAACAAACAATAATTTCCTTTCAGATTTTATAAATTATATCAAGTTTTTACTTAAACATATTTTGTCAAAATGTTTGTGAATAATTTCTAAAATTTTTCTTCTAGATTAATTTCTGTCTAAAATACCATATTTTAATTTATTGAACCGAATCGATATCACTTCAATTTTACCGAATTACACTATATATATCTTGAAAGTGTACGATTTAACAAAAATAAATGTTTGTTTATTCGAAATGTTACTAATTTTTGTTTATTTCATGTTACTTACTTTTTTTGCCGGTATATATCAAATACAGCATATAACTTTCTTAAGTTTCCACGAGCTCTAATTTTTTAATGTTTGAAGTTGGCTTGCGAAACAAAATGATCGAGAGCTTGAATCAAACGTTAAGTGTTACTAGAATTTAAAATCTAGTTCCGCTTTAACCAAAGAAACAGGCTATACGTTAGTATAGTGCGTTCGAAGGTGAGTTTGCAGTATAGCTCTTATGGAAAATGGGAGTGGTGTTGCCAAATGTTGTAAAAGTGTCAAATGTGTCAATTATAATAATATGAAAAACTCGTATGATTTACAAAAATCAACTCTCATAAAACTCAAAATAACACTCAACAAAAACAAATGGCCATTTGTAGAATACTGCGTCTTCACAGATCTGCGCGTTTTAGAGCTGGCAACGTCGACAAGCAAGAAAAGGATAGTGTCATTGTGTAAACCCATTAGAGAGTATGAAAAAGAACTACTCCATATGCCCTGTACTGCAAACTCACCTTTGAACGCACTATAGATCTGAGAACTTTGGTAACTGTGGAGTTGTAAATTGTTGGGAAGTTTAAATTTAAGCGCCAATATTTCGCGCTATATGCATTTGTTTATTGCGTTGTTAATAAAATAAAATTGACAGATGTAAAAATTATTCTAAAAGTGTCAAAAATATATATTTTCCATATTTATATATTTACTTTTATTTCCACGTTAATTACTGCCTGGAACTGCCTATAATTGTCCAATTTTCAAGTTAAATGAACTTTTGTGGAACCATGTTCACTTGTAAATCAGACTTTTCATTTATTTTTACCGACCGCCAATATATATAAGGGAGGTATTGTGATCATACCGATTTTGACATTTCGAGATTTCGATTGATCTCCACGAATTGAGGTCCCTACATAACGTTTTGACTATTTTTAGCATGATGTCTGTCGGTCTGTCTGTCTGCCTGTCTGTCCGTCTGTCTGTCCGTCTGTCTGTCTGTCCGTCTGTGTACACGTGCAGAGCAAATTAGGCTGAAAGGATTTTTATGAAACTGCATATTTAAGCTTTTGACATCAATGACAAGAGTTGATCAACTTTCGGTAAAAATCGGTTGACTAGAAATGGGAGTTTACTCGTGTCGATTTTAAGATTTTTGCGAATATTTAGCAACAGAAAAATATTTCGAAAAAAAATATTGAACAAAAGTTGCTATAAATGCAATAAATAATAACTTGTATTTGAGACGTTTTTTGATAAAACGAAAAATTCCGACAAATTTTTGTAAAATTTTTTAAAATTTTTTCATACTTAATTCATACTTAATTTCATACTTAATTTTTTCATACTTTTATGTAACGTTTCCATGGTCATGACAAATAATATCTCTGTTATAAAATATTAGGCCAAGTTATTTTTACTCTGCTGCTAGAATGTATTTTATACGAGTACTTTACGATGGCGGTCGGTCCTGTGGTGGCCACAGCTGATTTTTTCATATTTATATGTAACGTTTCCATGGTCATGATAAATAATATCTCTGTTAGAAAATATTAGGCCAAGTTTTTTCTACTCTGCTGCTAGAATGTAATTTATATAAGTACTTTATGATGGCGGTCGGTCCTGTGGTGGCCACAGCTGCTTTTTTTAGTTTTCTGCCTTAATATAAATTAAGGCACATAATCATTCAACAAATACAAAAGTCAGATAGTCATTAATGTCAATTAACTGTTAAATATTTTAAAAGGTGCCATTACCATTACAGAATTACTACCCTAAGATGATATAAATATACAACATAACAAATTAAGTTTGAAAACATTACTATTTTGATAAAAAACGGAAAGAAAAATCAATACATGTTAATTTACAAGTACCAAGAACATTACCAAGCAAAATGTCAATAGATTATCCACAATTTTTGTAGATGAAATGTTACAAAGGTCGGTGGCACAACATGTCACATTGCCGAACTCGGCAGGCATCTGTTGGGAATGAGCACACTCTGACGGAGGCATACAAAATTTTTTATGTTTAATCTTTGGCCTAACTGTATTGACTGTGGTGCATCCAAGATCCTCTGGCAGACATTCCTCAATCACGGCTTTATCTTTACTGCAGTCGTCGCACTGGTAACATTTAAGCGAAAATGTTTCCTTCGCTAGTAAAACGAACATAAATATTATCTTCAAGTATATTTTCATTATTAATGCAACAATTAGACGTATTCAGAAGTACTCGGTATTTCACCAGATTATTAATATTTCAACAAACAATACTTTCCTTGCAGTTTTTATAAATTATATCAATTTTTTATTTTGGCATATTATGTCAAAATGTTTGTAAATAATTTCTAAAATTATAATTTTTCTTCTAGATTAATTTCTATCTAAAATACCATATTTTAATTTTATTAAAACGAATCGATAGTACTTCAATTTCACAGAATCAAATAACACTATATATATCTTGAAAGTGTACGATTTAACAAAAATAAATTTGTGTTTATTCCAAATTCCAAATGTTACTAATTTTTGTTTATTCCATATGTTGCTAACTTTTTTGTAGGTATGTATCAAAGGATAAAAATATTTGACCTATGAAAAAAATATATGATTGCTACAGAATAGTACCTATGAAAATAATAGATTACCTATGTATTAAATAATTGATCTATGGTTTTAATTTTTGACCTATGGAATTAATTATTGAGCTATAGAAATATTTATCGACCTATGAAAATAATTATCAACCTATGTAAATATTTAATAGATCTATGGAAATAATCATATACCTACTGATATAATTATTGATCTATAAAATAAATACTTGACCTATAAGTACTCTTGCACTCTATCGCGAAGCGAGCTACCCATCTTCTAGTTTAATGTCAAAACACTATCTTAAGTTAGGTTAGGTTAGTAAGGGTTTGGTTAGAAGAGCCGAGCGAAGCGAGCTACCCATCTTCTAGTTTAATGACAAAACACTATATAAGGTTAGGTTAGGTTAGTAAGAGTTTGGTTAGAAGAAGCCGAGCGAAGCGAGCTACCCATCTTCTAGTTTAATAACAAATCACTATATTAGGTTAGGTTAGGTTAGTAAGGGTTTGGTTAGAAGAAGCCGAGCGAAGCGAGCTACCCATCTTCTAGTTTAATGTCAAAACACTATCTTAGGTTAGGTTAGGTTAGTAAGGGTTTGGTTAGAAGAGCCGAGCGAAGCGAGCTACCCATCTTCTAGTTTAATGACAAAACACTATATTAGGTTAGGTTAGGTTAGTAAGGGTTTGGTTAGAAGAGCCGAGCGAAGCGAGCTACCCATCTTCTAGTTTAATGACAAAACACTATATTAGGTTAGGTTAGGTTAGGTTAGTAAGAGTTTGGTTAGAAGAAGCCGAGCGAAGCGAGCTACCCATCTTCTAGTTTAATAACAAAACACTATATTAGGTTAGGTTAGGTTAGTAAGGGTTTGGTTAGAAGAGCCGAGCGAAGCGAGCTACCCATCTTCTAGTTTAATGACAAAACACTATATTAGGTTAGGTTAGGTTAGGTTAGTAAGAGTTTGGTTAGAAGAAGCCGAGCGAAGCGAGCTACCCATCTTCTAGTTTAATGACAAAACACTATATTAGGTTAGGTTAGTAAGGGTTTGGTTAGAAGAAGCCGAGCGAAGCGAGCTACCCATCTTCTAGTTTAATGTCAAAACACTATTTTAGGTTAGGTTAGGTTAGTAAGAGTTTGGTTAGAAGAAGCCGAGCGAAGCGAGCTACCCATCTTCTAGTTTAATGTAAAAACACTATCTTAGGTTAGGTTAGTAAGCAGATGTCACTACTGTCTATAGGTAGTTTATTTTAGATCAATTGATAATTTTCTATAGGTCAACTATTATCTATAGGTAAATGATTGATTTTTCTATAGGTAAAAATATAAAATTTCATAGGTAATATTTGAATTATTAATTGATCATAAAATTAGGATCCTGTATTAAATAGCAGCATAACAGCGGAACCAAATGGAACTTTGATTTTCTTTAGTTGTCACGAGCTATTTTTTTAATGTTTGAAGTTGGCTTGCGAACAAAATGATCGAGAGCTTGAATCAAACGTTAACAGTTACTAGAATTCAAAATCTAGTTCAGCTTTAACCAAAAAAACAGGCTATACGTTAGTAGATCTGAGAACTTTGGTGACTGTGGAGTTGTAAATAATCTTTTGTCTAACCATATTCACTTGTAAATCTGACTTTTCACTTTTTTTTTAGTTTCCATTATATTAAGGCACATAATCATTCAAAAAATACAAAAGTCAGATTGTCATTAATGTCAATTAACTGTTAAATATTTTAAAATGTGCCATTACCATTACAGAATTACTACCCTAAGATGATATAAATATACCTACATGTTGCAATTTTAGTTCATTGTACCTTTTCAGCTTGTTTTAGCACATTCCTTAAGTGACAATGGGCTCTGAAGCGCCCGCTTAGGGCGTATCACCTTGTATTTTTCATTTTATATTCCAAATTTTAATTTATTTCCGTTTAATTATCATTTTTACCATTTCTATCTAATTCATTTTATAGAGAAAAACATATTTAGAACCACTATATATTTTATTCCTTTAATATATTACCAGAATAATATTCCTTTTACAATAATATTTTCTATAATATTATACAATACTATATTACAATATTATCGTATTTATTTAAACTTATTTTTGATTTTATTTAAATAAACATTTTATTTAAATATAACTTGTTTAGAGCCGCTGGTATTACAGTTACTAATTGATCAGCGCAAGCGACCAAAATGCAACCATATCTTAATTAACATTAATAATTTTCTACCAAGACAAGCAGACGTGTTTTTGATTTTTATATTGTGAAATAGTTTAAAATCAGTTTTAATTTACTCAGGATCCCCTGATTTGTGTAAATTGTTAATTAATATATCAGGCTATATTAATTATTAAATTTATATTTTGTTAACACTATTTTTTCTGAAGTTTTCCCTCCAGATTTGTTTTGTGCTTAAAATAGGACATTGCGGCAGTAATTTATTAATTACTGCATTTTTGTAAGACCAGAGAGAAAGGTTTGTTGCTAATTTCCTAAATCTTAGTTAAGAAACAGTCTATTTTAAATTTATTTCATATTTTTTATTGAGTGACGTCACCTGTCGCTCCAACTCAGAACGAACGCGTGTTTCACCGTTTGTACCTGTCGTTCGTTCTGTTTAAATAATTTTATTTGTTTAATTTAGTCAAATATATTTGTTATAAATTTACTAAGAGATCTGTACCCATTTCTCAACATTCTGCGTTGAGAAATCATTTAAATTCATCCTTTTTTTTGTAGATTTTTAATATAAATATTTCTTTAAATTTAGAATCACGATTTTTTATGAATTTGTTCTGGGATTAATTTACAGTGTAACCGACCGTATTCACCGCCGCGCCTACCGCTATTAATTGTTGCAGTCCGCAACAATTAAAATTATTTAAATTTTTTTTTGGCCATTTTTTTTTTTTTTGTTCAATTATTTATGGTTAATAATATTTTTTGTTATTATTGTTTATTATTCCTGGCAACGCTACACCACCTATCATTATTAATTTTTACACTGTAAATTTCCATAACATATTAGCGATCCCCAAAACCTTTTCTCTCCTACCTGGGCCGGGAGCGGGCGCCACAGGCTCTATATTGCGGCATTTCCTCAATAAATGCAAACACTACATATTCTCAATTACCAATTACAAATAATGCAATTCATACAATTGTAAATATGTATAAATATTGTATTATATTAGAAATAAATCAGTCTTAGCTGAATCTCGGTCTTCTCACTATCCTTTGGGATACAACATTTCTGGTGGCTGCGACTATTTTGTACTTTGTTAAACATTTGAAACAGTTAGTAAAAAAACTTAGTGCAACAATTTTTGAATTACCACGACTACTGAAATTGGCGTACGTTATCGAGAAGATATCAGAAGAGATCAAAGAACTGCACTCCTTCCAGTAAGTACTTATCCTTCCTTCAGATTAACCCTTGTTTTAGATGAGCGATAAGAAAACAATTATCAAGAATTATGAAGGACCAACAACAAGATCCAAAAGTGTATCAGAGACCCAGGAAGTAAAAGAAATGGCGTACTTCAAAGTAAACGAAATTTTCAACATCATACCGGAATACGATGGTACAGCAAATAGATTGTCCGAATTCATAAATGCCTGCGAGACTGCACTAACAATGATAGATCCTGTGAGTAAACCTATACTTTTTAATTTAATAAAGTTAAAGTTAAAGAAAAGGGTGTACAGCTTAACACAGTACGGAGATATTAAAAATTTCAAGGAATTAAAAATAACTCTCAAGGAGTTCTGTACTGACAAAAAGTCAATTGTCCAATTGCAAAGTGAACTGAATTCATGCAGACAATTGAATAGCGAAGAGGTCCTACAATACGCCAATATAATTGAAGAGATTTTACATAGTTTAGTCTTGTCTTCATGTGAAGGGCAGTCCGCAGAAGCATCAAGATCGTTAGTTGAATTTAATAAGAAGCAAGCACTTCATTTATTTGTAGAAGGTTTAAGAAGTCCAGTGAAAATGTATACGAAAGCACGTAATTGCCAAACCATAGAAGAAGCCATAGAAGTAGCCAGGACCGAGGAGACATTAAGTGAAATGAATAGGCAGAAAACGGAAAGAGAAATTCCAAAATTAACGTGTTCAACTGTTCAAAGCCCGGTCACAAGACATCAGAGTGTCGCTTGAAAAAGGCAACGTTTCCTGCAAAAATTAATTACATTGTTTGCAAATACTGTAAATATCGAGGACATGATATCTCGGAATGTAGGAAACGACTAGCCAATAGCCGAAGACACGAAGAAGAGAAAGTTAGAGATGGTCAAAATTCGGGAAACACCAACGGGTCGTCGGCAGCTTACAGCCAGCCGGCAACAGCCCGCAACATGACAATGGCTGTAACAAGCATGGAGAAAACAAATTCATATTAATTAAACTGGATTCCACAAATCAAAAGATGACCAAATTATTAATAGATAATGGACCTGATATAAGTATGCTGAAATTATCCAGACTCAAGGACGAGTCTATAATTTATTAAGGAAACACGTTGATATTAAAAGGTATTACTGATTCTTATGTTAAAACCTTAGGTGTGCACATTATCGGGCACAAATTAAAACAAGAGACAGCTCCATAATACACGATTTCCATATTGTTGGCGACAATATACAGCTAGAATGTGATGGAATACTAGGAAGAGATTTCTATGTCGAAAATTAGGCAATCATAGATTATAAAATGAAAAAAATTCAATTTGGCAATGTTGCATTTGATTTTTACAGCGAAGTAGAACATATCACATTACCAGCTAGGAGCAAGGTAATTGTCTACGCCAAAGTTCAATTCAGCGATAAAGAACGAATCTGCGAAGGGCAGTAAATTCAAGACGGAGTCTTTCTAGGCTGTTGTGTGACTAGATTAGTAAAATCAAAATGTCCTGTCAGCATAGTTAACATGAATGAAACAGATGTTACTAGCAACATACCTCAGGTGCAACTTGAGCCAGTTCATAGTATTCTCTGCATTGCAAAGATAAGTCGAGGAAATGTGACTTATGGCATATCAAGAAAATACAAATTAAAGGAAATGATAAGATCTGATCACTTGAACGAGGAAGAAAGGGAAATGATTTTTCAATTGTGTGAAAATTTTAATGATATTTTTACTCTTTCAGGCGACAAATTATCAGCAACTCCCGCCATTTCACATAAAATAAACACGAAGCCTAACTCAAATCCAATATATGTTAAGCCTTACAGGTTATCTGAAAAACACAAGGGGGAAATCCACAAACAAATCGAGGAAATGCTGGAAAATAATTTAATTGAACCTAGCAAGAGTCCATGGAACGCTCCTCTACTAGTCGTACATAAGAAGGAAGATGCATCGGGTAAAGTAAAATGGAGAATTGTTGTTGATTTCAAGAAACTAAATGACGTCACTATTGGAGATGCATATCCACTGCCCAATATAACGGAAATATTAGACCATCTGGGCAAAAGTCAATATTTTAGTGTAATAGATCTGAAAAGTGCATTTTATCAGATACCGATGGCTCCAGAAGATAAAGAAAAAACGGCATTCAGCACTTCATTGGGTCATTACGAGTTTACCAGAATGGCGATGGGTCTTAAAGGTGCACTGGCAACCCTGCAAATATTGATGAATACAGTATTAACTACAAGGTTTAAAAATGTTTGTTTATTTGGATGATGTAGTCGTGGTTTCCACTAATCTAAAAACACATTTAACGAAGCTCAAAGAGTTATTTGAACGATTAAGATCATACACTCTTAAATTACAGCCGGATAAATGTGAGTTTTTAAGAAAAGAGGTTACATATCTAGAACATGTCATCACTGAGCACGGAATTAAGCCAGATCCCAAGAAGGTGGAAGCAGTAGCAAATTTTCCAACACCCAGAAATGAAAAGGATGTGGAAAGTTTCCTAGGTCTAGTAGGATACTATGGAAGATTCATCAAAAATTTTAGTAAGATATCATCACCCTTAACTAACCTTTTAAAAGATAGTATAAAGTTTGAATGGTCTCAGAAGCAGTTAGAATCCTTTTGCGAACTAAAACATGTTTTAACAAATTATCCTGTGTTACAGTTTCCAGATTTTTCTAAACCATTTATACTAACAACAGATGCCAGTAACACAGCGATAGGTGCAATTTTATCGCAAGGAGAACTAAACCAGGATCATCCAGTCGCATATGCCAGCCGAAAACTAAACAAGGCAGAACTAAATTACTCAACAATAGACCGAGAGCTATTAGCGATAGTATGGGCTGTCAAACATTTTAGGCCATACCTGTATGGAGTGAAATTTACTGTGATCACGGACCACAACCCCCTACAGTGGATTTTTAATGTTAAGGATCAAAGTTCGAGATTGATGCGTTGGAGAATAACCCTTGAAGAATACGAATTTGACGCCGTGGTGAACATCCTGCTATATAGGGTGGAAATTTGGGGATGGAAGGAATGGGAGAAGGTAGAACGAGTACAGGAGAGGTATTTGAGATGGATTTTAGGGGTAGATAGAACAACACCAGGGTATATTGTAAGAGAGGAACTGAAAAGGGATAAGGTGAAAGTGGGTACAGGAGGAGGGCGGTTAAGTACGAGGAGAAAGTTAGAATAGAAACAGACAAAAGAATAATGAGGGAATGCTGAGAGGAAAGAGCCAGAGAGGAACAGAAAGGAAGATGGTACACATGGGGGGAGATGAGAAAGGAGTATTACTGGAGATGCGGAGTGGATGCGACAGAGGTGGAAAGAGAAGAAAAGACGGGATAAAAATGATTGAGGAGTTGTGGAGGAGGGATAAGGATGTGGGGGAGCAAGAAAGGACAGTCAGAATAGACAAATCAAGGAGCGCAGGGAGGTATAAGGAGGTCAGAACTACAGGAGTACCAAGCTACTTGAAAGGAGAAAGAGGAAGGTCAGGAGGGAGAGTTAGGAGGATTGCGAGGCTAAGGTGTGGGAATGAAGAGAGAGGAAATAGATATTGGAGGAAACAGGAGGATAAGATGTGCAGGATGTGCGGGGAGGAGGAAGAAGATATAGAGCACCTCGCGAAGCGGTGTAGCGAGGGAATTAGAGGCAAGAAGGATGGAGATTGGGGAAGGATAACAGGAAGGGGTAAAGGAAGGAAGGAAGAGGCCTGGTGGGAAGCAGATGGGGAGAAACGGAAAGAAAAAAGGGGGACGAGATTACCTGGAAATGGGGAGGAAGGAAGGGAGATAGGAGGAGGGGGAAGAAATGGTTGGAATGGAAGAGAATGGAATAAAATGAAATAAAATAAATTAAAGACGGGCGAGAGAACTGGAAACAAGAAGAAAGGGAAACCTGAATGAGAACAGGAAGAAGGAGAGGGACATTAGAGCAAGAAGAAAAAAATGAGAAAAAAAATATTGTAAATTGTAAATTATATTGTATTGTACGTGATTAATTGTTGGATTGTTTTTTCTATTTTTGTAATGGTTGGTACCCTGAACGACGCAAGGCGTAGGGAATAAAGAATATATAAAGAATACGAATTTGAAATTAAGTACCGCCCTGGGAAATCTAATCAAAATGCACATGCGCTGAGCCGGATATACGTAAGCAATAAATAATTTGAAAAATCTAGTTATGATTCCAGTACTAATCAAGTGAAGGACAAGAACGATAAAAGAGTTTACACGGAGAGGGACAAACGGAAGATACTATACGAATATCCCGATGCTCCGCTGGGAGGGCATCAAGGAATAAATCGGACATATGAACGCTTCAAGCAAGCCCACAATTGGATAGGTATGAAAAAATATGTTAATGACTATATTCGAAAATATGAAACATGTCAAAAGAACAAGTTATTAAGTCCACAAACAAGGATACCTGTAACTGTTACCACTACAGCACAAAAACCATTCGAGAAATGTGCTCTAGACATAGTAGGCCCCTTGCCGACAACAGGATCAGGAAACAAGTACGTTCTTACTTTTCAAGACAAACTCTCAAAATTTTCAGAAGCCATTCCGTTAGAGAACCAGGAAGCAGAGACTATAGCAAGAGCGTTCGTTAAAAACATCATTTGCAAGCATGGTATTCCTGACATAGTACTGACAGATCAAGGCACAAATTTTCTGAGTGAGTTATTAAAAAATGTATGTACCATAAACTACTTAGGATTAAGAAAATCCAAACTACTGCATATCACCCGCAGTCTAATGGATTTTTTGAGTGATATCATAGGGCATTAGCTGAATATTTACGACACTTTATAGATGAGGATCAATGAAATCGGGACGGAATGGATATCTTACGCTATTTTCACAATACCACACCACATACAGCCACAGGGTTTACACCATTTGAAGTTCTATATGGATATCCATCTTTACCAACATCTCTTAAGGATCAACCCAGCATACAGTATTCATATAACGATTATGTCTTAGAGCTGAAATCAAGACTACAAACAACACACCGTTTAGCGAGAGAAAAACTGCTCTTATCCAAAGAAAAAGCCAAGGAAATCTATGACCGAACATGCAGGGAAAAATAATTCAAAATCGGGGACTTGGTACTCCTGCATGATGAAACAGTAAGAAGAGGCAGATCGAAAAAATTGTCACCGTCATGGATAGATCCTTACAAAAAGATAGTGATACTAATTATACTATCAAAAAGGGAAAACATTCGCTGAAAATTCACATAAACCGTTTAAAACATTTGGTAACATAATCCGTTATATCACTCCAACAATCTCCAAAAAAAGAATTTACACTTTTCCCTCTTATTCCAATGCCTGTGTCCATAAATACCCCGTAGTATATATATATATATGCCCTCTACTGACGAACTGCAATGTTATCAACAAGAAAACATACTTGTGTAACCAGATACTACCAGTGATGGAAGTCCACCGCAAAAGCAATTGCGAGATTCAACTGTTCCAGTCCAATACGGCCATCCCGAAGGACTGCCGTATCCGATATGTGGAGTTAGCGGCTCCAGTATTCATCCCCCTCAAGGAATCCAACACATGGCTATTTTCATCACCGTCCAGAGAAACCATCACCATTACATGCAAGACTCAAGGCGCTACAACGAAAGGATATCCAGAAGTGGCAGTACTATATCCCGCAATTTCCGAGCCTATTCCAAAACTTACGTCCTAACTTCCAGAGATGTCATGAACTCCACGATTATTCTTATATTATTGTCCAGGTTATGGAGCGCATGCCGCACTATTACGTGCCCCACGGCCAGCCATTCAGTAGGACCAGAGCCACCCATCCAGATGGTAGTCATGGGAGGAAGTAACCCAAATGTACCAAGCCCGTTAATTCAACAAGCCGAGGCCCCCATATCACCCAGAGTTCCCACAATTAAATTCCCCTAAATTTTTATTTTTTATTTTCATTTTTGAAGATTCGTGGACGAATTTTTCATTATGGGGGGAAATTTTGCAATTGTAGTTTATTATACCTTTTCAGCTTGTTTTAGCACCTTCCTTAAGTGACAATGGGCTCTATATTGCGACATTTCCTCAATAAATGCAAACACTACGCATTCTCAATTACCAATTACAAATAATGCAACTCATACAATTGTAAATATGTATAAATATTGTATTATATTAGAAATAAATCTTAGTCTTAGTTGAATCTCGGTCTTCTCACTATCCTTCGGGATACAACATACAACATAACAAATTAAGTTTGAATACATTATAATTTTGATAAAAAACAGGAAGAAAAATCAATACATGTTAATTTACAAGTACCAAGAACATTACCAAGCAAAATGTCAATAGATTATCCACAATTTTTGTAGATGAAATGTTACAATAGTTTGACTGACAACATTTCATATTCTTCAATATATCACACAGTGCTTTTGCGCCACACCCCTTTTTTGTTTGACCATTTTCTGACACTATTACGCATGAATCCAGTCCCTCGGCACAAAGCATATTTTTGGCTTTGGTTTTAGCGCAGTTGTCACAGTGATAACATTTAATCGAAAATGTTTCTTTCGCTAGTAAGACGAACATAAATATTATCTTTAAGTAAACTTTCATTATTAATGCAACAATTATAAGTATTCAGAAGTACTCTGTATTTCACTAGATTTTTAATATTTCAACAAACAATAATTTCCTTGCAGATTTTATAAATTATATCGATTTTTTACTTCTACATATTTTGTCAAAATGTTTGTGAATAATTTCTAAAATTTTTCTTCTAGATTAATTTCTGTCTAAATACCATATTTTAAATTATTGAACCGAATCGATATCACTTCAATTACACCGAATCAAATAACTTGAAAGTGTACGATTTAACAAAAATAAATTATTGTTTATTCCAAATTCCAAATGTTACTAATTTTTGTTTATTCCATATGTTACTAACTTTTTTGTAAAAGTCTTTTACAAAAGTCATTAATGTCAATTAACTGTTAAATATTTTAAAAGATGCCATTACCATTACAGAATTACTACCCTAAGATGATATAAATATACAACACTAGCAGTATACCCGCTGCTTCGCTACCGAAAATGTAGTCGTAGCCGGCTTAGACCGGATCTACGGCAGAATCGGTTTAAGACTGGCTTGGTGCGAATTTTTTTGGAAGATTCAAATATATTTATTTGTTTTAATCTACTATTGCACTGATATGTACTTTTTACACAAATAATGTAAGTAAGGGCTTCTTTGTAAACATTGATATTACAGTCATTTCGTAACAACACGTAGAAGTGTCCCGTTATGCTAGGGTGTTTTAGGTCAATTGTCCCGGTGTCCCAAAAACTGTTCTCGGGACGGTCGATTGTCCCTTTTTGAGGTGAGGACTTTTTTTTTGCTCTTCACTTTGAATTTGGGGAGGTGAGGACCTTTTTTTTGCTCTTTTCTTTGAATTTCGGAGGTGAGGACCTTTGTTTTTGCTCTTCACTTGGATCTGGGAGGAAAAAAAGACCTTTTTTTCCCCCGTGTCCCGGTTTCCCTTTACTGAAATATGGTCACCCTACGTTATGCTAACCTAGGAAAATGCCACAAACAATTGCCCATGTGAGAATCACTCATCGCCCAAGGCGGCGCTGGTCACGTGAAGCATTTTATCTTGTACCTTATGAAGTTATTTGTTATGATATTTATTAAAATTATTCCGTGATTACTCCTGATCTATAAATCGTACCTATATAAGTCAGAGCACTTTTTTACCGTTAATAAATGCTCTTGCCACCAAAGAAAGTTTTATTCATATAGTTTTAGGGGCTACGAAAATGTTCAACAGGAAATTTGATGTTATAATTGTCGTCGAAAAATGAAAATAAAAAATCTGGATATATATCCTCGAGAACATTTTTGTAGCAATATTAAACCCTAAAAGGCCTTCATATATATATATTGAATATATATATATATATATTTTTTATAGTTTCACCGCCATAGCATTTTAATGTGATTAATGTAAAATTCTAAATTACATTTTTGTACATGTGTATGGGTAACCTCTCTCAGTAAAAACTAAGTCTATATCTCTCATTGGGCCTAAGGGATATTGAGGAATCAGTAAAAAAGCGTTTTGCCATTTTAGGAGTGAAATTATAAAAAAAAAACTCAATAAGTTTCTAAAAATTTTAAGAAGACACTTATATGCCAGACCGGAATGTTATCTCAATAAACATAGGAAATGCGCAGCGTTCTACAATTGACCCCGAATGTAGATTTAAGGGTTGTTTAGGGCAAAATCCTGAATTTCGTTCATAAATATTTGTAACCTTTATAAGCAAAAACTAAGTCGATATCTTATTGGTCCCAAGATATATTGAGAAATCCTTGAAATCATATTTCACCCCTTTTCACCCTCTTAGGGGTTGAATTTCAAAAAATCTTTTGTTTGGGGGTGCTTACATCATAGAGAGAAAATGCTTTCCGAAATTCATGACTATGCCCAAGAGACGTTTTATAGAATAAAAAATAGCAATTTACTCGTTTCGGGGTGCAATTAAAAAAATATGTTAAAAAGATACTTTAAATTTTTAAGTTAACAGTTTTAATCCAGACACACTCCCTTAGAATGAGAATTTTGAGATGCTATATGGACTATATTCGAATCCTGGTTTTACTCTATTATCATATTAAATTTGGTTAAAATATGTCAAACTGTTATTTAAAAAAGATTCGTCAAAAACAAAAATAAATAAACCAAAATAATAAAGTTCATAAATATCGGCAAAAATTAAAAAAATATAATATACATGTTGTCTCGTTCTAGATAGATAATCACAGTTTTCCTAAATCGCTGAATAAAGATCAGTGCTGTTTACTAGAGATGGGTCGTTCATGAACGAACCGGCTCCCTGAGCCGGCTCAGTACACTGACCGAAGTGACACGGTTCACCAAATTGAAATGAGCCGGCTCACTGCTCACTCTATAGTTTCAAGTTTCAAGGATACGATTGGTCGGGCGATTGTGAGCAGTGACCGGAGTGATCCGGATCTGGATCGATGTCATGTTGAACTTCGCGAGAACCCGGCTTGTAATGTATTATCATAAAGTGTATTTTGTCATCAATTTGTAGGGCAGTTTATTTGAAACTAATAGGCTTAGTCTGTATTCTTACAACCGTACTATATAAAAATATTAAAAATATTACCCAAATCCCAGATGTCCGATTTATAAGGGCAATAAACATCGCCATAAACTTAATCATAAATAAAGTGAATTGTTTGTTTCAAAAATGTTAGATAAGATCCGGGGCTAAGCGACGTTCTACCTACAAACGAACGACCGCCCGTTCGACAACTGACTGACCTGTGTTCAGTTCATATATTGCAAGAACCGGCTCTTAGCGACGTTCTACCTACAAACGAACGACAGACCTGTGTCTCGGGAAAGTGTTTACCCGGCTCTAAGCGACGTACTACCTACGAACGAACGAACGACCGACCTGTGTCTCGGAAACTGAACAACCTCCACTGATCCGGTTCCGCAAACTGAACCGAAATTCCCATCTCTAGTCTGTACTTTCTTACAACTACACTATATAAAAATATGAAAAATATTGCCCAAATCCCCGATGTCCGATTTATAAGGGCAATAAACATCGCCATAAACTTAACACATCTGGTGAATTGTTTGTTTACTATTAAACCGGCAAAAATGTTAATTTCATTTTACAATTGTTAAATGTAAAATGCAAAGAAGATAATTCACTTCTATAGATTTTTATTTATTTAACTTCATTATTTCTTTGTAACAAGATAATGAGGAAGACACAGAGAGAGAGAGAGAGAGAGAGAGAGAGAGAGAGAGAGAGAGAGAGAGAGAGAAGAATTTGTGAATAAGTCATAATTTACGTCTTTAGTCTTGAATTCATACTAAGAATATTAACAAGAATAAAGGCTATAAAGCGGCAAATATTCAGACGTTTTTATCGCATTTATTACAGTCCAATATACATTTCCGCTTTCCGCTGTCTGTTCATATAATGCAAGAGCCATCTGACCGACGTTCTACCTACATATTCCAAACTTACAATCGTATTGAACGGTGGGAGAACTGACGACTGACCGACCTGTTTCTCAGGGACAAGTTTACTTAACCGGATCACTGAGCCGGATCAAAGAGCCGGCTCAGCAAACTGAACGACCTGCACTGATCCGGTTCCGCAAACTGAGCCGAAATTCCCATCTCTACTGTTTACAGACAATATTTGAGCCGAACATTTCCGATGCCGCCCGAAGAGCCACTATCTGAATAAAGTCATCCAATCAACTATTGAACGAAAATTCCTATTCCCTCACTGCATATTTAATACGAGCCCTGTCCACTATCAGTTGGCCCAGCTACGAAATTTTTACTTATTGCTGTTCAATTAACAGAATGCGAATAGCTTATGAAATCTAGGTAATATTTTATTTTCAATTAAACATTTTAGAGATTTACGATTAATAATTACAACTATTAAAGTAAATTAATAAGAAAAAAATAATATTTCCATTGGAAAGCCATTAACTTGGAAACCTATTTCAGAAGTTACCACTGGGTAACGTCACCTTTCATTTTTATAACGGCATTAATTCTTCTAGGCATAGTATCTACAAGTACTTGGCATTGTCGAGGAGTAAAATTATCCCATATTTCTTGAAGCTTTAGTCTTGATTCTGGAATTGTTCTAGCCGATGTTATATGCAATCGTTTTTTCATTTCGTGCCAAAGTGTCTCGATGGGGGATAAGTCTGGGCTAATTGAAACCCCCTCTAAAAGTGGAATAGAATGATCAAGGAACCATTTCAAAGATTTTTTTGACGTATGGCAAGCAGCTCCATCTTGTTGAAAAATAAAATCCTCCCCAGAGATTAATGCATGTTCCATAGTTGGCAACAGAGACACCTCTAAAATACTTAAATATTTGACTATGTTAACAATGCCATCGATAAAGTGAAGTTTTCCTACACCTCTTGCAGACATTGAACCCCACACCATGACAGATGCTGGAAATTTCAACTTTCTTTTCAAGCAATCGGGATGATATGCTTCATGTTTCTGACGAACAACTCTGCTCCGGTTGTCCCCTACACAGACTTCAAACTTAGACTCATCGCTCCATTGCACGCTGTTCCACTTTTCACAATTCCATATTTTATGTTCTCTTGCCCATTTCAACCTGTTTTTCTTTTGCATAGACGTCAACAATGGTTTTTCATTGGCCTAAGAAAGTTTTATAAATGTCTGTAAATATACATTTAAGAGTCCGATTAAAAAAATATTACCTTATAGGTTCCAAATCCAAATTTTTTAGCTTCCTTATGACATGTAGACCTTGAAACACGTCTTCCAACAACATCGCTCCACAGTACATTCAATTGACTGTAGTTAGCATGTCTGTTATCCTTAATAATTCTTTTCAATGCACGTTTGTCATTGTCCGTCAGTGTAGTTTTCTTCACGTACTGGGGCTTTGGGGCAACTGAACCATTTATTTTGTACAATTTTATAATATTTCTAATATTGTTTCTTGACAAACCTAATAATTTTCCAATTTCGGAATTAGTTTTTCATGTTCACAATGATTAACCAAATTCTTTCATCAATAGCTTTGCCTCTGCCCATGTTTTAAAATTATTTAGATTTAACACTTTTAATACATCACAGTCAATAAACAAACTTTGTTTTTCAACGCCTACGACGCATAGCTACCGCAAAACCCCAGTTAATTTATATACAGTACAAGAATACATGAACTCAAAAAATACGTTTGTTGTACGAATATTATTTTTATAATCACAAATTAACTATTAGCGAATACATTTTGACCCCTTTGCTTCTAATATGGTTATATTGTCAAAAAATGTACAAAGCAGCATTTACTTTTACTTATTATTTAATAATTTCTAAAGAAACTGAAAATTTCATAGCTGGGCCAGCTGAAAGTGGACAGGGCTCGTAGATATTCCAATGGTCCAATATAATTAAAAATAAAATTATTAATTTCTCGTTTCTGGTGAAACTTTTTTGAGATTTTTCTAGTTATGATGAAGGCAAAATTTCCTACCTGTATGCAAATTTCAACTCGGTAGCATATCTGGAAGTGGGTTAAAATTTCCGGACATATCCAAAAATATTCAGTTTTATATATAAAGATAACAAATTAAGTTTGAATACATTATAGTCCGAGAGCTAGCAACGTTTTCGAGAAAGAATTTTAGGTCGGCTGGTTTTTCGATATTTCCCTTTCTTATTGAAGTTAGGTAGGGATGCGGTACGTCTGGCACCTGGGAGCGGTTGCGTTTACCTGTGCGCATCTCGCCTGTATAGGTAAAAAGTGGATATTTTGAAATCATTTTAAGACATTTTATTTATTTTATATAATTTTCTATGTCTTTTTAGCATTATAAATTTATAGTTGCCAGACAGTTTCGTTGTTGCTAACATTGCGCCAGATCTAATTTAAGTAATTAAAAAATAATAATTTTCAAACCATTTTAGTATAGCTGTAATTTTAATATGATATAGTTCTGTAATCGAAGAATACAATATTAATTTGCCAGACGGAAATTCCGTTGTTTAACTAGGAACCAGACCAATTTAAGTCCCGGGGATAATAGGTAAGTTAGAAGAGTGTGGCAGCTTATTCGTTGGTTACGTGAGAGAGATAGCTGCAACAGAGGGCGTTAGACAGAGGCAAAAAATAGAGCAGAATAATAATTAAGGTAAAATGAGATGAGAACAACTGATAAAAAATAGTAGTATTATTAGCAAAATAAAACAAATAATTTATTTTAAATATGTAGGAAATTAAACATAAAATGTAATTCAGTATTTTTATTGAATAATTTTGTCACAATAAAATGCTACATCGTCAGTATCATCGTCACTGCTATCATCGTTATCACTCCTTATATCATTATTATTATTGTATTCAGATGTATCGTCATTTTCTAGGACCTGAGTATCTGTAATTTTTTTTTTTTTTAATTAAATAAAATTATTATTATTTTTTAAATTTTATTATTTTACCACTTTTGTTTGAACAAAAAACACATTTTTCTTTTTCCTCACTCATCACGATAAAATTCTGCTTTATTTTATTTTATAAAAACAAGCAAACATAAACACTCATGTGGACAACGCCAACTTAAAAAATAGCAGCTGTGATTGTTTTACTGTTATCTCTTCTAACTTACCTATTCTCCCCGGGACTTCAATGGGTCTGGTTCCTAGTTAAACAACGGAATTTCCGTCTGGCAAATTATTATTGTATTCTTTGATTACAGAACTATATCCTATTAAAATTACAGCTATACTAAAATGGTTTGAAAAATACTATTTTTTAAATACTTAAATTAGATCTGGCGCAATGTTAGCAACAACGAAACTGTCTGGCAACTATAAATTTATAATGCTAAAAAGACATAGAAAATTATATAAAAAAAAAAAATGTCTTAAAATGATTTCAAAATATCCACTTTTTACCTATACAAGCGAGTTGCGCACAGGTAAACGCAACCGCTCCCAGGTGCCAGACGTACCGCATCCCTACCTAACTTCAATAAGAAAGAGAAATATCGAAAAACCAGCCGACCTAAAATAAACTTTTTTGTGACGTTGCTAGCTCTTAGACTATTATAATTATGATAAAAAACAGAAAGAAAAATCAATACATGTTAATTTACAAGTACCAAAAACATTACCAAGCAAAATGTCAATAGATTATCCACAATTTTTGTAGATGAAATGTTACAAAGGTCTGAGGCACAACATGTCACATTGCCCGTCTTAGATTGAAATTCAGCACATTTTGATGGAGAAGAAAAAGTTTTAGTAAACATCTTCGTTTTAACTATTTTCATTGTGATGCATGAAGTATACTCTGGCGTACATTCTACTTTCACGGCTTTCTCTTTATTGCAGTCCCCGCATAGGTACACTTAGGGCCGCTTTTACAAACCTTGGATACCTAGCGGTATTACTATCTAAGGTATAAGTTTATTCCAATGTTTATTCCACCGTTCGCTTTTACAATGCATTTTTTATTCTCGGATAGTTGTCCATGGTTTTATTGTAAATAAAATAAAGTTGGTATTGTTTGACACATAACTGACATATTAGAAATGTCATATTTTAAATTTACATTACTGAAGTCTGTTCCAAACGGTTAGGCGGAACTAGATTTTGCAATCTAGTTACTTTCATCGTTTATATCGTGCTTTTCGGTCGTTTTGTTTAAGCTTTGTAAATCATACAGTCTGTTTCAAACGCTTAGGCGGAACTAAATGGGAATTTCGTTCTTTTAGGTTGTCACGACAAGGGACCTTTCTTGGGATATTTCATTTTTCATGTTGGAATGTCAAAATTTAAAATTAAAACAATGAAACCATGGAAACGGATGACCTATGTCAAAATTAAATTATTTTTTTCTATATTTTAATGACAAAAAAATAAATAAATGGGAAAATTGTATTAAGAATTACACAAAAAATAAAAATATAAAGAAAATGACATTTTAAAATGATATTAACCTTAACCAATAAGTGTTTATTGTAAGTATGATTTACAAAGCTTAAACAAAACGGCCGAAAAGCACGATTTAAGCGATGAAAGTAACTAAATTGCAAAATCTAGTTCCGCCTAAGCGTTTGAAACAGACTGTACTTACAATAAACATTTTTTGGTTAAGGTTAATATCATTTTAAAATGTCATTTTATTTATATTTTGATTTTTTGTGTCATTCTTAATACAAATTTCCCATTTACTTATTTTTGGCATTAAAATAAGTAAAAAAAAATAATTTAATTTTGACATGTCATTAGTTTCCATGGTTTCATTGTTGGAATTTAAAATTTTGACATTCCAACGTGAAAAATGAAATAACCCAAGCAAGGTCCCTGCTCGTGACAACCTAAAAGAACGAAATTCCCATTTAGTTGCGCCTAACCGTTTGGAACAGACTGTATTAATAATGAATATATCGAGATGGAGGGCTTATGTGAGTGAGGCCAAAGTTCAACCTGATTGGTAGTGCCCAAAGAAGAAGAAGAAAAATTACTATTAACGAAACATTTGAGCATGTTTGTGGATATATTGAGAGATGTCGAAATATTCGACTGATATAATTAATTCTTTCTTTGTACTACATCTACCGCGTTAGTGTCAGCCTCCCGTGTGCAAATATTCATAAAATCGCCCTCTAATAGAATCGAGCCCAAATGCCGACCATGTGTAAATTTTCATAAGATCTTCCTCTACTAGTAGAATTCATATTATAATAGTTCATATTTCAACCAATATTATGTACTGTTGTGGACTGTCAATATTGTAACAATAAGTTCTTTCAAAAGGAAAATTCCACAATTTTTTTTTTTCAGTGTATAACAACATTAAGAACCAGTTCGCATTTTAATAAATATATAAATAAATAACAACCGGTTCATTCGAATTCGCTCCAGCTCAATACTCTATATATACATACATATATAAAAACTGGCATTATGTGTACATAGTGTGAAAGGGATGATAGTGGCCAGTTATATTCGAAGTGCTCAAAGTGCTAGGAGCATATTCCAGTGGTAATCGGCTGCTACTGTTCATTGCTACGCTTTAAAAAAATAAATAAAATAAATCAAAACTGCTGAAAAAATACTTGGATAACAAGGGATTACGTATTACTATTATTTCGTATGGCAATGTCTAGCTTTTAGAGATTTTAAGGTCGCGACTAGCCGGTCGCTATGGCGTAGTAGTCAGCTCATTTGACTACCAACCATGGGGGCTCGGGTTCAAATCCCGGTATGGCATGGAAATTTTCTCAAACAAAAATTGTCCTGGCTAATTGCCACAGCAGCAAAGGCCATTAAAAAATTTAAAAAAAAAGGTCGCGACTAGCGTCCTCTGGCATGACCTAACGATTACTTTTTACAGTACCTGAGACCACCGTGCCCTGTGAAACATGCCCCATATTTCCGAAATTAATTCAGAGATACAGGCACTCATTGTAAAGAATATGAGCCTATGGTTGCAACAGCCAAGTTTTTTTTTTTTTTAATCTTTTTGCTCATACTAGGTCGATTTCATGATTCCACACTTTCAAAGCAAGTGAGCTAACCACTACGCTGCTGCAACCACAATTATATAACTGTAATAAAAATTCAAATAAAACGTTATAATGTGACATTTATCATATGTCAATTTAATTTTTTTACCGTTGCTGGGTAACAAATACTTATTCGCCAATCAAAGCAAGGGAATAACTTATACTGCCCTTTATCTGAAGTGTCGTTGGCCAGATAAGATATTCTGGTGTTTATTCCGATGTTTATCCTATCCGAGCTTTATCCGAGCATTGTAAAAGCGATTTTTTGACTTTATACCGGGAATAGCGTTATCCGAGCTTTATCCAACGATTGTAAAAGCGGCCCTTAGTCGCTGCTTTGACTACCGAATAACTTATCTGCCAGATAGCATAATTTATTCGTAGGAATAACTTTATCTGAAGGTGGAAAGACGCTGTATTGTTTTTATCTGTCAGATAACGTTACCAGCCACTTTATCTGAAGGTGGAAAGACCGGCCTTTAATGTTTTATTTTTGTTTACAGTATAATTTTTATTTTGATTTATTGAAGGTATACAAATTAAATCAGATTATATTGCACGAGATACCTTTTTCATATTTTTTCTCAGCGTGGACTTGTGCGCTATTGTTTCGGAGTTAAGGCATTATTTCTACAATAAATAAAATTCAAACAAATTATATTTTTTCAAGTCCATTTTGCGAGTTTATTTTTCCGAGAAATCAAATAATTTTTTACTTTTTGACAGTGACAGCATTTATTTATTACTTATTCGCTGCTTGACTACCGAATAATTTAACCTGCCAGATACCATAGTTTATTCGTAGGAATAACTTTATCTGTAGGTGGAAAGACGCTGTATTTTTTTTTTTTATCCGTCAGATAATGTTACCAGCCAACTTATCTGAAGGCGGAAAAACCGGGCCTAAGTGTAATCTAGAAGAGTGATATAATAATGTGTGGTGCTGTACCAGTCTCCTGTAGGGAGAGAAATACCTGTTGAGTGACCGGAAATACGGTCACGGCGGGATGGACTCCCTCAATAGAAGTTAATCTCACCACCGGAACTTCAACATCCACCTAACATTTTTATGTACAGACCAGCATCTAATTAGAACAGGTTGAATATGAACGCACCTATTTTTAATTTTATCAAAAGAATAATTTACATTTTCATAACGAGAAGACAAAAATTATGCATATTATGACACATTTCAACCAGTGGCGGCTCGTCAGTCTAGAAATAGGGGAGGCAACAAATATACTCCAAGTGCATACATTTTTACAAATATATTTATAATACAGTCTGTTCCAAACGGTTAGGCGGAACTAAATGGGTATTTCGTTCTTTTAGGTTGTCACGAGAAGGGACCTTGCTTGGGTTATTTCATTTTTCATGTTGGAATGTCAAAATTTAAAATTCCAACAATGAAACCATGGAAACGAATGACATATGTCAAAATTTAATATTTTCTTTTACTTATTTTATTGACAAAAAAATAAATAATTTTGTATTAAGAATGACACAAAACATCAAAATATAAAGAAAATTACATTTTAAAATGATCCCAGCAAACATTTTTATCCGGACCAGTACTGGTAAAGCACATACTCGCCGGCATTGAAAGTAATGGGCCAGTGCTGGCATTTCGTACTGGGCCAGTACCCCGGTGTCCCGTGGCCCTTAGCTGGTCCATTGATGTATCAGTTGCTGGCCCAGCAACGGTAAAGTGCATAGAAAGTAATAGGCCAGTGCTGGCATTTCGCACTGGGCCAGTGCTGGCATTTCGCATTGGTCCAGTGCTGGCATTTTGCACTGGGCCAGTGCTGGCATTTTGCACTGGGCCAGTGCTGGCATTTCGCATTGGTCCAGTGCTGGCATTTTGCACTGGGCCAGTACCCCGGTGTCCCCGTGGCCGTTAGCTGGTCCATTGATGTATCAGTTGCTGGCCCAGCAACGGTAAAGTACATAAACACAAATAATACATCTTTACATAAACACAAAGTTGAAATTGGTATGAGTTTCACGTCATTTAAAAAAACGGTTCATAAGTTATTGTGCAACTTAGATAATTAGAAGATTTAAATCTGATTTATTATTGTAATTGTATGTAATATGAATTTATGAAATGTGCGTATATTGTAATATTTATAATTTTATTTTTCATTTCCTCTGTTTTTGTTACTTTTTGTTTATCTGCTTTTCTCAAACATGTAATGTATATATTTGGTTATATTTTGTACTTATTTTATATGTGTTTTATGTATGGTCACAAATGGGACTTCGGTCTGTAGTGTCCTTAAAATCAATAAATTCTAAAAAGTGCAAAATAATCGCATAAGTTGCAAGATTTATTTCTGACAGACTAGTGCTTATATTATACCCACTCTCTAGTGTTTCAAATGTAATATATGTGTACTTACCCAGTATTAAAATAAATTAATGGTTAGGTGCAAAATAAATACTCATTTGGCCATTTTCACCATCGTTGAATAAATTTATTTAACAAGTAAAGTTGACAATATCGCATCGGTTTTAAACTATTAATGAAGAAATTAACATTGCTGTCAATAGAATGATGCGATATTGTTAACTTAAGTTGTTAAATAAATTTATTCAACGATGGTAAAACTGGCCGATTGTAAATTGAATTAACAGTTATAATTTATTGATTTATTTATAAATATTAAATAAATATAATTTCAGGAATAACAGAAATTAGTTTATTTAATTTATTAATTTAATGAAGAATTTTAAGAAAATGGTTTTCTGCCATTTCGGTCAAACCAATTTCATCCAAAAGATAAGGGGTGACTAATAATTTTCGCCAATATTCGTCTTGTATTATCTACCACATCTTTTCCCCCTGACTTGAAGAGTGCCAACCTAAAGAAATCATACTTGTTAAAATAAATTCAATAAACAAATTTTATAAGCATTAATGCTATAAGCTGTTCACTTTTGTAAGAACAAACTAGATCTGGTTATTTTGGTGATTTTTATAGTGTATTACTGACTTTTAGAAACTTGGTTATATTGTAAAAAAAGCTTTACAGTTTTGGATTAAGTTTGTATTATTTTAGGTTAGTATTATATTTACAAAATATTTAAGATGTCACTATTCAAAATAAAATATGACAAATTATATTTTTTAAATGACATATTTATAATCTTGTATCAGATTTATTAATAATTGAAAATTTTATTACATGAAAAAAACTATGATTGAACTAAACTAAATATTAAACAATTTAATATGAAGAAGTTTGTGTAAACTACGTCCTTAAATCTAACAAAACACACACAAATCACAATAAAAAACTGTATAATGCTCACAATCAATAACTATTCAAATACACATCCTGATAAACTGTTCACCAACACGTCCCAACTTGTACTCACAGAATATCACTTGTACCGACCCTCGAAGGCCACGCCATTAGGGTGTTTTATGACTAAGAACGATCAGACTTTTCAAATTATTACATTTAAAAAAAGTTCTAAACATAAGCACTGGCCCGCTAGAAATAATCTTGGATTAATACAAATAAGGAATGTTTATAAAATGATGGTAAAGTACTTCGTATAGGCGGAGTGCGAAATACAAATGTGAAGTACATTATTAATACTGGCGTTGCACTTACTTTTGGTGCCAGCAATGTACCAGCGTAAAAGCAGTTTACCGGCATTCGGCCGTTAGTTCAATGTTTGCTGGGATATTAACCTTAACCAAAAAATGTTTATTGTAAGTATGATTTACAAAACTTAAACAAAACGGTCGAAAAGCACGATTTAAACGATGAAAGTAACTAGATTGCAAAATCTAGTTCCGCCTAACCGTTTGAAACAGACTGTAGCTATAATCTGTCTCATTTTGTAATACGAAACTACCCAGCAAACATTTTTATACGGGCCAGTACTGGTAAAGCACATACTCCCCGGCATTGAAAGTAATGGGCCAGTGCTGGCATTTCGTACTGGGCCAGTACCCCGGTGTCCCGTGGCCCTTAGCTGGCCCATTGATGTATCAGTTGCTGGCCCAGCAACGGTAAAGTGCATTGAAAGTAATGGGTCAGTGCTGGCATTTCGCACTGGGCCAGTGCTGGCATTTTGCAAAATAAATACTCTTTTGGCCATTTTCACCATCGTTGAATAAATTTATTTAACAAATAAAGTTGACAATATCGCATCGGTTTTAAACTATTAATGAAGAAATTAACATTGCTGTCAATAGAATGATGCGATATTGTTAACTTAAGTTGTTAAATAAATTTATTCAACGATGGTAAAACTGGCCGATTGCAAATTGTATTAACAGTTATAATTTATTGATTTATTTATAAATATTAAATAAATATAATTTCAGGAATAACAGGAATTAGTTTATTTAATTTATGAATTTAATGAAGAATTTTAAGAAAATGGTTTTCTGCCATTTCTGCCAAACCAATTGCATCCTAAAGATAAGGGGTGACTAATAATTTTCGCCAATATTCGTCTTGTATTATCTACCACATCTTTCCCCCCTGACTTGAAGAGTGCCAACCTAAAGAAATCATACTTGTTAAAATAATATCAATAATCAAATTTTATAAGCATTAATGCTATAAGCTGTTCACTTTTGTAAGAACAAACTAGATCTGGTTATTTTGGTGATTTTTGTAGTGTATTACTGACTTTTAGAAACTTGGTTATATTGTAAAAAAAGCTTTACAGTTTTGGATTAAGTTTGTATTATTTTAGGTTGGTATTATATTTACAAAATATTTAAGATGTCACTATTCAAAATGAAATATGACAAATTATATTTTTTAAATGACATATTTATAATCTTGTAACAGATTTATTAATAATTGAAAATTTTATTACATGAAAAAACTATGATTGAACTAAACTAAAAATTAAACAATTTAACATGAAATAGTTTGTGTAAACTACGTCCTTAAATCTAACAAAACACACACAAATCACAATAAAAAACTGTATAATGTTCACAAAACAATAACTATTCAAATACATTTCTTGACAAACTGTCCACCAACACGTATCAACTTGTACTGGTCCTCGAGGGGGTACTGGCCGTTAGGGCGTTTTATGACTAAGAACAATCAGACTTTTCAAATTATTACATTCAAAAAAAGTTTAGTTTTAAGTAAAAAGTATAAAAATGTTTGCTTGGATTAATACAAATAAGGAGTGCTTATAAAATGCTGGTAAAGTACTTCGTATAGGCGGAATGCGAAATACAAATGTGAAGTACATTATTAATACTGGCGTTGCACTTACTTTTGGTGTGGGGAGCTACGATATATAAATATGAAATGTCACGGTTGGCTGATTTATTTATTTCATTTGTACTTACTCTGTACATCCCTCACATTATGGGTTCCAAGACTTGCGAGCGGATCAAGTCTGGACCCCCCCCTATTAGTCCGCTAGCTGGTTGCTATGATTCTTGGAAGGATTAAGGGTTGTTTCAATTAAAATCAACATTTTAACTAACCTACTTTAATTACGATTACGGTTTAAATATTTACATGATTACACTAGACTTACAATTACGTCGATACAGCTAAATCCAAATACACAGTCACACACACTAGACACACTTTACACCAAACACTAATTTAACCACTGGACACCACAGTCCTGACTGACATCCTCTAAAACCATTTATCTCTCACATGTCTTTAGCTGGGCACTACACTAACGTTCATATGGAATTACTTGTTACATTTTACTTGTCCGACCGAACACACTAAATGTCTCTAACCCATGACTCTTAAAAACCAACTCCAAAACATGACTTAACTTTACGACGGTTTAAGCTCAACTCTCTTAAACATCTTAACGTTATGACGGTTTAACATCAACTCTTAAACATGGTTTTAACCATACGACGGCTTAAGCTGAACTCTCTAAAACGCGGGCACCCTGGAAAATGCTTATATCGCCCAACTGTTAAATGTCATTTAACACCTTTTGATTGTCGGTCTTGTACTATCTTAAAATTCATAATTTATTGATGATAACTCAGATAAATATCCCATTAGAAAATAGCCGAATCTTAATATTTTTATCTCAGACAGAATTAATTATTATTTATGCGCTTATGGTTGACGTATATTTATTTAACACAATAATTTACGATTCACTTTTCATGTTCCCTTGACAGTGTCAAGTTAAAATAATAAACAAACCTACCGTTATCTTAACTGCCCTTTCTAAAAAATAGATTATTTTTGTATCGTTTAACAGATTAAATATTTTACTCTAATTGAATGATTATAATGAATTTATTTATGAAATTTTATTTATGAAATAATACCAAAATTACCTCCCTTACATTACTCCCCTCCTATCTAAAATTGTTAATCTTACCAATTAGATTAATCAATTTTATTTATGAAATAATAAAAAAAAATCACAAAACACAACAAGCCAAATTTTGAAAATTAAAATTCACTTCAGTAGATCGTAAATTCTATAATATTGAAAATCTCTAAATTATTCACAAAATATTCTATCAAAATGTAATATAAAAAAATTCCCGAATACAATTAATTTCTGTCTGTAAATTTCCCCAAATTTCTAAAACTCAAAATAATTTAAAAAAAAAAATTAAACCTCGGAACAACAAGTAATTCTCGCATAAACAAATACACTAAAAAATAATAAGAAGAACATAAAATGTAACTAAACTTATAAAAATATTCAAATCATATAAATGTAAAATAAGTTACAATAAAACATTGAAAAACAATTGCAATCAATCCATACATAAACACAAAAATGAAAGAAAACATTTGAAAATAAAATTCTCTAAATTAAATTTCAAAATTAAAGCAAAAAAAAATACACAAAACATTAAAAAAAATCCTCAAAATAAATTTCAAAATTAGAGACAACACTAAATAAAACGACAAAAAGCATAAAATAATAATGCCCTAAAATAATTCTCAAAAATGTGTTCTAACACAAATCATAAAAATAAACAAACAAAAATCAAATAACCAAAATTCAATTCAATAATAATTTTTTACCATTAAATCATTTAAAATGGATTCAAATTCTGGGTTACCGAGAAAATTTACGCTAAATATCCCTGCTTTAAAATTACTTCATATTCAATAGACAAAAAAATAAAAATAAAATGTATTTATTAATTTTTCATCTTTCTCGTTAACTCCTCTCAAAAAATATTATTTCGCCTCCCATAACGTTTGGTGAAATAAGGTTGATTTCCATTTTACCTGATTATGTACTTAATCTACCTTAAAACTAAACACTATTTTCACACACTATTCTTTTTGCACTACACAACACTTCTTCTTGCTGTTGACAAGTAGACCTCCTTCATTGAAATTGACAGTTTATAACACAATTTTAGTCTTTTATAGTTCCAATATCGCACTTAAATTATTAATTATTGTCTTTCACGAATTATTTTAAGTCTTTTATTAAAATGGTTTTGTTTCACACTCTGTCTTTATAAATCCACGGGTTATTTGGCGCTGAACCACGTGATCTAGTTAATCTAGGCGAATTTACAGGTATTAATGTCTCTGGATCATTCACTGCGATTTCTACTTCATCATTAACACTATCATTTAAATGTTCGTTAATATTATCTCGTCTTACTGGTAATAAAAGTTCAAGATACGGACTCTCTTCTTCACTAGAATGTTCGTAACAATCCATTGTTTTATTATTTGGTTTATATTCACTATCATTATTATTATTATTACGTTTATTTTTAATATTATCTAAATAATTGTCATTAGTAAGCTCGTCGTTTGATTTGTCACTACTCGTACTATCACTCTCGCTTGATAATAACGTTTTACACGGTTTTAATTTATTTACATGTACTTTGTGAGTTTTATTTCCATAGATTTCTCTGATTTCATAATTAACAGGACCTAAAACTCTAATAATTCGAAATGGACCTATCCATTTTGGCAGTAATTTCGGTGCTAGTTCTCTTAATAACACAGGTGGGTTTAACATGTACACCTTGTCTCCTACAACATAACTTTTATTTCTTGCCTTCTTCGCTGAATCTTGATTTTGTTTCTCAGATTTAAATATGTTGCTAAACTTTGTACTTAAAACAACTATTTGATTTTTCTCATCATCTCTTAAGTGATTTAAATCAATTTCTTGCACAATCTCATTCTTCGCACTAACTCTTCTTATTTGCCTCTTCTCACCGTTGCATCCATTACTGTGATGGTCCTGCACTGGTTTCTCGATTGGCGTTAAATATCCCACTTTAGTGCCTTTCTGTAAAATAACTCTTTCCGTAGAAACATTTATTATTCTTACGGGTACACTCTTTGCAGCTTTGCATGCGACTCTTGCCATTAAAACACCTTGAAACGGAACTTCTGCTGGTTCTAATAACATATCATCTGAAAGGTATGCATCCCTTTCAAAATGACCACTTGTAATACATTCGGACCTGGCTGGTATCTCAACTCTTTCAGATAGGCGAACTAAGGACGTGCACTTCCTTTCGTTCTCTGTAGATGAGGTATCGACCCTGTCTTCTTTAATTACTTCTTCTTCCATACATTCTTCAAAAATCTGCTTTCGTTCCCTTTCTTGATTCACACGCTTGTAATCGCTGTCCTCTTGGACTTCTGCATCTAATTTAAATCTCACACGTTTCTTCTGAGATTTATTCCTTCGCTCGTCAACACGTTGATTAACACTTCTTTGAGTATTATTTTCGCTGCATACATCTCTTTCTTCATCATTCTCTCTGTATATATTTTCTTGTGCGTTATTTTCTTTTAATATTTCTTTCTTCGTATTATATTCTAACTCATTTATTAGCGACAATTTTATTCCGTTAATATTAATAGTACTATCTTCAAAATTGATCTTAGCTCTGTTCTGTTGTAAGAAATCCATACCCACTAATAAATCTACTTGTGTATTTATAGATTTAACGATTAAAAAATTATGTTTAATTTTATTATTCCTATTTCCAATTATCAATTCAACTTGTGTCCATCCTAAATGTGGTATTCTGTTTCCTTGTACGTCTATTAAATTTACTTCACGACCACTTATTCTCTTGCAATTAAATTTATTCATGTTATCCTCGCTTATAAGTGATAATTCTGCTCCTGTGTCTAATAACACATGTTTAGTCCTATTTCCTAATCTAACTTCAAAAATGTTACGACACCCTTCTTTCCTATCATCGCATACTCTCGTTATTACTACATTCTCCGCATTATTCATTATTGGTCGGCACCCCCTACGGAGTGAATTAGAGAGAGCCTGTTGAAGTTTAAATGCGATTTACAATTTTTCGCAAAATGTCCCTTATTTCTACATTTAAAACAAATAATTTCGGAATACGATCTCACCATACGATCATCTTCTGACCAAAATCTACGCTTAAAATTTTTGTCATAATTTCTTTCTTGATTTCTATAATTGCGGTGATAATTTTGTTTATACCTTCTATTATTACGGTTAAACGCAAAATTCCTGTTTTGACTTCTGTTGTAAAATGTTTGTTGACCCACTCTATTATTTGAAAAATTACAACTATTTCCAGATGTTTTTCTGTAATATGACCTACCCTTAGGATGTACCTGCTGTGACGGTCGTTGAACCCATGTAAATGGTTTATTTTTAGAATGACACATTTTTTGCTCAGTTTTAAAAATTTTGTTGTTAATATTTTCCACTCTTAATGCAATTTCTACCGCTTCTTCAAAATTTTTCGGTTCTGCAAACATTACTTTGCATTTTATTGATGGAATCAATCCGTTAATAAAACATACTTTAAGGTCATGCCTTAATTTATCAACCAAAAAATTATTTTCATTTACATCTTCGGATTTTCTAAGAAACTTTAATCCCGCTATTCTAATTCTTACTCTAAATTCTTCTACTGATTCATTTGAATTTTGCCGAATAGTATAAAATGCTTCCATATCTTCCGCTTCCGTATTTTCTATGCCTTTAAATCTTCTTATTAATGCTTTTTTAATTTGATCCCATGTTGTACTTGTACGAGTTAATGATGGTTCCGATTTTATAAGTTTTTTCGCTTCTCCATGTAAATGCGTGCGTACCATTATTACTTTTTCGTAGTCTGTCCATTTTGCCATTAATGCAATACACTCAAACTCATCAATAAAATCTTCAACGTCTGAATTACCATTGTATCGTGGAACTGATCCAATTGAAATATTTGCAACACAGGTAGTTGTATGCTGAACTGGAGGTAAGGCAGCTTGTGCCTGTACTACTGGAGTCTGTTTATTTGCCATTTCGATTATTTATCTCAATCCGTTAATATGAAAAAAAATCTATGTGAACTATTAATTATCGTCGTAGAAATATTAATTATTTTAGAAATTTCTTCCTTATTTTATGAATTTATCAATTTAATTTTAGATAATTATTTAAATTGTATTTAAATTTTTTTATTAACGCGGTACGGAACTCTATTATTATTTGTTTGTATTTAAAAACCCTCATTCTGTCCCAAAGAATCATAAGCGAAGCAGCCAGTACTTAAGAATAGTCTTAATCCCATCACTAAATTACTCATAATTACGCAATCTTTACTAAACTTTCTTGAAAAACTAACTATTGACTCATATATTAAAAGAATTTTACACCTCATATGGGTTATTCTCAAAATTCTAATACAACCCATTGTGCCTAGTTCTCAATAAAAATCTAATCCTCATTATTATCATTATTTCGCATTAACTCTTTTACGAATTTTCTCAAACCAAAACACTGATTATTCTCAAGCGAATACATTTAATTATCCAATATCCCCAATACCTCACGAAAAAAAATTATAGTCGATAACCATTTATACGGTTACTCTATTCCTACGTAAAACACCTAACATAAAATTATATAATAATACTATTCTCAAGTAACACACCTGACAACCAATTTATGTGGGGAACTACGATATATAAATATGAAATGTCACGGTTGGCTGATTTATTTATTTCATTTGTACTTACTCTGTACATCCCTCACATTATGGGTTCCAAGACTTGCGAGCGGATCAAGTCTGGACCCCCCCCTATTAGTCCGCTAGCTGGTTGCTATGATTCTTGGAAGGATTAAGGGTTGTTTCAATTAAAATCAACATTTTAACTAACCTACTTTAATTACGATTACGGTTTAAATATTTACATGATTACACTAGACTTACAATTACGTCGATACAGCTAAATCCAAATACACAGTCACACACACTAGACACACTTTACACCAAACACTAATTTAACCACTGGACACCACAGTCCTGACTGACATCCTCTAAAACCATTTATCTCTCACATGTCTTTAGCTGGGCACTACACTAACGTTCATATGGAATTACTTGTTACATTTTACTTGTCCGACCGAACACACTAAATGTCTCTAACCCATGACTCTTAAAAACCAACTCCAAAACATGACTTAACTTTACGACGGTTTAAGCTCAACTCTCTTAAACATCTTAACGTTATGACGGTTTAACATCAACTCTTAAACATGGTTTTAACCATACGACGGCTTAAGCTGAACTCTCTAAAACGCGGGCACCCTGGAAAATGCTTATATCGCCCAACTGTTAAATGTCATTTAACACCTTTTGATTGTCGGTCTTGTACTATCTTAAAATTCATAATTTATTGATGATAACTCAGATAAATATCCCATTAGAAAATAGCCGAATCTTAATATTTTTATCTCAGACAGAATTAATTATTATTTATGCGCTTATGGTTGACGTATATTTATTTAACACAATAATTTACGATTCACTTTTCATGTTCCCTTGACAGTGTCAAGTTAAAATAATAAACAAACCTACCGTTATCTTAACTGCCCTTTCTAAAAAATAGATTATTTTTGTATCGTTTAACAGATTAAATATTTTACTCTAATTGAATGATTATAATGAATTTATTTATGAAATTTTATTTATGAAATAATACCAAAATTACCTCCCTTACATTGGTGCCAGCAGTAATAGCAGTTTGCCGGCATTCGGCCGTTAGTTAAATGTTTGCTGGGTATGGTCTATTTTAAATTAAAAAATAGTAGATAGCGTTGCGAACCAAGTACGATTTACACTGGATAAATACAGTGTAGAGGAAAATTTAAAATAAGTTACAACTAGGGCATGGGTGTAGTAACTGGGTTAGCAAGTTATTATTATTATTATTATTTTTTTTTTAATTTAAAAAAAGTTAATAAGATATTGAAATAAACAAGGCATATAATACACTTACGTTATTTATACGACATAAATTCAGTTTAATGGGAAATTTGAAAAAGTTAAAAAAAATATTAATTTTAAAAATTATGTACTATATATATAAAGAGAGATTTGGCTAAAAGAGTTTAAATAAAGCAATAAAACAAACAATATATCTTCAGAGCTAAAGTTTCTTATTTAAATAAGGCCCGGTATTTCGAACCATAGATAAAATTGACTATCTATTTGATAAGTTGTTATCAAGGGAATAAACGATTTTTTGAGTATTTCCAATTATTTTTCTATAGAGTAAGTTATCTATAGCAGCGTTTCTCAACCGGGGGGCCGTGAAAGCTTCGTCGAGGGGCCGCGAAGTCATATAAGATCGAAGCATGAAATTATAATAGAAAAACGCTCAATTTTGTAAGATATATTCATAAATATGTGACATTAATGTTCATTAAAATATACATTTTAAACATAAATAAAATAAATTATATTTATTTTGACAAGTAATTTAAACTAATTAAAATGGTTCGCGTTGGAGGTACTTCAAGTACTTTCAAGTAGGTACGACTTGAACGTGCAATATTTTTGTTATGCTCCGAGCTACTATTAACTAAAAAGTAAGTAAGTAAAAAGTAAGTAAAAAGTAATAAAAATACTTGCAAGCCATTATAGGTAACCGTAACAGATATTAAAAACATGTTTATGTAAAAGTTGTTTCTTTTCAAAAGCTTTATCCAAATATACCCAACATGCCATACGTTCCTATATAAAAAATCGAAGTTGTCCTTGATATACTGTACTTCCGGTTTATTCCGGAAAATTTAAATACTATCATCCAATTATTTGGGTAAACTCTGATCACCAAATTGATCACACATCGTCTTTTCGAGAAAAATCGTGTTTCCTCTATCTTGATACACCTTGTGATCCCTCCCTCTCTCTCTTTATATATATAAATATTGTCTGCGGCCCCCCTATATATATATATATGTAGTATGTTGGAGTTTATCGACGAATTTAAATATTATAAATAAAACACTATCTTGTATATTCGTCAATTTATTAAAACAGTAATTAAAACATTACAGATACGTTTCGTGCATATAGTTGCACATCTTCAGTCTGCAAAGAGAAAGAAATCAGTGAAATAAGAACGTTGTGCAACATTACGTATCAATGCACACGTGAATACATAATCACAAAAAAAAGTTTTTACAAATGAACATATATAAAAGATAAAAACTAAAACAAAATATGAAGAATAAAAACATGAAAAAAATATATTGAACAAACTAAAAATATTAACAATGAAAACATGTAGTAAATGCACTAAACCGGTCAATAGGATAAAAAACTGTAACAATGTATCAATAATTAAAATAGAGAATGGTACCAGTAAAAAAAATAAAACAAATAATTTAAAGAAAAATTTAAAACATTATTTCTTACAAAAAACCGTTAATAAGAAATGAGTAAAAATTGTAAAACGGCTAACAACATATCCACAAAAACGTAATAATTTGTAAAAAATAAAAATCTAAAAAATAATAATATAAAAAATATGAGTATAAACCGATATTTAGATTACACAATATTAACAAATTAAAAAAATTGAAAATGCAAAATTACACAAGTTAAAAAAATATTAATAAAAACTAAAATTGTCAAACTAACAAAAATATTGAAAATATAAAAATACTTGTCAAAAATTAATAAAAACATAATTTTACAAATAGAAAAGAAACAAGGCACAGGTGATGAAACAAGGTAGTGTACTTAATAAGAGAACAAACGCTTACCATGTAAAAAACACAGAAAAATAATAATTGCAAGCATGGCAGGGCCACGTCACATCACAATCACAAGAACACATGTGAGAAACCTAGACAGACAGTTTTCATTACATTACAGTACATGTTTTCATTGTTAATATTTTTAGTTTGTTCAATATATTTTTTTCATGTTTTTATTCTTCATATTTTGTTTTAGTTTTTATCTTTTATATATGTTCATTTGTAAAAACTTTTTTTTGTGATTATGTATTCACGTGTGCATTGATACGTAATGTTGCACAACGTTCTTATTTCACTGATTTCTTTCTCTTTGCAGACTGAAGATGTGCAACTATATGCACGAAACGTATCTGTAATGTTTTAATTACTGTTTTAATAAATTGACGAATATACAAGATAGTGTTTTATTTATTTATATATATATATATATATATATATATATATATATATATATATATATATATATATATAGGTTATGTTAGGTATATATATATATATACATATATGGGGGGCCGCAGACAATATTTACGTTGTTTTGTGGGGGGCCCATGTTACAAAAGGTTGAGAAACACTGATCTATAGAATAAGTTTTTCATAACATGTAGGTACTGATAAATATTATCCATTGGATAAAAATGACAGATTTTGACAGATAGGTATCAAAAACATTTTATTAATAAATATATGTACATAATATAAGCATATATACGTAAAATATATAATATAACAGGTCCTATGTACATATTAGACATTCCTACACTTTATATACATATTGCATACACCTGTTTCCATTATGTGTACTATTTTATTGTGTAATTACCTATACCAAAATAAATTCAATATAATTTAGTCATCTACTTTTATTTATACTGAAATAAAAAAAATATTGTCGATTATTTTTAGATATTATTTGTCTCATTTTGTAATACGTAACTAACAGGGGAAGTTCATTTTTTATGTTGTATATTGACAATACATTTATAATATTATCATAGTATTGGTTCACACGGATACGCCAAAGTTTGTTTACATCACAACAGTCACCAAAGTAACCAGATCTAGTTTCGTATTACAAATTGAGACGGATTATAATTTACAATTATTTTTAAAGAAAGAAATCATGGATGCTGAATGCGGATTTAGAAGATTTGCAAGCAGACGATGATGAAGAAATTGAGTATTTAGAACGTCCGTACATAGTTCATGTTAGACCAAATCATATGAACCACACTACACTAATTAAAAAATAAAAATAAATAAATGGTCATATTTAATTTTCAGTGTTTTATGCATTTCTATTCTGTATGCAGGATGCATTAAACATAATACAATTTTTTTTCCAGGCCCCTTATTTATCCTTTAGATTCAGCGTCAGTAGCTTTATGTTCTATAACATTTTTACATTTTAACACAAGATTTACAAGTTGCCTTGTTACGGAAATATTGAAATTTGCGCTTCTAGGGCGTTTATCGCACATTTTTCTGTACAAAATTTTGACAGTTGTCATTTATTTGGACAGTTGTATCTATCTCTCTTTTATTCGTGCGAGTCATGTATATGTCTTTCTTTGTTTAAGATAACGGTACTAATACCAACATAAAAAAACATTCGAAAATATTATTATCAATCAGAATAGCTACAGTCTGTTCCAAACGGTTAGGCGGAACTAGATTTTGCAATCTAGTTACTTTCATCGTTTAAATCGTGCTTTTCGACTGTTTTGTTTAAGCTTTGTAAATCATACAGTCTGTTTCAAACGCTTAGGCGGAACTAGATTTTGCAATTTAATTACTTTCATCGCTTAAATCGTGCTTTTCGGCCGTTTTGTTTAAGTTTTGTAAATCATACTTACAATAAACATTTTTTGGTTAAGGTTAATATCATTTTAAAATGTCATTTTCTTTATATTTTGATTTTTTGTGTAATTCTTAATACAAATTTCCCATTTATTTATTTTTTTGTCATTAAAATATATAAAAAAATAATTTAATTTTGACATAGGTCATTCGTTTCCTTGGTTTCATTGTTGGAATTTTAAATTGTGACAATTCAACGTGAAAAATGAAATAACCCAAGCAAGATCCCTTCTCGTGACAACCTAAAAGAACGAAATTCCCATTTAGTTCCGCCTAACCGTTTGGAACAGACTGTATCTATGGGATAACTATAAGCTGTTCACTTTTGTAAGAACACACTAGATCTGGTTATTTTGGTTACTTTTATGGTGTGTTACTGACTTTAAATGTTAATTAAATATATTCCTTACGCTGTAAAACCGACTTTAGGTTGATAAGGTTATGATCATTATAATTAAGATATAATTTTTCATTATGACATATGCCAAATGGATCGACATTTTAAAAAAGTGAAATTTTTTAATACCAACATGACATACAGTTTCAAAGATGCAAACTATTGAAAATAAAATTCCCTCTTAGTTTGTTCTTACAAAAGTGAACAGCTTATAGAGTTGGAAATACAGAAAGCAATTTATCCTAGTGACTATCAATAAGATAATATTATCCCATTGATAGTTATTCTTATAGATAACAGTAAGGTGGAAATACCGGGCCTTATTATTGTAAATAAAAATTAAAACTATATGTAAAGTCTGTTCCAAATGGTTAAGCGGAACTAGATTTTGCAATCTAGTTACTTTCATCGTTTAAATCGTGCCTTTCGGCCGTTTTGTTTAAGCTTTGTAAATCATACTTACAATAAACATTTTTTGGTTAAGGTTAATATCATTTTAAAATGTCATTTTCTTAATACAAATTTCCCATTTATTTATTTTTTTGTCATTAAAATATCTAAAAAAAATATTTAATTTTGACATATGTCATTCGTTTCCATGGTTTCATTGTTGGAATTTTAAATTTTGACATCCCAACGTGAAAAATGAAATAACTCAAGCAAGGTCCCTTCTCGTGACAACCTAAAAGAACTAAATTCCCATTTAGTTCCGCTTAACCGTTTGGAACAGACTGTATTATCATAGTATTGGTTCACACGGATACGCCAAAGTCTGTTTACACCACAACAGTCTCCAAAGTAACCAGATCTAGTTTCGTATTACAAATTGAGACAGATTATACTATCTACAATAAATCAAAATAAAAATTTTACTGTAAACAAAAATAAAACATTAAGGGCCGGTCTTTCCACCTTCCGATAAAGTGGCTGGTAACGTTATCTGACAGATAAAAACAATACAGCGTCTTTCCATCTTCAGATAAAGTTATTCCTACGAATAAACTATGCTATCTGGCAGATAAGTTATTCGGGGTGCATTCGAGTTGTACAGAGTAGAGCGAGCGCTGAGCGAACAGTTGATGGTGACGTCATGAATAGAGCACTAACGGAGCGAGCGTTCTTGTGACGTAATGTTTATAAAATCTAACCCTACAATTTTAGGCGGCGTTTTTACTGTCAGATTAGTTCACGTCAGTCATGAATCAAAATTATATATATACCTCGTTTTTTCCTTGATTTTTTCAATGATGAAGAAATAAAATTAATTAAAAATTAAATAATAATTAATGAATTAATTTAATGAATTTTTTCCATTTTAATTTTATGCACGGTGTATTTTAATAATTTTTTTGCTGTTTACAGAACGTCACAAATACATAAGAAGGCCATACTCTGTAGCTATAGAAAAATAACAATATTATTTGTCTATTGTTATTTGTCTAAGGCTATTATTTTTATTTTATTTATAATCTAATCTTAATCTTTCATTTCTTTCCCGCCGTTCCCCCACTTTTTTAAGTCATACTCCATATGCTCGGTCTTAAAATCCCGAACACATAGAGCGCACTCTAAATGCTCGCTCGATCGCAAAACGAATGCAACTGAGTGTACTCCGAGCGTCAAATCGAACACGTTTGAGTGTACAGAACGTGCTCGGAACGCTCGGAGCGTCAAATCGAATGACCCTCGGTAGTCAAAGCAGAGAATAAGTAACAAATAAGTGCTGTCACTGTCAAAAAGTTAGAAATTAAATGATTTCTTGGAACAATAAATTGCAAAATGGACTTGACAAAAATATAATTTGTTTGAATTTTATTGATAGTAAAAATAATGCCTGAACTCCAAAATAACAGTGCACCAGTCCACGAGGAGAAAAAATATGCAAAAAGTATATCATGCAATATACAGCTTCTGTTCTAATTTCATTTGTATACCTTGTACGGAAAATTAAATACTCAAATTTCAACGAGTATTTTACGAAATTGCCCTGTATCAACGAGTGGTTGCAGCCTTGCATGAAATGTTAGTAAAACTGCTTTCTTTTGGGAAAAAAAGTCTGAAGTAAACAGGTGCCGAGAAGGAAATTTTGTATTAAACGTTAGCCGAGATCCACGCCTTACAATACAATGTTTAGTAATTCTAATATTCGCTTCGAATTTGAGCAATAAGATTATGATTGGTATAGAAGCAACTGTAGTATTATGCAACTTCAATATTACAGGAGTGGATATGAAGAACCACCCACAAAAGATCAGTACCATGTCGGTGACGTACCTGAAGAAACTGATTACTCAGAAGAAATGAAAATGAAAGAATACTCCGTGATTTAATTTCTTATTTTCAAATTTATTGTAACTTATTTTGTATTTACAACAATCATAATAAAATTTAAAAATTAAATATACGTAGAACAATTATTATTAATATCTACTATTTATTTTTCATCCCCCCATTTTTATTACATGCTTACGACAATAATAACTGCTAAAATCTTGTATAACGCATACATAAATTTAATTTTATTAATGACAATAACCAAACAAATCAGCTGTGGCCACCACAGGACCGACCGCCATCGTAAAGTACTTATATAAAATACATTCTAGCAGCAGAGTAGAAATAACTTGACCTAATATTTTCTAACAGAGATATTATTTATCATGACCATGGAAACGCTACATATAAGTATGAACCAGTGGCGAAGGGAAACCTCCGCTAGACTTACACTCCCAAAAAAAAAAAAAAAATTAAAAAAAAAAATTTAATTTAAATTTTTTTTTTTTTAAATATTTAGATAAATCTTCAAAAATACATCAAATTATGTTCTATACAAATTTTTGTCCAAGGCTTGCTTTACTTGGAAACGTTACATATAAATATGAAAAAATTGAGACTTGGAAAAATTTTAAATAATTTTACAAAAAATTTTCAAAATTTTTCGTTTTATCAAAAAACGTCTCAAATAAAAGTTATTAGTTATTACATTTATAGTAACTATTGTTCAATAAATTTTTTCGAAATATTTTTCTGTTGCTAAATATTCGCAAAAATCTTAAAATCGACACGAGTAAACTCCCATTTCTAGTCAACCGATTTTTACCAAAATTTGAGCAATTCGTGTCATTGATGTCAAAAGCTTAAATAAGCAGTTTAATAAAAATCATTTTAGCCGAATTTGCTCTGCATGTGTACACAGACAGACAGACGGACAGACAGACGGACAGACGGACAGACAGACAGACGGACGGACGGACAGACAGACATCATGCTAAAAATAGTCAAAACGTTACGTAGGGACCTCAATTCGTGGAGATCCATCGAAATCTCGAAATGTCAAAATCGGTATGATCACAATACCTCCCTTATATATGTTGACGGTCGGTAAAAATGAAACTGAGGTTCAGAAGATGACGTCTCAGATTAGTCTAAGACATTATGTATTAAAATTCAATAATATTCTCGTTATAAATTTATCAGTTAATAAAATTTTATAATACGAACCAGCAAAAAAATTATTTATATACCTAACCCAAATTTTTTTTAAGATATAAAAATCGTTTCAAGGTACAACATATGGTGTTTCGTGGTACAACACCTTACTGTACCATGAAACACATTGACTACGAAATAAATTGTTTAAATATGACTAATGAAATATTGCTTTACTGCCATAAAACCGAAATAATTGTGTACATTAAGATGTATAATAAATTTTAATGCATTTATAGTACTAAAAATAAAATATTGGTCTCTTATATAGAGAAAATATGAAAAAATGTTTCTAGGTACAACACTTTCCTCTATTAAAAATATTTAAATACTCCTATGTAGTAAATATAAATTTCGAATATACGAGGGTTGTCCGCAAAATAAGGTCTCCAAGGCGCTGGAGTTGCGAAGTACGCTCTAACGCAAGATCTGGCAACACTGGCGTGTAGCTTGATTCCCCGCCTACAAATCCCCACCACTCCGAGCTGTCTACGACGCTTAATCTTGGTTTGGTAGCCCTCCGCGATGAAGCTTACACTCGCCGCTACCGCCAGGCAGTGATGCCAAGTTGGTGCATTTTGCACTAGATCTGGTGTATTGAAAGCCTATCTAGTGACCAAAATTGGGTTCTAGTGCGCTAGTGCAAATTCTGGTGTGTTTCTGTTTTAAACCATCTGTTGATGATTTAAAACTGTGATTTAAAACTGGGAAAATCTGGTGAACTGCAGACTCTCAGCTCACCACATTTTCGGCGACATCTTATATTATAACTTGTGTGCTACGTAATTAATATTTTGTAAACCTCATTAGTTTATTCATTTACTATGTATTTATTTATTTCTTATATATTTATTTATATTTTAACTACTGACTATTTTATTTATTTTTTATTATTTGACACCATGACTTTTACTAATGTTTAATTTCTATATTTTTACTATCTCACAATGACCGTACATTTTAGATCATCTCTGATGAAGAAATAAAATATTTCGAAACTGATCAGCTAGATCTAGTTGTATCGTTTATGTCCGCAACCCGTACAACCTTCTCCACACAGATCATTGTTAGTATTACCACAATCTAATGCTGAAGTAGAACGACTTTTTAGCCATTGGAACATAATTAAAAACAAATTAAGAAATAGGCTTCAGGTTGACACTCTTAATGCAATATTAACAGTAAAGGCTGGACTTAAAAGATACAACAAATGTTGCTTTAATTATGAACTGCCGGATTTAGTGGTTTCTAAAATCAAAACAAACGAAACTTAGAAAAATGAAATAAATCAAGACGAGGAAGAAGCATTTAATATCTATCTTTTGTTTGCCATGTGTAGTTTTTGTTTTGAATGTGATTAAGTTAATAGTTAATGTTTATTATATATTTATTATTCTTGTACTGAATATTAAAATATTAAAAGTTATAATGCAACAATAAAAAGAAATAAATAAGTAAATTTATTATTATTACTAACAGACATCTTCATACAAGAAAAAATTAATTGCTCGATATTGTTTTTGAACTCCCCAAACTCGTACTACGCCCCAGTTTTGGTGCATTTCTGGTGGATTCTTACGCTCTATTACAAGTACCTATAGTTGGCAACACTGCCGCTAGGTGTGAGTTACGTTCTGTGATTCCTTTTTTATGTGCTAAGGACTCTACGCCTATAGAAATTTATCTACAGTTATGTAAAGTGTATGGACATAAAAAACGTGCGAAAATGGTGCAGAGAGTTTAAAAACGGACGTACAGACGACCATGATGAATAGCGTGCCGGACGGCCATCGGTTTCCGACGAAATGATTTCAAAAGTTGAGAGGGTAATGCTTGAAGATCTACGGGTGACGATTCCGGAGCTGTGCAAATTGATCCCTGATGCCAGTAAGACTTCTATTGACAAGATTTTGACAAAATATTTGCATTATCACAAAGTGTGTGCAAGGTGGGTCCCCAGAATGCTCACCGAAGATCACCAACGGCAACGGGTTGAAGCGGCCCGCGAATTCCTTGATTGCTACGCAGAAGAGGGCGAGGAATTCAGGGGTATGAAACTCATATACACGGCCTTGAAACGGTTTTAAGTTATATTCCTTCGACCGACAGCGCTAAAAGCGTTTGTTTTTAACCAACATTTTGAGAACACTTCATTATCGGCAATTTGCGGCAATTGTTTTTGACGTTGTAACGATAGGTGACAGTAAATTGTGATTGTGACAGTGATGAATTTTATAAGAAATTTTAAATATTTGCACCACATTTTTTATTTTCAAATGGTGTAGTGTAATTAATAATATTTTAAATGGTAAATGCAAAAGAAATATAAATAGTGTAATAAAAAAAATGGCACAGACTAAATTTAATATGTACAATAAAAGTAAATATAAAAGTAAAAAATAAATACTTGTTTATTTATTTCATATGCTTGCTTGCAAATAAAATAATAAAACTTAATGCTTACTGAAGTATTAACTTTTAACAATTGTAATTAATTTTAATTTTAGGAAATTAATTAGGAGAGTTGTAAATAAATTAATCATAATTTTCGGTTCAAGGCAATCTTTAATTTTCTACCAAAATTACATTTTATTTTTCAATTTTGGTAGAGAATTAATGAAAATTAATGCGCGCGATTCATAGCAATTTAAAATATAAAAATATATTTGTGTACACTGCGGGTTGCATACTGTCCAATCCTAGTTCATATTACAACCACGAATGTCGCAACTATCGCTGTCCAAAGCCGCAACGTGGGATCCGCTATCTTCCTTGTTTTATAATTTGTGGAGGAATTCTTGGATTCAATTGTCACTCACGACGAAACTTGGGAACAATGAGAGCGTATCACACTAGAACGCTATCCAAGTTTTATTTATGTAGGTTTTTTTTCCATGATTGAAGTCTTCAGGTCTTGACATATCACACGGTATTTGAATATTAGTTAAGACTTGGAAATTGTTTGTTTACACATGCGCACATTGTGATATCATGACAGTTGACAGTTTTATTTTGAAAGGTTATTTTAAATTCGGTTTTTAAAGTTTTTTTTTTATTATGAATGAGGAAGATGTCAGCAACTAATAAAATAATAAAACGTAAGGAAAAAAATGTTAGACTAGATCATGGTAAAAAAGAAGAGATGAAAGGGGCTGTTTTAACAATTGATTAGAAGAATTAGAATTGGAAGATCTAAACAGCTACAGAAGATTTCTTCGGATGAGTACAAATACATTTGAAGAACTTCTGCAGGCAAATATTTTGAAATGTTTTCAAATAAAACCTTTTTTACTGTTTTTAATTTATACACTAGATCTTGTGGATTCCATAATGGCGGGTTTTCTTTAACTAAATTAATTAATTCTTCTATCAAAATGATATTAATTAATTAATATCATTTTGTTTTAAATACCTATTACTCTTCGAAAATATAAACTAAACAACAAACTCATGGACGTAAACAAAAGACAAAGATGCATCAGCTGAGAGCGCGATAACACCAGTTGGCGCACGCGCATTTTGTAAAACCTGGGTAAAAAGACAGAGGAATTGACGCATATTTCATTTGCCTAGCCTTTAGAACCCAGGTTTTTTCTTCATACTATCACACACAAATGACGTCCATTCGAAACCATTAATATTAACTCTAGTGTGATAAGGCATTTACACGACACCAGAGACAAAAGAACAGTCCCGTCACTGGCGGCATTCAGGATCACCGAAGTCACGGAAGTTGAAACAAACATTGTCTGTCGACAAAGTGATGGCGACTGTGTTTTGGGATAGGAGGATGATACTGTTGTGCGAATTCATACATACCGGGACAACAATAAACGCTGATCATTACTGTCAAACTTTGAAGAACCTTCGCCGAGCAATTTAAAATAAAATAAGGGGCATCCTGACGAAGGAAGTGCGTTTTCATCAGGACAACGCTGTGCCCATACCGACCGTACAACAACCGACCTCTTCAGCCAATTTGGATGGGATAACATCACACACACCCCCTACAGCCCGGACGTTCCTACGTTGAAGTCACACCTGGGTGAAACGAATTTCAGGACCAACGAGGAGTTGAAAGAAGAGGCCGTACGCTATCTGCGCGCCGCGGCGGGAGAGTTCTATGACACGGGTATACGAAAAATGCTACACTGCATGCAAAAATGTATCGATCGCTACGGGGATTATCTAGAAAAATAGTAGAAAGGCCAGGCTTTCCAACAATGTATAATGTACAATGTAATCATTGCAAATAAACGTGTTTTTCTTTGTGAAAAAAAGAATTCTTTAGAGACCTTTCGGACACCCCTCGTATATAAATACAAATAGAGTGCATATCATTTATAACGACGTTGAAGATAAGGGCCCAATGATATTCGGTCGTTATTACTGTAGTTCGCTATATCCAATACTAAGTTTGTCCACCATAATTTGTCCACCACGAAGGCAGCTAATGCGTTGTTTGCCGACGTAATGGAGGGATTGGAAAATGGTTTTCACGTTGCAGTTACTTTTTGCGACCTTACCAAAGCATTTGACTGCGTGTCACATGACATTCAGTGCAACAAACTCGTGCGCTACGGAATTCGCGGCAATGCTCTCGGTATCATGAGAACATTTTTAGCCAAGAAGAAGCAAGCCACTTATTATAATGGAAGCCTGTCTGAAATTTGTGATTTTGAAGTTGGTGTTGGACAAGGGACAATAATTGGGCCGTTGCTATTTATACTGTACATTCATGACCTTCCAAAGAATGTTAATGCATCCACTATCATCTATGCAGACGATACTACATTTAAAAATAGCGGGGTACAGTCCAATCAAATACAAGAGAGTATTAACAAAACAAAATCCGAGGCCACCAAATGGTTCCATGAAAATCATCTCAAACTAAACGTGAGTAAGACACACGACATGGTTTTCAGCTTAAATAAGACCTTAGACAAGAGAGAAACAGAAACAATTAAGTTTCTAGGTTTCATGTTAGATTCCAAGCTAAATTGGAGACAGCATGTAAATGCTACTGCTAAAAAAGGGAACACATACAACTTTATGCTTCACAAAGTAATAATTCATGTCTCTTTGGAATCGGCCTAATTAGTATACTTCTCTTACATACAGTCGACCCTTACGTATGGAATAATTCTTTGGGGAAATTCTGTTGAGTGACAGAGACTATTTAAATTGCAGAAAAGAGCAGTGCGTATTCTTGGTAAAGTTGGCAGAAGGACATGTTGCAGGGATATTTCTTCGCAGTTGTATATTCTTACAATACCTTGTTTGTACATATTAAATTTGTTATTGTTTGTTAAGCAACACGGTAATTTGTTAAACACAAACAGCACTGTCCATAAGTATGACACTAGAAAAAAGGAAGAATTTGGATTACCTCACGTAAAATATAATACAGGTGGGCCTTATTTTACGCCGCTTTATTTTACGCCGGTTGGCAGTGACCTTAAAATAAAGCCGCTTTGAAACAGTTGAACGTCGGAGTCGGGTGTCGACGGTTCAGGGGTCGAAGCGGGGATGTCTCGTGGTTTACGCAGTCGCAGTAATCGCACTACTGAGACGTATTCAGTTGTAAAATAAATTTAACTCGCTTAAGAGTGTCTGCTTTATGATATGTACATATTTAAATTTAAATAAATCTAAATCTAATATTTTATATAATCTAAATTTAATAATTTTTAATTTTTCTATATTATTTTTATTAACTTACTTTTAAAATTTAATTTAAAATTATTGAGTAATAATTATAATTTTCATTAATACCAATGGAAGATATATCTACAAAACACGATAGAAAACAACGTAGGTCTATTTCGATTGAGACAAAAATTGAAGTTATTAAAAGAATAGAGAATGGTGAAACTCGTCCGAAGATTTGTAGATGCCTAAACTTACCTCCATCAACGGTGACTACAATATTGAAAAATGCAGATAAAATTAAAAAATTAAGACATTTGTAAGACAGATCATGATTGCGAACGCAGTTCAACTATAATAAAAAATATCAAAACATCTATGGAACCTTGAGCACATAAGCGTGAAAGAAAAAATAAAGAAAAATAAATTTTTAATATTCTTTCAAAGGTTTTGCTTTTATTTTTGATTATAATTTTGATTTCTGTTTTAATTTTTGTTTATTTGTATCGTATTGTTGCATTGTATTGTATGTTCTGTAATAATATTATAATTTTCTGTATATATAAGTAATAAATAAAGAAAAAACAAAAATAATTTAAAAAAAACAAAAATATTAATTCGAATAGAATGTTAATCCGTCTCTGGAATGAACATTCTTTGCTTTGATTTGCGCCGCTTTATTTTGCGCCGGTACGTAACACCGGCGTAAATCGAGGCCTACCTGATCAAAAAATTTACCTACTTATATTGGTGCTGTATTGTTTAACAAACTGCCACAGGCAATTAAAGATCTGAAAACTGTATTATTTAAAAAATACATAAAGGATTATTTGCTACCGAAGGCCTTTTATAGTATCATTGAGTTTCTCAGTGATGATTTTAGCCTTCTAGTACAAGTTGTAGAAAAATTGTAATATTCTATTGTAATATTATTTAAACTTATTTAAACTTTTACTGTGACTGGGTTTCTTGTATTTTTCTTGTACGCACAACTGATCAATAAATTTATTAATATATATTATTATTTATGGGCCGGTTTCTGAAAGCTTAGCCGAGTTTAATCTTGTCGACAGTTTAATTTTTGGGTGAATTCTGTTGATTTCTTTAACAAATTTTGAAAATTGCTTATTGGTGCCTTGCCAACAAATTAAAATATCGTCGATATAACTGAAATAATACACTAATTCTTTTTACCGACCGCCAACATATATAAGGCAGGTATTGTGATCATACCGATTTTGACATTTCGAGATTTCGATGGATATCCACGAATTGAGGTCCATATTTGTTTTAAATACCTATTACTCTTCGAAAATACAAACTAAACAACAAACTCATGGACGTAAACAAAAGACAAAGATGCATCAGCTGAGAGCGCGATAACACCCGTTGGCGCACGCGCATTTTGTAAAACCTGGGTAAAAAGACAGAGGAATTGACGCGTATTTCAATTGCCTAGTCTTTAGAACCCAGGTTTTTTCTATTTTTAGCATGATGTCTGTTGATTTGTTTGTCTGTCTGTCTGTCGGTCTGTCTATCGGTCCGTGTACACGTGCAGAGCAAATTCGGCTAAAAGGATTTTTATGAAACTTCATATTTAAGCTTTTGACATCAATGGCACTAGTTGATCAACTTTTGGTAAAAATCGGTTAACTAGAAATGGGAGTTTAGTCGTGTTGGTTTTAAGATTTTTTCGAATATTTCACAACAGAGAAATATTTTACATTTCGAAAAAAATTATTTAACAAAAGTTACTATAAAAGCAATAACTAACAACTTTTATTTGAGACATTTTTTGATAAAGCAGTATAAATTAAACAAGTACTTTGTGATGTAGCCACTAGAGCAGCGTTTCTCAACCGGGGGGCCGCGAAGTCTTATAAAATCGAAGCATGAAATTATAATAGAAAAACGCTCAATTTTGCAAGATATATTCATAAATATATGACATTTATATTCATTAAAATATACCTTTTAAACTTAAATAAAATAAATTATACTTATTTTGACAACTAATTTAAACTAAATAAAACGGTTCGCGTTGGAGGTACTTCAAGTACTTTCAAGTAGGTACGACTTGAAATTGCAATGTTTTTTGTTATGCTCCGAGCTACTGTTAGCTAAAGAGTAAGGATGCGAAAGTGTTCAAAATGGAAAGCAACTTGGAACAATGGAACACTTGTAAATAAAAATACTTGCAAGCCATTATAGGTAATCGTAACAGATATTTAAAAAAAAATTATGTAAAAGCTGTTTTTTTTCAAAAGTTTTATCCAATTATACCCAACACGCCATACGTTCCTATATAAAAAATCGAAGTTGTCCTGTATACAACTGTAATGATATTCTGTACTTCCGGTTTGTTCCGAAAATTTAAATACTACCATCCAATCATTTGGGTAAACTCTGATCACCAAATTTTTTCCCAACTTGCTCACACATCGTCTTTTCGAGAAAAATCGTGTTTCCTCTATCTTGATACACCCTGAGATCCCTCCCTCGCTCCCCCCTCCAAACACCTTAGCCCTCCATATGAACCCGTAAATAAAAAAATTAATCTGTATAAAATTCTCGAGAGATAACTCCATTATGCTTCCAATAGTAATTTTCATCCCTTTCTGAGATCTCAGAATTATCATTGATAACCCAAAAGTTATCCTATTATCACCTCTGTCCTCTCATTTTACCATATAGGCCGTGTCTCCAACGCTATAGCTCTGAAATTTTAATAAATCCTCAATCAAAATGTATAACTATTTCTATAAAGATACAAAGTAACAAAATATAAACTATTTTAGATCATGTAGAACCAAGTAACTTCCAAATTTAACGTTATACCTCATCTTCAATAATAAAAAAGTAGTGTATAGTTCAATTTTAACCACGTGTATACTATTGATTAAATATTAATATATGTGTTTATTCTCATAAATAATTATTTTTAGCAATTCTGTTCCTTATTTATTAATTGTTAATGACTATATTCCTTAATGAGCTTTATCAGGATTAACCATCTTGATATGTAGTGATACGTGATTTTTGCAAGTGGCGTCTTCATTTTTTTCTGACGTTTTTAGTTATTTTTAAGTGATAAAAGTGCAGAAAATACTTGAAATAGTGTGTTATAATGTGGACGTTAGTGTTTGGACTCCATGCAGACCATAATTCGAACGACTGGAAAGGTATTTGTAGAAATTTTTGTTAATTTTATAATGTAAGTCATTGTTATGTAGAATGTGCTTTTATGGACAATATAGAAACACATACAGGCATACACTATCGGCTATAACTAGAGAAACAAAACTATTTTTTAAATCATTTTTATAAATCCCGATTATTGACTAAATGAATATTGAATTATATTAGTATAGCAACAACAATTTATAAATTAGAACCTGCTCTTAAAAATATTTGTTGTACTGGTACAATAAATAAAATAATTAACTTTCTGCTGCAGCAGACCATCTGCATATATCTTTAAGACTTAATAATAAAACAGTTTTTTGTGGTTAATAATATACATATACATATATATATATATATATATATATATATATAATCATATATACATATATATATATATATAATAAAAAATATATATATATATATATATAGGGGTGCCGCAGAAAATATTTAAGTTATTTTGGGGGGTCCCATGCCAGAAAAGGTTGAGAAACGCTGCACTAGAGGACCAGTGGTGACCACAACTGATTTCTTAAATTTACAATTCTTTAGAAAAATTGTTTCAAAATTGTCCATATAAATTTCAGCTAATAAAGCTGATAAAGGTAACTCCATCGATAATCCTTCATCTGTATTAAAAAGGTCATTTTGGAATAGAAAATAATTTTGGTTAATGCTATAGCTATATTAGTAGATTTTCTTTGGGAGTCCACATAAAATGCAGGGCCCATATAAGGACCATCTCCTCTATATATAAATATCAAAAAATCTTGGGGGGGGGGGAGAATATTTTACTAAAGAAGTTACGCTTATTAAGAACTTAGAGGGAAATAAATTTAAGATCGTAGCGCCGCGGTGTTCAATTTTGGAACGTGGATAGAGGGTACTTAATGTTATTGTTACATAGCTATGAAAGTGAAATCAGAGCCGCAGTAAGGAAAACTTGCGCTAGGGTGGAGCCGTGTTTTGGCGCCCTTGGCAAATAAAAACAAGGTTCTCACCTCCCAAAATCCAAGTGTTGAGCAAAAAAAAAAATGGTCCTCACCTTTCAAAATCCAAGTGACGCGCAAAAAAAAAGTCCTCACCTTTCAAAATCTAAGTAATGAACAAAAAAAAAAGTCTTCGCATGTCACCTTAGTCAAGCCCGTCAGCGCCCTTTTCCTTAATGCGCCCCCTCCGCCCCCCTTACTGCGGCTCTGAGTGAAATTATAGGAATAAATATGTTTTACAGTATTTTGTGAATCTATTTTACTATTTTATCAACAAGTAAATTAATATAAATGTTTATAAAGCCATATTTTTGCATTACACGTCTCTAAAAAAAAATTAAAAACTATATTTTGTGCTGTAGGTTCCGGTGATAAATTTTTTTGTAGTGGATCATTTGAAGTTTATATATGGAATTAAAAATTCACGCATTGTATATGAAGGAGAGGAAGTGTTAGCAAATTTTCAACCAATGGCCCACTTTTTTTCCAAATATTTCTTTTCTAATCCAAGCTTTACGACAATTTACAACTTCCTCGATTCCAAGTTTTGTTATTATTTTAACATTGTAGGTAGAAATCTGACGAACGATAATTCAGAGTTCCTGTTTTTCCTTGACTTGCACATAGGTACACAACAATAAGATTTATCCATTTTATTGGACTTTGCAAAAACAAATCGACATAAACAAACTTAAACAGTATGACTAATGCCAACTACTTCTACTTTTAAGTAAGTCATTAAAAGTTCACCAGAATCTCTCTAATCTGGAAATGCCGATATTTTAAATAATCCACTACGAAAATGTTATCGCCATAACCTACAACATTCACAAAATATAGTTTTTATTTTTTTTTTAGAGACGTATCATGCAAAAATATGGCTTGATCAGTGGCGCAGTCAAGAAGGGGGGGGGGGCGACGGGCCTCGGCCCCTCCCAGGACCTGCAAAATTGGCACAATTTTTATACAATACTAGCAGATTACACGGTGCTGCTCGGGGAGTTGAAGATAAAATTTAACCACAACAGTAATTAATTTTTCAATCAATGTAAACAATATTGGCATTTTTTTTCGTACAAATAAATATTTTTTTTTAAGATTGCCTACTCTTGATAAAACGACATAATTATGGTTCAAGTGAAAATACATTACTTTCCAAATATGCTCCAACGAATTATATAAAGGGGAGCATTGATCCTTTTTCCCCTCTGACACATCGACTAAAACATTTGCCCAGTCAAATGATAAAACTGTTTAATGGCCGGTATTATAAAGCAAAATAGTTTGCTACTAAATTTTAGTTAAGAGTTAAATTAATTTAACCCATAGATTTCGGTATTATAAAATTTGTTTTAAAAAAGTTACCAACTAAATCTACAAACTAAATTAGTTGACAGATTTTCTGGGTACTAAATTATAGTTGGAAACTATATTTGTATTACATTTAAATAGTTAGCATTTTGTTTACACTGAAATAACTTATTTTTACTATTTATACTAAAATATATATTTGATAATTAATAACTGCAAAGTAAGTAATAATATTGTACATAAAAAAAAAAAATACATATGAATAGATTTATATATATAAACAACACAAAATTTACAGGTTAGGTCATCAGTATCATCTGTCAGTAGTGTATCATCACCATCCGTAAACAGTATTTCCGACAGTAATAATGATGAAAATTCAAGAATACGTCAACCTAAAGAATTTCTTGAAAGAAGACACCCCTTTAATTATTATAATGATGAACACTTTAAACACAGATTTCGGTTTTCAAAAGATACTGTTTTGTCTATTTTTGAATTAATTGATAATTAAATAAAGTTCTTAACTTATATTAAATTATATCTATTAATTGTTCTTTTTCAATTTCTGTATAATTTTTGCCTCTATCCCATTTTTTTTCCATTTGAAATACTTTTTAACTTCTACGAATTCTTCTTCACTGTCAAAATTATAGGTTATAAACATTAAACTGTTAAAGCTCCAACAGAAAAACCGCGAAATATAGTATAGGCATCTACCGGTCAGTTGTATACTAACGTTCGGTCGGTAAATCTTGAGACTAAATTATTTTAGTTGTGAACTAGTTGATTAGTTGGCTGTTCTGATTTATAATACCGAAATTAAATAACTTGTTATATTAGTTATCAACTAAATTTAGTTTACAACTATTTAGTTGGGTCTTAAATTATGTTTTTATAATACCGGCCATTAAACAACTAATTACTCGATTCAGAAAAGTTGAAGTGGAAATCAGGCTTCGTCATAACCTTCAGAATGTAATTTTAAAATGACACCTCAAACGTGAAATAGAGTAGAAATAGTAGAAATATAATAAAAAAGAGTAGTTTTGGAGACAATCGTTCTCTAAAAATCGGTATTTGGTTTTATTTTGTAGATAACTGTGAATATCAATATCTTCTTAGGTATTTTTGAAATTATGATGTGTTACACACAAAAAGGACTGATATAAGTTGTACTGAACAACAGTGGCGTATTCAGGGGGAGGGGCACTGGGGTCACATGCTCCCCCTTAAGGTCAAAGGAAATAAAAATTTAACAAATTACACATAATCGTACAGCAAAATAACTTATGCATTTTACAATATATAACTATATTTTATTATGATTAGTGTTAACAGAAAATGCATATTTACATGTTATTTTTAGGTTTTCGTAGGTATAATCAAGAAATCCTTATACTGTCATATGAGTGTGTTCGTACGGTAGAAATTGTGGCCAAGCAGCTGATTTAGAGAACTGAACTTAAGTACGAGAAATATTAAGACTTTAAAAATATATCCCGAGAAAAATATAAACAAATATGTATTTATCGAAGAAAAAAAGTTTGTAAAATTTTGAGGGATATCAAATGAAAGTTTTTGATACATGGATTAACACAGTGGTTCCCAAAATTTTCGTTTCCCGGCGCCCTTAATGTATCAGAATTTTTCTGCGGCGCCCCAAGTCAAAACATTAGCCGAACTAACGCAATTGGAGGAATATTGGAATATTTCCGCGGCGCACAGTTTGGGAATTGCTGATATAGATAAGAAGTGAGTGTTAATTTATAAAGATAGTAAAAAAATGGAGGCAGGCTAACATTTCATCGGCTCTGAGCCTTATTGTGGACTGTTTTTTTTAAATTTTTTTGGCTGCAAATATCAAAATTTTAGACCTTAACTCAAAAGTGACCATATATTTGTGATCTAAAGCTAAAAATATATAAGTATACCATTTTACCAACAAAATTCAATTTTTTTTTTCTACTAAAATTCAAAAACGGACCAAATTTTGTTGATCTATGGCCAAAAATACATATTTTTACCAATTTTCAATAAAATCGGAGACAAAAATGTTTTGCTTAAAATTCACGATTTTTTAAGGTCTACCCCTTACGATTTTTTAGATTTTTGGCCATTTTCAAGCCCATTTTTTTTTTAGACTAAACAATCTATGTGGATTTTAAATAATAATAATAATAAATAATAAACATTTTATAGGTAGTTAGGATTTATAAAAAAAAAAATATTAAAATAATTAAAATTTTTCAATATTTTTGTTTCTTTAAAAATATGGTTACAGGTCAATTAGGACCTCAAGATTTTAAAAATTTCAACCGTAGGTCTTTATCGCATTTCGTTTTTGAAATATGTCCATGCGAAGATGAAAATTTCTATAAATCACGCCATATTAAAATTTGTCATAATTTTAAAATAAGCTAAAAAAATTAAGCCTCACATTTTTTTAGTCTAAATAAACTACAAGGAATCCAAAAATTCTAACTTCAGGTCATTTTCTCTAACCGTTATTTGAGTTGTAATTTATATCAATTCACAATTTTCACAAATAATGTAAAGTATGCCATTAAGATTTTTAGTCATAAATAATCTCAAAACGCATTAAAGTCCCAAATTATTTCTATATTAAATAAACTACGGAGAATCCAAAAATTTTAATCGGAGGTCGCTGTCTCAAACCGTTTTTGAGTTGAGCTTTTTTTTAATTCACAATTTTCACAAATAATGTAAATTATACTATTAAAAAAATGTCGTAATCTCAAAACGCGTTAAACGATTAAAGACCCAATTTTTTCTGTACTAAATAAACTACGGAGATTTTTAGATGCCTATAGCCCAGTGGTGCTCAAACTTTATTGGTTCCAGGCGGCTTTAATTTATTAGAATTTTTCCGCGGTGCCCCAAGTAAAAACTGGTCTAACTAACGCAGTTGTAGGAATATTGAAATATTTTCGCGGCGCCCCTGTAACCCATCAGGGCGCCGCGGCGCACAGTTTGGGAATCGCTGGATTAACAATTACTTTTTTTTATCAACAAATAATGGAATTATTATTTGATATAAACAACAATTTCCAACAGCAGAGGTGTCGAACTGATTTGGGTCGGAGTCTACAGTCTGTTTCAAACGCTTAGGCGGAACTAAATGGGAATTTCGTTCTTTTAGGTTGTCACGACAAGGGACCTTGCTTGGGTTATTTCATTTTTTACGTTGGAATGTCAAAATTTAAAATTACAACAATGAAACCATGGAAACGAATGACCTATGTCAAAATTAAATAATTTTTTTATATATTTTAATGACAAAAAAATAAATAAATGGGAAATTTGTATTAAGAATGACACAAAAAATCAAAATATAAAGAAAATGACATTTTAAAATGATATTAACCTTAACCAAAAATGTTTATTGTAAGTATGATTTACAAAGCTTAAACAAAACGGTCGAAAAGCACGATTTAAACGATGAAAGTAACTAGATTGCAAAATTTAGTTCCGCTTAACCGTTTGGAACAGACTGTATTTTTCATACAAAATGATAAGCAGTGACGGGACTAAATATCCCTAAAGTATCATTCACAGCTCATGTTTTAATAGATAGTACGTAATTCATAATGTTAATGTTAACGCATAAGAATGTTAGTTCTACACAAGTCCGTATAAGCATTCATAGCTCCAATTTAGTGGATAAGCGTAAGAAAATATTTAACGCATAATGTTAGAAGTTTGTATATCTCAAACTTCTGACATTAACATTAATATTAAAACACTGACAACTGTCAAAATGAAGGAATATATTATACTTAAAATTCGAATAAGACTTGTGGATGCAGCTTGTGACATAATTATTAGTAAAAATGTTGAAACTAATATTGAAAAATAGATGTGAAGTGAGAATTTTTACATATTTCAGGATTTCGCAGGTATACAGTGATACATTTCAAAATAGACGAATATATTATACAGGAAATTATAAAAAGACTTGTGGCTACAGTTTATGATGTACTAGTTAATAAATGCGTTGAATCTAATAAAAAATTAATGTGAAGTGTGAATTTTCACATATTTTAGTGTTTTTCAGGTATCTAGTACCCAAGTTAAAGCAGCTATATGTGTGGAACATTTTTTTTTTTGCGGTAATCAAGTCAAAAAGAGCAATATTTTGAAAATAATGTACCGTTTGTTATTCTATGTACAAAGAGCTTTTCCTTAAAATACTACATGAACTTTTAAAATAAAGTATGTATTTTTTCAACAATAAAAAAATTAATCTGATAAAAATTCCTTTTGAACTATATTGGTTTCCATCAATGTACATTATTGAGATTTTTTTCAGATTTTTAGACCAACACTTCTGGGAAACAGGGTGGAAACAAAAGTTAACTTTTTTTTGAGAAATCAAAAAGTTAGGTTAGAGTGAGTAGCTTCAGAAACATTATAGTTATTTTATTTAATAATTCACTTAATAAATATTATTTTGGTTCTTTTTAGAAGTACATTAATAAAAAAAACAATACATATATTTAATAACAAGACATTTTTATTATAAATTGTTTAGTAATTTCTGTTGCCTGTAGATGGCAGCTAGATCGATTTATCTATTAAAACATGAGCTATGAATGGTACCAAAGTGTTGTGACTAGCCACTAACATTATCCATTAACATTATGCACTATGAATTACGTACTATCTATTAAAACATGAGCTGTGAATGATACTTAAGGGTTTCTTGAATTTTTTTTTATGAACAGAAAAGAGAAAGGGAGTATATTTTACATTTTTAAATATATTTTTCCTCTAAATAAGCTCAAGTAAAGCTTCAGGGGCCACAAAAAAATAGATTGAGGGCCGTATGCGGCCAGCGTGACCTCCAAATTTGATTCGGCCCTCCCCAAGGCAAAATCCGGGCTTTATAAACATTTGTATTAATTTACTTGTTGATAAAATAATAAAACAGGTTCACAAAATATTGTAAAACATATTTATTCATATAATTTCACTTTCACAACTATATAACAATAACATTAAGTACCCTCTACCCACGTTCCAAAATTGAACACCACGGCGCTACGATCTTAAATTTATTTCACTATAAGAACTGTTTAAAATATATTTTACTCACGCTCAGGAGTTTAACAAGTTAACACAATTTTAAAAGGTTTATATACTGTGCAATTTGTTATTTGTTTTAGATGTTTTAGTGTTCTCTTTTTGAAAGACACGAGCAATTTAGGACGTAAGCAAGCGATACATAGTGAGATGATTTAATTGAGTGGTCGTGAAGGCCGTTGCGTGTCCTTGATCAGTGGTTTGGGCAGTGGATGGTGAACTCCGTGTGTGTACACGGGAGTGCATGTTTGGAATGCGTGGAGATGTGCCGGTGCCGGTGTACCGATAGCTGGTGGCCGGTGCCGGTTGATGCGGGTCGCGATGGATGGCCGGTGATGCGAACCAACCCTTCCGGGTGATTCCGACCCTGACCTACCTCAACCGCGCTCTACCGATGTTGCAGAACACTCAAATCAACACTAAAACACATGTTGAAAACTGATTTATGCAATTTAAGAAAACTTAAATTACTATAACATTGAAAATTTCTATGAAAATAAAAAAAAAAAACAGTCAGGGCACTGTGGGGGACACATTCGTTACATACATTCAGATGAATTCTGTAAAAAGTTACTATAATAGTTACCGTGTAGTAACGTTACTAGAAGATAACTTTAAAAGTGACTTTAATAGTAACTTTAACATTATTCGTATTCTGTAATATCCAACTGTAGTGACGTCGCGGATCTTGGTGACAGTTACTGAGAAAAGAATGCGCATGCGCATTGGTGGTATACCAATGCGCAGTTGAGGTTAAAAATGTCAAAATATTGTATTGCTTACATTATTTTGTTGTTATATAATATATATTATGGTATACACATTTATAAAATATATTTTAAAAAAACAAAATGAGTAAAGAAATTAAAAAATTTATGTGAAGTGTGAATTTTCACACATTTTAGGGTTTTGCAGGTATTTAGTAAGTGAATGATGATTATTTGAGATGCCAAAACAAATTTTATATTAAAATATTTTTTTTTGTTAATTTTTTTTTATATAGCAAGGTTCATTATGATTTTGAAAATTGCGCCTATGGCTTCCATTGGTTGTTATAAGCTCCGCCCCTCTGATTTCGTGTACATTGAAACAGAATTAAATTATAATTTCAACAATTTCCGCTATTTATTAAATTTACGCTTTTAAAAATTAAAAACAAGATTTGCCAAAATATTACTAGAATTTTGAAAAAATAATTTAAACAAAATAAAAATGCAAAAAAAAAACAAAAATATTATTGTCTCTTCTCGCTGGGATCGAACTGATTTAGTTGGGTGACAAGCCAGCGTCATAACCACTAAACCAGCATACACTTATCAATCTAGCGTGTTACAAAGCTATAAGTTGTGTACATTATTAGCCAAAAAATCACAAAAAATGCGTTTTTTTCCAAAAACATAATCTGATAAAAAATTCCTGTTGTACTATTCCGGTTCACACCAATGTACATTACTTAGAATTTTTTCAGATTTTTAGTTTAAACCATCTGGGCTACAGGGTGTGTTATTACTTTCAACGTCTCATTTTATAACCCTCCCCCCTCATGAAACTATTTTTGCGTCACTGAATAAAACTTTTTTTTTAAAACATAAATATTTTTTTTAATAATTTAAAAAATACTCATTAAAAATGAGGAATTGGAAAAGACTTTTTGATCTTTAATACCATATATTTCATCTCCTGCAATATAAACATTTACCTACACTCGTACATACATATTTTATATATATTTAATTTATATAATTTTTTTTACTAATCTTCTTCATTTTCTATTATATTTGAAAATTACACTTAAAATCAAATGAAGTGAAAAAAAAAATATCGTAGATAAATAAATATAAGTATAAATATAAGTACAATATTGTTAAGACATACCTAAGATATTAGTAGTAAGTGGGTTCAATGACAACTGGGGCCGTAAGACAATTCGGGCCGTTCACGATTGGGGCTTTTCACAACTGGGGCCATTAACAACTGGGGCGATGGACAATTCGGGCCGTACACAATTGGGGCTTTGCACAACTGGGGCCATTAACAACTGGGGCGATGGACAATTCGGGCCGTACACAATTGGGGCTTTTGACAACTGGGGCCATAACTATAAGAGCTAGAGTCTTCTTTTTTTTTTTTAAATAAAAAATAATTATTTTACAAGTTGGAATAAATTAAATTGCGTGTTCTTTTGAAAAAAAAAAAAAAAATTAATGGTTTGATTAAGTACATTTTGGTTGGAATTAGAATAAATAAAACAAAATGTATTTTAAGGGTTGGCTTAAGGAAATTTTCGTGTTCATTTGATTAAAAAGAAATTTTATTTTAAGGGTTAGATTAAGTAAAATTTGGTGCTCTGTTGATTATATATTCCCCGCACTCATTAAATTCTGAACCAATAGAAAATTTTTATGTACACGTGCATTCGAAGATTAAAAAGCCCCAATTGTGAACGGCCCGAATTTTCCATCGCCCCAGTTGTTAATGGCCCCAGTTGTGCAAAGCCCCAATTGTGTACGGCCCAAATTGTCCATCGCCCCAGTTGTAAATGGCCCCAGTTGTGAAAAGCCCCAATTGTGAACGGCCCGAATTGTCTTACGGCCCCAGTTGTCTGGTTACCTAATTGGTTAGCTCAGGATAGTATTTCAAAATGGCGGACAATAGTTACCGGCTGTACAGTGGCGTAGGGCAATTTATCAAAATATTTTTTTCGGTACAGAAAGGCAAAATATATGCTGTTCTAGGGTGACCAGACGTACTCCAGAATATCCTCTATACTCTTACTTTTTATAAAAAAACCCTGAATATACTCTTTCTCTTTTTTGATGGTCAATTGTTTTTATTACTTCTATTTTAGAAGTGAGGACCTTTTTTTTTGCTCATCATTTCTATTTTGGGAGTGACGACCTTTTTTTGTTTTGTTCATCACTTCCAACTTGGGAGTGAAGACTTTTTTTTTCTCGTCACTAGCATTTTTGAATGAGAACCTCTGTTTTTTGCAAGAAAAACATAAATTTCTGTAAAAAATATCTGGTAAGCCTATGCTGTTCACTTTTGTAAAGTCAAACTAAGAGGAAAATTTGATTTCAGTAGTTTTCACTTTTGAAATTGTATGTCATGTTGGTATTAAAAAATGGTAAAAAAATGTCAATTTGACATATGTCATAATAAAAAATTGATGTGAAGTGTCAGGTATATAATAAGTGAAGGCGGCATGCTGAATGTGTAAATAAATTTTGCTTTGTAGTAATCACGGCAAAATGAACGATATTTTTAAACTAATTTATCGTCTGTTAATCTAAGAGCTTTACATGAAATTACTTCACATTTTTATCAAGCTTAGGACTGGCTATATTTGAATTATAAATATAGGCATGTTTAAAAATCGTTTTGTTTTAAAGTCTTTATAGTCTATATTAAATACTTCGAATTTGCACAAACAAAAATCATTCTTTTTTTGAACTTGTCAATTTATGGTAATTTAAAATTATTAAAATATGAATCTATTATCATTGTTTATATCGCTATCAGAGTTTGTGTCACTACCACTGTCATTTAAATTAATAATTACTGAGGATTTATTAGGTAGGTTTTTTTCCACAAATCACTGGTTATTGCACTTGTGTCGTCTTTAATTAATTGTACTACAGTGTCACTTTCTGTTGGTGTTGCATTTTTCTGGCGCACATTACCTTTCAATTGGCTCCATATTAGTTCTATAAGGCTTAGAAAACAATAATATGGCGGTAGTCTTAAAATACTGCAACGTTCGTTTTTAGGGTTTTATAGGTATGACCAAAAAACCCTTATACCGTCATTTGGTCATCTGTATCTGTCTGTCTGTTTGTCTGTCTGTCTGTCTGTCTGTCTGTTCGGTAAAAATTGTAGCCCTAACGGCTAAACCTAGAAAGTTGAAATTTGGCATGCTTATACAACACTTTAACCCGCCCATAGGAAAAATACTAAAACATATAAAAAACATACATTCCTAAAAATATAAACAAATATTGGATATTTATTTAAATATCCAATAAAAAAATATCCAATTTATTTATTTATTTAAATATCCAATAAATATCCAATAAATATTTGCTCATCGAAAAAAAATATATTTTTTTAAATTCTGAGTTGAGTATCAAATGAAAGCCCTTAGTACGTGGATCAACGATCAACATTTTATTTTTGCAAAATAAATTATTTTAGCGCGATTTTTGTGAAAATTGTGCAAAAAATTTTTTGTCCTGCAGCCTGTAGCCCAGATGGTTTAAATTAAAAATGGTCTGAAAGTTCTGAGTATTGTACATTTGATTGAACGCGAATAGTACAACAGGAATATTTGATCAGATTATGTTTTCGGAAAATAACGCATTTTTGTGTTTTTTGCTTGACCACGGGAAATTGTTAACAACTTATCTAACACACTGAGCCAGTATGCTTTGATAGTGTAATGGCTAGCATGCTTGTGTTCTGATTTGCAAACTAAAGTTCGCTCCGCTCTCCAGGCAATTTTATTTATTCTGTTTTTTTTGCATTTTTATTTTGTTTAAATTATTTTTTCAAAATTCTAGTTATATTTGGGCAAATGTTGCATTTAATTTTTAAAAGCGTTAATTTAATAACCAGTGGAAATTGTTGAAATTGAATACACGAAATAAGAGGGGCGGTTATAACGTAAAACAACCAATGGAAGCCATAGGCGCAATTTTCAAAATCTTAATGATTCTTGCTATATTTATATTTAGAAACAAATATTTAGAAACCTAAATAATGGTATTAGGCATTCGAATTAAAATTAAAAAATATATATATATGTATATATATATATATATATATATATATATATATATATATATATATTAACATAAAATTTGTTTTGGCATCCCATATAATCATCATTCACTTACTAAATACCTACGAAACCCTGAAATGTGTGAAAATTCACACTTCACATAAATTTTTTAGCATTTCGTCAACCACAAATGTTTTTTTCAATTAATTTAAATTTAAAATTCCTTTAATACCTCTTATATTCTGTTTACAGCAACGAGTCTTATGGTGCGATTATGGTCCAACATGTAAATCTTACAGAATTTAAGGCTAAATGAATCTTTAACTTCGACTGTTAAATTATTTAAAATTTTGCTATTATGGTCAAGTAAATTTAAATACTTCAGCTACAGAATTGTGACTTTGTTAGAGGCTAATTAAGTAACGTTCAACTGAGCATTTTCTGTCTCTGTCTGTGCGCATTGAATAAAGAGAGAAAGCAATAGTAAAGACATGTTAATTTAGTGTTTTTAGTGCTGGCTGTCAGAACATATAACGTGATATAACCAAAAACTTAAAACATTTATTTATTGAAGAAAAATCAAAAAATATATAGCAAAATGAATTTAAAGTACATTATTTATTAAACCATGTTTACAATATTTACCCAAAAATAATAAATAGTAAAAGTATAATTTTAAGATTAAAATGTATGTTTATATAATCCGTCTCAATTTGTAATACGAAACTAGATCTGGTTACTTTGGTGACTGTTGTGGTGTAAACAGACTTTGGCGTATCCGTGTGAACCAATACTATGACAATATTATAAATGTATTATCGATATACAACATAAAAAATGAACTTTCCCCGTTAGTTCCGTATTACAAAATGAGACAGATAATAAGAAATTTTCATACAAAATAACACACATGGCTTAAGCGATTCGTAATGAACCTGCATACTTGGTTTAAAAATGCAATTAAAAATGGAGTTCTCCACAGCTTTTTGGTCAGAACCAGTTGCCAAAAAGTTGATAGTTCCTAATACTTTGAGATGTAGTAGAAGTTCGTCTTGCCTTGCAGGTTGTCCATTATGTAGTGGTTGCAAAATTTCGTAGAAAATCATTTCTTTTGACAACCGAAAAAAAATTCTAAAACTCTCAGTAGCCAATTCAAATGGATTTTCTGTGTCCCTTATAAATCTTCGTTCTATGCGAAGATACCCTAAAAATACAAAGTACATATTTTTGATAATTTATAATGTTTATAAATTAATCTTTTATTACCTGTTGTCATCTTCCTCGGCAATTAAATGAACTAAAACATGGATCAATTCCATTTTCTTGTAAATAAAAATGTTTAACTTTAAATACAATTTCGGGAAACGTTACAATCTGATCCAGTATCAAACATAACCTCAAATTTAGCGAGTGAGATATATTTGGCTGTAGTTTCAAGAAAAATGTAAGGAATTATTTAACGTTAAATGGTGACCGTAATTGCCCTTCACGCTAAAGCCTGTGACCTTCAAACTTAAAGAGCTTAAATATTTAACTGAAATGACCATAATCGCACCATTAGGATTACTGCCATAAACCTATTACCGCCTTGTTAAGCTTCTTAACAAGAGTGGCCATTTCATTTTGGAAATATTCTAATGTATGTTTAGAAAAAATGTTTGTAAATTTGCATCAAGGCCATCTTTTTGTTTCAAACTCATTGTTACTAAAATTAAATTAATTGCACTATTCAGAATCAAAACTTACATAAACTAATTTAATATGAATGACATAATTGTGAATGACTTCACGATCTTATTTTAGAGAGAGATTAGTTCACTTCCGCCATAACTTACCAGCTAACACTCAAAAAGAACAATGTACACCCGTTCTACACTGTTTCAGCTGATGATTGTAGATATATTTCATGAAGATATTTCATAAAAGAAAATGGTCTATTCAATTTTTTGTATCATTGTTTATCAGTGATATAATGATTCCGCGAAAATTTTAAAGTAATTTTGCAAAAATTTATAAACAGGAAAAAGATCATTATTAAGGTATCACAATTTTGACAATGGACAATATAAACTGATTCATTTAAAGTTAGTTTTACGTTAAAGCCGGTTTTAAGGTCGATAATTTTGCTATCGCTTAATTATTTTTTTTTAATATCATAATTTCATCTTCCAATACAATGCAGTCAGAGGGGTTTAAGGATCAACTCAGCCTCAAGAATCTAATGCATAAAAATTGATGTGAAGTGTGAATTTTCACACATTTCAGGTATTCGCAGGTATTTAGCAAGTGAATGATGATTACTTGGGATGCCAAAACAAATTTTATGTTAAAATATTTTTTTGTTATTTTAATTCGAACACCTAATACCATTATTTAGGTTTCTAAATATGTGCAGTATTTTTTTTTTATAAATATATAGTAAGGTTCATTAAGGTTTTGAAAATTGCTCTTATGGCTTCCATTGGTTGTTTTAAGTCATAAACTCTCTCATTTCGTATACATTGAAACATAGAATTAAATTATAATTTCAACAATTCCAACTGGTTATTAAATTTACGCATTTAAAAATTAAATGCTACATTTTCCAAAATATAACTAGAATTTTGACAAAATAATTTAAACAAAATAAAAATGCAAAAAAAAATGAAAAAATTAAATTCAAGAAGCGAACCGTAGTTAGCAACTTAGGAAGCGAAAATGCTTACCATTAGACTACGGACGTTCACTCGTTTACTGTGTTACATAGTAGTCCAGGGCGGATCTGTTTTGAGATGGATGTTGAGAGGGGGCACGCTAATTTTTGCAGAAATTGCTTCGAAATAACTCACATAACAATAATTGAGTTATCCTCCCCGCCAAAAAGTTCGGGAACATTGTTTAAAAATTGAAAATATTAAAAAATTAAGAAAAAAATCATTTTTTTTTCTTCTTTTTGAGCCCATAGCTGTGAAATTATTCATTTCTGAGAAAAGTTATAAGGAAATAAAAGTTTTGTAATTAAATTTCCTACAAGATAGAATTATTTAGAAATTTCAAAAATTGTTAAACTTTCTGCAAAATAGCAATAACTGCTGAAAAAAACACTAAAAAACATGTGTTTGCATTTTACTTTTTTTAATGACTTTTATTGCACTTAGGACCTCCAAATTTCACCCTGTAAAACTTTATGATATGATAAAACAACACTGTAAATTTCATTAGGATCGGTTTGATAGGTTTTGCAAAATAATTTTGCAATCCAGGATTTGCAAAAAAAAAATGCAATTTTGCAAAATATTGCAGGACGCAAAGTAAAGCAGATAGAAGGGTGAAATTTTTTTTACATATAGAAGAACACTTCACCTTTCATCTGCAATTTGCAGAATTGAAATTGGTTAATTAGGACGGCGTTGGGAATTTTTTAAAACAATGTTAAAAATTTTTCGTTATAAATAAATTGAATATCTTTGCAACTACACAACCAAAATTAACTTATAAAAGCTCATTGGAAAGGTCTTTGAAAGACGCTTTTTCTAAAAAAAAAAAAGTGAGGTTATGTCAATTAGTTTCCGAGATACCCCTCTTCAAAGTTGAGCGTCATTTACAATAAAGTTATAAACAATAGGTGAGTTTTTCTTGATATAACCTCACTTTTTTTTTTTTTTTAATCGTCTTTCAAAGACCTTTCCAATGAGCTTTTATAAGTTAATTTTGGTTGTGTAGTTGCAAAGATATTCAATTTGTTTATAACGAAATATTTTTTTTAACATTGTTTTAAAAAATTCCCAACGCCGTCCTAATTAACCGATTTCAGTTCTGCAAATTGCAAATGAAAGGTGAAGTGTTCTTCTATATGTAAAAAAATTCAACCTTCTATCTGCTTTACTTTGCGTCCTGCAACATTTTGCAAAATTGCAATTTTTTTTTGCAAATCCTGGATTGCAAAATTATTTTGCAAAACCTATCGAACCGATCCTAATGAAATTTACAGTGTTGTTTTATCATATCATAAAGTTTTACAGGGTGAAATTTGGAGGTCCTAAGTACAATACAAGTCATTAAAAAAAGTAAAATGCAAACACATGTTTTTTAGTGTTTTTTTCAGCAGTTATTGCTATTTTGCAGAAAGTTTAAGAATTTTTGAAATTTCTAAATAATCCTATCTTGTAGCAAATTTAATTACGAAACTTTTTTTTCCTCATAACTTTTCTCAGAAATGAATAATTTCACAGCTATGGGCTCAAAAAGAAGAAAAAAAATGACTTTTTTCTTAATTTTTTAATATTTTCAATTTTTAAACAATGTTCCCGAACTTTTTGGCGGGGAGGATAACTCAATTATTGTTATGCGAGTTATTTCGAAGCAATTTCTGCCAAAATTAGCGTGCCCCCTCTCAACATCCACATGACGTAGTATTTTTACAGATCCGCCCTGGACTATAGCGAATTAAATATTTTACATATTTTAGTTAAAAACTGTGTCTGTCTGTCTGTCTGTTCGGTAAAAATTATAGCCAAACGGCTAAACCTGGAGAGTTGAAATTTGGCATGCTTATACAACTCTTTGACCCGCACATAGGAAAAATACTAAAACATATCCCCCTAGAAATATAAACAAATATGTGCTCATCGAAAAACATATATATATTTTTTTAAATTCTGATCAAATGAAAGCCCTTATTACGTGGATTAACGAACAAAATTTTATTTTTACAAAATAAATTATTTTGATGCGTTTTTTGCCAAATTTGTGGAAAAAAAAATTGTCCTACACCCTGTAGCCCAGATGGTTTAAACTAAAAATCTGAAAAAATTCTAAGTAATGTACATTGGTGTGAACCGGAATAGAACAACAGGAATTTTTGATCAGATTATGTTTTCGAAAAATATCGAATTTTTTGTTTTTTTGTTGAGATTTACAAAAGTTATAGTTATGTAACACACCAAACTAGAAGACGTATCATGGTCTAATGGTAAGCATGCTCGCAAGCTACCCAGAATTCTAGGGTTCGCTACCGGGCAGAGGAGACAATTTTATTTTTTGTTTTTTTTTCATTTTTATTTTCTTTAAATTATTTTGTCAAAATTCTAGTTATATTTTGCCAAATGTTGCATTTAATTTTTAAGAGCGTAAATTTAATAACCAGTTGGACTGTTGAAATTATATTTTCATTCTATGTGTCATGTATACGAAACCAAAGGGGCGGAGCATATGACAACCAATGAAAGCCATAGGCGCAATTTTCAAAATCATAATGAACCTTGCTATATAAAAAATACTGCACATATTTAGAAATAATGGTATTAGATTTCGAATTAAAATTAACAAAAAAATATAAAAATAACATAAAATTTGTTTTTAAAGCTCTTTGATTAACAGACAATAAATTATTTTAAAAATATCGTTCATTTTGCTGTGATTACTACAAAGCAAAATTTGTCCTACACACTCAGTATGCCGCCTTCACTTATTATATACCTGTGAAACCCTGAAATGTGTGAAGATTCACACTCTCATTTTTTTAGGTCATCACTTTTATTTAGACCCCCAAATTTTACTAAAAAATTTCCAACGAAAACCTTCACGAGTAATATAATTTTTTTTACAAACTTGTTTTTTTTTTTTAAACGCTCACTGTCAACAAACTACTCGGTCAATTTATAAGCTGCCACTGATTTCACAATAACAAATTTCAAATTTTACGAATATAGTAATGACACATTTGAACATTGCCATCTAGTGGTCGTTTGTAAAAACATAAAAGGTAACCCTCGTATATATTGGACGTTGTTCTGTTTAAAAGATATTAACAAAATTGAAAATATGTTAGAAAATAGATTAGACCAGTGATGGCGAACCTATGACACGCGTGTCACGGGTGACACGCCAAGACATTTTGGGTGACACGCATCGTTTACGGACAGTCTTCGGCCAAGAATAGTGGTGCCATAATTTTTCCCTCTACGTATTTTTGCGAGACCTTATTTTCGGCGTTTAATAATATACAGTGAATATATTTTTTAATGCAACATATACTATGTCATTACCATGGATACACTTTTTGACAGCAATATAAATCGTGTTCATTTTCATTTGCAACATAGACAATTAGTGTGTATACTTTTGCTCATTGCTGATTTAAAAATTAATCAACATGTATACAGATGAAAAAAAAATAATGATGGTAACTTGGTATAACTCCCAAATGAGTTTAAGAAAAGTTTCTGCTATATTTAGTTCAACTTATCCAGATCGGCCAATACCAAATCCCTCTACAATTTCAAGACTAGTTAATAAATTTCATCGCGAAGGATGTCTTAAGTCAAAACATAATAAAAAAAAGAACAACATCCCACGTGCTTACAGAAGAGAAGCAGTTGGAAATATTATTACAAGTGGAAGAAAACAATCAAAATACTTTAAGATCAATTGCACATACCGTTGGTGTCAGTATTGGATCTGTTTTTAACTTCTTAAAAAAAGAAAAGTTTCGATCAAATTTCAAAATCATCAAGAATTGTTAGAAAGGGACGCAGCAGTACGTATAGATTTTTTTTTTTTTTTGAAATGTTTGAAAAAATTAATTCCGACCCAACAATGCTTCAAAGAATTTTATTTACTGACGAAGCAACGTTTACTCTAAATGGTGAAGTGCACAGACAAAATTTTAGGTACTGGAGTCGAGAAAATTTACATTTGTTTCATTCCTCCCGAACTCAAATGCCGCAAAAATTAAATGTTTGGGCAGGGATAACAGGAACTAATATTATAGGGCCATTTTTTATTGACGGTAACCTTAATGCCGCAAAATATCTAGCCCTTTTGCAAAACCAAATATTACCTGCGTTGCGAAACCTGAATATTAATGGACAAGTATGGTTTCAACATGATGGCGCACAAGTCCATTATTCTAGAATAGTTAAAGAATATTTACATAGAACTTTCCCAAATAGCTGGATTGGAAGAGGAGGGTCGATGAATTGGCCAGCTAGATCTCCGGATTTGGCACCCAATGATTTTTTTTTTATTGGGGATATTTTAAGGCCAAAGTATATAATGGAGAACTTAGGGATGTTGCTGAACTGCAAGACAAAATTGTTCAAGCATCCAACAATATACCTCAAGAGCAATTGCTGAATGTTTTGAATCATTTTTATGATCGCTTAACATTTTGTATGCAAGTAAACGGAGAAACTTTTGAACATTTATTATAAGTTTTTTGTTTTTTTTTTTATTTGTATTTTCAATAAAATATTTTGATTTTGCTAGTAGGTAAATATGGTTTTTTCTATGTTGCAAATGAATATGAATACGATTTAGTGCTGTAAAAAACTGTATCCATGGTAATGACATAGCACATGTTGCATTAAAAGATAAATTCATTGTAGATAGATACATATTTTTATTATTAAATATTATTTACTACATTTTATCTTACACTAATTAACTTTTACTTATTATTAATTATAGTTTTCGCCTTTCGGCTTAAAATCTACTCTCATCCTTAATTAATATCTTCGTTGACTCCTTTCCTTAATTTCCTCCCTTCTGTTTTTCACTTCTTTCGTCCATTCATAGCACCTTCCTGTTTCATCCAACATTTCCTTTCTCGTTTCCGTTCTGTGTCGTATTTCTTCACATTCTTCCAACAAATGTTCCATTACAACAAATGTCTCCTTACCTATCCTGCACATTCTACATGTTCTTTCTTCCTCTTTCATCCAAAAATTATTGTTCCTCTTCTCATTTCCATTTGTGTTTAATAATATTAAAACTAATAAAAAAAACCGTCTGATAGATGAAGTTAGTAGCCCTTGCTTGGGCTTGAAGTGTACGAAATATCAACCATCAATTGAAGATTTGGCAACAAAAAAGTCACTTATGTAAAGAATTATTTATATTTGCATTTTTAATAAATAAATATATCAAAAATATAACTATGTTTTTACTAGGGTTGCAAATATCACAAAATTATGGATATTTCTAGACGTGACACGGCACCCGAGTTAAGCTAGTTATTTCCCGAATTCCGGCACACCAAGCTCAAAAGGTTCGTCAACACTGGATTAGACCTTAATTTGAATGACTAAATGGGTCTTTAAATAAAAATTAAAACCGGTGTATTTTCTTTGAAACATAATTTAAAAATTTCTTTTATTGTAACAAATATTGTGGTAAATATAGTTGTTTTTGGTATGGCCGACATGTTTTGAGATTATAATCTTTGTCATATTATGTTCAAATATGTTACAACAGATGGGGTCCAGATAAAATGTATTAAACGTCTTAAGTTTTCAGTTTATGGTACATTTTTATAAGGACATGTGGCGGCACTCTTTTAATCTACCTACGATTTTTTTATATTATATCGTTTTAAGTAATAAGTACGAAGCATTATTAAAAAAAAAATACTATTTACAAAATACAGGATTATATTGTTAGATAGTTATTTTATTTGTACCTTTCGGTTAAAATTTACATATTATTTACATATAGCCTAATTACATTTATTTTCAAATACTTATTCTAATTATTGGTAAATCTTCGTCTCAAATATTCTCTTCTCTCTAAGACAGCGTTTCCCAACCTGTGGTACGCGTACCACTAGTGGTACGTAAGTTGCTGGTACACGAAAAATAATCAATAATGGCGGACATAAAAAATAAAAAACCAGTGGCGATGGGAAACCTCCGCTAGACTTGCCCTCCCATAAAAAAATATATAAAAAAAAATTAAAAATATTTAGATAAATCTTCAAAAATACATCAAATTATGTTCTATACAAATTTTTGTCCAAGGCTTGGTTTACTAGTTACGAATTAATTATCATGACCATGGAAACGTTACATATAAATATAAAAAAATTGAGACTTGGAAAAATTTAAAATAATTTTACAAAAATTTTTCGAAATTTTTCGTTTTATCAAAAAACGTCTCAAATAAAAGTTATTAGTAATTGCATTTATAGTAACTTTTGTTCAATAAATTTTTTCGAAATATTTTTCTGTTGCTAAATATTCGCAAAAATCTTAAAATCGACACGAGTAAACTCCCATTTCTAGTCAACTGATCTTCATAAAAAACAATAGGGTTCTTCCTATTTAATAGGAGATTTTTTAGTACCAGAACGAATTCTCTAAGTTGAACCGTTCTTGAGTTATCATTTATAAACACACACAGACACACACACACATACGGACGGCACTTCGAAAATAGGTTTTTTGGATTCTCTGGACCATGAAACGTGGTCATCAGTCAAAATCTCGCCATCGAAAATTTTCGCGATTAGAATACTTGCCCCTTATATATTAAGGTCGGGCAAGTATAAATTAAATTATAAAAATATCATAGAAACGTTTTTTCCTACAATTCATAATAGTATGTACAGTCGATGATTGAAAATCCGGCAATCGACACCGTTTTTTTGGAGTGCACTTTTAAATTTAGCCGTTCGCCATCTGTAACTTGAGATGTCAAGTTCTGTCACAATTATCATGTGACAAAACTTTACAAATAGAATTCAAACGACACAATCTAATTAATTTTTGGTTAAACATTGATAAAGAATATGAACAACTTTCTGAGAAAGCTCTTAAATTTGTATTACCGTTTACTAGTACGGAATTAGTAGAAAGAAATTTTTTTCATATACAGACGATTCCGTTTATTTGGGCCACCGCTTAATTGGGGCAGCCGCTTATTTGGGCCAAATCTCAAAGAACAGAAACCAAACCAAGGAACCAACAGTAAATTTACATGTTTAATTGGGACAACATTCCGCTTAATTGGGACAGTAAATTTAAGATCACAGTACATATTATGCTACACATATTCTCAACCAGGAGGCAAAAAAATGTATGGCCGTGTTACAGCGTTATTTTATGCAGGAAGGAAATGAAGGGAGCCCTACATCCGCACTGAATACCTATGCTGATTTTGTAGAAGTGAAATGTAGACAGACTACATAACGCATTTTTGCATTGAATTAAATTGTATGTACCTATTTATTATTTTATTTTGGAATTTATTATTATTTTTTCTTAAAAGTTTATATTTTTTGGCTATATGTAATTTATAGTTTTGTCCAAGAGTTTATAAAATAAAATTATTGAAAGAAAAATATACATTGTTTAATTTTATGTGAAATTCGCTTAATTGGGGCAGCCGCTTAATTGGGCCAAAATGCCATAGTCCCGATGTGTCCCAATTAAGCGGAATCGACTATATTAAAAAAAAAAAAAATTAAGTATCGAAACAGATTGAACGCAGCTGTAGACTTAAGGGTATACTTTGAACCAAATTTCAAAAAATTATGTTCTTCGAAACAAGCACAAGGATCTCATTAAATTTATTTTACAAAAATATTTGATTATATAAATAATGATAATAATAATAAAAATATAGAAAATATATTAATTGGTTTTTATAATTCTGTGTTTTTATTAAAACCATTTATTAGTAAACGAAATATGACAAAATAGTAGAATCTACTATTTTGTCATATTTCGTTTCTATCTACTAAGTAAGTAAATAAATATACGAAATACAATCATTTTTGTGGTACAATTTAGCGTGATGTACCACCAAGTGGTACGCGAGCCAAAAAATGTTGGCAAACGCTGTTCTAAGACGTCCTGCATCCATTTCTATTCTTGCCTTGATTCACACAACGCGCCTTCTTTTGTTCCTTCTTTAAATTTTATTTCTCCACAATTTTTATTATATGCTCCAAGGTCTCTCTTTCCTCTCCACACATCCTGCACATTCTTTGTTCATCCGTTCTTCAGTACTCATTTTCTCTTTCCTCATTTCCGCACCTAAATCTTGCTATTATCTTCTTTTTTAATCCATTACTTTGGCTTTTGAGGTACTCGGGTATTTCCGTCGACCAAGTTTTCTTGTATTTACTATTATAACTCGAATTTTTTAACCTCTCACTTCTTTCTTGTCTTTGGATATCTCTCATTCTATCTGTTATGTCTAGTGTCACATCTTGTCCTTCCGACCTCTTTCTTGATATTTCCTTAGCTGAATAACCATTATGCTCAAATCGTTTCCTTCATTTTGCTTTCCATCTAGATTGCATCTTTCCTTGTATCTCTTTCCTCTCTATTTCTGTCCAGCACTGATAAAGCAATTTTTTTCTGCAGAATTATATTGTTCATTTCTTTGGTTTAACCGGAACTAAACGGAATTAAAATTTTTACATGTTGCAATGAGCTCACATTTTAACGACTGACTCCGGCTTTTATTAAATAAAATAGTTGGCAAAATGGCTAAAAGTCCGATTCAATCGATAAAAGTTACTAGATTTCAAAATCTAATGCTGCTTAGACGTTTGGAATATGCTATACCTTTGAGCATTTTTAGGGTTTTGTACGTATTACCAAAAAACCCTTATACCGTCTGTCTCTCTGTCTGTCTGTTCGGTAAAAATTGTAGCCAAACGGCTAAATCTAGAGAGTTGAAATTTGGCATGCTTATATAACTCTTTGACCCGCACATAGGAAAAATACTAAAACACATCGAAAAAAAAAAATATATATTTTTTAAATGCTGTGTAGGGTATCAAATGAAAGTACATGGATTAACGCTAAAAATTTTATTTTTGCAAAATAAATTATTTTGACGCGATTTTTGTCAAAATAGTCCTTTCTCATTATCCGAACCAATACCATGGCTTAATTTTTATGACTTTGTACATTGACCATACCCAAGATTATTAAAGTAAAGGTTGTCTCGTAACTTGTAGTGGTGGGGGTAAATAGCGAAGCTACGCGTCATCTGTATGCTAACGGGACGTCAGTCTTTGTTTATCGTATATGTTATATACACGTGAAGTTTGATTTTTTGCTATAAATATAAAATAATCGTTTAATTTTTGATTTTCTACTTGTTTTAATTTCTTTTTTCTTCGAAAGGGATGTTTCTTCATTCTAAATATTTTTTTTACATTGATTATTGATGTGAAGAGAATAATAAGTGAAATATTTCAATATTTTAGTTTTAGGGTTTTCCCCCGGTAACTACCCTAATATTGATCAAACTGAAAAAATGCATAGAACAAATAAGATTTGTTTTCTTATAAACAATTTTTATTGTATAGTTTTTTCTGTTAAGATAGTTCTGTTTAAAAAGGAAATATTTTTTAAGTTAAGTTTTAAGTTAAAAAGTTTTTTAGTACCAGTTTTAACCCAGAAACACCCCCTAAGAAAGAAAATTTTGAAATAGCATGCCTATATTTCATCCTGGTTCTACGCTATTGTACCAAATATTGTTAAAATACGTCCAGCCGTTTTTAAAAACTGATATAACCTCCAGTTTTATTAATTACTATATTATTATAGCAATTTGTTTTTCTGTTTATATTTAAATTTTCCTAAAATTATATTTGTATTTGATTTTATTGTTATTTATTAACTATGATATATACAAGAAAACACCTAATATCCCTCAAAATATGACATTAGAAAATCACTCCGCTGATAATTATCCAGATATATGCAACATGTTCAATGAACACTTCCAGTCTAATTTTGAACCTAGTGTTTTAGCGGGAAATAGACCTAAAAATAGTGGAGGAACAGTTTCTGCAAGAATAAACTTGTCATATACGAGGGATGTTTCCTAAATTCTGGGAATCGTACACATATAATTAGCTACCGTGTGTTAGTGATCTTCGTAACACTGTGACGTCATTTTTCCTAAGGATCTCGTGATTGGCTAACTGGGGACTCTTCAGGTCTCTTGATTGATAGGTATTTGGCAGATTTATTCTCTAAGAATCTACGAATATAATTACATATAGAAATGTGTAGGATTTCGTAGGCATAAACAAGAAACTCTAGATACTCCCATATCCTTTGATTGATATCAACAATATTTTGCAGTTTTATTTTCTAAAGCGTGTTCTTTATTCATCAATTTTCTAAACTTTTTTCTTTGAACTAGAAGTTGTCAAAGTTTTAATACAATTTATTTTTCAATTTTTTTGTAGAGAATGAAATTCTTACACGTGTTTCAGTTCATTTAAAGTACCAACATAAAAATATAATCCATATCTTGTCAAGTGTTTATAACCTAGCTATTAGATTTGTAAAATTACTGATTTACGTACAAAACACAATTTATATATTCGCTTATTCAAACCAATGATCAACAAAACACTATTAAACACGTGGTAATACAAAATATTTACAAGCGTAAGTTTAATGTTGGTACTATTGTTAAAAGTGTCTACTGCGCATGCACCGAGTTCCAAGTTGGATGTGTTTTCAAGAAAAGTTTGATCAAAACTAGTTTTGAATAAAGTTGACCTTGACTATATAAAGTGTTCTACACTGTACAATTTCACTGATTTATTTCTAGTACAAGTTCTAGTCAAAGAAATAAGTATGAAAATTTGATGAGAATTGTATAATGTAGAACACGCTTAAGAAACTGCGAATAAAATAACATATAGAAAAGTCTAGGGTTTCGTAGGCATAAACAAGAAACTCTAAACACTCCTATTAGTCCAGGGCGGATCGGTTCTGAGATGGATGTTGAGAGGGGGCACGCTAGTTTTTGCAGAAATTGCTTCGAAATAACTCACATAACAATAATTGAGTTATCCTCCCCGCCAAAAAGTTCGGGAACATTGTTTAAAAATTGAAAATATTAAAAAATTAAGAAAAAAATCATTTTTTTTCTTCTTTTTGAGCCCATAGCTGTGAAATTATTCATTTCTGAGAAAAGTTATGAGGAAATAAAAGTTTCGTAATTAAATTTCCTACAAGATAGGATTATTTAGAAATTTCAAAAATTGTTAAACTTTCTGCAAAATAGCAATAACTGCTGAAAAAAACACTAAAAAACATGTGTTTGCATTTTACTTTTTTTAATGACTTGTATTGTACTTAGGACCTCCAAATTTCACCCTGTAAAACTTTATGATATGAGAAAACAACACTGTAAATTTCATTAGGATCGGTTCGATAGGTTTTGCAAAATAATTTTGCAATCCAGGATTTGCAAGAAAAAATTGTAATTTTTCAAAATATTGCAGGACGCAAAGTAAAGCAGATAAAAGGTTGAAAATTTTTTTACATATAGAAGAACACTTCACCTTTCATTTGCAATTTGCAGAATTGAAATCGGTTAATTAGGACGGCGTTGGGAATTTTTTAAAACAATGTTTAAAAATTTTTTGTTATAAACAAATTGAATATCTTTGCAACTAAACAACCAAAATCAACTTATAAAAGCTCAATGGAAAGGTATTTGAAAGACGCTTTAAAAAAAAAAAAAAAGTGAGCTTATTTCAATTAGTTTATTTTTTATTGTTTATAACTTTATTGCAATTGACGCTCTACTTTGAAGACGTGTATCTCGGAAACAAATTGACATGACCTCACTTTTTTTTTTTTTTAAAAATCGTCTTTCAAAGACCTTTCCAATGAGCTTTTATAAGTTAATTTTGGTTGTTTAGTTGCAAAGATATTCAATTTGTTTATAACAAAAAAAATTTAACATTGTTTTAAAAAATTCCCAACGCCGTCCTAATTAACCGATTTCAATTCTGCAAATTGAAAATGAAAGGTGTAGTGTTCTTCTATATGTAAAAAAATTTTCAACCTTTTATCTGCTTTACTTTGCGTCCTGCAATATTTTGAAAAATTGAAATTTTTTTTTGCAAACCCTTGATTGCAAAATTATTTTGCAAAACCTATCGAACCGATCCTAATGAAATTTACAGTGTTGTTTTCTCATATCATAAAGTTTTACAGGGTGAAATTTGGAGGTCCTAAGTACAATACAAGTCATTAAAAAAAGTAAAATGCAAACACATGTTTTTTAGTGTTTTTTTCAGCAGTTATTGCTATTTTGCAGAAAGTTTAACAATTTTTGATATAATAAATATAATAAATAATCCTATCTTGTAGGAAATTTAATTACGAAACTTTTATTTCCTCATAACTTTTCTCAGAAATGAATAATTTCACAGCTATGGGCTCAAAAAGAAGAAAAAAAATGATTTTTTTCTTAATTTTTTAACATTTTCAATTTTTAAACAATGTTCCCGAACTTTTTGGCGGGGAGGATAAGTCAATTATTGTTATGTGAGTTATTTCGAAGCAATTTCTGCAAAAATTAGCGTGCCCCCTCTCAACATCCACATGACGTAGTATTTTTACAGATCCGCCCTGGACTATATATCCTATGATCGATATGAAAAATATTTTGCAGATTTATTTTCTAAGAATCTGCGGATAAAACAACCTATAGAAATGTTTAGAGTTTCGTAGGCATAAACAAGAAAATGTAGACACTTCTATATCCTTTCATTGATTTGCAGATTTATTATTTAAAAATCTGCGGATAAAACAACTTATAGAAATGTCTAGGGTTTCGTAGGCATTAACAAGAAATTCTAGAGAATCCTATATCATTTGATCAATATAAACAATATTTTGCAGATTTATTTTCTAGGAATTTACGAATATACATTACATACATTAATACATAAATACATTACATATTATTAATAATTACATACATAAATGTCTAGAGTTTCGTAGGCATAAACAAGAGACTCCTATATCCTTTCACCGATATGAACAATATTTTGCAGATTTATTCTCTAAGAAACTGCGGATAAAATTACATATAGAAATTTTTAGCGTTTCGTAGGTATAAACGAGAAACTTTAGACACGCCTGTTTTCTTTAACTGATATGAACAATATTTTGCAAATTTATTTTCTAAGAATTTACGAATATAATTATATATAGAAATATCTAGGATTTCGTAGGCATAAAAAAGAAACTTTAGACACTGTTATATCCTTTGACCGATATGAACAATATTTTGCAGATTTATTCTCTAAGAATCTACCAATATAATTACATACAGAAATGCCTAGAGTGCCTACATACAGACACTCTAAGTGTCTGTATGTAGTGTCGGTAACATTATGACGTCAATTTTTCATAAGGTTCTCGTGATTGGCTAACTGGGGACACCCTGTCTCTTGATTGGTTGACAGGTGACACACATCTCCCGTGATTGGCTAACTGGTGATATCCTGTCCCGTGATTCGCTAACCGGTGACGAAATTAACATACGCTAAAAAATAAAACCAAATACATATACAAACAATTGAAATTTTTATATTATAAATCCGTCATTGTTGACGGGTAATAACCTAGTTGTGCTATAATTAAATTACGCAGAACTTATAGGCAATGTTATTGGTGCCAGACAAGTCTTGACATGTTTATGCAACTACCTAGTGCAATATTGTTCAGTTGTGATTTAGGTGTTCGACTGATATAGACGCGTTTTCATAGCACTGTTTTTGTAACCATGGAAGACGCAGCAAAATCTCAAAGAGCAATAATTTTCTTTTTGTGGAAAGAAGGTGTGCAAACATCAGAAATTATTCAGCGTCTGCAAGGAGTATTTGGTGAGTCTGCAGAATTCAAAAGTACTGTTTATCGGTGGATCGATCGTTTTAAAGCCGGTAGAACATCACTAGAAGACAATCCACACAGTAGGCGCCCAAGCACGTCGGTAAATGAAAGAAACATTACTGCCGTCGAAGACCTACTGAAAGAGGACAGGCGAATGACTATTCGTCAAATTAGTGTGCGCCTAAGGATAGATACACGACAAGTTCATGACATCTTGCATGATTGTTTGGGCGTTAGCAAGGTTTCGCTGGGTGCCAATGCTGTCGGGACCAGAACAGAAACTCAATTTCAAAGTTCTTTGAGGACGGCTTAAAAAAAATAGTTTATCGTTGGGATAAATGTATTCATTTAAATGGAGATTATGTTGAAAAACTACATTGTAATATTGACGAAAATTAACAAAATAATAAAAATTACAGCTAAATTCCCAGAACTTTGGAAACATCCCTCGTATAACTAAATCCACAATTTTAGACTTATTAGAAAATGTAGATCTCAATAAAGGGTCAGGACCTAATGGTTTGCAGCCTATCTTTATAAAAAACTGTGCCGCTTCCCTGAGTGTGCCACTGTACATTTTATTTAATACGTCCTTACGTGATGGAATTTTTCCTGATTTGTGGAAACAAGCATTAATAACTCCGATTCTCAAAAGTGGTTGTAAAAATAACGCTTCCAATTATAGACCCATATCTAAGCTAAGTATCTTGCCAAAAGTATTTGAGAATATCGTAACTAAATATTTATCTTCCGCTTTAAAGAACGTTATAATACCAAACATGGTTTTCAAACAAAAAAATCAACTGTTACTAACCTTCTAACATTTGTTGAGTACTTACATTCTAACATTGATGGTGCTGGACAAGTAGATGTAATATGCACAGATTTCAGAAAAGCTTTTGATAAGGTAAATCATGACTTACTAATAAAAAAACTAATGTCCCTTGGATTACATAGAAACTTATTGTGCTGGCTGAAATCTTATATCACTAACATGATGCAGGCAGTATCAATCAACAACTGCGTATCTAATTTTGTTAAAATAACTTCTGGAATCCCACAAGGTTCTCATCTGAGTCCTGTTTTATTTACTATCTTCGTAAATGATATAAACATTTGTTTTAAAAAAGCGAAATTTTTACTCTATGCTGACGATTTAAAGGTATATAGCAAAATTAATTCAGTACAAGATTGTCTAGATTTAGAAAACGAATTAAATTACTTTTTTAACTATTGTAAAGATAACTTCCTCCTCCTTAATATTGGTAAATGTCATCAGATAACTTTTAGCAGAAAACTTCAGCCAATAACTTTCCAGTACATTTTAGGTGGTATTTCCCTATCCAAGGTAAATATATTTAAGGACTTGGGGATGCACCTGGATAGTAAATTTACTTTTGATACACATATTGACAAAATCACCTCGTCAGCTCTACGTAACCTTGGTTTTATTATTAGGTCAACTAAAGATTTTACAACACCTGAAAGCGCCATTCATCTGTACAAATCACTTGTTGCAGCAAATTAGACTACGCAAGTCTCATATGGAACCCACACTACCAAATGTACATAGATAGGGTGGAGGCCATTCAAAAACGTTTTGTAAAATTCTTAGATTTCAAATTTAATAAGAATAATATTTGCTCTACTTATGAGGACCGACTGAAACGTTACCATCTGTCAAGTCTTACTAACAGACGCATGTTCCTTGATATGTGCAGTCTCTATAAAATAGTCAACAATATGATCGAAAGTACTTAAATATTACAATATTTAAATTTCAATGTTCCACAAGCGATTACCAGGCAAAAATACACTTTTTATATAGAAAACAGACAATCAAACCTGGGAAATTTCTTGCCTGTCAATAGAAGCCTTGCAAATTTTAACAGAATTTTTAATACTAATTTTTTTCCTAACACTACGCCAGTTTAAAAACAAAATTATAAGTTTATTACCAAATACAACAATTGTTTAAATTATTATTATTACTTTTTTTCATTTCATGCAACTATTAATGTATTAATGTATTTTTTGTTTTATTTCTTTCTTTTCTGTAATGGATACTATTAGTTTAACCAATTAATTTGTATTTATATTTTATGTATTACGTGAAAACGTTTTTTAGGGATTTTTTCCCTGTAAGTTTTCCTATTTACAATAAAAATAAAAAATAAAAAAATAAAAATTATACAAATACCCATCACCTTATATTTTATATAAAGCAGTATAAAGTTTCTTTAGGTTTTTATTTATAATTTATTCAGTAGAACTGTCTTGAAATAAATATCTATTATGAATATAGTCACTAAAAATATTTAAAAGCATGCAACATCTATATTAATTTTGTATTCTAGTTTGAACTACGCATACATGTGACGTATTCCCTCTCACGCTCTGATTGGTCAGAAGTTACGAGACAACCTTTACATTAATAATCTTGGACCATACCCTTTCTCTGGCGAGTGCCGGTCAAGTAATTACTCCTTGATTAGAATAGAATAGAATAGAACTTTATTATTCTTGCCCTAAGGCTTCGAATCTTATATAATATTTTACAATATTTAAAAAATGTAGTTATGTTTTACATTTTGTTACACACACATATACATATACATATATACATTCCATCTCCTTTCTTTTATCATTTACTCTTCATTCTTTTTAATATACTTCTCACTATTTCTTCTCCTGATCTCAAGTCATCTAATATTTCTGTCATAGTTCTGCTCTCTTTTCCATTTTCGCATTCATAGAACAAATGCCACATTGTCTCTTCTTTTTCTTCGCATATTCTGTATTTTTTTTTCCTCAGCTCTTTTCCATATTTTATTTTCAGTGCTTTCATTACTACATTTAAATTTGGCAATTATTCTTATTCTTTCTGCTTTGGAGTGCAGTAGATATCTTGGCTTATCAAGAGTGATAATGTGATGGTACATTGGGAAGTAAGTAGAGTTTCTTATTCTATCATGCTGTACTTGACTCTGTATATCTCTATCTCTATTTTCTATTTCGCTGATCACATTTTCACCTCTTTCTCGCATCATCTCTATATAGATCGTGGAATACCCATTTCTTTCATAATATTTTCTTCTATTTATTTCCCACCTGGACTTGTTTTGTAAATTCCTTTCTCTCTGTCTCATTTCCCGTCAACATTCTCTTAAAACTGTGTCTTCCTGAATGTTTCTCAACCGCTCTTCATATCTCATTGCTATCTTGCCACTCTCTATTCTCATCTTGTCCCTTTTTGTTTCTTCCAAGAGTATATATGTTGGTGTGTTTCTGTCTACTCCTAAGATCCATCTCAGATATTTTTGATGTAGTCTTTCCATTTTATGTTGCTCCGTCCAACCTTGAGTATACAGTTACGGTCAAAATAATAAATACACCTAATACACTAACCTTATTATTTGTAGTTGAACACTAGATTCATATTTTTATTCTAACTGGCATAACTAATGAAGCACTTTATGATCTATTAAAACCATAATATTTATCAAGAAATAATATGTAGTGATAGAAATATTTTGATATTTGTGAAAACACTACCTGGTGAAATGGTTGGTCAAAATAATAAATACAATTGAGATAATCTAGCCAAATATAAAATTTATATTTCATTTTACTGTTACTAATTACATAATACTAATTTTAGTAATCTTAGTAATCAATAGCATGACTTTTATTTGCCAAAACGGGCCGACTTCGTTTGGGTATCGACTCGATGAGCGGTTGACAGCTCTCTACAGAAATGCTGTACCAACTTTCTTGAACCGCAGTCCATAATTCAGTTTTGTACCTGCTCAACCCCATCCTTTACTAGTTTCCAAAGATTTTCTATTGGATTCAAATCCGGTAATTGAGCAGGCCAAGGTAAAACTTGAACATTGTTTTGCTGGAACCATGTTTTTGTTGCACGAGCCGTGTGTTTAGAGTCGTTATCTTGCTGGTAGCCATATTAGTGGCATATTCCATTCCGCATAGGGTAGCATAATAGTTTCCAAAATTAGGATGTAAATTTTTTTCGCCATTATCTCATCTATGCGAAATAATGGACCTATACCATGCCAAGAAAAACAACTGCAAACTGAAATCTTACCTTCTCCATGTTTAACGGGTTTTTTCGTGTACTTAGGGTTAAACGCCTGGTTTGGAGGACGCCTAACAATTTTTTCCCATCATTTCCAAAAAACATAAATTTACTTTCGTCACTAAATAAAATATTTCTCAATTTTTTAATACCTTCTGCACCATACCAGTAAATGTGTTCTTGAGCAAATTCCTTACGGGCTTATAAGTGTCTTGGTTTTAATAATAGTACTTTTTTAGACGAACATGATCTTAAGTTATGCTCTACCAACCTCCTTCTAATGGTTCGTGCAGAAATATTCGGTTGTAGTTCGGTTAGTAAATTAGTTGATGACATGAAAGGATTTTTTTCACTTCCTTCACTAAGCGTCTATCTTCGTTCTTTGAAGATTTGTGTGGTCTACCCCGGGTTTCTTCTTTAAATGAGTGACTGATGGCATTTTATACCATTCCCAAAGAACAACCCATAATATTAGCAAATCTTGTAAAAGAATTGCCATCATTTTTAAATTTTTTAATTAAGTTTCATTTCACTACCATAATGCTTATTCTAACCCATCTTTGCAATAGTTTGAACAAAACTAAATATTTTGTTTGTAAAACATATACTTATAAATACATTATGAACTTGTCTGAACCTGTCTTAACTCTGTTATCAAATCATTTTTAAGAGTTTTCGGAAATGTATTTATTATTTTGACCAACCATGTCAGGCAGTGTTTTCACAAAAATCAAAATATTTCTATGACCAAATAATATTTCTTGATAAATATTATGGATTTTATAGATAATAAAGTGCTTTATTGGTTATGCCAGTTAAAATAAAAATATGAATTTAATTAGTGTTCGAACTACAAATAATAAGGTTACTATAGTGCGATCGAAGGTGAGTTTGCAGTATAGCTCTTATGGAAAATGGGAGCGGTGTTGCCAAATGTTGTAAAAGTGTCAAATGTGTCAATTATAATAATATGAAAAACTCTTATGATTTACAAAAATCAACTCTTATGAAACTCAAAATAACAGTCAACAAAAACAAATGGCCATTTGTAGAATACTGCGTCTTCACAGATCAGCGCGTTTTAGAGCTGGCAACGTCGACAAGCAAGAAAAGGATAGTGTCATTGTGTAAACCCATTAGAGAGTATGAAAAAGAACTACTCCATATGCCCTGTACTGCAAACTCACCTTCGAACGCACTATATATTAGGTGTATTTATTATTTTGACCGTAACTGTATATGTACATTTAAGTGGAGCTAGATCTTAGAATTTACAAATTATACAATTTGTTGTGTCTTTTCAATATATTTTTTTCTTGTTTCAAATTTGTCTATAACTGGACTACCTTCTTTCCATTACTTATTTTTTTATAAAGACTTAAACAAAAGAACTACTGCAGAATTATATTTTTTGTTTCAAAACACATTAAAATCAAAATTGAATCAGTTTTCACCTGCCTTTCTACGTGACTGTGATATACCTGAATAAGTTTATATTTCACCTGCTTTGAGTGTTAAAATTGAGTAAAAAATCAAAGGACGGCTATTACTGTATAATATCATAGATTTATAAGGTGTCGAAAGATTAGTAAGTGTAGCAAGAGGCAGGTAGAAAAGGTAAAACATTAGTTTACACAACATGATTTGTAGTATTAGCCCAATCTGTCACAGTATATTTTAGGGGTCATTCCATATCAAGTGGTCTAGTGGTCCCTGCTCGACCATCACGGATTTTGATGAAATTTTGTATGGACATTCACACATGTCCTCAACGAACATTGGTAAAGTTTTACGTTCATCCATGCAATACTTGCTGAGATTTAGTAATTTGTTTGACTCCATACCACAGCCTGCCATGGTATGACTCCGAGATTTCGGCAACTTTGAGACACAGTATCTCTGGCAATATTTTGTTGAGAGAAACAAAACTTGGCCAACTTATACAACTTTTTGCGCTCTATTAAACAAAATAATAAACAAATCTTCATGAGCGATTCCCGTAAAGAAAAATTGGATCAAACTTGGCCTAAAAAATTTGCAACTCGAAAAAATTTTAAAGTTTGACTTTTTATACCTCTGAAAGTAAAGGTACGATAAACGTGAAATTTTGCACATAATAAGTTATCAATACAAGGTTAACGAATATAAAATTTCAGACTCCTAATATTTTTAATTAGTTCAGGAATTGAGTGTAAAGTTGATGATTTTTGTGAAAATGCTAAAAACAGGGTATATTTAGCCCACTTTTACAAAAATATACCTTCTGGAAACTGTTTTAAATTATTTTCATTAGAAAGAGCATGTTTTAATCCCCCTAAAAAAGTAGGATTGGTTTTTCATCCCTGGTATATAAGGCCTTAGAAATAGGGACAAAGTTGAGAACGTTTCTATCACATGCTGCTATCGCAATATCGCACGCATTCCATTATTTTGGCCTTCCAGCACCATCAGTTATGTCACCAGGCCGACAGTATCAATTCCAAGAAGTGACACTGAAGAAAGTGGCTACTAAATTCAATAATAAATAAGCAATAGTTGGAATTTTGCAATTCATACAAACATCATGGACTTCGGCTTGGGAACCATGTAAGATACCCACTTCAGGCTTAGGAACCTAGAATAAACTGCCCAATCAGTGGCTTGGGAACCGGACAGATACCCACACAAGGCTTTGGAACCTTAACGAAGAAACCAAACTAGAGGCTTGGGATCCTCAACCAAGAAACCCACCCGTGACTGGTATTGCACGGCTATCGAGCGTGAACCCTATGGCGATGGGGTTACTGGTTCAAGTTTCTGAACTGGTAGTGACAATGTCACCATGGATCAACGCAATTTAGGTACTTATAATGCCTGTATAAAACAAACAAAATGAAAAATAATGGAATGCATGCGATATTGCGATAGCAGCATGTGATAGAAACGTTCTCAACTTTGTCCCTATTTCTAAGGCCTTATATACCAGGGATGAAAAACCAATCCTACTTTTTTAGGGGGATTAAAACATGCTCTTTCTAATGAAAATAATTTAAAACAGTTTCCAGAAGGTATATTTTTGTAAAAGTGGGCTAAATATACCCTGTTTTTAGCATTTTCACAAAAATCATCAACTTTACACTCAATTCCTGAACTAATAAAAAATATTGGGAGTGTGAAATTTTATATTCGTTAACCTTGTATTGATAAGTTATTATGTGCAAAATTTCACGTTTATCGTACCTTTACTTTCAGAGGTATAAAAAGTCAAACTTTAAAATTTTTTCGAGTTGCAAATTTTTTAGGCCAAGTTTGATCCAAATTTTCTTCACGGGAATCGCTCATGAAGATTTGTTTATTATTTTGTTTAATAGAGCGCAAAAGGTTGTATAAGTTAGCAAAGTTTTGTTTCTCTCAACAAAATATTGCCAGAGATACTGTGTCTCAAAGTTGCCGAAATCTCGGAGTCATACCATAGAAGGTTGCGGTATGGGATCAAACAAATTACTAAATCTCAGCAAGTATTGCATGGATGAACGTAAAACTTTACCAATGTTCGTTGGGGACATGTGTGAATGTCCACACAAAATTTCATCGAAATCCGTGATGGTCGAGCAGGGCACTTCTCTGAAATCAGACCACTTGACATGGAATGACCCTTAGGAGTAGTGGTGTGTCGGAGCTCCGTAACCTGGTCCGTTTCCGTTTCTTTAAGGCGGATCTTAAACGCATCTCATATAGGTACAATTGAATTAGTTATAATATAAGAAATTTAGGTAAACAGGCACTGGTAATAATGTTTCTACATTATTATTATGGGGTTTGTCAGGTCTTGATAAGCGTCCACTAATCTCAAACTTCAGCAACCTTTTGAGCCGCGTCATACTAGAGACTAGTGGAGCTAAATACACACGACTGCATCCCAAACCCTGTTATTATTATTATTATTATTATTAAAGAAAATAAGGAACTGAAGCCATTAGGCTTGTATTGTTCCATTTTACACAGATAGAGCATACAATGTTATGTCCACATAAATAATACATCCAATTATAAGTTAATTACATACAAATTAATCAAATTATTAAATCTATACAGTTTTTAAAGTTGTTGAAGTTGGAAGTGAAGGCACTGGTAGATAAATTGTTCCAAGATTTAAAAATCCTGTTGAATTTTTGTCGCCTTAATTGTAAACTATGACCCCTTAACCTAGTGTCTGTATTCAGGGTGTAGATATTCGACAAATCCCATTTAAAATCACCACGCACTATTTTAAACATCGTAATAAAGTCCCCATGATGACGACTTTTTGCAAGAGAAGTAAGGTTCAACTTTCGCAGTCTTTCTTCATAGGGCAATGAATATAATCCACGAGCCAACTTTGTGAAACGCCTTTGCAATTTCTCCATCAGATAAATGTCTTTTTTGAGGTTGGGTGCCCAAACTGAGATTGCAAACTCCAAACTTCAAGTCGTACCTACTTCAAAGTGCAACTTGAAAATATTTGCAGTACCTCCAACGCGAACCATTGTCAGAGAAACCTATCAACCGACACATATAATTTATTTGACCTTGATATAGTCTACTTATAGTCTCTTTCTTTGGTTAAAGCGGAACTAGATTTTCAAATTTAGTAATTTTTATCGATTGATTGAAGCTTTTGATCATTTTGTTTAGTAAAAGCCCATTTACTCATTATAAAGTTAGCTAGTGACAACTTAAACGTTTGAAATAGCCTGTAGTTTAAATTAGTTGTCAAAATAAGTATATTATGTATAAAAATAAATAGAATATTTATTTTATTTATGTTATAAAAGGTATATTTTTATGAATATAAAATTAAGATACTCGTATTTATAAATATAAATAAAATTTATATCTTTCAAAATTCAGTGCATTTTTATTATATTTTCATGTTTCGATCTTGTATGACTCCGCGGCCCCCCGACGTAGCCTTCATGGCCCCACAGGGGGCCGCGGCCCCCCGGTTGAGAAACGCTGTACTAGACTGTTTTAAAACCACCGGTACGTAATGTGATGCTCGACTAAATATGAATTTAAACGTCAGAGTAAAATTTACTCCTTCTTGAGCATTTTTAGATGTTTAAATACTGAAATATTTCCAAAAAACACAATCTGATCAAAAATTCCTCTCGTACGTTTACGACTCAGATCAACGTATATTACGTATAATTTTTCAGATTTTTAGTTAAACCTTTTTGGGCTATAGGGTGCGGGGCAAGAACTTTTTTAACTCATTTTTGGTTAAAATCGTGTTAAAAAAATTTTCAAAAAACTACCTATCGTTCCTTAATTTACTTCTCAGAAGCTTTTACCACACAATAAATTTTAAACGACACAAAAAAATCGATATTTTTTGAAAAACTTATCTGATCAAAAATTCCTGTTGAACTATTCCGGTTCCCATCAATGTTCATTATGGAGATTTTTTTCAGAGTTTTAGATCAACCCCTCTGGGAAATAGGGTGGGGGACTAATTTTTTACGCATTTTTGCTGAAAATCTCATAAAAAAAATATTTTTCAAAAATAAAAATTTGTGTGTTGATCCACGTATTAAGAGGTTTCATTTGATATGCCACAAAATTTTTAAAATATTTATTTTTTTATAATATACATAAGTATTTGTTTATTTTTATCTCGAAATGTGTTTTTCGAGCTCTCAGTAGTAATCCTATATGTGTGTCAAAAAGTTGTATGCTGACCGGCGTAGCGTAGTGGTAACACATGTGCTCTGCGTTGCTAAGGTCTCGGGTTCGTATCCCGTTCAGGCATGGAATTTTTCAAAAATAATAATTGTCCTGGCTAATTGCCAAAGCAGCAAAGACCATAAAAAAAAGAGTTGAATAAGCATACCAAATTTCAACTTTCTATGTTCAGCAGTTTGGTTACAATTTCTGCCGTACAAAAAGACAGAGAGACACATGAGTGACGTGTTTTTTGGTGGTCATACCTACAAAACGCTAACAAAAATATGTCAAATATAAATGTGTTTTACTGTGAAAAAATAAAAGTGGGGCTATAATTTCTTCTGTATAGACAAACAGACAGAGAGACAGATACATGAGTGACGTTATAAGGTTTTTTTTTGTGGTCATACCTACAAAACCCTAAAAATGATTTTGAAGCTATAACCAGGGCCGTAACTAGGTGTTTCCGGGCCCTGGACTAGATTTTATAGTTGGGATTTTTTTTTCTTTAAGATTTCGCGGCACACTTGGAGAATTTTGCGGCACACTCTTTGGGAAACACTGCATTATATAATAAAAGTGATGGCTAAAAAAAAGGACCCTTACTTCTAAAATACAAGTGATGTCCTAAAAAAATGGTCTCCACTGCTAAAATACAAGTGAAGACCTAAAAAAGGGTCCTCACTTTTAAAATACAAGTGATGACCTACAAAAAAAAAAATAAAGGTCCCCACTTCTAAAATACAAGTGATGACCTAAAAACAAAAGGTCCTCACTTTTAAAATACAAGTGATGACCAAAAATATGGTTCTCACTTCTAAAATTGAAGTGATGACTTAAAAAGCTCCTCACTCAGGTACAATTATTATGCCATATATTCCTTTCTGGGGCCCCCTTCCAATCTGAGCCCTGGGAATGTGCCCCTGTTGCCCCTGCCTAGTTACGGCACTGGCTATAACAGTAAAAAATATGGATCAAAAATGCTGTCACTTACCTACGAAATCCTGGAATGCTTAAGAATCACTATTTCTAATAATTAAAAAGGGGAATTTTAAAAAATCTATATATTCCTGATTGTTTATGATTACATTTGTACTATTGTGAACAATTAAAAAGGAAATGTTAAAAAGGACAATTATAGAGCAAAATAATAAAATGTGATTCAAAATTGGTTAATTTATTTAATTTACGACTGGAAATAAATGATTTACGCAAATTAAAAATAATAAAATAAAATAATTAGTAATAACGCAATAAATTACATAAATATTTACATTTATTTGCAATATTCAACGCTTTTTCATTTTATGATATACAACTGTAACATAACAATAATGAATATTCAACAATTTCTAATAATACATTTCTAAAATAAAAATAATAGTAATTCCCGGTTGCTAGGATATAAAATCCATCTATCTGAACTTTATTTCTTGAAGCTGCGTTCAGAGCTCTTAAATTAGTTGACTGTTCACTGTGCGTTGTAGACAGTAGCAAACTATGGGGGGGGGGGCGTTCCGCCCCGGGTGCCTTGGTAGCTAGGGGTGCTTTAAGTTTTCCAACAGCACCAGAGTCGAGGAGTTCACCAGTGGTCAAACAACAAGTGCAAACGCTTGCAGTCACGCGCTCTCTATTAAATGGAAAGATAAAATTGTTATAATACTACACTGTCAAAAAAGTAGCGGGAATTTGTGATTTAAAAAGCCCACGCTAATATTTTTTTTTTAAATCTTTTTTTGATAAGATAGCAGCACTGTCCCTAATTACTGTGTCAAACATGAGCGCCATCTGTCAACCAGTTTGATTACATTGGCTGTTTTAGTTAACACACTTCAGTAGTGCATCGCGATTTTTACAATGAACAAAACTACTGAATAAAGAGTTTGCCTTAAATGTTGTGTTGCGAATGGAATTACGTGTGCTGACTCGTTAAAAATGTTGGAAAAGTGTTATGGTGAATCAGTTTTATCAAAAAACACGGTGGTACAAGTGGTACAAAGCGTTTAAAAACGGTCGAGAGATTGTCGAGGACAAACCACGTTCCGGACGGCCTTCGACCGCTTCAACCGACGAAAACATCGAAAAAGTAAAGGAAATTGTGCTCGATAATCGGCGTTCTAGCTTATGAGAGATTTCACGTGATTTGAACTTTTCTCACTAGTCCGTTCGTTCGATTTTGGTGAATAATTTGGGCATGAGACGCGTCGCCGCTCGTCTCGTTCCGACAGCTGAATTTTCTACAAAATCAGTACCGTAAACAAGTCTCTTTAGACATGCTGGATCGCGTCAATTTTGATCCCACATTCATGGAACGCATCATAACAGGTGATGAGACATGGGTCTATGAATTTGACATGCAAACAAATCAGCAGGCATCAGAATGGCGGACAAAAAACGAGCCAAAACCAAAAAAAAAAAAAACACGACAAGGTCATGATCATTGTTTTCTTTGATATTCGTCCCGACAGGACAGACGGTCAATAAAGAATATTATTTGGCCGTATTGAAACGTTTGCGTGAGAAAATTCGTCAAAAACGACCAAAATTGTGGAAGAACAATTCGTGGATTTTACATGATGATAATGTACCATCGCATAGAGCAGCAATTGTGACTGAATTTAAGGCCAAAAACGGGAAAAATACCATCGAGCAACCACCGTATTCACCAGATTTGGCCCCGTGTGACTTCATTTTATTTCCGAATTTAAAATTGCCGCTACGTGGACCCCGTTTTGAGTCGATCGAGGCCATAAAATTTAATTCGTGGAATGAGCCGAGCCGCGCTTGTATAAGGTATTTCGAAAAGTGGAAAAAACGCTGGAATATGTGTGTTGCATCAAATAGGGCCTACTTTGAAGGCGACAAATTAAATGGTGATGATTAAATGAAAATTGTGTGCGGGAATTTGTTAAATAAAACTATTTATCAATTCCCGCTACTTTCCTGACAGAATGTATTATGTTTTCTCAGGGCCAGTTACACCCTCCTGCCCCTCAGTCGCGGGTGGCTATTATAAATAATAAAACGGGCGAAGTTACATCCTGTCCAAACCATTCACTAAATCTCATTCGGAAGCGTTCCCTCAAATATGAATTTTTTTGGAACCCTGAGAGAGTATATAGTTTCTTTTCAGCATCGACACACCGATGGGATATGCTGATGGAAAACGTGGGGGTTTCTGTGAAAAGGCTTGTAGGGACAAGATGGAACGTTTAATTCTACGCTGTAAAACCAGTGAAGGATAATTATGAGAAGATATTTACGCTTGATCTCTTGTGTAATCCTAATAAAGAGAATACAGATACAAGGGAAACGGCTTCCACACTCATACCTGCCTTGTGTGATTTTACATTAGTTATCTTGCTTTTTGATGTGAAATCTTAAATGAAGTAAACTTAACACAAACATATTTACAGACTTCTGCAATTACGTTGGAGAAATCTTTAGTAAAATTACAAGCGTTTAAAATTTTTCTTTATAACGAACGGGACAAAATAATAGAGAGGGCGATTCATTATGCAACCAAAACGTGCAAACGTTTCAAATGAAAATATTGTTACAGAAATCGGACGATTGCGGCGTCACTTGCGGGCTGCAAAAATTTCCTTGGAAAAGGCAAATCAATGGACAACTTTGGAAATGCTGCGGTTTATTATGAAATGGAACTTTTCCGAGTAATTGCCAAATCTTTTTTTGTGCATGCGATTTTTTTGACAATTTGTGTTAGTTGCGCCTTGTGAAAGAAGTTTCTCGAAACTAAAATTGATCAAAACCTATTTGAGATCAACAATGGGTCAGAGCCGATAGACAAGTCTGTGTTACACGTCTCACAGATAGGGTATTCTTCACCTCGAAGGAGGTGTCCATGGGTCCACGAATAGTGACCTATACGAAAGCGTATGATGGCGGTTTCCTCCCTGCGGTTAATCCTACAGGAAGAACCCCATGGTTTAAGGTCTCCCTTAATCTGTCGCAACTTAACGTTCTGTGTGCGGCTCCATTCATGTTGTCACATGTCTAAAACCAGGTGTTTCAAATGACTGTTTGCAAATCTGGAAAAATGAAACTCACATCAATCATAGGTCGGTTGGAGACGGCATTTGCAGCTGCATATGCCGCTTCGTTGCCTTTAATATCAACATATCCCGGTATCCAAAACAGCTCTACCCGCACATTCTGAGTATTCAGATTGAGGAGTAGCAACCGGATCTTTAGTATAAGTGAATGCACTGGATCTGGATCTTGGATACTGTTCAGAGCGCTCAGCGAGTCCGTCAAGATAACACTTGACCGACTTTGCTCTCACGAAACAAAACACAGGACCTTGAAAATAGCGTATAGCTCAGCAGTGTATACACTCGTTATGGAGTGCAGACGGTACTGCAACTGTTGACGTGGGTTCAGGACAACTAACGCACACCCAACCCTGGTTCCGGATTTTGATCCGTCAGTAAAAATGACAGTATCCTTGAACTTAGGGACCAGTTTTCTTTGTAATTCATGTTGGTATTCGATAGGCAACGTAGTATCTTTATCAAACTTAGTTAATGTGAGATTACCAAGCGGACGCAGCAGCGTCCATGGTGGAACAGCACACAAAACGAAACTTTTTCGGGCATATTAAAATCAATATCGCCCAAAATGTCGAAAGTCCGCAGACCAAAAGGCCTATTGGCTCTTGGTTTTCTGTCATAGGACTCTGTATGCCTATTTTATAGAATAGGATCATACGCAGGATGATTTGGCTTAGAAGATAGAATTTTACGACGAATGTACAGTGACGGTTCGCCTGCTTCACACAGCAGGCTTGGTATTGGGCTGGTGCGAAATGCACCTGTGGCCAATCTAACCCCAGTGTGATGTACAGTGTCAGGAATTCGTATCTCTTGGTGTTTAGCTGACCCTTAAACTAGACATTCATAGTCCAGCTTAGACATAAAAAAAATAAATAATAATAATTGGAAGCATCTACATTTAGCAGTAAGTTTCATGTCTTTGCAAGGTTACTTAAATAAGGCACTGGCATACGTGTAAATGACAAAACGACTTGTGCAAGTACTGACACAAGTATTTGTGCCAGTGCTTGCATAAGTTACTGGCATCGTGTAACCAGGCCATCAGTATGGTTAAAATTTTCATTTAAAAAAAGATAATAGTTCACTTTTTTTAACCAAATCACCGTGTAAATCTTCATTTACTCAGATAGTGTTATTTTTATGAAATATTACTTTTTCAGTGTTAAAATTAACACTAGTTTAACACTATTTATTTTCTAATACTATAATTTAACCAGTATGTAAGTGTAAACTTTAGACTAAATTTAACCAAAAGAGTAGTGTAAATAATTATACTCTATCTCAGAAAGGCAGATAGTAATAAATCTTTTTGTCAGGCAGTTACCAGTGGCGTGCACATTTTAAACACGTTTAAATTGGTTTTGTGTATTTCTATATTACTATTTATCATTTTATTAAACGCACGCCTGTGACCATATTTATCATATCATCAAACGCACCCCGTGTGACCATATTTTTCCTCAAAATTTTAGGGTAAAATTTTTATGATCTATTGTGTTTAACCCTAGTTCGTATTCCCATATAAGATGTGCGGCACACTCGGTTGTTTTTAACAATATTTCGCTTCGAACTATTCATATTTTGTGGGCCGCTTCTGTGTGAAAAAACAATAACTTTTTACAAATAATAAATTTTATTACTATCAGTCTTTCTGAAATAGAGTATAACAATGAAAAGCGAGGAACTTTCTTTCAAGGAAAACCCTATTTTTTAGAGTATAATGAATAGAGCCCGAATTTTTAGGCCCTATAAAATGGTGAAATAGGCAGTGAAAAGGCACTAAAAAGTATTCAAATAGGCGGAAAAATGCAAATAGGCAGGAGAATTAGGCAAAATAAAAAAGTAAATTATAAAATTATATTTTTATTTATAAATTTTTATATAGAATTAATTATTGATTTAAAGCTTTCTTTAGGCAACTTTATGATTATTTTCCACTAATATAGTGAAAAAATAAATGTTTTCACTGACCAGATTTCATTATTTAGGGTTTTGCAGGTATGACCAAAAAACCCTTATACTGTCATTTTGTCTGTCTGTCGTCTGTCTGTATGCTCGGTAAAAATTGTAGCCAAACGGCTAAACTTAGAGAGTTGAAATTTGGCATGCTTATACAACTCTTTGACGCATTGGAAAATAACTCATTTTTTGTGTTTTTTTGTCGACGATTTACAAAAGTTATAGTTATGTAACACACTAGGCTAAAAGACGTATCATGGTCTAGTGGTTAGCATGCTCGGTAGCTACCCAGAATTCTAGGGCCCGCTCCAGGGCAGAGGACACAATTTTATTTTTAGTTTTTTTTTGTAGTTTTATTTTCATTAAATTATTTTGTCAAAATTATAGTTATATTTTGACAAATGTTGCTTTTAATTTTTAAGAGCGTAAATTTAATAACCAGTTGGAATGTTGGAATTATATTTTCATTCTATGTGTCATGTATACGAAACCAAAGAGGCGAGAATATGACAACCAATGGAAGCCATAGGCACAATTTTCAAAATCTTAATAAACCTTGCTATATAAAAAAATACTGCACAAATACAGAAACCTAAATAATGGTATTAGGTATTCGAATTAAAATTAACAAAAAAATATTTTAACATAAAATTTATTTTTAAAGCTCTTAGATTAACAGACGATACATTATTTTAAAAAGCTCGTTCATTTTGCCATGGTTACCACAAAGCAAAAATTGTCCTACACACTTAGCATGCCGCCTTCACTTATTATATACTTGCGAAACTCTGCAATTTGTGAAAATTCACACTTCACATCAATTTTTTTAAAGATCGGCAAGCTCGTACTGTCTTTTATGTGAGCAGGTAGTTTATTATATTTTTGTTTTTCATCGGTATGTTTGGATTTTGTGCCGTTTTTGCAAATTTTACTGTTTGTATATCTAAGTTGCTGTTGTATCTAGTATTATATGTAAGTTACCTCAACAGTTCCCGCTGACTCCACACAATAAGACACCACCCTTTTACATAACATATTCCCAAGATGTACTTGACACTTTTTAATAATCAGCATTTTCTTTTCAGTTTATATTAACATGTTTTGCATATTATTTCTTCAGTCTTAATTAGAATCTTGAACTGTAATGATTTAATTTTGTTAATGACGTAATAAAATTTTTAAAAACTGATTCTGAACATTTGGACAGTTATTTTGTATGTACACTACCGCTCAAAAGTTTGGAAGCAGTTAATTTTTTTTCGAAACATTGAAAATAATGTCAATATATACTGATGAAATCGATTTTTATGATATATTTTCTTCATTTCTACAAAGTCAATATACTTTTATATGTTTTTAATCGAATTTGTACGATATAACTACTTTTATTTAAGTTTAAAGATAATGGACGCTCTGCAAAAGGGGTTCATTATACATTAAAAAGGCAACAAGAAACCAACAGTAATCAAGACAGGAAACTTAGTGGGAGACCCAAAATTACAACAAAAGCCGAAGATCACTTTATAAAAGTAACATCAAAGCGAAATCCTCGTTTAACAGCCTCCCAAATCGCAGCGAAATTAAATGAAATTCGTCCAAGTAAAGTGTCAGTTTCAACAGTTAAATGACGACTGTACTCTGCCGGTCTCCGAGGATGTGCAGCAGCTCAAAAACCGAAATTAACAAAACAACATAAGAAAAACAGGTTGGTTTGGGCTAAAACTCATAGAGATTGGACACTTGAAGAATGGAAAAATGTACTCTGGACGGACGAATCCAAATTTCAAATTTTCGGTTCTAACAGAAGAGTATTTGTCCGACGATCTAAGAACGAAAGGGCTTTGCCAGAGTGTACAGTGCCAACAATTAAACATGGTGGAGGTAACGTAACGTAATGGTTTGGGGATGTTTCGGGAATAATAAGCAAGGAAAAGTAGTAAAAATAGATGGCAAATTTAACAAAGAAGGATATTTACAAATTTTGCAGGATCACGCTTTGCCTTCTGGAAATGAAATTATGGGACCAAATTTCATATTTCAACAGGATAATGATCTGAAACATGCATCAAAATTGTGTTTGTCCTATTTGAATGAGGCAAAACAAGAAAAACTTATAGAAATTATGGTATGGCCATCCCAATCACCTGATTTGTCACCAATTGAGCTAGTTTGGGACGAGTTGGATAGAAGAGTTAAAAGTAGATCTCCAAGTAGTGCTACATAGATGTGGGAGTATCTGCATACAGAATGGTACTCATTAGATAGCGAATATTTTGCTAAATTAATAAATAGAATGCCCCAAATTTGCGCAGCTGTGATTAAAAATAAAGGTGGACAATTTGATGAATCAAAAATATAAATAAAGCTTTTGTGTAATTAAGACAATATTGACAGATTATAGTTGGTAAAAGTTTAATTTAATGTAATTGTTAATTATATTGTGAATAAAGGTTTGAAATTATTTTTTCTCTATGTTTTTTTAACAAAAACTCGACTGCTTCTAAACTTTTGAGCGGTAGTGTATATATAACCGCTTTTCCAAAACTGGTAAGTTTTATTGTACATGAAGGCTGGCCTGATAGATATACATACATGGTAAAGGTAAGATATTCAGCTTTTTAAAAATAGGAACACAAGTGGTTCTAGGCGTGGTTATATTTCTGATGATTCAATTCTGCATTTTAAATAATCTATTGAACTCTGAACTTGTACCCCAGCATAATAAACCATATGACAAAATAGAATAAATGTGACCAAAGTAATACGCTCTGACTACATTTTTACTACAACATTTTGCAAGGTTTTTTACTTTCCAGTATTCCTGGGATATCCTCTTGCTATTTATATGCACATCCCAGTTTAAAGCATTCGTCCATATAAATTCCAAGTATTTTGATAGACGACTTGTTCAATCGATTTATTTATCTTAATGAATTGACTTGTGTTGCGTTCTTTTTTATGTTTAGTAAATGCAATAAAGTTACATTTACTTTCATTAATAATTAGATCATTTGACACAAGCCAATTGTACAGAATTTTAGGTTAATATTCCGTATTAGTCCACCACAACTAGGTTTGTATGCTTAGAATGAATTATATTATAACGTTAGAAACGAGAATGGTCGTAAGAGTGGGGAGTCAATAGTAATCATTCATGCATCTGTAATTGGCGAGAGAACAACCCGTTTTTAACACGAGGAACTTCCGAATATAACTGATATTTTTTGAACTATTTATGAAGTTAATGTTTTTCAAAATACGTATACTATAAATCTTATTGGAAACAGGTAAAAATTCCTTATGAGTACCTGTTTATATACGTCTAGCAAGTTTAAGTTTTTTCTGTCTAAAATTTTTGCTAACTAAACCTAACCTAATAAGTTTTATCATTGACTGTTTGCATATAGTGAAGATATATAAATACTTTATACAGTTTTAATACATTTACATAATTTAGCATCTATGAATGCGACGAAAATCGGAATTTTCTATTTCAGACATAAAATTGGTAGCTCGGAATATATTGATATTTTTGAGGATTCTCTATTTTAATAATGTTAATATTCTTCAAAATATGTATACTATAAATCTCATTTAAATGTGACTTAAAGCGTATGAATTCTGAAATTTTATTATTCAAGTTTTTCTTTAAAACCGTTAGAAGCTTAAAATAGAAGCTAAATTTTATCAAACATTTATTAAATAATTGTTTGGATTTCGAAACGAATAACTATCAAGTACTTATTTAAATTTCAGTTTTGAATAAAATTATTGGAAATGATAAAGTGAATCGTAAATGTTATGGTTTGAAAGAAAGGGGCGGCGCTTCGCCAGGGCCAAATCTCATTGTAACTAGCATACACGGTTTCTCTAACGAGTTGTTTGTGGTGGAATTATTCGGAACATTAACCGAATTTTAAGATCGTTGTTAATCTTTTGAACGAGATTTTGACTATAAGAATCAGAGCCCATTATCGTGGTGTCGTCAACGAATGCTACAAATTCTCAACTCAGAGAATCCCCTGCAATGTCGTTTACATTAATATATTAATAATAAAATATTAAAATAGGCAAATGCCTAAAATCGGTCTCTAGTAATGAAATTTTGATCCTACGAACACGGCAGAAAACTGGATGTGGAATGAAAAGGAATGCTTAAAATTTAAGAAAACTGGTGCAATTGAGCATGAATGTTATTTTTACAGTAACTATTTTCTGCATTTTTTATTTTTTTCTTTTTTTTTTTCTTTACGCTGCTGTCTATACGTGGCTTTATATGTGGGCACGAGCCAATAACCATCCAATTATAATTATATCAGAGAGAATAAGAATAAGAATGAACGATGCGTTCTCTCATTATTCTCGCTCTGTCAGTCATTCATAACGACACGAGCCATGGTACAGAGCGCCAGGGTACATCCACCTTTGTGCATTATTCCTCTCCCCCCACCCCGCCCAACCATCACCCATCAACGTACCGTACCGTCTTAACAACAAGAATTACCTTCGTTAATTTCTTAACCGCTCGCCTTCATACCTAGAACTCACTCACTTCTTTAATCGCTACACTACATGTTTAATTCATTTTTACATCTACGTAAGAGGTAGCCTTTTCATATTATAGTACGGGTTATGAAAGAAAATAATGAATTATATCCAACATGTTCATGAATAGTAATTTAGAGCCTTTACTGCACTTGATGATAATGGAGTACCACTTCGCACAAGTAATGGCTCAGTTACACGATGCAAGTAACTTGCACCAGTAAGTACTTGCACCAGTTACTGGCATCGTGTAAACGTACATGCAGTACTGGTGCCAGTACTGGCACAAGTATCTCATGCAAGTCAAGTGAATAGAAACCGTTCCTATTTACTGGCACAAGTAGCCGTGCCAGTGACTTAAAAATGGCCGCCATGAACAGCTGATGTATTTTCGCGGTTACAAAAACAAACTTTTTCACACCTTTGTTTAATAAATGTAGTTTTTGGCGCCGATTCATTTTTGTTTAGAAAGACGTACGCATAAAATACATAAAATTAGGTTAAACATCGAAAATTGGCGCGTTAAAAAGACGGTTTTACGCATAAAAAATAATTGGAAGCATCTACATTTTGCAGTGTGTTTCGGGTTCTTTGCAAGGTTTCTTAAATAAGATACTGGAATACGTGTAAACGACAAAACGACTTGTGCAAGTACTGGCACAAGTACTTGTGCCAGTACTTGCACAAGTTACTGGCATCGTGTAACCGGGCCATTATTTTTATGACAATTAAATCATTTTAACCCGCAGTACCTATAGTTCATTTAGAATTGACGTAAAGTAATATATCATTGTGACAAGAAGAAAGAATTGGCGACGTTGTTTTTTTTTTTTTTTAGTATGGTCCAATTATATATATTTTGTTTTACTCGTACCCTTTCATAAATATGTGCTTGTACACAAATAATTTAAGTAAGGACTTCTATATTAATAACAAACAATATATTATATTCTATCGTACCAATAACATATTTCCGACTAATATTTCCGAATAAATATTTCTTATAGAATGTCACGTGAATGATGTTTTAGAATCAAAGTTATCAGAAGAGAGAAACACACTGTTTTCTTAATAGCAAATATACAAACATTAAAACAAATTTTAAAACAGAGATATTTTTACAATATTTTTAATATTTTATATAGCATGGTTGTAAGAAAGTACAGACTAATACCCTTTTCACACTAGATCTTTAAGACGAGTGAACTTAAAGTTCACCGATGTTTAAGATCGGTGTGCTTTCACACTTGATGTTTTAATCTCCGGTGCTGTCATCAGCTACAGTAATTTTGTCCTTAAGTTACCGTCAGAAAATTACCAGTTTTGAACTGTTTACGCAGACGCACATTTTGAATTATTATAAACAAATAATTGATCAATTAATTGAATCGTGTAAAACCCACTTTACTAAATATTTTATTGCTAAGATGCATTTTTAACTCTATGAAAACCAACTTTTTGCGGATAATGTTTCAGACATAAGAGAGTAAAATGGTATTTAGTGTAGTGGTATCTCTGAATAAAAATACCACAACCGCAGAACACCTGTTGCAAACGTGACCACAAAATCTAGCGATACTTGTGCTTGCTTATTCAATACTATATTACAACATACAGCGTCGGATTTACGTACAAACTACAGAGCTTAAAGCCATACGAGAACTCTCAATGAAAAAGGCTAAACAACGGCAGTGTAAAAAAATTAACGTAAAGTGTGATATTTCATACTTTTAGGGGTTTCACAGGTAACATACAGGGTGTCCCAGCCAAGTGGTTCTCTATTGCTATCTTTCTTAACCCAAGCTTGACCAAATGGGGTGTGTCACACCCCAGTATATTAATAGTGGAAATGATGTATCTATTGACAATATTTATGAATTAGTTAATATTTAACAATAATTTAATTTTTAATCGACAAAAAAATCAAAAACACCATTTACAAAAAAATATGTCTAAATTATATTTGGCAACAGCGCATTTCGAACGAATTATAAATAAATAAACGTTTTTAGTATCTAATAGCAAATAATTCAAAATTCAAGCAAAGCTTGTCTCCCCCACCAAAATACATAGACCAATCAGAGAGCTAGCTAAATTAGTATGTGTGAGAGTTGGTGTGAACGAGAGATGCAATGTTGTCAGTCAACACGAGACGCAACTTGAAGTATGATGCAATTTAGGAAAGAAATTGGCGTGATTTTGACTTTTATTGAAAAAATTATTAAAAAAGCATTAAATAATTACTTTGATTTTTTTTTTTTGTAATATTGTTCTATAGACTTGACAGCATCTAACTGTATAAATTTTACCTTATTTTAATTGATATTAAATGAGAAAAGCCTAGGGTATACTACACCCCACTTGTTTGGATGTGTATATTTTGGTCAACTACGGGTTAATATTATGATAGAGATTCGGTTAAATCAGGGGTCGGGGAACATTTTACCCATTACTCAGAAATATATTTCTTTACACCGACGTTACCCCCTTGGTTTGTAAAAAAAATCATAGATTATTTACATTGAAGGATTTCTTGAATTCTTTAGAATTTACATATTAATTAACATAAAATATATAAAATAATGCTATAAAATTATATATTTTTTTATAACAAAAAATACTTTATTTGGAGAAATTATGTTGTTTAATTTTTGATATAATAACATCAAAATCAGGACTTTTTGATGTAAGTGCGATTTGGATACTGTTTTTGGGGTGCAGTCGATTTCTTTGTTACGTTTTAATGTTCGTTAGAATGGAAAATCCTTGTTCACAGAGATAAGTTGTTGCAAATGACAACAACTTTTTAATTGCCTCCTCATGAACAATTTTAAAAGACTTTACAGCCCTTGACATCCAAAAATATAACAGATCGGTTTTGTTTTTAAATTCTATACGTGCTTCATTATTTGATCTCAGTTCCAAATGTGACTCAGGCAACCCTTGTGGCTCTTCTGGCACGTCAGACATTTGGCATTTAAAAGAATCTATAACCCAACTCACTGTACTTAAATCAAGTTCTGGGAAATACTGAGCGAACGGTCTTTTAGGTTGCCAAGATGTTTGTTGATTGTGACCTTGATGTTCTCAAAACGAGTATCATTCGAATCTTCTAAAAACAAAGCTAATTTTGGAAAAGAAGCTATCTTGTTTTGATTAGCTTTTTGTTTCCAGTAGGAAATTTTCGAACCAAACGCTGACAATTTTTCATAGGCACATATTATCGTGATTTTCTTCCCTTGTAATTCTTTATTAAGTATGTTGACATGCTCAAAAATGTCTACTAAATAAACGATCATGCAAGCCATGAAGAAGTTGTGAACATTTTTGACAGAACATGATTTTGGTTGATTAAAAAACTTTTGATTTCATTTTTAAAAGCCCACAATCGGTTGAGTACATTTCCCCGTGAAAACCATCTTATTTCTATATGGTACAGCAGGTCTGTGTAGTCGGCCTCGCCAATTTTACATAACTCACGAAATAGACGTCAAATTTCTATGGTATTTAGAAACGCACTTTTTATGATTTTTTGTATTTGTATCATTTATATCTATTAATATCTCAGTACCCCCAAGAATTTCGTTTTTACCCCATTTGGGGTAATTTACCCCTGTTCCCCGACCCCTGGGTTAAATGGACAAAGTTCGAGTATTTTACATAGGAAATATCATGACAGACTCAAAATATTTTTAGATGTTTCATTGACCAAATATTTTGAAAATGAACATTTTTTAAATGGAATACCCTGTATATTGTTAGGCAATTGGAGCAACGATTTTGTCTTTATAAAAAACTAAACATGTTTATAATGATTTTTTTTTTAACAACGGAGATATCAATGTTACAAACTTATAAAAATAGTGCGATTAAAAACTTACATATAATAAAAACAAAAGTAAAAATTAACAAGTATTTTGGCTACAAATATAAATATCCATTATTGTTTAAACACAATCTTATGCATAATTTTATGTTTCGCATTACATTGCGTAATATATTTTTAGAAATTTAGCTCCCAGGACCAGCAGGTTACACGGCGCTGTAAAATTTGTTAACCAAAACAGTAGTTAATTTTTAAATTACTTCATTGTAAACAATATTGGCATTTTTTATTTATTTTTTTTTTTCATATAAATAAACATTTTTTTAAGATTGCCTACTCTTGATAGGGGCCGTTATTGTTCAAGTAAAAATACATCACTTTCCAAATATGCTCCAACGAATTATATGAAGGGGAGCGTTGATCCTTTTTCCCCCTGACACATCGACTAAAACATTCGCCCAGTCAAATGATAAAACTGTTTTAAACAACTAATTACTCGATTCAGATAAGATAAAGTGGAAATCTGACTTCGGTATAACCTTCACACGAGTTTGTTCGTTCGATACAAATTGTGGCCAAGCGGCTGATTTAGAGAACTGAACATAAGTAAGAAAAATATTGAGACTTCAAAAATATATCCCGCGAAAAATATAAATAAATATGTATTTATCGAAGAAAAAATCAAGTGAAAGTTTTTGATACATGGATTAAGAATTACATTTTTTTATCAACAAATAATGGAATTATTATTTGATATAAACATCAATATCCAACAACAGGGGTGTCGAACTGATTTGGGTCGCAGTCTATTTTACATACAAAATGATAAGCAGTGACGGAGCTTTAAATATCCCGAAGGGTTTCTTGACATTTTTTTATAAACAGAAAAGGGAAAGAGAGTATATTTTACATTTTTAAATATATTTTTCCCCTAAATAAGCTCAAGTGATTTTGATTACCGCTTCAGGGGCCACAAAAAATAAGGTTGAGGGACGTACGCGGCCCGCGTGCCCTCGAAATTTTATTCGGGCCTCCCCAAGACAAAATCCTGGCTGCGCCACTGATAAACATTATACACAATTGACAATATTATATTTATTCGGTGTAAATCCAAAAATCCGTACGATTCCTATGCTTAATTCAAATAAAAGGAACGAATCCCTAGGCAGCAGCACGGAATCGCATTTCTTGACGTAGGTACTAATATGGTCTATTGCAATTGTTTGCAATATAATATGTTTTCATTTATTATCTCTAACATAATGAAATAAAGCAAGTTCTTCGTAAATGTGTATTGAAATTGAATTTCGTCACAGTTGTTGAGTAAAAATAACTGTTTTCTTCGTATTATTTTATATACTTATGTAGATAACATAAATTATGTACTAAAAAATTAGTTTTAAAGTTTTACGAAGCAAGCGAAAATAACACGCAAAAATTATATATTTTTTTAATTTGCATCACTAAAAGATTATCTAGATCTAAATAAATTTTCATATTTCAATTATCAACAAATAAGGATAAGAATAAAAAAATTGAGCGTGAAATATGAACCCTGAATTTTCACTCATATCACGATTTCGTAAGTATAGGCTATTCCAAACGTTTAGGCCAGTGATGGCGAACCTATGACACGCGTGTCACGGGTGACACGCCAAGACATTTTGGGTGACACGCTTGAGGTCCTCCAAGCTTGAGAATCTGGAAAGAAATCGGTTGGAGAATGAAAAAGAGTGCCGCTATGAACAGGAAATTTGGAGCGCTTGGAACTGATTACCAGACGCTTTTAGCACTTTGAAAAATCTAGCGACGGATTTATTCAAACTTCTTCCCTCTACGTACTTTTGTGAGACCTTATTTTATGCGTTAAATAATATTAAAACCAATAAAAGAAACCGACTGACAGATGAAGTTAGTAGCGCTTGCTTGGGCTTGAAGTGCACGAAATACCAACCTTCAATTGAAGATTTAGCAAATGCAAATCAGCAACAAAAAAGTCACTAATGAAGAGAATTATTTGTTTTAGCTTTTTTAACAAATAAATATATAAAAAATATAACTATTTTTTTATTCGGGCTACAAATATCACAAAATTATGAATATTTCTAGACGTGAGTTAATTACTTAATTTTTTTGTCGCACAGCAACAAAGGCTATTTGCGCCTTGCTAGACGTGACACGGCACCTAGTTAAGCTAGTTTTTTTTTTCGAATTTTGACACACCGGGCTCAAAAGGTTCGCCATCACTGGTTTAGGCGGAACTAACTGGAATTTTCATTTTTGTGATCATGAGCTCTTCATTTATGGTTTGAAGTAGGCTTTTGCTAAACAAAATTAACAAAAGCCTCACTTAATCTGTAAAAGTTACTAAAATTGAAAATCTAGTTCCGTAAACATTTGGAGTAGCCTTTCTTTAGTAAATTAAAATATTTTCTCCACGACCATTATAAATGTTACTGAATCTAAACCAATTTTGACTACAGAAAGTTAATATTCTAACACAAGAGTTGGAATGTTATTCTAAAGCACTTATCTTCTTTGTCACGGAGAGAACCCTCAGAAACGATCTTCATGTCACAACCTCCATGAGATAGGGTAGAAGGTAGTGTAATCTTCCCTGATCTCATCCGTGCGCACTTTACCCTAGCTAGCTCAGTCTAGGGGTTCCCTATGTCGATTTGGTTTGCAGAACCACGTTTCACTAAGCGCTTTGAAATAGATTGGTGAGTGGACGATGATGATGATCATTGATAACACATAACATGGTTTTTAGTTGTTCATTATAACGAGAAATAGAATTGATAGTGATAAAGAAATAACAAACATGTACATATAGAAATAAAAAATAGATACAACTAAATAACAAAACATACGTTACAAAAATATAAGTTAGAATTGCGCGACGCTTTCTCGTGAGACGAGAAAGGCATCGGAATGGAGAGGATGTGAGAATGATGGGTAATGGATATGAGGAACGGCGATTGGCATTCATGGCGGCGGGCGTCGGCGTCGATGATAATGATGACCGTGACGGGGGCATAGCGCCGATTGCTATGAGCCCGCACACGGCTATTGGATGTTGCGGTGCCTAACGTTGGACGGGTGACCAAGTTAGCGGTGACTGACATCTGAGGGGTGACGAGTACTCATACTAACAGGAATACGAGCGTAGAGACGTCTTGCAGAGAATAGCAGGACGTCGTGTCATAGTGACGTTTTGTAGAGAATAGCAGGACGTGCGTCGTAGTGACGTCTTGCAGAGAATAGCAGGATTTGCGTCCTAGCAGTGGCGCAGCCAAGGGGGGGGCGACGGGCCTGGCCCCTCTCAGGACCAGCAGATTACACGGCGCTGCTCGGGGAGTTGAAGACAAAATTTGTTAATCACAACCAGTGGCGCAGACAAGGGGGGGGCTGGGCCTCTCCCAAGACCAGCAGATTACACGGCGCTGCTCGGAGAGTTGAAGACACATTTTGGTAGCCACAACAGTAGTTAATTTTTCAATTACTTCATTGTAAACAATATTTGCATTTTTTTTTTTTCGTATAAACGTTTTTTAAGATTGCCTACTCTTGATAAAGTGACATAATTATTGTTCAAGTGAAAATACATCACTTTCCAAATATGCTCCAACGAATTATAAGAAGAGGACCGTTGATCCTTTTCCCCCCTCACACATCGACTAAAACATTCGCCCAGTCAAATGATAAAACTGTTTTAAACAACTAAATACTCGATTCAGATAAGATAAAGTGGAAATCTGACTTCGGTATAACCTTCAAAATGTAATTTTAAAATGACACCTCAAACGTGAAATAGAGTAGAAATAGTAGAAATATAATAAAGAGAGTAGTTTTGGAGACAATCGCACTCTTAAAATTGGTATTTTGTTTTATTTTGTAGATAAACGTGAATATCAATATCTTTTTAGGTATTTTTGAAATGAAATTTTGAAAACTTTAATGTTTTACACACAAAAAGGACTGATATAAATTGTAGTGAACAACAGTGGCGTAAATTTAACAAATTTATCATAATCGTACAGCAAAATAACTAATGTATTTTACAATAATAATAAGCTATATGTTATTATGATTAGTGTTGAAATTAACAGAAAATGCATATTTACATGTAATTTTAGGTCTTCGTTGGTATAATCAAGAAATCCTTATTCCGTCACATGAGTCTGTTCGTTCGGTACAAATTGTGGCTAAGCGGCTGATTTAGAGAACTGAACATAAGTAAGAGAAATATTGAGGCTTCAAAAATATATCCCGCGAAAAATATAAATAAATATGTATTTATCGAAGAAAAAATCAAGTGAAAGTTTTTGATACATGGATTAACAATTACATTTTTTTAACAACAAATAATGGAATTATTATTTGATATAAACATCAATATCCAATAGCAGGGATGTCGAACTGATTTGGGTCGCAGTCTATTTTACATACAAAATGATAAGCAGGGACGGAACTTTAAATATCCCCAAGGGTTTCTTGACATTTTTTTATAAACAGAAAAGGGAAAGAAAGTATATTTTACATTTTTAAATATATTTTTCCCCTAAATAAGCTCAAGTGAATTTGACTACCGCTTCAAGGGCCACAAAAAATGAAGTTGAGGGCCGTTCGCGGCCCGCGTGCCCTCGAATTTTGATTCGGCCCTCCCCAAGACAAAATCCTGGCTGCGCCACTGCGTCTTAGTGACGTCTTGTAGAGAATAGCAGGACGTCGTGTTGTAATGACGTCTTGCAGAGAATAGTAGAACGTCGTGTTGTCTTGCAGAAAATAGCAGGACTGAACTGATCTCTCCGACAGTGAATAGCGGAGTGATGTTTTGAACAGGATTTGGGCCTGTATTTATTCAGTAGAATTTAGGTCAAACTAGGAAGGGGCGTAGATTTTGGTAGTGGGAACATAGCGCGAGTTAGGCCACGTCTAAACTCGCGGTTTCCGCGCTTTCCGCGGCTAAGTATGTGATATAGCGTGAATTTTGATGATTCGTGGTTCTCAACCGATGGCGAACGTCATGGAGAATCTAACGGTACGCGATAGTGCGCGGTGTGGGATACCCAGTGCTAGCGGCGGTAACATCTTATGCATTTTGCGTATATTTCATTCCATCACTACTTATGGAATAACTATTCTATAATTTAAATTACTATTAACAACATCTTTGAGCATGTTTGGAGAAATATTGGGAGATGTCGAAATATTCGATTCATATAATTCTTTTATTGTGGTATATCCGTCGCGTTAGTGTCATTCTGTCGTGTGCAAATATTCATAAAACTGCCCCCTAATAGAATCGAGCCCAAATGTGTGAATTTTCATAAGATCGCCCTCTACTAGTAGAATTCTATTAGAATCTATACCGAATATCGTCCCTTTGATGACATTCTCGTGTGCTGTGCAGACTATGTACAACCGCATTCGGTGGCTCTGATTGAGGTTAATATTTATGTACTGTAATCCCTTGTCATCCGCGGAGCTTACGTTTCACTAACATACTGTGGGCAGAAAAACGAGAGTGATAAGAAAAAACGTATACATATTATGTACAGTGGTGGACTGCCAAAAGTGTAACAATCAGCTTTTTCAGGAGGAAAATTTCACTGGTTAATAACAGGAGTATTTTTTACTGTATAACAACATTAACAACCAGTTCGCATTTTGAAAAACATAAATAAATAACCACCGGCTCCAGTCCAACACTGCATATATACATATACAAAAACCGGCATTAAGTGTACATAGTTAGGAAGAGGTGAGAGTGGCCAGATAGATGCGAAGCGCTCAAAGTGCTAGGAGCATATTCCAGCGGTAATCGGCTGCTACTGTTCATTGCTATGATATTAAAAAATAAATAAAATTATTATTTCAACTGCGTATAATCAAAACCGCTAAACAAATACACGGATAACAAGGGATTACTGTACTATTATTATTTCGTGTGGCAATGCCTAGGTTTTAGAGATTTTCAGGTTGCGACTAGCGTCCTCTAATATGACCCATATTTCCGAATATTAATTCAGAAATACAGGTACTCATTGTAAAGAATCTGAGCCTTGCAACCAACGTCCCCTCTAAGTTGTGCGCGTGCGTGCGCGCGCAGTATTTTCATCCCTGCCGCGCAGTTAAAATATCACTCGCGCACGTAATGCATGTAATTCTTGCATGTTTTTGGGCTTAAATGCCTATTGTTACAACATTACAATTTGTAATGTATATATATATGTTAATTAAAGACTAAGGGCCGAAAGTTCCAGTTCCTAATAAACTCCCTAATAGTTATTAGACACATAATATATTTATGAAGCTAATAAATTTATTGGTGATTTCCAAGTTACAAAATCCTTCTAATAGTTTATCAGCAACATGATTTTTTGTTTTTGTATTGGTATTTCTTATGAAGATAGTAACACGATGAAATTTTGACACTGAATATTTTGACATTAAATATTTTGGCAATATATAGTTTGACTTTACATTCAATGACATTACGTATATTTTTTGTGTTACTGTTAAAATGACAATTAAACGGCGTTCAACAAATTTTAGAGGACAGAAAAAGAGGACAATATAGATAGAAAAGAAGTTAATAAAAATAGCATTTTATAATACAAAAGTGAATGAAAATAAGAAGACAGCCATATTTTGCTTTATTTTACATTCCTTAAACAATATGAATTGAACTTATCAGCAATTTTCAGACACATCTTTATTATTCTGCTAATAATTGCGTCTGTCTTCTTATTTTCTAGAATTTTTATATAAATAGTAATGCTTAAAGTATTGTTTGTAATGTGTTGTAATCGTAATTGAAATAAATGCATATATAAAAATAAAAGACAATGTTTATTAAGAAATATATATTTATATTTTGTTCTTTATATATCACATTTACAATAAATGCCCAGAATATTCTAAAAACAGTTGTCCGTAATTTATAAATTCATCCAAAAAGATCGTCAATTTCGTTAAAATCCAGCTAAAATGTATATAAATCACTATTATAGAAATGTTTAAAAACTACACATTCGTACATTCTTTTAAAATTATACTGTTTTTCAATTAAAATTGAAATATTACAGTCTGTTTCAAACGGTTAGGCGGAACTAAATGGGAATTTCGTTCTTTTAGGTTGTCACGAGAAGGGACCTTGCTTGGGTAATTTCATTTTTTACGTTGGAATGTCAAAATTTAAAATTCCAACAATGAAACCATGGAAACGAATGACATTAAATTATTTTTTTACATATTTTAATAAAAAAATAAATAAATAAGTGGGAAATTTGTATTAAGAAAGACAGAAAAAATCAAAATATAAAGAAAATGACATTTTAAAATGATATTAACCTTAACACAAAAATGTTTATTGTAAGTATGATTTACAAAACTTAAACAAAACGGCCGAAAAGCACGATTTAAACGATGAAAGTAACTAGACTGCAAAATCTAGTTCCGCTTAACCATTTGGAACAGACTTTAACACATTTTGCGAACTTGTTTTTGGTTATATGTCACTTTATTAAACACTTCATGTTGCCTATAAGTTATTAGACAAATAAGCCTATTTATTAGCAACCTAATAACTATTTCGGGGTGGAACTCTCGGAAAAAAAAAATGTTGCTAATAAACTTATTGGACAGTTTATTAGCAACTGGAACTCTCGACCCTAAAATATATAAATTATTTCCTTCTCTAAAATTCTGGCCACAAGAATTTTATAGCTGCTCAGTCAAATTTTTTAACGCCCAGTACCCATTCCGGCTTAAAGGGAACATTGCTTGCAACCACAGGAGAATCGCTCACCCAAGGCTAAAGACGGCCCTGATAAGTAACAATAATTTTATTATATATACACATAATTATGTATGACGCGTGCTTCTTAAAATTATTTCGTAACAATTGTCAAATTTAAATGTCCAAAAATACATAAGTACTGAAAACAATTGTTGTACATAGAATCATTTAGTTCGAGCAAGAAAGGAGAAAAACGCGCACGCGTCTATTTCGCGAACCGGAAAAAACCAGAGAACAACAAACAGTGAAGACGCGTGTCCAACAGTGCATTAAGTCATGGCTATTCCCGAGCTCGTACCAACATTTCTAATTAATTAAAATAACATAGATTGTGTAATTGTTATTTGTGAACGTTATTCTGCTACGTAAAATTATGGAGCGTGGCGTGGAAGCCATCTTGAATTTTTTAACATGAAAATTAAACATTTATTTAAATGGTTATATTACATATATTCATTAAGTTTTTATAGTATTTTATATCAGTGTTTCTCAAAGTGTTATCAACGGTTATTACATTTCAATTGAATTGTATTTACTTACTTTTAATGACCAACAAAAGTTTAAAGAAAAAATTGATGTGAAGTATGAATTTTCACACATTTTAGGGCTTTATAGGTATTTAATAAGTATAAGAACAGAATGCTGGATGTCTAAGACAAATGCTTTTCTATAATCACATCGAAATCAACAGATTTTTAATAATCATTTTTATTCCAAATATTATATTTACTAAATAAGTGTCTACATGGACTCTTATAAGCCTTTATACAACACTTGTACTAGGGTTGTACATCGAAGGCAAAACATCGATGTTTAACATCGATGTTAATATCGGCACCTTACTATCGATGTTGAAAAAACATCGAAGGAAAAACATCGATGTTTCCAATACATTGATGTTTTATTAATATTAAAAAAAGCTATTTATTTATATTATATAGATTTTATTTAATAATGTAAAGATAAAATATGAAAAAAAGTAACTTATAATACACAAAAAGCATTTACTAGATTTTTAAATAGAAATATTCTTTTTTAATAGTAATTAATTTCACATTAAAATTACCCAATTTAATAATCCTAATTTGTTCCTACTATTTTAACATTTCTAAAATGAAATATTGCTTTTTATTATAATACTAATATAGTAGTCTTAATGTTAATTTTATACTATTTAATATAAAAATAACATACACTTTTTTCACTTTTTTAAGTTGAAATACATATTACATTTTTTATAACACTAACATAGCAATCCTAATATTAATTTTACACTAACATTACAATATAATAATCCTAATAATAGTTTTATTAATAAATAAATTATAATTATATTTCCCAATATGTTAATTCCAAGGATTGGAGGAATAACAACTGGGAAAGTGTCAACAAGACTCAAAAAGCAACAAGTTTGTTGGCGTCGTTGGTCGTTGCATTGTTTGCAAAAATTAGTTAAAAATTAGTAAAAAAGTTTCTTCTTATTTTTTTCTTATTCTGCTAACTGCTAAAAAGAATAAGAACTAACACTATTAGTATTGTTATATCACAATAGATGGCGCTAATATTTTGTGTACAAATATTAATAAAAATTAAAATTTTAAGATTCCAGCGCTCTAGCAGTACTTTCCGAATTTCAAAGTTTAAACATCGACATCGGTAGTAGACATCGATGTTTTATCGATACTATCGCCATCTGACCATCGATGGTAAAAACATCGATGTTTTTAAAACAAACATCGATGTTTTCGATACATCGATGTTTTTTTCCCATCCCTAACTTCAGCCGCACTTTGATTACTGTAGTAGCCTATACTTCATTTTTTTAAAGAACGAAGTGTGGACAAGCTAGGAGCTATTTCGATCTTGTTTTTAATTGGGCAAGATTGTGGAAAAATTTACACTGTAAAAAAATAGATTTCTATCTCAACTTATTCTATTTGTCTCTGTTATTTTCGGGCTAAAAGTTGCTCTGGCCCCCAGTTGACCCCCCTAGAATTGCTTGGAAAAAATATATTTAGAAGTGAGAACCTTTTTTTTAGGTCATTACTTGTATTTTCATATGTAAACGATAAAAAGATATTTCCAGCCCCCCCCCCCAAATTTTACTCAATTTTTTTTTCGTCCCTCTCCAGATTTTAAGAGCTAGCGCTGCCATTGGATTTATAGTGAACAAATACAGTATAGCGGGAAATTTAAAATAAGTTACAACTAGGGCATGGGCGTAGTAACTGGGTTAGCAAGTAATTTTGTTTTATATAAAAAAGGTTAGTAAGATATTGAAATAAACAAGGCAGATAATACACTTAAGTTATTTATACGACATAAATTCAGTTTAATTGAAAATTTTGAAAAAGTTAAAATAACATTAATTTTAAAAAATTTTAAATTAAATATTAATTTAAATATAATTTAAAATTAAATATTTAAACAACAGATTATACTGTATATAAAAAGAGAGATTTGGCTAAAAGAGAGTTTAAATAAAGCAATAAAACAAATTTCTTATTTTTAATATTTATTGTAAATAAAAAAAAATATATATGTATATAATCTGTCTCAATTTGTAATACGAAACTAGATCTGGTTACTTTAGTGACTGTTGTGGTGTAAATAGACTTTTGTAGAATCATGTGAACTTGTAAATCTGGCTTTTAAAAGTATGGTTAAGTTTCATCATATTAAGGTTATTACTAAATTGACATGTCAAAATTGTGATTGACATGTCAAATATTTTGAATGTATATATTAATAGTTATTTCATAAAACTTTCGATTATTACTCGTATAATAGTAAAAAATATTACGATTATCAATATCCTGATAAAATATAAAAAACAAAAATACATATTATATAATAATAATTTATCATTTTACTCTGCTGCCCTTAAAATCTAATTCTTGTTTTGCAAAATTTAATAACATATTTAAACAAAAATATTCATTTTTTGAATGTAAATCCCAAATTTTTCTCTGCAAATCTTTCCGAAACATGTAGTCTGTGGTAATATCTGTTTTCTTATTATTACCTCTTCCCATATTCGTTGGTCTTAAATTTTCTACACCTTCATTTAAAATTTATCTTACTTTTCCTTCAGAAATCTAAAGAAATTGAAATTGGTAAATTATTTTATATTTCACAACAAAAAGGACACCAAGATTTACTGAAAAAATATCTGCCACAAGGTCTATAATTTCGCTTCTTTTTAATTTTGTTCCATTTTTTTCTAAAAATTTTCCATAAGCGTTATATATGTGTTTTTTTTTTTTGCATATTTATGTAATTTTTGTCTCTTATGCATATTTTCTGATGTTATGTTCTTATTTTGGTTGTATAAAAATACTTTTCAATTAAAAAAATAAATTGACATATAATTGAATGTCAAATATGAATTGTCAAATGTTTTGAAAGGTGCCATTTCAGCAGTACCACCCTAAGATGATATTTTAAATAGACAACATAAAAAATGAAATTTTCCTCTTAGTTTTGTATTACAAATTGAGACAGATAATATGTACAGTCTGTTCCAAACGGTTAAGCGGAACTAGATTTTGCAATCTAGTTACTTTCATCGTTTAATTCGTGCCTTTCGGCCGTTTTGTTTAAGCTTTGTAAATCATACTTACAATAAACATTTTTTGGTTAAGGTTAATATCATTTTAAAATGTCATTTTCTTTATATTTTGATTTTTTGTGTCATTCTTAATACAAATTTCCCATTTATTTATTTTTTTGTCATTAAAATATCTAAAAAATATTTAATTTTGACATGTCATTCGTTTCTATAGTTTCATTGTTGGAATTTTAAATTTTGACATTCCAACGTGAAAATGAAATAACCCCAGCAAGGTCCCTTCTCGTGACAACCTAAAAGAACTAAATTCCCATTTAGTTCCGCTTAACCGTTTGGAACAGACTGTATATATGAAGGTCTAAAAATTATATCAATAACTTCTTCTTTGGGCACAATCGGCTGTCTTTTTGGCTTGACATTAGTCCTCTATCTTGATCTGTTAATTGCCATGTGTCAAAAAATATTTATATGTCAGATAACCTAAAAAATATATAACTGCGTAAAAACAAATTACAGTCTGTTCCAAACGGTTAAGCGGAACTAAATGGGAATTTAGTTCTTTTAGGTTGTCACGAGAAGGGACCTTGCTTGGGTTATTTCATTTTTCACGTTGGGATGTCAAAATTTAAAATTCCAACAATGAAACCATGGAAACGAATGACATGTCAAAATTAAATATTTTTTTTTATATTTTAATGACAAAAAAATAAATAAATGGGAAATTTGTATTAAGAATGACACAAAAAATCAAAATATAAAGAAAATGACATTTTAAAATGATATTAACCTTAACCAAAAAATGTTTATTGTAAGTATGATTTACAAAGCTTAAACAAAACGGCCGAAAGGCACGATTTAAACGATGAAAGTAACTAGATTGCAAAATCTAGTTCCGCTTAACTGCTTGAAATTTGAAATTAAAATAAATTAAAAATCCATGTTTAATCGACACATTAATATGTTCTTCAAAGTTGCTGCAGATATATTCTTTTATCAGTCAATATAAGTTTTAGTAGTAAGAAAGCGATTAATTAATTAATTAATTAATGAAAAAAAAAAAAAACGAAATTAACCGTTATTAACATTTCGTTCCGGTTTCGGTTTCAGTTTTTAAATTGGGCAATTTTACGTTCAGTTTACGGTTCCGGTTCTGTTAAAAATTTCGGTTAATTTTGATTTTCGGTTTCCGGTTCGATTCTCTGATTATAATCCAAACACTTTGAACTAGGTACGTATTCAAGGCGCGCAATTTGAAATGTGGTAATTATAATTTAGTTCCTTTCTAATTTTCGGAGGGGGGGAAATATCCCTTTAATCCCCCCCCTTGCGTACGCCTTTGAACGGTAGTTATATAAATAAAAACTGTATGTTGCGCGATATAATAAATTCACGGTATGTATATTGTATTGATATTTTTAGTTCAGAATCTAGTTAAAAATACATCGTATTATTTTTAAATTTTTACATATTTAATATTTAAATATAAAATACACTTGTCTGTGTGACTGTTTGTTTTGTATTTTTTTAACAAGTGGTTTATATTTCCATTGTTTTCTCTTCATTTTTATTGTATATTCATGTGGCATCGGGAATATATTCTACATTTCTTGTATGTATTTCATATATACCTACCTACTGGTTATCTGGAAACCTCAGCCTATTGTTTGTACGATTAAAAAGAACCAAGATTTTAAAACTATCTGCTAAATCTAGAATTCCATATAATTCACCATTGATTAAAATATGTTTGAATAATAAATTCACGAACGTTACAGAAGATAAGAAAGCTATTAAATAAAATATACTTTACATAACTTTTAATAGAACATTTTTATGATGCAACTATAAAAAACAATAAGCACTTTTCCATTATCCGATACTGTGCAAGTAACTCAGCTTCAAGTATTTCTCTCTTAAAACGACTACTTGTTATTACAGTGATAATAGGATCGGTCAAAATGTCATGATTTCATATAGTGTTGGAGGTTTAGAACTTACCTCCTCTGCTTTATAGCAATGCTTCTCAACCTTTTATGGCCTGGGACCCCCCAAATTATATAAATATTGCCGGCGGCCCCCTATATATATATATATGGTGTATCAAGATAATGGGAACACGAGTTTTTTCAAAAAAGCGACGTTGCTCACACGTCGAATATTTTGAACTAAAATTTATCCACAAAATTGAATGGTAGTATTAAAATTTACCGGAAAAAACGGAATTACAGAATATCAAGGACAATTTCTAATTTTTAAATGGGAACGTATGTCATATTGGATATCTTTGGATAGAGCTTTTCAACAACTTTTCCTTAAACATTTTTTTAATGTCTTTTACGGTTGACAAAAAAACTGTGATATTTTTAAATGACGATTATATTCCCTATAACGACTTGAAAGTAAAATATTTTTATTTACAAGTGTTCAAAGTACCTTTCATTTTAATTTAAACACATTCGCATCCTTACTCTCGAGTTACCTGTTGTTCGGAGAGCAATTAAAAAAATACATAATAACAAATATTGCACATTCAAATCGTACCTACTTCAACGCACAACTTAAAATACTTGAAGTACCTCCAACGCGAACCATTGTCAGAGAAACCCATTAACCGACACATACAATTTATCTGACCTTGATATAGTCTACTTATAGTCTGTGTCTTTAGTTAAAGCGGAACTAGATTTTCAAATCTAGTAATTGATTAAATGAAGCTTTTCATCATTTTGTTTAGTAAAAGCCCATTTACTAATTATAAAGTTAGCTAGTGACAACTTAAACATTTGAAATAGCCTGTAGTTTAAATTAGTTGTCAAAATAAGTATATTAAGTATAAAAATAAATAGAATATTTATTTTATTTATGTTGTGAAAGGTATATTTTTATGAATATCAATATAAGATAATCGTATTTATAAATATGAATCAAATCTATATCTTGTAAGATTGAGTGAATTTTTATTATATTTTCATGTTTCGATCTTGTATGACTTCGCGGCCCCCCGACGAAGCCTTCACGGCCCCCCGGTTGAGAAACGCTGCTTTATAGCACAGAAGGTAAGTAGAGAAAGTAAGGTGGAGTATAAACGCCACCTAAAAGATGGGAACCTACTTTTATCGTTGTTTCAACCACTTCCACTTCTTGCTTGTTTTACGTATGACCCTCAGAGATTATAAGTTTGTTGTACAAAACTAACAACCTGAAATAAAATTAGTAACAATCTATAGCATCAAATCTTGTACCGAATTTTTATCTTTCTAATAGGATTGGGGATTGCAACCTTTGATTGCAAAATTTGATGTATATATTGTTACTAATTTAATTTCAGATTGTTAGTTATGTATAAGACACTTGTGCAAAGTGTAGTATTTAACCTTCCCCTAATATCAGCTTAAATCTAAATAACACAATACAATCAACACGAATAACATAGCAGGCAACCATATTTAATAAGAATATTTTTTATAAAACAAAGTGTTACGAATTTCATATACGTAATTTTATGTAAATTTGTTAAAAATCCTGTGAGTGCATTCCCTGTCCATATAAAAATACAAATCATATTTTGTTTTTCACAAAACTACCATACAGATATGGCGTGTAACAGAAAAGGATAACTACCTCACCATTTTAAGCCACGGCTATTTTAGGACAACAAAACTCAGACAATTAGCATCAGAAGGTCAACAAATACAAAATAACAATATTAATAAAAAATAAATAAAATACACAAAGTTAAAATTTTATAATATACATACATATTGCCCAGAATATTTTTCAAAAAATAAATGTATCAGCAATATTTTATTGTAATGGGTATAAACGATTTCTGTACGAATTGATATTTAGGATTTAGGCCCGGTATTTCCACCTTGCAGTTATCCATAAGAATAACCATCAATGGGATAATATTATCCTTTTGATATTCACTAGGATAATTTGCTTTCTCTATTTCCCAATTTAGTGATAATTTTTTTTGGTTTAAGCGGAGCTAAATGGGAATTTCATTATTTTAGGTTGTCACGAGAAGGGACCTTGCTTGGGTTATTTCATGTTTCACGTCGGTATGTGAAAATTTTAAATTCCAACAGTGAAACTATGGAAACGACGCTGTAAATCTAAAACATAAACAAGAGGCCTGGGAGAAATTTGTGTATGTTCAATTTATCCTGTGGAGAAAATAGAAATGCAAAACTACAGATAATGAAATAGGACGGTTTAAGAAACAAAAAAATCAAAAGAAAACTTTGGTGGAACATATGGTGGAATATTTGGTGGAGTAGGATATTAAATGCATTTTTCGTTAAGCGAAATCGATTAATAAATTCATCCCACTGGTCTATATGATTTGGTCAAACGCGAACTATGTATGGACGTTCTAAATAGTCTACACAACCATTTATTTACAAAATAATAAATAACATAAAAATCGTACAAACTAAATTATAAAAAGATACAACATTATGTAACTAGGAAAAACAATAAAACAAAATATGACTAAAGTTAGTAATAAACTAAGGAAAATTTACAAATGTTCAATATGACCACCGTTGTTTTCCACATATTTTCTCATTCGTAATAAAAACTCTTCCATTACATTTAGAACGGTATATTCTTGAATTTCCCTGATGGCTGTTCTTACCTTCTTTTCTAAGTCTTCTAACCTTTACCTTCTGGATACCATTCTTGGTAGAGTTGCTGGGTCCTAACAGAATTTATTTGACATTCCCCGAATATCAGAATCATATCTGTCGTTTCTTCATTTGAATAACGTACGTAAGCCATAATTACAAACGATTTGATATTATCACCTTTAATATCAAACTCGTACTAATAGGCAAGAAAAATTGCATGTTTTATTTGGTTTTTTTATGTAACAAAATCATTTTCAAAGCTTGCTACGTTTAACTTTTATGTTATTTATTATTTTGCAAATAAATGGTCGCCATTTTGAAATAGTTACAATTAAAGTATGATATTTTGATATCCTTGTAAAGCTGATTTAATGTACTTTCAAGAAACTGAATGGACATATTCATACTTACAATACTGGAAACAAATCAAATCTATGTCCGGATTTCATCAGACTAAATAAATGTAGGTACAGTGCAAATTACTATTCTCAGCACTTTTTTAATCTACTTCCCCTTAACCTCATAAATGCCCCATTTCATATATTTAAATGAAAAATAAAACAATATATCATTGAAAATCCTGTCTTCTCATTAGAAGATTTCTAAATTAGATTTTTTAAATATATGTATTAATAACGAGGACTAAGTCATGTTTTCATCTACAAAAACTACAACACTGGTCTATATTTATAACATTTTTAAATTTTTTTTCTAATTTGTATATCTAATTATGTAATTTGACTGACTGTAAACAACTATATGATGTATTGTAGTCAATAAACTTATTATTATTATTATTATTATTATTAAAAAGAAATCAAAGTACTGATTCCCTATGCTAGATAAAAAGTTGAAACAATTTCCGTGGAAACCGGGAATGATGCAGATTTTCAGCAGGTAAATTCGGAATATTTCGTTACATTTCGGAATCTCGCTTCAATTGTTTTAGATTTTAGACTACAGACACGCACCCACGCAAGGACACACGTTAGCGTATTATATTATAGATATTTTGGCATTTCTATTCAAAATAACCCCCTGTTAGAAATCTATACTATCACAATATGATAAAACGGCGCTACTTATTTTCAATAATGCCGAATACAAAACAACATCACAGAGGACAATCTGCGGAGACAGTTCAGTGTGCATAAGTGACATGATACTGTGCATGTGACTGTCGAGAAGTTACAGAATGGACTCCTGGTTAACATTCTGCTCTAAGCCACTATTTTATTTGTGTTTCTATTTGCCATTAAATATTTTTCTTAGAATTTGTAGGCTTATTCTTCGCAAAATCACTGTTTGACAACATATGATTGTAAAAAGTGCCGCTTCTGACCGTTGGTAAAAAAGCTCACTCGTGCCAACGTAAATAATTTATCAGTCTGTCCCCTACATGGACATATACTCATGCGTCAGACATACAAACGTTAAGACACTAAAAAATCAAAATTATAAAAAACAAATCAACTTTTTAAAATCACAGAATTAAATTGATGATTGTTTTTCTCTTGTAAGTTTAAAATGGAACGTGTCGTCAAAATTGCATAAATTCAAAGTATTTTTATATTTTTTGTTCCTATTTCATGCTATTAGTTTGCTATTGCTTATATAAATCAGGGATGGGGAATCGGCAGAAAAATTAAAGATTCCCGAGTTGGTATTTTTTAAAACCGACTCCCTACTCCGACTCCAGTTCCCGATTTCTTTCACTCGTAAATCGTAAAGTCTATTTTAAATGTTTATGTGGAACTAAATGGAATTTTTATTTTCTTATTACAAGTTCACTTTTTAACAATCGAAGTGGGCTTTTGTTACACAACATGATAAAAAGCCTCATTCAATCGTTAAAAGTTAGTAGATTTCAATATCGAGTTCCGCTTAAACCAAAGAAAAATACTGTACTTACAATAAATATCTTAGGTTGGGGTGTGCTATCTCTATAAAATGTGCCAACGGAGTGGCCGAGCGCATTAAGTCGTGCGGTTTGTACTGGTGGAAACCCAGTACGACTGTCCGGTCTGTGGTTCGAGCCTGCTTCGTTGGTGATATTATTCGGGCGAGAATAATACATTACTCTCATTTTCACAATCATTCACCTCTCATCCAGGTGTAGGAGGTCGCCCCCTGGCATCGGCGATTAGCCTCGTTGCAGAAATAAAGGCCGATATAAAATAAATAATATAATAATAATAATAATCTCTATAAAATGTCATTTTCTTCTCATCATCGTTTTTGTGCATTTTTAATACAAATTTTCGAATATATTAGTTTGAAATATTTTCATTATATTTTATATGCTTTATTTTTCATAATATTTCCCTTTTTCATTTTTGACATTTAGATTTTGACTGTCAACAAGAAACAAGAAATAATCGCGAAGCTCGTTACAACTTTAGAAAATAAAAATCCAGTTTAGTTCCGCTTAAACATAGTAAACAAAGTATACAAAAAAAGATAAAATGAATATGAGTAAAGACAAAATCTTTACTGTTTCATCGTATTAATATGTTAATATGAGTAGTATTAATCAAATTTTAAACTTGAAAGCATAAAGGAAACTGCTATTAAATATTTTTAGTTTAATTTTCGTTCTTGAACATAAAAACTAATGATGTTATAGTTTACGTGATTAAAAAAAATCTGGTACTATGGTTATTTTGTAGCAAGGGTTAAACCGTTTGTATCTGCTATTTGTCCGCTAAGCAAAGGCACAGACGTGAGTTCAACTCCTGCTTATGTCAAATAAAGTATGTAAAAATATTTATATAAATTACCGGTTCTGCTTAGGCCGTTCGCAATCGTCTAAAAACTGTTGGTGCCTTTCTGTGTACGCTAAAAAAATGGACGTAATACTTACCATATTGCTCCTGAATGTACATAGATTGAAAACATGGAATCGCGCCTATGATAAATATGGTTATTTTGCTTTCGTTTTCGATTTGTTCTCATCCTTGATAAAATTTGAATCAAACAGTCAGGTGTCGGTAACTTTTTCAGACTCCCGACTCCGACTCCGACTCCTCATCCCTGATATAAATGGTGAAATATGCTGCGCTAAATTTTCTTGTATTTATCTTCCGCCTAAATACAGTACACACACAATACATCTGCTTATGTCGGGAGAGTCGACATTTGCATAAGACAACATGTCAATTATACTTTAGAAATTATTCATTTAATGTTGTATGATGATCTGATGTAACTTTTGCCTCAAATTATCTCTCCTCCTCCTCCTCTCACCGTCTTCTTTCGAGGGTGGTTCATCCTCATAGCTATTTTTACTTTAGCTAGTAGTTAAATCTAACGCACCTACATTAAATAATACGTTTTACGAACTCCACTAAGCTGAGTTCAGAGCTCCTTAAATTAATTGACTGTAGATGTACGTTGTGGATATGTTTAATAGGTTGTTTTAACGTTCGACGTAGCGTTTACTGCTGAAGGAAATTAGTGATTTGCGAATAGTGTGACATCTGTATCTTTACACCGACTACGGTGGCATCGTAAAATGTTTATTATCTATTATGGATTTCCGAATTCTGCTGTCATAGATTTTTACTAACTAAATTTAACCTAATTACCTAAATTGATCATATTTACTGCTTGTATTTGTAATTTTGAGCGAGACTTGTAATCGGCGCGATGACATTTTGTTAGGTTATGTAAAGGCATAAAATATGAACGTTCTCATCAATGTAGACTGAGATAGCCAATTTGTTTATATGTCTGTCTCATTATAACAACTCACTAACTATAAATTTAGAAAACTCTCTACAATCGACAACGTACAAAGTATTGAATTTAAAGCTCTGAACGGTTGCTTGCGTTACCATATGACAAACTTGTTAGTGATAATCAACAGAGCACAAGCTATAATCTTCAGTCTATTTATTTAAGAGCTCTGAATGCAGCTTTAACGAAACAAAAATTTCAGTATAACTAACCTCTTTTTGGTCGCAAATAGTACGTCGAAAGTAGACTTTGGAACCTGATATGAAGGCTTCACTTTCATAAGCTATGGATGGATTATAAAAAAAAAATGTCCTGGGAAATATTTTTCCTGCAGATACGTATGAACGCTACTAAGAAAAAATCAGTACAGTCAACTTGTCATTTTGGAATAAAAAACTTTCTTTAATATTGTATTTTTCTTTCAGAGGAGGAATGGTGGAGAGATCGAGGGAGTCTTCGGTGACCGAGCGCCCCTTAACGTTAGGTATCTCATCATTCAATAATATTATGTCAAGAGGAGAACAGACAGGCAACTAAAAAGATGGAGAGCCGAAATAGTGGACAAGGTAGGACGACTGGTGGCGCTAGTGGGGGTCCGCCCCCTCTAAAATTGTTCTGACCTTCACTTGGCCCTCCCAGAATTGCTTGGAGAAATATGTATTTTAGAAATGAGGACCTATTTTTTTAGGTCATTACTTTTTTTAGGTAGTAGTAGTAGGATTTATACTATCATGCCTTTCGGTTTCGAATTAAGTACATTTCATATATAAATTTTTATAAACCCATCAATTATTTAGTAATAAAAAATGACAAAAATTCATTTAAAAAAAGATATATATATATATAACGGGTGTTTTTTTTTAGAGGTATAGAACTTTAAGTTGGCATTACTGTTCAAGATGGCGACCGATTTAACAGCTGTCAAGTGATTTATTCTCAGTTTGGTTTGGCAATTCATCATGAATAGACACACGCCTGAACAACGCTTGCAAATAGTGCAATTTTATTTCGAAAATAATGGTTCTGTGCGGAATACGTATCGCGCACTACGTCCATTTTATCGTCGACAAAATCGTCCATCAGAGCAGTTAATTCGATTAACCATGGAACGTTTTCGCACCACGTTTACTCTTATTGATAACTCGCATCCCCAGAGACGCCGTACGGTGCGTACAGAAGAAGCTATTGGTACTGTAGAGCGTACTGATGGCCAGAACGTTACAGTCAATGGTGATCGGTATAGAGCCATGATTACTAACTTTTTCATTCCTGAATTGAACAGCCATGATGTCCAGGAGCTGTGGTTCCAACAAGACGGCGCAACATGTCACACAGCTCGTGCCACAATCGATTTATTGAAAGACACGTTTGGTGACCGCCTAATTTCACGTTTTGGACCTGTGAATTGGCCTCCAAGATCTTGTGATTTAACACCGCTGGACTACTTTCTGTGGGGCTATGTAAAGTCATTGGTCTATGCGGATAAGCCACAAACGCTTGACCATTTGGAAGACAACATTCGCCGTGTTATTGCCGATATACGGCCACAAATGTTGGAAAAAGTCATCGAAAATTGGACGTCCAGATTGGACTACATCCGAGCCAGCCGTGGCGGTCATATGCCAGAAATCATATTTAAAATGTAATGCCACAAGATTATCTTTCGAATAAAAAAAAATTCATGTCAATCGAATAATCCATCGTTGTTTTATTGCAATTTAAAGTTCTATACCTCTAAAAAAAACATCCATTATATATATATATATATATATATATATATATATACAGAAAATATCACATTACTTAAATTACTTAAGTTTTTTACGAATATCATCAGTTTTTTTGGCTGTTGGGCGAAAGTTTCTCTCGTTTTCTTCACCTTCCTCATCCATTTTATACCACTTCCGTATTCCCGAAGCATCTTTTCCAGTCGCCCTGGATCTTCCCCTATTTCCGGGCAGCGTCGCAAGTGGTAGAGAATTTCTAGCTGTTCCCCGCATGTTCTACATTTCCTCTCTTCTTCTCTCTTCCAGAATAGGTTGTCTGCTGTCTCATATCCGCATCTGAACTTCGCTATGAGATTTTGGTGCTGGTTATTTTTGTACAGATACTCTAGTAAGATTGTTACTTGTATCTTATGGTAGTCTCTGTTGTATGTCGTTGTGTCGATCCTGTTTTGTCACTCTTGGTCTTGAACTTCTCTGTCTCTTTCCGCCAGCATCTGCAGGAAATCCTCTCCTTCTTTTAGCATCTTTTTTATTTCTTCTAATTCGTATCCGTTCCTCTCGTAGTATTTCGGTCTTACAGTCCCCCAAGTTGTTTTAGTATTTCTTTCCCTTTCTTTTCGGCAATCTTCTAGGATTTTATTACCACTTACTCTTATTTTCTTTTCGTATTTTGCGGCTCTGACTCCGGTGTTTATTCTAATTTTGTCACTCTTTGTTTCTGTCATCACTATGTAGCTAGGGGTCTGTCTCTTTAGTTGTATCACAGTATATACAGTAGTTTCACTCGACCGTTTTTCTGTACCAGATTTTTCATACACATGCGTGAATCCTGGGTAGGACGCGAAGTTTTCCGAAGATATTCCGAAGCATATAATATTTTTAAAATTCATTTTAGAGTCATAAAATGCAAAATTCTTAATTTTGACATTTTAAAATTAAAATGTAACCCAGATATTTAATTTCCTTTATATATTATTATTATTATTATTATTAAGCGAGCCTAAGAGCGGAAGCCTAAGGCTTGTATTGCTCAAATACAAAAATACAATGATAAAATAAAAATAAAGAAGAAAAATACAATAACCAAGTTATAAGTGCACAAAAATTACTAACACTAGTATCTTACATAATCTTAAGTAACAATTAGACTAATAACAATTAACATTATTTGTCACTAAAAACTTATCTAAGTTATTCTTAAAACTATTCAGAGTCTCGGAGAACACCTCACTCGAGGGTAGCTTGTTCCATAAATTAACAGTTCTGTTAGTTAGGAAATTAGCCCGCACATTTTTTTTAACAGCTTCGTGTTTCAGTTTAAGTCCATGTCCGCGTAAGCGAGAGTCACTGTAAAAGTTGAGTAAATTCGATACATTGCACTTAAAATCACCACGCGCTAGCCGAAAAATTGTTATCAAATCACCACGCAACCGTCGCTGTTCCAGTGTTGTGAGTTTAAGCACAGAGAGTCTTGTTTCGTATGGCATGTTTCTTAATTTACGACAGAGTTTGGTGGCACGGCGTTGAACATTTTCCATGAGGTTAATATCTCTGCGTAGACAAGGAGACCACACGGAAATAGCGAACTCCAAGTGCGGCCGAACATAGGTCACGCACAGCTTACGAAGTAAATTCGGTGATGGATCGCAGAAGGACTTCGATATTAAAAATATTATAAAATTTGCAGTCTTAACTGCTTTAGCCACTTGACAGGACCACTGCAGTTTGGATGTGACTACTACACCCAAGTCAGTTTGTTCAGCAACTTCCTTTATCGCTGCACCGTTCATAGTATATTGAAGATTCGGGTTAGAAGTATTAGTTTAAATTTATATATTAGTTTTCTCCCCATTTCATTGTTCTTTCTTTTCTTACCTCCTCCTTTTTTAAACTCTATTACCTTTGACTTTTCCGAGCTCAGTCTTTCTTGCTTTCCAAGTACCTTTTAAACTTTTTAAGCGTTTCTTTTAGCTCAGCTGCACTTCTTGCCAATAGCACCATGTCGTTAGCGTACCCTAGAGACCACACCTTCGTGCTTCCTACTTTTATTCCTCCTGCCTGCCACTTTTTTAACATGTCTTCCAGGTCATCACTTTCGTGTAAAAATTATGTAAAATATTCCCCCCCCCCAATTTTGCTCAAATTTTTAAGAGCTAGTGCCGCCCTTTTTGGATGAAGATGGCAAAGAACAGGCAAGACTAGAAAGACATTGGGGCGGCCTTTTCCCTAAAGTGGGTGGAGTGAATTTTCGTACATTTAATGCATGCAGGAATTCTTAAATGTACAAAACATTTATTGAAAATACTATATATATATATATAACTTTGAATAATTTTTATGTACAAATGTTTACTGAATAAAAGCTTTATTATTATTTTTATTATTAGATGTAACTCCTTGTAAAGTCTATTCCAAATGATTAGGCGGAACTAGATTTTCAAATCTAGTAATTTTTACAGACTGATTGAAGCTTTTGATAATTTTGTTCAGGAAAAGCCAACTTCAATATATGAAAAAATAGCTAATGACAACTTACAAAAATGAAAATTCCATTTAGTTCCGCCTAATCGTTTGGAATAGCCTGTACCTTAAGTTAGATGTAAGAGTAGTTTTACTAACATTAAATTTATTGAGTCTCTTTCATCACAAAATTTAGATTCTTCCCTGTTAGTGAACTGCAAGAGAAATTTGTAAATATATTCCTGATAAGTAAATAATAGATACTTTGTTAAATAGAAGTGCAGTCTATGGTATTAAATAATGACACTGAAACAATCACAATGGCTATTTTGTGATTATTTATTTAATTATTTTAAGTGATATATATCTATGATAGGGTATCAGGACACTAACCCCCGGGACACTAACCCCCGGGACATTAACCCCCCGTCAATAACCCTCCGTGCCATTAAACCCCTGGACAATAACCCCCGTGCCATTTACCCCCGGACATTAGCCCCCCGTCAACAACCCCCGTGCCATTAAACCCCCGTACCAATAACCCCCGGGTTTCTAATGATGTAAACTATTCAATAAAGAGTGTTATTATTGAGAGGTATTATTGAGAGTTTATGAAATAGTGTAAATAATAATGCAATGGTACAACATTAAGTAAGCTAGAGAAATATCATATTAGTAATCACGAAAACTAATAATTGGTAAGAATTAGTGTAATTAAAAGTTAAGAATAACCAGTGGTCAACAAAAGTTGACAGACTTCTTCGTATCGAATATATGAAATAAATAGTTCCCTTAAAAATAAATTTGTTAGTATTTATTTTAATATTATTTTATTTATATCTTAAATTAATTTGTTTTATACTTAAGTAACTTGATAGCTGAGAAAAGAAAATTCGATTTTTATACATGTCAACTTAAAATGTCTTCAATCTTGAATTTTTAAAACTCAATCTCGAAATTGTAAACCGAAACATTATTAAAAATATTTAAATTCCATTTAAGGCTCAGAAAGAATACAATTTTCAACAAAACATTTTCCATTGGGCCCCTATGAATTTTTGAAAATATTGATAACGGCGTATTATTACATCCCTTAACTCACATTCACACAAAAAAATTAGGTTAATGTTCCGTATAAGTCCACCGCGTCAAATTAGAACTAGGCTGTATGTTTAGAATAGAATATATGTAAGAGTGGGGAACCAATAGTAATCATTCTTGCATATGTGCTGGGTGTAATCAGACACAACTTTTGTGCAATTTAGAATCAAGGGAGGACGGTGTCTACACAGGTGTTATTTACATAGTTAGTTCCTGAAACTTGGAAAATGGCTGATAATTATTTCAATTTTTTAAGTAATATGGAGAGCAAGGATATGAAAGAGGTGTTAAGGTGGTGTATGAATGAGGGTTTGATTGTGTCTGAATGTAAATGTCCCAAAAAGTTCCCAGACCCCTGATTTATATAATTGCAATGTGATCTAAATGCTATCCATTTTTTCCCAAACTTAAACCCAAAATTTGATAGCTAAATTTTATCGCGTACAACTTCAAAGAGTTATAAAAAGGATGGATAATTTTATATAAAAACTTTGCCTACTAGTTTTAACATTGTTTGTTTGCATATAGTGAAGATATATAAATGCTTTATACATTTTTAATACATTTACATAATTTGGTATGTATGAATGCGATGAAAAACGGAATGTCTTATTTTAGACATAAAATTGGTAGGTCGGAATATATTGATAATTTGAGGATTCTCTCTTTTAATAAAGTTAGTGTTTTTCAACATATGTATGCTATAAATCTCATTCAAACTATTTAAATATGACTTTAAGCGTATAAATACTGAAATTTCGTTATTAAAGTTTTTCTTTAAAAACCTTAATACGAGCTAAATGCTAACAAACACTTATTAAATAATTGCTTGGATTTCAAAACGTATAACTATCAAGTACTTATTTAGATTTCAGAATCGTAAATGTTATATTTTGAAAGAAAGGGGCGGCGCTTCGTCAAGACCAAATCTCATTCCAACTAGCATACACGTTCTGTCTGACGAGTTATGCCTGGTGGACTTATACGGAACATTAACCAAAAATTAATCAAAATCGTTAGAGCCACTCTTGAGAAAAATTAATTTTGTCCATTGTCCAATTGTCCAGTTTTCTAAAATGTGTTTTTCTCACAAAATTTTCCATTTTATAAATAAAAATTACATTTGTTCAATTTTGTTCTAATTTCAAATGTTCAAATTTTAAATAAAAATAAACATTTAAAATATTAATCAATTGCCAGGGGGTTAATGGCCCGGGGGTTATTGGTACGGGGGGTTAATGGCACGGGGGGGTTATTGACATGGGGGTAATGTCCCGGGGGTTATTGACGGGGGGTTAATGTCCCGGGGGTTAGTGTTCCGGGGGTTAGTGTCCTAGAACCCTATGATAGTTATTTAAAATATGCAGGGTGGTGAACTGGCCATAGTAGCATGTATGTAGTATTGGGCATGTATCATATAGCTATAAAAATAATTTTTTAATTTTTGTTTTGATTTTTGGAATATGCTTGAATTTTAATTACATGCCTTCACGGGATTCGAACCCGAGACCTTAGCAACACAGAACACGTGTGTGACACAGCGATTATTGATTATTATTGATAGACAAAAACCGTTTTTTTAATTTTTCATAATATTTACGAAAAAAAAAAAAAAGTATTAAAATTAAAAATAGTAGACTTTTTTGTATGGTTAAATAGCAAAAAAAGCTCTATTCAAAATTATCATAACCTACTATAAGCTCCATATGAAAAATTGAAATTGACCCTCGATAACTTGAAAACAGTACGTGATAAAGAATTTTTTAGAACCTCTGTAAATTCACCATGAAAAGGTGTCTTAAGAAAGTGCACACCAAAATCATTTAATATTTTAATTTTGGAAGTTATGAGCAAAAATTAAAAACCGGAAAATTTACATTTTTGTTCATATCTAGTAACCTATGTATATTTTTAGGAGACCAAAGACTTTGTCCCTTAATTGTCCCTTAAGGCTGCGTATAACCCCCAGTGGTTACTGATTTCTTATACAAAACTAAAAATCTAAAATAAAATTAGTATCAATCTATACATCAAATTTTGCACCGAATTTTTATCTATCTAATAAGATATTTTTAATTATAGAAACATTTATTGCAAAAATATTATCGCTCAATAACTTAAAAATAGACATCAGCGATATTGTTCTGTAATTTTTTAAATCTATTTGTGGGTTTCGAATAACTTTTATATTTATATAATTTTGTGTAGAAATGTTCAAATAATACGTCAACATTTTTTTCGACTTGATTCCTTATAGTTTAGAACCTTCGTCGAAAAATATTATACTTGATGATAATGGAATGCCACTTAGTACACGTATTCTTTACAAAGATTAAATCATTTTTACCCGTAACACCTATTTCGAAAACCGCGGCAGATTCAAGATGGCGGCAAAAATAGACTACCCAGTATAATAACTATAAGTAGTTTTCACAATAGAGCAAAATAGCTATAAACATATTTGTAGAATGAAGCTTTAGCTACAATTTGCCGCATCGTACGCAAATATGCGTCAATTGGTTTACAAGATGATGTCTATAATGCAATTTGCTTATTTACAATTACATTACAGTTTTTTCAACAATTAAAAATATCCTATTAGATAGATAAAAATTCGCTGTAAATTTTGATGTATAGATTGTTATTAATTTTATTTCCGATTATTAGTTTTGTATAAGAAACTTTTGAGAACTATAGGGTTGTGCGCCGCCTTAATGCGGCAACTTTGGTCTAATTTAAGCGACCTCGTATCTCTTACGGTTCACGAGATTCCAGTGGCGAGGCTCGAAAAACGGGCAACTGTATAAGATTAAAAGAACAATTTCTGCTGAAGTTTATTCGAACACACATTTTGTTTTCATTCAGATCTAACAATATTTTTGGGTAGCCTTTGTTTTATTTCCCGTACTATATATGTATAATATGCAAGACATATTGTAATCTAAAGAGGTCATATTTTTGTATCTAGTGAATCATTCAACTCGTATAACAACTATCATTTGCAACAGTTATTAATGATCAATCTCGATATTTTTTAGCATTGTTTATATCGCAGCCTAGGCATTAGAACTGGCATTTTTAACTGTAGAGAGGCGCGGCGGTGTTCAGCTATCATAAACAACGTTACTTGTTCAGATAATTACTTTAAAAACGTCCGCGAGATGTCAGATTGGAAGGTACGCAGATATTTATTTGTTGAAAGATGAGAACAAGCCGACTAGGTACGCGATTTTATGTACTACTCAGATGCTAACTTGTATGTAACTTTCAAATGTTATTTAATAGCTTCGTTAAATATTATTTAACTTATATATTAGTTAATATATTTATTGTGTGTTAAAAAATAAAATCTATTAATAAAAATTACGTTTTAATGTATGGATTGTACTTTTGTGGTTGCATGATTTATTGACATCAACATTTTAATAACAATATATTAGGTCGTCAAGGATGAAATTTGTAGAAAAAAATTTATGTGAAGTGTGAATTTTCACACATTTCAGGGTTTCGCAAGTAAGTCAATAATGATTATTTGGAATGCCAAAACAAATTTTATGTTAAAATATAATTTTTTTTGTTAATTTTAATTCGAATGCCTAATACCATTATGTAAGTTTCTAAATATGTGCAGTATTTTTTTTTATATAGCAAGGTTCAATAAAATTTTGAAAAAATTCCTCTTAGATAGATATATAATTGAAAAATATTAAGTGAAGGCAGAATGCTGAGTGTGTAGGACATATTTTGCTTTGTAGTATTCACTGTAAAATGAACAAAATTTTAAAAATAATTTATCATCTCTTAATCTAAGAGCTTTAAAAACAAATTTTATATTAAAATATTTTTATGTTAATTTTAATTCGAGTGCCTAATACCATTATTTAGGTTTCTTAATATGTGGAGTATTTTTTTTTTTATATAGCAAGGTTCATTAAGATTTTGAAAATTGCGCCTATGGCTTCATTGGTTGTTTCTAGTCATAGCTCCTCCCTTTGATTTCGTGTACATTCAAACAGAATGAAATTATAATTTCAACAATTTCCACTGGTTATTAAATTTACGCTTTTAAAAATTAAATGCAACATTTGCCAAAATATAACTGGAATTTTGAAAAAATAATTTAAACAAAATAAAAATGCAAAAAAAAAAAATAAAAAATAATATTGTCTCTTCTCGTGGGATTCGAACTCATTTTCTTGGGCAGAACGCTAGTACCGTAACCATTGCACCAAGATCGCGTTAAACTGTAACGTTACGTTACATAACTATAAGTTTTCATCATTATTAGCAAAAAAACACAAAAAATGCTTTTTTTTCCAAAAACTTAATCTGATCAAAAATTCCTGTTGTACTATTCCGGTTCACACCAATGTACATTATTTAGAATTTTTTCAGATTTTTAGTTTCAACCATCTGGGCTACAGGGTGTGGGACAAAATTTTTTTTAAAAATAATTTATTTTGCAAAAATAAAAATTTGATCGTTAATCCACGTACCAAGAGCTTTCATTTGATACCCTACTCAGAACTTTAAAAAAATATTTTTTTTTTTCGATGAGCACATATTTGTTTATATTTTTAGGGGGATATGTTTTTTAGATGTTTTAGTATTTTTCCTATGTGCGGGTCAAAGAGTTGTATAAGCATGCCAAATTTCAACTTTCTAGCTTTAGCCGTTTGGCTACAATTTTTACCGAACAGACAGACAGACAGACGACAAAATGACGGTATAAGGGTTTTTTGGTCATACCTACAAAACCCTAAAAAGGCACAGTTGGTTGATAACTTACAAATATAAGGGACTAGCTGAAAACCCGTGCTTCGCTACGGTATATTGATGGTCTCATTAGCACAGGAGATACAAAGGGTTTCCCCGAATTTCATGTCTCTTTGTCAAGGGATGCTCTATCGAATAAAAAATACCAATTTACTCCGTAAGAGATGAAATTTTAAAAAACTGTCAAACGTTTTCTAAATAGAAAGCTATGTACCAAAATGAAGTGTTATAACTCAGGAAATACAAAGGTTTTTATAATTCACCCCGAATTCATCTTCACCCATTTAGGGGTTGATTTGGGCAAAATCGTGAATTTCTGTTTTATACATTTGTATGGGTAACCTTTGTAAGCAAAAACCAAGTCGATATCTCATTGAGCGAAAGAGATATTGATGCATCCCTAAATCAAATTTCACCCCATTGAAAACGATAAACAAAGACTGACGTCCCGTTAGCATACGGATGACGCGTAACCTCTCTATTTACCCCCACCACTACAAGTTACGAGACAACCTTATACTTTAATAATCGTGCCCTCGTATGTCCAAACATACAGAAACAAACCGAAAAGCGGAGTTCAATTGTATTTTTGATGCGAGCTGTTTTAAAGTTGTAATGTTTATATTTTCCAGTTTTAATACGTGGTTTTAACAATGCAATGATTATAAAAAATCTGCTCTCGTTGTAAAATTAAAGAAATGTGAAATATTTTAACCAATTAGTAGTACACACAAGTGTACAAGCCTGACAGTTGCGCAGACGTAAAAAACTCCAGTTTTTCATTCTTCTGATTGATGGAATTGCTAAGGCATACTTCAAATACCCTTCGTAATTTGACGCAAATTAAAGCCAAATTACTTAGTTTAAAGTCTAGAAAAAATAAGTAACATTCTACCAATATCAGAAGTTGATCTGCATAAATTTAAGGCATTTTGCACTTTTGGATTTTTTCGTAAAACGATTACTGAAAAAGATATTAAAGAAATTATGCAATAAAATCACAAATAATAATAATTAAAAAAAAATGTAAAGTGAGAAGTTTCACACATTTCAGGGTTTTGTAGATATCTAGTACAGCATTTCCCAAATTTTTTTTTTTTTCGTGACCTGGTAATTTTCACACTTTTTCTTCGTGACCCACTAAAATTTTTCCGCCTATAATAGCCCATAGGTAAGCTAAAACATATCATCCATACAGTTTTCATTTATTCACATAATAATTATAATAAAAAAGCATTATCCGTTACAAAAATTTGTAGAAATTAAACAAAAATTATTAATGAGATTTCGCTCGCCGCTTCGCAAGTATTATTCAGTAGTCCGGATTCAGTGATATTTAATCGTATTCTAGTGTTTCTTGAAAAAAACACCTAGATTTCGCGAGTTTTTATGCGACCCGGCATTTCACTTACCGCGACCCGGTACTGGGTCCCGACACACCATTTGGGAAACCCTGATCAAGTAGATAAGTGACAACAAATTCTGGGTATTATCTGTCTCATTTTGTAATACGTAACTATACTCTATTTCAAATTGGAAAAGAGTAGATAGCACTGCGAACCGGGTACGATTTACACAGAACAAATACAGTATAGCGGGAAATTTAAATAAAGTTACAACTAGGGCATGGGCGTAGTAACAGGGTTAACAAGTGATTTTTTTTAAATATAAAAAAGGAATTGGTTAGTTAGATATTGAAATAAACATAATACACTTACGTTATTTATATTCTTGACGTAGATTTTATGGAAAATGTATGAAATATGTTTTTAAGCAATTATATATATTTTAGGTTATCTGACATATAAATATTCTTTGACACTTGACAATTAACAGATCAAGATAGAGGACTAATGTGAGGCCAAAAGACAGCCCAGCTGATATTGCCCAAAGAAGAAGTTATTGATATAATTTTATGACCTTCATATATACATATATTTTTAATTTTTATTTACAATAAATATTTAAATAGGAAACTTTAGTTCTGAAGATATATTGTTTGTTTCATTGCTTTATTTAAACTCTTTTAGCCAAATCTCTCTTTTTATATATAGTACATAATTTTTAAAAATTAATATCTTTTTAACTTTTTCATATTTCCCATTAAACTGAATTTATGTCGCATAAATAACGTAAGTGTATTATCTGCCTTGTTTATTTCAATATCTTATTAAGTGTAAATTTTGATAAATCTTCTAAAAAATTTTTTTTTCATTTTGATCAAGTTTAACATAGTATGAACCAATGGCGCACCCAGGAATTTGGGGGGAGGACGGAAGACAAAATTATTTAAATTATGAATAATATTCTCACTCCTGATTTACAAGTGATGATCTAAAAAAACAAAAGGTCTTCACTTCTGAAATACAAATGACGATCTAAAAAAAAATCCTCACTCCTGAAATACAAATAATGATCTAAACAAACAGTATTTCCCTCTTTATTGGGGGGGACTCCCTCCCTGGGTGCGCCACTGGTATGAACTATATTTTGTATCACCTAACACATTAGAGAACAATCGTGTTCCTTTTATCTTGTTACATCCTGTATATAATACTTACGAAACACACAAAAGTATGAAAATTCATACCACATGAATTTTTATAAATCATCAATATTCGTTATCATCACACATCAATGTTATATTTGTTAAAATTTCTCGTTTACAGAGTTTAGAATAGAATTTTAAAGCTGTTAAATTTTTTGAATATTATCTGACACGTTTTGAAAGCGTTAAATACTTTTCACACGATCTTAGTCTATCAGATCATACTTCTATCAGCAATATTATAATAGGCTTACAATAACTCGAATTAGATCAGTGAAGTTGTATTAGTGTGTTCACACTGAGTATCACTATTAATTCACATGTAATCTTATTATGCGATGCATCAGTTCAAAGACTTACAGATGACAGATAAAACTCGTTTTTAGTAACTGTAATTAAGTTATAAATCTTATTAGTTGATTAACAGTTTTGTATAGCAGAGGTGTTTGTATGAACGCAAACTATAAACTGCGCTAATAGCCACAAAAGTTATGTTAATAATTTTAACGAATAACACACTAGTCAAGTTTTGATTATAATAAAAAATGTCCTTAATAATTATTAAGGACATAATGAACACCAGCATTTCTCATAGAAAACTAACACCCTGAAAAATAAAAAAAAAAATTAGTATCAATCTGTTAAGGTTTTGAATACCGCGCCGAGCTGGCGTAGTTCAGTTAACTGCCACCGGACAAGGCAAGTGCTGCCGGACAACACTACTAACGTAGCGGCAGCGTTATGTACTAATGAGTCCACGTGCATTGTTTGTAGAATTAACATAATATCTGTATCTGATTTGTTCATTCACATTATTTTCTCATTAAACTATTGTATAGTGTTAATCAGTTTATTTATTTAACCCTTAAATCCACCATCCGTCGCAATAGGTTACGGGCCCAGGTCGCGAGACAAGGTGTTAAATAAATAACTGTAAAAACCGTGAAGTGCAACATTGTGAGAGTGAAAATATTTTTGTGAAAAACGCTAAATAACATTGTGTCGAGTGTTGAGTGTCAATAGTGAATCTTGTGTGAATTGAATCAAGATGTTTGGAGCCAACACGTCCAGAATCGAGTCTCTTAACAAAGAAAATTATGACACATGGAAGATGCAGATGGAGGCATTGCTAGTAAAAAATGATGCTTGGGTGTATGTTAATGGTGAGTTTAAAAAACCAATATTAGAACCTGGAAAAGAAGCATCGGAATTAGCGGTAAACACATGGTTGAAAAACGATGGCAAGGCTAAGTCTGATATAATTTTAGCCATTAGCCCTTCCGAATTGAAGCAAATAAAGGGCTGTGAATCGTCACGTGCTGTCTGGTTAAAGCTGGAAACCATATACCAGTCAAAGGGGCCAGCTAGAAAAGCCACGCTGTTGAAACAACTAACGTTACAACGCATGCATGAGGGCGGCGATGTACGCGAACACGTAAATAAATTTTTCGATACAGTTGACAAATTAAGCGAAATGGAGGTAGACATAAACCCCGATTTATTAGCAATTATGTTGTTGTACAGTCTACCGTCAACGTATGAGAATTTTCGCTGTGCCATAGAGTCACGTGACGAGTTGCCTTCCCCAGATGCTCTTCGTGTGAAAATCTTGGAGGAGAACGAAGCGCGAAAAAGTGACAGTTTGTGTAGTGCGGCTCAAAATGCGTTATACGTGAACAAACATGTGCGGAAATGGCGTAATAAAAATAAAAACGCGACAAATGCGGAAAAATCGGGCAAAACGGACAATAAAACTGCCATTTTTAAATTTCGGTGCCATAAGTGTAAAGAACCAGGACACAAAGCTGCGGATTGCAAGACCGGGAAATACAAATCGTATGGCAACAGTGCGGAGAACGTAAGTCTGTGCGCGTCTAACGCTCAGACATCTAAAATCGCGCGTCAAAGTGCTGAACGTCTAAAGTGGTGTTTGGATAGTGGTGCCACATCCCACCTGTGCCGCGAGTTAAGTGACTTTGCAGAAATCAGTGATGCCAACCGCGGGACATTGAATTTGGCAAATAACGCGTGCGCGGAAATTTTAGCAAAAGGAACAGTCCATTTTAGTGCTAAAGTTAGTAACGAGATGAAAAACGTCATCTTAAAAGACACTTTACACGTGCCGGAGTTGCGAACAAATCTACTTTCCGTTTCTAAAGTGACAGACAACGGACATAAAGTGGTTTTTGAAAAAAATGGCGCTTCAATAATCGGTTCGGATGGACTTGTGAAGCTAGTTGCCGAACGCGTCGGCGACTTGTATTATATGCGCGATTGTAATCGAGACGGGCGTGAAATTAATTTGATCTCTGATAGTGCGTGTACCGTGCGAACTTCAAGAACTCTTGAACTATGGCACCGGCGACTTGGTCACTTGAATATGAGAGACACCAAAGAAGCGGTACGCAATGGTGTTTTACGCGGTGTTGCGATAGACAATTCGAGTGATGAACTTGACTGTAGTGTGTGTTGCCGCGCCAAAATGACTCGGACGCCATTTCCCTTGAGTTCTGGACGAACAACAGCGCTACTGGAGTTAATCCACTCAGATGTGTGCGGTCCGATGCGCGTAGAATCCAAGGGAAAATTCCGATATGTAGTCACGTTTATTGACGATTATTCACGTTGGTGTGAAGTGCGATTTTTAAAATCGAAGGACGAGGTTCTCGAGCGCTTCAGAGACTTTGTCACGCTAGTCGAGAAGCAACGAGACGGAAAAGTCAAGTGCATCCAAACGGACAACGGGCGTGAATATGTTAACCACACTTTCGATGCCTACCTGAAAACCAGAGGCATAACAAGGAGGTTGACCATTCCATACAACCCGGAGCAGAATGGAGTCGCAGAGCGTAAGAACCGTACTCTCATGGATACTGCCAGGTGCCTGCTGATGCAATCTGGCTTGCCCCCGTCCTTTTGGGCAGAAGCCATCAATACGGCCAACTTCATAAGAAATCGTTGTCCTACCCGAAGTCTAAATGGTCGGACTCCGTATGAAGTATGGACCGGTAAGACTCCTGATGTCAGTTATTTCAGAGAGTTCGGTTGTCGAGTGTTTTGCCTGAACAGGAAACCGGGCCTAGGCAAACTTGATACTCGAGCGAAAGAAGGAATTTTCGTGGGCTATGCAGAACAGTCCAAGGGATACCGAGTGTGGATTCCTTCTGAAAACAAAATTGAGGTAACCCGAGATGTGAAATTTGTTGAGAAGTCGGAGGATTCTCCCGAAAATTTCACCGATTTTCTACCTGCGGAACCAGAGGAGGCGCCGCGAGTGGTGGAAATTGATATCCGACCACTTGATGAGCCTGCAGATGTTCCAGTAGAAGACCATGACGACTGCCAAGCTCATGCACAGAGGCAAGAGGCCCGTGAAAATGAGCGTGCTCCAGGAAGAGGCCGAGGTAGACCACGTCGCTTACTGACCGGTTCCAGAGGAAGACCTCGGAAGATTTTTCAAGTCCGTGAAGACGTCAGATGTGTGGAAACGCCTGAGTACACGTTCTTGTCGGAGACACCCATGCATCAGGCGATTTCCGGTCCCGACGCCGAAGAATGGCACGACGCCATCACCACGGAGATCACGTCAATCCTGAAGAACGACACATGGCAGATCGTTGATCGTCCTAGGAATGCAGAAGTGATCGGCAGCCGTGTAGTACTTAGGAACAAGTACAAAGCTGACGGCACACTCGAGCGACGAAAAGCCCGAGTTGTTGCTCAAGGCTTTTCTCAGAGGCCAGGCGTACATTTTGACCAAACTTTTGCGCCTGTCGCTCGTTTGAGTTCAATTCGTCTGATGGCAGCTCTAGCGACGCGCCTATCAATGAAAGTCAGACAATTTGATGTGGCGACGGCTTATTTAAATGGCGATTTGAAAGAAACCATTCTAATGGAGCCGCCGAAACAGTTATTTGACGCACTCAAAAGAATTGTCAACTCGAACAGAGAAAGATATATACGCGATAAGGCCAAGATTATGCTGAGCGAGTTGAAAACAGGCAATAAAGTGTGTCTGTTGAGAAAATCGCTGTATGGATTGCGCCAGGCTGGCAGGAGCTGGCACACTAAGCTGGACAGTGTTTTGAAGTCCGTCGGCGCGACGCCCACGGACGCAGATCCATGTGTGTACCATTTAGGGCGAGGGGAAGACCTGACCCTCATTGTCGTTTATGTAGACGACATCTTAATTGCATCTCGGAACGATGACACCGTCTCCAGGATAAGCAAGACATTATTTCGAGAGTTCGAAATGAAGGATCTCGGAGAAGTTAAGTACTGTCTGGGTATCGAGTTCACCAGAGAAGGCAACAAAATAGCTCTAAATCAAAAGGGCTACATCAATGATGTCCTGCAGCGCTTTGGAATGAGCGATGCTAAGCCGGTGAGTACCCCAATGGATGTCAGTGTAAGGCTGACCAAGCCAACAGAGACGCCAAGTGAAGAGGATAAGAGACTCCCGTATCGTGAGCTAATTGGGGCCCTCACGTATCTGTCTGTGGCCACGAGACCGGACATCAGTTTCGCTGTCAGCTGTCTTGGACAGTTTAATCACTGCTACACGAGGGTCCACTGGACTGCTGCGAAGCGTGTCCTGAGGTACTTGAAGGCTACTATCAACCTGGGGTTGGTATATGAAGCAGACTCGAAGCCTATCCGAGGATTCACAGACGCAGATTGGGGGAACTGTTTGGACGACAGACGTTCATATACCGGATATGCCTTCCTATTTTGCAAAGGACCCATATCGTGGGATTCTAAGAAGCAGAGGACCGTTGCATTATCATCGACGGAGGCTGAGTATATGGCAGTCGCAGAGGCCACGAAAGAAGCCATCTACTTGAAGAACTTCCTCCGTGAATTGGGATTAGACAAGCAGTCCGAACTTGTATTGTTCAACGACAATAACGGAGCAGTAAAATTGGCTGAGAATGCCACATTTCACGCAAGGAGCAAACACATAGATATTCGGTACCACTTCATATGTGAAGCTTTATCGAATAAACTGCTGATCCTAAAATACCTCCCGACAGAAGAAATGACGGCGGACGTGTTGACTAAAGGACTTCCTAGACCGAAACACGTAACCTGCGTCAGACTGCTAGGACTAGAAGAAGGAATCAAGAAGTCCCGCGACCAGCCACGTCGCGAGGGGAAGTGTTAAGGTTTTGAATACCGCGCCGAGCTGGCGTAGTTCAGTTAACTGCCACCGGACAAGGCAAGTGCTGCCGGACAACACTACTAACGTAGCGGCAGCGTTATGAACTAATGAGTCCACGTGCATTGTTTTGTAGAATTAACACAATATCTGTATCTGATTTGTTCATTCACATTATTTATCATCATTAAAGTGTTCAGTAGTTGTATAGTGTTAATCAGTTTATTTATTTAACCCTTAAATCCACCATCCGTCGCAATACAATCTATACATCAAAGACTGCAGCGAATTTTTATCTTTCTAATAAGATATTTTTAATTGTATCTAATATCCTTAAAGCGGTTGGTTTGGAGACCCATGTTGATGATTGCTTTTTCACTCCTTTTGGTCCATACTATACGCTCTTAAAATTTCTTTTTTGGGCGAACGTATCAAAAACAGTTCTTTTTAGGGTTTTGTAGATATGACCAAAAAACCCTTTTACCGCCATTTTGTCGTCTGTCTGTCTGTCTGTCTGTCTGTTCGGTAAAAATTGTAACCAAACGGCTAAACCTAGAGAGTTGAAATTTGGCATGCTTATACAACTCTTTGACTTGCACATAGGAAAAATACTAAATCATCTAAAAAACATATCCCCCTAAGAATATGAACAAATAGGTGCTCATCGAAAAAAAAAAAAAAAATTAAATTCTGAATAGGGTTTCAAATGAAAACCCTTAGTACGTGAATTAACGATCAAAATTTTATTTTTACAAAATAAATTATTTTGATGCGATTTTTGCCAAAATTGTGCAAAAAGAAATTTGTTCCACACCCTGTAGCCCAGGTGGTTTAAACAAAAATCTGAAAAAATTCTAAGTAATGTACATTGGTATGAACCGGAATAGTACAACAGGAATTTTTGATCAGATTATGTTTTCGGAAAATAATGCATTTTTGTGGTTTTTGGCTGACGATGTAAAATATTTGAAACACAATAAACCAGTACGCTTTCATAATGTATTGGTTAGCCCACTCGCTTTCTAAGTTGAAAGCTAGGGTTCGCTTCCCGTCTGTAAACAATTATATTTTTGTGTTTTTTTTTTTTTTTTTGTTTAAATTATTTTTTTTTAAATTCTAGTTATATTTTGGCAAATGTTGCATTTAATTTTTAAAAGCGTTAATTTAATAACCAGGGTAAATTGTTGAAATATAATTTAATTCTATGTTTCAATGTAGGTACACGAAATCAGAGGGGCGGAGCTCATGACTTAAAACAACCAATAGACGCCATAGGCGCAATTTTCAAAATCTTAATAAACCTTGCTATATAAAAAAGAATACTGCACATATTTAGAAACCTAAATAATAGTATTAGTGGTTGGAATTAAAAATAACAAAAAAAAAAAAAATTAACATAAAATATGTTTTGGCATCCCAAATAATCATCATTCACTTACTAAATACCTGCAAAACCCTGAAATGAGTGAAAATTCACACTTCACATAAATTTTTTATTATGTAGTACCGGCCAAAAAGTAAATATTTTTTTTGTTTATTTTTCTGTATCTGTGAAATCAAAAACTATATTGTATATAATAAATAAATTTGTATTTAGCTGGCTAATATGGTTGTATAGACTAATGGCCAATAAAACAATATAATTAAAAAAAAATAAAAAATTATTTCCAATTTTAATGATTACAAAGGCTGTGCCTAAACGTTAGTCAATTGTTATATAAAGCTTGCTATAGACATTATTTTAATTTTCTACAGCCAACCCTTATGTAATTTATTTTTGAAGTCATGGTAGTTTTCTAATAAAACGTTTAAATAATTTAATCAGCCTTTAAAATACAACATTAAGACAGTATTGTACCAATTTAATCGAAAATCGATTATAAAATTATGATTAACCAAATGATCAATTAATCCACACCGCAGCATCTACAGTCTTTTATTCAGATCTCGCGAAAATCCTAACTGCTCCACTTAACTTAAAAACAATACTTTCTAATCCCACTCCAGCTGTTTGTGACAAAATATTATGGTTTTTAACGGAAATCGAAAAAGATATGTAGAATAAGTTCTCCATTAGCTATGCGCTGGCGGAATGGTGTTAAACCGAAGCCAACAGAATAAGAAGAAGAAGAAGAAGATCAATTAATCGATTAATTAATTTTTATTGCCATCTCTACTTTTAGAGCGCTTATAAATGAAATGTATTAAACCCAAAATAATTTCGTAGAATCTTATAAACCTTAGTCAGTATCAATAAAATTCCATAAGAATTCGAAGTGGAAATGATTGAAAAAGCTATATAATTCCGTGTAATACGGGATGTTCAAACATATTATTATCTACACATTGTGGTAATGTGTTAAGTTTATAATGTGAACCGTTCTTAAACAAAGAAACAGAGACAGAGTGACTCGCTACACGGAATGACCATTGGAAAAAAAAACATCATCAAGCAACACGTACTATTGTGGTCGGCTACGTTACAATATCCGGTAGTACCAGATCACAGTTCCATAAGAAATCATTTTATATTGATTCTGTATTTTATTTTAACAAAAAAATAAAACAAAAAAAAAAATCGTTGGAAATATTTAAATTTATGATATTAAAACTCTGTAATGACTTGTAATTGGAGGAAATCAACACAAGGAAACCATTATAGATTTTTAGCTAAAACGTTTTTCGAAATTAAATAAGTACTCTAAAAGATTTTATTAGTAATTGATAAGTTTGAGGAACTTCTATAGTCGGTTTCTTTAGTTTAAACGGAACTAGATTTTTAAATCTAATAACAAACTTTTAAAGATTGAATGAAGCTTTTCCATTTATTTCGACCTAGGGAAAATGTGCCTATGACGGCATGGTTCTTATGATGGCATACTTGTAATATTTTGAAAAGTGTTGGTTTTGGCGTGCAAATTATAGATTTACTCACATATATGTCTGTTTCCTTAGTTGTGGTTAATTTACGTGCCGTTTGCGAGCATTTCGTTTCTATAGTAAACAAATGTAAATTTAGGTAAGTGATGAAGTTATTAATTGCTGTATGTATTATAAGATTGTGTTTTTATTACGCTAAATAGAGATATGAAATTTTCATGCATGTAATCTGTAGGTTTTGTATATTTACTCATATACTCAATTTAATTTCAAACCATTTATGGTTTGATTATATCACTGCCAGTCAAATATATTTTAAGTTATAATTATTTAAAAGATTTTTTTTCCGGATTGGATGTAAGACGGACTTCATATACCTACTTGATTTTTGACATATAAAGTGTTACTTTATTCCCTAGGGAATATTCCGTACTTTATTTCTTGTAAACTACGGAGTGATTATTTAATGGCGAGACGACGTCACTGGAAGTTTTAACAATTTGCCGTTTCATACATACGCATGCGCGCATAATCGCCTGCTACGATCTTCATAATCAAATTTTCTTCAAGGTTATTATAGTCATAGTATTCTGCTAGTAGGCACGTAAAATTCGGTGACGTCGTCTCGCCATTAAATAATCACTTTGTATGTTACAAACAAGCTTATTTTGTAAAATATCAACACTATCCATGAAGTTGTAATTTTTGTTTGAAAATAATATGAAAATAAATTCATTAATTCATTAATTTGACTATTTATTTATAGTGTGCCATCATAGGAACAACTTTGCCTATGATGGCATATTTGCATTTTTTTTTTAGGTAATATCTTAACAAAATACGAAATAATTCAAAATTATGATGGTCCTTATTAATCATTACGATATAGAGAATATATACATGCCATAAATTATTTTTTACATTTTCAGATGATGCGTCAAAGTTAAGTATGCCATCATATGCACATTTCCCCTAAGTGTTTTGAATAGCCTATAGTTTCTTTCACATGTTAAATATTGCATTAATAAATATAAATTTCCACCTTCCTCCACATCTTCGGCGGACTCTTCTGGAGCCAACAAACAAAATTGGGATTCGTCTCTTAAAATAATATATACTCTATTTCTTTGGTTGAAGCAGAACTAAATGTTTCATTTTTAGGGTTTTGTAGGTATGACCAAAAAACTCTTATACCGTCATTTTGTCGTCTGTCTGTCTGTCTGTCTGTTCGGTAAAAATTGTAGCTAAACCTAGAGAGTTAAAATTTGGCATGCTTATACAACTCTTTGACCCGCATATAGGAAAAATACTAAAACATCTAAAAAACATCATCTTCAGCCCATAAATGTCCCACAGCAGTCTGACCGAGCCGTAGTTTTCACTACCGTACTGCTACTTCTATGTTGGGCACGAGCCTTTCATTCCGAAGAGTGAAGTTTCAGGTCTACAACTCTCACGGTGACCTAATCCGGGTTGGGAGCGGTGATATATTTATGATATGATGCTTTTTTTTTAATTTTTATTTATTTTTTATTATTTAAAATGAGGATGAGGTGAAAAGGACAAATACAAATATCCACACCCTGGCCGGAATTGGAACCCGGGACCTTTAGCACGAGAAGCAGGGACGCTACCACGGCGCTACTGAGGTCGGCCTAAAAAACATATCCCCCTAAAAATATAAAAAAATATGTGCTCATCGAAAAAAAAAAAAATTTTTATAATTCTGAGTAGGGTATCAAATGAAAGCCCTTGGTACGTGGATTAACAATCAAATTTTTATTTTTGCAAAATAAATGATTTTGAATCGATTTTTGCCAAAATTGTGCAAAAAATTTTTTGTCCCACACCCTGTAGCCCAGATGGTTTAAACTAAAAATCTGAAAAAATTCTAAGTAATGTACATTGGTGTGAACCGGAATAGTACAACAGGAATTTTTGATAAGATTATGTTTTTGGAAAAAAACGCATTTTTTGTGTTTTTTGGCTAATAATGTATACAAGTTATAGCTTTGTAACACGCTCCACTGGAAGGTGTGCCCTGGTCTAGTAGTTATGACGCTGGCTACTCACCCAACTAACTCGATCGAAAGGGATCGAACCCTGCAAGCAGAGACAATATTATTTTTTGTTTTTTTTTTTAAATTTTTATATTGTTTAAATTATTTTTTCAAAAATCTAGTTATATTTTGGCAAAGGTTGCATTTAATTTTTAAAAGCGTAAATTTAATAACCAGTAGAAATTGTTTAAATTATAATTTAATTCTGTTTCAATGTACACGAAATCAGAGGGGCGGAGCTTATAACAACCAATGGAAGCCATAGGCGCAACTTTTAAAATTCTTAATGAACCTTGCTATATAAAAAAAAAAAAAAAATACTGCACATATTTAGAAACCTAAATAATGGTATTAGGCGTGCGAATTAAAATTAACAAAAAAAATATTTTAATATAAAATTTGTTTTTGCATCCCAAATAATCATCATTCGCTTACTAAATACATGCAAAACCCTGAAATGTGTGACCCTGAAATGTGAAATTCACACTTCACATCAATTTTTTAAAGGTTGTCATGAGAAGAGAGTTGTTTAGATTATTTTATGTTTCATGTTGGTCTGTCAAATTCCAGCATATAAACCATGGAAAATGTGAAATTTAATACATTTTTACTTTTTGATAATCAACCTAGACTATACAGAGAGAGGAGACAATCAAGAAAAGGTTGAGTTTTATAAAATGCATTTGCATTTGCAGAAAAGGATACAAAATTTGATTTTATAAAATTAAGAGAGAGAAAATTAGAATCCATCCAACTTTTTATAATTATTAAGTTATTTTCAGCAATTATTCTCGCATCAATACATGTCTCTGCTTCAATAAAGATTACAGTATCATCTGCGAATGACAAAATTTTGCCATTGATAAATGAGCTTTAGCAAATCATTTATATAAATCAAGAACAAAAATGGAGCTAAGTTGTGCCTTGTGGAACCCTACAAATAACAATAGATGGAGTACTTGAAAGATTTTTTATTTTAACAGTTTGAGTTCTGCACGAGAGATAACTTTTGAGAAACTTTCTAGCCAAAACTCATACCATATTTTTCAAGTTTGTTTAATAGAATATAGTGGTTGACGGTATCAAAGAATTTTGTTCAATCCAAAAAAATAGCCAAACAGGGCATAGATAGATCTAAAGATTTGTAAATATTTTCTATTAAAACTTAAATGGCATCTTCTCCACTTTTATTTTTGGTAAATCCATACTGATTATTAGCAATTATGTCATATTTTTCAAAAAAAGATATTAACCTATTATTTAGGAGCTTTTTCTAAAACTTTTGAAAAGCACAAAGTTATAGAAATAGGTTTGTAATTACTTAACAGATTTTTCTCTTCTTGTTTAAAAATGGGACGGACTTGTGAGAATTTAAGCATATCTGTAAAATAACCTTTTAAGAAACATTTGTCAAAAATATTGCACAAAGGAGATGAAATTTGTTTATGAATAGTTTTTATTATATTTGAATTGAAAAAGTCATTTACAAAGCTTGAATTATTTTTTAGTGACATTATAATTGATTCTATTTCGACAGGAGTTATGGGGTTTAAGAAGAAAGTAGACTGATTTGCCTTAATATTATTGAAAAATGCTTCTTGTTTACTGACATCAGGTTTAATTTCAGCAGCCAGGGTATTACCAATATTTGTGAAGTAGCTATTAAAATTATTAACAATTTTCTGTTTCGTCCGTTACTTTATCGTTATTTTTTTAAATTTCAATAGGATAACTATTGGTATTGAAATATTAAATGAATCGTTTGCTATTTGCCATAGTTTTTTAGGATTATTTTGAGCTTGATCAATTGACTTTTTGAAATATTGCACTTTTAATGTTTTGATCAATACTGGAATAAGTTTCTTGTATTTTAAGTACTCCGCTGTAATACGTTTGGTATTAGGGAAAAGTTTAGTCTGCTTATATAAAAAATCTCTTACATTTATGGATTTAATTAAATCGTTCGTTACCCAAGGTTTTCTTTTGATATGATATTGTTATTAGCCAAAGGTACGTCTACGCATTAGGGATGGGAAAAAAACATCGATGTATCGAAAACATCGATGTTTGTTTTAAAAACATCGATGTTTTTACCATCGGTGGTCAGCTGGCGATAGTATCGATAAAACATCGATGTCTACTACCGATGTCTATGTTTAAACTTTGAAATTCAGAAACTACCGCTAGAGGCGCTGGAATCTTAAAAATTTAATTTTTATTAAAATTAGTACACAAAATATAAGCGCCATCTATTCTAATATAACAATACTAATAGTGTTAGTTCTTATTCTTCTTAGCAGTTAGCAGAATACGAAAAAATCAGAAGAAACTTCTAATTTTTGCAAACAATTCGAACGACCAAAGACGCCAACACACTTTTTCTTTTTGAGTCTTGTTGACACTTTCCCAGTTGTTATTCCTCCAATCCCTGGATTTTTGTAAGTTGTCATTAGCTATTTTTTATATATTGAAGTTGGCTTTTCCTGAACAAAATGATCAAAAGCTTCAATTAATCTGTAAAAGTAACTAGAATTGAAAATCTAGTTCCGCCTAAACCAAAGGAACAGACTTTATTTCAACTTAAAAAAGTATAAAAATAATTGTGTATGACAGTGTTATTTTTATGTTAAATAATATAAAATTAACATTAAGATTACTATATTAGTATAGTAATAAAATTCAGTATTTCATTTTAGAAATGTAAAAATAGTAAGGTCTGTTCCTTTGGTTTAGGCGGAACTGGATTTTCAATTCTAGTTACTTTTACCGATTGATTGAAGCTTTTGATGATTTTCAGGAAAAGTCAACTTCAATATATAAAAAAATATCTAATGACAAATTACAAAAATGAAAATTGCGGTTAGTTCCGCCTAATCGTTTGGAATAGACTGTAGGTACAAATTAGGATTCTTATATTGGGTATAATAATGTTAATGTGAAATTAATTACTATTAAAAAGGAATATTTCTATTTCAAAATCTAATAAATGCTTTTTGTGTATTATATGTTACTTTTTTCGTATTTTATCTTTACATTATTAAATAAAACCTATATAATATAAATAAGTAGCTTTTTTTATTCTTAATAAAACATCGATGTTTCCGATACATCGATGTTTTTTCAACATCGAAAGTAAGCGCCGATGTTAACATCGATCTATTACGCATCCTTACATTTCTGTAGAGTTAAGCATAGGATATATTTTTCAAAAACGCAATAATTGTCTTAGTTGTATTTTAATTAATTTGCAATACAAATTTTGTGAAAAATATATTTTTTTGATAACTTTGCCATTAATAAGTTAAGGTGAGAATGGAAATTTAGTTAATTAATTGTTTATAAATATAATTATATTATTATTCTATTTGTAAAATATGTATTAATATTAATGTGATAACCGGAACGTTTTTATTTTGTAACCAAATGTTTCACATTTTTGAAGAAGTTAAAAAACCTGTGATTTAAAAATGTAGTTACCTTACCTGTAAATTCATTTCAGAGATGTAGTACATAAATGAATGGAGTGACTTATTTCCGTGGGGTCAACGAGTCACTTCCGGTGCTGAGCAAATGCTGTCACTTCCGGTCAGGCTCACGAGATCAACCTCACAATATCTTTTGTGTTGTCACTCAAACGTATATACGCGTTATATTTGTATTTTTGCGCCAAAATCGTTTTCGTCTAGATTTTTAATAACTGCCACGTTTTATTTTTTCGAAAACGTCTTATTTTTCAAAATCCGGAAATTTGACATCTTTTAAAAGCTGGATATTCGACCTTATCATCTTTCAAAATCAAGTGAGACCTGATTTTGAGACTTGAGACCTTTCTAGGGCTTTGTAGGTATGACCAAAAAACCGTTATATCGCCTTTCGTGTATCTATCTGACTGTACGGTAGAAATTGTGGCGAAACAGATAGAGAGTTGAAAATTAGCATGCATATACAGTTCATTGACCGCATGTAGAAAAGGTACTTAGAATTAAAAAAAAAAAACACTTACCCGAAAAATATATAAAAATTTGTCTTTATGTAAAAAAACAAGCATTTTTTATTTATTTTTATTTTTTTGGAATGCATCAAATAAAACCTTATGATACGTAAATAAACAAATCATATATTTTAGAAAAAAACAAATATTTTTAAACGATTTTCGCCAATAATGCCAAAAACCTTTTATTCCATACACCAGCGCTTCTCAAACTATGTAATGTAGCGGTCCGGTATTTTTTGTCCCAATGTGTTGCGGATCGGTATCATATTCAGTTGCAGTTAACTTTTGATGTAACCAGGTCTAGAGCAGTGTTTCTCAACCAAAAACGCATAGCGGGCCAGTAAAATATATAATTTTCTTACGCGGACCACTAATAATAATTGTTGGTTAATTTTTTGCAAGAAAACAAAAATGTTTAATATGCTACTAAATACATTTATTTTATTTGTAGAAAATCAAAGAAAGTTTACAGAAAGTTTACAAATATAAATTATTTACGTAAAATATGTGTCTAAAAAATAACAAAAACCAGTGGCGAAGGGAAACCTCCGCTAGACTTGCCCTCCCATAAAAAAAATATAAAAAAAAAATTAAATTAAATTTTTTTTTTTAAATATTTAGATAAATCTTTAAAAATACATCAAATTATGTTCTATACAAATTTTTGTCCAAGGCTTGGTTTACTAGTTACGAATTAATTATCATGACCATGGAAACGTTGCATATAAGTATGAAAAAATTGAGACTTGAAAATTTTTTAAATAATTATACAAAAAAATTTTCGTTTTATCAAAAAACGTCTCAAATAAAAGTTATTAGTTATTGCATTTATAGTAACTTTTGTTCAATAAATTTTTTCGAAATATTTTTCTGTTGCTAAATATTCGCAAAAATCTTAAAATCGACACGAGTAAACTGCCATTTCTAGTCAACCGATATTCATAAAAAACAATAGGGTTCTTCCCATTTAATAGGAGAATTTTTTAGTACCAGAACGAATTCTCTAAGTTGAACCGTTCTTGAGTTATCGTGTATACACACACACACAGACACACACACACACACACAGACACACACACATACGGACGGCATTTCGAAAATAGGTTTTTTGGATTCCCTGGACCATGAAAGGTGGTCATCAGTCAAAATCTCCACATCGAAAATTTTCGCGATTACAATACTTGCCCCTTATATATTAAGGTCGGGCAAGTAAAAAACTGCGAAAAACTTTCGCGGACTACTAAAATTATCCTGCGGACCACCTGTTGAGTAACACTGGTCTAGAGACTATTGGTGACATTTATGTAAAACAAACCCAATTTTTATGCAGTTCGTATTGGATGAGATTATTAAATTGGGTTTTGGGACAGCAAAATTAGTATTTTATTTATAAATGTCAAAATATAAATAATAATAATAATAACAACAAAACTTAATGGGAAAGATGAGGCTGTTTATTTTTAATTAGTTTTTCTATTCGTGGTTGAATTGATGACACCGCCACGCGAAATGGATCATGAATACTCATAATATTTCTGTATTTTGTTTTAGTTACACTCATTATTGAAAATCCGGTCTCACAGAGGTAAATTGTGTAAAAATGAAGTAGTTTCTTCATGGCAATGTCTGAGAGATTAGGATATTCTGTTTTAACTTTTACTCAAAAGACTCATTTTCGAAATTTGTAAGAAGAAGCTTGCTTTCATGCCTTCGTCAGCTGCAAGTTCGAACAATTTATTTTCTATGACAGACTCCGTGTGAAATCCTCCATTTGATAATTTCTCCATTGGCCCCGGAGCCGGATCAGGCTCAGGCTTTGCTGGCATGTATGAAAACGACCTATTACTTTAATCCTACTTACAGAATAGATACTTACGGGCCAAATCAGGAAAGATTTAAACAGACAAACAGTTCCGTCACTTCAATTTCAAAGCTTGCGACACCACATTTGTACGAAAAGTTAGGTTCCTTGAGTGTGGAGTTTGGGGTACGTGGTGGGAGTCCTACTTACCAGGTCTACTAGTATGAAATGCGGATTTTTTTCAAACTTGCCGCGCAAACAGTGTGTATAGTTCAAAGTTTCAACACATATGGCGTTTTGTTAAGTTATCATTAAGTGTCAAATGAGTATAGGTTATAATTTGAAAAGTGATCATATAGTTTTGTTTTACTGTGTTAAAAATGTCAAATTTTGTGCCAAATAAAGAGCATTCGCGGACAGTACTACTGTTTTGTTTTCATTTGAAAAAAACTGCTGCTGAATCATACCGACTGCTTCGAGAAGCTTATGGTGAATATGCTCCATCGCAAGATACGTGTGAACGATGGTTTCGGCGTTTCAAACGTGGTGACTTTGATCTTACAGACAAAGAACATGGAAAACCTCCAAAAAAATATGAAGATACAAAATTGGAAACATTGCTACAGGAAGACGATAGTCAATCACAAAAACAACTAGCAGAGCAGTTAGGCGTTAGTCAACAAGCTGTTTCCAATCGCCTACGAGAGATGGGTAAGATCCAGAAAGTCGGCAGATGGGTTCCACATGCATTGAATGAGAGGCAGATGGAAAAACGCAAAAACACTTGTGAAATTTTGCTTGCACGATACAAAAGAAAGTCTTTTTTGCATCGTATCATTACTGGCGATGAAAAATGGATTTATTTTGAAAATCCCAAACGCAGAAAATCATGGGTGAACCCAGGCTCACCATCCACATCAACTGCAAGACCGAATCGCTTTGGCAAAAAGACAATGCTCTGTACTTGGTGGAACCAAAAGGGTGTGGTCTATTATGAATTGTTAAAACCTGGTGAAACAGTTAATACCCAACGCTACCAACAATAATTGATCGAATTGAACCATTCGCTGCTCATAAAACGACCAGAATACGAAAGAAGACAGCACAATGTAATCTTTCTTCACGATAACGGTCCATCACATAAGGCAAAAGCAGTTTGCATCACATTGGAGGCACTCAAGTGGATGTGCTGTCCCATGCCGCTTACTCACCAGACTTTACCCCTTCAGATTACCACTTGTTCACATCGATGGGTCACGCACTTGCCGAGCAGCACTCTTGTTCATATGAAAATGTGAAAGAATGGCTTGATGAATGGTTTGCGGGGAAAGGGGAAGAGTTCTACTGGCAAGGTATTCACAAATTGCCAAATGAATAAATAAACTTTTACTGTTCTTTTGAGTTTAATGTGTTTTATTAAAAAAAAAAATCCGCATTTCATACTTGTAGACCTGGTATACAACGTACTAGACCAGGGGTCGGGGAACATTTTTACCCATTACCCAGAAATATATTTCTTTACACCGATGTTACTCTATTGTTTTGTAAAAAAAATCATAGATTATTGAAGGCTTTATTGAATTTTTTTGAATTTACATATTAACAAACATAAAATAATGCTATAAAATTATATATTTTTTTATAACAAAAATACTTTATTTGGAGAAATGATGTTGTTTAATTTTTGATATAATAATATTAAAATAGGGACTTTTTGATGTTAGTGCGATTTGAATACAGTCTTTGGGGTCCAATTGCTTTATCTGTTTCGTTTTAATGTTCGCTAGAATGGAAAACCCTTGTTCACAGAGATAAGTTGTTTCAAATGGCAACAACTTGTTAATTGCTTCCTCATGAACATTTTTAAAAGACTTTACAGCCCTTGACATCCAAAATTGCGACAGATAGGTTTTATTTTCAAATTCTATACGTGCTTCATTATTTGATCTCAGTTCCAAAAGTGATTCAGGCAACCCTTGTGGCTCTTCTTGCCCGTCAGACATTTGGCATTATAAGGATCTATAACCCAACTCAATGTAATTAAATCAAGTTCTGGAGAATATTGAGCGAAACGGTCTTTTAGGTTGCCAAGCTGTTTTATGATTGTGACCTAGATGTCCTCAATACGGGTATCATTCGAATCTTCTAAAAACAAAGCTAATTTTGGAAAAGCAGCTATCGTGTTTTGATTAGCTTTTTGCTTGCAATAAAAAACCTTCGAACCAAACGCTGATAATTTTTTACTGGCAGATATTATCGAGATTTTCTTTCCTTGTAATTCTTTATTAAGTATGTTGACGTGTTCAAAAATGTCTACTAAATAAGCGAGGTATGCAAGCCATGAAGAAATTGTGAACTTTTTAGACAGAACATAATTTTGGTAGATTAAAAAACTTTTGATTTCATTTTTAAGAGCCCATAATCGATTGAGTACATTTCCCCGTGAAAGCCATCTTATTTCTGTATGGTACAGCAGTTCTGTGTACTCGGCCTCGCCATCTTTACATAACTGACGAAATAGATGTGTCTTCAGTGCACGTCTTTTGATAAAATTGACAATTTTAATAACATCATTCATAACGGCTTCCAACGTTGGTTCCAGATGTTTCACAATCAGTGCTTGGAGATGAATCATACAATGATTAACTTTCATTTTAGGATTTTGACGTTTTGCCAAAGCCGAAAAAGCACTGACATGACCCAACATAGCTGAAGCACCATCGCAGGCACAGCAACGCAGTCTTCCCACTTTAAATTGACTGTATTGAAATATTCATTAACTTTATTGAAAACATCTATGCCACGAAATCGCAATTCCAGAGGAGAATAAAACAACAATTCTTCTTCAATTGCATTTACCTCCAAAAATTTAGTGTTTACCCCGTTTGGGGTAATTTACCCCTGTTCCCCGACTCCTGTACTAGACGGAAACACAATGCGTTCGTATTTTTTTTTTTTTTAATATATTGTTTTATGCGTTCGTATTAATGGATTCAATGCCCAGTTTCACCCGCACGCGCGCCCGTTTTAAAACGTTTACATAGGTGCTAACACTCTGTACCTACGAAACTCTAAAACAGTGACCAATGTAATAAAATGATCTACCGCCAAAGTACCAGACTTATTTCAACATTGTTCTAATAAGCCTATAAATATAATTTTTGCGTTACAACGGTAAAGTGTCGGACCGGCAAACTTTTGCCCGCGCACCGGCACCGGTCCGCGGACCACCACTTTGAGAAGCGCTGCCATACACCATTTAATATATTATTATTATTTTATATATATTTTTATATATTTATATTTTTTAATATGTTTAATTAGCTACACTTTGCATATATTGTGCATGCGGACTACCTGACAGATGGCATTGTTCGCGGAAGTGATGTGCATGAATATACTACGAGAACTAACCTGCGCATTACTAAAAAAGCTAAAGTAGCTACAATGAGTAATGTGTTTGACAGAGGCTTGGTACTCTATAATGGTTTGCCTAACGAAATTAAAATTAAAAGCAGACCTTTTAATATGTTTAAAAGTATGCTTAGGAACTATCTACAAAATTACGGTGGGCGTATGTAACGAAGTCGATATTATGTATTGTTATTTTTTAAGTGTATGATTGAGCATACTTTCTTAGGTTTATTGTTTTGTTTAAAATTTGGATATGTAATGGTGTTATATGATAGTTTAGTTATTAAGTTTTGTTTTTGCGATATTTTGTAAATTAATGTATTTTCTATTGAGCCATGGGCTCTATTAAATAAATTATTATTATTATTAATATTATTGTATTGTATCTTTTTGTATTTTTTGTAGTAGCTTTAGCTATTTAATAAAGCATTATTATTATTATTATGGGGTTTGTCAGGTCTTGACAAGCGTCCACTAATCTCAAACTTCAGAAACCTTTTGAGCCGCATCATACTAAAGACTAGTGGACCTAAATACACACGACTGCATTCCAAACCCTGGCGATATGTAGCCGCGGAAATTACTACCGATCCAATGCCCGCACAATGCGGAGTGACTCGAGCAGCACTGCTTTCTGCATCCTGCAGATCAAAGAGTTGGCAGAAGATCTGCAGGCGGGAATAGACTCGATTTCCCTTCGATAGGAGGCTTTCATACCACTCAAAACACCAACTATCAGGACTAGAAGCGTAACTTTATACCCGGAATACAACTTTCTAAGCTCGGACAAGAGATCTATATACTTGGACCTCTTTTCCTCATCCTTGAGAGAGATATTCTTCTCAGCTGGACTTTAGAATTCGATCACAAACATCTGTTTGGTCTCGATATCCAGGAGGGTTATGTCCGGCTTAGTGGCTGTCAGTAACCTCGAGGTGGGGAAGGAGTAATTCCAATAAAAACGGCACTTGGAATTTCCCACCACCGATAGTATGTCAGAAGAGACGTACGGTATAACCGGTATTTGGTCAATACCATAGGCATGTCTAAGATGATAGTAGAGCACGCGGAGAGCAGCATTATGTCGAGACACGTAGCTCGACGCTGCATTATTTTGTTATTATTATTATTACCCAGAGGGTTGGTTTATATATGAAAAAAATCTCAACTGTGTACACACATGAGAACCGAAGAAATTCAACATAGTTTTAGGCCTTTAAAAAAAATCTTTTTATTGAATTTGTGATATCAAAAAAATCCCTCTAAAGCGAGAATTAAGGAATGAAAAGTATTTATTTTAACATGATTTTTACCAAAAATATATTAAAATACTACACCTACAGGGGGATATCCATAATTCTGAAAAATAATCTTAGTAATGCACAATGATATGAGCCAGAATAGTTCAACAAAAATTTTTGATCTGATTATTTTTTTGAAAGTTATTGAGGTTTTTGCATTACTATGTTAACAATGTTTAACTGACTAAATTGAGAACTGGGCAGCTATAGCTCGTTCTTAATGCGCGCATTTAGAGATTAAGTACTCCTGTAGGGCTCTAGATGGCAGTGCTGTATTGAAGCCGGCTCGAACCGGCTCGCATGAATCGGTTGTTAAATTTTCATGAATTTGGTGAGTTGGTTGATAAACTCGTTATTCAATATTAAATTACATAAAATTATAATTAAGTATTAAACTCAAACATGTTAATTACATTATATTTTTACGATGTATTTTACAATGAATCGTTATTGCAAGAAATAGATATGTATAAATTAAATACATCATGTATATTATTTGTTGCTTTTACGATTACGATTGCGATTCTAATTGGATGTTTGTCGTTAGAGCGAATAATGTGTTCCTTGCGTTGTACTATTAGCTATCTGGGAAATGAATAGTCGTACAGGCAGTGGTGTGTTGGAGCTTGTTAATTTTTTAGGTATTTTCCTAGCCTTTTTTGCCTCTTTTAGCAACACACGGTTGGTTTAAGATTTTTTGTTACACCCAGAGACAGAGTAAACCCGCTGAGTTAAGATTTTGAAGCCCTGTTACTCACTGTTTTCGCTGACTCGTACTCACTTAAAACTAATTCTTACGGTTATCTCACCTTCGCATATTTAGAGCTAGTTTAAACTCAAAAAGGATACAGTATTGAATATTTTAGAACCAACTGACTAGGAAGTCCTGACAATCTACTTAAAGATAGCAGTTCTCGCTACGGGAACATTTATTTGAGTCTTATTTTGATTTTTGTTGTTAGAGTTACATTTGATTTTTCTTGTTGATTATATTTCTTTGTGAATCATAATTTTTCGATTGTTAATAAATTTTGTTATTGAGTACATTGGTGTTTCTATCACGAGAACTCTATTCCTTTCCCCTGGGATTTTATTTTTCTTCCAGAATTTAGGGCAATAGAAGCGAGGTGACTGGCGCCGTATAAAAATTTAGGCCGCGCATAGGTATTGGTAATTACAGGACCACCCTGCATAGTCACATCTACCTCTAGACTGGGCTGGCGGCCTTCTACCTTGCCCTGGACAGCTGATAGCCGCTGGAGTCACTTCAGAGTGGTTAGGGAATTCATATCTTTCCCCATTTAGGTTTTTAGGGATCGACCAGAGAGCTGAGCGGACGCTGGCGCATGCTAACTATATAACGCTGGAGCTTGGCCGTAATATACGTTATAGCCCTACTAAAAAAACAAAAAAGATTTTAATAATAATATCTTCATTCTCAATTTAATTTTTTTTTATCAAAATCGATGACATTATTTTTTTCCGTAACTTTTATAAAAAATCTGTTAATCTTTCTTCAATTAGAGAAACTCTTGTCCGGACTATCGGGGTGTCCAGAGACGTTGAGAACTGACACCTAGTACAGGAAAATCTGTACGGACCTCCCGAAAATTTTTCACGATCAAAATAGAAAAAAGTCCAGGCCTCTGTGAGGCCCTATACCTAGCTGCTAGGTCGGACACTTGTTTAATCCGCTACTGATTATATCTACGTACCCTTTAAATAAATATGACTATATTAAAAAAATAATAATTTCCAGAAACGAATTTGTCTAAAAACACTTCTCATGGTCACTTCCGTTAATAAAGGAAATGAAATCCACGTAAAAATATAAAAAATCTTTCCTGTAAAATGAAAATTCTTATGAAATATCTGTTTTTTGAGTTGAAATTGCGTGTAGCGTCTCCATTCAGATATCAAATTTAAGTTGAACGCGTGCTATTAAGTGGACTCGGTCTGGTGAAGTTACAACGGAAACAGGCGCGTACCTCTAGAAGAATACACTACTTTACCCCTCGTGAAATTTGCCTTTCATTATAACGGACAAAACATTTACTAAAGAAATAATTTAACACTTGTATCTCATTCAGAACTTTCTTAATTACTTTCAACAAACAACTAACACAATGGGATTTGCGATTTTAACATAATACTAAGTCGTGTATTAATCTAAAATTGGGTAGTGTTAATGCGAAAAGGGATATGTCCATTTTCAACAAAAATTTATTATTTAACCCTTTCGATACGGGCTATTTTTAAGGCTACATTTTCTCACGAATAGAGCTTTAAGCATTCGCGAACTTATACGAGGGACATTCAATAATTAAAGAAACAAATTGATGTAGAAATAAAACTGTGCTTTTTTACAAAATGAGACTTTTACTACTTCTCAACATAATCCCCACGAATATTAATACACTTGTCCAAACGATGAACTAGTGCTTTTATACCTGATGCAGAGAAATCTTTGTTTTGTTGTTTGAGCCAGTTTCCCACACATTCTTTGACTTCCTCGTTGTCGTTGAACTTTTCTCCACGTAATGCCTCCTTGAGTGGACCAAACAAATGAAAATCAGAGGGAGCCAAATCTGTAGGGAGGATGAGGTAGTATTTAATAATGGTTGAAATAAAAAACATTGTAAATTTTCACTATTTTTATTAACTAACTGCTTACTAGTTTCGGCTTTCGCCATTTTCAAAGCAATGGAAAGGATAAAGCAATATTATAGGATGAGGTAGTATTTCACAACTTATTTTTTCAATGGTTTCTTGGGTCAGCTTAGCAGTATGAGGGCGAATATTGTCGTGGAGCAATATCACGCCTTTTATTTGAGATCCGCGACGTTTTTCTCTCACTGCTGGCTTTACTTTGTTCATCAGCATGTCTGAGTAGTTGGCACTGTTTGTTTAATGTCGTCAATGCGGGTATCAAGTGAAGGAGTTGACACTTAAACTGGCCGACCAGCACGTTGCTCGTCAGTCACTGAGGTTCAACCATTTTTTAACTGTTCTACCCACTTATAAAAATTTCCGAGATTCATACAACTTTTATCATACTGTAAACTCATTCGAAAAAAGATTTTAGCCGGTTTTTCACCTTCAGAAAGCAAAAATTGGATCACTGATCGTTGTTCAGCTATGGAAAACGAAAAGCATGTGGAAACTTCAAGCGGAGATGCCATCGTTAAATGCAATTTTGAAGTTATAAACAAAACAATTTTTATCCGTCATGTGTTTTCAACTCATTCTAGTGATGAAAGTACCAAACTCCTCCTACAAATCGTTTTTTTTTTTTTTTTTTTCTACCTCAATTTGTCTCTTTAATTATTGAATGTTCCTCGTACATATATAACTATGTCTTTTGGTCTCATAGAATTAACCAGTGACATACGGTCTGGGTATGCGAGGTATGCGCCGCATACCCACTCCAAATCGCACTGCAGTTATTTTATTTCAATTAAATTTTAATATTTTGTATAACAATTAATTCAATATTTACGAAAAAAGAAAATACATTATATTTTGTATATTTTAATTAAATAGAGTAACTTGTACCATTTTATATTGTGTAAGTAATTTCGTGCTGAAAATATGCACCTAGAGATGGCAATAAAAAATAATTAATCGATTAATTGATTAATCGAAATGTTATAATCGACTTTCGATTAAATTGGTAGAAAATAATCGATTAATCGATTATGAAGTAAAAAAATTAGGACCGTCTTAATGTTGTATTTTAAAGGCATATAAAAAATTATTTAACCGTTTTATTAGAAAACTATAAGTAATGGAAAGTAATACAATGTCTGCATAAACAAATATTTTTTGTTGCTAGTTAAACAGGCTGTTGCACGATATCGCATATAATATCGCATATTAAGTACGTCAATTTTAACACAAATAATTCATTGTTAGAGATTTCTAAACTCCTACAAGTCTTTTTTTATGCAATAAAATTAAAATGTGGCCTGAAGATGTTGTACGAGCAGCGCCATTATATGAAGATGGTCGCAGTATGAGAATATCGCTGGTGTTTTGGATGTAGCTAAAAACTCTATTAATTATGCTATAAAGCGTAATCAGCGAACAGCATCCATGAGTCACAAGCGCTCGAAACGACTGATTTCTTACCCTAATTGTTCTTCGCGATCGTGACGGATTCTTAATATTTTTCGCACGTCATTTCGAAGAAGAACGAAATTTGACAATTTCATCACGAACTGTCCAAAGACGATTGAGGAAATAAGAACAAAGGCCAAACTATAGCAGTATATTGTGCAGAAATGAGTAGCGGTAGAATTTTATTCTCCAGATGGGCGAGAATGAGTGTTCTGAAGGCCTAGTAATCTAAAGCCATATTGAAAAGAAAAGAGCAAAGTCATCTACCGACCAGTGTTTCAACAATACAACTAAAAATTTCTTGAAAATAAAATAAAGTTATCGATTAATAATAAAATAATCGGTTAGTTATTAATTAATCGAAACCAAAAATATCATATGATTAATCGATTAACTAATACAAAATAATCGATTATTTTAATCATTCGATTAATCGTTGTCATCTCTATACGCACCTGAATCCGAATACTGTCGTTTGTCTACATACATAAAAGTACATACCTTGTCATTCATTCTATGTTGTTAAACCATCGGTCGTCGAAAGTAACAACGAAATGCAGTCCAATATGCTTGCAAGATAAGCACTCGCTGGTTCGCTTCTTGCTAATTCTAAGCTAATAGACGAATTTTGCAAAAAGAATATAAGACTAGAAGTTAAGCTTAAATAATTTTTTATTAACAGACTAGGAGAAAAGCCCGTCATTCGACGGGGTAAAAGTAATCACCAAATTAAAAAGAAACTCTCGGTACAAAATTAGAACAGTGGTGGCGTTTATTGATTAAGTCATATACCTAGCTTTCTTTCTAAATAATATAATAAAGTGTCAAGTAAATGCCCAGTTAAGCAAAGAAACTATAAACATCTGTAAAACAATTATAAAGGATAGCGAATCTTTAAGCCATCTTTGTCACAGATTGCTGAAACAGAAATTAGTATGGAACAACTGTTCATGTTAAACAGCAACTTGTGTTATTCATATTTAATAATTACAGGAAAAAATTGATAATTTATTAATCGTGATGGGAAATGCCTTCGGCGTAAGATGGAGGGCAGGTAGGGATCAGTAGAAACTAAATCAATTCTAGGAATGGAAGCTGGATTTTTTGGGGAACATCCAGTTATAAGAGTGACAGTTATTATATTTTTAAACAATTTTGTCACCACCTGGTGTGTGTCATTACATTGGCCCTTTTTTGTGTTAAGGTTTCGTAACAACATAATTATTGCGCCTACTTTTAAGTTTAATTTGTGAGGTGACATCCCTGAGGATGTAAAACTATTCAAAAATTATATTGGATAGTTTTTTGTTCCTGAGGCATCCTCGATTGAAAAAATGTTAAGACATGTTGTAGGCTCGCCCTTCAAATGGTTCAGAACCACTTCGTTGATGCTTGTAGCATCGTCATTTCGGGGGCAAAGGATGGCTGTATTGGAATAATACTTCGCTGACATCGCTAGTAGTCAAACTGCTTCGAAATGTAGCCGTCACAATTGATTCATTGATGATGAGTTTATCTAGAATTTCAATGATATTCTCTTCTAGACACGCGGGGTTCATAGGTGGTTGCCTACTCTATATATTAGGTAACCCGGCACTGGTGAAAAACCACTGGAACTGGAAGACATGCATGCGAAACCCTAAAAACCGAATTGTGTTCAGCAGCAATAAAAAGGTAGACAATAAAAATTGCGGAAAACTGATAACAGTGTCGTATTTAGGAGTCTAGAACACATCCAGATATTAAAATTAAACGTAATCAAACAAAATTTATTTTCTTATCCCATTTTCCGACCCTTCTGGGATATAAAGTGCGTGACAAAAATTTGGACACATTTTGGGCAAAAATATCATAAAAATATCGGCCTCTTTTTGAATTTTCTAGGTTTAGGATTTTTCTCATCTTAAGAATGTTTCCAGGAAACCGCTTGCCAAATTTCAACTTTCTAGGTCACCGGTCACAAAAGGGCCCACTTAAGGACTAATAAAAATTCTGCATCACTTCCGGTTTCAACGGAAATTGTTTCAACTTTTTATTTAATATAGAGAATCAGTACTATATTAATTTTTTTCTTGAAAGTACATTAAATCAGCTTTCATAATATCAAAATATCATACTTTTATTTTAACCATTTCAAAATGGCGGACATTTATTTACAAAATAATAAATAACATAAATCGTACAAAGTTAAACAAAGCAATAATAAAATATAGCTTATATTGTAAAATGCGTAAATTATTTTGCTATACGATTGTGTTAAATCAGTTAAATTTTCATTTCATTGGACCTTAACAGGGAGCATGTGCCCCCAGTGCACCCCCTGAATACGTCATTGTTGTTCATTACAACTTATATCAGTCTTTTTTGTGTGTAAAACATCATAATTTCAAAAATAACTAAGAAGATATTGATATCCACATTTATCTATAACATAAAACCAAATACCGATTTGGAGAGCGCGATTGTCTCTAAATCTACTCTTTTTATTATTTATTTATTTATTTATTTATTGTACATAGACCTATTTCTGCAACGAGGCTAAGCGCCGATGCCAGGGGGCGAGCTCCTACACCTGGATGAGCGGTGAATGATTGTGAAATGAGAGTAATGTAAACATATTATTCTCGTCCGAATAATATCACCAATGGAGAATCGAACTACCAACCGCACAATCCATACTGTATTGACCAATCCAAACTGCTGCGATTTAATGCGCTCGGCCACTCCGTCGGCTCTTTTTATTATATTTCTACTATTTCTACTCTATTTCACGTTTGAGGTGTCGTTTTAAAATTACATTCTGAAGGTTATAACGAAGCCAGATTTCCACTTTATTTTATCTGAATCGAGTAATTAGTTGTTTAAAACAGTTTTATCATTTGACTGGGCGAATGTTTTAGTCGATGTGTCAGGGGGGAAAAGGATCAACGCTTCATATAATTCAGTGGAGCATATTTGGAAAGTAATGTATTTTCACTTGAACAATAAATATGTCGCTTTATCAAAAGTAGGCAATCTTAAAAAAATGTTTATTTATACGAAAAAAAAAGTGCCAATATTGTTTACAACGAAGTAATTTAAAAATTAATTACTGTTGTGGTTAACAAATTTTATCTTCAACTCCAGCGCCGTGTAATCTGCTAGTATTGTATAAAAATTGTACCAATTCTGCTGGCCCTGGGGGGGAGGGGGATAGGCCCGTAACCTCCCTTGGCTGCGAGACTGACTTGAAGTCAAGTACAGAAGAAATTAGATGGTCAATCAGATTACTACTTTTATTAACATACTTCTAAAAGTAAGCAGCAATCTAGCTACATATGACTTCATATTTAATTTTATGTGGATTGTTTCTTTACCCTTATAACATTTATCCTTAAATCATCAATATAAAATCAATTTGTTGTTGTATTCCCATAACTTCTTTTGTTTTTTTCCTTCACGATTGAAAGATCGCCGATGCATAACGCTAGTAGCTGATGTCGCCGCTAGATGTCAGTATCGTCGAAGGACCGCCATGACACCGAAACAAATGCCCGCTTCCTGTCACACGATAAAACTCTGTTTTTGTTAACTAAGAAACGTTAAATTCGAATAATTTACGGTAAAAATTTCGTTGTTTTTTAAATTAAATTGAGTGTGAATTCAATGACAAGCCGAAGGATGGAGCAATTAAAACAAAAGCTTTATTGTTAATTTTACTTGGCAAATAGGAAGAAGAAACAATTGAATTCCTATTGACAGTTTTGAGTATTTTACTTTTTACTTAAGTAACTTAACAATGGAGGATCACTTATAGTATTTACAATACGAAATGGCCCCCCTAACTTATTGATTCCAATAATGGCTGTCAGTAAAACCATTATACCTGCTGAGTTTATGGTTCTGTAATAGTAGTTGACAGGACCGTAATAATTATTTAAAATTAACGTGTTTTCTTATATGCTATTTAGAATGAACTGGAGGTCTATTCTGTAACTTCTCGACAGTCACATGCACAGTATCGTGTTGCCTATGCACATTACACTGTCATCGTATAGTGTTACTTTGTGTTTGAAAGTGTCGAAAGTAAATGTGGCCATTTTGAAATTTTGACGTACTGTGACAGAATAAACTTTGAGGTTATTAGACAGTATATACCATGCACATATATGTACATAACACAGTATATACATTGATATTAGTTAATATTGTTATGTTACAAATCTGGCAAGGTATACCTACTAAAAGATAGGACATATTCTGACCTGAATTTTTTCTGCCCCGTAACAGTTAATATAATTTGTTTAAAATAACTCTAATAATAATTATTGTAGGAGGATTTTATGCAAACTTCCCTTCCAGCAGGTATTATTCAAAAGGTTGACTTGTTTCTCTTAATTCATGACGTCATGCTAATCCTTCATAGAAATTTGGAATTTCCATCTAATCCCCTAAATAACATTTACTCAATGAATACATTCTTTACCCCCTACAAAAAATTGTGCAAAACCGCACGACGGTATATTTAGATTAATTTTGTTTTTGTTTTTATGGTTTTATTAGGATTTTTATTTTATAATATATTTTATGACATGTATTTTATTTTTATTTTATAAATTAAAATATTCATTGACATATCCCCTTGTCTCTTCCTCTTCCAATTCATCCAACTTCAAATATAATAAGTCCTTCGGCCATAACTACAACATTTAAGATAAAAAACAACAAAAATATACATATTTCCATATATAATACACATTTTAAATCATACTAACCAAAAAATAAGTAAATCAATATATTCAAATTAAACGTAAACAACTTTCAAAAGTCTAAAAACAATATCTCTTTCCAAAAACGACACGTTCGTACGTGTCGTCTCAAAATCAACACAATACTGCACTATCACACAATAAGTGCACTATCGATAAGTTACAGAATACCAACGCGACGTGTTGAAAATTGGCACTTTCAACACGATACTGTAAAAGCGATTGTCGAAATGCTTACAGAATAGACCCCCTGTATATACTCACATGGCATCCCTTCACATTTTTATCAGGCTTAGAACTGGCTATATTTGAATTATAAATATAGGCATGCTTAAAAATCGTTTTGTTTTAAAGTCTTTATAGTCTATATTAAATACTTTAAATTTGCACAAACAAAAATCATTCTTGTCAATTTGTCAATTTATGGTAATTTATGGTAATTTAAAATTATTAAAATATTAATCATTATCACTATTATCATTGTTTATATCACTATCAGAGTTTGTGTCACTACCACTGTCATTTAAATTAATAATTATTGAAGATTTATTTGGTGAATTTGTAAAAAAAAAAATGTTTCAATTGTCTTTACATGTTCTACACATTTTTCCACAAATCACTACTTATTGCACTTGTTTCATCTTTAATTAATTGTACTACAGTGTCACTTTCTGTCGGTGTTGTATTTTTCCGGCGCACATTACCTTTTAATTGATTCCATATTAGTTACATATTGCTAACATTTTATAGAAATTCTATTCCGTCCTCTTCAAAACTTTTTTATTAAAAGATGCACAGTCGGTACTATATTTTTCGAATAAAAGTCGTATATTTTATTTATTATTGTTTTAGACATAAAACTATCTATTTTCTTGAAAACTTGTAAATCGGGTCTTTTTCGCTGCTGATTTTTGCCACGGACAATGATACGTTGAACTGTTCTGAATGGATTTTCGCAGTTTTAAGTAAAGGTTTGTCATTACCTTCTGAAATTAACTCAGTATCAGAACTTTGCAATCTTCTGACAAATGACATTTTTCTTTGAATGGTGAAAATTAACTAACAAACAAGTATAACAACCCCTAAAATTTAGAAACAATAGGATTATAAATTTGGAAAATAATCTTAATGGTTTTTAAGAAACTTCAATTGAACTATTATTATATCTATTCGATTTAAATTTAAAATTCCTTTAATACCCCTTATATTCGTTTTACTGCAATAAGTCCTAGGATTACTGCCATAAACCAATTATCGCATTGTTAAACTTCTTAACAAGACCAGCCATTTCGTATTGTAAATACTATCTTGTTTGCTGAGTTTTTTTTTTTTTTTTTTACATGTTAATATAGACTAATAATAAGTTTCTATCGCCTAGATAGCGCATATGGTAGAGAAGGCAAGTTTTCTGTTTCTAGATGGTGGCATAATATGAATCCTCTGTTTCGATGAGTTACTATTTTATTTTTACTTTTCATTAAGGAAAACCAACAGAAAAAAACAATGACTGGCTTCCACTGTTTCCAATCCGAATTAAGTAGCCATGGGAGTTGTTAACCTGAAATCAGGGGCGCGCCATCCAGAAGTGCAGAGGGTGCACCGTACTCGGGCGCCGAGTATTCGACACGCGTGGGATCTTGAAAAATATTGGTCCAGTTTTTTAAATTAATCACAATGTTTTTCTGGTTCATGAAAAGATGAAGATTTACGTTCCGATTATATACATCATTTTCATGGTTAGTTTAAAGTGCTTAAGACAAGCAGGCAAAAATAACGAAATGTCCGTACGACGCGACGTCTTGTACAAAAATATTTATTACCAGATATGACCCTAAATTCTATCTTAACATCTGTTTTCAATATTTCTTCTCCAAAAAGAGGGATGAAATTCTTAACCAATCTATGTATGTCATAGATTAAGGACTTACTATAGATGGCCAACTTGCACATATTTCAACGTTATTTTTCCCACCACTTATTTTAGTTTCGACTACATGCACGGCATCGCTGTAGTCTCGAGTAGCGGGATTTTTGAATACAGAAATACCTCGATTAGTCCGGGTAATCAGTTCCGCCAATATTCCGGACTGTTTGAAACCGGACTAATCGAGGAACTAAATACCCCAGAAACCAGTGGCGAAGGAAGACCTCCGCTAGACTTGCCCTCCCATAAAAAAAAATAATAATAAAAAAAATATATATTTTTTTTTAATTTAAAAAAAGATTTAGGTAAATCTTCAAAAATACATCAAATTATGTTCAATACAATTTTTTGTTCAAGGCTTGGTTTACTAGTTACGAATTTTTTAAAATTTTAATGTTTAATAACTTCCGTTTCCAGTTTCGGATTTTAATAAAAAACAATAAGGTTCTTCCCAGTTATTAGGAGAATTTTTTAGTACCAGAACGAACTCTTTAAGTTAAACCGTTTTTGAGTTATCGTGTATATACACAGACACACACACAGGCACACACACACACAGACACACACACATACGGACGGCACTTCGAAAATAGGTTTTTTGGATTCCCTGGACCATGAAACGTGATCAGTCAAAATCTCGACATCGAAAATTTTCGAGATTACAATACAATAAAATTGAAATCGCATAACGTTAAAATCGCATAAAAATAAACCATACAATAAGCGATTAACAGTATAAAGGGAAAAAACATATATGTATAAATAAATAATTTTGTATACAATTTATTTTTATTTTGTTCCATACAAAAAAAATTGTTTTTGAAATTTTCAAATCGGACTATAGTGAATCCGGACTGATCGAAGCCGGACTAATCAAGGTATTCCTGTATTTCTATTTGATTAATATATTAGAAATATTGTGAATAAGTTCATCTTTATCAACTACTTATATCCCAGCAAACATTGAACTAACGGCCGAATGCCGGCAAACTGCTTTTACGCTGGTACATTGCTGGCACCAAAAGTAAGTGCAACGCCAGTATTAATAATGTACTTCAAATTTGTATTTCGCACTCCGCCTATACGAAGTACTTTACCAGCATTTTATAAGCATTCCTTATTTGTATTAATCCAAGATTATTTCTAGCGGGCCAGTGCTTATGTTTATAACTTTTTTTGAATGTAATAATTTGAAAAGTCTGATCGTTCTTAGTCATAAAACACCCTAATGGCGTGGCCTTCGAGGGTCGGTACAAGTGATATTCTGTGAGTACAAGTTGGGACGTGTTGGTGGACAGTTTATCAAGATTATACAGTTTTTTATTGTGATTTGTGTGTGTTTTGTTAGATTTAAGGACGTAGTTTACACAAACTGTTTCATATTAAATTGTTTAATTTTTAGTTTAGTTCAATCATAGTTTTTTTCACTTAATAAAATTTTCAATTATTAATAAATCTGATACAAGATTATAAATATGTCATTTAAAAAATATAATTTGTCATATTTCATTTTGAATAGTGACATCTTAAATATTTTGTAAATATAATACTAACCTAAAATAATACAAACTTAATCCAAAACTGTAAAGCTTTTTTTACAATATAACCAAGTTTCTAAAAGTCAGTAATACACTATAAAAATCACCAAAATAACCAGATCTAGTTTGTTCTTACAAAAGTGAACAGCTTATAGCATTAATGCTTATAAAATTTGTTTATTGAATTTATTTTAACAAGTATGATTTCTTTAGGTTGGCACTCTTCAAGTCAGGGGGAAACGATGTGGTAGATAATACAAGACGAATATTGGCGAAAATTATTAGTCACCCCTTATCTTTAGGATGCAATTGGTTTGACCGAAATGGCAGAAAAACATTTTCTTAAAATTCTTCATTAAATTAATAAATTAAATAAACTAATTCCTGTTATTCCTGAAATTATATTTATTTAATATTTATAAATAAATCAATAAATTATAACTGTTAATTCAATTTACAATCGGCCAGTTTTACCATCGTTCAATAAATTTATTTAACAACTTAAGTTAACAATATCGCATCATTCTATTGACAGCAATGTTAATTTCTTCATTAATAGTTTAAAACCGATGCGATATTGTCAACTTTATTTGTTAAATAAATTTATTCAACGATGGTGAAAATGGCCAAGAGTATTTATTTTGCACCTAACCATTAATTTATTTTAATACTGAGTAAGTACACATATGTTACATTTGAAACACTAGAGAGTGGGTATAATATAAGCACTGGTCCGTCAGAAATAAATTTTGCAACTAATGCGATTATTTTTTAATGCAACTATGCCAGCAACTGATACATCAATACAGCTAACGGCCACGGGGACACCGGGGTACTGGCCCAGTGCAAAATGCCAGCACTTGCCTAGTGCGAAATGCCAGCACTGGCCCATCACTTTACCGTTGCTGGGCCAGCAACTGATACATCAATGGGCCAGCTAAGGGCCACGGGACACCGGGGTACTGGCCCAGTACGAAATGCCAGCACTGGCCCATTACTTTCAATGCCGGGGAGTATGTGCTTTACCAGTACTGGCCCGTATAAAAATGTTTGCTGGGTATGTACATATCTCCGTAGCCCAGTGGTCCTAGGACAACAACTCGAAATTTTTAGGAGTCGCGTTCTATTCCCGGTGAGGTAGTATTTTGATATTAACATTCTAGTTTTCATTGTAATACTTACTTTTATTTACAGATTTGGGGTATATATTATCTGGAAAAAACTGAAAGAGTACAATTGAAATTCATCAAAACATTACTGCATTGTCCAAGATTTACGCCAAAGCACATGTTGAGACTGGAAACAGGTGTAACATATATATTCGTTTCCATTTGGAAAAGTTGCTTGACATGGTGGAAGAAACTGATAATCATGCCTGACACCAGGTTCGTAAAACAACTTTACAACCGACTACAAAAACTTGACTAATCCCCGAACAGTAAACCTGTTTACAACTGGGCAACTCAAATTCGTTTGTTCCTGGAGAAAACTGAATATTTACCTACGTATATGACAAAACCCAAATGTTTTATCTAATTCGACTGTACAAGACGTAATCTCGAAGTACAGTGAAATAGAACATTTAAATGACGTACATAAACTGATCAACACCAGATGCAGTGTATATTATCAACGACTAAAGCTTAATCATTCCGTCTGCAAAAGCTACCTACTATTTAAAGCTGACATCAATAAGATCAGGGTTCTAAGCCAAATCAGACTATCCAGTAAGTTTAGTCTCCAAATTTATTATAGAGGTATTAGATATAAATTGGATGCGCAAAACAATTGCACAATATGTAACCTGCAGAAGAAAGAAGATCTTTTCAATTTTTTTATTGAATGTCCTATTTACTCTGCACCAAGAACTCACTACCTCCAAAACTATTTAAATAGTAACCAATATGTCTGTACGCAGCTAGTAATAGAAGATCCAATAAAATCCATTACACGACTCAAGCTTTATACACGAGATCTTTTATAATTAATGAATAGTTATGTAATTTTCTTTGTCTAACACTTATTATTATGGGTCTATTCTGTAAAAACATGTTTACAGTACTGTATTTTATAGCGCTGTAGCGAGCTTAGCACAGTAAAGTGCCAAGTTACGGCGGCTCTGTAAATATTGAGCATTAGCTATTCTGTAATATATTCTGTAATTTCGGTCGATTTAAACTTTGCTTACATTGTAGCTAACTTCACTATGTTTAATTCTAACCTCAAAATTTGACGTATGGATCAATGTCATCGATTGGTAAGTGTATATCATATTTGTGTATACATATATACTCATGCTTTTTACGTTTGTAACTTTTATTAATTATTGTTATAATTTGTTTATAAAAATAAAAGTTTCTCTTTGCATCTTATGTATATTTATTCCATATAAACATATTTTTTACATCAAATTATACAATGCACTGCTGAACATATAAATTCCTAATCTGCTTTCCCAAATTCATATCTTGATTAGTTGTTAAAAAAAAGTTTTAAATCAGTTTTTGAAAATTTTAAATACTTTTCAAATATTTTACCATTTGGTACAGGATCTTCATTATTTACAGGTTGAAGCTCATCATCATCAATCTCAGCATAGTTAGGTATTCTTGCTTTTGTTGCTATATTATGCAAAACTTACCCTTCTTTCAATCCATGTTTTTCTTCCCTCGTAGTGGGGAACTTTATATGAATTGGAATTAGATGTGTTGTTATCAGATAACAAATTTCTTTTATCAAGCCTGTATATAAAAATATATAAATTAAAACATGTATGCAGGAAAAAAAGGACCACTATATAATCTTAATTCATTGATTATATCTATTAGTAAATTATTATGCAATCTAAATAACTTCATAAAATGATTTTCAGGGATAGAAAACGGATTTTCTCTATCCCTTAACAATCTTTTTTTGACTCGTATATAATATCAAAAAAAAAGTTTATGTGTGTTTGTAACGTAATATTTTAAGCATAATTACCTATTATGATCCTCTTGTACTAGTTGCATTAGAAATAGGGTGAAATTTTGGTTAATTCATTTTTTTTTAGTGACACGAGCAATACGAACATGTACAACTTTACTTCTATACAGTACTGTAACTGACTTACGGCCAGAAAAATTTCGCCGTATCTTTCCAGCGATATTTTACATCGGTGTAGAGTTTACAGAGCAAGTAAATACAGAATAGCACTTTCCTTACAGCGCTGTATTTTACAAGGTTATAGCGCTTACACAGTGTTGTAATTAGGGCTTACAATACCGGGATTCCGGGATCCCGAATACCGGAATCCCGGACGATTTTTGTCCGTTATTAAAAACCGGTATTTATGTAAAAATACCGGTATTTTGGTATTACATTAGTTGATAAAAATTGAATTTATGCACAATATAAATCTAATCTTGATTAGATGAGTTACGTCCGTAAGTTAGTAATTATAGTTGAAGGTAATGGGATTCGGACCAGTCAGAAAATAAAAACAAATTTATTAACTTCGCTAACGTTTTGATTTAATTTAAATCTTCATCAGAGCTTAGTTAATAGTCACGATATAAAATAACAATTTTAAAATTAATAGAGAATACATCATATTGTCCGGTTATTGAACTCAGAGATAAGCATATGCTTATCTCTGAGTATGTTATTTATGTTAGAAAAATTTGAAGAAATTAAATTTTGTATTCAAAAAGCGCTTATTGACATTAGTTCCGATATTCATTTTTCTGACGAAGAATTTAATTTATTATCTTCAATTATTGCTGCTCTTACTCCTGTAAAATTAACAGTAGATGCATTATGCCGAAAAGATGCAAATCTTTTGACGGCTGACGCTTCTATAACATTTATGTTAGATACTCTTGCCCAGCAAAAATCTGCAATTGCATTAAAATTATTGGAAGCATTAAAATCTCGAATTTTACTGCGACGAACTGAATTATCACAAATACTTCAGTATCTGCAAAAGGGCTCACAAGATGTTGGAGAAGTATTTAAACGCATATCACACATGAAAATCTAGAAGATACAGAAGATATGGAAGTTGTGCAAGAAACATCCCTTCCAATATCTTCCCAAATTAGTAATGAAACAGTATTAGAATCTGACAAGGTAAACGTAAACGCATTAAAGAAAAAACTACAGGCAGCAATAGACGAAACACTAAATATTTCACCCGTGCCTGCGTTTAAAAAAATTCCAGGTCTGGAACAAAAATATAAAATGAAATTACTTTTTTTGAAAAAACAGGAACAAAAGGAACGTATTTACAAAATGTGTATGATTTCTTAATGACAATAGTGCCGACAAGTGTAGAATCAGAAAGAGCTTTTTCGGCGGCTGGTTATATTTGTACGAAAATTCGGTCCTCGCTTGATGATGAAACGATTGATTGTTTATGTTTTTTAAGAGCATACTTTAATAAACAAAACGCAAGTTATTAATATTATTTAATAAATACTTTCAATTTAATTATATTTTTTGCTTCTTTAATTATATAATGCCATACGAGCCTATTATATGTAAAATGTAACATAGAATTTAATATGTACTTTTTTTTACTTGCACGTTATTTTGTATCTATCTACTCCTACTCTCTATGTAATAAAATAAATAATATCTACTCATTTCAGAACAATATTTATTGGATTTCATATATTATTTGTTAACAAGTCAATATAACAACTGAGGTAAGTAAAAATATAACTAGTAAATTTTTTATTAATAATACCGGTTTTAATACCGGTATCCCGATATTTCAAATTTCAAATATCAAATACCGGTATTCAGATTTTAGTTCGGTATTGTAAGCCCTAGTTGTAATGAATCTAGGTACATTTTAAAATATGTATCTGTATCTGTATCTAGATATTTAACTCAGTATCTAAGTATCTGTATTTCAGGTACTTTTTTCAGATACTTTCCTATTTTGTCTTTTTCAAGGTCTTTTTACAAAATATGTCCTTACGATTTTTCAAGTTGGTAATACATTTAGCATCATTCAGATATTTGAATTTTAAGTTTAAATTAACCAATCAGCGACCAGTAAACTCTTTTTAATGTTGTTAATAAAATTATTTCATTTAAAATAAAAAATTATTAGCTATCTAGTTTCGGCGTAAGCCATTTTCAGAGTTGGAAATTCAATTACATTTTATTAAAATTTTATAGATAAAAATAAATTAAATAAATAAATTATTAGTTTGAGAATTATGATAAAATTCAAGTTATATATGTAATTAATTAAATTTTGGACAACATTCTTTTATTTTTTATTTTTTTTTTATTTTTTATTTAAAAAAAAGGAAAAAAATGTTTTCCAAAATTTAATTAATTATATATAGAACTTGTATTTTATCATAATTTTCAAACTTATAATTTATTTATTTACATAATTTATTTTTATCTATAAAATTTTAATAGAGTGTAATTGTATTTCCAGCTCTGACTAAATTTAAAAAAATAATAAATAAAAAAAAATTAAATAATTTTATTAACAACGGTTAAGTAAAACAACCATTAAGTAATTATCTAATCTAAGAATAAGAATTAATTTTATAAATGTGAATTAAATAAAGAAAAATATAATAAATAAAATTGTTGTTTTATTGTTGTCATCCTAAATACTCATTTAATAATCAGTAATTTATTAGCGAACAAAAAATGTTCGAGATATCCGTTGAAATTGGAATAAAAAAGTGATTTTTTTAAAGATTACATACATAGATATATAGTTAGTTAATATTTCTGACACACAAAGGCTATTTGTGTTTATTTTAAGATTAATAATAGTGCCTAACTTATTTTTTATTGTGAACAAATATATTCCTTGCTCTAGTTATTTCTTTTTTTTTTTGTGGTGTTTTCATTTTTCCGAAAGTATCTTAAAAGTATCTTGAAGTATCTAGATACATTGTAAAAAAAATGAATCTGTATCTAGATACTTTTTAAAATTTGTATCTGTATCTGCATCTAGATACATTTTTCCTCAAGTATCTGTATCTGTATCTAGATATATTTTCAAATGTATCTATTACAACACTGCGCTTACAGCGGTAGAAAACTCGTACAGAATAGACCCATTAGTTATTGTTAAATATATTTAAAAAATGTTTTGTTACACATATATTTCAATATGATATTGTTACAAGTATATCAACTTCTTTGTTATAAGCTATGTGATGTTTTATAAACAAATAAACCATTTTATTATTTATTATTTATTTAGAGATTTTAAAATTTGTCCTAATCCCAATCGAACCAAGTCGCAGTGCTCTGTCTTTTGAACGCACGCACTCATACTTCCCTCTTACTCTATTAAGTGTCAGATAGTTCTAGATAATTTGTTTAACATACAGAGGCAGCTTTCAGATGAGGACGGAATGATAGAAAATCAAAATTTCAAGTGGAGACGTCAGACGAAATTCATAAGGCCCCTGGCAGGAATCAAAGTCAAGGCCCATATAATCCAACTCTCATAATATACTCCTAACTAGCACCTATACAGCCTTGGACAAATGTATGGAGCACCCTACGTTTTATTGAATTTTAGGATTATTACAGGAAAAATGGTAAATAAAATAATATATGCATTTTAATGACAACTTTAATCAAAATTATTATTATTTTGTGATACCTCCTCGTGTTTTAATTACCGCACGTACCTTTTAAGGCATACTGTCCGCAAGCTTTTTACGTATATCGGATTGTACATTGAAACATTCATCCACAGTAATTTTCTTCAACTCTTCTTTTGATTTACATTTGTAAAGAGATACCTTGTTTATCAGAATCGCCCATAAATTTTCAATTTGCGATAAATCTGATGACTGGGGCATATGGTTTTTGGAAAACCATTCATTTGTTGCTTTGGCTTTGTGATAGGGGGCATTATTTTGTTGAAAAACATATTCTGGATTGTCTTCATCAAATTATTTTAATATTGATGGCTCCAAAACTTTATTAAGTATGGTAATATAACGAGCAGAATAATGCGTCCCTCGTACAAAAAGATTTCGCCTAAGCTACTGGCGGACATGCACCTCCAGATCATGATGCTACCACCACCAAATTTGACCGTAGGGATGATGCTGTCAGGATGAAAAGCTTCACTCAGCCTACGTCTTACAAAGATGTCTAAAAGTTGTCCAAAAAGCTGATTCACAAAAGAAATAAACAAACCCTTATTTCGTTAATTTATAGTAGTAGTAAATTAAATATTATATTGTTAGTGCAATAATTGCTTAGAAAATTATTTTTCTGTTAAATTCGTAAGTACATTAAATCATTACAATGCTTACTTCTATATTGGACTCATCAGATCAAATGATTTTCGCTCATTCATCAGGTGTCCAATTTAAGTGTCTTTTGGCCAACTCAAGTTTTTTGTGTCACTCGGTTAACAGTTGTTTTCGGCGAGCTCTTCTTCCATACAAACTAGAATCCACTAGATGCCTTCAAATTGTTCTAGAAGAAACTTTAACTTCTCTATGCTCCCACAGATCACCAGCCAGCTCTTTTGACGATATTGAGCGTTTACGAAGAGCACTTCTCTTTATAAAACGATCATCTCTGGAAGTGGTTACATGTTTTCTTCCGGTTTTTGGTCTGTTTTCATAAGTATAGGGAAAAATTGCTAAGCGATATGACATCTGGTGGGATTTTAACAACTACAGAAATAGACATTCTATCGCGCTTTTTACATTGAGTTATATGGGATCAAAATATATTTGCATAAAAACACGTATCAATATTGTAGCAAAATTACAAAAACCACCAGTAAACATTAAAATTCACGTTGTTTATATGTAATGAATGTCTATTTTGGAAGTTCCAAGTATGTCGCAACAGCGCTGCGATCTTAAAACATTTCCCCATCAGTCTCTTTGATGGTAATTTGCATGGCTTTTCTTGAACACTCCATTTTTGTTTAATTTTGACCTGCGACTGTCCTTGTGAATGGAGCAATACAATTTGACTCCTTTTTGCCACAGTAAGTTCACGTTTTTTAGCCATAATGTGATTAAAAATATTCACTTGAACTCAATAAAACGTGAAAAAGACCGTGTTCACTTCAAACGCATGTTTAATAATGATCCAAGCCCTAGCTGGTTATTTTTATGTAAACAAAACGTAACAGATCTAAGCCTCTGTTTATATTTTTGGTTATCTGATTAGACGTACGGCTCTTGGAATGTGTCAATGATATTTTAAAAACATTTTGTCAAATATATACAAGTTACAATGAACATAAATTTAGATGATATATTATAACTGCATGGGTGCTCCATACATTTGTCCAAGGCTGTATTTAAGGCATAATATTACACAAGAAATGAGAGGTTTACGATTACTATGGAAAGGACATATGATGAAGATGAAAGATAATGGTAAACATAATGACATAAAGGATTAGGGAGGAAAATTAAACAACCGTCAACGAGTTGGAAGATGTACGGAAGATATACGGAATACATAGAAAGAGTGACACTTAATTAAGTTGGAGAACTTAGGTCAGTTTGGCCTAAAGTAAACTCAATTGACAGTGCTCAAATAAGAAAAAGAAGAAGCGGAACTTAAAAATATTTAAAATATGAAAACATAATTGTCAGTTATGGACACCAGTGTCACAAAAAAGTTAAAGAACCACTGTAATTGTATATAATGTATATATTTCCACCGTGCTTGATTGGTTTTCTTTCTTTAACTATTTACAGATTCAATTTGTTAAAGTGAAAAAGGTAATTTTTGAAATAAAAGGATATGAATGTTTAATTTAGTAGTTGCATGACAAAAAGTCTTAAGGAGATGGCACCACAGGCGGCCATTGTAAAGAGACTCCTCTTACAAAAACCATGGCGAATCTCAACAAGGCTCACTGTTCAGCCAAGCCGTCCCCAGGGCCGTAACAAGGAAATTTAAACATCAAACTTGTATAAAACTTATTTAAAATTTTGACGCACAGCAACTGTGATTATTTTCGCTTAACACAGCCCATCTAAATGACTAGAATATACACTCACAGTATCCGATCATTTTTTTTTTTTTTTTGCAGTTTAACGAAATATGTATTAATATAGAGATACGAACAGTGTACATGGTTGCTTCTAAAGTCAAAATTGATTAGATTATGAGAAATTGCACGGCTCAAACAGATCATTGACTAGAATACAAAGGAAACAATGGAAAACGAGGAATACAAAAAAAAAAACAAAAGTATAATGAATAAATGCTTAAATTAAGAATCAATAGCGAGTGTTGCTTCCTCGTGCATGGATAACAGCTTGCAATCGAGAAGGCATACTTAAAATGACATTGCTAACTGCATCTTGAGGAATATTTTCCTACTCTTCCACAAGTCCGTTTCTAAGTTCCTCCAGGTTGTCTGGACGATGCGGTTGAGCTCGTAATCTTCGCCCAAGCATACCCAGACATGTTCAATAGGATTCAAGTCTGGGCTACGAGCAGGTCACTTCATTCTAGTAATGCCAACTTAATCCAGGTACTCAGTCGCCACGTTGACAATGTGTGGACAATACTATTCCTGTCAAAGACAACCAGCTCGGAAAACATATCGCTTATTATACCACCCCAGACCATTAACCCTTTCGCTGCTCCAACCGTATATACTCGTAAATAAAAGTGTGGCCCGATACGCTCCGAGCGAGTTAACTCGCGCCGTGTTTAAAATTGTTCCCTGCTCAACACGACTATTCTCACTGGGTACCCCAACCAGTTCAAGCACCTGCGAGCACGTTGCGTTGGTATACGTTGCTGTGCCGTTCAATTCAGTTAGATAGGGTCTTACATTCAGTATATCTACTTATTTATATTGATTTTATATAAATATATACGGTAAGTATATTATAGTTTATTCCAGTTTGGTATACGGAACTAGATTACTAACTCTTTATAAGTTTCATAGTTAGTATGGCATATAGGTAAATATGTAAACAAATATTTTTTTAAACAAAATCTTTTTGATTGTATTTTTGTATTCATTCACTCACATTAAATTTTTTCCTAACATTAGTTATATCGTCACCAATCATTCATCCTTATGGGCGTATCACACTAGAACGTTATCCAAGTTTTAATTTTGTAGGTTTTTTCAGGATCCACGTCTTTAGGTTTTGACTTATCACACAGTATTTGAATAATATTTAAGACTTGGACATTTTTTGTTTGTGCATGCGTACATTGTGTTATTATGACAGTTGACAGTTTTAATTTGAAAAGTTTGTTTGTGAGGTTTCACTAAATTAATTAGTTGTTCTTCCAAAATAATTTTTTTTTAAATATTACATTCGAAAATAACAATTATACAACAAACTAACCTCAACGTAAAGAAAAGACAAAGACGCAAAACAGCTAAGAGCGAGAGGGCATCAGTTGGCGCACGCGTTTTTGACAAACCTGGATAAATAGACACAGGAATTGAAACTTGTTCCATTTGCCTAGTCTTTAAAACCTAGGTTTTTTTTTCATACTATCACACGCAAATGACTTCGATTCGAATGTAAAAACTTTAATTTTCCAAGTCAAGACGTTAGTATTAAGTCTAGTATGATAAGGCCTTTACATGTCATGAAAACTTACATAAAAAGTTCACGCCAACTACTCTACACGAATAAACTCGCAATCACCGAAATATGTGCGCACAGCGAGCACAAAATCTCAAAGCGTATTGCGCAGTGAAAGGGTTAATAAGCTTCTGCCAAAAGATTAGAAGCAACAGTATCGCACGGAGCATATCATCAGGTGACCTCATGGCAAGCATGGACAAGTCCGTGAAAAACATTTTTGACCATTGTATCGCGTCCCAATTAACATGATCACGAGCAAATGTCAGTCTTGCTGCACGGTGACCAGGAAGGAGTCGTGGGGTTCTTGCAGGTCTTCTGGCAATTAATCCCACTTGCCTCAATCTTCTTCTAACTGTTATTTCACTAACTGCCTCTTCTAAAAAAGTCTGAAGTTCTGGAGCAGTTAACGTCCTATTCCGCAGAGACTGTAGCAATCGATCGTCTGTAGAGCTGTAGAGCTGTATGGATTTAAGATCAAAATTTTATTTTTGCAAAATAAATTATTTTGATGCGATTTTTGCCAAAATTGTGCAAAAATTTTTTTGTCCCACACACTGTAGGCCAGATGGTTTAAACTAAAAATCTGAAAAAAATCTAAGTAATGTACATTGGTGTGAACCGGAATAGTATAAGAAGAATTTTTGATCAGATTATGTTTTCGGAAAATAACGCATTTTTTTGTGTTTTTAACTAAAATAAGTTAAATATTTAATTCGCTATACAACACAGTAAATAAGTAAGCGCCCGTAGAGTAGTGCATAGCGTCCTCGCTTCATGATTTGCAAACTACAATTCGATTCCTGTAAATTTTATTTTTTCTCTTTTTTTTGTATTTTGATTTTGTTTAAATTATTTTGTCAAAATTCTAGTTATATTTTAGTAAATGTTGCATTTAATTTTTAAAAACGAAAATTTAATAACCAGTGGGAAGTGTTGAAATTATAATTTAATTCTATGTTTGAATATATACGAAATCAGAGTGGCGGAGCTTATGATTTAAGGGACCAATGAAAGCCATAGGCGCAATTTTCAAAATCTTAATGAACATTGCTATATAAAAAAAAAGAAAATACTGCACTTATTTGGAAACTTAAATAATGCTATTAGGCATTCGAATTAAAATTAATAAAAAAGTATTTTGATATAAAATTTGTTTTGGCATCCTAAATAATCATCATTCGCTTACTTAATACCTGCGAACTCTGAAATGTGTGAAAATTCACACTTCACATCAATTTTTTTGTATTCGCCTGCTCCGTATACATCATGTAGAATGCATAAAAACTCGCAAAAACTCACAATTTATCTTATTCCATAATAAATACCCACAAGTTATCTTATTCTGCAGTTGAAAAAAAAAAAAAATAGAAGAAAAGTTGAATTCAATTGAAACAATACTTTAAAAAAAGTGATCGGATACTTTTGTCGGTGAGTGTATAGTAGCATGAATAAATAAAACAATAAATAAATAAATAATATCATATGCACTTACTCAATAAATGTAATTTTGCACGGATAAACACAAATAAATTAGAATCTCAGAGGAACAAGGAAAATATATACTCTGTCTCAAACTAAAGTCGACATGCGCAAAGAACTCAGAGGAACCGATCTTATTGGTTATTCCGAGACAGAATGACCATTATTTCCGTAGGTGACCTAAATTACCGACTGAAAACATGTTTTGTGCGCATGTCAACTTTAGTTTGAGACAAAATATTTATCTTTCTTGTCAATCACTCCGGTTACGATATTTTACTTGAGTACGAATGCAAATGTCAGTCTTGCTGCACGGTGACCAGGAAGGAGTCGTGGGCTTCTTGCAGGTCTTCTGGCAATTAATCCCACTTCCCTCAAACTTCGGTTATGCCTTCTATATTAGTAGTTCCTCTGAGATTAGAATAGAAGTATGTGTGTACGCCGGTTGCCATGGTGTTGTGGTTAGCGCGTCTGATTGCTAACCATGGAGGCTCGAGTTCATATCCTGGTGATGTCATGGATATATTGTTTTCGTTATAAATTTTACTAATGTATCCATAATAAAAATAATATAAATATACCTATACTAGTTAATGACCATCAGTAGCTACAACCAAAACTTTAAGAAAGTACCTACGTACAAAATTTGAACAGACACAGGGCGAAGGAAAGAGTCTGTAAACGGGCCAGTTACCATCATATTATCACAAAGGTAATCCCAGGTAAGGATTGTGACATCTAGACCAGTGTTTCCCAACTGGTGGTTCGCGGACTATTGGTGGTCCTTAAAAATTTTAGTGGTCCGCGAAAGGTTTATAAATGATTATTTTTAAGTTTTTGTTATTTTTTTATGATCTTATGTTCATTTTCTGTGATTTTTGTTCATGTTTCAGTGATTTTGTATTACTGAGATATAATATGTAGAGTCTACATATACATCCTTGATACGTTTTCGGTCGAGAAACGCTGATCTAGATATTCAGCTGTTTGATTAAAATGCTATTTAACAGCGTCTAGTATATGTAAGTTGATTATGTAATGTATACTCTACATTTTCGTAATTAGGTAATATTTGTCATGACGAATGAATGTTGGAAATAGGTCAATAAGAGGTATAAGTAAATGGATGTCGAACGGAAACAATGCAGAGGAAGCTAGCTAACTCCTTTACAAGTTCTATTCAACAAGGTGACGACCAAGAGAAGGACTCCATATACCGATACATCTGATGAGCCAAGCAACAGTCTCCATATGAGTGGAGGAAGATTTCTCCAGGCTCCTCGACTCCCTGATGGGGGAGGTTCCTCACGAATTCCCCAACTCCCATAAATGAAATTTTATAATTATTTAATAATCTAGGTTATTACCCGTCAACACTGACGGATTTATAATATAAAAATTTCAATTGTTTGTATGTGTATTTGGTTTTATTTTTTAACGTATATTAATTTCGTCGCCAGTCAGCGAATCACGGGACAGAATATCACCAGCTAGCTAATCATGGGAAAGGGTGCCACCTGTCAGCCAAGCAAGAGACAGGGTGTTCCCAGTTAGCCAATCACAAGAACCTTAAAAAAAATGACGTCATAATGTTACCGACACTACATACAGACATTTGCTAATTATATAGTTAGATTATTTATTCATAAACTTTTTAAGATGGGAAAACAATTCATTTTTACTTAGTATATTACATTTATATTATTAAAACTCAAAATAATTTGATACGTTAATTTATGCCTACGAAACCGTAGACATTTCTGTATGTAATTATATTAGTAGATTCTTAGAGAATAAATCTGCAAAATATTGTTCATATCGGTCAAAGGATATAGGCGAGTCTAGAGTTTCTCGTTTATGCCTACGAAACCCTAAAGTTTTCTATATGTAATTTTATTCGCAGTTTCTTAGAGAATAAATCTGCAACCTATTGTTCATATCGGTCAAAGAATGTGGGAGTATCTAGAGGCTCTTGTTTATGCCTACGAAACCCTAGACATTTATGTATGTAATTATATTTGTGGAATCTTAGAAAATAAATCTGCAAAATATTGTTCATATCAGTCAAAGGATATAGTATTGTCTGCCAATCACGATAACCTTAAGAAAAATTGACGTCACAATGTTATTTACCCTACATATTGACACTAGACACTTGCTAATTATATATGTCAGATTCTTAGAAAATAAATCTGCAAAATAATGTTCATATCGGTCAAAGGATATAGCAGTGTCTAGAGTTTCTTGTTTATGCCTACGAAACTCTAGACATTTCTGTAAATAATTATATTCGTAGATTCTTACAAAATAAATTTGCAAAGTATTGTTCATATCAGTTAAAGGATATAGCAGTGTTTAGAGTTTCTTGTTTATACCTATGAAACCCTAAATTTTTATATATGTAATTTTATTCGCAGTTTCTTAGAGAATAAATCTGCAACCTATTGTTCATATCGGTCAAAGAATATAGGAGTATCTAGAGTCTCTTTTCTCTACACATTTCTGGACATTTCTGTAAATAATTAAATTTGTAGATTCTTAGAAAATAAATATGCAAAATATTGTTCATATCGGTCAAAGCATATGGACAATTATGGGTCATAAGATATAGGACTGCCTAGAGATACTTGTTTATGCCTACGAAACCCTAGACATTTCTATATGTTATTTTATTCGCAGTTTCTTAGAGAAGCCCCCAATTAGCCAATCACGATAACCTTAGGAAAAAATGACGTCACAATTTTACCCAGATTTCATACAGAAACCTGCGAATTATATATGTATGTACGATTATATTGTTAAAATCAGAAGCTGTATTTCTATCTAACCACCCATATTACAAAGAAACATAGGTCAAAATAAAAGCAATTAGGTGCAAAAGCAATAGGTGCAAACATAAAACAAAAAGTTTGACTGCGTCAGGAAAAGTATCAGCCTGTCCATGAGTACTCTGTTGTCAGCTAAAAAACTGTTTAAGTGCAAAATATTATAATAGCATTGATTTATTTGTGTACATGAGTAATTTATCAGTAACATAGTTCTAAACAAAAAATTGAGGTGTAAGCAAATTTTCATACACTTTAGAATTCCGGAGATATTATTATTATGTATGGTAATACATTTTTTTATTAAAAAATTAAGAAACTTTTGAAAATATTATTCGCCCATATAATAAATCAGTCAATTAATATCATAACATGTAAAACATTTATTTTTTTAAAAATTTGATATCTTTCAAAAAACTTTCTGAAACAGAATTTCAATCGTACTGTTCCGGTTAAGACCGTAATGTAGCCAACTCAACCCAACTCAACTCAGTAGCTCACCTGTGTACCAGAGCTACCTTTTAAGTTTTTACAAAAACAATTTTTTTTTGAGCAAACTGTTTTATTGCATTTCAAATATTTGCCTTTAAGATTTATACATTTTTGCATGCGTTCAAACCAATTCTCGAAACATTGTTTTCAAAGGCTTCAACAGCTTCTTGAGGTGATGAAATTCGCTGTCCACGCATTGTTTAGGGAACAAAAAAAGTCGTTAGGGGATAAATCAGGTGAATACGGGCAATAAGACATTAATTCGTTGCTTTTTTTTAAATAATCAATTGTTTGACGTGCTGTGTAGGAGCTTGTATTGTCATGATGTTGTTTTTCTTGATTTTGTAGATGACTTCTGGCAAACAAATTGTTATATACCATTCAGCATTAACTGTTCTCCGATCCTCTAACGGAATGGTTGCGACATGTCCAGTACAACCGAAGAAACGCGCGATCGTTTTCTTGGAAGTGCTTCGTGAACGAACAACTTTTATGGGTTTCGGTAGTTTCCGATTCATATGAATAAATCCAAGTATCGTCACCTGTAACGATGTTTTATACAGATTTTGCAGTGCCTAGGTAGAATTTTTTGTAAGATTTCCTTACACCAAATAACACGCGCTTTTTTTTGAGCTTCGGTCAATTTATGCGAAATCCTACGGGAACAGATCTTTTTCACAGCTAAATGTTCATGCAAAATCGAAGGTATTGCAGTCTGCGATATACCAAAGGATGCCTCTATCTCACGGTAAGTCACATGCCGATCTTCTTCAATCATTTTGTGCATAGCTTCGATGTTTTTTTGAATCACAACCGATTTTGGTCGACCTTCACGAGATTCATCACTGACGGACGCACGACCACGATGAAATTCTTCAAACCATTGTAAACAGTCTTTTCTGATGGTGCTTCATTACCAAAAGTTGAACGAAGCGAATCTATGCATTGTGGTTGAGTTAGACCTTTATTAAAATCGTAAAAAATCATCCTTGGATGATTCGTTGGAACGAAACTTCACGAGTAATATCCATTTTTTCACAAACTTGTTTTTTTTAACGCTCACTGTCAACAAACTCCTCGGTCAATTTATAAGCTGCCACTGATTTCACAAGAGCAAATGTCAAATTTTACGAATATAGTAATGACACGTTTCAATATTGTCATCCAGTGGTCGTTTGTAAAAACATAAAAGGTAACTCGTATTATTCGAGAGATGTGTTTTTCATAATATACGTGCCAAGTGCCAAAATTCAAATCTCTATGTCCACTCGTTTGACCACAATTTCTTACCGAAAAGATGGACAAATGGGTTATAGTATAAGATTTTCTAAATGAATCTACGAAACTCTAAATCCACGCTACAAATGACCCAAAAAAGAAAAAAAAAATTATATATATCGATTAAAATATACTGATTAAAAATTCAAGTTTAATGGATGTAACAATAAACGTGAATTACTCTTTTTTCAGATTTTCTGGCCAACCACTATTTTAGCTACCTTAATACGGTCCTGCTTCGTTCTTCCCTGTGCTGAGTCGCGCAAATGTGCAGTAAATCAGAAGTTTTTATTTAATTCCTATTTATCATCGCATTCTCAAAAGAAGCGTACAGACAGTGATTTGACAAAGTGAAAGAAATGAATGAGTTAAATAAATGCAATCGCTGATAAAAAATTAGAAAACCGTTCTTTCATCGAGATGCGCTTTTCAATTTTAAAATATATTATAAAATGTTTTTGCTCGAAAGCATTGTGCCATACAGTATTCCCACGATAGAATAAAAAGCAAAATATCGATTTATATTTTATTCATTTTTTAAGGATTTTGTAGGTATAACCAAAAAACCTTCAAACCGTCACTTATGTGTCTGTCTGTACAATAGAAATTGTGGCGAAACGGCTAGACTTAATGAGTTGAAAATTGGCACGCATATACAGATCTTTGATTCACATACTAAAAATGTTAGGTTTTATAATACGCACGACAAAGAATTTTTATAATTTAACTTCATTAAATGCTCTGTATTACGCGTACGTCCATGTAGATTAAACTTTGCTTCATCTGTATGGAACCCTGGCTACAAAGTGCACATTAAACGCATCGAAGCGATTCAAAATAAATATTTGAAATATTTATCTTATAAATTTAAATTTCGATTTAAAACATATAATGATGCTTGTGTACATTTTAATTTAACACCCCTTACTACTAGACGCGAAATTAATGATTATGTAATTCTATATAAATTATTAAACAGTAAAATTGATTCTCCTGAATTACTATTTGAAATTAATATCCACATATCGACATACAATACCCGCATCAATAATCTTTTCTGGAACCCTATAGCTCGTACCCAATACTGTCAAAATTCTCCACTTTACCGTATAAATAATATGAAAAACTTAAACACTGATATTTTTAATATGTCACTCAAAGAATTCAAGAAGACAATTCTCAACTCTATTGCCGCAGGGTTAGGAGAGAATTTATAATTATTTAAAAAAAATCAATAAAAACATGAATTTAGTGCGTCTTTCCTTACCTTGCGTCAATCTAAGTGAATTGTACTATTGCATATTTTACAGTTGTATCAACATAATTTATATTTAATTTATATTTTTTAATAATTATTAAGTTGTGAGCACATTGTGGGTTTGTCCTGTTGTGTCTCCCCATTAGTACTAAATAAATAAATAAAATAAATAAATACCGGGTGAATTATTTAAGGAGCAACATACATGTTTCACATATAATGTTAATGAAGTGAGTTATTTCATTTGCAACATAGCAAATTATGAAAGCAAGCTCATATCCATGGCAACAGATGCAATGGTGTTTAGATAGGTATAATAGTTATTTGACATTATAAAGTTTCTAGACGGCAAAAAAATAGTAAATTAGAAACAATAAATAAATTTTTATTAGTTTGTTTATATTTACATACAAACAAAAATAATAATGTCCTTAGTAGCTAAGTCCAAAAAATATTTTAAAAAATTATATTTTGTCTTTTCTATGGATACGATAAGCATTTGTTTTATGGCTATGTTGCTTTTGAAATAACTCACTTCATTAACGTTATATGTGAAACATATATGTTGCTCCTTAAATAATTCACCCGGTATAAGAAAAATAGTCACACTGGAAAATATAAACAAATTTGTATTCAATGAAAAAAAAAAATAAATAAAAACGGCTTAGAAACTAGAAAGTTAAAATTTGGCATGCTTTACAACTCCTTGACCCATATATAGATATAGCAAAAATACTGAGAGTTCAAAAAACAGATCCCGAGATAAATATAAACAATTATAAATTAAAAAAAAAAAAAAAATTTTTTCTTTTTTAATTTTGAGTGGCATACCAAATTAAACCTCTTAATATGTGGACCAACAAGCAAATTTTTATTTTTGAAAAATCTTTCTTTTTATGCGATTTTTACCAAAAACATATCAAAAAACTTTTGTCATCATTCAGAGAGGTTGATAAAAATGTGAAAAAAATCGGCATGTGCCTAACCGTGAGATAGAGGCATCCTTTGGCATATCACAGACTGCAATACATTCGATTTTGCGTAAACATTTAGCTGTGAAAAAGATCTGTTCCCGATGGATTCTGCATAATTTGACCGAAGCTCAAAAACAAGGCACGTGTTGATTGGTGTAGGGCAGTGATGGCGAATCTTTTGAGCTCGGTGTGTCAAATTTGAGTAAAAACCTAGCTTAACTCGGGTACCGTGTCACGTCTAGAAATATCCATAATTTTGTGATATTCGCAACCCTAGTAAAATAGTTATATTTTTGATGTATTTATTTGTTAAAAAAACAAAAACTAATAACTCTTTACATTAGTGACTTTTTTGTTGCTGATTTGGATTTGCTAAATTCAGTTGAAGGTTGGTATTTCGTGCACTTCAAGCCCAGGCAAGCGTTACTAACTTCATCTATCAGTCCATTTCTTTTATTGGTTTTAATATTATTTAACGCCGAGAATAAGGTCTCACAAAAGTACGTAGATGGAAAAATTGTGAATAAAGCCATCGCTAGATTTTTCAGTGCTAAAGTGTCCGGTAATCGGTTCCAAGTATTACAAATTTCCTGTTCGTAGTGGCACTTTTTTTCATTCTCCAAACGATTTCTCTCCAGATTCTCAAGTTTGGACCTCAAGTCGACAAACACTTGAGCCCAGATGCGTTCATTGTTCTTGGCCTAAGACCGTCCGTAAACGATGCGTGTCACCTAAAATGTCTTGGCGTGTCACCCGTGACACGCGTGTCATAGGTTCGCCATCACTGATGTAGGGGTATACTGAAAAAATTCAACTTAGGCACATCACTGTACATTATTGAGATTGTTTTCAGATTTTTAATTCAACCCCTCTGGGAGATAGGTGGGGTACAAAAGTTTTTTGACATTATTTTGACAAAAACCCCATAAAACCAATGAGTTTTCAAAAATAAAAAAATTGTTTGTGCATCCAAGCATTAAGATGTTTCATAAAAAAATATATATATATATATATTTCCATTAAATAGGTACATATTTGTTTATATTTATCCCGCGCTGTATTTTTTTGAACTCTAGTGTTCCTATATGTAGGTCAAAAAGTTATACAAGTATGCCAATTTTCAAATTTCTATGTTCAGCCGTTTGGCTACAATTTCTACCGTACAGACAAACAGACAGACAGATGCATGAGTGACGTTATAATGGTTTTTTGGTGGTCATACCTACAAAATCTTAAAAAATAATAAATAAATAAAAATAAAATGTAAAATTTATTTCTATAGATTTGAGAATTCTAAATTCATTTTTACATTTTTGCTGGTACTGGGGTTCGATCCAAGCTCTTGTAAGTTAAAGCGTTACTATTCAGTTAGTCGTCTTAAAATTACTTACTGAAAGATTGTATGTGGATTGTTCACCAACTATTCTAAATTACGTCATTGTGAAAAACATCAGCCATACACACAGGATATCTATATATTGTCATATAATATAATTACTCAGTAATGATAATATCTTTCCCTATAAACAATTTAAAAAAACTTAAATTGAGGATACAGTAAATAGTATGTGCAAATAAACAATGTAGACTCGTGCTAACAATTATTTTGCATGTTACTTGTGAAGTGACGTCATAACTATGATAGAGTGGCGCCAATATTGCGGTCTATTTTAAATTTCCTCTAATTTAGTAAAAATTGTTTAAAAACCAAAGTACCGCAAGGGCGTTATCTGTTTGTTTTTGGCAAGGTCCTAAAAGACGGAGACGATAAACGGATAATAAAACAATTAACTAGGATTGGTAAGTTGGAGTCGGAGCCAGGAGTTGGAAGTCGAGGGGTCGAAGCTTTTCGGAACAGTCGGGCTTCGGAGTCGAGAATTGGAAAAACTAGCGACTCCCGACTCTTCGAATCAATTTTTATTAAGGATGAGAACAAAATTTGTGTAGACTCTGTTTATTATGTTTAAGCTGTGATTATACCAGGGACCTGAAGCTGAACCTGAACTCGATCCGAAAACCCGAAAAAACCTATATTTTTCGTAAACCTGAACCTGAACCGAACCATTCAATTTCAAGGTCAGTGAACCAAAACCTGAACCCGAACCTTTTATGATTCACCGGTAACCATGTATTTTTAACAGCTTATTATTTATTATGGTAATTATTGTATACTAAATTTTAAAATGATTATTTCATATTAAGCTGTTCACTTTTGTGAACAAACTAAGATGAAATTTAGTTTTCAACAGTTTGCACTACAGAAACTGTATGTCATGTTGGTATTAAAAAATTGTAAAAAATGTCACTTTCTTAATAATTATCAGAACCAATAAATCTAAAGTCGATTTTTCAGCGTAAGGAATATTTTTAATTAACATTTAAAGTCCCTATTACACTATAAAAGTAACCAAAATAACTAGATCTGGTTTTTCCACTTTTTTAAGAATAAACTAAGAGGAAATTTTGATTTCAATAGTTTGCACCTTTGAAATTGTATGTCATGTTAGTATTAAAAAAAAATGATGTGAAGTGTGAATTTTCACACATTTCAGGGTTTTGCAGGTATTTAGTAAGTGAATGATGATTATTTGGGATGCCAAAACAAACTTTATATTAAAATTTTTTTTTTTTGTTAATTTTAATTCAAACGCCTAATACCATTATTTAGGTTTCTAAATATGTGCAGTATTTTTTTTTTTTTATTTAGCAAGGTTCATTAATAATTTTAAAAATTGCGCCTATGGCTTCCATTGGTTGTTATAATCTCCGCCCCTCTTATTTCGTGTACATTGAAACAGAATTAAATTATAATTTAAACAATTTCCACTGGATATTAAATTTACGCTTTTAAAAATTAAATGTAACATTTGCCAAAATATAACTAGAATTTTGAAAAAATAATTTAAACAATATAAAAATTCAAAAAAAAAACAAAAAATAATATTTTTTATTAAAAAATTATATCGCAGGGTTCGATCCCTTTCGATCGAGTTAATTGGGTGAGAAGCAAGCATCATAACCACTACACCAGGATACACCTTCCAGTGTAGCGTGTTACAAAGCTATAACTTGTGTACATTATTAGCAAAAAAACACAAAAAATGCGTTTTTTTCCAAAAACATAATCTGATCAAAGATTCCTGTGGTGCTATTCTTGTTCACACCAATGTACATTACTCAGAATTTTTTCAGATTTATAGTTTAAACCAACTGGGCTACAGAGTGTGGGACAAAAATTTTATTGCACAATTTTGGCAAGAATCGCTTCAAAATAATCTATTTTGTAAAAATAAAAATGTGATCGTTAATAAACGTACCAAGGGCTTTCATTTGATACTATTCAGAATTATAAAAATACTAGCAGTATACCCGCTGCTTCGCTACCGAAAAAGTAGTCGTAGCCGGCTTAGGCTGGACCCATGGCAGAATCGGTTTAAGACTGGCTTGGTGCGAAGGTTTGGAGGGTTCAAATATATTTATTTGTTTAAATCAACTATTGTATTGATATGTTCTTCTTACACAAATAATGTAAGTAAGGGTTTCTTTATAAACATTGATAGTACAGTCATTTGGTAACAGCACGTATAAGTGTTCCGTTCTGCTAACCTAGGAAAATGCCACAAACAGTTGCCCATGTGAGAATCACTCATCGCCCAAGGCGGCGCTATTCACGTGAAGCATTTTATCTTGTACCTTATGAAGTTATTTGTTATTATAGTTGAAGGTAATGGGATTCGGACCAGTCAGAAAATAATAACAAATTTATTAACTTCGCTAACGTTTCGATTTTTATTTTAAATCTTCATCAGAGCTTAGTTAATAGTCACGAAATAAAATAACAATTGTAAAATTAATAACGAACACATCATATTGTCCGGTTATTGAACTCAGAGATAAGCAATGAATAAGCCACGTATTTTTTATGATATTTATTATAATTATTCCGTGATTACTCCTGATCTATAAATCGTACCAATATAGGTCAGAGCACTTTTTACCGTTAATAAATGCTCTTGCCACCGAAGAAAATTTATTCGTATAGTCTTAGGGGCTACGCAAATGTTCAACAGCAAATTTAATGTTATAATTGTCGTCGAAAAGTGAAAATAAAAAATCTGGGACATATATCCTCGGGAACATTTTTGTAGCAATATTAAACCCTAAGTCCTTCGTATTAGTGGCGGATCAAGCCTTCGCCGGGCCCACGACATTATTGATTTACGGGCCCTCAACCTAGAGGCGTTCAAAGTGAAGAGCAAAAAAAAGGTCTTCTTCACCTCTCAAATCCAAGTGAAGAGCAAAAAAAAAAGGTTCTCACCTCCCAAATCCAGGCCCTTGAAAATTACGGGCTCAAGACAAATGTCTTTTTTGTCTCTGCGAAAGTCCGCCACTGCTTCGTATATATATTGAATATGTAATCTTTTATAGTTTCACCGCCAGAGCCGTAGCAATGTTTTCGGCAAAGACAAAAATCCTCACCTCCCACATTCAAGTGAAGAGCAAAAAAAAGGTCCTCACTACCCAAATTCAAGTGAAGGAAGAGCGAAAAAAAAGGTTTTCACCCGCAATGGCACCCCTCATGAGACCCCGCGAATTTATCAAACCTCGCGATCTTATAAAACCTCGCGCTCCTGGCAAATGCCCCGACGCCACCCCGTTGCTACGGTGCTGTTCACCGCCATAGTATTTTAATGTGATTAATATAAAATTCTAAATTACATTGATGTACACGTGTATGGGTAACCTCTATCAGCAAAACTTAAGTCTATATCTCTCATTGGGCCTAAGAGATATTGAGGAATCAGTGAAAAAGCATTTTGCCCCTTTAGGGGTGAAATTATTAAAAAAAAAAAAACTCAATAAATTTCTGAAGATTTTAAAAATACACTTATAAACATAGGAAATGAGAAGCGTTCTACAATTGACCCCGAATGTAGATTTAAGGGTTGTTTAGGGCAAAATCCTGAATTTCGTTCATAAATATTTTTAACCTTTATAAGCAAAAACTTAGTCGATATCTTATTGGTATCGAGATATATTGAGGAATCCTTGAAATCATATTTCACCCCCTTGGGGTCGAATTTCAAAAAATCTCTTGTTTGGGGGTGCTTACATCATGGAGAGAATATGCTTTTCGAATTTCATGACTATGTCCAAGGAACGATTTATAGAATAAAAAATAGCAATTTACTTCTTTCGGGGTGCAATTAAAAACATATGTTAAAATGTTATTTTAAGTTTTTAAGTTAACAGTTTTAATCCAGAAACACTCCCTTAGAATGAGAATTTTGAGATGATATATGGCCTCTGTTCGGCCCTAGTTTTACTCTATTATCATTTGGTTAAAATATGTCAAACTGTTTTTAAAAAAGATTCGTCAAAAACAAAAATAAATAAACCATAATAATAAAGTTCATAAATATCGGCAAAAATAAAAAATAATATAGATGGTGTCTAGTTCTACATATCTGTCATAGTTTTGCTAAATAACTGAAGATCAGTGCTGTTTACCGATAATATTTGAGCCGAAAATTTCCGATGCCGCCCGAAGAGCCACTATCTGAATATAGTCATCCAATCAACTATTGAACGAAAATTCCTTTTCCCTCACTGCATATCTAATAGATATTCCAATGGTCCAATATAATTAAAAACTAAATTATTAATTTCTCGTTTCTGGTGGGACTTTTTTGAGATTTTCGATTTTTCTAGTTATGGTGAAGACACTTGCTACCTGTATGCAAAATTTCAACTCGGTAGCATATCTGGAAGTGGGTTAGAATTTCCGGACATAGCCACAAATATTCATTTTTATATATAAAGATATTTTTTTTTCGATGAGCACATATTTGTTTATATTTTTAGGGGGATATGTTTTTTAGATGTTTTAGTATTTTTCAAGTGCGGGTCAAAGAGTAAGTATAAGCATGTATAAGCATGCCAAATTTCAACTCTCTAGGTTTAGCCGTTTGGCTACAATTTTTACCGAACAGACAGACAGACAGACGACAAAATGATGGTATAAGGGTTTTTTGGTCATACCTACAAAACCCTAAAAAAGGTAAAAAATTCAATTAGACATATTTCAATAAAAAATGATATCTTAATTATAATGATCACAACCAAACAAATTTTAAGTCTGATTTACAGCGAAAGGAAATTTTTTAAATGTCATTTAAAGTCAGTAATACATTATAAAAGTAACCAAAAGTAACCAGATTTAGTTTGTCGTTACAAAAGTGAACAGCTTATATTATCTGTCTCATTTTGTAATACGAAACTAACAGGGAAAGTTCATTTATGTTGTATATTGACAATACATTCATAATATTATCATAGTATTGGTTCACACGGATACACCACAACAGTCACCAAAGTAACCAAATCTAGTTTCGTATTACAAATTGAGACGGATTATAGTATATTTTATTTTGAAATACATTACAAAATCTGGTGACTTTGGTGATTGTTGTGTTGTAAATGGACTTTAGGAAGAATGTCAACTTGTAAATATGGCTTTGATTTTTCTTAGGTTATATTAATTTAAAAATTACAAATGAAAGATTGTCATTAATGTTAATTAATTGTCAAATATTTTGAAAGGTGTCATCTCAGAATTACCACCCTAAGATGATATAAATATACAACATAAAAAATGAAGTTTCCCTTTTAGTTATGTATTTCAAAGTGAAATAGAGTATACATATAATTTTATTTAAAATTTTCTTTAAACCCGAACCTGAAAAAATTTAGGTTCTTGAACCTAAAAAAAAATCTGTTACTGAACTTGACCCTAACACCGAACCGAAATTACCACATTGAACCTGAATCCGAACCTGAACCTACATAAATTCAGCTTCAGGTCCCTGGATTATTTCATGTTTAGCTCGGAAAACAGAAAAAATGCAACTCGTGTTCATTTTCGCCATGTAAACAAATACACGAGTAACAGTTTAATGTCACTTTCGAGTGTTCCAGCTTTGCCGCATATGGCGCTGCGATCTTAAAAAGTTTCCCCTATGACATTTTGTAAAGACATTTATGTAAGTATAGTTTGTTTGTTTGGATTAAGTGAAACTAGTTGTTGAAATCTAGTAACCTTTTACGATTGAATGAGGTTTTTGATAATTTTGTTTAGCAAAAACCAACTTCAATCGTTAAAAAGTGAGCTAATGATAACTTAAGAAAATTAAAATGTCATTTAGTTCCGCTTTAATATATGGAATAGACTTTACGATTGATGAGTGAAAAGAGTAGAAAGTCGGAGTCGGTTTTCAAAAATACCGACTCAAGAGTTGAGGACATGCCCTAACCATCTCATTTGATTTTCTTGAATTAGATGATCTACTAGAGATATTTTGTTTCTTTTTTTATTGTTTTCAGCTTGCTACGTTCAACTTTATAAAACTTATGTTGATTATTATTTTGTAAATAAATGGTCGCCATTTTGAAATGGTTAACATAAAAATATGATTTTTTGGTGTCATTGTAAAGCTAATTTAATGTACTTTTAAGAAAAAAATATAAAATTATCGATTCCATATGCTAGATCAAAAGTTAACATCATTTCCGGTGAAACCGGAAGTGCCTCAGAATTCTTATAGTAACCTTTAGATAGGCCTTTTTGTCTAGTTTAAGTTTTGTTCTGAAGATTTTTCGTATCTTTACAAATAAAGGAGATTTTCGGGGTGCCCCGTTTCAAACAAACACCCTGTATATATATGGGAGGTATTGTGATCATACCGATTTTGACATTTCGAGATTTCGATGGATCTCCACGAATTGAGGTCCCTACATAACGTTTTGACTATTTTTAGCATGATGTCTGTCTGTCTGTCTGTCTGTCTGTCGGCCCGTGTACACGTGCAGAGCAAATTCGGCTAAAAGGATTTTTATGAAACTTCATATTTAAGCTTTTGACATCAATGGCACGAGTTGGTCAACTTTTGGTAAAAATCGCTTTACGAGAAATGGGAGTTTACTCGTGTCGGTTTTAAGATTTTTGTGAATATTTCACAATAGAGAAATATTTCGAAAACATTTATTTAACAAAAGTTGCTATAAAAGCAATAACTAACAACTTTTATTTGTCCAATTGATAAAGTCCAATGATAAAGCAGCATAAATTAAACAAGTACTTTGTGATAGCGGTCGGTCCTGTGGTGGCCACAGCTGATTTTTTTTTTTTTTTTGTTTATCCCCATATTCTTTTTCTTTAGTTCTTTATAATACACTTCTATGTTATGCTGTAATTCTTGTTCTTTTTCTGCCACTACGATCATTTAATGTTTTTATGAAAATAAATGGAGGAACGAAAATTTATTCTTGCCATTCAGAGAAGAACACTGCTATACCTTGGATATACCAGAAGAAGAAAAAATTAGGAAGTCATGCAATTGATCACGAAGGGAAAGATCTTGCGTAAAAGGCGGCCAGAATGACCAGCACTGGTACTAGACTTTTTGCCGCCACAGGCAAAATTTTTACCCGCTCTGGTGATAAATGTGAAAAACGGATTTGTTATACTTGCATTTAACATTTTGGTGCCTCCGCTACAGGCCAGCGCCTGCCTCTGCGTAAGGCCGCGAACATACAGAAAGCCGGCACCGGCTTTACTGGCAACAAGCGCTGATCTGCCGCAGTATCTGTCCATGTTTTTAAATAACCGCACACGCTGTGTACTGGTCGGCGCCGGTTGGTGTCGACTACCCGCTTACCGAAACGTTTAAGCAATTTAAGCAGCTTGTTGTCAGCGCCGAAATAAAAAAATATTTAAAAAATCTTGCATCATCTTCTTTTAATTGAGGAAAAAGGTGGTGGTATTCCCCATATTTACGTCCCTCTTGGTTTATTGCATGTATACCTTTTTTATTTAGGTTCCATTTTTAAATATAGTGATTCTGTTAGAAACAACTCATCCAAAGATGAATCGGAACTCGCCATTTTGACTTATTTCAACATATATGGTAATTGAGCCAATATACGAAATATTGGCTATATACTTTCAAAACTAGCGTTCACTCTATGCTAGGCCGTTATAATTAAAAAATGTACGATAAATAGGAAACAATAAATAAAAACTTCAATATATAGGTTATGTCATCTGTCAGTGTCACATGCAATATCAGCGTTTAGCGTGTGCTTAACCAGTAACCCAGTACGCTTGTTTTCGGTACCGATTGTCAGCGCTGATTTACCAGCTTTCTGTATGTTCGCGGCCTAAGGTACTGATGCCGGGTTTACATTGGTAGAGTAAAAGAGCTATAGACCGGGAGCTCATGACATTTTTGGTCTCCGATTTCATACAGCATGCCTTTTGGAGGAGAGAATATTTACCCTGTGACAACAAAAAAGGGATGGTACTAAACCCCTGCACGCTTTCCGGTCATAGGGAAAATTGCATTTCCACTTGCACAAAATTTTTGTGTTTTTCTCTGATTTAATATTGCTTGCCCTTTTGTTAAAAGAAAGTTATAACAAATTTAAAGTCTTTTAATTATAGGCATGCTGTATGAAAACGCGGAAAATCATATTTTTTTATTACAAGATCACATGACCGTTTGAGCCCTTTGGGACCCTCCGAATCGCATGCATATATTTAAAAGACTTTAAATTTGTTATAACTTTTTTTTGACAAAAGGGCAAGCAATATTAAATCAGAGAAAAGCACAAAAATTTTGTGTTTAAGTGGAAATGCAATTTTTCCTATGACCGGAAAGCGTGCAGGGGTTTAGTACCATCTCTTTTTTGTTGTCACAGGGTGAATATTCTCTCCTCCAAAAGGCATGTTGTATGAAATCGGAGACCAAAAACTGTCATGAGCTCCCGGTCTACTAGTAACTAGAGCAAGTACTACTCTCTTTGCTCTACTATCTTATTTTCGGGATAGTAGGTGTTCGTACACAATTGGCATACTATCTTAATTTCTGGATAGTAACTGTCAAAACACATTTGACCTCTTCACTGTGGTTTTGTTGTGCAATTATCTTTTTGCAAAAAATAGTTTATGAATATGAATATACATCGTCGCCGGCGTGATGCCATTAAAAAATGGTATATTGTATTACATTTCTTGTGGGGGAAATAACTGATTGTTTTATTGAAGAAATCGGTACATAATATAAGCCTAAACGAAAATGGGTTAAAAAATGGATTGATAGAAGAGCTACCCATGGCGCATCAGCCCTTCTATTTCGTGAATTAGCTGTGGAAGATCAAACAGAGTACAGACTGTATTTAAGAATGACACCAGATGATTTTAATAGACTATTCAATTTAGTTAGTCCATTAATACAACGAATTGATACACTAGTGAGGGATTCGATTCCAGCAAGAATAAAATTGGAATTAACGCTTTATTTCCTAGCCACAGGAAATAATTATCGTAGTCTACTACATTTCGTGTATCAAAGGCAGCTATTTCACAGATAATTTCAGAAATCATCAATTAATAAATCAATATTACGAAATTTATGTAAATAAATTATAACTTACCTTAAGATATGTTTTTTTTTCTATTTGTTATGAGAGGTTACCGCTTGCCACCAATTCGAAATTAATCAATTTTGCGTAGTGGGGGAAAGATAGTAGCTATAGTGCGTTGAAAGGTGAGTTTGCAGTACAGGGCATATGGAGTAGTTCTTTTTCATACTCTCTAATGGGTTTACACAATGACTATCCTTTTCTTGCTTGTCGAGGTTGCCAGCTCTAAAACGCGCTGATCTGTGAAGACGCAGTATTTAACAAATGGCCATTTGTTTTTGTTGAGTGTTATTTTGAGTTTTATAAGAGTTGATTTTTATAAATCATACGAGTTTTTCATATTATTATAATTGACGCATTTGACACTTTTACAACATTTGGCAACACCGCTCCCATTTGCCATAAGAGCTATACTGCAAACTCACCTTTGAACGCACTATAGTAAATACGTGAACGAGCTAGCTGCTATCCTATCCCAACTACTAGAAGCTAGTACTCTACTAGTCACATTGTCAACTGTTTACACAGGGATAGTATCTAGTTTCTACTACTAGCTCTTTTACTCTACCAATGTAAACCCGGCATGAGGATGACCAAGAACTTCGTGACTAGGAAATCAACGCCAGTGGTTTTGAATATTCATCTGGTGGTTTATTTCAAGCTGCAGTATCTAAATTCACGTCAAAATTATTGCCAACCTCTAAAAACAGAAGTATAGAGAAGAATAAAAAAATTAATACTAAAATTTTTGCATACACTTAATAAAAGTTTAGATTTAAAGCGATAAATTAATTTCCTAATTTTCTTTTGAGCACGCCGCTGTTATAATTAATTGCAAATTCCTTGCAAAAATTGCATTAATTGTGACCACCTGCGATAGCAATTAAGATTTAACACAATATGTGAATAAAATGCACTTGCACTTAGCCACGTGCGTCCGAAGACTCTATTGTTGTCGTTAATAGTACATATGTGTTACATTTTTTACAGCAATTTAAAGCTATGTTGAGATAGAAGTTAACGTGTTTCTGTGTGGTAATGTATTACAAGTAATACCAAGTCCAGATAAAATTTAGTGATGATGTTTATTTATGGATGCTACTATACAATAACTAGTAAATTATATTCTTAGTAATCAAACCTCAGCCGCCATATTCATTCTGATCTAGTATCATTTGCAGATACTTTACTTATAATTTACTTATTAGTTTTATTTTTCTGACTTTTTTTTTCTGAATACTTATGCATCATTTCAATTTTCTCTTCACAAAGTAAACATGGACTAACTTTAACTTTTGTATTCTGACTAAAACTAATAAGTGACATAATTAAACAACTTGTTCATGTTTAGGGTTTTGTACAAACTGACCAGATTTTTTTTACAGCAAAAGTGTATACTAAAAAAAAGATCTAAAAAAAAACTAACACAATATAAGTGATGAGCAAAAAAAGACTTCCAAAATACAAGTGATGAGGAAACAAAAAAGTCCTCACCTCACTCCCGAAATAGAAGTAATGAGAAAAAAAGGTCTTCACTTCCAAAACAGAAGTGATAAAAACAAGTGACCAGCAAAAAAGAGTATATTCAGGATTTTTTTTATAAAAAGTAAGAGTATAGAAGATATTACTCAAAAAAGAGTATAATACTTTAAAAAAGAGTACGTCTGGTCACCCTAGTTTTGTATGTATGATCACCAAAAAACCCTTATAACCAGTGCCGGTGAAAGGCAGGGGTGACAGGGGCACAGACCTAGGCGCCAGCTCTTAGGGACGCCAAAACAAACGCTTGACTATACATATTCTAAGTTTTTATTAAGTTTTTCTATTTTTATTATATTAATCTTGAACATATTAAATACAAAATTGAATGTAAAGATGTACACATTTATTGATTATATAATAATACTAGCTGAGTACCCGTGCTTCGCTACGGTATACTGACGGACGCATTAGTGTAAAATCCTCAGTTTGTTTTTAAACATGTGTATGGGTAACCTTTGTAAGCAAAAACCTAGTCGATATCTCATCTGTGCTAAGAGATATTGAGGAAACCATGAAAAAAACATTATACCCTTTTACAGTATATAGGGCTCGAACTACTGAGTAAAAAAAAACTGTCAAACTTTTTAAACATTTTAGAAAGACATATATATGTTAAAAGGAATATTATAACTCAACAAACGAAGAAAATGCCAAGAGTTTTATAATTCTTCTCTAGGGGTTGATTAGGATATAATTTTGACATAACTTTATATTTTTATGGGTAACCTTTGTAAGTAAAAACCAAGTGGATATCTCAATGGTCCTAAGAGATATTTAGAAATCCGTGAAATCACATTTCAGCCAATTTCACCCCCTTAGGGACCGAATTTTGAAAAATTCCATATTAGTGGGTGCTTACGTCATGGAGGGCATATATTTCCCGAATGTCTGTATGTCAAGGGACGTTCTATCGAATAAAAATACCAATTTCATGTCTCTATGTCCAAGAGATGTTCTAGCAAAAATGAGTGTTATAACTCAACAAAGATTGGAACTAAGAAACTGAAAATACGAAGGGTTCAATTTAGAGGTTAATTAAGACAAAATTCTGAATTCCTATGTTATTTAAACATCTGTTTAGATAACCATTGTAAGTAAAAACCAAGTCGATATCTGATTGGTCCTAAGAGATATTGAGGAATCCCTGAAATCATATTTGACCCCCTTTTTAGACCCTTCGAGGTCAACTTCGAAAAATCTCTTAGTAGTAGGTGCTTACGTCATGGAAAGAATATACTTTGCGAATTTCATGTATCTATGTCCAAAAAACGTTCTATCGAATAAAAAAATACCCATTTACCCCTTTAAAGGTGAAATTTAAAAAAACTGTCAAAATTATTTCGAGGTATTTTAAAAAGACACCTATGTGCCAAAAAGAAACCTTATAACACAACAAACACAGGAAATACGACGGGATGTAAAATTCACCCCGATTGTAGATTCACCCCTTTAGGAGTTGATTAGGACAAAATCCTGAAATAGGTTTTTCGGCATTTTGTGTGAGTAATCTTTGTAAGAAAAAACCAAGTCGATATTTTATTGGTCCGAAGAGATATTAAGAAATCCTTGAATTGACATTTCACTCCTTTGCACCCTTAAGGGATGCAATTTTAAAACACTGTCAATATTATTTGGAGATATTTTAAAAAGACACTTATGTGCCAAAAAGAAATTTTCTAACTCAACAAACTCAGGAAATACGACAGCATGTTTAATTCACCCCGATTGTATATACACCCCTTTACGGGTTGATTAGGACAAAATCCTGAAATAAGTTTTTCGGCATTTGTATGAGTAATTATTGTAAGAAAAAACCAAGTCGATATCTTATTGGTCCTAATAAATATTAAGGAATCCTTGAAATCACATGTCACCCCTTTTCACCCTTTGGGGCTGAAATTTTAAAAAACTGTGAAAACCGTTTCGAAATATTTTAAAAATACTAAATCTGAAATAAGTTTTACGGCATTTGTATGAGTAATCTTGGACCTAAGAGATATTAAGGAATCCTTGAATTCACATTTCACCCCTTTTCACCCTTTAGGGACGTAATTTTAAAAAACTATCAATACTATTTCGAGATATTTTAAAACGACACTTTTGTGCAAAAAAGAAATTGTATAACACAACAAACACAGGAAATACGACGGGATGTATAATTCACCCCGTTTGTAGATTCACACCTTCAGGGGTTGATTAGGCAAAATCCTGAAATAAGTTTTTTGGCATTTGTATGAGTAATCTTTGTAAGCAAAAACCAAGTCGGTATCTTATTGGTCCTAAGAAATATTAAGGAATCCTTGAAATCACATGTCACCCTTTTTCACCCTTTGGGGCTGAAATTAAAAAAAACTGTCAAAACGTTTTCGAAATATTTTAAAAATACACCTATGTGCCAAAAAGTAATGTTACATCTCAACAATCACAGGAAATACGACGGGATGTATAATTCACCCCAATTGTAGATTCACCCCTTTAGGGGTTGATAAGAACAAAATCCTGAAATTAGTTTTTCGGTATTAGTATGGGTAATTTTTGTAAGCAAAAAGCAAGTCGATAACTTATTGGTCCTAAGAGATATTGAAGAATCCTTGAAATCACATATCACCCGTTTTCAACCTTTAGGGGTGAAATTTAAAAAAAAAAAAGTCCAAACCATTTCGAGATATTATAAAAAGACACCTATGTGCCAAAAAGAAACCTTATAACTCAACAAACACAGGAAATACGACGGGATGTAAAATTCACCCCGATTGTAGATTCACCCCTTTAGGGGTTGATTAGGACAAAATCCTGAAATAAGTTTTTCGGCATTTGTATGGGTAATCTTTGTAAGCAAAAACTAAGTTGATATCTTATTGGTCCTAAGAAATATTAAGGAATCCTTGAAATCACATGTCACCCCTTTTCACCCTTTGGGGCTGAAATTTTAAAAAACTGTCAATACCATTTCGAAATATTTTAAAAATACACCTATGTGCCAAAAAGTAATGTCACATCTCAACAATCACAGGAAATACGGCGGGATGTATAATTCGCCCCAATTGTAGATTCACCCCTTTAGGGGTTGATAAGGACAAAATGCTGGAATTAGTTTTTCGGTTTTGTATGGGTATTTTTTGTAAGCAAAAAGCAAGTGGGTATCTTATTGGTCCTAAGAGATATTAAAGAATCCTTGAAATCACATATTACCCCTTTTCACCCTTTAGGGGTGAAATTTTAAAAAACTGTCAAAACCATTTCGAGATATTATAAAAAGACACCTATGTGCTAAAAAGAAACCTTATAACTCAACAAACACAGGAAATACGACGGGATGTAAAATTCACCCCGATTGTAGATTCACCCCTTTAGGGGTTGATTAGGACAAAATCCTGAATTAAGTTTTTCGGCAAATGTATGTGTAATCTTTGTAAGCAAAAACTAAGTCGATATCCCATCGACCCGAAGAGATATTAAAGAATCCGTGAAATCACATTTCACCCCTTTTCGCCCCTTAGGGGTTGAATTTCGAAAAATCCCTTCTTAGTGGGTGCTTACGTCATGGAGGGAATATACTCTCCAAATTTCAAGTTTCTAGGCCCAAGGGTTCGGGCTGGGCGGTGATGAGTCAGTCAGTCAGGACACTTGCTTTTATATATATAGATTCAGTCTTCTTTTGGACTTCTGCAAAATATTTGACGCATCATATATGCATATATTTGCATATAAATTAGAGTTCTGCACGGGCCTATTTTGGACCACCTTTACCCGGCCCGGCCCGTTATGTTTCCAATCCGGCCCGGCCCGAGCCAGAAAATATTAATACAATTATTGCATCTACCCGGCCCGAACCCGACAAAATTTTAAATTCGGCCCGAATAAACCTCGTTAAAAAAATATTATTATACAAAAATTGCTTACAATTTGTAATAATTATAAAACCACAAATTTAAAAAAATATATATTTTTTACCGAAGGTTTAAAAATATATTATTGTTCTTATCCGGCCCGAGCCCGAATATAATACATGTCAGTCGACCCGTACACGGCCCTCGGCACGACCCGAGCCCGTGCAGACCTCTAATATAAATAACAAAGAAAGTCCATTTTTCAATCTTACTTCTTACTTCTATCTTCTTACAAAAAATTTAAAAAAAAACTATCTCAACTAAATGAAGAAAATTCAAAGAAATGGAGAAGGAGTGAGAAGGAGCATTTGTTCACTAAAAATATGCAATTTGTTCAGCATTACTTATTAACTTTTATTAATGAAATTTTCTGTTTTACATGAGTATGAAATTCAACTTTCTTGTGTCAGATTTTGTGGTTCAGGAGTTTACGATTTGTTGCTTGTAGTAGTAGCCTTTTAGTAGCCTGTTTCTAGTACTAGGGAAAAAAGTTAAAAAATGGAAACAGGCAAATTAGCAAATTAACTGAGCAATAACTAGTATTCGGTTATACCCCCCATTTTCGGTACGCCACTCCTATTTTAACAAAAGGGAGCAGTTTGGCAGGTTTGCCCCGGGCGCCAAAAGATCTAGCGCCAACTCTGCTTATAACATCACTTATATGTCTGTCTATCTTTACAGTAGAAATTGTAACCAAACGGCTTAACATAGAATGTTGAAATTTGGCATGCTTATACAACTCTTTGACCCACATATAGGAAAAATACTGAGAGTTAAAAAAACATATAAATATAAACAATTATGTATTTAATAAAAAAAATATATTTTTTTGTAATTTTGACTGGCACACCAAATTAAACCTCTTAATGCGTGGATCAACAAACAAATTTTTATTTTTGAAAAATCTTTTTTTTTTATTGGATTTTTACCAAAAATGTGTCAAAAAGATTTTGTCCCCCACCCTATCTCCGAGAGTGATTGATCTAAAAATCTGGAAAAAATCTCTGTAATGAACATAGATGGGAACCGAAATAGTTCAACAGGAATTTTTGATCAGATTCGTTTTTCTTAAAATTTATTGTGTGGTGTCAAAATAAAGCTAGCTCATAAGGCGTATATTAAGAAACGAAAGATAGTTTTTTGAAATTCGTTTCTTTTAACACGATTTTAGCCAAAAATGTGCAAAAGTTTTTGTCCCGCACCCTATTACCAAAAGGTTAACTAAAAATCTGAAAAAAATGTAGGTAATGTACATTAATCTGGGCTGGAAACGTACGAGAGGAATTTTTGATCAGATTGTGTTTCTGAAAAATATGGCAGTTTTTTTTTTTTAAATTAATTATCTTTTTAATTCATGCTTAAATTATGGCTAATAATGTTATGGATTTTTGTACTTATAGCTAAGATAGAGCGTGTATTTTTTTGAAATTTGATAATTAAAAAAATGATATCTATTTTCTTTTACCAAGTGCGTAAAGCAGTACTTTTTCATTAATTTCTTTTCATCAAGGAAGTCAGATCGCACGAGCCGTAGGCAAGTGCAGTAATCTCACGAGTGAGCCAACGGAGTGGCCGAGCGCATTGAGTCGTGCGGTTTAGACTGGTGGAATATACAGTCTGGGTTGGGCGGTCGGTGGTTCGAGCCTCCTTCGTTGGTGATATTATTCGGGCGAGAATAATATGTTTACATTACTCCCATTTTCACAATCATTCACCCCTCATCCAGGTATAGGAGCTGGCCCCCTGGCATCGGCGATTAGCCTCGTTGCAGAAATAGGCCGATGTAAAATAAATAAATAAAAAAAAAATAAAAAAATAATAATCTCACGAGTGAGAAAAAAAAGCGCGTTATACACGGTCTGCTAAAATTTTCCGCTAAATTCGAAATTTGTTGAATATACGTACCTTAAATCGAAAGTCTACTATGTTGTAACAATATTTAAAATAGCATAATATTACTAATATTAAAAATTGTGTTTGTTCATATTTGTATTTATGTGTTCCCAAGTTGTTAATACATAATAAAAGTCAAATGATAGGCATTGAGAGATGTGTATTGATATTTTTCGGGGCGTATGGATGATATTAAAGATCATTGAATGGTCATATATTTAGTTGGAATCTCGTGGTGGTATCTGAGTCGTGCCAGGCTGACGCGTTCTGAACTGTGCGTATCACGACTCCGACATAAAGCATTCAACAATACGATAAGTACTGTGAAAGAAGTCAAGCATTTAAGGAATGTTATTTGCTCAATGTTAATGCTTTTCATATTACCACAAATACGTTAGGGTTACTTTTATTTCTCTCTCTCTTTTGCACTGCCACACGGGCGGATTGACGGATTGAGCTGTTGAGCAGTTGAGTGTAACCTTGGTGGGCTAAATGGCCCTAAACTTTAGGTATCACATCTATATTAACGGTAACCGACGAGTTCATCGAAAATCAATTCATCGCAAATCAATTCATCGAAAATCAATTCATCGAAAATCAATTCATCGAATGATCAATTCATCGAATGATCAATTCATAGAAAAAAAAATATTTTGTAAATATTTGAGAGGAATGCCGAGGGGATCGGAAAGTCAAAAAAGCAGTGGTCAATAAAAGTAGACAGACTAAGAAATAATTGCGTAAATTTTTTTATATGATTTAAAATAAAGTGACATAGTGTTTGAATATAAATAAAGAAATATAATAAGAAAACTTATATAATAAAAGAAATAAATGTTTTGTTTTTAAGGTTTAATAAGACAGGTTATGGGCAATGGCACGCAAATAATTTTTATAAATTCATACACAATGATACGCATTTTAATTGGGCTAATATGGGGGAAAATAAAGTACTATGCGCCTAAAAACAAGGTAATTAGGTTAGGTTTAGTTAGTAAAAGTCTAAAACCGAGCGGAGCGAGTTACCCATCTTCTAGTTTAAGGACAAAGCACTATTTTAGGTTAGGTTAGGTTAGTAAGGGTTTTGTTAGAAGAAGCCGAGCGAAGCGAGCTACCCATCTTCTAGTTTAATGTCAAAACACTATCTTAGGTTAGGTTACGTTAGTAAGGGTTTGGTAAGAAGAAGCCGAGCGAAGCGAGCTACCCATCATCTAGTTTAATGACAAAACAAACTCACACTAACATAACAATGCCACCTGTTTAGAATCACCGTACATTGAACAAATCATGTGTGGTATAATAAATATGAATATAAAACTGTGTACATAACACAAAATCCTTAAGACTTAACAGATGGGGAAATACCATTTTTATAATTCTTTAAGAATGGGTGTATTACGTACATTTATGATCCCATTAACCGGGTTTTTCTGATCTAAGGAGCCCTGTTCGATTTCAAAATAATCCAACAGGTATCTTTTACCTGGCGTATTTTCTGAATGGAAAATTTAAAAATTATTAATAGACCAAGTATGATAGTTATTTAATAAGTGTAGTGTGTCAACTTTTATTGACCACTGCTTTTTTGGCTTTCCGATCCTCTCGGCATTCCTCTCAAATATTTACAAAATATTTTTTTTTCGATGAATTGATCATTCGATGAATTGATCATTCGATGAATTGATTTTCGATGAATTGATTTTCGATGAATTGATTTTCGATTAATTGATTTTCGATGAATTGATTTTCGATGAATTGATATTCGATGAATTGATTTTCGATGAACTTACCGTGAATCATATTAACACGAGGACTACCTTTTTTTACAAAAACTAAGAGCGATATATATATATTGAACAAACTGTTTTATTGCTTTTCAAAATATTCGCCTTTACGATTTATATACTTTTGCATGCGTTCAAACCAATTCTCGAAACATTTTTTCCACTCTGAAGTTGGTATCTTAAAAACATGGTTTTCGAAGTTTTTTGTTTGACAATGGAGAACAAAAAAGTCGTTAGGGGATAAATCAGGTGAATACGGGCAATGAGACATGCATCAATAGTTTGACGTGTTGTGTGGGAGCTTGTATTGTCATGATGAAGAATGATGCGACGTTTTTGGTTGTTTTTCCTGATTTTGTCGATGACTTCTGGCAAACAAATTGTTGTATACCATTCCGCATTAATGGTTCTCCGATCCTCTGACGCAGTGGTGGCCAACCTTAAGCATAACATGCGCCAATTTTTTCACAGACGTGTTCAGATTTTCTTACTTTCACGTTTGGGGCTACAGCCCCAAACTAACAGCCCCCCCCCCCCGAAATAGGGATTGGGGTAGGATTTACTTTGCTTAAGGGAGGAAAAGGAATAACCCAATCACGCAATTCAATTTATTAAATTACGCCATTTCAACAGACACATGTTTATTGGAGCATCAACCTACAATAGTTAGAAAAACAATACTTATCTATTACAGCACAAAAACATTACTTATCTTTATTGAAACTTTTGCGCCTGCTTGGATATTGCTAGTTTGGTGTGAAATTTGTCACTGAAAACAGCAGAGAGTTCTTCAAATTTGAGTAAGTTATTCACGACCTTGTTTTGCTTTTAATCAATTTCATGGATGAAAATGCTTGTTCACATCTCTATGTCGTTCCAAAGCGACATATATAACTTTTTGTTATTTTATGTACTATTTATATTTTCTTAGCTCTGGGAAATGTTCACTGGGTAATGAATGCCAGAAATTATTTATATCAGAAGCATTTTGATCTGGAAACGTCTCATAAAATTTCATTTAAGTAGGCGCAAGGATGCAATGCGCCACGGTTTGGCCACCCCTGCTCTAAAGGAATGGTTGCGACATGTCCAGTACAACCGAAGAAACAAGCGATCATTTTTTTTGAAGTGCTTCGTGAACGAACAACTTTTGTAGGTTTCGGTTCATCTTGGAAGACCCAAACAGTGGATTGTTGCTTAGTTTCCGGTTCATATGAATAAATCCAAGTTTCGTCACCTGTAACGATGTTGTATACCGATTTTGCAGTGCCTAGGTTATTTTTTTTAGCATTCCCTTACACCAATCAAAACTAGCCTTGTTTGAGCTACGGTCAAATTACGCGGAATCCATCGGGAACTGTTACATCTTTAATCTTTTTCACAGCTACATGTTCATGTAAAATAGAATATAATGCAGTTTGGGATATGCCAAAGGATGCCTTTATCTCACGGTAAGTCACATGCCGATCTTCTTCAATCATTTTGCGCACAGCATCGATGTTTTCTTGAATCACAACTGATTTTGGTCGACTTTCACGGGATTCATCACTGACGGACGAACGACCACGACGAAATTCTGCAAACAAATTGTCTTTTCTGATGGTGTTTCATTACCAAAAGTTGAACGAAGCGAATCTATGCATTGTTGATGAGTTAGGCCTTTACTAAAATCGTAAAAAATCATCCAACTAAAACCTTCACGCGTAATATCCATGTTTTCACAAACTTGTTTTTTTAACGCTCACTGTCAACAAACTACTCGGTCAATTTATAAGCTGCCACTGATTTCACAATAACAAATGTAAAATGTAACCAATATAGTAATGACACATTTCAATATTGCTATCTAGGGGTCGTTTGTAAAAACATAAAAGGCATCCCTCGTAAAATTGGAGGCTATATTTGTTGTTTATTTTTTTTTCTTAATACTAATATTTGGTTTGCACACGTTTCAGGTAAATTATAAACCAATATCTTCAAAAAATTAATAGTTGTCTGTTTGTCCGAGATTTACGCAAAAATGGCTGGACATATTTTCACATAATTAGCTATGAAGATAAAGTAAACCAGAATTCGAACATAAGCTATAAGTTATCTCAAAATTTTTAACCTAGTGGGGTGAGGGGGGTGTTTCGGGATTCAAAAATTTAAAAAAACTTAAAATCTCTGCCTTATTATTGACTTAACAGAAATATGTATATAACAAAAATTGTTTATAACTGAAAGACCAATATTTTTTATAAATGCATTTTTTCAATTAGATGTATATTTGGGGAGTTACAGGGGGGAAACTAAAATCTACATATACGACGGTTACCTTTTATGTTTTTACAAACGACCACTAGATGGCAATATTGAAATGTGTCATTAATATACACGTAAAATTTGACATTTGTTATTGTGAAATCAGAGGCAGCGTATAAATTGACTGAGTAGTTTGTTGACAGTGAGCGTTTAAAAACAGTTTTGAATTTGTAAATAAATGGATATTACTCGTGAAGGATTTTGTTGGATGATTTTTTACGATTTTAGTAAAAGCCTAACTCAACGACAATGTATAGATTCGCTTCGTCCAACTTTTGGTAATGAAGCACCATCAGAAAAGACTGTTTACAATTGGTTTGCAGAATTTCGTTGTGGTCGTGCGTCCGTCAGTGATGAATCTCGAGAAGGCCGACCAAAATCAGTTGTGTCATAAAACCATCGATGCTGTGTGCAAAATGATTGAAAAATATCGACATGTGACTTACCGTGAGATAGAGGCATACTTTAACATATCGCAGACTGCAATAAATTCGATTTTGCATAAACATTTAGGTGTGAAAAAGATCTGTTCCCGATGAATTCCGTATAATTTTACCTAAGCTCAAAAAAAGGTTCATGTTAATTGGTAAGGGAATGCTAAAAAAATTCAACCTAGGCAATGCAAAATCCGTATACAACATTTTTACAGGTGACGAAACTTGGATTTATTCATATGAACTGGAAACTAAGCAACAAACCACTGTTTGGGGCTTCCAAGATGAACCAAAACCCACGAAAGTTGTTCGTTCACGAACCGAATATACTTACTTACTTACTTAATCGTTGAGCCCTTTTACCATCACTGGTGTCGGGCTTTGTGTGTAGAGTTTGATTGTTACTTGTACTTGTTCTCTTCTTTCGTGGGAGAACGGCGCCACAGCTTTTTCTATTCACTCCTATTCTTCGTCTTACTTTTTGCTCCATTCCAGGTGATGTCTCTTCTCTCTATAGCACTTTTGATTTCGTCACTCCACTCCTTTCTCGGTCTTCCTCGGCGTCTTCCTTTAGTTACTTTGGCCTCGTAAACTTTCTTCGTGTCTCTACTATCTTCCATCCTTTGAATATGACCGTACCACCTAAGTTGCCCTTCTTCTATTACTTCTTCTACTGGTTTGGTTCTCAGTTCTTCTCTATATTCTGTGTTCCTTATTCTGTCCAATTTTGTCTTTCCCTTGATCTTTCGTAGGAACCTCATTTCACTACTTCTTATTCTGCTTCTTAGCTTCTCTGTTGTTGTCCAAGCCTCTGACCCATATGTCAGCACTGGTATGGCCACTTTCTTGAATATCTGGACTTTTGCAAGAAACAGTTCTTAATGCTATGAAATAGCCTGCCAGCAGATCCAACTCGTTCCGTTATTTCTCGGTCTATTTTTCCATCTGCTGAGAAAACGGATCCGAGATATTTGAAATGCTCGACCTGTTCTATGGGTTTTCCTTCTAATTTAATGAGCTGTTTCACCGGTCTTGTACTTATGACCATACTTTTGGTTTTTTCGCAGCTTATTTTCATGTTGATCATGCCTAGACAGTAATTATAAATATCAAGGTTACCTTGTAGACTTTCCTCATTATTGGCAATTAGGACCTTGTCGTCTGCATAGCACAGCTCTGAGATGGTAACCTTGTTCATTTTCCAATACCCTACAGAATATTTTTGTATTTCTTATCTAGCGTTCTTAATAGCTGTATCGAGTACTATTGTAAACAGAAGTGGGCTCAATATACATCCTTGCCTTAGACCGATTTTTGTTTCAAAGAAACTAGACCGGCAGTTGTTGGTTTGTACATAGCATTTAGTTCCGTCATATAGGCTTTGCACTCCTGCTACAAGATAATCCTCTACTCCTCTAGATCTGAGTACACTCCATACATCATCTCGCTTTATCCTGTCGTATGCTTTCTCTAGGTCTACGAAGCATACATGTAACTCCCTGTCTTCTCTAAGAGCCTTTTCGCTGATCTGGCGCAACATGAATATCGGGTCCAACACTCCTCTGTTAGGTCTGAATCCGTATTGGTTATCTTCCAGAGTACCTTCTAATTTACTTCTTAGTCTTTCTTCTAGTATTCTAGCGAATATCTTAGCTACTGTACTTAAGAGCGTGATTCCTCGATAATTACTGCACTCTCTCGGATCTCCTTTTTTCAGTATCGGTGTAATTATCTCTATTTTCCAGTCCTCCGGGGCCTCACCGTTCTTTAGTACCCTATTCATGATGTTTAACATCTTTACTCTTGCTTCTTCCGGAGCTGCTTTTATCATGTCCAAAGTTATCTTATCGTTTCCGGGCGCTTTTCCTACTTTAGCTTTAGTAATGGCTTTTTCCAGTTCTTCTGATGTTATTTCTACTATTTTTTCCTCCTGTCTTATGTTTTCTTCTCTTAGCTGTCCTTCATTTTCTTCTAATAACTCCTCAAAATAAATTCTCCACCTCTCCATAATATCTTCTTCTTTCTGAAGCAAATTTCCCTGTTTATCTTTTATGGATTTTGAAATTGGTGCTTTCTTCTTCCTCATATTTCTAATAGCTCCATAAAACATTTTTTGATTTTCTCTATAATTCCTTTCCATTTTTTCTCCAAATTCTTTCCATGTTCTGTCTTTTTCCTCCTTTACTACATTTTTAACATTAATTCTTTCCCTCTTGTACATTTCGTAATCTTCACTCTTCCTGGACGTTAAGTATATTTTCCATCTTTTCTTCTTTTCTTGTACTGCCTTTTTTACCTTTTCCGACCACCATGCTGTTTTCTTTCCCTTCTTATTACTTATAGTGCATTCACCACAACTAGATTTTGCTGCATCCAGAACATTATTTTTAAAAGTTATCCATTCTTCTTCCAATGAAGGATAGTTTGCCGTACTCTCCATTTTCCATTTAAGTGCTTCTTGATATTTTTCCCTATGCTCTGAAAGCCTTAACTTAAAACATTTTATTTTCTTGTTTATTATTGTCTTCCTCTTTTGTTCTTTTTTCTTAGTTTTTATAATTAGGTCCATCTTCAGCAGAAAATGGTCGCTTCCTACTTCTGGGCCTCTTTTGACTTTCACATCTTTAATCAGCGGACGTATCTCTCTACCTACCAGAAAGTAATCTATTATAGATTTCTCATTTCTGCTCTTCACTTCTCTTGTTATTTTATGGATTTCCTTGTGCATGAAATGGGAGTTTGCAATCACTAATTCATTTTCTATACTTAAATCAATTATTCTCTGCCCATTGTTATTTCTCTCTTTCTCTCCCTGTTTGCCTAAGCACCATTCAAATCCTGAGTTCTCCATGCCAACCCTTCCATTCAAGTCTCCCATTATAATTAACTTAGAGTCAATTTTGTCTATCTCTTTTTGCCACGTCTCATAAAATTTATCTTTTTCTTCCTTCTTTGCATCTTCGTTCGGCGCGTAAACTACCATCAGTGTGATATAATCTTCATCCAGTTTCACTTCTAATGTTAACATTCTTTCATTTATTAAATTCACTTTTCTTATGTTTCCCATATTTTCTCTTTTTATTCCAATTGCCACTCCTGCCTGCGCATTTTCTTTCAAATCTATCCCTGACCAGTACATCCAATAACCATTTACCAGTTCTCTTAATCCGCTTCCTTTCTTTTTTGTTTCCGTAAACCCAATATAATCTAAATTTAGTTTTTCTATTTCCTCCCCTATTTCATTTTCTTTGTCTTTAATTCCTCTCAGATTCCATGTTCCTAAAGTTACTATATTTCTTACAATACTATTTTTTAAAATTTTCCCATTTTGTTTAGTAAGCCCTTTTCTATTACTAATTATTTCACTAACCGTTTTCTTGTCCGTTTCCATAGCTACATTCGTCTTTTCAGGTTTCCGCTTTGTCTGCTTCACCTCCGTTACCCGTTTTTTGGATCTACTACTTTAACGATTTTGTTTTCTCCTTCGCTCCATCTGTACATCTTATTTTCAATCCATAATTTTTTGTATCCAACTACTGCTTTTTTGCCTGCTTCTCTTTCCATTCTTCCTATTTTTCTAATTTCCGCTTGAATTCTTCTTTCATTGCTTGTGAGATCATGTTCCAGGTAGATGTCTTTTCCTTTTAGCTTCCATTTATTCTTCATTACCATTTGTTTCTCCTTCCAGTCCTTCATTTCCACTAACAACATCTCTGTATTATTTTTTCCATTTATTTGTTTGACTGTTTGGACAGCAGCCTCCCCCCGTATAATATCATTGAACAAATCTTTAACCTCTTTTTCTCACGAACCGAATATAACTGCACTAAATAGTATCCTGCTCGAAGGACCATATAACTTAAACTGAAATGTTGTAAGGTTTTGGTCGAGTAATAGTTAATTTTATTCTGTTGAAATATAACAATAAATGATAAGTGAGTAGACTAGCAAATACGGAAACCATTTCGTTTTCGTATCACCTAACGAAGTCTAACATTGTAAGGTACGAGTGGAGTGATACTATTGCAGTTGTATATAATTTTATATACGTGGAATAGTCATTTTATCATTTCACTACATTAATTTATAAGTTGGCCACGTCAGTTGTATTGCATTTAGCCGGGCTCGGAGCTCGGAGTTGCACGGGGCTGGATGGCAAACACCTATTTAGATATCGTTCACCATTAATAATATGTCGGTGTTGTTACGAGGCGTGAGCGCTAGTATCGACCGAGTCCATCTACCGGCCTAATCTGCAACCAATAACTCCGGTATCCCATACAAGTACAGTCGCACAATACACTACTCAAAATCACCTCACACCTTTCAAAAATACTGATAAACTAAAAAATTGTGGATAATTAATGTCGTTTAGGATCAGAACTGGGCCAAATACTCATCAAAAGTATTTTATATACCAAATACCAAATAACGATCCAAGTATTTAAAATATCAAATACATTTAAATAATATTTGAAATAATGTACTTCAAATACTTTAAATGCAGTGGCGGCGCTAGCTCTTAAAATCTGGAGCGGCCAGGAAATATTTGAGTAAAATTTGGGAAGGGGGGGGGGCAGGAAATATTTATGAAGGGCATCATTTTTTGAAAATACAAGTGATGACCTAAAAAACAAAGGTCCTCACTTCTAAAATACAAGTGATGACCAAAAACGAAGGTCCTTACTTCTTAAACAAGTGATGAACTAACACAAAAAATTTAAGTGAAGTGTGAATTTTCACACATTTCAGGGTTTTGTTGGTATTTAATAAGTGTAAGAAGCCAACATAATACTGGATGCCTAGGTATATTTATCACATCAAAATCTACAGTTTTTTTTTTGATAATCACTTTTATTCGTTATTTGAGAACTAAGAGCTTCCATTTAATTTTTTTAAACAAAATTTAAATAAATTGCCAAATATCCCAGCGTTTTTTCTGCATTTGCTTTATATTCAAGTCTTCATTAGATTAATAAGAATTATTTTACAGTGAAGAGTGTAGTGTGGTGTGGTGTGAGTAAAAGTTCGCAATTATTAAAAAAATATATTATTTTTTTAATATTATTAATTCCAAAAAAATACACGCACTATCTTAGCTATAAATACAAAAAATCCATAACATTATTAGCCATAATTTAACCATAAATTAAAAAAAGAATTTATTTTGCTAAAAACACAAAAACTGCCATATTTTTCAAAAACACAATCTGATTAAAAATTCCTCTCGTATGTTTCCGGTTCAGATCAATATACATTACCTATTATTTTTTCAGATTTTTAGTTTAACCCCTTTGAGTAAAAGAGTGTAGTACAAGAACTTTTGCACATTTTTGGCTAAATTCGTGCTAAAAGAAACGAATTTCAAAAAACTATCTATCGTTCCATAATCTACGTCTTAAGAGCTTTCTTTTGATACCACACAATACATTTTTAAAAATATATTTTTTTATAAACGACACAAAAAAATCGACATTTTTCGAAAAACTTATCTGATCAAAAATTCCTGTTGAACTATTCTGGTTCCCATCAATGATCATTACGGAGTTTTTTCAGATTTATAAATCAATCTCTTTGGGAGATAGGGTGGGGGCAAAAGTTTTTAGACACATTTTTGGAAAAAAACCAATAATAAAAATTGATTTTTCAAAAATAAAAATTCGTTTGTTGATCTACGCTTTAAGAGGTTTCATTTGGTATGCAACTCAAAATTTAAAATAATATATTTATTTTTTTATTAAATACATATTTGTATATGTGGGTCAAAAAGTTGTATAACCGTGCCAAATTTTCTATGTTAAGCAGTTTGGCTACAATTTCTACCGTACAGACAGACACAAGAGTGACATTATAAGGGTTTTTTGGTGGTCATACCTACAAAAACCTAAAAAGATTTGTCCTAACTCACTTTTATGTCGACATATGTGGGTTAGGTTTATAAACAAGCAGTCTAAAATCACCACTTCAGAAAGTCACTGGAAAATTAAAACTGCAACCTGCCCCTGTAAACCGTAACCTTTGTTAGAAACTCGCTGCCTAAAAAATTAGTCAAAAACGAAAGCAATCACCTCAGTGAACCTGTATTAGAATATCTACACAACGTACAATGTTTTAGATCGTATGCCCTAATCCTGTATTAAAGTTACACGGGTAGATATTTATTATGCTCGAGAAGGATTTTTATAATTGAGTATTTCTTATTTGTTGAATATTTTTAATTAATACTAGTTTGTTAAATATTAATAAGTTAACAGTTTTGATGTAATCCGTAGCTTTTACATGCTTTTAGCATACACTCACTCTTTTTACCGTTTTTATAGCATTTTTCCATGCTTTTTTACCTATTTATCTCTTCCACAACACCAAATATATTTATTATTTTCACAAATTGTTTTTAATTTGGAAAAAATGGAAGTGAATGTTTCTCTCACTTCTTTTCGTAGAGTGACAACCAAATACACAGCAGTTTGTGTTATGACAACTCATATAACACAAAATAATATAAAAAAGAATAATAGTTGCTATCAAAAGTTAATGTTACAAACAAACTGCAACATTAAAGTTTAAACGCGATACAAACAACACGAGGTAGCAACTAGAAAACAATACACAGTTACTTGTTCCATTAGTTAAAATTCTGTCCGCTTGGTGTCACTTCCTACCGCTGTTGAGCCCAATATAAGTTTTTTTTTTGTTTTTGGCGTATAAGACCAGCCCATTTTATGACTAAAAATCACAAATTGGGCGTCCCTCTATAGTATTTATTAGAAATCAAAAATTAACCAAATTTAAGAAACACTAATTAAAGAAGCTTTATATTATATCTTCCTACAATACATTTGCAGAATTTTATCTCTGTAGTGTTATAATTGCTTTACGAAAAGGGTATTTTTAACTTGTAATTAACAAAATAATTAGCAAATTCAAAATGTGCTTCCCATGAGTTGAATTTTAGTTCTTCCTTAACACAAATTATTTTACAATTGAAATTGAAAAATATAAAAAATGTGGGCTCAAGATACACGCACAAAATAGCCTATTTGACGTAACTTTGTAGGGTAGGACGAGGCTAAAAGTTCATTGGGTAAAAAAAACCGCTCTATGTATTTGTAATGCTGACTGTCCGTTAGCATATTGAGTCTTAGGGTGGAAAAGGATTGCGCGAGAATGACCCAAACACGCCTGGTTCCACTCAGTTACAACGTTCTACTGGTTGGTGTGAGGTAACAGTGGTAAAAGTACACGTAAGTAAATTTTTCCATTTCTTATTATTTTGGTATAATAATTTTGGTGATGGTATTTCCCTACTTTGTACAATATCTTATTGTCGGCTAATGTTTCAAGTTTCATATATCACTCAAAGAGATCTACATGTTAGTTTCTTCTACTTAACTTCAAAATTAAAAGCAACTACTGTTGGGGTAAAAAGATTAGTGGTGGTCCTTTGTGTCTCACTGTGGACCATATTACCTCATCATTATTTTCAGTCTGTTTTGTAATTCCTTTGTTTCAGAATGCGTAATTATTAACGAAAAATTGACCGAGGAACGAAATCGGCCGCCTTGATGCAACGTGCAGCCGAACTTGTAATGAAAGTGAGTTAACCCAAGAAAGGAGGTGTCGGGAGTACGAAATATGCAGAACATCAATAACAGGATTTATATATCGAATTAAAGAAAATCCCGAATGTCCAAGCTTCGTTAATGGAACACCAAGAAAGATTTTTAAGCCAGAGCAAGAATCCAGTCTCACACAATATTTGCTTGCCCAAATTTTTCATGGGATAGGACCTAAAGAAGTACGTCGACTAGCATATGATTTGTGCAGTAATTTAAATGTTTCAGATACTTGGAATACAAATAGAATGGCTGGCAAATAATGGTTGTCAGCCTTTCTTAAACGAAACCAATCTTTGTCTGTTAGAAAGCCGGAGGCAACGAGTCTCAGTAGGGCTACTTCGATTAACAAAACTAACGTTGAAGCATTTTTTAACAAGTTAGCAGGTGTTATGGACCGTTATAAGTTTACAGCTTCTTCCATATGGAACGCTGATGAAACCGTCTCCAAACCATCAAAAATAGTTGCCGCTAAGGGTAAAAATTAAATAAGGGTAAGCGTAATGTTGGATCAGTTACGTCGGCAGAAAGAGAAACTAACGTGACATTATTGGTAGCTGTTTCAGCTTCAGCATCTTTTGTACCACCCACGTTTGAGTTCTCGCAAAATTCAGGATCAAGGTATCAAGGATCAAGATTCAGGTAATACAAGAGCCTGGATGACGGATACTGAATTTTTCATATTCATGCAGCATTTCATCAAGCATGTGAAACCTACTTAAGATTACTGATTTTGAACAATCACCCGTCACATTTATCATTGCCAACATTGGACCTAGCTAAAGATAATGGCGTGGTGATACTTTCATTGCCCCCTCATTTTTCCCATAAGTTGCAGCCGTTAGATGTATCAGTCTGTGTACCATCCAAAAAATACCTATCATCGGCTCAAGATGCATGGATGCGAAACAATGCGGGGAAAACGATGAATATCTATGACATTCCAGGAATAGTTCGCACATCTTTACCACTATCCTTGACTCCAGTTAATACTGGGTTTAAGAAAATGGGAATTTTACCATTTAATAAAAATAAATTTGTGGATTCTGATTTTGCACAGTGACGTTACGGATCGCCCAAACCCGGACAATTCTCAATTGTCTGTGTATCAAGTAGCTGCATTGAACAAAGAATATTTGTCTCTAACTACATCAGGACCTTCTGAAAAATCGATAGAAAAATTACCGACTCCTGACTCTTGACTCCTGAGTCGGTATTTTTTAAAACTGACTCCGACTCCCGACCCCTTTCACTTGTAAATCGTCGATTCCAAATGTTTAAGCGGGATTAAATGGAATTTTAATTTTCTTAAGTTATCACGAGCTCGATTTTTAACGATCGAAGTGTTAAACAAAATGATAAAAAGCCTCATTCCATCGTTAAAAGTTACTAGATCTCGATATCTAGTTCCGCTTAAAACAACGAAACATTACTTACATTAAATATCTTGAGTTGGGGTGAGCTGTTTTTATAAAATTCATTTTCATTTCATCTTAACTTTTTGTGTCATTTTTAAAACAAATTTTCGAATATATTAGTTTTAAAAATTTTTTATTATATTTTATATACTTTATTTTTTATAATATATCACGTTTTCCTTTTGACATTTAGATTTTGGCTGCCAACATGAAACATGAAATAATCATGAAGCTCGTTACAACTTGAGAACATAAAAATCCAGCTTAGTTCCATTTAAATATATTAAACATAGTATACAGAAAAAGATAAAATGGATATGACTGAAAACAAAAATCTTTACTGCCTCATCTGCTAATACTAGTAGTGTTTATTGAATTTTTAACTGGAAAGCATATTGCATATTTGTAATTTCATTTTTGTTCATGAACAGTGAACAAAATGTAGTTCCTGTTTCCGTGCTTTAAAAAATTCTGGTAGTATGGTATTTTGCTTTCGTTTTCGGTTTGTGTTCATCCTTTCTCAAAATTTCTAGTCGATAACTTTTTCCAACTCCCGACTCCGAATCCGACTCTTCCAAAATGCTTCGACGCTTCTACTCCCGACTCCCGACTCCAACTCCGACTACCCATCCCTGACAAAAACTTTGATAATCTTCGAAATATTGTACTAGTCTGATCAAGAATTCCACTTGAACAATTTCGGTTCCCATCAATGAACATTACTGAGTTTCTTCAGATTTTTAGATTAACCTTCACTGGAAAATAGAGTGGAGGGTGAAAGTTTTTTTGGCACATTTTTGTCGAAAATGCCATAAAAAAATTTATTATTCAAATATAAAAATTTGGTGACTTCCTCACGCATTTTGACGCTTAATTTAATACCCTACTCAAAATTTAAAAAAATATATATTTATTTTTCGTTGAATACAAAATTGTTTATGTTTTTCTCTCCATGTGTTTTTTTTTTTTTGAACACTCAATAATTTTCTTATATATGGGTCAAAGAGTTGCACAAGCTTGCCAAATATCAACTCTCTAGGCCTAGCAGTTTTGCTACAATTTATACCGTCCAGACAGACAGACAGGTAGACGCATGAGTGACGTTGTAAGTTTTTTTAGTCATACTTGGTCATACTTTGGTCATACAAAACCCTGAAAAATAATAATGGGTCTCCATCGCTTGTGTAAAAAGTAGATAAAGAGTCGAGAATTCTATGAAAGCAACTTGGTCAACGTGACGCTTCTACAGTTCTCTTATAAATAGGTACAGTTTATATTGTTTATATCGACGTTGAAGGGACCAATGAAATTCGGTCGTTATAACCGTACGTCGCTATACCCAAACACTATAAATACAATGTTGAAAAATATGTACATTTTATTTATGTTAGAAAAGAGTACATTTACAAGAGTGCGAAGCTAACGCAACAAAAACAATATTCAAGTTGTCCAAAAACAATCCAACTTATTTTACAAACAACTTACCACTTACATAATTTTACGATGCTGTCCAGAAATAGGGGAAGAGCCAGCACGGTTGGAAAAAATCTTGAAGGAGGCAGGAAGCGGCATAGAATGGATGAAGAGAGTCAAAAGAAGCCGAACGCGAACAAATGCAAAGAAAGACTAGACGTTCCAGAGGAAATAAAATACTACTTGGCCATTTTTAGGGTTTTGTAGGTATGACCAAAATACCCTTATACCGTCATTTTGTCGTCTGTCTGTCTGTCTGTCTGTTCGGTAAAAATTGTAGCCAAACGGCTAAACCTAGAGAGTTGAAATTTGGCATGCTTATACAACTCTTTGACCCGCACATAGGAAAAATACTAAAACATCTAAAAAACATATCGCCCTAAAAATATAAACAAATATATGCTCATAGAAAAAAAAAATATTTTTTTACAATTCTATGTAGGGTATCAAATGAAAGCCCTTGGTACGTGGATTAACGACCAAAATTTTATTTTTGCAAAATAAATTATTTTGAGGCGATTTTTGCCAAAATTGTGCAAAAAAAATTGTGGCCCTGTAGCCCAGATGGTTTAAACTAAAAATCTGAAAAAATTCTCAGTAATGTACATTGGCGTGAACCGGAATAGTACAACAAGAATTTTTGATCAGATTATGTTTTCGGAAAATAACACATGTTTTGTGTTCCGCTATTTAACGTAGTAAACGAGTGATCCTGTATAGCACAGTGGTAGCTTTCTCGCTTAGTGAGTTGAAACTACTGTAAGAAACTGTGTTCGAATCCCGTCAATTTTTATTTTTTCAGTTTTTTTTTACATTTTTATTTTGTTTAAATTATTTTGTCAAAATTCTAGTTATAATTTGGTAAATGTTGCATTTAATTTTTAAAAGCGTAAATTTAATAACCAGTGGGAGGTGTTGAAATTATAATTTAATTCTATATTTGAAGGTATCAGAGGGCGAGGCTTATGATTTAAGCAACCAATGGAAGCCATAGGCGCAATTTTCAAAATCTTAATGAACCTTGCTATAAATAAAAAAAATACTGCACATATTTAGAAACTTGGTATTAGGCATTCGATTTAAAATTCATAAAAAAATATTTTGACATAAAATTAGTTTTGACATCCCAAATAATCATCACACAGTTAATAAATACCTGCGAAACCCTGAAATGTGTGAAAATTCACACTTCACATCAATTTTTTATAGTTTATTTTCATAGTTATAAGATTTCTTGTTAGTTATTTAGTTATTTATATTTTTGTTAATTAGGAAGTAGATTTAATTGGTATATTTAGGTCATACATATATTTTAGAATGTAAACAATAATGTACTCCAATTCGAGGCCGAAAGGCTAGAATAAAGATATTATTGATTGATTGATTGACTTACATAATTTTACATACGTATGTATTTATACATATTTAAATTTTCACAAAAAATCTGTCATTTTGGTTTGTTTTTGTAATTTTTGGTTTTCTAAAAAGTTTTTTCAATAACTTTTTTCAAATGTAGCAATGCAAAATCTGTTTTCGCGTCTTTTAAATTTTGATTAAACGTGAAAAATGCTGAGTTGTTTAAACTGCTGAAATGCATCCTTTATAGTAAGTGTTTGGGACTCGGTTGTTTCTTTCATTTCTACTTCGTCGTTGTTTATTTCTGACTCCAAATTTGGATCTCACTCAACTAAAATATTATCTTCCGTGATATCCTCCTCCTTTCTGAGTTCTTCATAAATATTTGAAAAATTTACATTAATGCTTTTCGTTTCGCATTGCGATGTCGATGACGTACCTTCAAGTCGAAGTTAACCACTGAATGAAAATGTTTATCTGTCGCGTTCCGCCTTGCCTTTTTATAACTTGGTAATTCCCCCAGCCAATTCGATAATTCCCCGGCGTTTTCACGTTAAGTAGTGGTGATTCGTCGTTATAAAAGATAATTTGATCCAAATTTCAAGCCATTTTCGTCGTTATATTAATTTCGTCGTAATATCCGATGTCGTTCCGAAGTGATAAGTCTCATGTACCTATAAAAAAAATTGTTTCTGGCCGGAAAATTGAAATTTCGTCGCAAAAATCGATAAGTCGTTATATCATATGTCGTTGTATAACGTATAACAATATCCACTATATTCTTATTATAAACATGAATTATTTGAGTTTGAATTCGGTCCCTGAGCTGAATACAAAATATCGAAAGATAAAAATTTCGAATTTATCTTCGAGATTTGAACATGAGCCCTACAATGTTCCCCAGGGAACAGACTTTCTACGAAACCACAGTAACTACTTAAATAATATAGGTTTTGGAATTGTGTAATCCATTAAGGTTTAATATTCTTATGCGATATATTCTTATGCGATATTCTTATGCAACATAAGAATATAATGGTATCTTTTATCTAAAAATATTCTTAAATTTTGCAAACTTGTGTCTAATTTCTAATAATAATTAATATTAAACTGGCATTGCATTTATTTAGTTTTATCGTGTGTTCCATTAATAATTCGAGTGGAGTATTTAGCTGGTCTATTATTGTTGTAGCGTATATTATTTTATAAGCGCACACGGCACGACTTGCCGATGCAGGCGAGAGAAAGAAAGTGTTAACACGCCAGATAAATTCCCACTAATATATATTTAAATACGATACATGCCCATTAATCAAACAATATATGAGGGTGATTACTTTAATATATAAATAATATACCTACAATATGTTATAATAATAAAAACATACGCATTGTACTGAAAAAAATCAATAATACTTCTTAAAGATATGATTTCTACGAGAGGTATTCAATTAAGAACTAGACATGTGGTTTATTTCCTTGGCTGCATTTTAAGTAAAATATTCCATTTTATTTTAAGGTATTAATTTACTGATTAGTGATACTGCGTGTTATCCGAAATAATGGACTTAACGTGATCGATAACGTAAAATCTGAAAACAAAGTACTTGACCTAATGTAGCTAAAAAAGAATCAGCTGTGGCTACCACAGGACCGACCGCCATCATAAAGTACTTGTATAAAATACATTCTAGCAGCAGAGTAGAAATAACTTGGCCTAATATTTTCTAACAGAGATATTATTTATCATGACCATGAAAACGTTACATGTAAGTATAAAAAAATTGAGACATTTCAAACTTTTTCAAATTTTTTTCGTTTTATCAAAAATGTCTCAAATAAAAGTTTAAAAAAAACTTTATCAAATGGACAAATAAAAGTTGTTAGTTATTGCTTTCATAGCAACTTTTGTTGAATAAATTTTTTCGAAATATTTTTCTATTGTGAAATATTCCCAAAAATCTTAAAATCGACACGAGTAAACTCCCATTTTTAGTCAACCGATTTTTACCAAAAGTTGATCAACTCGTGCCATTGATGGCAGAAACTTAAATATGAAGTTTCATAAAAATCCTTTGAGCCGAATTTGCTCTGCACGTGTACACAGACAGACAGATGGACGGACGGACAGACGGACAGACCGACAGACGGACGGACAGACAGACCGACAGACATCATGCTAAAAATAGTCAAAACGTTATGTAGGGACCTCAATTCGTGGAGATCCATCGATATCTCGAAATGTCAAAATCAGTATGATCACAATACCTCTCTTATATATGTTGGCGGTCGGTAAAAATAAATATCAAATGTACAATAATGTAAACTTATGTCCCGAGGTGCTAATAACCAAGCTTTGGAGCCAGTGGCGTAACTAGGGGGAGCACAACCCTGCAAGGCGGGGGGGCCCGGAGCTCAGGGGGGCCCACGGAGATCAAACTAATTATGCTTAGCGAGTCGCTTCGCTCGGGGACTACTAAAAACATCCCAACCCTATAAAAGGTAACCTTCGTATATTCATAACAGAAAATCTAGTTGGCTTCTGATTTTTATGCAGGTATGTCTTCCAAAAAACCAACATAGTTATTTGTTCATAGCCTGTTGCAAGTCTTTTTATGAACAAATGTTTATAATACGAATTTTCTAGAATAAAAAATAATCATAAATGTATGTTTAGTTTAAAACAAACTGACATGATGATTAAAATGAATATTCGTGGAAAGTGTGGTTTGTAGTTACCAATAACATGTTTAACTCCTGTAGTCTTACATTAACAGGATATGGAAATCCAAGTTGCAGCACGCCGTATGTAATGTCAGCAAGTTTCATTGTTTTTGAAACAATAGAACTGCAGTCTGATGTTACTACTTCAACTTGATATTTACTTCTTATAAGATTTTTTGCACTACAACTTAAAAACAATTTTACACGAGTTTTATCTTTCATAATATCCGCTAAAGCACCTTCTAAAATATATGGCCATTTATATAATACCTAGTTTAATAATAATTACTAATTAAAAAGTAATACTAAAAAATAGGATTCAAATTATGGAACAGGCGTCGGAGGAGTACCGGGATAAAATTCCCTAGTGGAGTAAAAATTTCGGGGGTAATGAAGGCTCAATGTACATATTGTTATTAATTCGGCTCTGCAAAAGACTTGCAACGGACAAGGACTAATAAACACTGAGTGATACCCTTTTCACACTAGATCTTTAAGATCGGATGTTTAAGTGAATGTATCTTTAAACGCTAATGTGAAACCGTACGGCCTCGTCTAAACACGACCGATGTTTAAGACAGAGATCTGCGTCTTAAACTTCGTACGCATTGCCAACTTAATTTCTATTATAAAAAAATACTCCTTGAATTTGTGGTGTCAACATTTTATATTATCATAAACAAGAATACTGTATTATATCGACGTTATAAGAAGTTTATACTTATTGTTATAATAAAATTATTTATTTTAATAATGTGTTTAATAAAATACAGAGCTACAATAATTGAGATAAAATGTATCGACTTACATGTTAATACAGGTGTAATATATTCTTTATTATAGTGCCTTTATTGTAGAATGAAATGAAATATCCTTAATTGTTTATAATAATTCAAAATGTGCGTCTGCGCAGACAGTTCAAAACTGGTAATTTCATGACGGTAACTTAAGGACAAAATTACTGTAGCTGATGACAGTACCCGAGATTTAAACATCAAGTGTAAAAGCATACCGATCTTAAACATCGGTGAACTTAAAGTTCACTCGTCTTAAAGATCTAGTGTAAAAAGGGTATTATCTGGAAGTTCTAGAAAGGTATAGAACAGGGGTGGGGAACCGGCGGCTTTAAGGCCGCATGCCTAATTATATTAGACAATAATAATATACCGGCACCTAAAAGTATTACTTTTGAAGATAAAGTGCTAATAAATGACTTAAACACTGCAAACTGTTTTTTTTTTTTTTTAAGTAGACTTTATTTTACGACGCTTCAACAACTTGGTTTTTAGCGTCTTACATGTTACAAAATACTTATTTCTAAATTACATGTAGTTTTCTTATTTAATACTTATGAGTGTAGTATTACTATATAAATATATTTAAATTTGTTGGATAAGTTTTGAGTCTGTCAGATAGTTCCATAGGTTACTGATGGCCTCGGGTGAGTTCTTCAGTGCTTCTCTTAAGTTGTCTGGTATGCTGTATTTCTGGCGAACGGACCTATACTTCTCACATTCGGTGATGATATGTTCTACTGTCGTAATTTCATTGCAATGATCGCAGATATTGGCGTTGCTTCCATTTAGAAGGTGTTCATGAGTAATTTTTGTGTGGCCAATTCGCAGTCTTGTAAGGGTCGTTTGCGTTTTTCGGTCACAGGTAATGTTCCATATATTAACGTCTTCTTTGATATTTCGTAGTTTATTGCTGTTATCTATTCTGTGCCATCTTTGCAGCTGTTCCTTGTAACTGGTTTTTGAAATAATTTCGAACACGTACTCTTGTGGGATGGTTGGCTTTGCTTGTGGTGCATCATTTTCTGTCCTGAGGAACTGATCAATTTCTTCGTTACCAGGGATGCCCTTGTGGCTTGGGATCCAGAGAAGAGTTATTTTGTATCCTAAATTTAGCTGGGTGTTATGGATTAATTCTTGGATATCCTGTATGCTTTTTTCCTTGGTTTTTGTGTTCATGATATCTGTTATGGCGTTTAGGGCATCTGTGCATACGATAAACGTATTTGTGGAAGCGTTAGTACTTATATCTTCTATAGCCATTTTTATGCTTGTTATTTCAGCGATTTTGATTGTTGTTTCTGAAGGAAGACTGTAGCATTTGGTGATGGAGTTAGTCTTGAATCCTACGATGTATTTATCACGGTGTTGAGAGGCGTCGGTGTAGTAATAGGCTGCGTTTTCTGGTTGTTCTTCGCAGATTTTCTTGAACTCTTCCACGTATTTGGTGTTAGTCGTGGAACTTTTCTTAAACTTGCTGAGTCGAAGGTTTACAGATGGTACTTGTATGGTCCAGGGGGGCAAGCTATGGTGAGTGGTTGCATCTATCATGTTGAGGTTGAGGTTTAGGTCTTTAAGGCTATTGTAGATGGTTTTCTGGATAGGTGTTTTACATCTTGGGATTATTTTTCTATTAGGATTTTGCTCGAATAAAGAATTGAAAGTTGGATGTTTAGGGTTAGTGGCTATTTTGGCAGCATATTTTGTAATTAGCATTTTTCTTCTGCTCTCTAGGTCGGTTTCTCCTGCCTCATTGAGGATACTACTTATTGGACTCGTTCGATATGCTCCTATGGCTATTCGTAATGCTGAGTTTTGTATGATTTTTAGTTTTTGGAGGATGCTTGGTTTGGCTGTTCCATATATTATACTTCCGTAATCTAACTTTGAGCGCACTACCGCTTTATATAACATTAGCAAGGTTTTTTTATCGGCTCCCCATTCATAATGTCCAGTTGTTTTCATCAGGTTGATACGTTGATTACAGTCTTTGCGTAAGTCTTCAATGTGGGGTTTCCAATTGAGTTTCTGGTCGAATGTAAGTCCAAGGAATTTTTTGGTGGGTACAAATTTGATTGGAACGTTCTCTAGTGTAAGATTCGGTGATGTATTATTTAATTTTTTCTTGAATATGACTGCCTCTGTTTTGGAAATAGAAAACCGGAACCCTACTTCGTGTGTCCATTTTTGTAGTTGATCTATAGTAGTTTGCAGGATTTTCTCAGTGATTTGAGTGCTTCTGCCCTTGGCGTAGATTGCCAAGTCATCAGCAAACAAAGAAATATTGATGGGTTTCTCGACAGATTTTATGATGTCGTTAATCGCTATTAAAAATAGAGTCACACTTAGTATTGCTCCCTGGGGGATTCCATTCTGTTGGGTTTTTATTTCTGAAACGGTACCATTCGCTCGAACCCGAAATCTTCGGTTCTTAAGGAAACTGTGAATAAATTGTAACATATGGCCTTGGATATTGAGTTCTTGCAACTTTGTTTCTATATTCCATTTCCAGGTCATGTCGTAAGCTTTCTCAAGATCAAAGAAAACTGCTATGACATGTTGTTTGTTGAGAAAGGCGGAGTGAATATCGTTGGTTATGTTTATGAGATGGTCTTGTGTTGATCTGTTACTTCTAAAACCACATTGAAAGGTATTTATTAATTGGTTTTTCTCTAGATACCACATTAGCCGGTTGTTTATCATTTTCTCCAATATTTTCCCCGTGGTATTAGCCAGGGCAATAGGGCGGTAGCTGCTCGGGCAGGTTTTTTCTTTTCCTTTTTTGTATATCGGGATAATTTCTAGCAAACTGTTTTAACAAGTGCTATATAAATAGCATTGAAGAAATTATAAGATCTATTAATACGGATAGTGTTACAAATACTGACAATTGTTCTTCATTGCAATATACTGGACTATGTAAATTTAACGAAATATCTGTAAGTGATTTAAAAGACATTATTGGGAATCAAGAAGAAAGAAAAACTAGTACTAATGGTATAAATTTCAAATTAATAAAAAATGTATTTTATATAATAGTTTACCCCCTATTAAATATAGTAAACCTTTCATTATCCAAGGGCATATTTCCGGAAAAACTGAAAGAATCTACCGTCGTTTCAATTCCAAAAGTGCCAAATACGAGCAACGTTGAAGAACACAGGCCAATCAATATGCTACCAGCTATTGCAAAACTGTTAGAAATAGTGGTATATAAACAAACTGTAGAGTATATTAATAAGAATACTCTCATAATAATAATAACTCATGTGAAACGGCTCTGCAGTTTGTATTATGAAATTGGAAAGAAGCTCGGAAATTAAATAAAAGTATTTGTGCCGTATTCTTGGACTTACAACGTGCCTTTGAGACTATAAATAGACAGATATTAATAGAAAAATTAAAAAAATTAGGATTTAATAATGTTGTTTTAGAATGGTTTAGATCATATTTGTTAAATAGGAGGCAGATTGTTAAATTTAATAGTGCGACATCCGATGATCTTTTATGTGTAAATGGGGTGCCACAAGGAAGTGTTCTAGGGCCCCTTTTATTTATACTTATAAATGATTTGCCTTCATACCTATCCTCGTGTCATATCCATATGTTTGCAGATGACACGTTAATTTATTTCTATCATGAAGATATTAATGTTTTAATATCTACAGTTAATAAAGAATTGAATTCTCTTAGTGCTTGGTTAAGTGAAATTTTTTTAAAATTAAACGAAAAGAAAACTAAGTTTATGTTAATATCTTCAAGATTGTCGGCCTTGGTAGCGTAGAGGTAGTGCTCCTGCTTCACGAGCCAAAGGTCCCGGGTTCGAATCCCGGTCAGGGCATGGATGTTTGTGACCCACAGTGTAGTTGGGACATTGAGTCCTGTTCTGTGGTTTAAAAAAAAAAAAAGATAAAGATTGGAAAAAATAAAATGTGTTGAAAACGATTTAAAAGTTAGTATATTTAACTGTAATATAGATAGAGTAAGAAACATAAAATATTTAGGAGTAATGATGAACTGAAATTTAATGATCACGTAGATTATTTTACAAAAAAAAAAAATAGCGAAAAAAGTAAATTATTTAAACAGAGTAGGAAAGAATTTATCGCATTTTGCTAAATTGATAATTTTTAATACAATCATACTACCTCATTTTAATTACTGTGGATCATTATACGTATGTAAAAATTATCAAATAAATAAATTGCAACTCTTTCAAAATAAAAGTATAAGTATACTAAAATGTAACAGGCACACCCCAATTAGGGAAATGCTAAATTGCCTTCAATGGGTAAAAAAGAAAAATTAATAGAAATTAATCTATTAACCTTTATATATGAAATTGTAAATTACATGGGACCTGCTTATTTTATGGACAACTTAAAAACAATTAGTGAGAGTCACAGTCATAAAACCAGAGGAAAAGATAATTTTTATGTTTTTAATAATAACCAGGATAGTATTTTTGATAAAGGTTTAATAATGTATAACAATTTACAAAATGAAACAAAAAACGCTAAAAATGTCAAAAAATTTAAAATTAAATTAAAGCAAAGTTTTTTGTGTTGAAGATATTTATATTATTTTATTTGTAACAAATTTGTATAAAGTATATTTGTATATGTACTATCTATGAATTGTATAATTAGCTACTGCTAAATAAATGCACTATTATTATTATTATATATATTTATTTAATGTAAACGTTGCATATAACTTAATGTAACCCTACAAAAATAAAAGACAACAAGTATAGAATAGTTATTCCATAACAAGTGATGGAATGAAATACACGCAAAATGTATAAGAAGATAAGTGCTTTTGAATAACATTCCAACTCTTGTGTTAGAATATTAACTTTCTGTAGTCAAAATTGGTTTTAGAATTGGTTGTATTGCAGTCTGCGATATGCCAAAGCATCGATGTTTTTTTGAATCACAACCGATTTTAGTCGACCTTCACGAGATTCATCACTGACAGACGCATAATCTGTCATAATTTTTGTTTTTGTTGAATAATCTAAGTCATAATTGTTTTTCTTGAATGAATATACATATTGTTTAATTAAATCATATGATGTAGGATGAATATTAATAAAATTACATTTATATAACAGTTTGATAAATTATCATTTATTGTCCTTATTTTTATTTATTGTGCCTCTATAAAATACAGGTGGGTATATATTGCATGGAGAGAACTATTCCAGGAAAGACGGTAATTATTTTGCGGCCTTATTACTGTCTTCGAGATTAAAATTGGCCTTCCATGGTAAAAAAATTCCCCACCCCTGGTATAGAACATATTAGTGAATTGCGGCTGGTGTTCTTAGCTTAGTTTGTTTGTTTTGATTTCTGTTGAGTATTCAGACGTTAAAATGGATACAGTACGTCATATTAAACTACCGTGCTTAAGTATGGAGCTAAATTATTTATAAAAAATCAGCTGTGGCCACCACAGGACCGACTGCCATCATAAAGTACTTGGATAAAATACATTCTAGCAGCAGAGTAGAAATAACTTGGCCTAATATTTTCTAACAGAGATATTATTTATCATGACCATGGAAAAGTCACATATAAGTCTAAAAAAATTGAGACTGAAAATTTTACAAAAATTATTCGTAATTTTTCGTTTTATCAAAAAACGTCTCAAATAAATTATTAATTATTGCTTTTATAGCAACTATTGTCCAATAAATTTTTTCGAAATATATTTCTGTTGTGCAATATTCACAAAAATCTTAAAATCGACACGAGTAAATTCCCGTTTTTAGTCAACCGATTTTTACCAAAAGTTGATCAACTCGTGCCATTGATGGCAGAAGCTTAAATATGAAGTTTCATAAAAATCCTTTCAGCCGAATTTGCTCTGCACGTGTACACAGACAGAGAGACGGACGGATGGACAGACAGACGGACGGACGGACGGACAGACAGACCGACAGACATCATGCTAAAAATAGTCAAAACGTTATGTAGGGACCTCAATTCGTGGAGATCCATCAAAATCTCGAAATGTCAAAATCGGTATGAACACAATACCTCCCTTATATATGTTGGCGGTCGGTAAAAATATTAGTCCTCCACAGCAATGTCTAAAAATTCAACTGATGACTCGGCAAATAATTTGCTGGAATAGAAAAACAATTTAAAGAGGTTATAATCTATAATATTATTAAATATTAATAAAACTTATACACACATCTTCCAATATCAGAAATTTTGTGTATAAAAATATTTATTATAACTTACCTTTTCTATTTTCTTTATATTCAATTTAAATATTTGATATAAAAATTAGTATAACTATGGTAACAGCCTCAGACCTATGTTAAAATAGCAGAGTTTAATTATTTTCTAAATTTTGCTGTGCGCCAAAAATGTTAACTAACTAACTAACTCTTAAATAACATATAACTAACTAAATAACGCTAAATTTAACATTGCTTTATGGAACGCAAAACTGTACTTAACAACGAAATTAACAGCGTTGCTAAAATTTAGCATTGCTTTATGAAACCGGCCATAAGAAAAACATCGTTTAAAATATTCAGATTTGTCAGGCTGTATGTTAAGGGTCGAAGCATGATATAAAGGTAGATTATGCCACGTTATTCGGGCAAAAGGCCGCAATATGGAAAAAGGTTGGATACCACTTTCCCTAGTTGACTTGGAAGAGATAAACATCGATTTGATTAATATAATAAATAGATGAAATGAAAAAAAAAAATGCTGCAAAAAACTCATTGATTAATTATTAAATTAATTCAATAATAAACTTATTATGTTATCTGTAACATGTCACCTATTCGTTCCAGTAATAAAACTATTATAGAATCATTCTTAGGTTCAATATCATAATTCTTGGTAAAATGATTTGTCACAATCTATAATAGAAGTGATTAGTATTGTCCGCGATTTTTACATTCAACATCTCAAAGAGTTTTTTTTTAAACGAACACAGACGAGACTGTCCTGTATGTTATCATACCTGTCAATCGACAATATCAGGTGATACCTAATATGTTTTGTTCAACAAAATCTCGTCGTGACGGTCTTAGAATAAGAGATCACTAGATCTTATCTTAAGACTTTTCCTACAAGATAAACTATTGTATGATGTACTATTCGAAAAGTGATTTTTGATTATTGGTAATGCAAGATTGCAAATTGCATAAATACAATGTCTAGTGGTAATAATTCTTTCCAGTTTCAAAGTATGGCAAGTATTGTATATATATAATCCTTTCTTTCCCCTCGAACTTTCGGTGTTTAGGGTATTCACTACAATTATAAAACATATCTCATATCAACATCCCAACGTCACATTAACAATACATTACATTACATTACTATTTTATTTTATTCCATTCTCTTCCCTTCCAACCATTTCTTCACTCCTCCTCCTATGTCCTTCCCTCCTCCCCATTTCCAGGTAACCTCAGCCCCCTTATTTCCTTCCTTTTCCGCTCTTCTGCTTCCCATCGGGCCTCTTCCTTCATTCCTTTACACCTTCCTGTTATCCTTCCCCAATCTCAATCCTTCTTGCCTCTAATTCCTCGCCGACCTCTCCCCCCTTCCATCTTTGTGCAACAGGTCTAATGTGTTCCCCGACCACACTGTTATCTCCCTACACCTCTTTGCGAGGTGCTCTATCTTCTTCCGCCTCCCCGCACATTCTGCACATCTTATCCTCCTGTTTCGTCCAATATCTATTTCGTCTCTCTTTATTCCCGTACCTTAGCCTCGCAATCCTTCTAACCCTCCCTCCTGACCTTCCTCTTTCTTCCTTCAAGTAGGTACCCCTATAGTTCTGACCTCCTTATATCTCCCTGCGCTTCTTGATTTGTATATTTTGACTGTCCTTTCTTGTTCTCCCACTTCCTTATCCCTCCTCCACACCTCAATCACGCTTATTCCTTCATTTCTTCTTCTTGCAACCTCTGTCGCATCCACTCCGCATCTCCAGTAATACTCCTTTCTCATCTCCCCCCATGTGTACCATCTTCCTTTCTGTTCCTCTCTGGCTCTTTCCTCACAGCATTCCCTCACTAGTCTTTTGTCTGTTTCTCTTCTACCTATAATTCACCTTTGTGACCTATAATTCACCAGCTATAGGTTTAATGCGTCTGGTAGCTAGCCTTTAAAAAGCCGAGATGGTCGTGCAGTTCAAAATCAAATAAAAGTGTTTAAAAATAAAAGGGCGCCAATTGGTCTGAAATAAAATAATTGGGACCGACCAATAGATCCCACGCACAGACTAGATTTTAATGAAGACTGACTAAATCTCACTAGGCGAAACCTAACCTAAAATGAGGTATTTGGGACATAAGACAATAACAAAGACTGAATATAGTAAATACCAAAACAATAAAATTTATTATGATTGCAAATTGAAATGTAAGTAAAATATATAAATACCAAAAATAAATTTAGAATAATAATAGGATATAAATAACAAAGGTGGAAAGGTTGTACGGGTATCGGAATATCGGACATAAATAAAAACAACTATCTACAGCTGACCAGTTTCGGAATAGTTTATTCCTTCATCAGAGCTGCTACATAAAGGAAAATCAGAATACAGTATAAGTGTACATCGTATATGAATAAATGAATATAATATAAGTATAACATTGTAAACCATACCTGAGATAATAGTATTAAGTGTAATGGTGAGATAGATAAAAACGGGTCATGATATAAAAAAACAATGTGTTGAAATATAAATAAATAAATAAATAAATAATGTAAAACGAAGTCAGAGATTAAAATAAACGATACAACAAATTTTAAAAAAAAATTTAAATAATAAATAGGTAAAATATATGAGCACAGGTGTGTCGTGATATTATAAGATTGATAATGATGACTAGCTGAAAAAATCACAGATTTGTAAGAATCATGTAGAATTAATTATATTCATTTATTCATATACGATGTACACTTATACTGTATTCTGATTTTCCTTTATGTAGCAGCTCTGATGAAGGAACAAACTATTCCGAAACTGGTCAGCTGTAGATAGTTGTTTTTATTTATGTCCGATACCCGTACAACCTTTCCACTTCTATTCATTACGGACACGACCATCTCCACATAAATAACAAACAAATTATAAAAATCTTAATTAAAGGTAACTATGGTTAAAACAATTTTATCAGAATGCACTGGATTACAGAGTTTTCCCGGGTCGGTCGACCAGCGCCACGAAATTCCTACACATTCTGAATAAAATCTAACGTAAAAAAAATATATAACTAATATTCAAAATAAACAAGATAATATATATTTTTTAAAATGCTTATATGGACTTTTCTGTAAAGTTTCCTCTATCCAACCTTCTTCCGACGCTTGGTACGTCCGCTCTCAAATTCTCTACACCAATACGCCAATGCCGTAAGCTGGCTATGAACAGTTGCTGCGACGCACCAAGAGGGAGAGAGAGAGTGAAAAGGAGAACGAATGGGAAGGAGAGCCTAAAATAAGATCATATCTATTAAAATTGCGTTTTAAAACGCCGCATACAATTATACAAAAATATACAAACAATACAACACAATAATTTTGATATTTACCTTAGAATGCGGCTCTCAGTAAAGTGAATTTTGTAAGTGACGATTTTAATCCGAAAATATCGTAGGAACTCAATGTTCTTTTTCACCTTTGCGTTCTCAAAAAATCCCTACAAAGGTGTGTAAAATTCTCAATACTCTTCACAGTATATTTATTTTATTCTGCTGAGAACCAAGGTGCGTCCACTTACAAATAATTTTCACGAATTAAAAAAAAAATAATAATACTGTTTGTTACTTGTATATTATTGTGTAATTATGGTTACCGAAATTTATGCGATATTGTCTTATTTTATGAAGTAGGCTGCTGTACATTAGCGGACAGTTTTAAATTTGTTTATAAAATATAAACAAATTTTCTTTTAAAATGTTACACTTTCTCCTCGTGCTTAACCGCCCTCCTTCCTGTACCCACTTTCATCTTATCCCTTTTCAGTTCCTCTCTTACAATATACCCTGGTGTTGTTCTATCTACCCCTAAGATCCATCTCAAGCACCTCTCCTGTACTCGTTCTACCTTCTCCCATTCCTTCCATCCCCATATTTCCACCCCACATAGCAGGATGTTCTTCACCAAGGCGTCAAACACCCTCAGTCTCCATCTAATATCATCGTTAAACTTCCTCTCTCCTATACTCCACAGCTTCCCCATGACTACTCTTGCCTTCTTTACTCTTTCCCTTATGTGTAGTTCAGCCCCATTGTCCCTCCCTAGTAAATAACCCAGATATTTTAAACTCTTCACCTCTTCTATTTCTCTGCCTCCCCATTCCCATTTTATCTTCTTTCTTATCCCTCCTCTTTTACCGAATACCATTACCAATTCTGGCAAGTATTGTAATAAAAGTAATATTTCGATAAGGAGATTTAAATAGTTCTCCCCTTTTTGAGATCTATTAAATGTGTTAAGCGTGCGGTCGGGGAACTGGGGTAAATTACCCCAAATGGGGGAAAAATGAAATTTTTGGGGGTAATAAGGAAATGTTTCCAATTTGCTATTTTATAAATGTGTTAGTAGCGCACTAAGGAAAAGGGCGTTGAGGGGCTCGACTAAGGGGCGCCATTGCGAAGGTGAGGACCTTTTGTTTTGTTCATCACTTAGATTTTGGGAGGTGAGGACCTTTTTTTTGTTCATCATTTAGATTTTGGGAGGTGAGGACCTTTTTTTTTGCTTGTCACTTAGTCACTTATTTATTTATTTTTTTACAAGCCAATGGGGTAACGTCCGTGTAAAGAAATATTTCTTTGGGTAATGGGTAAAAATGTTCCCCGATCCCTGCGTTAAGCCTACAGCAAGAGACGCTGCCATATGGCTCTTTGAATATTTGGTCGTTGGTTGGTTCGACATTCCTTTTTGTTTTACTCATCAGGTATTTTTTTTTCTCGTCGGGTTTGCCAAAGTTCCTTTTCGTTGTTATAAATCTTCTAAATGGAAATAATGATAATTTTTCTTTGGGCTCTTCTTTTTTTCTAGAAGTTAACTGCCACCAAGGCATTTTTTTACCACCATGGTTGACAAGGAAAGTAAACATCAGGCGATAAAAAATATAGGTAAAGGAATCCCACCATTGACGCGATTTCCATTTATGCGAATTCAAAGTGACGCGGTTCAAAAAGTTTAAATTTTTTAGTGTTCTACTTTTTTATGGGGTATGGGGGAAAATCTTCTGTTGAGAACAGGCAGCCCCGCGCTGTCTGCTACTGTGAGATTTCTACCGACGAAATACCCCCTTCCTGTGTCTCCCAGAGGACACCCCGCAACCGTTAGGGAACCATATCTTCACGGTGCCTCCTCCATCTAGGTGTTATCTGGGTACCTTAGCTCATGAGTATTGCCTTCCCGCTCCGAAGTCTCTTTTTAGGGTTTTAAAAACCCTTATAACGTCTGTCTGTCTGTCTGTACGGTAGAAATTGTAGCCAAACGGCTTAAAATAGAAAGTTGAAATTTGGCATGCTTATACAACTCTTTGACCCATATATAGGAAAAATACTGAGAGTTCAAAAAACAAATTCCAAGATAAATATAAACAATTTTGTATTTAATAAAAAAATAAATTTTGAGTGGCATAACAAATGAAACCTCCTAATGCGTGGACTAACAGGCAAATTTTTGTTTTTGAAAAATATTTTTTTTATTGGAATTTTGCAAAAATATGTAATAAAACTTTTGTTCTCCACCTTATCTCTCAGAGGGGTTGATCTAAAGGAATTTTTAATCAGGTTAGTTTTTCGAAAAATGTCGAAAAATGTTTTTTGTGTCGCCGATATTTTTTTTTTAAGTTATTGTGTGGTATCGAAAGGAAGCTCTTAGGACTCTTAATATTTCAGTTTTTGTGTTTTTGACAAATTTAATTATTTTTTTAATGTCTGGTTAAATTATAACTAATAATGTTATGGATTTTTGTATTTATGGCTAAGATAGTGTGTGTCGTTTTTTCAAATTAAAAAATTATCTAACAGCTGAGGAACGAGTTTGGAACACCGCTCTACAGTAGTACTGAAATATTTATAAATCAAATAACACAATATTAATAGTTGGAAATACGTTTCTGAAAATTATGTGAAGTGTGAATTTTCACACATTTCAGGATTTCGCAGGTATTTAGTAAGTGAATGATGATTATTTGAGATACCAAAACAAATTTTATGTTCATTTTTTTTTTTGTTAATTTTAATTCGAATGCGTCATACCATTATTTAGGTTTCTAATTATATGCAGTATTATTTTTTATATAGCAAGGTTCATTAACATTTTGAAAATTGCGCCTATGACTTCCATTGATTATTTTAAGTCATAATACCGCCCCTCTGATTTCGTGTATTCAATTTCAACAATTTCCACTGGTTATTAAATTTACGCTTTTAAAAATTAAATGCAACATTTGCCCAAATATAACTAGAATTTTGAAAAAATAATTTAAACAAAATAAAAATGCAAAAAAAAAACAGAAAAAATAAAATTGTCTCAAGACCAGTAGCGAACCCTAGTTTGCAAGTTAGAACGCGAGAATGCTAACCATTACACTATGAAAGCCAGCTGCTCTACTGTGTTACATCAGTTATTAAATATTTTACATGGTCAAGCAAAAAACACAAAAAATGCGTTATTTTCCGAAAACATAATCTAATCAAAAATTCCTGATTATTTCGGTCCACACAAATGTACATTACTTTTTCAAATAATTTATTTTGCAAAATATAATTTTGATCGTTAATCCACATACTAAGGGCTTTCATTTGATACCCTACTCAGAATTTAAAAAAAATATAGGTATTTTTTTCGATGAGCAGATATTTGTTTATATTTTTAGGGGGATAGGTTTTTTATGTTTTAGTATTTTTTCTATATGCGGGTCAAAGAGTTGTATAAGCATGGCTACTTTTTTTACCGAACAGACAGACAAACAGACGACAAAATGATGGTATAAGGGTTTTTTGGACATACCTACAAAATCCTAAAAATAATTATTTTGCGAAAAACCAATTTGATCAAAATTTGATTTTTAGTTCAATCCCTTTGGGAGATAGGGTGGGGAACAAAAGTTTTTTGCCATTATATTGACAAAAATACCATAAAAAAAATATTTTTCAAAAATAAAAATTTGTGCATCCACACATTAAGAGGTTTCCCTTTTGTTCCGCCTAATTTGATACCCCACTCAAATGTTTTAAAAAATATTTATTTTTCCATTAAATATATGTATATTTGTTTATATTTATCCCGCGCTGTATTTTTTTGAACTCTATAGCTTTTCTATATGTGGGTCAAAAAGTTGTACAAGTACTTATGCCAAATTTCAACATTCTATGCTTAGCCGTTTTGCTACCATTTCTACCGTACAGACAGCCAAACAGACACATGAGTAACGTTATAAGGTTTTTTTGGTGGTCATACCTACAAAATTCTAAAAACCGGAAATTCTCACTCCACATTAATTTTTAAGCTTTTTGATTTATAATTAAACAACGTAAAACGGGTCTTTCAACATAAGGGTCTTTATTTGCAAAGTACACACTCTGGTTAAAATCCTAGTATATACTTTGTTACATGCATACACCTTGTATAAGATAAGTTGCATTACGAGTAGATTGATAATAGTCTACTGTTTGCTAATCATATTTCATTTATTATATTGTGTTTCATTTGTTACACTTTGAAAAGAACCAGACATTTATAAATGTAGTCTGATTTAAACTATCAATCTATAATTAATTGTTTCCATCAAGCCCTGGCGATAGAGGTTAAGTTGTGTTTCTTTACCTAACACCAAGAAGCTTAGAAAACAACACATTTTAAAATTAGTTTTAATATCATTCATATGTTTAATAATCTTAACATATTTTTAACAGATGATTAGCATGCTGTCAGAAGTGTTTGACTTAATATGCTTAGCGTTATTACTTAGTGTCAGTGGGATATAATTTTATAAACATGTGATAGACAAGATAATCTTTAGTAGCCTTCGGAGATTCACCACTATAATGTATAAATTGACTTCACAACAAAATTAAGATTGCTAGTTGAAAAACTGAGACAACATTGATTTAAAATAGTGATCGAGAATCGAAGGCACGCGTGCCACACACACATTTTCCACTATACGACGTTCTTTATCATTATTATTGTTTGCTTTTACCTTTCGTCTTCTAGCCATATTAGCCAGCTTCGAATATTTTTATTAATCATTAGTTTTGATACAAATTAAGCCTTAAAACTACAATTACACACAGAAACAAGCATGCCATTAGCGGGATTCGAACCCGGTCTCTCCTGGTCTAGCAGTCAGTGCACCAGTTACTGCCCGCTTCATCATGGCTACCGGTTCAAAGGTCATTCGCGACCTGGAGAAAAAGTAACTATGTATTTCAACAACACAAATAATTCTATATTTTTCAATAATTTGTTCAATAATTTTAAATTATTTCAGTTTCATTACTGAGAATCTTTTACTAACCTCTCTGGGAAAGGGTGTAGGACAAAAATCTTTGACACATTTTGGTGAATATTTGTTCACATTTTTCGGGCGATATACTTTTTGAAGTCTCAGTATTATTCCCATATGCGGGTATATGCATACCAAATTTCAACTCTCTAGATCTAGCCATTTCGCCACAATTTTTAGGTTCTGTAGGTATGACAAAAAGAAAACTTATACCGTCACTCATGTGTCTATCTGTCTGTCTGTACTGTAAAAATTATGGCGAAACGACAAGATATAGAAAGTTAAAATATAGTATGCATATATAGTTCTTTGACTCGTATACATAAAAAATACTAACAGGTCTATTCAGAGACAAAATATTAAACACTGTCTAAATTAAACACTGTTTAAAGTTTAGACAGTGTTTAATTTATTTATGTATTCAGAAACATAGAAACTATTTTCTTAAACAATATCTAAACTAAACACTGTTTAAATAAATACAGCTGGAAATTGTGCGAATTCGTAATAAAATAATTGAACTTAACTGTCATTTTGAAATCCATATTTTCAGTGCGTTTTTTAAAGATCGTCTTTTACTACTAAAATATTATTATTAGTAAAATTTTGTTTGTTCTTTTTATTACGGAAATTTTGATGTAAACCTAAAGAAGCATTATTTTATCATCCGGATTATATGGAACTAGCAGTATACCCGCTGCTTCGCTGCCGAAAAAAATAGTCGAAGCCCACTTAGATCGGGCCCATTTCGAAATCGGTTCAAGACTGGTTGCTGCAAATCGTTTTATATTCATATATATTTATTTATTTTAATCTACCATTGTATTAATATGTGCTTCTGATACAAATAATTTAAGTACGAACTTCTTTGTAAACATTGGTAGTACAGACATTTAGTAACAACACGTATAAGTGTCCCGTTGTGCTAACCCAGGAAAATGTCACATAAAATGCCCATGTGAGAATCACTCATCGCCAAATACAGCGCCGATCAAGTGAAACATTTTATCTTGCACCGTACGAAATTATTTATTATAATTTTTATGATATTTATTATAATTACTCCGTGATAATTCCTGTTTTATAAATCGTACCTATTTAGGTCGGAAATACGAAAATAATAATAATAATAATAATAATAATAATAATAGGTCGGAGCACTTTTTTTCGTTAATAAATATTCTTGCCACCCAAGGAAGATTTTTTCTTCGTATTGCTTTAATAATAATTGCAATAATGTTCAACAGCGAATTTAACGTTAAAATTGGCGTCAAAAATGAAAATAAAAAAATTTGTGATATATATTCTCAGGAACATTTTTGTAGCAATATTAAACCCTAAAAATCTTTTATAGTTTTTTATAATACGGAAAATTTTTCCGACCTTTTTCTAAATATTTCTAACTGATCGGAAGCCTGGTGTCATACAGCGATGATATATGGCTTAAAATTTTTCCAGATAAATTTGTAATACGCTGTTGCAAATAGCACTAAAATTGGTTAAACCGTTTTTGAGTTTTAATACATGTACAGATTCTAAACAGACGCCTATGTGCCAAAATGAAATAAAACACAGGCCATCCGAAGCGTTTTATAACTACCCTTGAATCTAGATTTGCCGTTTATGGGTTGATCAGAGCAAAATACGTTTTTGTACTTGTGTATGGGTAACCTTTGGAAGCAAAAACCAAGTCGATATCTCATTATAGGTCTGATATATTGAGGAAAGATTTGTTTATTTATTTATTTATATTATTGATATTATAACAACTTTTGTTATGCACATGTTTAATGTTAAGTCAATAATAAGAGAGATATTTCAAGTTTATAAGTAGCGCTCCCTCTGTTCCCCTAAATATTCAAAAGCTACACTAAACAGAAAATAATCGTTCTTCAATCAAAACAAATTGTCTTTATAAATTGTTGATGTAAAGTAAATAATAAGCTAGATATTTCCAGTATTTTAGTTTAGCATGGCTGATTTTCGAATTGCCCCTTTATTTTGACTGCATTTCCTACCTATATACCAAATTTCAACTCGGTACACACAGATTTTCTGTTTCATATATATAAAAGATTTTACTATTATATTTAAATATTTATATAAAATAATAGATAAAAAATAAATAAATAAAATTTACAAAATTCTTAAAAATGCGCAAAAATAAAAAACCTGAAAACACATGCTCGACTCAAGTCTCGCTCTGCATACACTAAGCATAAATTTTACTAAATAACTGAATAAAATCACCTATAGCAGAACAATGATGAATCGTAACGAACGATATTGGCCGATGTTCCACGAACTTACTATAATTGTCCAAACAACCATTGAAACGAAATTCCCGCGATATCACTGAACGCATCATACATACTTCGATGGTCCAATATAATTAAAAACAAAATTATTAATTTCTCGTTTCTGATGAGACTTTTTTGAGATTTTCGATTTTTCTAGTTATGATGAAGCCATTTGCTACCTGTATACAAAATTTCAACTCGGTAGCATATCTGGAAGCGGGTTAGAATTTCCGGACATAGCCACAAATATTCTCTTTTATATATAAAGATTTTGATTATCTGGAAGGGCGTCAGCCTCGGTGTTCGGCTTGCATATTCAAATAAAAACAATTTAAAAAAATTCTGTTTATAAATAATGCCAGGTTTGATCCCGGTGGTTTCATAATTTTAATATGGGCACCATTTATTGCTCCAATAATAGATGGACTCTCTGCCATATTATAAAAATGTCTCATTTATTTTTCCTGATGCATTACTGAAAATTTTATAACCGCATATTTTTTTAGAGCCAACTGAAACTTAACATTGGTTAGTTAAATCCATGAAGATTAGCAGTATCATCCTGAAATGTCCCCTACCGAAATATCTTAATTCGGATAATAATTGTAATTTTGAATCTATTCATATAGTCCTTTATATGTCACATGATTGTTCACTCCCTATTTAAAAAAACGATATTTTCCACGAAAAATTTTATCACTATATGTAATTATCATAGGAATTTTCCCTGTCACCCAAAAACTACCCAAAAACTAAATATTCTTCCACTGAATGACTCATTTAGAAATCTCACGTAGATAATTATCATAGTACACAAATTTATACTACCCAAATACGTTCTTTAAAAAATGTTGATTAAATTGTAACTTAACTGAAACTAACTTAACTAAACTAACCATTTATACTAACCAGGACAGATTCTCTCTACAAAGCTTGTCCATAGACACGACACGAGAAATAAGAACGAAATAGGCCCTGACTTTACGAGGTTAGAGAAGTCAAGGTACAGCCTAAATTACCTGGCTATAAAATTCTACAATGTTCTCCCGACCAGCATCAAACTTTTGCCCCCCTTAAGATTCAAAAGGGTTTTAAAGAGATATTTAATATCGAAAGCATTTTACTCCACTGCAGAATACCTAGATAATGACTTCAGTGATTTAGATGAAGCTCAGTATACTGAGTAAACTATAGTATGCATCTCTCACATCTTTTTACCCACCTTGTAGTAGAATTAAATGAATACCGATTGACGATTGTAAAAATGTAAACATTTAATACATAATAAATATTATTATTATTGTGGGGTTTGTCAGGTCTTGACAAGCGTCCACTAATCTCAAACTTCAGCAACTTTTTGATCCGCGTCATAATAGAGACTAGTGAAGCTAAATACACACGACTGCATCCCAAACCCTGGCGATATGCAGCCGCGGAAATTACCCAAGATACAGTGCCCGCACAATGCGGAGCGACCCGAGCAGCACTACTTTCTGCATCCTGCAGATCAAAGAGTTGGCAGAAGATCTACAGGCGGGAATGGACTCGATTTCCCTTCCATAGGAGGCTTTCATGCCACCCAAAACACCAACTATCAGGACTACAAGCTTAACTTTATACCCGGGATACAGCTTTCTAAGCTCGGACAAAAGATCCATATACTTGGACATCTTTTCCTCCTCCTTGAGAGAGATATTCTTCTCAGCTGGACTTGAGAATTCGATCACAAACATCTGTTTGGTCTCGATATCCAAACGATTATTATTATTATTATTATTATTATAACGGTAACTAAAATGAAATATTACCACTGAATAGACAAAATCAACTTGACCACTGTAACTAAGAAAAAGAGTGTTTAAAAAATTAAACAGTGTTAAAAAATTGTCTTTGAATAAGAAAAAAAAAAAATAAACACTGAATTTAGACAGTGTTTAATTTAAACACTGTTTATTTTTGTCTCTGATTAGCTCTGCAAGACTTTAAAAAGTACATCACCCGAAAAACGTGAAAATTTTTGCCAAAAATGTGTCAAAAGACTTTTGTCTCGCATCCTATTTCCCAGAGGAGTTGGTACAAAAATCTGAGAAAATCTCAACAATGTACATTGATGAGAACCGAAATAGTTCAACAGGAATTTTTTATCAGAGTAAGTTTTCGAAAATATCGATTTTTTGTGTATTTTTTTGTATATCCAAACACATCAGAGAAAAATCTTTTTATATTTGAGGAGGATTAACTTGGCCGTTGACCGTTAGGAAACGCACTTCAGTCTAGAAGGTCATCAAAATTAAGCAATGCCATTAATAATAAATTTCTTTAATTCCTCAACTTTTAACGTTGCTCGATGAAACATAATATTTTATTATCCTGAAGGGACGTATCTTGAAATCCTGGATACGTCCCTGTGACCATGTATATCATATCTAATGTCCTTCAGTTAGAGAATTGAATTAGTAAAAATGTTGTTATTTGATGTTGTAACAAACGTCTAATATAAGACGTAGGTAATATTTGGAGACAGGAAGCGTTGTGTGATATATGACGTGTATAGGTAGGAAGGAACCCTACAATTTGCCCGACCCTGAGTAGTGTATAATCTGTGCCTAACTAGACCGTGGCGGACTGGAAGCAACGAACTGCACGCCACATCACTGCCTACATGCCACGCTGCTGTTATAATTAATTAATTAAATAAGTGATATACGGTTTCTTTTCACGTACGATGACACTCGGCCTGAATTATATATACCTACCTTACATACATTGAAAGTTTCAAATATCTTAAGAACATATTTTAATGTCTACTAATTTCTGATTACTGTAATTATATATGCTTCAAAAATTGATGCAAAGTGTGAAACAAACATTTTAGGATTTTGTATGCATTGTGAAGGATGCTAAAAAAGTCCGAATGCTAAATGACTGGGTGAATATTTATTGTTATAATCACATAAAAACAGGGCCGTTTTAACAGGTTCGAGCGCCCTTGGGCTAAAAAATGTTGGCGTCCTAATCCCATTATTTAAATAATTCACTGCAAAAAAAAAATATATATATTTCAAAACAACTAAACATTATACATACGTTAAACATTTTTCTAATTTATTTGTTTTTGGCGGCATTTGCCGTCCGAAAATCTTTAAATAATTCTATTAACATCTACATAGTCTATTATATCACATTCTATAGATAAAATATTTAGATAATTTAATTTGATTTGTTCTAGTGATGATAATTTTTTATTCTTTTTAATGTTGAAAATGATCTTTCTCCACTACAATTAGTACACGCAATCAGTGGCGCACGCAGGAATTTTTTATGGGGGGGGGCGGAAAATAATAAAAGGTTCCTCGCTTTTAAAATACAAGTGATGACCTAAAAAAAAAGGTCCTCACTTGTAAAATACAAGTGGTGACCAAAAAATAAAGGTCATCATCTCTTTTTAAATCCATATTAATATTGTACTAAATGGGTCCACACTCCCAGTAGTCGAGGAACATAAAAATCTGGGAATCATTATGGATACTCAACTGAGGTTCAAGTCATATATAAGTTCTCTGTTGAAAAGAGCTTTCCTTGCTTTGAAAAACTTGTATATGAATCGATTCTGTTTATCAAAAAGTCTGAGGAAATCTTTAGCTAACGGTGATATTTTGTATGGCCCTTGTCTTTCCGCTATAAACAAACAGCGCATTCAAAAAACCCAAAACTGTTGTGTTAGATTCGTCTTATCTTTGCGAAGGAGATCTCCGACTTCTGAAGGGCTGAAAACTCTTCAATGGTTGAATATGGAAAAACGTAGAAAATTACATTATGCTACCTTTGTACATAAGTTGCTTAATGATCAGTCCCCCAGATATTTAGTTCAAAAATTAGTTACCAGAACTAGGTGCCACAATCTTCCTTTACGTCACACTTCTATCCTTAATATACCGCCGCACAAATCTGAATTTTTTAAACGATCCTTCTCATACAGTGCTCCGACAGTTTACAACAATGTTCCCGTGCATATGAAATCCTACTCACACAATAAATTTAAACAGAGATATAAGCATCAGTTATTTTTATCATAAATTATCTAGTAATTGATTCTTATCTAACTTTCATATACTTTAATTTAATAGTGTTCATTTTATAGATACATAGTGAAACAAGTTCCTTATTTCGATTCATCTATGATTCTCACCTGAAAATATTTTCCATATTTTTTAAAAAAATGTATTTTGTATTTATAATTTTTAAAGGTTAAGTTGGAAGACCAGCATTAGCTGAAACTTCGCCGAAATAAAGTTGTTTATTATTATTATTATTATTATTATATATTTACCTAAAAATTTGGTATATCCCTTCTTCTTGGATGAGGCCCGGGCCACCTCACTGGGTGCGCCACTGCACGCAATTCTTAGAAATATTCTTAAAGCTGTAGTTACGTTGGGTAACGTGTATTAGATTTGCGACTCAATTATTGTCTTTAGAATGCGTTGAGCTTTTGAAAGTGTGTTATTATTTATTAAATTAATGTGCTTAAAATGGAGACATTCTTCAACTAATCCTGGTTTTAAATCAATTTGATATTCATTAGATAATGTACTGCATTTTCTCTAATTATCGCTTCGTCGCAATTTACTAAATTCATTAAAAATCCAAATTTGGAGCCTACACTATCGCATGCAGATTTCCTTTTCTTTATTCCTGCTAGAAGTATATCTACAATTATATACAAAGTTTTAACACTAGGGTGACCATTTTCTTAAGAAGGCAATGCGGGACGGAGCAAAAAAAGGTCGTCATTTTCCAAATATAAATGAAGAGCAAAAAAAAGGTCCTCACCACCCAAATCCAAGTGAAGAGCATAAAAAAAGGTCTTCACCTCCCTAATCCAAGTGAAGAACAGAACAAAAAGGTCCTCACCGCCTAAATCCAAGTGAAGAGCAAAATAAAAAAGGTCCTCACCTCCCAAATCCAAGCAAAGAAATCAAAATGTTACAATGCGGGACAAAAGGTTAAAATGCGGGACAAAATATTAGACTGCGGGACTTTTGCGGGACATATCTTAATGCGGGACACCCAATCAAAATGCGGGACGAATGGTCACCCTATTTAACATGGAAATTTGTATTTTTATGAAATTGTATATTTGTTCCTTCATCAAATTTCTTTTTCCTCTTAATGACTCTTGTAGTTTTAAATTCAAAACTTCCCGCTAATTTTTCTCCTTCCGTTCTGTGATAATTAAATGTTTCTATATTCCGGCGATCTTCGAGAAATTTTTCTTATATAAGTGTGCGATTGTCACAATTTCTATTTCGATATTTTGTAAACTGATATTAATTTTATCAATAATTTTCAATATTTCATTCCAAAATGAGAACATGAAACCAATTTCTAGAGTTTTAAGTTGTTTTCCAAACTATCTGCTTCAAGCTTTGTGGCACATTTCTGTTGTATCGTTTGATAAATCATTTACTGCATTTTTAAACATCATACATACCCAACAACTAATGCATTCTCCGATTCTGCTCATGCAGACCATCGAGTGTTGCTCAATGTTTTTGGTACCTTACATTTGTCATTTAAATGGAGCTTTAATGTTTTCCAACGACCAGTTGAAGCAGCAAAGAAATTATATAAATATTCAACAAAACAATGATAAAAATATTTGTATAATTTTCATGACATTTCAAATAAAATAGATTAAAAAAATATTATTCCCTAAATTCTTAAGCGTCCTTGGATCACTGGCGCCCATTTAGCCCAATATATAAGGCGGGCCTGCATAATTTCGAATACTTTTTGGATAATTTAAATATTAAAGGCTTTAATGTAACATCCTACAGTAAATTTAAAACATTCTTAATCTACGCTTAAAAAGATTTAAGTTTATACGAAAAAGGCATAGGAGTACGAAATTCATTTGTATAAGATATTACGGCATATGACACTATCAGACACCCCTCGGTGTGGCAAGCGATAATTAACTTTAAAGTCCCAGAAAAACTAAGAATCCTGGCCATAGAAACAATAATTGACACCTCCTACAAAATTATAATAGGGTCATGCAAGACTGATGCAATTTCCAGTAATATTGGCCTAAGACAAGGAGACGCACTTTCACCCACGCTCTTCAATATGGTGCTAGACACCATCATGAGCAAAAAACCGATCCAACACGACCACTATTTACTTAGCAACCGAAGCCTTGGCTATGCAGATGATTTCCTCATAATAAGCACATCGGAAAGAAACGTTGTCGAATCGTATAACTCACTAAAGGAAAAAGCAGAAGCCCAAGGGCTTGTGATAAACACAGAAAAGACAAAGTACCTCAGGGCATCGAGAGCACCTCAAAACGAATGGCTACCAGCAATCGCAGAACTGCAAATAGAATCTGTAACACACTTTAAAAACCTCGGAAACACCGCCAACAGCAACATCACGGAAGAATTAACTTTAAGAACCCTTTCTGCCAACAAAGCAATGAAAATATGAAAATGGCGAAAGCCGAAATTTGTGAGCAGTTAATAAATAAAAATAGTGAAAATTAACAATGTTTTTTTATTTCAACCATTATTAAATAAAAAATAATATTCTTTATTTCTCTAGACCAGTGCTCCGCAACCGGTGTGCCACTGCACACTGGTGTGCCTTGAGCCGATACAGGCGTGACGCGGTCAAATAAGACAATATTCTAACTAAATAATTTTTCAATGGTCCTCCATAGAAACACAATAACGAGAATACGTGCAATGAATATTCGCGTTATCTTCGCTTAGCTAATGTACACTGATACACAAAATTATTCGAACAAAATCTTAAAAATCTTAAAAATCTTAAAAATACCATTAAAATAATAACAATTATTTGATTGTAATATAAAATACTGAAAACTAGATATCTAATGAGTATGTTGACAAAAAAAAAAAAAAAACAAAAAAGTCATTTTATTTCGTTGAAATTTGAACAAGTAAATAAATGCGCAATATTTTATCGCACAAAATTAATCGAACAAAAATTTTAAATTGCCGTTTACGACTTTTGGGAACTGTCGACTTGCATTTTGTTAAGGCACACACGTTTCTAGAGCTCATATTGATGTTTTGGATTATTTTTTTTTAATTACTACTCAAAAAGAAATCCATACATATCGAGTGTAATTTTGATTTTTTTCTTTTTTATAATTTGCATAATTTCTTGAAAATTATGAAAAATTGGGTGAAAATGAGTTTCTGTTAATATAATACTACTAGATAATTCGAAATTTTTTAAGGATAAAATGTCTTGACCAAGATCTTCGGGTGGCGCTGTCAAATATCGAGCCGAATATAAAACTTTTGTGTTCATTGAAACAAGCGCAGGTATCATATTAATTAGGCATTATTTTATAATAATTATTAAGATTGCATAAAAGTAAATATAGTTTTTATGTATGTATACTTATCAAATAAAAAATCAGCTGTGGCCACCACAGGACCGCTATCACAAAGTATTTGTATAAAATACATTCTAGCACCAGAGTAGAAATAACTTGGTCCAATATATTCTAACAGAGATATTATTTATCATGACCATTGAAACGTTACATATAAGTATGAAAAAATTGAGACTTGGAAAAAATTTTACAGAAATTATTCGAAATTTTTCGTTTTATCAAAAAACGTCTCAAATAAAAGTTATTAGTTATTGCTTTTATAGCAACTTTTGTTCAATAAATTTTTCGAAATATTTTTCTGTTGTGAAATATTCACAAAAATCTTAAAATCGATACGAGTTAACTCCCATTTTTAGTCAACCGATTTTTACCAAAAGTTGATCAACTCGTGCCATTGATGGCAGAAGCTTAAATATGAAGTTTAATAAAAATCCTTTCAGCTGAATTTGCTCTACACGTGTACATAGACAGACGGACGGACGGACAGAAGGACAGACGGACAGACAGACAGACAGACAGACGGGCGGACGGATAGACAGACCGACAGACATCATGCTAAAAATAGTCAAAATGTTATGTAGGGACCTCAATTCGTGGAGATTCATCGAAATCTCGAAATGTCAAAATCGGTATGATCACAATACCTCCCTTATACAGGGGGTTTGTTTGAAACGGGGTACCCCGAAAATCTCCTTTATTTGTAAAGATACAAAAAATCTTCAGAACAAAAGAACTAGACAAAAAGGCCCATCTAAATCTTACTATAAGATTTCTGAGGCACTTCCGGTTTCACCGGAAATGAAGTCTACTTTTGATCTAGCATAGGGAATCGATAATTTTATATTTTTTAGTACATTAAATTAGCTTTACATGACACCAAAAAGACATATTTTTATGTTAACCATTTCAAAATGGGGGTATTGAAAAAATAGAGCGTATCGGACAACATCAACGACGATAGAAGATTTAGAAGAAAGGGTTAGAAGTGCAATCCGGGATATCCAAGAGTGTACTAATAAGGGCGATGGAAGAGTTTTTATTAATAATGAGAAAATGTGTGAACAATAATGGTGGTTTGATCGAATATTTGTAATTTTTTTTTTTTTTTTTGGTAAAATAATTGTAAAAAGTAATAGTTTTCTAAATAGTCAAATAGTTTATTTTATAGAGATATTTTGTTTCTTTTTTTATTGTTTTCAAAAGTTGCTACGTTCAACTTTGTAAAACTTATGTTGATTATTATTTTGTAAATAAATGGTCGCCATTTTGAAATGGTTAACATAAAAATATGATTTTTTGGTGTCATTGTAAAACTAATTTAATTTACTTTTAGGAAAAAAATATAAAATTATCGATTCTCTATGCTAGATCAAAAGTTGACATCGTTTCCGGTGAAACCGGAAGTGCCCCAGAATTCTTATAGTAACCTTTAGATGGGCCTTTTTGTCTAGTTTAACTTTTGTTCTGAAGATTTTTTGTATCTTTACAAATAAAGGAGATTTTCGGGATGCCCCGTTTCAAACAAACACCCTGTATATGTTGGCGGTCGGTAAAAATGCGGAATTCTAGGAAGAACTTTGGTGTGTCGTAGGTGAGAAAAGGTTGCGGAGCACTGCCATAGACCTTGCGGCGTTTAGGATATTAACTATTACAAAGATATGAAAAATAAAATAACAAAATATGGATGTTTTACAATATATATTTTTTTCATTAATTGTTCTTCCTCTAGTATCCCTCTGTTTCTTTCTATTCTCATTTCAGTTTCCCTCTCCAATCTCCTTCCTTCTTCCCTCCAGTTCTCTCGCCCTAAACAATTATATAATGGAGGCTAAAAAATCTCCAAATGTGTTGTAATTTATTACATACCAACAAAACCCTAAAATATATCAAATTTCACATTCCTTTTAATATATAAATTTCTTGTTAAATGTATTAGATAAAATTGGGAGCTGCTATGTCTCACCGAACCCATTTCCACGTCTATGCTCACAGTTCAAACAATCAAAAAGGTAATACAGCATATATCATTATATCCATCACTATTATTTGGAGGCTAAATCTGTTTCATTCACACACATCATCAGTGCGCGTTCATTCATTTTTGTGTAGCTCGGCTACCGCATCGTAAGCCGCGGTATCCTACTTTTTATGGGTATTGGTTTTTATATAGGGTCCGAGCGGTACGAATCCCCATTTTAGAGTTAATTGGATATCGATATAAAGAACATCACGTGCACTCTTGGTCAGTGGCGAAACAAGATTATAACTACGACCTTTCGATTCACTTGTGTTCACTTTTATAACATAACATAACATAACATAAAGTTTAATTAGTATTCTAGCAATATTCTAGCCAAGACAGAATTCAAAATTTCTATTTGCTTGGAAAATAATGAAATATTTTCTCATAAGACCTCATCATATAGGGGAAAAATTTTAAGATCGTAGCGCCACGCGGATTTTTTTGAAACCATTCTAAATCTGATACCACTTGACATTTACTAGTAAATAATAGCGAAAAGTGTATCATAAAACGACAAAAAATAAATAATTGTTTGGGATATTCTGATTTTGTGAAGTGATATTACTTGTAAACATCTAAAATACTACATTTTGTGATCTGGTTTTAAGTTATGGCGGTTTTCCATTGTCGATTATTTTAACTATATTGGGGGAAATAATAATTCCCGTGTTGTTTACGAAGGGGTAGAAATCTACAATGCTGGGCATATAATATTGTGTGGAGTCACTGAAAAAAACAGAGAGTTCATAAAGATTTATGCATTATGCCTACAAACTTGTGCATTACAAACCCACACACAATAACAGGAATTTTCAAGATATGCGATAATAAATACAAAATTGAAAATATTTTTTGTAGTCACTATCATTAAAATGTAATGAGCAAACTTTGATATAAGGGCTCACTTTTTTCCAATTTTTAAATTGTTTATCTAAACATCGCATCGATTCCTAACCTCTTGCTTTCCCAATTTTGTTTCGAACCGTACGGTGTCTGATATTAGTGGAAACAAATGAAACGATATTTCCGGGTTTCTTCTTTGCAATGAATTGCACATAGGCACACAACAATATGTATTATACATTTTTCAATGATTATAATATAACTTTAAAAACAAACTTCATACAAAACCAATACACAAAACGAAATGTTATCTGATGTACAAAAGTTCATGAAACGGTCACCAGATGGTAGGGTGCTTAGCTGCAAATCCCTATAGCACAAGTCTGTCATGTTAGTATGTTGAGTACAGTATAAACTAATGAAAAATTGATGTGATAATCTGTTTACATTACTCTCATTTCACAATCATTCACCCCTCATCCAGGTGTAGGAGCTCGTCCCCTGGCATCGGCGATTAGACTCGTTGCAGAAATAGGCCGATGTAAAATAAATAAATAAATAAAATAAATTAAATTAAAATAATATTCATTTTTGTAATAAGTATTGTGACTTTTAATTAAATCTAGCAAAAACTATTTTTATTTACTGGGCGGCACTTCAGGCTTCTAGTAAAAGAGGACGCCATGCAAGGAAATTTAGAAAAAACTACCTTTCTTTACTGGGTGGCACTTCAGGCTTCTAGTAAAAGGGGGGGCACCATGAAAGGAGATTTAGAAAAAACTACTGTTTTTACTGGGCGGCACTTCAGGCTTGAAGTAACAGAGGGGGTGCGCCAAAAAGGAAATTTATAAAAACTACCTTTTTTACTGGGTGGCACTTCAGGCTTCTAGTAAAAGGAGGGGGGCACCATGAAAGGAGATTTAGAAAAAGCTACTGTTTTTACTGGGCGGCACTTCAGGCTTGCAGTAAAATAAGGGGTGCGCCAAAAAGGAAATTTAGAAAAAACTACCTTTTTCACTGGGTGGCACTTCAGGCTTCTAATAAGGGGGTGGGTCCAAAATGGAAATTTAGAAAAAATGCCTTTTTTTTACTGGGCGGCACTTCAGGCTTTTAGTAAAAGGGGGACATTTCAGGGTTTCGCATGTATTTAGTAAGTGAATGATGATTATTTGGGATGCCGAAACAAATTTTATGTTAAAATATTTTTTTTGTTAATTTTAATTCAAATGCCTAATACCATTATTTAGGTTTCTAAATATGTGCAGTATTTTTTTATATAGTAAGGTTCATTAAGATTTTGAAAATTGCGCCTATGGCTTCCATTGGTTGTTTTAAATCATAACTCCACCCCTCCGATTTCGTGTATTCAATTTCAACAATTTCCCTTGGTTATTAAATTTACGCTTTTAAAAATTAAATGCAACATTTGCCCAAATATAACTAGAATTTTGAAAAAATAATTTAAACAAAATAAGAAGGCAAAAAAAAACAGAAAAAATAAATTTTGACTCCAGATCGGATCAAAAATTCCTGTTGTACTATTCCGGTTCACACCAATGTACATTACTTAGATTTTTTTCAGATTTTTAGTTTAAACCATCTGGGCTAGAGGGTGTGCAAAAATCGCTTAAAAATAATTTATTTTGCAAAAATAAAAATTAGATCGTTAATCCACGTACTAAGGGCTTTCATTTGATACCCAACTCAGAATTTAATTTTTTTTTTTTTTTCGATGAGCCCATATTTGTTTATATTTTTAAGGGGATATGTTTTTTAGATGTTTTAGTATTTTTCCTATGTGCGGGTCAAAGAGTTGTATAAGCATGCCAAATTACAACTCTCTAGGTTTAGCCGTTTGGCTACAATTTTTACCGAACAGACAGACAGACAGACAGACGACATAATGACGGTATAAGGGTTTTTTGGTCATACCTACAAAAGCCTAAAAATGGAAAATTAAACTTACTACGATATTAGAAATCAAAATAAAGTCGATAATACCTCTTTGTTTTAGCTACAAAAATATAGTAAAAAAATCAGCCACCACAGGACCGACCGCCATCATAAAGTACTTTCATTTCGCCATTTAAAATTTCAAAATTTTTTCGTTTTATCAAAAAATGTCTTAAATAAAAGTTGTTAGTTTTTGCTTTTGTAGCAACTTTTGTTAAATAATTTTTTTCGAAATATTTTTGTGGTTAAATATTCGCAAAAATCTTAAAATCGACACGAGTAAACTCCCATTTTTAGTCAACCGATTTTTACCAAGAGTTGATCAAAAGCTCAAATATGAAGTTTCATAAAAATCCTTACAGTCGAATTTGCTCTGCACGTGTACACAGACAGACAGACAGACAATCCGTCCGTCTGTCAGTCCGTCAGTCAAGTTTTATTAGTTTAAAAATTACCACCATACTTTATTTTCAATATCACGCCTATTTACAAAAATTACATTTTCTCATTCATCCTTTCGCCACATTATTACCAAGTTCTTCTATTAGTTCTTCCACTTGCAAATTTTAATCAAAATCATTAGAGCTATTTTTGACATTATTTGATTTTTATGGTTCGAGACTTTGTTTTATTATATATATATAAAATGCCTAGTTTCTGTCTGTTTATCGTAACGTAAGTTCCTGGGTGCTTGCGGTTCTTGCGGCATGCCGTCGGTCACGAACTGAGTGGTGAGAAACGACAAACGCCGACAAGCAGCTCTCTTACTAAGACTAGAGATCTGCAGTCTGCAGTGAGTACATATCAGGCTTGACTGAAGAATGTTGTGTCAAGGGCATGTTTTGTATGTTGAATTGATGTTATGCAACATATAATGGCCCGCGGACCGTGTCGGGGGGACTAATTTTTAAACTTTAAACGACACGCATTGAGCGGCTTTTAAGATTTTCTAGGTATAATCAGAAACAGCTATACCATTGATGTCCAACATATGGCCCGCGGGCCGTATCGGGCCCGATACTAATTTTTAAACGACACGCATTGAGCTGCTGTTTAGGATTTCCCAGGTATAATCAGAAATAGCTATAACATTGATGGCCAACATATGGCCAGCGGCCATATCCGGCCCGATACTAATTTTTAAACCACACGCATTGAGCTGCTTTTTAGTATTTCCTAGGTATAATCAGAAACCGCTATAACATTGATGTCCAACATATGGCCCGCGAGCCGTATCCGGCTCGATACTAATTTTTAAACGACACGCACTAAGCTGCTTTTTAGGATTTCCTAGGTATAATCAAAAACAGCTATAACATTGATGTCCAACATATGGTCTGCGGACCGTATCCGTTTTGATACTAATTTTGAAACGACAGACACTGACCTTCTTTTTAAGATTTCGTAGGTATAATCAAGAAACGTTTTTGTTATGTTAATATACGCAGAACCACGCAAATTATAATAATTGATTCTTGCTTATATTGAGTTTTATTTGATATCACTTTGCCAACGTTGTTGGCAACGGGTCTGCTAGTTTTGTAAGTTATCAAAAAAATTATTTAAAAAAATATATGTGGGGGGGGCAACCTAATTTTGCATCGGGGCGCCAGGTAAGCTTGAGCCGGCCCTGTGTGGCACCTCCCATGGATGTGCGCCTGGTTCAGAGGAACCCGAACGTCTCGAATTAGGCTTAAAAATATTGTTACCATAGGACTATATTTGTTCTATTTATAATATACACATAGCATAGACTCATGACTGCATGGCACAGAATTTTACCAGGATAATCTTTCTGTTCTTTTGCTTATGCCAGCATTCCGTGCCAGCTTAAGCCATGCTTCTCAGTTGTGCAGTTTAGCCTTGTTTTTCTGGAACAAAAAGTCAAAAAAAATTACATGCCTTTGGTTAAGATAACCCCGCATGTTTTTATGCAATTTCCTTATAAACACAGTTATATCTTATGCAGCTGTGCTACGCGGCCATGCCATACGCTTAAGATATGCTTCTATTATTAACCAGGCTTTAGTGTTCAAGAATAAAGAAAATAATAGATAAAATTAATATTGTTGCAATAATTTTGTAATAACTGCAATGTTTATAAAAGAAGGTTAATTTTATTTTGTAATTAAACTAACGTTCAACTTACCGTAGCTTCGTGGTAAAACAATTGCCTACTAAGTACAAGGACGCGGGTTTAAACCCCGCTGACTCCTAAATTTCCACTTATTGGATTCTTAAAATGTATTTTATTAAATGAACAAAATATATAAATTAATCAATAATATATTCTCCTGCCTGATATAACACTTACAAATGTTTTTTTTTTTTATTAAATAATTTTTATTATATAAATTGGATATTTTTTTTAGTTTTGCGATCATTTGAAAAAATTCACAGACGCACCGCGTAGCCTAATATTGAAAATATTAAGAATAAGAATTGTATGCACCGGTATCTTATGTTTTTGGATTAAGAAACAATTTTTAAACAATTGTAATACAGCACGCGATGTGTTCTATTTTAGTACTTTTGTGAGTTAATCCCACTACTGATGTTAGTTCTGGCAGTTTTTCGATTTGACGCCTAAAAAACATTGATGGTTTGGCGGTGAAGTCGTCGAGATGAAGTCGTTAAAGGCTATGAACTTCCTAATCAACCCAATAAAAATGCTCGATTACATTGAGCGAATTTAGTAGCTACTAGCTTGAGAATTAACTCAGTGCTACCAAACTCGCTCAATGTAATAACGCTGGCTAGTATACTTTCTTTGCTCCAGTGAGTATAGTTGGAAACCGGGTTATTTTACTCGTTACTCCCTCGCGAGTTGCGAGATATTTCACACTCTGGCTAGTAAAATCTTTGTGTTTAGTAGTCGCCGAAATGTATAGAGAAGTAGTTCGAGCGGGAATTGTTGTTGCTCTTTTATTACGCCAGGAGCTGGGAAGAACTGGATAGCAAGACGATAAAAATGTCACAAAAAAATATTGATCGACACTCGCGCACAACATTACTCGCCAACGAGTAGCTAGTATGTCTAGTAATAGAGTGACTCGCTCAATGTAATGAAACCTATACATATAATAAGTGGCGGTGCTTTTAAAATTTGAGGTACATTTTTTTTTTATCGATATAGATTTTTGTATAGTGAAAACAAAATAGTAAAAATTACAAAAAATTATGATTGTAAAAAATATAATAATTTTGAAAAGATGAAAGCGGGTCGCAAATGGCCGGAAACCATCTTCCACAATTCGAAATAATTCCCAGTCAGTCCTTAGTACTGGGTAAATCAATCGGCCACTTTTAGTTTTATCTAAAATTTAAAAATTTCTTTAAGCATATCGGGGGGGGGGGTAGCCAGGAGCCACAATAGTTTTTAGAAGGGTTATGATGAGTATCCTTTTTGTAATTATAATCTCTACCATATGTTCCTAGTAGGTGTTAGTCAAATCTCTACCATATTCGGAATTTTGATCTTCCGATATTGTGCAGTCAGCTCTGGGGTAGACTTAACCTCAAGCATTTAATACTTAAAATAAGTACCTGTTTATACAGCGATATTAGGACCGGTTGAAACGCCACACTGATCACGTGGTTTTCATATCTATGGCCGGAATTTTAGAAACGGAGAACTTCTCTACTAAGCTACGAAGAGTGGTTGAAAAGTAATCGGCCTAGGCAAGAAAACACAACTTTTTCAGCAAAAATCAATTTATTTCTCAACATAATCACCTTTTAGAACTATTCGCTTCGTCCAACGATTCTCCAGTTTTTCGATGCCTTGCGAAAAATACGATTTCTCGAAGCCCTCAAAATAGTCCTCTATTTCAGTGATGTCCTCCTCATTCGCCCGAAATCTGTTACCACCAAGCCATTTCTTCAAGTTTGGAAATAAATAATAGTAGCAGGGGACCAACTCTGGCGAATATGGTGGAGGACGAATCAATTCGTAGCGCAATTCATGGAGTTTTGACATTGGAACAGCACTTATTTCTTCACCAAATGCGGCCTCTTTCGCTTCAAATTGGCGTCGAATCGGTCCAACAGCTCTGCATAATATACGCCTGTAATAGTTTAGCCTTTTTCCATGTAGTCGATGTGAATGATACCTTGCGCATCCCAAAAAACTGTGACCATGGCTTTCTTGGCCGACAGACCCACATTAGTCTACTTTGGCTTCGATTCGCCAGGAGAAGTCCACTGTTTCGACTGTTCCTTGCTCTCTGGTGTGTTGTGAGGGATTCATGTTTCTTCCACTGTTACGAAACGGCCGAAAAAGTACATCTTATTGTGTTTGTTTTCGACTGAGAGCAATTGCGGCACCCATCTGGCAGAGAGTTTCCTCATTCCCAAATATTCATGCAAAATGTAGAGCACCCGTTCGGTTGAGATTCCCGCAACCTCAGCTATCTCGCGCTTAGTCACTCGTCGATCGTCGATTGTCCTTCCATGGATTTTATCGACCATCTAGCGTGGTGACTTTTTTTGGACGGCCTGGACGTTCATCATCAAAAATGCTCTTACGACCGTATTTAAATTCAGCTGTCCAATATTTAATTGTTGATATCGAAGGTGCAGAGTCTCCATAAACATCGTTCAATTCGGTGTTGATCTCGTCATTCGTTTTCTTTTCAAAAATAAGTATCACTGCACGATATTCGATTTGATTCATTTTTGTAAAAATGCAAAAGTTGTTCGATTTCAATGAATGTCAAATACAAACTAAATAACGCAGCTGGTTGAACATTTTACAGTAGTCATTTGAAGGTTAAAAATTACAAAAAACAACATTGATTTGATACTGGTGGCGCCATATCTTGCCTAGTGCGATTACTTTTCCACCACCCCTCGTATAATTATTATTTAATGTTACTGTACCTTAGATGCGCCACTGAGAACCTATCAGAAATGTACTGTAAAAACTTGATCAACTTCCGGCCAACCCAAGTCGTGCTGACAAATTCAAAAATCCGGATCGAAATACAGACACGAGTAAAAACTAGTCCATTCACAACTTGGACATGTGTTCAACACAAATTTCTTATTTTAAAGTTCTATTAAACAGCAAATTAAAAAAATTCAAGTCCGTGACCCCCCCCTGTTGCGTGCCTGTTGGTACTAGATCTTAGTTGCAGTACTAATTTAATTGATCAATTTAATAAACTACTTTCGCAGATATTCTATTACGGGTTTGTTTGTTACAAAATATTTTCACTCATGATATCGCTAATTCGAATTTAAAATATCTGAAACCCCATATCGTTTTCTACAAAATTAAATTGAAATAATGTTTGATGATGTTGAATATTTAGTTGGTCGAGTGCTGAAGACGGTAGCAGATAATTTGGTCCCCGCGGACATGGTCCTACGATCTCTCTCGCCTGCTGGCTGGAACAGGTGTTTGTTTTGACACGAGCGAAGCGGCGTCGCGGGCGGTCGTGCGAATGCCTATGTTAATATAACCGCTTCACTTGATTTACATACATTATAATTTCATAAAAACAAATTTATAACATTTAATGTTGAAATGTTTATATTTTATTTAATATAAGACTATTTAACAATGATTTAGTGTTAAATGAAGAATTATATTTAAAATGTAACCTTTCTAAAGAGACGGTTTAATTTTTCAAATTGATTTAATAGCAGTGTTGTAATAGATACATTTAAAAAAATTGATGTGAAGTGTGAATTTTCACACATTGCAGGGTTTCGCAGGTATATAATAAGTGAAGGCGGCATGCTGAGTGTGTAGGACAAATTTTGCTTTGTAGTAACCACGGCAAAATGAACAATCTTTTTAAAATAATTTATCGTCTGTTAATCTCAGAGCTTTAAAAACAAATTTTATGTTAAAATATTTTTTTGTTAATTTTAATTCGAATACCTAATATCATTATTTAGGTTTCTAAATAAGTGCAGTATTTTTTTTATATAACACGGTTCATTAAGATTTTGAAAATTGGGCCTATGGCTTTCATTGGTTGTCTTAAATCATACGCTCCGCCCCTCTGGCTTCGTATAAATGACACATAGAATGAAAATATAATTTCAATTGGTAATTAAATTTACGCTCTTGAAAATTAAATTCAAAATAAGCTAAAATATAACTAGAATTTTAACAAATTAATTTAAACAAAATAAATATGAAAAAAAAAAACAAAAAATAAAATTGACTCCACAAGCCAGGAGCGAACCTGTGTAGTGAATAACGATCCTGTGTAGTTTTCGCGCAACTGAGCCACTAGACCAGCAAACGCTTATCAACTTAGTGTGTTATAAGAGTATAACATGTATGCATCGTCAACCAAAAAACACAAAAAATGCGTTATTTTCCGAAAATATAATCTGATCAAAAATTCCTGTTGTACTATTCCGGTTCACACATTACTTAGAATATATATACATTACTTAGAATTTTTTCACATTTTTAGTTTAAACCATCTGGGCTACAGGGTGTGGGACAAAAATTTTTTTGCACAATTTTGGCAAAAATGGCCTCAAAATAATTTATTTTGCAAAAATAAAATTTTGACCGTTAATCCACGTACTAAGTGCTTTAATTTGATACCCTACTCAGAATTTTAAAAAAATATTTTTTTTTTCGATGAGCACATATTTGTTTATATTTTTAGGAGGATATGTTTTTTAGATGTTTTAGTATTTTTCCTATGTGCGGGTCAAAAAGTTGTACAAGCATGCCAAATTTCTCTAGGTTTAGCCGTTTGGCTACAATTTTTACCGAACAGACAGACAGACAGACAGACAGACGACAAAATGACGGTATAAGGGTTTTTTGGTCATACCTACAAAACCCTAAAAATCAGCTGTGGCCACCACGGGACCGACCGCCATCACAAAATACTTGTATAAAATACATTCTAGCAGCAGAGTAGAAATAATTTGACCTAATATTTTCTAACACAGATATTATTTATCATGACCATGGAAACATTAAATATAAGTATAAAAAAATCAGCTGTGGCCACCACAGGACCGACCGTCATCAAAAGTACTTGTATAAATTACATTCTAGCAGCAGAGTAGAAATAACTTGGCCTAATATATTCTAACAGAGATATTATTTATCATGACCATGGAAACGTGACATATAAGTATAAAAAATTGAGACTTGAGAAAATTGAAAATTGAGAAATTTTACAAATATTTGTCGAAATTTTTCAAAAAACGTCTCAAATAAAAGTTATTAGCTTATAGCAACTTTTGTTCAATAAATTTTTTCGAAGTATTTTTCTGTTGCTGAATATTCGCAAAAATCTTAAAATCGACACGAGTAAACTCCCATTTCTAGTCAACCGATTTTTAACAAAAGTTGATCAACTCGTGCCATTGATGTCAAAAGCTTAAATATGCAGTTTCATAAAAATCCTTTTAGCCGAATTTGCTCTGCACGTGTACACAGACGGACAGACAGACGGACAGACATCATGCTAAAAATAGTCAAGACGTTATGTAGGGACCTCAATTCGTGGAGATCCATCGAAATCTTGAAATGTGAAAATCGGTATGATCACAATACCTCCCTTATATATGTTGACGGTCGGTAAAAATAGATACTTCGTAAAATGTTTCAAAAATTTTTCGTTTTATTAAAAATTGTCTCAAATAAAAGTTATTAGTTATTGCATTTATAGCAACTTTTGTTAAATATTTTTTTTAGAAATATTTTTTTGCTGCTATATATTCGCAAACATCTTAAAATCGACACGAGTAAACTCCCATTTCTAGTCAACCGGTTTTTACGAAAAGTTGATCAACTCGTGCCATTGATGTCCAAAGCTTAAATATGCAGTTTCATAAAAATCCTTTTAGCCGAATTTGCTCTGCACGTGTACATATTACTGGATTCTTTTGAAGGGCCTTAATTTAATAAACAGCTGTGATATAAACGGACTTAATACAAAAGCTTTAAAATTAGTCAGCGGTACAATATCACACCATTTAGCTAGACTAATAAATCATTGTATAGAACATGGCGTATTTCCTTCTGTAGTGAAAATCTCTCTTGTCATTCCAGTACATAAGAAAAATAATATTAACGATCCAAGTAATTACAGGCCTATATCGCTGCTACCTATATTTTCAAAAGTTTTTGAAAAAATATTAAAAAAACAACTAGTGACTTATTTTGAAAAATTTAATTTATTTTCTAATTGTCAACATGGTTTCCGACACAACAAAACTACTCAGAGTGCTCTGATTGCCACAGTAAGCTTTATTCTAAAGTGCTTTAATGATGGAGAAATGGCCTCTGCCATTTCCTGTGATTCAAGTAAAGCTTTCGATACAGTTGACCCTGATATCCTGCTTTGTAAGTTAGAGCACTATGGTGTTATAGGCGTTGCGTTGAACATGTTTGAAACTTATTTGAAAAATAGATTTCAAGCTGTAAAACTGAATAACAAGCTGTCTGATGTAAAAAGCATACACTTTGGAATTCCACAGGGCTCAATTTTGGGCCCCATACTGTTCCTGATCTATATAAATGATCTCGACAAAGATATTAAATGTGACCAAGTTGTTTTATATGCAGACGATACAAATTTTTTACAGCATCTTCCTCGATCAACATCATTAATTCAAGATATAATGGCAGACGCTAAAATGTGGTTTGATAGCAACAAATTACTGCTAAATAATGAAAAAACTGGTAAAATAATATTTTCTTCTCGATCTTATCCGGATACAGTTAAAGATATAAAATTTTTGGGAGTGATACTAGACCAGAACTTAAACTTCAAGAAACATGTAGAGCTTATAACTAATAGACTCGCAAAAATCTTATATCTCACAAGAAAAATAAAATACCATGTTTCGTACTTGATACTGTTAATGATTTACCATTCTATGTTCGCTACTCATTTAATATACGGTGTTAAATTGTGGGGTGCTTGTTCACAGGCTAACATTAAATTTATTATTCAAAAGCGTATGATAAGAACTATGAACAATGTAAATAGTAGAACGCACTGTCGTCCTCTATTCATAAAAAATAGGATTCTAACTGTCCCTTGTACATATATTTATTATACGTTATTGTTTATAAGAGAAAACATCTCAAAATATGTTACCGTCTCTGAATTACATACACATGACACGAGGAGAAAAAATCAATTATGTCTGAATAAGTTGCGTATAGAGAAGGCTAGACAAGACCCTCATTACATGGGAATTGTATTATTTAATAAATTGCCAGAAAACTTAAGAAGTCTACCATACCTTAAATTCAAAAAAGAAGTAAAGTCAATCTTAATTAATAATGCATTTTACAGCATACCTGAATTTTTGAATTTCAAATTTGAAAACATAAAAAAATTAATATAATACCAAGAGGCTTACCATGTGTACGTGAATTCACATCAAATGTGTATGTTTCACATCAAATATGTATGTATATGTGTTTAATTCTGTATATATATGATATATGTATTTACCTATATATGTATGTATCTTCAGCGCATATCGTTGTTTTTTGACAATGGTAAATTATTTTGTAATAATCTCACCTAATAAAGTATTATTATTATTATTATTATTAATTTGTCTTGCCCAAAGACTTACAAAACCACGATCCAGTCCCAAACCACTTGTTAATTTTTAATATGTTTCTATGTAAATTGGTCATCAAAATAGCAACAATATTAATTCAAAAACTTAATTTTCATTAATGACCCATTTTCCTTAAGTGTTGCATATAATATCTATTATTTTTTCGGTCGTTCAAAAGCTATGAAAAACGTGTAAACATCACAATTCATATTATTTTAACCAGTCAGAACTGCGTCATTTAACGATCTTGGCCACTCCGTTGGCGTCCTCGTATTTGTATTTATACGAATACCTGAATTATAGATTAGCTTATAGTCTTAATACGGTTAAATTTGTTCAATGTCGCATCTAAGGTGTAAAGTTTTCAGGTCTTCTGTTACACCTGGCTATCTTATTAATTTATCAATTTATAAACTACACTTTTCTTTTATATTCATGCAAAAAAAAAAAAATTGATTTTAACTGTTAACTGACCCTTTAAAATATATTTCACAGCTCATAAAACGGAAGTAATCTTGAAAGTGATTTTACCGTATCATTATTTTAATTTAAAGTATTTAATATTAAGATGTATTGGCAGGAAATAATTGACATCTTATATAAATATATTATCAGAAATGTCGGGCTCGGAGCGTAGTGTCTCTAGTACTCTGCTTAACATGTCATAGGTGCCAGGTTCGAATCCCGGTTAGAACATTGATGTTTGTATTCGTCTTTATTACATTTAGTCATTAAAATAAACAAAGTAAAAAGTGAGCAAAAGTGAAACGGTATATTCTTAATAATAATAATAATAATAACACAGCCCAACAGACATTTTGGTGCCTGCGAGTTTTTAACTGTCTCTAGATAACTTTTGGGCACAGAATCCAAAATAGCCGTCAGATTTGGTCTATCAGATCTAGTTTTTGAGATACGCTTTATTGGCCTCTTTCACAATAAAATATCTTATTTCTTAACTTGTGTATTTTTCATGTTATTACTGTTACTATTTGCTCCAACTTCCAGTTACAAACACAAAAAAGACAAGGTGGGTATTTATTTCACAAAGTAGATAAATATACATTCATCACTATCACTTAAAAATGTTCTTTTGTACGACTTTCTAGCATGGAGTTTACCAGAACAGTCTTTCTGAAGACTCCAACAGTAGTAGGCCATCATGTGGCTATCTTATATTCCTTGATATCTATCTTCCATAGTTTTATGTCCTGATGGAATCTTTCCCCCGGTGCTTCACTAAAATCACCTAGGTTTTCTGGTAAGTGGTCATAATACAACCGAGAATATTAAAGTTGGAAAGCATATTTTCCACTAATTATCTGCCTTATGATTTCCAAGAAAATTTTGTACTACTTGAATAAATGAACACCAAGAATTAGATTCAATCTCGTTCATTGATGTGGTTGGATTGAATTGTGGATCTTCAGTAGGTTGCCTTATCTGAGGACCATCCAATATTCTGGCTTTCAGTTTTTCAGAGTTAATCCCAGGAAATTTACGTGTCAAGTAGCCTACACAAAGTCCATCTCGATTTAAAACCTTCAAAAATTGCTACATAAGCCCAAACTTGATATGCAAGGGTGGAAATATAATTTTCTCTCTCGCAACCAAAGGTTTGTTGACAACGTTTTGTTTTTCTTGAATTATGACATTTCTTAATGGAAATCACCCAATTTCTGTTAACCCAGAGCTGATTCCTAGCTCTACTATCTGAAAGACATAAAACACAAGGATATCCACTTTGCTGTCCAAGGAGGAAGTTTACCGTTTTTAGATAAAAAACTAAAATCAATTAATCTGTATTTCAAAAACTAGAGCTGCTACGAATAAGAGTCAGGTATTTTTAGAATCAGCACATCAAAGATAACCAAAATCAGTTCTTACTTTTCCGGCTCCAAGATAAAAAAAATATTTTGTTGGCCAGTGTAATAGTTTATCATAAATAATAATAGTACAATATACATATAAATACAGAAATATATAAATATATCTACATACATAGAAGACATATATACAATTATGTACCATATAATAATAATAATAATAATAATAATAATAATAATAATAACCTCTAAGAGGTTAAGCCCACAAAAACCTTAGTTCAGCGCGTGGTAATATAATTGAATTTAAATATGCGTAGTTGATGATAAATGTATCTGCTATGCATTTTAATTTATATATACCTATATTTATAAATTTTACAAGATAATCCTTGAAAGAATGGTCACAGCTATCAACAAGAAATTGCGACCTGAACAGGCCGGTTTCAGAACAGGCAGGTCTTGTATAGATCAAATTAATACCCTCAGGATTATCATCGAACAGACAGTCGAGTTCCGTTCCCCTTTGTATCTTCTTTTCGTCGACTATGACAAAACATTCGACTCTGTCGATAGAGAATGCATTTGGGCTGAAATGCAAAATATTGGAGTGCCTGACAAAATAATATCTCTAATTAGAAATAGCTATAACGGCTTCACCTGTAGAGTTCTACACAATGGTTGCTTTTCAGAACCCTTTCCAACCATTACAGGTGTTAGACAAGGTTGTGTGTTGTCACCGCTTCTTTTGTTTTTTGATAGTTTTAGACGCCGTGGCTAGACGATCAACAGCCAACAAACCCAGGGGAATCTTTTGGGATCCGCTAACACCAACAGACAGATTGGAGTCACTGGATTTTGAAAACGATAAATGTGAATTTTTGCATAAGCATGGAGACATGCAGCAAAAACTGAATGACCTCACGATTGAATCTACAAAAGTTGGATTGAAAATTAATAGCTCCAAGACAAAAGAAATGCGGATAAATGCAGACACCGATAGACCTTTACTGCTCGGTAACCATCAAATCGAGCGTGTGTATGATTTCCAGTATTTGGCGAGTGTTGTATCTGTGGACGGTGGCGCGGATATAGATGTGGAAAGCAGAATACGCAAAGCGAGAGGCGCCTTCATCCAACTTAGTCGTGTATGGAATTCTGCGATCTACAGTACTTCCACGAAAACTACCATATTCAGGGCATGTGTGACTTCAGTTCTTCTGTACGGCTGTGAGACTTGGTTCGTAACAAAAGCTATCAAGAGAAGGGTGCGAGTATTTATAAATCGATGTCTTCGAAGAATCCTTCGCATTTATTGGCCACGTAGAATATCAAACGTAGAATTGGGGGAAAGAACTGGTCAAATGGACATTAATTTGCAAATAAAAAGAAGAAAGTATGGTTGGTTAGGGCACACTCTTTGATGGGCTCCTAGCGAAGTGTGTCGATATGCTCTAGCATACAACCCTCAGGACAGTAGGCGTAGAGGGCGACCCAAGAACACCTGGCGTCGCTCAACTCTGCTAGAAATAAATGCATGGAGCTCTCGAAACCAAGACAAAAGACTTTATAACAACATCACCGACTTGAAGCCTATAGCAGATAGACGAGTTAGATGGAGAAATTTTATTGACAGCCTATGCTCTTTTTAGAGGCAGTCCAAAATCACCCGATGATGGACAAGGCTTGATGATGATGATATTTATACATAAGTACAAGTAAGTGAATCAGATAAAAAGAAATACATAAAGTTATTTTTGAAATATTTCTTTAATTTCATTTGCAGTGAGGATGTCCATTTCTTAAATATGCTTTTTTTATTGAGAATATTTAATTCAATATTATTTGTCCGTAAGTAACTATTAAAATTATTGTGAATGACGCTAATGTAGATAAGGTAGTAAGCATTCTGATTTTGTCTTATAATGTTTATAGGGAATTGAAAAATTATTTATTTTTAACCTTGTAGCATAGTTATATTTGGAGTATTCAATTATGTTTGGATTTTTATAAATTTTTGTAATGATTGCCAAAATATATAGCTGAAATGATACTAAATAGTTGGGTTTCCTTATAAATTAAATTGGAAGAATACATTCTAGGTTTAAAGCACATTGTTTTTAATATATGTTTATGTAAAATATGAGTGTTATTTATGTAATTATTAGTAGTCCCTCCCCAGCATAAGATGCCACATTATAAAATAGATTGAACAAAAAAGAAATAAAATATTTTTAATTTAGGAAAGGGTAGAATAACTATATTTTAATTTCTTCAAAATGTAGAATGATTTTCTGATGCTTCTACAAATTTTTTCAATGTGATACTTCCATCTAAGAAAGTTGTCGACAATTAAACTTAAATAATTTGTATGATCTTTTTTTGTTATTTTTTCACATGCACAATTTGTAGTTTGTTCACACTGCCTATTATTATGAATAATTATAGAATCAAAATTACTTCTTTTTCATCTTTTTTTCTTCAAAATTTCTTCTTTTGGCCTCACTCAGATAAGTCCTCCATCTTGATCTGTTCATTCTTCCCATGTACCCTGCATACCAATACTTGTTAGATCTTCGGTTAGCTGATCTCTCCATCTCCTGCGAGGTCTCCACACTGGTCGACGGTTATTCAACCTGCCTTCCCATATCTTTCTAACCTCTTATCTATTGTAATCGTCTACCTCTCAGTTCTTGTGTGATACTCGGATTTGAGTACAGTTCTTGGATATCTTTGTTCTTATGGATTCTCCGTTCACCAATAATTTGAATAGGACCAAAGATTCGGCGTAATATTTTATTTTTGAAAACTATGGGGTGTTGTCAATCTCGCTTTGTTAAGGTACATGTTTCGTAGCTCCACATAAGTACGGGACGTACTATGACTTGGATAACCTGAAATTGATGTTTCTAGACAGGAGTTTCGTTTTAAGAGGGGACCAAATGCGAAATACGATGCATTAGCAGCTTTAATTCTGTTCGTAATTTTCTGCTGTATTAGATTCACCTGATTTATCATAGTGCCCAGGTATTTGAAAGTATACATTCTCTTAAAAGTGTTATCATTAATTTTTAAGTTGGTCGTGTTCTTATGACCGCGTCAATTAACAATAAGATACTTGGTTTTTTCATTACTTATGGGGTGCAATCGAGTTGTACAGAGTAGAGCGAGCGCTGAGCGAACAGTTGATGGTGACGTCATGAATAGAGCACTAACGGAGCGAGCGTTCTTGTGACGTAATGTTTATAAAATCTAACCCTACAATTTTAGGCGGCGTTTTTACTGTCAGATTAGTTCACGTCAGTCATGAATCAAAATTATATACCTTGGTTTTTCCTTGTTTTTTTTTGCAATGATAAAGAAATAAAATTAATTAAAATTAAATAATAATTAATAAATTAAGTAATTTAATGAATTTTTTCCATTTTAATTTTATGCACGGTGTATTTTAATAATTTTTTTGCTGTTTACAGAACGTCACAAATACATAAAATGGCCGTACTCTGTAGCTATAGACAAATAACAATATTATTTGTCTATTGTTATTTGTCTAAGGCTATTATTTTTATTTTATTTATAATTTAATTTTAAACTTTCATTTTTTTCCCGCCGTTCCCCCACTTTTTTCCGTCATACTACATATGCTCGGTCTTAACACCCCGAACACACAGAGCGCACTCTAAATGCTCGCTCGATCGCAAAACGAATGGAATTGAGTGTACTCCGAGCGTCAAATCGAACACGTTTGAGGGTACAGAACGTGCTCGGAACGCTCGGAGCGTGAAATCGAATGGGTACGATGAGTCCTACTTTACGAGCTTCAACATCAATAAGGTCACTTAGGTATATGACGTCTTCAACCTTGTTTGAAATAATATCCAGGTCATCTGCATACCCTAAAATTTTGTAGTACCCATTAAGCTGTCGACCACGGTGGTTGCTATCTTAAACGATATATATCCATCGATAACCACTTCCAAACCAGGTTACGTCAGTACAGAATTAATTAATTTATTTACTTAAATTTAGTTCTACACCTAAACTTAAATAAATAAATAATTTTTCAACTTTTAATTTTGCAACTTCTCTGGTACGAAATCATTCTCTGCACATATTTACTACCTAAAAAAAGGTCTTCCCTTCAAAATTTCAAATGAAGACCTAAAAAAAAGGTCCTCAATTCTAAATTTCAAGTGAAGACCTAAACAAAAAATACATTTCACTAAATTACTTTTACATTCATTTGACATTTGGCGCCCTTCTGAGTCTCACGTCAGCGCCCTCCTCGCAGCGGCGCCCGCATGCGCCGCATGCCTTGCATGCTCGCTTCCGCCGGCCATGATTCATAGTAGAGATGGGAATTTCGGCTCAGTTTGCGGAACCGGATCAGTGGAAGTCGTTCAGTTTGTTGAGCCGGTTCATTGATCCGGCTCAGTGATCCGGTTAAGTAAACATGTTTCCGAGACACAGGTCGGTCGTCAGTTCGTGGGTAGAACGTCGCTTAGAGCCGGCTCTTGCTTAGAGCCGGTTCTTGCAATATATGAACTGTAAACATGATCCCGAGACACAGGTCGGTCGGTCGTTCGGTCGTTCGGTCGTAGGTAGAACGTCGCTTAGAGCCGGCTCTTGCTTAGAGCCGGTTCTTGCAATATATGAACTGTAAACATGATCCCGAGACACAGGTCAGTCAGTTGTCGGTCGTTCGCTCGTAGGTAGAACGTCGCTTAGCCCCGGCTCTTATCTAACATTTTTGAAACAAACAATTCACTTTATGTAGCTACTGTATTTTAAACCAGATGTGTTAAGTTTATAACGATGTTTATTGCCCTTATAAATCGGACATCTGGGATTTGGGCAATATTTTTAATATTTTTATATAGTATGGTTGTAAGAAAATACAGACTAAGCCTATTAGTTTCAAATGATAATACATTACAAGCCGAGTTCTCGCGAAGTTTAACATGACATCGATCCAGATCCGGATCACTCCGGTCACTGCTCACAATCGCCCGACCAATCGTATCCTTGAAACTTGAAACTTGAAACTATACAGTGAGCCGTGAGCCGGCTCATTTCAATTTGGTGAACCGTGTCACTTCGGTCAGTGTACTGAGCCGGCTCAGTGAGCCGGTTCGTTCATGAACGACCCATCTCTAATTCATAGCACTATTATTTCGAATTAAAAAAAAAAAAAATGGTATAAATTTAAATTGTATTTTTCTCAATTATTTTGTGTTGAAAGAATATGACTTCTTTATATCGTTGAATTCAGATTAAAATTCTCTTCTAATAAGCAAAAATAAATATTTAAAATAAGAAAGTTACACAATGTATTTTGAAAACCACTGGTCTAAACCAAAAAATGTTCGCTTGTTGGATATTCTTTTATAAAATGGCAATTGTTGTGTAATTTAACCAACTTCGTAGCTATTATAGTTCTCGAAATAGAAATGGTATATTTTTCTGTATATTTTCAGTATTTCAAGTTTCAGTATTTTTTCTATATGTGGGTCAAAAAGCAGTATATGCATGCCAAATTTCAACTCTCTAGCTTCATACATATTTATAGTAACAAAATTGGAGGCTATATCTGTTTTTTTTTCGGCCTCATATTTGCTTTTTACATATGTATTTCAGATGATTATAAGACAATATACGCAGACACAATTTTTGTCTGTCTGTCTGTCCGAGATTCACGCAAAAACGTCTGGACATATTTTCACGGATTTTAGTACGATGATAAAATAAAACTAGGATTCGAACATAGGCTATAAGCCACCTCAAAATTTTTAATCCAGGGGTTCTTTAGAGGTTGAAACCCTTTTACGAAAAAGCTAAAAATACTTATCTGACTTATTATTGGACGTAACAGCAAAATCATATATGACAAAAATAGTTAATAATAAGAAAACAAATCTTTTATTTCTATAAATTTTTTCATTTAGATGAATATTTGGGGAGTTACTGGGGGCACCTTAAAGCTAAACTTGACATATCTCACTTATTTATTTTACATCAAAAATGTATTTGAGGAAACATTTGTTTTGTCTTTCAGTGCAGTTTCTAATAAAATACCAGGTCTACAAGTATGAAATGCGGATTTTTTTCAAACTTGCCGCGCAAACAGTGTTTATAGTTCAAAGTTTCAACACATATGGCGTTTTGTTAAGTTATCATTAAATGTCAAATGCGTATAGGTTATAATTTGAAAAGTGAGCATATACCCAGCAAACATTCAACTAACGGCCGAATGCCGGCAAACTGCTTTTACTGCTGGCACTAAAAGTAAGTGCAACGCCAGTATTAATAATGTACTTCACATTTGTATTTCGCATTCCGCCTATACGAAGTACTTTACCAGCATTTTATAAGCACTCCTTATTTGTATTAATCCAAGCAAACATTTTTATACGGGTTTTACACAGCTATCGTCCCTTCTTCACTCATACTTTTTACTTAAAACTAAACTTTTTTGAATGTAATAATTTGAAAAGTCTGATTGTTCTTAGTCATAAAACGCCCTAACCGCGTGGCCTTGGAGGGCCAGTACAAGTTGATACGTGTTGGTGGACAGTTTGCTAAGATGTGTATTTAAATAGTTATTGTTTTGTGAACATTATACAGTTTTTTATTGTGATTTGTGTGTGTTTTGTTAGATTTAAGGACGTAGTTTACACAAACTATTTCATGTTAAATTGTTTAATTTTTAGTTTAGTTCAATCATAGTTTTTTCATGTAATAAAATTTTCAATTATTAATAAATCTGTTACAAGATTATAAATATGTCATTTAAATAATATAATTTGTCATATTTTATTTTGAATAGTGACATCTTAAATATTTTGTAAATATAATACTAACCTGAAATAATACAAACTTAATCCAAAACTGTAAAGCTTTTTTTACAATATAACCAAGTTCCTAAAAGTCAGTAATACACTATAAAAATCACCAAAATAACCAGATCTAGTTTGTTCTTACCAGTGATGGGCGTGTAAGTTACATGATGTAAGTTACATCATTGTTGACGCGTAAACAATTGCTGTAAAGTATACACAAAAACTCTTGTAAACAATGTAAACAATGGTTTAGACATGCGCACTTGTTTTGAATTACAGAACCTCATTATCAATACATTTTTTATAAATAATAAAATTTTAGTGAAACGATTTTAAATGAAAAAGAAAGTATCTAAAATTAGGACGAACCAATATACATATTAATAAAAATCGAATTTGCATCATTATACAGGTGTTACATACAAATTAGTAAATATGAAAAATAAAAAACTTTTTTCTTTAAAAAATTCAGTCTAATTTTTTTAATAACAAAATACATTTCACCTTTAAGAAAATCAGCCTATATTTTTTAACAACGAAAAGATTCATTGCAAATTTTACATAACGCCCTATATTTTATTTCATTTTATTTAATTAAAACAAAACCTAGTTCTTCAGAACTATTCCTTCGGTTTCTTCCCACCATTTTTTTAATAAATTTATTGTTTTGAACTGAATATACTTGTTCATTAACTCTCTATTATTCGTATTAAATAACTAAAACTAACCTCATTATTTGACAGTTTACAAAGTTTATTTGTTTACATTGTTACCAAGTTAACCAATTGTTTACATATATTTACACGTAAACGTAAACAATTAAAGTTTACGTGTAAACGCCCATCACTGGTTCTTACAAAAGTGAACAGCTTATAGCATTAATGCTTATAAAATTTGATTATTGAATTTATTTTAACAAGTATAATTTCTTTAGGTTGGCACCTTTCAAGTCAGGGGGAAAAGATGTGGTAGATAATACAAGCCGAATATTGGCGAAAATTATTAGTCACCACTTATCTTTAGGATGCAATTTTTTGGCAGAAATGGCAGAAAACCATTTTCTAAATTTTTAAAATTCTTCATTAAATTAATAAATTAAATAAACTATATTAAATAAATTCCTGTTATTCCTGAAATTATATTTATTTAATATTTATAAATAAATCAATAAATTATAATTGTTAATACAATTTACAATCGGCCAGTTTTACCATCGTTGAATAAATTTATTTAACAACTTAAGTTAACAATATCAAATCATTCTATTGACAACAATGTTAATTTCTTCATTAATAGTTTAAAACCGATGCGATATTGTCAACTTTATTTGTTAAATAAATTTATTCAACGATGGTAAAAATGGCCAAATGGCCAATTTTGCACCTAACCATTAATTTATTTTAATACTGGGTAAGTACACATATGTTACATTTGAAACACTAGAGAGTGGGTATAATATATGCACTGGTCCGTCAGAAATAAATCTTGCAACTAATGCGATTATTTTGCACTTTACCGTTGTGGGCCAGCAACTGATACATCAATGGGCCAGCTAACGGCCACGGGGACACCGGGGTACTGGCCCAGTGCAAAATGTCAACACTGGTCCAGTGCGAAATGCCAGCACTAGCCCAGTGCGAAATGCCAGCACTGGCCCAGTGCGAAATGCCAGCACTGGCCCATTACTTTCAATGCACTTTACCGTTGCTGGGCCGGCAACTGATAAATCAATGGGCCAATAACGGCCACGGGGACACCGGGGTACTGGCCCAGTACGAAATGCCAGCACTGGCCCATTACTTTCAATGCTGGGGAGTATGTGCTTTACCAGCACTGGCCCGTATAAAAATGTTTGCTGGGTAGTTTTGTTTTACTGTGTTAAAAATGTCAAATTTTGTGCCAAATAAAGAGCATTCGCGGACAGTACTACTGTTTTGTTTTCATTTGAAAAAATCTGCTTCTGAATCATACCGACTGCTTCGAGAAGCTTATGGTGAATATGCTCCATCGCAAGATACGTGTGAACGATGGTTTCGGCGTTTCAAAAGTGGTGACTTTGATCTTACAGATAAAGAACATGGAAAACCTCCAAAAAAATATGAAAATACAAAATTGGAAACATTGCTACAGGAAGACGATAGTCAATCACAAAAACAACTAGCAGAGCAGTTAGGCGTTAGGCAACAAGCTGTTTCCAATCGCCTACGAGAGATGGGTAGGATCCAGAAAGTCGGCAGATGGGTTCCACATGCATTGAATGAGAGGCAGATGGAAAAACGCAAAAACACTTGTGAAATTTTGCTTGCACGATACAAAAGAAAGTCTTTTTTGCATCGTATCATTACTGGCGATGAAAAATGGATTTATTTTGAAAATCCCAAACGCAAAAAATCATGGGTGAACCCAGGCTCACCATCCACATCAACTGCAAGACCGAATCGCTTTGGCAAAAAGACAATGCTCTGTACTTGGTTGAACCAAAAGGGCGTGGTCTATTATGAATTGTTAAAACCTGGTGAAACAGTTAATTGAAAGTAATGGGCCAGTGCTGGCATTTCGCACTGGCCCAGTGCTGGCATTTCGCATTGGTCCAGTGCTGGCATTTTGCACTGGGCCAGTACCCCGGTGTCCCCGTGGCCGTTAGCTGCCCCATTGATGTATCAGTTGCTGGCCCAGCAACGGTAAAGTGCAAAATAATCGCATTAGTTGCAAGATTTATTTCTGACAGACTAGTGCTTATATTATACCCACTCTCTAGTGTTTCAAATGTAATATATGTGTACTTACCCAGTATTAAAATAAATTAATGGTTAGGTGCAATATAAATACTCATTTGGCCATTTTCACCATCGTTGAATAAATTTATTTAACAAGTAAAGTTGACAATATCGCATCGGTTTTAAACTATTAATGAAGAAATTAACATTGCTGTCAATAGAATGATGCGATATTGTTAACTTAAGTTGTTAAATAAATTTATTGAACGATGGTAAAACTGGCCGATTGTAAATTGAATTAACAGTTTAATTCAATTTATTGATTTATTGATTTTATCAATTAACAATTTATTGATTTATTTATAAATATTAAATAAATATAATTTCAGGAATAACAGGAATTAGTTTATTTAATTTATTAATTTAATGAAGAATTTTAAGAAAATGGTTTTTGCCATTTCGGTCAAACCAATTGCATCCTAAAGATAAGGGGTGACTAATAATTTTCGCCAATATTCGTCTTGTATTATCTACCACATCTTTTCCCCCTGACTTGAAGAGTGCCAACCTATAGAAATCATACTTGTTAAAATAAATTCAATAAACAAATTTTATAAGCATTAATGCTATAAGCTGTTCACTTTTGTAAGAACAAACTAGATCTGGTTATTTTGGTGATTTTTATAGTGTATTACTGACTTTTAGAAACTTGGTTATATTGTAAAAAAAGCTTTACAGTTTTTGATTAAGTTTGTATTATTTTAGGTTAGTATTATATTTACAAAATATTTATCATGTCACTATTCAAAATGAAATATGACAAATTATATTTTTTAAATGACATATTTATAATCTTGTATCAGATTTATTAATAATTGAAAATTTTATTACATGAAAAAAACTATGATTGAACTAAACTAAAAATTAAACAATTTAATATGAAACAGTTTGTGTAAACTACGTCCTTAAATCTAACAAAACACACACAAATCACAATAAAAAACTGTATAATCTTGATAAACTGTCCACCAACACGTCCCAACTTGTACTCACAGAATATCACTTGTACCGACCCTCGAAGGCCACGCCATTAGGGTGTTTTATGACTAAGAACGATCATAAGCACTGGCCCGCTAGAAATAATCTTGGATTAATACAAATAAGGAATGCTTATAAAATGCTGGTAAAGTACTTCGTATAGGCGAAGTCCGAAATACAAATGTGAAGTACATTATTAATACTGGCGTTGCACTTACTTTTGGTGCCAGCAATGTACCAGCGTAAAAGCAGTTTGCCGGCATTCGGCCGTTAGTTCAATGTTTGCTGGGATGCCGCTTACTCACCAGACTTGGCCGCTTCAGATTACCACTTGTTCGCATCGATGGGTCACGCACTTGGCGAGCAGCACTTTTGTTCATATGAAAATGTGAAAGAATGGCTAGATGAATGGTTTGCGGGGAAAGGGGAAGAGTTCTATTGGCGAGGTATTCACAAATTGCCTGAAAGATGGGAAAAATGTATAACTTCTAATGGAACATACTTTGAATAAATAAACTTTTACTGTTCTATTGAGATTAATGTGGTTTATTAAAACAAAAAAAAAAACGCATTTCATACTTGTAGACCTGGTATATGTTTGGGGAACCATGAGGTAAACCAGGCCCGACAAGAGGGGCGTTAGACGGGGAAAATTTCCGGAGCCCCCTGTTGTTTAAGGCCCCCGAGTGATTGGGGCCCCTGAGTTATAGGCCCTAGGAATGGCCAGGGGCAAGTGCTAGGGGCGCGTCGCCATCACTCACTTGTATTTTGGAAGTGAAGACCTTTTTTTTTGCTCATCACTTGTATTTTTGGAAGTGAGGACCCTTTTCTTGTACTTATCACTTGTTTTTAGGGTTTTGTAGGTATAACCAAAAAACCCTTATACCGTCATTTTGTCGTCTGTCTGTCTGTCTGTTCGGTAATAATTGTAGCCAAACGGAATAGTACAACAGGAATTTTTGATCCGATTATGTTTTCGGAAAATAACGCATTTTTTGTGTTTTTTGCGTGACCATGTAAAATATTTAATGATATTATGTAGCACAGTAAACAGAGCGCTTCGATGATGTAATGGTTAGTATACTGGTGTTCTAATTTGCAAACTCGAGTTCAAATCGGCCTCGAGGCAATTTCATTTTTTCTGTATTTTTTGCATTTTTATTTTGTTTAAATTATTTTTTCAGAATTCTAGTTATATTTGGGCAAATATTGCATTTAATTTTTAAAAGCGTAAATTTAATAACCAGTGGAAATTGTTGAAATTGATTACTATTGGACTTACAACCAAATAACTTAAAATATAACGTAACTATAAATATATAATACCATGGATATATAAGTAAAAAAAAAATGAAATATATAAAATATATGTTATGTCGTGTATTATAATGTCTGTATCATATTAGTGCCTAAATATATTACTGCTATACTGCTATTTATATTCCTATAAATACACGAAAACAGAAAGGCGGAGCTTATGACTAAAACAACCAATGGAAGCCATAGGCGCAATTTTCAAAATATTAAACATAGCTATATAAAAAAAAATACTGCACATATTTAGAAACCTACATAATAGTATTAGGCATTCGAATTAAAATTAACAAAAAACAATATTTTAACATAAAATTTGTGTTCATCCCAAATAATCATTATTCACTTACTAAATACCTGCGAAATCCTGAAATGTGTGAAAATTCACACTTCACATCAATTTTTTGTATGTGAGGACCTTTTTCTTTTAGGTCATCAGTTGTATTTTCACCTGTATTATAATAAAAATTCCCGGATATAGAATTGATCACTAGCCGGGGCTCGCAAAGAAAGTTTTTCCCCGAGACCCGCAAAGAACGTTTCTCCCCGGGGCCCGCAAAGAAGGTTTCTCCCCGGGGCCGCAGAAGTCCTCTCGGCGGCCCTGGGGAGAGCTACCTATATACGAAGTATCTCACTTATTATTTACTTATCAATAATATTACACAAGAGTGGTTTAGAATAAATAAACGATTATTTTCTGTTCCACTTGAAATTGAAATAAAAGGTGTCTCAAAAGAAACTTTATATTTATTTAGCTTACTGCGTGAACGCAACGTATCCGAGGGGCGCGGGGTTATTTCAATCGGTAGCCTGGCTCTTGGGAATGCAGTCGCTATGGAGGGTTTCTCGGGAGCAGACCGCACGTTATGCGTGCGAGAGTTTTACAAAAACGGTGATTCGGCGACTGTAGCGCGTAGAAAATTCTGCAGTTTTCGGGGTTTCGCCACTTAAATGATGCGCCAAGCATTCCTCTCATTCGACATTGGGTTAAAAAGTTTGAAGAGACTGGTACAACGCTGGATAAATCAAAATCCGGGCGACCTAGGTCATCAAGAACGGTAGAAAACGTGGAAAATGTTAATCAGTCTGTTCGTGACGACCCGAACCTTTCAATTCGGAAGCGCGCAAGTGCTTTAAATGTGCATAGATCGTCATTACATCGCATTATGCACAAAGACCTAAAGCTGCAACCCTACAAAATTCAATTGGTGCAAGAATTAAAGCCCCAAGATGCCAGTCAGAGGCTTATTTTCGTAAATCAGGTGATTGAGCGATTTTCAACGTTTACCAACATTTTGTTTTCGGATGAAGCTCATTTTCATCTTAATGGCCACGTAAATAAGCAGAACTGCCGCTACTGGAGTGCAACGAATCCGAAACGCAAACATCAGAAACCCCTACATTCGCCTAAAGTGACCGTATGGGCTGCGATGTCGGCGCGAGGAATTATCGGCCCTTACTTTTTTGAAGACGAAAGGGGGCGTGCAGTTATTCACAGTGAATTCAGAGCGTTATGTGGAGATGTTAGACAACTTCTTGGTACCTGAACTGCAAAACTTTCCTGGCTATAACCAAAGAACATGGTTCCAACAGGACGGAGCAACTTCACACACGTCCAATATGTCTCTGCCACGTGTTCGTGAAATTTTCTCAGGCAAATTGATCTCCCGGAGAGGTGACATAAATTGGCCTCCATCCAGTCCAGATTTAACCCCTATGGACTTTTTCCTATGGGGTTATCTTAAATCTAAAGTTTACGCCAATAAACCGACTCACTGGCGCATTTGAAAGAAAATATCCGTCACGAAATGGCAGCCATCCCTGAGTCCACCTGCCGAGACGTCATAAGTAATTTTACTGTTCGATAAATGAGTGCCGAGAACGCGAGGGTCTACATTTAGACGATATTATTTTTAAGAAATAAATCCCCAAAAAGTGTATTTTAATAATTAATAAACATTTTTTCTATATACGGCTTACTTTTTTTTTTAATCGATCCACTAAATATAAAATTTCTTTTGAGACACCTTGTATCTCGCTTATAATTTACGTTAGAGCAAAAATGTACATTGCAAAAACCGTACGAAGTACGGGTACTTCAGCTAGTTAGTTATAAGAGTTTCTTCGTTACACCTAGGAAACCTTACAAAAGATGTATAAATTGAACAAATTAGTCAGACATGGGAAGTAATTAAAATTTAAGTTTATCATCGCCATTTTTCGTAACCTCAGGTCATTATTTAATCCACAGTCCACTAATTTTAGATTCTTGTGCCTTTCAGTTTATTTATTTTTTTTATTTTTATTTATAATTAGAGACGCATCAGCGTACTGCTATTAGCGTCTTTATAACAGTTACATTGGTTTACAATTTTGGTTTTACATTAATTACATTTTATTATGAGTACATTTATTTAATATTTAAATATATTTGTCTAATTTTGTGGCTATCATAAAATTAAGGGTCTTCTGTAGTTGCACTGGGTCGTTGCACAGAGCTTCGCACAAATTGTTGGGCATCGCATGCTTTCTTCTTTCTTCGTCATATTGGGGACACTCGGTGAGGACATGTTTTACTGAGGGTTTTGTGTGGCAGGTAGGGCATCTATCGGTTGTTGTGCTGTCAAACAAGAACCTGTGTGTTAGTTGACAGTGCCCTATTCTTAACCTGGTTATAATATCTGTTCTCTCCTAGAGCCGGGTATTTTCCACGGTTTAATAGTGTTCTTGACCTCTCTTAATTTGTTCTCTGATGTGCGCTGCTACTCTATTTCCCACTGTTCCATCATTTGTTTTTTGCATAATTCTTCCAGTCATAGTCTAAGCTTTTGAGGTGTTCTTCGGAGTGGATTAAATTCGTGCCCTCTCTTGCTTTTTGGTCCGCCGCTTCATTTCCATTTATTCCGACATGTGATGGTACCTAGATGAGGTGTACGATGTTTTGCTCTCGCTGAAGTTGGTGGATGAGCTCTTGGATTCGTCCTGTGAAGGGGTGTTGTGTGTATGGATGGGTTATGTCCTGTAAAGCACTGAATGCGTCTGTAATTATTAAATATCTTTAGTGTTCGTCATTTTTTCGTTTAATTTGCTCGAGTGCTTTTAGCGAATACTTCTGCGGTGTATGTACTGCTTTCATCCGGTAGTCTATATGACATACTGGATTGTGGGAGTACTATACCTGTCCTTGTTTTATTGTCCACTCTGGATCCATCTGTGTATATTTTTTGATCATCACCAACTTTTTCACAAATTTCCGCAAATAACTATTGTAATTGTTGTGGTAAAGTACTATTTTTTTGGGTACTTTACAAGCTCAGTGTTACAAGTCGGTCGTGTAATTGTCCAAGGAGGGTATCGGATGGTATACTTAGGTAGTATTTGTGGAATATTAGAATCTATTTCGCTGAGGGTGTGAAGAATTTTGGGCTTAAAGTGGGTACTGATTGCGGAGCTCTGTTTGGGGTCCCGGTTTGAATAGGTATGGATTTGTAGGGTGATATGGCTTGCTAGCAAGTTTGGCGACATAACTCACGGTAAGCTGCATCCTGTGTCTTTGAAGAGATGGTTCACCGGTTTCTGCCAGTAGACTTTTATCATTTTAATTTATCTCAAGAAATACATTGTTATTTGTACACCATCCAGTTTTGGAATCTTAAGACTCATACGATTAGATTATTAACATAAAATCCGTTAAGCATTTCTTCTGGATCTGATTAAAATCCAATGAAGCTGATATTGTTGACAGTGGCTGTATTACAGGAAGGTGCAGCTATAAACACTGGCTATCATTCAGTTTATTTCCTCGCGGGTGACCTGCTCTATTTATAGACTAATGTTAGCGGAGTGCGGCCTTCCTCCGCGGGCAGTGGTAGGTGTGTGACCGTCGGCCGCCAGCATCAGCACCAGCACTAGGAAACACCGAGATACACAGGTCAACCAGCGATCAGCGAACAGCGAACAGCGAACCGCGCCAATAAGACGAAATCATTGCCGCTAGCCTACACGCATCCTGTGCTACCTGTACACATGTACTACACAAATAAACTGCCTTAATAACGTAAATACAATCTAATTAAAACATGGATTATCGAGTAAATATATTAGAAATACACTCAACAAACATTTACATACATTACTCTAATACGAACTTAAACAGAAATCTCAAAAAGCAGTCGCTATTCTTAAAACATAATTTAAAGTGTGGAAAATATAACAGAACGACATAATATGGTTCTTTGCATGACAAATGTTAATATCTGAACCATACATAGTGTAACTGTTCCAGTCATCGGACGGTTAAGGAATAATGCAATTTTCTTTACATCTGAAATTAATCTTTTGTCTTTATTTCTCCAATATGTATTTTCCACAACTAATGTGTTAAAGTAAAGAAAACTGATTTTAATTAAAAAATGCCAAGATGTCCCAGTGTTCGGTCACCTAAAATTCGCATTGTACCAGTGATCGGACACAAGTTGACCCAGACATCGGACGTATGGAAATCAAACAAATAACATTCAAAATTATCATTTATTTTGCAATCGTACGAGTAAAATTCGTATTAGCAAGTGTCTGTATGTAATCTCGGTAACATTGTGACGTCAATTTTTCTTAAGGTTCTCGTGATTGTCAGACAGTCTTATACCCTTTGACCGATATGAACAATATTTTGCAGATTTGTTCTCTAAGAATCTACGAATATAATTACATACATAAATGTCTAGGGTTTCGTAGGCATAAAAAAGAAATCCTAGGATACTCCTATATCATATTCTTTAACCGATATGAACAGTTTTTTGCAGATTTATTCTCTAAGTATCTACGAATATAATTACATACAGAAATGTCTAGGGTTTTGTAGGCATAAACGAGGGACTCATATATCCTTTGACTGATATGAACAATATTTTGCAGATTTATTTTCTAAGAATCTACAAATATAATTACATAAATAAATGTCTAGGGTTTCGTAGGCATAAACGAGGGACTCCTATATCTTTTGACTGATATGAACAATATTTTGCAGATTTATTTTCTAAGAATCTACAAATATAATTGCATACATAAATGTCTAGGGTTCCGTAGGCATAAACAAGAGACTCTAGATATTCCTATATCCTTTGACCGATATGAACAATATTTTTCATATTTATTCTCTAAGATACTGTGGATAAAATTACATATAGAAATGTTTAGGGTTTCATAGGCATAAACGAGAAACTCCAGACACGCCTATATCCTTTAACAGATATGAACAATATTTTGTAGATTTATTCTCTAAGAATATACAAATAAAATTATATATAGAAATATTTAGGGTTTCATAGGCATAAAATATAAACTTTAGACCCTGTTATATCTTTTGACCGATATGAACAATATTTGCAGATTTATTCTCTAAGAATCTACGCATATAATTACATACAGAAATGTCTGGGATTTTGTAGGCATAAATTAACGTATCAAATTATTTTTAGTTTTAACAATATAAATGTAATGTAACATTGTGACGTCAATTTTTCCTAAGGTTCTCGTGATTAGGTAACTGGGGACACCCTATCTCTTGATTGGCTGACAGGTGACACTCTCTCCCGTGATTGGCTAACTGGTGATATCCTGTCCCGTGATTCGCGTGTCTGTCATCGGACGGGTGTCCGATAACTGGTTACACCACATCTGTGGTTACACCACATTCTTACAAAGTAGATTTTTTTGTGTACCAGTGATCGACATAGGCCTTTAATAAAATATAATGGTATTTTATTAGTTAGAAGCAATATATGTTGTCAGAAAATGCATGCAGATAAATAAAACATATCAGTTCTGTTACTTAAATTGACAGAAATCTGAAAAACACTAAAAAATTGCTGTGAAGTGTGAATTTTCACACATTTCAGTGTTTTTTAGGTATTTAACAAGTGTAAGAAGCCAACATAATACTGGGTGTTTACGAATATTTGTTCTTCTAGCAGGTCTCTTGCCAACGATGGTGGCAAACTGATATCGAATAAAAAGCAATATAAGCAGCAATCAAGTATTATAATTTGCATGATTCTGCGTATATTAACAAAAAAAAACCTTTCTTGATTATGCCTAGGAAATCCTAAAAAGCCGCTTCATGCGTGTTGTTTAAAAATTAGTATCGGGCTGGATACGGCCCGCGTACCATATACTGGAAATCAATGGTATAGCTGTTTCTGATTATACCTAGGAAATCCTAAAAAGCCGCTAAATGCATGGCTTTTAAAGTTTAAAAATTAGTCACGACACGGCCCGTTATATGTTGCGTAACATCAATTCAACATACAAAACATGTCCTTGACACAACATTCTTGAGTCAAGCCACCGATATCACTGCAGACTGCAGAGCTCTGTTCTCGGTAAGCGAGCTGCTTGTCAGAGTAAGTCGTTCCCCACCACTCAGTTCGTGACCGACCGCATGCCACAAGACCCGCTAGCAGCCAGGAACTTAGCGTTACAGGACGACAGATAGACAGACAGACAGACACTTGGGCTTTTATATATATATAATTAACCTTTATCTACCAAGCGTAAAGTATACTGTACGCTAATAGTATTCGTTGTTAGCCGAACGTACAGTTTAGTGTGCGAGGCTTGTTATTTTTATGTAACGCTTGCAAAATTAATTCCGGTCGGGAGGTAATACTATGCGAACTAAATTACATAAGATAAAGGTTAATAATGTGTTGGTAAGGTGTTCAAAATTCGGTCTTTAGCTGTTAATTTTTTTTTATTATATTTTTAATTTCATTGAAAGACACACTTTCTAAACCATAAATACAAAAGATCCACAACATTATTAGCCATAATTTAGCCATGAGTTAAAAAAATAAATAATTTTATCAAAAACACAAAAACTGCAGTATTTTTAAAAACGGAATCGGATCAAAAATCCCTCTCGTACGTTTCCGGCTCAGATTAATGTTCATTACCTATAATTTTTTCAAATTTTTAGTTTAACCCCTTTGGGTAAAAGAGGGCGGGACAAGAACTTGTTTAGCTCATTTTTGGCTAAAATCGTGTTAAAAAACCAAGTACCCCTTTGGGATATTTGTAATTTCCTCGCTGCATGTTATTCTTTTGTATGAAAAATGACTCTCTACCCAAATGAGATTTATCCCCTGCTGTAGGATATTGATGTAAATATCAAAAAGAAAAAAAAAATGATAATTTAATAAAAAAAAAACTGTCTATATGTTGTACAACGTCGTGACACATCCCCCTCCCCCCTAAATACGCTACTGCTATCCGCAGTTAGGCAGCTATCCGAAATACGGTTACGTTCCCCTGCTTGATATTGGAATAATATTAAATAGGAAGCAGCGTATTGTAAAATATCTAAATACTTTCCCGTATGTTTCTATAGAGGAATTTTTGCCTTTTTGGAAAGATTCCTTAGGAATTTTTGGAATAATCTTCCTGTAATCGCTTACCTCTCAGCTATTAATTCTTTTAATACTTTGTGAACATTTTTGATTTTCGAATAAAAAAGAACCATTAAAAAATAAAGTGATCTAATCTGTTGTCTAACGTTAGGTGATAAAAACTTAAAGTGTGAAGAATCCAGAAAGAATAGGCTATATATTATTTTAAATTTGGGCGGATCCAATCAACAGTTTTTTAAGGGACCACCCATTGGGTAGACCCTTAATTTTTGGCGTGAAATCTGCGGTAGCTATCTACAAATTAACATTATAAAAAATATACCGTCAATAGAGAAACAGAAAACTTGATGGTAATTTTTCTTTCACCTCATAAATTAAAAACAGGTTATTTTTAGTTTTAAATTTTAATCAAAGTTATGTTTACAAAGATCAGTTGACCTAGTGGTTGTAAATAGAGAAGTTCGTAATAACTTCCGTCTTTTGTTCAGGACAAAATGATCTCCAGTGATAACTTTGACAAAACGGAAACGGACGTAATTACACATTTAAATATTCAAACAACCAACCCTCATCTGATTGAGGAAAAGGGGTAAAACCAATGTCAATTGTTTCATTAGAAACGTTGAAGATAATATTATTTAACATTTGTTTTTAGGGTTTTGTAGGTACTAGAGATGCCAATTCGTTGCCATCTCGATTAATCGAATGATTGAAATAATTGATTCTTTTGTTTCAGTTAATCGATTAATCATATGATATTTATGGTTTCAATTAATTATTAATCGATAACTTTATTTTATTTTCAAGAAATTACCCAGCAAACATTTTTATACGGGCCAGTACTGTTGAAGCACATACTCCCCGGCATTGAAAGTAATGAGCCAGTGCTGTCATTTCGCACTGGGCCAGTACCCCGGTGTCACGTGGCTGTTAGCTGGCCCATTGGTGTATCAATTGCTGGCCCAGCAGCGGTAATAATCGTATTAGTTGCAAGATTTATTTCTGACGGACCAGTGCTTATATTGTACCCACTCTCTAGTATTTCAAATGTAACATATGTGTACTTACCCAGTATTAAAATAAATTAATGGTTAGGTGCAAAATAAATCATTTGGCCATTTTCACCATTGTTGAATAAATTTATTTAACAAATAAAGTTGACAGTAGCTACATCCAAAACACCAGCGATAAACCAATACTGCGGCCATCTTCATATACTGGCGCAGCTCGTACAATGTCTTCCGGCTACATTTTAATTTTATTGCACAAAAAAGACTTGCAGTAGTTTAGAAATCTCTAAGATCGGTAACTGATGTCAAAATTTTATTTTAACAATGAGTCATTTGTATTAAAACTTACTTAATGTGCGATATTATATAAAATATCGCAGTAAAAAAATAAGCCAGTAATCAATATATTAATTAATTTAATGTAGATCAAAACGCAGAAAAATTGCTGGGGTATTTAATTTAAATTTTATCGAAATTTTTGAAAAGTCACTTAAATTTAGTTTTAAAAAAATAATTGAAGATCTTCGTACTCAAAAAACTGTAGATTTTGATATGAATATATAAAATATATTGTACTAAACATCAGTCTTCTTAAACTTATTAAATACATGCAAAACCCTGAAATGTGTGAAAATTCACATGGATCTCCACAAATTCAGGTACACAAATTGAGATGCCCTACATAATGTTTTGAATATTTTTAGCATGATGTCTGTCAGTCCGTCTGTCCGTCTGTCTGTCCGTCTGTCTGTCTGTCTGTCTGTCTGTGTACACGTGCAGAGTAAATTCGGTTAAAAGGATTTTTATGAAACTTCATATTTCAGTTTTTGACATCAATGGGACGAGTTGATCAACTTTTGGTAAAAATCGGTTGATTAGAATGGGAGTTTATTCGTGTCGATTTTAAGATTTTTGCAAATATTTAGCAACAGAAAATATTTCGAAAAAATTTATTAAACAAAAGTTGCTATAAAGGCAATAACTAACAACTTTTATTTTAGACATTTTTTGATAAAACGAAAAAATTTTGAAAAAATTTTCGAAATTTTTTCTTATTATCTATTTTTTCATACTTATATGTAACGTTTTCATGGTCATGATAAATAGTATCTCTGTTAGAAAATGTTAGGCCAAGTTATTTCTACTCTGCAGCTAGAATGTATTTTATACAAGTACTTTGTGATGGCGGTTGGTCCTGTGGTGGCCACAGCTGATTTTTTTTGTCATAATTTGTTGTCACTTAATACCTACAGCATTTCTCAACCGAAGACATAAGATCGAAGGATTAAAATATAACAGAAATGCGCTCAATTTTGCCCAAATGTGCTCAATTTATAAATATATTACATTTATATTCATAAAAATATACCTTTCACAACGTACGACTCGAAAGTGCAATATTTTTTATTATTATTTCTTTATGATGCCCAAGGAACAGATATTAATGCCCCCACTTAAGAATAAGGCTGCGAAAATGTGGAAATAAAATAAAAGGCACTTTAAAATATTTTACTTTCAAGTCATAAAAAAAAATGTTTAAGTAAAAGTTGTTTCTTTTTAATAGCTCTATTCGAAGATACCGAACACGATATATGTTCCCATTTAAAAAATCAAAGTTTTCCTGGATATCCTGTACTCTGTTTTATTCCGGAAAATTTTAATATTACCATTCAATAATTTTGAATATATATAGGAGGCCGCAAACAATATTTCCATAATTTAGGGGGGTCCCACATCAGAAAAAGTTGAGAAACACTGAATTAATAAATACCTACCAAACCCTTAAGTTGAATACATATTTGTTCAAATTTTTCTGGCGATATGTTTTTTTTTTTTGTTAATCTCACTAGTTTTCCTATATTTGAGCTTTCTAAGTCCAAAACAGACAGACACATGAGTGACGGTATAAGGTTTTTGGATATACGTACAAAACTCTAAAAATAATTTGATATGTTAATTAGAGTACTAAAGTAAATTGTATTTGAGTGCTAAACTTAAGTAAAATGCAGTCGAGTACTGAACCGAATACTAAGTATTCGAGTATCAAAATGCCGATACTCGAGTTGACAGAGTACTTGGAAAATCGAATCCATTACAGAGTCTATTTGACTAATAATCGGCGCATCACTACTAATCGGCATCAAAAAGTGCTGAAAACACACGCTTATAGACTCCGATAAATCGCCGCCGGAAATAATCTTTCTACATGTTCATAGGTATTATACATTAGATTTATATGAATTAAGTTTTAGCTAATTTCTTTAAAATGTTAATTCCGCGTTTGCTATTAAAGTTAGTGGTGTTTTTTCGCCAAAATTTTCTTTGAAACTCTCTATAATTCGTATGGTTTTTTTTTTATTAAATGTTTAGCTCTTGGTAGTGTTGTTGTTCGCGACTGTAGTTCTGTAAATAATACTGACAATTCTTGAAGGATGTCATACATGAGCCCTAAATCTAATAGAAATTCAGGACTTTCAAGTTTTATCTTTAAGCCCAGAAATGTAGTTTTAGAATTTTGATCTTCACATGAGTTTTTGAAGTGGTGATGTATCGCTTCATATGAATCCCATTTAGCTCGCACTGTTTTAAAACTACTCGCTACCCATCGAATTAGACAATGAAATAAGTTCATTCAAAGCCAAACCAAAATTTTATCTTTCTGACTACAATAAACAGTTACTTACTGTTAAAAATTAGTTTACTCTACAGATAATTTTAAGTTTCTGGCTCGTAGTATATAATTTTTGTAACCAGAAGCGTCAAAATAATTTTAAACAATAAAAAGTCATAATGTGCTAGAAACTCACATTTTTTGTGACAATTTTGAAGTGATTATCATAATCTGTAGGTTGTCAAGTCATTAAGATATGCATATTTTCACAACTTGTCAGCTTTCCATTTTGTATTTAAGTTGTAAAAACAATAATTTCCACCTCCACGTCAGTGGAAATCATGGAACAATACTCTTCAGCATGTGACAGTATGCTAGGAGCGGGTATGTCACGCCTTGAGTATAACATATCGCGGTGCTATTGGTCGGACACTCTTTCTCCCGCCACTCTCGCGTTTCCTGTCAGTTTCGGCATCAACACCTCACCGTTTTTTTTTACAGTTTTTTTGTTTACGTAAAAACTCTAGAGCTGAATGAATTTGTTGGTCACTTTTTTACATGGTTTAGTTTAACGCAGTTTTAAAATTATGTTTCTCTGCAGATGCTATTCATAGTTACCGTAACATACAATCTTTGGTAAAAAAGAAATTAGTGGATTAGCGTTGTAAAACTATATTACAAATAAACACTAGGAATTTATCACCTGCTTTATTAAATAATTCTGCATTATTAAATTATCAGCTGAGAAATAGGGGAGACTGGGGTCAATTGTAACAATTTTTTTAAGGCTTATGCCGGGTTTACATTGGTAGAGTAAAAGAGCTAGTAACTAGCGTAAGTACTACGCGCTTTACTCTATTACTATCTTATTTTCAGGATAGTAGGTGTTCATACGCAATTGACATACATATCTTATTTTCTGGATAGTAAGTGTCAAAACACATTTGACATCTTCACTGTGATTTTGTAGTGAAATTATCTTTTTGCAAAAAATAGTTTATGAATGTGGATATACATCGTCGCCGGCGTGATGCCATTAAAGAAGTGGTATTTTGAATTACATCATTTCTTGTGGAGGAAATAATTGATTGTCTTATTGAAGTATTCGGTACAGAATATAAGCCTAAACAAAAATTGGTTAAAAAATGGATTGATAGAAGAACTACCCATGGCGCATCAGTCCTTCTATTTCGTGAATTAGCCGTGGAAGATCAAAAAGAGTACAGACTGTGTTTAAGAATGACACCAGATGATTTTAATAGGCTATTAAATTTAGTTAGTCCATTAATACAACGAACTTATACACTAATAAGGGATGCGATTCCAGCAAAAATAAAATTGGAATAAACGCTTTATTTCCTAGCCACAGGAAATAGTTATTGTAGTATACAACAGTGTTTCTCAATAGGTGGTCCCCAGAAAAATTTTAGTGGTCCGCGAAAGTTTTTATATGTGTTTTTTGCAGTTTTATTTTTAATTTATTTTGCCCATTTTTTATGTAAATAGTTTATATTTTGTTTATTTTCTGTAAACTTTCTGTGATTTTCTACAAATAAAATAAATGTGTTTAGTAGCACATTAAATATATTTGTTTTCATGCAAAAAATAAACCAACAATTATTATTAGTAGTCCACGTTAGAAAATTATATATTATTCTGGTCCACGGTGCGTTTTTGGTCGAGAAACACTGGTCTACAACATCTTTTTCGTGTATCAAAGGCAGTTATTTCACAGATGATTTCAAAAATCATCAATTAATAAATCAATGTTACGCAATTTATGTAAAGTAATTGTAACTTACCTGATATGGTTTTTTATTCGCATAGTGGGGGAAAAGACAGTAGCCAGTAAATACGTCGACGAGCTAGCTGCTATCCTAGCCCAACTACTAGCAGCTAGTAGTCTACTAGTCACAATGTCAACTGTTTACACAGGGATAGTAAGTAGTTGCTAGTTACTTGCGCTAGTTACTAGCTCTTTTACTCTACCAATGTAAACCCGGCATTAATAACTTTAAAACTAACTGTTCTTCAAATTATGAATATTCATATATGAATAGTCCTATCGTCCAAATATGTTACTGTCGTTATTTAATATTTGTACGTATTTGATTTAAAAATATACACTTACATTCATGCCAAATGTTACAAACATTCCCGAAAAAGGGGTAAAAGTAACACAGTATGGATTCTTTTGTTACAACTATTTAATTATGTAAAAAATAAAATAATTGTGAAAGGGAAATATTTTTCTACATAGGTAGGTATATACAAAAATCTACCCATAAACTTACAAAATTACAAGACACAAAATTAGCACAACAATCTTTCATTCTTATACCGGGTTTACAATGGTAGAATAAACAAACTAGTAACTAGCGCAAGTACTACGCGCTTTACTCTACTATCTTATTTTCGGGATAGTAGGTGTTATTACACAATTGGCATACTATCTTATTTTCTGGATAGTAAGTGACAAAACACATTTCACATCTTCACTGTGATTTTGTTGTGCAAATATCTTTTTGCAAAAAATGGTTTATGAATATGAATATACATCGTCGCCAAAGTGATGGCTTTAAAAAATGGTATTTTGTATTACCTCATTTATTGTGGAGGAAATAACTGATTGTCTTATTGAAGAAATCGGTACAGAATATAAGCCTAAACGGGTTAAATGGGTTAAAAAAGGGATTGATAGAAGAGATACCCATGGCGCATCAGCCCTTCTATTTCGTGAATTAGCTGTGGAAAGAGTACAGACTGTGTTTAAGAATGACACCAGATGATTTTAATAATCTATTAAATTTTGTTAGTCCATTAATACAACGAACTGATACACTATGAGGGATGCGATTCCAGCAAGAATAAAATTGGAATTACTGCTTTATTTCCTAGACACAAGAAATAGTTATCATAGTCTACATCATCTTTTTCGTGTATCAAAGGCAGCTATTTCACAGATGATTTCAGAAATCATCAATTAGTAAGTAAATCAATGTTACGCAATTTATGTAAATAAATTATAACTTACCTGATATGTTTTTTTGTTTTATTTTTGTTATGACAGGTTACCGCTTGCCGCCAATTTGAAATGAATCAATTTTGCGTAGTGGGGGAAAAGTAGCCCAACTACTAGAAGCTAGTACTCTACTAGTCACATTGTCAACTGTTTGCACAGGGATAGTAACTAGTTTCTAGTTACTTGCGCTAGTTACTAGTTCATTTACTCTACCAATGTAAACCCGGCATTAAAAGTAAATTTTTCTATTAGGAACGATTCTCTGGTTTACATTTAGTTGGTATCAATAATTAATAAATTTGATTAATTTGTTCGAAGTAACTCGGATAGATTAATCAGAATTACAATTAATGCATAAATATAAGGGATCCTTGCCAGCACACGAAGTATTGCCCAAATTTTACACCCCCGTACACTGCAGACAATCTTCTTTATTTTTGCATATCCTTTTTCAAGACAAAAAGACTCTTTTTCCGAATCTGAATCGAAATCTGCTTTAATTTTTCTTTACCTTTCCCTTTTTACAATTCCAAGTTTGACTTAAGCTTTTCTATTTTAACTTTTTTTATTTTGTCTAACATTTTCCTAAATCTCGTTTTTCTCTGGCGTGTCTGTATGTATTGTTGATTTTCCTCTAATTCTATTTTTTTCTTTTTGGTATAAATTTTGCCTTAGGAAGAGGCTTAATTTCTTCTGGACTTTTGTAAGAACTACAAGATGTCCGATGTTCTTCCTCTGATTTAGGTGAGCTTGCTCCCCTGGATTGGTGGTAATAGAATTTTATTGCTGATCTGCATAATTAATAGGCGTCTTTTGTCTATCTAGTTACTCTACATAATCTGAAGAAGATATTATACGTTTATCGAAACTAGTTTTACATCAATACTGAGTATATTCTTTGTACTTTGACCTATTACCCCGGAATCTAAAACTTTATATCCATTCTGCTGAGGTCGACAACATATATTTATATTCTTTATTGTAGTATCTTTATTGTAGAATTGAATCAAATATCCATATGTATTTAATAATAATTCAAAACGTGCGTCTATGCAGACAGTTCAAAACTAGTAATTTCCTGACGCTAACTTATGAATAAAATTACCGTAGCAGATGGCAGCACCGGAGATTTAAACATCTAGTGTGAAAGCAAACTGATCTTAAATATTGGTGGACTTTAAGTTCACTTATCTTAAAGTCCTAGTGTGAAACGTGTATTAGCGAAACAAACTTAATATCAGTCAACTTACAAATGACAGCTGCATCATTAAGACGACTATTCTCCCTGTGCAATAACTAGGTATTGCACAACACGTGCAGTCCAATTTCTGTATGTTGTATTTTCTTGTAACTGCACTAAAAATATAAGTACTCGTTTAAAGTGTATGCAAGCGATGTGTGAATTCGTTCGAAATTAGTTGGTATCGCCCCTATCATGAATTACACGCTGTATACCTGTACGAGGGACAATTAGTTCAACAAGTGTTCTTGATTTAACATATTAAGTCACATATTAGATTACATTAGGGGGAGATATATAGAAATGTATCAGAAAATAGAGATAGAACTTGATTCAATTAATATAAAAACTTAAGTAACATTTGCTCTGTTATAACTTTTAATAGATATTTTACATAATATAAACAATAAGAACAATGATTAGCAAATTTACTAAACAAAATTTGTTGTTTTATTAAGAATTGACTTATCTCGATTCTAATTCTGTAACTTAAAAAAGTTTGTTGCTTAATGAATCATTGAAGTCTCCCAATTTTAATTCATGTATGGAGGCTTAAGGAGCCAATCAGTATAAATCAATAAACATTGAAAATGACATAGTTATCTATATAGTTATGAATTGTGTATCTCCACACATTTCAGGGTTTTGTAGATTATTTAATAATTAAGAAGCCAACATAATACTGGCTGTGTAGGAATATTTGTTCTATAATCACTAGAGAGCGGATTCTAGGGAAAATATCTTTTTTATTCCTGAGTAAATATTTCAGGGAAATTATGATATAAATCCATATTGCAATACAACATGACTTTTGATATGTGTTTTATAGTGCCTAAAATGCATATTTTTAGCTCAAGTTGCCTAAATTGAACTTTGAAGCCTATAGTAGCCCATTTTCAAACTAAACGCCTTAAAAATACTTATTTTTATATAAATTAATATTTGAGAATATCTAAATACCTATTTTAATATGTCTTTTAACGAAATTTTCAAATATAGTTACGCGCTAATCCTCTTAAATTATTTCCCTAGTCCTAAATGTAGAATATCGCGCATGCTTAACCCAAGCTTGACCCAATGGGGTGTGTCACACCCCAGTATATTAATAGTGGAAATGATGTATCTATTGACAATATTTATGAATTAGTTAATATTTAACTATAATTTAATTTTCAATCGACAAAAAAATCAAAAACACCATTTACAAAAAAATATGTCTAAATTATATTTGGCAACAGCGCATTTCGAACGAATTATAAATAAATAAACGTTGTTAGTATCTAATAGCAACTAATTCAAAATTCAAGCTTTGTTTGAGAAATGAGAAAGAAATAGTCTCCCCCACCAAAATACATAGACCAATCAGAACGAGAGATGCAATGTTGTCAGTCAACACGAGACGCAACTTGAAGTATGATGCAATTTAGGAAAGAAATTGGCGTGATTTTGACTTTTATTGAAAAAATTATTAAAAAAGCATTAAATAATTACTTTGAAAAAATTTTTTTTTTTGTAATATTGTTCTATAAGCTTGACAGCATCTAACTGTATAAATTTTATCTTATTTTAATTGATATTAAATGAGAAAATCCTAGGGTATACTACACCCCACTTGGTTGGATGTGTATATTTTGGTCAACTACGGGTTAATGGCAGCAGTGTGCTGAACTGAATTTTCGTTTGAAGTTTAAGCAACAAAAACCATGTGCCGCTGGGTAAATTCCGCTGTAAACCTGTAAAATATCAAAAGAAAAAAATTGTACTAGTTTTTTGCTGAAAAGATGGTAAGCAAATAACAAAAATTTTACCACTGATGGTAAAAGCGTATTTTACCAAGTGTGTCAGAAAAAAGTAAGTAATATAATCTCACTTTATTGTATATGAATCAAATAAATACTTCTGTAATTCATTTTTTAAGTTCGGTTGTACGAAAAAGTTCCATATGGAAAAACACGAAGCCACTATGGAAAAACACTAGATGCATATAATACAAATTGAACTCGATAAACAAAGACAAGAATTTATAAATGTTGGAAATGACAGAAATCCTGATCCATTTTTCAAAGATATGTGTCTAGCATTTGTTTCTGCAAACATACTCTGAAAAAAAATGGAAAACCCAGTCTTTAAGTCGTTTTTAGAAAAATACTGTAAGCGTAACATGCCAAGCGAGTCAACAATAAGAAAAAAATATTTATTTAAATGTTACACTGAAGTAAATTTGACAGACTACTTTTGTGATTTTTTATTTGTGCAATACGTAAGGTTTTTTTTTTTTTTTTGTTAGAAATAATTATTATTTATTATATTATAAATAAAAAATAATTGGTGCATATGTGTTAATTTTTGAAAGGAATATAATTATACTAATTCTACCTAAATAAAATGTGTGTTTGCTTTAAGTGCCTATTTTTATATTACCGCCTATTTAACTGTTTTTTTTTACGTTATTGCCTATTTAACTGCCTATTTCTTTGGTTTTTACTGCCTATTTGCCTGTCTAAAATACAACTTTAAGTGCCTAAAAATCCGCTCTCTAATAATTACATCAAAATCAATAGTTTTTTGATAATTACTTTTATTCGTTGTTTGAGTACTAAGAATTTCCATTTAATTATTTTCAACAAAATAATTAATCAAATTAAATAATTTGCCAAAAATCGTTTTTTCTTTTCTACATTTGCTTCCTATTCAAGTCTTCATTAGATTAATAAGAAATATATAGTTAAATGGCTTCATTGATTTTCAATTTCAGAAACGTATCTCTCATTATTAACAATGTGTTATTTGATTAAGTATTTCATTACTATAAATGATTTTTCAAACAATAGGTTGAATCACAACGTATAATAGAGTAATAAAATAACTAAACACTACACACTACACTCTACAGTGTAGAGTTATAGAGTGCAGTGGCGCAACCATGAGAGGGGCCCGGGGACCTGCCCCCCCCTAAGAAAGAAGGAAATAAAAATAAAAACATACAAACACACTTGAAAATTTTCACCATCGTCTTAAGTCCGTTCTACATTATACTTTTTTCAATACTATCCAATTCAGACGTCATTCCAACTTTTGATACTACAGAATATAGTGGGTGGGAGAGGGGAGGTTAATAAGAGACAGCGATACCTTCCTTTTATTACTTTGTGATACTCTTCACTGTCAACTTTAGGTTCAGGTGACACACAACAGTTTGGTTATAGAACCAATTCTAGTAACCAATTTATAAATATTGTTTAACTGTGCTAAGTTTATATTTAATTATATGTTCTAAATAGACTCCTTATCAACTTAATAAACTTCTAAAAGTTAAGTTGTAAACAAAAACTAAAAAGTTGGTAGTTGGTACGACAGAAAAGTGTACAATTGTCATCCAAAAATTTGACAGGAGGTAGTTTTGAAAATAGTGTAGTTTATAGTGTAGCATCGAAAGTTGGAAGGAAGTATTGTGTTTCACATTATACTTTTTACGTCAGTACTACGGAAAAAATCTGTAGTGCTTCGCAAAAAAGTATAATGTAAAACGGACTTTAGGTAAATATATCTATCTATTTAAAAATAGAGATGAGGATTTTTTTTTAGGTCATCACTTGCATTTCCGAAGCGAGGGCCTTTTTTTTAGATCATCACTTGAAATTTAGAAGTGAGAACCTTATTCATAATTTAAATAAATTCGTCTTCCGCCCCCCCCCCGGCCCCCCTGAAAAAGAATCCTGGATGCGCCACGGATAGAGAGTAGTTTGGTTTTCATAGTCTATAAATAAGAACCCGGTTCTCAGCTGCTCAGCTGTTAAAAAATGTTTAGCTTTGAAAAATGCAATATTTTTCAAAATCACACTCTGATCAAAAATTCTTAACGCACGTTTCCGGATCAGATCAATGTGCATTAACTATATTTTTTATAATTAAAATTTCTATTATAACCCTTTCGAGTAAAAGGGTGCGGGACAAGATACCTCCCACCTCCTTCGGATTTTTATCTTCCGATATTGTGCAGACAGCTCTGGGGTCGACTAAGCCTCAAATATTTAGTACTTATAAATGAGTACCGGCTCTTTTAAAGATAATAGGACCGGTCGAAACGTCACACTGACCACGTGGCTTTCATATCTATGGCCGGCGGTCTAGAAACGGTGAACTTACCTTCTCTGCTCCTTATACGCCTATCTGGGCGTTGGGAACCTGTTATATTAATGACACAAATTTGACATTTTTCGAAAAACTAATCTGATAAAAATTCCTGTTGAACTATTTGGTTCTCATCTTTTTTCATTATAGAGATTTTCTTCAGATTTTTAAATCTACCCCTCTGGGAGATGGGGGACAAAAGTTTTAGGGGAAAAACACGTTTAATTTATTTAAATACAATTGTTTAATAATTTATTTTTTTAATACAAATTATATAGAATAAAGAATAATAATTTATAATAAATAAAAATTTCTAATCACAGATAATTAACTTATATTATTAAAAGGAACATTATTAAAATCACAGAATATTTTAAATGGACTCAAAATTTATTCATTAAAATTACCCAGTAGAAATCTTTTTATATTATTCCGAACTATGGATATTTACGAGTAGATCTTTTTTGCTCTGAAGCATTTTATAAAAATTCGCACAGTTTTCTTCATAATTTACTTTAATCTGTAATATTGTTTTTAATGTGTCTACATCAAGTTGAGTCTTGTCATTTGTTCAAAAGCTGTTCATCAAGGGAAATACCCTTTCAGTAGAAGCGTTAGTGCGAGGCAGGCAGAAAAGAACTCTGATAATTTTTGCATATTCGAAAAAGAAAGTTTACGTTTATTAAAGTAAGAGATCATTTCAATCCACCTTTGGATTGATGCAGTTTTGTTATTTCTCCATTCGTCAAATTTCTCTTCCGTAACATACAGTTTCATATTATCATACTCGTCATATATTTAATTTTCAGATATATAATGGGTCGGTGTAATTTTATTCGTAAGTATGAAAGAAGATTCGATTTGGACAAATATGAATATACCGCGAAAACCAAAGAATACAATCTAAACAAACGGTTTTTTAGTTAGCCCATTTGCCGCTCTGGAGAGCTCTGTATACGCACCTGCTACATTAGTTTGTTACACTACTAGTTACAAGATGTCCGGCGAATAAATGGCTTACAAGCATGTCGCGTCTCTCATTCATAGAATTTTGATACGAACATTTTGTTTAGATCATGTTTTGTAAAAATAATTTTAGCTGAAACTAATTTAAAATAAATATTGAAACTAAGTACCTTTTCTAAAATTCGGGACATATAGTCACCTTACATATAACCTATATTCTAATCCTGGTTTTACTTTATCATCATAACAAATTTTATTAAAATATCGTTATCCCAGTATTGGTTTGTGTCGATGATCTTATTAGTCCTATTAGTGGACTGTAACTTGATAATTTTTGGATTGACAGAAAACATACAAATCTAATTTTTATGTCTTTATTTTCCATTTAAAATAAAGTCTTTCGAGATAAAGCCAAATTTGTCAGTGGATTTTTGCCTATTTTCTTTTTCTTTACTTTATAATTGTCCCTTTTTAACTTTTCAAAGAAGTCGGAGATCTCGCAATTCTCTTCTTTTTTTTTCACGGCTAATATATTTTTGACTCACAAACCAAATAGTTTGTTCTAAGTCCACTTTTCAGTAATACGAGAAAATGTGATTTTAATGTTAGGAGTGATATTATTTGTATACTACAGTCCAGTGGCGGTCGATGAATCATTTTTGGGTAAGCAATTACAAGGAATACACACGCTCGTGCTTTGTCGTTGCTATACTGCTGTTGAGCGATATAGTACGAGTTTGTCCGATTATACTAACTGCATACCCAAACATGTTTCACCGACCGCCACTGCTACAGTCTATTCCAAACGATTAGGCGGAACTAACCGGAATTTTCATTTTTGTAAGTTGTCATTAGCTATTTTTTTATATATTGATGTTGGCTTTTCCTGAACAAACTAATCAAAATCTTCAATCAATCGGTAAAAGTAAGTAGAATTTAAAATCTAGTTCCGTCTAAACCAAAGGAACAGAGTTTACTGTTTGATAGCACACCGTTGCTCGAAATGAATGTCACTCATTTTTAGAACGCGCTAAAAATACTGTTTCCCGAAAAAAATCGATTAATTACTCTAGCGAGTTCAAACTCGTACTGAAGGCATATAACACGATCACCTCAAATGTTGCCAGATCAAATGCTATGTTGCCAGATCAAACGCTATGTTGCCAGTCCGGTTACTTAATTTACACACCTCGTACTTAAAGGAGTATCTTTAAAATTAAATCGACTACTTTAATTATTTTATTTATTTTACATCGGCCTATTTCTGCAACGAGGCTATCGCCGATGCCACGGGGCGAGCACCTACACTTGGATGAGGAGTGAATGATTGTGAAAATGAGAGTAATGTAAACATATTATTCTCGCCCGAATAATATCACCAACGGAGAAGAATCGAATCACCAACCTTACAATCTAGACTGTTTTCACCAGTCTAAACTGCACAATTTAACGAGCTCGGCTACTCCGTTGCTTAACAAGAAGTTTATTTCATTAAATTTGTTGTTTGCCTTTAGCCTAGCTCATTATGTTTATGTATTTAATTTAAAATAATTTTAGTAAATTTGAATGGTGGTGTTATAAATGAGGTGGCTTAGTGCAGAATCCTTAGCATTAACATGTTATATTGATGGCAGTTTGCTGAAGTTGACGAGAGAGACCACGTGGTTAATATGCATATTTATCAGTTTCTTGGCAAGAACACCTGCAGCAACCGCACATTTCATTACGTACATACTTCATTGAAGTCATGCCAAGTCATGAATTGATCGGGAATCATTTGTTTCAGTAAATTATTAAAGTTGAAGTAGCGTTAAATAAACAAAGTTGATGAATAGAACCACCGTGATACAACTGAGCAAACAAAATCAGAACAAACAAGGAATCCATCTTTCTATATTAATAAAAAATTGATGTGAAGTGTGAATTTACACATTTCAGGGTTTTGCAGGTATTTAGTAAGTGAATGATGATTATTTGGGATGCCAAAACAAATTTTATATTAAAATATTTTTTTTTTTTTGTTAATTTTAATCGGAACTCCTAACACCATTATTTAGGTTTCTAAATATGTGCAGTATTTTTTTTTATATAGCAAGGTTCATTAAAAATTTTAAAAATTGCGCCTATAGCTTCCATTGGTTGTTATAAGTTCCACCCCTCTGATTTCGTGTACATTGAAACAGAATTAAATTATAATTTAAACAATTTCCACTGGTTAAATGCAACATTTGCCAAAATATAACTAGAATTTTGAAAAAATAAGTTAAACAATATAAAAATTTTAAAAAAAGAACAAAAAATAATATTGTCTCTTCTCGCAGGTTTCGATCCCTTTCGGATCGAGTTACTTGGGTGAAAAGCCAGCGTCAAAACCACTACACCAGCATACACGTTCCAGTGTACTGTGTTACAAAGCTATAACTTTGTAACTTTGTAACTAAAAGTGTACATTATTTGCACAAAAAATGCGTTTTTTTCCAAAAACATAATCTGATAAAAAATTCCTGTTGTAAAAATCGCTTCATAATAATTTATTTTGCAATAATAAAAACTTGATCGTTAATCTACGTACCAAGGGCTTTCATTTGATACCCTACTCAGAATTATAAAAAAATATTTTTTTTTTTTCGATGAGCACATATTTGTTTATATTTTTAAGGGGATATGTTTTTTAGATGTTTTAATATTTTTTTTCCTATGTGCGGGTCAAAGAGTTGTATAAGCATGGCAAATTTCAACTCTCTAGGTTTAGCCGTTTGGCTACAATTTTTAACGAACAGACTGACAGACAGACAGACATACATACAGACAGACAGACAGACAGACGATAAAATGACGATATAAGGGTTTTTTGGTCATACCTACCGATTTCGGAGTAGATAATAAAAATTTCGGAAAACTAATAACAGGGTCGTGTTAAGGTGTTTCGAACACCCTCAGATATTGAATGTCAACGCAATCGAACATACTTCATTTTTTGTCCCATTAAGATAACATAGAAACTTTTTTCGGCTGGCTGTCCCCTTTTTGAATTTTCTAGGATTAGGATTTTTCTCATTTTAAGAATGTTCCCAGAAAATCACATGCCAAATTTCAACTTTCTAGGTCACCGGGAAGTACGCAAAAAACTTCTGGATGGACATCTGACAGATAGTTAGTTAGTTGAAATTTTTGGCGCACAGCAGGACATCTGACAGACACCTCAGGCATTTTATATATGTATATAGATAATATATGATGCTTCACAGTAAAAATTGGACAGTTAAGTGTCAAATTATGTCATTCAACATATTTTTTAATTAACTAGCTGGCGTGCCTATATTTCATATGGTTTTTATTCATCATATGATTTCGATGTACATTTTTACTCTAACGGAAAAATTGAGATATATCAATTTTAAGAAGAACAAAAAATAATCGTTTCTTTAATTTAGAACACTCCTTTATATATATATTTGATTTTAAGTAAATAATAAATTAGATACTTTTCTATATTTATTTATATTATTTTGCTTTTCTATATTTATTAATTTTGCTAAGATGTTAGGAAAATAATAAGTGAGATAATTGAAATTTGTAGGTAGCGCTACCAACAACAGGATGGCTCACAACAACATAACTAAACAAGAGCCATTTGTTTTCTTATTGGAAATTGGAAATTTTTCTGTTAAGTGAATAATAAGGGAGATATTAAAGTTTTTAGTTTTGAGGTGTTCCCTATAACTCCTCTAAAATTCATCTAGTTGAAAAAATTCATTGAACAAATGACATTTGTTTTCTTATTATAAATAAGTTTCGTAAAAAAGTTTTTAGTTAACAATCTTAACACCAAAACATTCTTAGAATGAAAATTTTGAGATGTCATATAGTCTAAGCTTGAATCCTGATTTTACTCTATCTACATACTAATTTTCGTTAAAATATGTCGTAGTTTTTGCGTGAATCTCAGACAAACAGACACACTGATAGACATTCAAATACGTTAAAAGTTTGCGTAAATTTGAATTTTTCATTTTTAGTTTTATTTAATTTTGTACTTGAATATACAGGATGTTTGTTTGAAACGGGGCACCCCGAAAATCTCCTTTATTGGTAAAAATACAAAAAATCTTCAGAACAAAAGTTAAACTAGACAAAAAGGCCCATTTAAAGGTTACTATAAGAATTCTGAGGCACTTCCGGTTTCACCGGAAATGATGTCAACTTTTGATCTAGCATAGGGAATCGATAATTTTATATTTTTTTCCTAAAAGTACATTAAATTAGCTTTAAAATGACACCAATCAGTCATATTTTTATGTTAACCATTTCAAAATGGCGACCATTTATTTACAAAATAATAATCAACATAAGTTTTACAAAGTTGAACGTAGCAAGCTTTGAAAACAATAAAAAATAAACAAAATATCTCTAAAATAAACTGTTATAACTAGTTATTATATGAAATAACATGAAATAACTGAAATTTTAATTTTTCAATTAAATTGTTTTATAAATAACAAGAGTTTAATAGTTTGTTTAGCTTATTTTTGTTTGAGAAAAAAAATTGTATTAATTGGTAGTAAGTCGTTATTTATACCTAATTATGGTTTATGTACGATATACCAACGAAGAGATGACAGATATGGTTCTGATATACGGAGAGTGCCAAAGAAATGCGGTTAGGGCCCAGCGACTCTATCAGGAAAGGTATCCTGATAGAGCTCAGCCGAGAAGGCAGTATTTTGCCACATTAGTGAACAAATTAAGCCAGCGAGGTTCTTTCGAAATTCAAAAACTACGTCTAGAAAGAGCAAACCATGTAGAAAATGACGAAGAAAGAATATTGGCTTACGTCCACTACGACTCGGAAGTGTTGGTGCGGGAGATTGCAAAAGAATGCGGTGTTTCACAATGAAAAGCCTGGAAGGTTTTTAAAAAACATGGGTTTAAGCCTTATAAACCGCAGGTAAGCCAATTTATCCACGCAAATGATGAAGATCGCCGACTGAACTTTTGTAATTGGTAAATAGTTTATTTTAGAGAGAAGATTTTTTGTACCTTTACAAATAAAAGAGATTTTCTGGGTGCTCCGTTTCAAACAAACACACCTGTATAGTATAGGCATTTACATTATAAATTTCGCGACACATCATGGTGTCACGACACCGGTTAGACAGCACTTGTTTGTTGTAATATATTCAATAAAAATAATTTCGTAGTGCCCGAATCTATAGTTGGTGGAAATCATGCATTTGCTAACAATTCAGGTTCATTTTCTCACTCATCGTTGAAGTCTCCAAAATTCAACTAACAACCAAGCGTAATTCTTATGACTAGCAGAAATTATCAACACCTGCAAGCATTTTTTCGTGTGAAAATTCTTATATAGTCCTTAGTACTGGGGTGGTTTACAGTTGAGCGCATTTTACTGCCATATGTGAAGACGTTCTGCTTGGCATACTTTCTAAGAAATAAAACGGCTAGCATGTCCTAAAAAACAAAATTTTGAGCACATGTACAGTTTTGTTAAACTCTAAACGCAAAATATTGTTGGAAAGTAAAATTTAGAAAAATAATTGTTAGATCTCTTGAACGTTAGGACAATTTTCGTTATCATGTCTACTTTTTTAAGCCTCTATGCCCCCCCCCCCAATGTTTCATGGGTATTATACACCAGTAAGGGTTACTGTGATGATGCTTTTCTATTTTGGACCTATAGATCTTAACCCATATTATCTTCACCTTGGTCATATACTTTTTTCAAAAAGATTGTTTCAAATATCTATATTATTATTTTCGTATTAACAATTCTGTAAACATGTACTGACCATCTAAACGTGTATTTAAAGTCTGTTATCGAGAACCATTTAAGTTATATTCTTATTCTCTTCTCTTCTCTCTCTTCTTTCCTCCTCCTTGCCTCTCTCTTCCGTCCTGTTCTCAGTTTTTCGGTTCTCCCTTCCTGTTCTTTCCCAACCATGGCTTCTTCTCCATCTTTGAACTGCTCCAATTTTCTCCATTCCCTCACTCAGCTCTCTCCCTCCTCTTATTATATTTTCCTCCCTTCTCTCCCCTTCCAGCCCTTTCTTCACCCCTTCTCCTATGTTGCTTTCTTCCTCCCCCATCCAGGTAACCTCATCCCCCTTCCTTCCTTCCTTTTCCCCCGTTCTGCATTCCTCCGGTTCTCTTTCTTAATTCCCATACACCTTCTTATCAACCTTCTCCGATCTCAATCCTCCCCCCTTGCCGAAAATCTCGCATTTCCTCTAACGCCTCTAGCCTCATTCCATCTCAACCATCTCTCGTCTATTTGTAGCTTCATGTAGCCCAGCTTCGCTTGTCTGCCTTTTTCCTTTTCTTCTCTCAGCATACCCCTTAGCTTCTTTTGAATCTCTCTCTCCTTCTTTGTTAAGTCATCATCAACGTACAGTTCCTTTCCTCTCAGCCTACCTTTCTGCATCATCACTTCTCTTTTATCTTCCCACTTTTTCAATTGTACTATCCACATTTTCCCTTCTTCCTTTCCTATTTCCTGTATTCTCCCTACTTCTATTTGTTTCCCTGTTAAGTCCTTTATCATTATTTTAATTCCTACCTCCCTATTCTCCATATTATTCAACTCTGCCGCTTTGACTACTATATTGTTTCTCCTCGCTTCCCTTTCACCTCTTTCTTGTCCTATCTCTACCTCTTCCATCCTTTTCTCTAATTGCTTTAATTCCACCTCCTCCTGTCCCCCCGACCTTAGCCCTCTCTCATTTTTTTTCCATTATTTATAGCCTTCTTCTTGTGTCCTCTAACTCTAGCTTCAGCCCCTTGATCTCTTCCGCCTGCTCTGCCTGCCTCCTACCATATTCTTCACCCATCAACCTTATTTCTTCCTTTATTTCGTTCTTGTCATTTTCCGTTCTCCCCATTATCTCCATCAACATTCCTTCTATATGGTTCTCCTTACCCTCTGTCTTTCCTTCATCTTCGCTCACCCCATCTACCTCTTCGCTGCTTAATAATATTCTATTAGATAGATATAAATTCTGTGCAAAATTTTATGTCTTAGAAGTTTTGCATAAGAAATTTGTAATCACTGGATGTTAATAGCATGTACCAGAAACATGAGAAAGTAACCAGATATTTGGTTGCCGTTAGTAATGATTTCTGTTGCTAGTTGATCATTTAAGGGACACTTTGTTCTAATGACAGTATTGTTTAAAAACATAACCTCAATATTTTGTAGAATTTTGCATATGACATATGTAAATATACAAATATTTATTAAATGAGATACTTTTAATTAATTCATCGTCGGATGAAAGTGATGATGATGAATTTATGACGGATTACTTGAACAGAGGACAGTTTCGCGCCATTAAAAAGTGAAAGGGGGTGAGAAACCGCGAAAAACTAGGATTCGATCTAGGCTATTATGATTAGTAATCAATAGGGATGGGAACGATATATCGATTTTTCGAAAATATCGATACTTTAGAAAAATATATCGATATATTTATATCGATATTTGAAATGCGATATATCGCACAAAATATCGATATTCGCACAAAATATCGGTATTCTTGTAAATTTTTTACAATTAAATATATGCTGTTCACTTTTGTAAAAACAAACTATAGGCTATTCCAAACGTTTAGGCGGAACTAGATTTTGAAATCTAGTAATTTTTATCTATTAATTCGGACTTTTGGTCATTTTGTTTAAGCTTTGTAAATCATACTCACATTGTAAATTCTAGATTAAATTGATTGTCATTATAAAATGTCCTTTTCATTGCATTTTAATTTTTTGTCATTCTTAATAAAAATTTCCCATTCATTTATTTAATTTTTATTTATTTTTCAAAATATGGAAGAACGTATTAAAATATTTGACATATGTCATTCGCTTCCATGGTTTCACTGGCGTTAGTTTCACTGTTGGAATTTTAAATTTTCACATACCAAACGTGAAACATGAAATAACCCAAGCAAAGTACCTTTTCGTGACAACCTAAAATAACGAAATTTCCATTTAGTTCCGCCTAATCGTTTGGAATAGCCTGTAAGACGAAATTTTGATTTCAATAATTTGCACCTTTGAAATTGTATGTCATGTTGGTATTATTTTTTTTTCTTAATAATGGTCATAACCAATAAATCGGTTTTATAACGTAATGAATATTTTTAATTAACATTTAAAGTCCGTAATATACTATAAAAGTACTTTTACTATAAGTTGTGTTGTATCCATGTGAACCAATGCTATGATAATATTATAAATGTTTTGTAGATATACAACATAAAAAATGAACTTTCCCTGTTTGTTACGTATTACAAAATGAGACAGGTAATATAAAAAAAAATATTTATTATATTTACTATAAAAGTAACCAAAAAGATCTGGTTTGTCCTTACAAAAGTGAACAGCATATATATATTTAATTATAAGAGCAGTTAACTAGGAAAATATTGGAAAGTTGGTTGGTAGCTGGGTGAGTACCAACTGTAAAGTGATTGTCTGTCAAATAGCAATTATTTTCCCGCCAAGCCAACAAAAAAAAACTGTAATTTAAATATCTTACATGTTACGTGTTCGTTATTTCGATATATCGAAAATATCGATACTTTTACTTCGATATATATCGAATATCGATATCACACTTACGATATATCGAATTGAGCATATATCGATATTCAAAAATAAATTCCCATCCCTAGTAATCAATCTATAAAAATTCAACAATCTCGTTCCGTAAATATTTTTTTAGCAATGAATTTACGGAACGAGAAATCGCATTCTTGGTTGAAATGTGGTATTTATGTTACATACTATAGGTTTTGCTATTTAAAAATTTAATGATAACTACTGTCTCCTAAAAATCACACAACTACTGATTCCTATTTGGTAGAACAAATATTAGTTATGTACACAAAATTATAAAATTTATGTATTCTAACCGTTATCCACCTGTTATATTTGATCTTTTTTGTCACAATGTCGGTTTGGTCAGATAAATGAATATATTATGTAGCTAATAATGTAACAACATGTGCATGTAGTGGTCGGGGCCGCGGCAACAGGTGGTTGTAGTCGTTACGCATCGTGGCGGAGGGGTGGTACTCACAGCGCCGGTTAGAATTCATAATAGACGGTCGTTAAACGTACCACTGCTACAGGTTCACCCGGAAATACACTGGAATCGCTTTTTTACACACGTTATTAAAAGTTGAATTCGACAAGTGCAACGCTAACGTTATTATATACATTTCTAAATATATTGGAACATACGGGTAGACAATTATGGTGCGAATTTTTATTAATTTTAAAAATGTCTCGTGTCAAAAAACTTATCTCTCATTTTAAGAATCAATACTCTCATTATTACCGACCGCCAACATATATAAGGGAGGAATTGTGATCATACCGATTTAGATATTTCGAGATTTCGATGGATCTCCACGAATTGAGGTCCCTACATAACGTTTTGACTAATTTTAGCATGATGTCTGTCTGTCTGTCTGTCTGTCTGTCTGTCTGTCTGTCCGTCCGTCTGTCTGTGTACACGTGCAGAGTAAATTCGGCTAAAAGGATTTTTATATAACTTCATATTTAAGCTTTTGACATCAATGGCACGAGTTGATCAACTTTTGGTCGATTTTAAGATTTTTACAGAACTTTTTTACAGATTTTTTTAGAACAGAAAAATATTTAGAAAAAAAATTATTTAACAAAACTTGCTATAAAAGCAATAATTAACAACTTTTATTTGAAACATTTTTTGATAAAACGAAACATTTTTGAAAATTTTTTTGAAATTTTCTTTACACTTACATAAGTGTCTTTTTTTTACACTTACATGTAACGTTTCCATGGTCATGATAAATAATCAGACCAAATCTATAACTCAGTTACTGTGATCATATTAACTAAATTTGTCACTATGAGCAAGGTCAGTTACTATCATGAATGAAAGTCATTATACTTTTATAATATTTTATCTTTTAGTAACGTTACTACACAGTAACTTTTTACAGAATTGATCTGAATATCTCAGTTAGAAAATATTAGGCCAAGTTATTTCTACTCTGCTGCTAGAATGTATTTTATACAAGTACTTTGTGATGGCGGTCGGTTCTGTGGTGGCCACAGCTGATTTTTTATATTTATCTCGAGATGTATTATTTTTTTGAACTCTCAGTATTTTTCCTATATGTGGGTCCAGAGCCGCAGTAAGGGGGGGCGGAGGGGTCGAAGGCCCCTAGCGTACTAAAGGAAAGGCCGCTGACCGACTTGCCATGGCGAAGATGAGGAGGACCTTTTTTTTGTTCGTTACTTTGGATTGTGAGAGGTGAAGACTTTTTTTTTTTGCTCGTCACTCGGATTTTGGGAGGTGAGAACCTTTGTTTTTGTTGCTCATCATTTAAATTTTGAGAGGTAAGAACCTTGTTTTTATTTACCAAGGGCGCCAAAATACGGCTCTGCCCCTAGCGCAAGTTTTCCTTACTGCGGATTTGTGTGGGTCAAAGAGTTGTATAAGCATGCAAAATTTCAACTTTCTATGGTAAGTATAGTCCGTTCAAAGGTGAGAAGTCAGTATTGCTCTTATGGCAAATGGGAGCGGTGTTGCAAAATGTTGTAAAAGTGTCAAACGTGTCAATTATAATAATATGAAAAACTCGTATGATTTACAAAAATCAACTCTTATAAAACTCAAAATAACACTCAACAAAAACAAATGACCATTTGTAGAATACTGCGTCTTCACAGATCAGCGTGTTTCAGAGCTGGCAACGTCGACAAGCAAGAAAAGGATAGCGTCATTGTGTAACCCCATTAGAGAGTATGAAAAAGAACTATTCCATATGTCCTGTACTGCATACTCAACTTTGAACGGACTATAGTTTGGCTACAATTTCTACCGTACAGCCAGACAGATAGACACAAGACTGACGTTATAAGGTTTTTTAGTGGTCATACCTACAAAACCCTACAGACAAAATCAGACAGAAATAGATTTTTTATTTTGTGTAGAAGTATATAGTATATAGATAAAATTGATATTACCAAAAATAGTAGAAAGTAATTTAACGTCCAAATTTTGAATATAGGTAGAAGTGGAAAATAATTTCACTCAGCTTTTTGGACAAGAAGCGTTTATTTTAACAAAACACAACGTTTCGCCAACAACATTGTTGGCTTCTTCAGGTGCTATAACAATAACATCATGATAGAAAACAATATTGTGCAATTAATAACAAAATTTACCTATGTTAGTTAAACGTAGTCATAACAGACTGTACATCAATCATCTCCAAGGATGGTGAAATTGCAGAATACATAGATATTATGTGTACTTGAAGGTAACAAAACATAGGAAAAACCAGGAGTAAAATTTAAATTAAATTTAGAAATATAGTGATCCAAAAATTAGAAACTATTGTTTGAATTTAACAGTGCAACTGAGACAAATAAACCATATAATTGTCCAACATTAACTTATATAATAATATAATGAAAACAAGTTTTATCGCTGCATCAATGAAAAAAACGGCGAAACGTTGTGTTTTGTTAAAATAAACGCTTCTTGTCCAAAAAGCTGAGTGAAATTATTTTCCACTTCTACCTATATTACCAAAAATGTACTAAAAAGTAATTATCTCTTTAATACGTTTTCTTTTTTCTATAGTATTTTTCTGAAAACATATTTAATGATCTAGGTAGGTATATAGTATTTTTAATTATCAGATGTCACATCCCCCTATTAAAGTATTTAAACGTTACAAAACGTTATAGATAAATTTGGGTAGTTTGTGTTCTTATCGTCATGAAACAGCTGACGCACAGTTGTTGTAAGACGTTACTCTGGCGGGAAAACTCCTTATGACTACCTAATTGATTCGAGAATACATTAATTCGAAAAGAAAGCCGTTGGCTCACCGGAACAATCGATTATTTGTAATAACACTAAGTTAATTAACTTAAAATACGGTTAATATGCAGATTTTTGCTTTGTTGGTCCAATTTACAAATGTTTTACATATTTTTAACACCTCTTGATCACACAGCTTGCAAAAGATTACATTTAAAGTATTTGATGGATTATTTATTTTAAATATTTAAATAATTGGGCCAAAATACGTATGATTACAAAAATTCTTGCATATTGTGACATTTTATTGGAGAAGATAATCCAGTAGACAATTCTCTCTCTTTCTCTATCTGTCTATCTTTCACTTATTCTTGCTTGAGGTCTAAGTTCAAAGTCGAGTTGATTTTTGAACTCACTCACATATGTCCTTAATCTTGGTTTGTTAATTTGTTAAATATGAGATATTTCCATGTATTTTACATACTGATATTTGTTAGATCTTCGGTAAGATTATTCCTTCCAGTGAAGAGCTTCTTATTTGTGAGGTGAAGAGCCTCTTATTTGTGAGACATGTAACACAGATTTGTCCGTGTTATACTGAAATTGCCCAGTTAATATACCGTATTTTTCGGACCATAAGACGCACCGTTTTACACAGAAAAATCGACTCACAATTAGGGTGAGTCTTATGGTCCGAAGATATAGGTGCGTTGTTTCAAAAGTGTGCGATATTAGTGTGGAATCAATTCGGAGCGCATAAAACAGAATCAACCAAGAAAATATAATAGAAATGAATACAGAATTAGTAATTTCTGGAGGCCTTACAAGTCAACGATAACCCTTGGGTCGATTAATAAACCATTTAATAATTTTATGCGGGAAGAGTGGAACAAACGAATGATAAAGCCAAATCACGATGTTACAGCAACGGATGAAACAGACGACAATTTCAAAAGTACCTGCGTAAAAAATTCATGGGAAGCTGTAAAAGAAAAGACGATAATAAAGTCTAAAGAAATTCGGTATAAGCAACGCATTGGTTAGTATCGAAGATGAATTTGGTTTTTGAAGAGATTAACTACAATAGTTCAGACGAAAATAATACGAACAATGACATGAACGAGACGAGTGATAGTGCAGAGAGTGAAGATGAACAGAATGTTGCTGGTACAAGTTATTGTAATAATAAATATTCTTTTTAAAAATTGTCTCATAAATTTGAGGTGCGTCTTATCGTCCGGTGCGTCTTATCGTCCGGTGCGTCTTATCGTCCGGTGCGTCTTATGGTCCAAAGAATACGGTACTTCGTCATTTTGCGTCATAACTTCAATGACAAACTTAGTGGCGAAAAAATAACTATATAGATTTTTTTTTTCATTTGAATTATAGATATATTGCTCTTAACTCTTTTATTTTACTAATGGCTGGTTGCTAAAGTAAGAATTGTCCCTAACTCAAGTTAAAATCATTTGTTTTTGTATGTTGTAACATATAAAAACAAATGATTTTAACTTGAGTTAGAGAAAACTCTTACGTTAGCAACCCGACATAAAACAAACCTTTTGATGTCATATTTAGTTTGTGTTCGATAGTCATTTTGAAGATAACAAATTTTAAAAGTTTTTATTTAATATAGGGACATTTTTATTAATAATAAATGGCTAAACACCTCAACGGGGTTACGCCGCCCTTTGGGCTTTCCAAATCCTTTTTAAGGATGGATCATTTCCTGTATCTCGCATAAAATCTTCTTTGTAATCTCTCTCCATAGTTGTCTGTTCCTAACTTTAATTCTCTATCTCGTTATTCCGGCCCTTTTAAGATCTCCTTCTAATTCTTGCATCCATGTTAGGTCTTCCCTGTTTTCTTTTCATCCCTGGTTTCCACTGTAACGCTGGATATGCTATAGATGCTACTTCTCCTCGCCTTACCTGCCTAAACCATCTTACTCGCTGTTGCTTAATTTTTCTTACTACGTGGTCTCCTTCCAGTACTTATAATATCTCATGATTCATTCTCTGCCTATATTCGTTCTCCCCAATTTTTACTGGTCCAAGTGCTGTTCCAAATATCTTCCTTTCAGCTCCGAGTTCTTCTTCCTCTTTCTTTGACCATATGAGTGTCTCACTTGCATATAGTAGTATTAGTCTTATTATTGTTTTGTATATGTTCAGTTTAGTTGGTTTTTAAGTAATAAGTAAAAAATTAATTAATTAACATATTTCCAATTCTTCCTACTGGTAGAAAAATGTTTTTAATTTTTTCTTCTAGATATTTTTTACCCTTCTGTCATGTGTCATTATCATCACGTGTTTTAACTACTGGAATCATTTACCTCTGAGTTTTTTTGTGGTCAGTAACGGATTATGCGGGTATCGGATTTGGTGCTCGCCAGCAATTTAGAGTTCAAAGAGGGACGTGGAACATTTTCTTCATCATCAAAATCATCGAGATGTCCATTAAGAATTTTTCGGACCCGTATAAAGCCTGGTATAAAATTTCCGCATTTACTTTTTATTTTTTTCCCTATATATATATATATTTTTTTTTAGTAGAATCCCATACATTTTTACCGCCTAGGGTCCCCAGCTGGTATAATCCATCCCTGTGTAATACTTGGTTTTAAGTACATCATCACTATAGTTGGCACTACAGCCCTTTGGGAATCTTTGCCTTTTGCAGAATTTCCCTCCATTTCGACATTGATTGGGTAACAATCCATCAATTCTTTATTTTTATTATATCAATGTATTGTTCGACACCTTCCAACTATCTTAATTTGTACCTTTCCTCTCATCTTTTTTATGCATGGTTTTGTATTCATCACTTTCTGTACAGATCTTTCAAATGCTTTATACGCCTTCTACTTTAGTTGTACTAAGGTTTTGTTGATCTCGCTTTGTCCATTTTTTGATGTCATACTTAAGTATGACGTAAGATAGACGGTTATAGTGAATAGGACAATAGGGGATATGCATAAAATTTATATTTACTTAAAACTACATTTTTTTGATATGTTAATGTTAGTTATGTCACCTAACAAAACAAAAACCACATTTTAATTAATATTACAGTCGAATTTTTTAATTAAAATATTGTAAATTTGAAATAAACTGACCACAGCGCGAATGTTGCCGAGTAAATACGACTGAGCATGACGTCAAACCCCAGACAGCCCAGACTACAGCATAATCTTTACGTGTGTATATTGTATTGTTCGAGAGTTTTGTATTTGTTTTTAAACAATTTTTCACGCATTTATTATTAAAATGGCAGATAAAGATTTTGTTTGGGCTCAGAGTGATAATTTACCCAACATTGATGCTTTTATGCTCATGGAATATATGAAAAATAATGAATGCTACAGTGCTGAAGAAATACGTGGTGTCAAAATAAACTTGTAAGTAGGTAAATCATTTACGTATTCTATAACTTTATGTAAACAATAAACGCTGCAACTCTGTAAAATGTAAATATTTATGTAATTTAGACGTCAGAATTTTACTACATTGTTTACATGAAGTTACAAAACGTTAGAGGCATAATTGAAATATTGCAATATAGGTTATATATTTTAATATAAAATATAATTCGGTAAACATGTATGCAACAAGAGGAATATAATAAAAAATAAAAAAAAAAACATGCCTATCCCCTATTGATGAGAATAAGATAGTAATAAGGATTTGGGAGAAAGGGCTGACCATACACAACAGGTAAAACACGAAAATAGAAAAATAAGTTAGTAAATGATCCGGCATACAAAATACCTAAAATAAATTATACTTAACAGATCAAGATGGATGATTTGTGTAATGAGTTAACTCGATTCACAGAGCTCAAGACAAAATATAGTAGTGTTCTTGTTTAATATAAAAACAAATGCACGTTATAAATGTAAGTCGTTTTTAAAGGCTGACCTATAAAAAGTACCCCTAAAATAATAAACATACCACCGGATTCACGGTCTGCATGAGAGTTGCTGCTATTCAAATATCAGACTTTTAATTTTGTGTCAGTAGTATTGTAGGGAAGAAAATTATTTTCTACAAGATATATTTAATGAATTACCTTATTTTCAATATAATTTCATAAAAATCGTCATAAGACAACTTAGAAATAATTGTGTTGAAAAGGTTGTACGGGTTGCGGACATAAATAAAGCAACTAAATTTAGTTGCTTTATTAATGTCCGCAACCCATACAACCTGTTCCACAAATACTCATTTACGGACACGACCAACTCCACAACCTAGAAATAACATACGGAGTGATTATTTAATGGCGAGACGACGTCACTGGAAGTTTTAATAATTTGCCGTTTCATACACATCGTAGCAGGCGATTATGCGCGCATGCGCATCAAGGTTATTATATCTCTTCAAGGTTATTATAGTCATAGTATTCACCAGTATTTCTGCTAGGAGGCACGTAAAATTCGGTGACGTCGTCTCGCCATTAAATAATCACTCTGTACTTCTCTGGGGATAACCCTCCTTTTTTTTTATCAAATTAGAAATAATTTTTCATACTTCAAATTAAAATTTATAACGTGCCAGTCTGTGGCTTCAAGCCCTAAAGCAGGGGTCGGCAACGCGGTGCCCGCGAAGCATTTTCTAAGTGCCCGTCTACCCATGCGAAATTCTATTTCCGAGCCGCTTTTAGTAATAAAAGTACTGTCAAGAAGACTAGAAGTGTTATAGTTTTATAAATAAATATAATTTAATATTCATTTAATTTTATTGTAAAACTAAATTTTAAAACTATTTCCAATATAGACCCAATATGACAGAAAGCAATAATAAAAATGGTAATAGAAAATTATTGCGATGGAAATGCTACCACCCATCAATTTGCCAAACATTTTGATACATTATTGGAAGAATTTAATACCCGATTTGAAGACTTCTACGAATTGGAGGCATTTTTAACATTTTTTATAGTCCTTTTTCTGAAAGAGAGGATGATGTGACTAATAAAATCGCAACATATTTCGGTATTTCCAATATGGAGGACTTAGAATTGGAAGTTATAAATATAACAAATGACAATGAATTAAAATCACATTGTAACGAAGAAAAATTCTGGAACTTGGGAATAGCTACCCATTGTTGAGAAAATGTGCTCTAAAATTGAAGTCTCTCTGCGCGTCGACATATGCTTGTGAATGTATGTTTTCTAATATGAAATACTTGAAATCAGAATACCGAACAGGCCTCACTGACCCCCTGTCCCACGGTGACCGCCGAACTCCCACATTTCTGAAATATGCCCACTTAGTAAAACAGGTTGCCGCCCCCTGCCCTAAAGTATGCTCTTTCCGTTGTTCATAGCAAGGGTATGGACGTTGGTTCAAATCCTCACTATGTCAAATAACACTGGTAAACAAAAATGAACCTATTTTTTGTGACATTGATAAAATATGGTGTATCCCATGTAAAATGACTTTAACGCCGAAAATGACCTCATTTTTTTGCTATGAGGTATTGTTGGTTTCTAATGAAATATAGCGATACACGTATTATTACTAATTTTAACTTGCCTCAAAATGTTGTTTTTGAAGTTTTACGTATATATTTTGTTTATGAGACATCTCTTATTAATGTCCAGCAATAATCAGCAAGCAAATGGGCTCAATTTACCTTGATATCGCTTTTCCATGGCGGAAATGTTCTCCAAGCTCTTATTTCAGCTTCATTTAGCATACTGTCAGATACATCATCTTTCATTATTTCTCTTATTTGTGCGTTCACAAATATGCCCTCTTTAATTTTTGCTTCACTATTTCTCGGAAATTTTTGTTTTACATACAAAAACCTTCTTCCGTTTCGATACATTGCTTTACCGAAATTCTTCATTAAGCCCAATGGGATATGCAATGAGGGGAAAAATACGTTTTTGGGATCGACCAGTGGTTCACTTCTGACGTTTTTTAATCCTGGAGTTAGTGCCTGACGTAGTGGCCACTCCTTCTGTATAGTAAATTACTTAAAACTCAAAAATTTACCAGTCACTAACACCACATAGAAAATGCTACAGATTCGGATACCTGTAGTTTACTAAAGGGCGCAATCTATTTTGAAGCATACTTTTAGACCTGATAAATAAGAATAAACTGTGCTTAACCAATTGTATTAGTCACCGCAGATACATGTCGTAAATTAACGCAATATGTAAATGTTGCATATTGCAAAATAAAAATTTGTGTTACAGAAAATCTATGGGTGATAGAAAAATTCTGTTTTCAGATTTCTTTTCAACATATCAAAATACATCGGAAATACCTAAAAATGTCCATGTCACAAATAGTGTGTTTATCAGTGTAATTTGTGCAAAACTATTTATACAAATTATGGGCACATGCCTTGCAAGCATGATTGAGAAAGAAATGTATAAATAAGTTGATTGTTGATTCGTTCATTTGTCATTGAACAACTATCTTTCAAAAACTGAAGATATATTTTTTTGTTATCTCAGTAGATCTCTCAGAAGTCTTAACCTTTTACTATTTGTGAGGTTAGTTGTACATACATGCCAAATTTCAACACTATATGTCGAGCAGTTTCGACAAAATTTCCACCGTACAGAATGACATGTACATGAAAGACGGGAAATAAGGGTTTTTAGTAGTGTTGTCAGAAATCGATCTTGACGGAACCGGAACCGGAACCGGTTAAAAAAAAACGGTTTCTAGTTTACCTGGTTTCAGAACCAGGTAATCGGGACCGGGTAATCAGAACCGGGTAATCGGAACCGGGTAATCGGAACCGAGTATCCGAAACCGGGTAATCGGAACCGAGAAATCAGAACCGGGTATCCGGGTAACGCGAAAATTATAAACCCGGTTTTACCCGAAAACCGGAACCGGGTACCCGAAAAATCGATTTCTGTTCCCAGCACTAAAATTATCTCGCCTATGGCTATGGCTAGGAATTTAGGAAGTTCGCATTATTTTCGGTCTGACTTTATTTTATGGTTTCGGTTCCCAGCACTAATTTTAATATATTTATGTTTACAGTTTACTTACATCAACATCGGGAATTTGTATTCATTCGAATTCCTCTAGTGTTTTCCCGACCCTAGAACCGGGTATCGAATCTAGGAACTCGGAATCGCGTATCTGGAACCGGGTATTCGAAACCGGGTATCCGGAACCGGGCATTTGGTATCGGGTATTTGGAACCGGGTAATCGGGTCTGGGTAATCGGATCCGGATAATCGGAACCGGGTATTTGGAATCGAGTATTTGGAACCTGGTAATCGGAACCGGGTAATCGTAACCGGGTAATCGTAACCGGGTAATCGGAACCGGGTATCCGGAACCGGCTATCCGGGTAACGCGAAAATTACAAAACCGGTTTTACCCAAAAACCGGAACCGGGTACCAGAAAAACCGGTTTCGGTTCCCAGCACTAGTTTTTAGCGACCATCACATATAGAGAAGGCAGTATTGTAATCGTACCAATTTTGCCTTTTCGAGATTTTACAGACAAACACGAATTAAATCCAAAATACTTTATAAAATACAAGTGATAACCTAAAAAAAAGGTCCTTGCTTCTAAAATACAAGTAATGACCCTTATTTGGAGCTCTTGATGGGGGCTCATCACTTATATTTTGAAAATCACACGTAAAAACCACGTAGTTTTGGAGCTCTTGGGAGGAGGGTCATGCCCATGTGCCCCCTCCTTGGGTGCGCACCTCTCTAGGTAGAGGTGTAAGGTTAAAGCTTCTGTAGATGCGGTTCTGTGATTAAGGTAAATTATAATTTCTTATCATAAAATTGTCAACGTTGTTATCTTTTTCAATCATAATTTCTAATAGAACGTATTTTGTTTAAGTACTTTGTGGTGATGGTGGGCTCTGGGAGGTTGACAGTTGATATTCGGTTTTAATTGCGAAGTCCTAAAAAGTCAATTGGCATTTTATTGGCATTTTTTTTTACATTCAAATAACAAGTAAAAATGTGTTTGAAATTTTATTAGAATATCGCTTCATTTGATTTTTTAGGTATGACAGGACTAGTTTAACATATTCTTCAAAGTTCTCAGATATTCTGTGTTGCTGCAACATTTGCCCGATACTTGTTCTTCGTTGCTCGTGAGATATAAAACAACCGTTCTCAGTTGTTATGCTCTTATTTGATTTAATATAGATTCCAGTTCCATTGCGCTTGTTTTGGTTTTAAAGTTATTTATATTTTACGACCATTACTCTTTTTACTGCAATTTTTACTGAAAAACATTGATATCATTTTCTTCTGTAATTATATTGCAGATTTTTGTTTTATGAAAGAATTTAACCCATTTATGACCAAGAAAAACATTATTGAGTTTTATTAAAAATGCATTTCAGAGTAATACTAGCAGACATATATTTTTTTAATTGATTTAAAAAAGGACAAGTAATGAATCCTTTTACTTCTATAATAAAAAACAGAAACTTTTCAGCAAACAGAAAATTGTTTAAAATTACTTGTCTTGAAAATATTTGTTTCAACTCTATTGTACCGATCTTCAAAAATAAAATTATAATATTTTTATTTTATGAGGAATCAATCAACAGGTGAGAATCTAAACTAAACTCATGTGCGCCCGCAGTAAGAGGCAAGGGGGAACATTGGAATTACGAGGGATGTTTCTTAAATGCTGGTAATTGTGCTATAATTAAATTACGCAGAACTTATAGGCAATGTTATTGGTGCCAGACAAGTCTTGACATGTTTATGCAACTATCTAGTGCAATATTGTTCAGTTGATTCAGGTGTTCGACTGATATAGACGCGTTTTCATAGCACTGTTTTTGTAACCATGGAAGACGCAGCAAAATCTCAAAGAGCAATAATTTTCTTTTTGTGGAAAGAAGGTGTGAAAACATCAGAAATTATTCAGCGTCTGCAAGGAGTATTTGGTGAGTCTGCAGAATCCAAAAATACTGTTTATCGGTGGATCGATCGTTTTAAAACCGGTAGAACATCACTAGAAGACGATCCACGCAGTGGGCGCCCAAGCACGTCGGTAAATGAAAGAAACATTACTGCCGTCGAAGACCTACTGAAAGAGGACAGGCGAATGACTATTCGTCAAATTAGTGTGCGCCTAGGGATAAGTTCATGACATCTTGCATGATTGTTTGAGCGTTAGCAAGGTTTCGCCGCACTGGGTGCCAAGGCTGTTGGGACCAGAACAGAAACTCAATAGGACTGAACTTTGATGACGGCTTAAAAAAAATAGTACGCACTTAAAATAAACTTAAATTCAAACAAAATATCATCAACTAACGTTACTCCACTTATTACTTTGACAGAATTTTTAAATTCATATCAGTTATACTATCTTCAAACGCAGTAACTCTTAAAGTAGTACACAACTCCCAACTCTCCTCAACTTAACATTAAATGTGTTTTTTTCTTGCCTTCTTATTCGCAAATTCCGAAATTATTACATCCAATTTTAATTTTTGAGCATTTTCGTTCTCTATTGCCAAAGTTGAACAATATCTAAGACGTTCCTGAGACATGCTATTTCTTATATATGTTTTAATCAACTTCAGTTTGCTAAAGGACCTTTCTGCACTAGCAACTGTCACAGGCATTGTCATCAATAGCAATATTGCTGCGTTTACATCAGGAAAATCACAAATGTATTTGATGAGAAGTATATTGGCCAAATCTTTTATTGTCGTTGTTTCTGTGATGACATCATTTTTAATAAAAGTAATTGCATTTATTAACTGGATTGGAATATTTTTTGTCAAATCGTCGGGGTAATTCTGTTGTAATAATTTAGCTGATTCAATTATATCATCTTCCGAAGATTTTATTAAATTTTGAGGTTGGGATATTTTTAGTAGTCCCCGAGCGAAGCGACTATTTAAGTAAAATTAGTTGGACGTCCGCGGGGCCCCCCTGAGCTCTAGCCCCCCCCTAGTTACGCCACTGATCAGAAATTCGACTTTAAAAGAAAAGCTAGGCACGAAGCCTGTAGAGCAAACCATTGAAAAGGACAGCTACGATGGTATGGATATGTGGAGTAGGATGAATAATGACAGAAAAGCAAAAAGGATCATAGAAACGAGAACATTTAGGAGAAATCGAAGAGGAAGTTTAAGGAAACTATGGAGCGAAGAACTGAAAAATACGGTTGTAGAAGAGGAATAGATTGGAGAAACGTTAAAGCCATGACGAAGGACAGAAATAAATTGAAAGAATTATGGAAAAAATCAACAACTTTAGCAGAAACTCAAACTGCAACACACCCTGTCAGCACATCTAATCAGCACAGGGGTCAGTTCAGCCTTAAGTATTCAATACTTAAACTGAACGCGTATGTATATACGCGTATGTATAATGTTAAATTACCATCTGCAGAATTATATGAGCTACGAGGTTGCTTAAATTAGACAAGAAATACTATTTTACAGGAAAATATCAATGTGTGAAGCAATTTTTTATTTCGACCAGTACTATCAAATTATTTTTACCTTAATGCGATAGAACAGGGGTCGTCAATCTTTTTGTCAATAAGGGCGCAATATAAATTCAAATGTTATTGAGGGCGCATAAAAACGTAATATAAGTAAACACTCGTGGTTCGCAAGGTCGTCTAATCTAGTGCTGTTCGCTTAAGTCGAATCACCAATAGATGCGATGTGGATATTGGGCTCAGTATGTGTATGTCTCGAAGGCGAGGGCGCATAAAAATCTCACCGAGGGCGCCGTGTTGCTGACCCCTGCAATTGAGTATTCTGTTCTGATTTCAACGATATAAACAAGTCATAGGCTTACTTCACAAAATAATCGAGAAAAACGCAAATTAAATTAATTTAAATTTTATTGAAATCTCGTTGAAACAAGATTGCTATGAATGATAAGATAACAGTTGAACATTCTTGTTTTGTTTCATTACTTGTTGTACTTTGTACTCACAATTTGTTTTTATTTACCAGATACCTACAAAACCAGGAAATATGTAGAAATTCACATTTTACATCAATTATTGAGTATTAATTACTCGAGGATGAGTCGATACGTGAGTTGTTCAATATTTTAAGACGAAAATTTCAGAGTAGTCTGTAATTGAATCCGAATTTTTGTGTTTTGTTGGCAACTATCCTACTACGAAGCCAGAAAAGTTCTCACTAAAAGATTTATTCTAAGAGACATAATTTAAAAATGACGTTAATAAGTAATTGCCAAGTATCCCACAGTACATGAGAGACTGAAGATTACATTAGATATAACACCTGTTAAGACTGAAAGTGGATCTAAGAATAAGGGTCCCAGGTGAAGGCCATTCTAGAAATGAGAATTGAAAGATATTGGTATACAAGAAACCTTGAAAGACAAGATAAAAATACCAAACATCTATTAGGCCTATTTCCCTGGAGAAGGCAATGCTAGAAATGAAGATTAACAGATATTGGTTTACAAGAAACCTTGAAAAACCTGGAGACAAGATGGAGGATATGTGTAATATTTCGCATATGGGTAATTACAAGCTAAAAACAACGTTTACACTAATTTGTTAGTGTTTGTTGGTAACAATGAGGTAAGTGTGAGCACGTTCTTGTATTTTCGCACGTATATAATGCACATAATTTCATACTTTAACAACAATAAGAACTGACGTTAATTTTATGTATTTTCATCTCAACAATAAGAAAATTAATCTTTCGAAAAATGTTATATAATTTTACGTCATATCAAAAAAGGATACAGCATAATATTACAGATAAGCTTAATCTGGAGAGGAAGTAAAGGCCGTCACTTTGCTAGAATATTTAATCATACATCATATCCATTATTAATTTATCAATTTTTCAATATATGCCACCAGTAATCTTTGCCATTGTTGAATTTCAGTGGCAGCATTCCTGCTCTTCTGTTCAGTTCTTTTTTTCTTATGAGTAGTTTCTTCATCGCTTTCTTGTTCCGATGGATATTTTATCTGTTCTTGGACATTATTCCTTAACCTTCCTACTCCATCGGTTATCATCTCGAAGTATTATGGGGTCTGCACAATGCTATCTTAGCTGAGTTTGTGCTGTGCAATATCGCACTGCTTTTGTGCCGAAACCATTTGGTTTCACATCCAGAAGACATACTTGCAGCATTAACCTTACCATAGTTCTCTGTTTTAATCACAACTTTTCCAGTCCTTACTTGGTTTAGGTCCATAATTCAAAGGTGTATGTCATTACTAGTAGTATACGCTGATCAAAAAGCTTTGTTTTAATGACTGGGTAGTGATGATTTAAATATCTTTCTAAGTTCGGTAAAAATTGTAGCCAAACGGCTAAACCTAGAGAGTTGAAATTTGGCATGCTTATACAACTCTTTGACCCGCACATAGGAAAAGTACTAAAACATCTAAAAAACATATCCCCATAAAAATATAAAGAAATATGTGCTCATCGAAAAAAAATAAAAAATTTAATTCTGAGTAGGATATAAAATGAAAGCCCTTAGTACGTGGATTAACGAACAAAATTTTATTTTTGCAAAATAAATTATTTTGATGCCATTTTTGCCAAAATTGTGCAAAAAAAATGTTGTCCCACACCCTGTAGCCCAGATGGTATAAACTAAAAATCTGAACAAATTCTAAGTAATGTACATTGGTGTGAACCTGGAACAGTACAACATGAATTTTTGATCAGATTATGTTTTCGGAAAATAACGCATTTTTTGTGTTTTTTTGTTGACGATGCACAAAAGTTATATTTAAGTAACACAACATATTAGAAGGCGTATCCTGGTCTAATGGTTAGCTTGCTCGCTTGCTACCCAGCATACTAGGGTTCACTCCCGAGCAGAATAGAAGCATTTTTAATTTGTCAAAATTCTAGTTATATTTTGGCAAATGTTGCATTTAATTTTTAAGAGCGTAAATTTAATAACCAATTGGAATTGTTGGAATAATATTTTCATTCTATGTGTCATATATACGAAACCAGAGGGGCGGAGCATATGACTAAAACAACCAATGGATGCCATAGGCGCAATTTTCAAAATCTTAACGAACCTTGCTATACAAAAAAATACTGCACGTATTTAGAAGCTTAAATAATGGTATTAGGTATTCGAATTAAAATTAACACAATAATATTTTAACATAAAATTTATTTTTAAAGCTCTTTGATTAACAAACGATAAATTATTTTAAAAATAACGTTCATTTTTTTGTGATTAGTACAAAGCAAAATTTGTCCTAAACACTCAGCATGCCGCCTTCACTTATTATATACCTGCGAAATGTGGGAATATTCACACTTCACCTCAATTTTTAACTAGTTCACTTGAAAATTTAAGGGACGGGGTATATAATATCTCCATAATCTAACCAATAAACTATCTCTCACTTTCTGGTCACTATCAATTGAGTATGACCTCGCACTGAATTATTCATTTTGCTTTAGTTAAATGCCAGATTTTTTTAGATATCTTGTATATTAATACTTTATAGATCTTTTACTTTTTCTATTTCCCTTTTCTTCATATCTTTTTCTGCATTTTCTTAGTCACTATCAGTATCTTCACTCACCTGACTGCTTCATTTTGTTCTATCTACTGTTGGCTTTTTCCAAGTATATTATATTTAATTACTCGCTAGATCTTTTGTTAGCTAAGCTATCCGCATTTTATGAAGCATTCCCATTAATCTGTAGATGCGAAGTCTTTTTTTACAGATCCTCTTTACGAAGCTTCCACTTTTTCCTCAACACCATTTTATTATCTTAGGATAGGGAAGGTAAGTAATGTGTTTCTAGAGCCTCCAGCATTATATGAAAGCATGGGGTCAAATTACAATTCAAACAATTATCATTTAAAATATTAAATGCTTTAGACTGAACCGATCTCTAAGACGACTGCATACTTTATCGAGAATTTGAACCCGCATGAACAGTCAGATTATATAATGATCTGTCTATGTTTTATCTGGTACAGCTTTACCTTTATTTTTACGTACGATTAGGTACCAGAGCTGAAAAGTAAGTCCAAAATTGCCGAAAGTCCTTTGACTTTCGGCAATTTGTAAAAAATGCATTTGTAAAAAATAAAAGCTATGCATTTAGCTTTTATTTTTTACAAATGCATTTATGCCGTCAAAACAACTTAATAACAAACTTACGAGTATAACAGTTGCGAATAAGTGAAAATTAAATAATAATGGGGATTTTGGGGAACATATTATTGATTAATACATGAATCGTTAAAAAAATTACAACTACACGTTACGGATTCGGACGATGTCAGGTATAAGCGGAATGCACATACATGTAAGCTAAGAAGGTAGTGCAATTCAAATTGGACGTAAGGGAAAATAGACGTAAGTAAAGCTATTGCTGTACTTCGAGTCTAATAATCATCTTCATCCACAGGAAGATTCATCCAAGCAAAGACGCGGAAGTTTAAAAGATTTACAAAATTTTAAATAAATTATTGAAATTTCTTAGAAGGTTCTTAAATGAAAAACTTTTTCAGAAAAATAAGCTTGTACATATAAAAACTATTACCTATACAGTGGACCTCATACCACGAATTGAATTCGTTCCAGGAACCGGTTCGTGATATGAAAAGTTCGTGGTACGAAACGTGATAGTAATTTATTTATCACGTATGATAAAATTAATTTTTTTTTTTTTTAAAAAACTTTCGAAGTTCTGCCTGTTTCTGTTTTTTAACATTGAAGAATGTATCCAGTGTTGATTGATTTTCTCTCTTTTTAAGGGAGCAGTTGAAGCAGTGAAGCGCTATGTCATCTCCCACTCTGTTCACTTCAGCTATGTTGGGTTGCCACTCCAATATCCTGTTGTGAAGCTTCTACTAGTCCTGAAGGATCAACGTAGTAGTAGATGAAGGGATTGGACCTTTGGTGAAGTTCTCCTCTTTATTCTCCTCTGGGAACAAATTTTTTTCGGTTTCCCAAACAACAATGCAGCTATCATTTTAACAATGCAGCTACTTCAGTTGTTTCGTGGTAAGATACGCTTCATGCTCCTATATTAATACCAGCACATCTTCTTCCACTTCCAAGACCAGATCCTTAGCTGCTGCCATAATGGCCTTCATTAGGTTCTTCTCATTGAACACAGGCTGGCCACAGGTTTCTTCAGGCCGAGTTCAAGTTCCTGATTGACACTTCACGGCAAGGTTTTTCTATGAATCTAATGTATTTAGCGGTCGTCTCTTGGACTGTTAAAAAATAGTTATATCTCAGGGAATACTTCAATTTGAACCCAGTTTCGTGATACGAAAATTTCATCGCATGGAGCGTTTGCCGTAATTCTATTGACGTGTGCCTACAGAGACTGTGGTATAGTAAAGGAGAATTTACTTGACAGATTGATCGATTGAGAACCGATAAAGAAATATATATCTATTTCACACAGTTTTATGTAAGATGTCAAGAACGTATTTTAGCTTCTCACTGTAACGTACGTTCATAGTTTTTGTCTTTTTTTGTTATATTATAATATAGTAACTTCAACTTATGTCTCTTTGTAATCACGCGCGCGCATTCAGCTCGAGGGCGGTCGTTAATGGTGTAGTGGAAAAGATTCTTTTTCTAGTTTTGTCTGTGAACAAATGATATGGCTCTATTCAAAAATGGATTTTTTATTGCTATAGTTCTCTCCCATTGAACCATATGCTTTAATATATATCATCTGTCAACTAAAATCTCCTTTACTATAACGACTAGAAGTGGTCATTTTCAAAACTGATTGGTATTTCTTGTTTCAGATACTCCTGTATATTATTTACTAAAAGAAAATTAAAATATCTTTAATATCTTGCGGATTTTCCCTCAAAATTTTGTAACAGTATTTATGGCAAGACTGGGCAAATCAAGAATAATATTTAGATAAATTTATATGAAAATGTTTTTTTATAAAAATAACTAAAATTAAATTTTATGCAAAATATAAAGGCAACTGTTAATATTTTCCTTATAAATGTCCTTTTTTTAAATATGAGATTTGTGGGGGACTCTGATATGAAAATATGAAATGTCATGGTTGGCTGATTTATTTATTTCATTTGTACTTACTCTGTACATCCCTCACATTATGGGTTCCAAGACTTGCGAGCGGATCAAGTCTGGACCCCCCCCTTATTAGTCCGCTAGCTGATTGCTATGATTCTTGGAAGGATTAAGGGTTGGTCAATTAAACTCAACATTTCAGCTAACCTACTTTAATTACGATTACGGTTTAAATATTTACACTAATTACAATAGACTTACAATTACGTCGATACAGCTAAATCCAAATGAGACACACATTCGCACACACTAGACACAATTTACACCAAACACTAATTTAACAACTACATGTTTCTAAATATTGTCTCTCCACTTTTTAGCTGGTCACTACACTAACGTTCATACGTAATTACATTGTTACTTTATTTCGACTCGCCCAAACACTCTAAATGTCTCTATCCCATGTCTCTTAAAAACCAACTCCAAAACATGGTCTTAACCATACGACGGCTTAAGCTGAACTTCTTAAAACGCGGCCACCCTGGAAATGCTTACTTCGCCCAACTGTTAAATGGCATTTCACACCTCTTGTTTATCTGTCTTATACTATCTTAAATTCATAATTTATTGGTGATAACTCAGATAAATATCCCATTAGAAAATATCCCAATCATCATATTTATATCTCAGACAAAAATTAATTATTATTTATGTGCTTATGGTTGACGTATATTTATTTAACACAATAATTTACGATTTACTTTTCATGTTACATTGACAAAAGTGTCAAGTTGCAATAATAAACAATCTCCCGTTATCTTAAATGCCCTTTCTAAGAAATAGATTATTTTTGTATCGTTTAACAGATTAAATATTTTACTCTAATTAAATGATTATAATGAATTTATTTATGAAATAATACCAATATTACCTCCCTTACAGATTTATCTTTTAAAAACTCAAATTTATATCATAATTATAACTGGTAAGTATAGTTATACTTGCATCTATCATTCAATTTTAATTTCTATCATCTATGTTTCAATTTTTAGTCGAGTTTTTGTCTGGTGCACATATTATTGAAAATATTGGCTCGGTCAAATTCAATAATATATATTTAAAATATGCTGAAATGATAATGGTTTATCCATAAAATATTAAATATCTCTCCCCATTTAGAATGGCAGGTTATATAATCATTTTTTTCGCCTTTCCTCAAACTTTTAATTTTTTTTTTTTTTTTCTATAAGCAAATTTCAATAAATAATTCACCATTATCAATATTCAAATTACTTTTATTTGAAATATAAATAATGCTCTTCTCAACAATCGTCTACAACGAAATTTCTCGGAGTGAGCACGTTGTCCCAATAATTTTAAAACAAAATTTCTGTACTTTAAATGATAAATCAAGAAGGACAAAAGTTTGATTTTGGTGTTTTTTACCTATCTCTATCTCTGTCCGTAGAAACTATCATCTCGGACCAAATGCGAAGTAAAAGTCCATTTAGACATCCAAATTAAGTTTTAATATATTTTTTTAAATGTTTTTCAAAGTTTTAATATTTTTAAAATGCACATTAGTGTTCATTTATGTCCGATTAGTGTAAATTAAGCAGAAATTAAGGTGTATAACAACTTTTTGTACGAGATTATTCCAATCGTGGCTTTCAAAAATAGTTTACACTCTATCGTCATCGTTTCACGTGACAATTTTGCCAAACTCTCGTCGTTCGTTGGTTGTTAAGCACTTAATTTTATGCGACATCCAAAAGGGTAGCGACTTCAATCTTTCGCATGTTTTTAATACTATTTCTGCATGTCGAACAGGGTATAGTTTTAAAATTATACTCAAAGTTGTACAGGCAACAATTCCGTGCATATATCCTCTCCATAATCACAAAATATTTAAAACATAACGGTCAAAATTAAGGTTTTTTCCAGGTTTCTGACTGGTTGAAATTAGTAGTTTTAAGTAAAATATATGCAATATACATAAAATCGTGAAACTTAAAAATATTAAAACCGTGCCCATTAAAACCGCACACTAATTTGTTACATAAAACACTTATATGGTTCTCCAAGGCACATCTCTCTTTAAGTTTTCAATCCCATAGGTTAGTTTGCAACATTTTTCCATGCTTCCTTGTACCCAATCAATCTTTTTAGTTCCACGTGTTGTAATTCATATCTTCTATTATCATGTTTGATGTTGTAGCCTTGGTCGATCTCTACTATTATTTCCCTCAACTGTTCCTTCCAGTATAGTTTTCACCAGGCCTTCGCGTCTATTACCATGTCCAATCTAAACATCTCTTCTCTTCTGCAACATTCTTCACAGACATGGTTCCTCTACCATTTGCCATAATATTTCTTCGTTTGTTACTCTATCTACCCATCGAATTTTCAACATTCTTCGATAGCACCACATTTCCAATGCTTGCATCCACTTGTTTTCAGTCACTCCTAGTGTCCAAGTTTCATTTCAGTACAGTATGATGCTCCAAACAAAGCTCTTAAGCAGGCATTTTCTTAGTCATTTGTTTATGTTGTAAGATGTGAAAATATTTCTCTTTCTATTAAATGCCACTTCTACTTGATTTATTCGGCTTACCAGTTCTCTTTTGCATCTTGCATCCGTAGTTACCTTGCATTCTAAGTAAGTTTAACACTTTCGAGTGGTTAACTGTCCAGCAATATTTGAACCTCAGTTCTGTACTTGCTTATCACCAATACTTTCGTTTTAATTTTGTTTATATTCATATCGTATTGGATGTTAAGGGTGTTCTCTATCTCCGCCAATATTACGGTATTGACCGATATATTGACCGAAGAATTGTCTTCTTCACTCGTTGCTAGCACCGCAATCGTCGTCCGGAAAACGAAGTATTACCACCCTCTTCAATTCACATATAAATTAACTAATTTAAAACTAAAAAATTTAAACCGTTTAGAGATTAATTTGAATATCAGAACGGACTCTCTCTCTCTCTCTCTCTCTCTCTCTCTCTCTCTCTCTCTCTCTGTCCTTTTAGATCCTGAGTGGAACTTAAGGCGCGTATTTACGCATTTCTATAGCAAATAGACAAGTGGTTGGTTCATTTTAGTTGGTGTTTCCATTATCATTTTCACATATTTATTCCATGATCCCTCTCTACTTTTGTGTATTCTTGGCTTCTCTTTTAATTTCTTCCCAGGTCATTCCAATTTCGGCATGTTCCCTCTTAACGCTTCTTTTCCATGAGTCTGTCAGTCTTCGAATTTTCCGTTTCCCCTTTGGTTTACATTCTATAGCATGTCTTGTTATGTATTCCGTGAGTTTTCTTAAAGTCTGTCCTATCCATTTCCATTTCTTATTTTTTATGGTCTTGTTAAGTGGCTCTTGCTCTGTTATTTCCCATAGTTTTTCGTTTGTTATTTTTTCAGACCAGAATATTCCCAACAGACCTTAAGCAGATAGAATTCTGTATTATATTTTTTGTTGAATCAAATTTACTTGTTTTATTATAGTATCCAGATATTTTTAAACTAATAAGTACATATAAAAATGGGCAGTACTAGTTTCATATTGTTCTTAATTTGCAAGTGTATATTTTGGGAGTAACTTAAAATATAATAACCAGTAAACCACTTGAACTTCTATGAACTTTTTTAATAATTTCGCACCTGAAGTTGTAGGGGGGTAATCTAAACTATATCTCCCCACCAATGTAACAGGTGGCTACGAGCTCGCGAACCAGAACTCCAAGCCACTCGTCCGGCACAGTCGACAACGAATGGTCTCAAGCATGCTTTCCGCTTAGAACGACCTCAGCTAAATCTCGTGTGTTCGGATCGAGCATTGATATCTCCGATTAGTGGACTAAGTGTAAATAGTGAAAAAAATAATATAAAGTTTATTTAAATATAATAAAAGGACATTGTGCTTTTAAGCTTCGGACCTAGTGTCGTTTAAAATTGTGTTGTGAACTTTATACACTTTTTTAATCTTTAAAAAAACAAGGATTTTTGGAAGGACGGCCTTTATATCCAAATTGGTATCTTCATTTTGAGTACATAAATTTAGTCCCATAAAAGTATTTATTAGTTACGCCTTTTGTGGCTCAACAAGTACATACACAATTTGTGTATATTATTGAAAAACATTAATTTTTGAGGAGGATTTAAGCCTCTTAAAACATTAATTGAGTACCTAAAATTACCTTAAAAAATTTAAATTGGTCTTTAATAGCCATAAATGCTGTGTGTTCAAATTTAATCAATGTTTTATATTGTTTATTGTTTTTTACAAGTAGATAAATTCTCATTAATCTTCTATAGCAATTTTTGAAAGCTTTCGACAAAATAATTGTGAATGTGTGTTAACTAAGCATTGAAATCTTTTTGGAGATAAAATTATATTAAGTCTCTTAGCTAAATATTGAAGTTTTTTGATTTTTATATGTTTTTCTTTATTTAACAAATTTTATATAATTTTTAGAAAAAGTAACCGACGTTAAGTAAAATAACACTTGAACATTGAACAAATTCTTATAATTAATTGAAAAATTATGTAATTTTGTACTTACAAGTACAAGATAAAAGTTATCACTATTCTTAAGTAAAATTTCTAATTGTTAAGTATTTTTAATTTAGTGGACATTTAATAAAAGTTTGTAATACTTGTTAAAAGCAGTGATAATAGTGTATGACAATGTTTTGAATTGTTAAAAATTAACTAAGGACAAGAGTGCAAACGTTCGAAGTGCATCCTTTGATCAACATATTTTGGCGGCAAAGGTAAGAATTTAAAAAATATAGGAAAAAGTACGCGGGAAATTGACTTATTGGTTTGGGTTAGTCTCAGGACAATCCTGAGGATAGTATCAGGATGAAATTGAGTCTGTTTTAAGGGCAATTCCCATGGTATCCTTAATGACAAATAGAAAAAATATTGCCACGCTAAGTTGCGGATGTTTGATTTAAATATTATGTAAAGAATATACAGTGGTACCTCGACTTACGAACTTAATTCGTTCCTTACCGCGGTTCGTATCTTGAGAAGTATGTATCCTATGAGAAATCAGTTAATACGTTCCCAAATACAAACAATTTAAAAATAATCTAAAAATTAAAGAAAACCCATTCACAACTAAATGAAGAAAATGCAAAGAAATGAGGAATGAGCAATATTACAAAACAAACAAATTTTTTTGCCGCTAGAAGTCGTGGTTGTTTGATTTCAAATATAGTATATCAATTTTATGTAAATAATGTCCAGTGGTACCTCGATTTGCGAACTTAATTTGTTCCTGGTTCCGCGGTTCGTATCTGGAAAAGTATGCATTTCACAACCAAGTTTTCCATTATATCTTATGGAAAAATTATTTAATCCCTTCCATTATACAAAAATTTAATATATAATCCAAAAAATAAAAAATGCCTAGTCCCAACTAAATAAAGAAAATGCGAAGAAACGGAGAAGAAGTAAGAAAGAGCATTTTTACACTATAAATATGTATTTTTTAGTCAGTTTCTTTGATTTAAGCGGGACTAGATATATATAATCCCTTCCATTATACAAAAATTTAATATATAATCCAAAAAATAAAAAATGCCTAGTCCCAACTAAATAAAGAAAATGCAAAGAAATGGAGAAGAAGTAAGAAAGATCATTTTTACACTATAAATATGTATTTTTTAGTCAGTTTCTTTGATTTAAGCGGAACTAGATATTAAAAACTAGTAACTTTTAACTTTTAAATGAGACTTTTGATCATTTCGTTTAGCAAAAGCTGACTTCAATTGTTAAAATGTTAGCTCGTGGCACCTTACAAAAATAAAAAATCTAATTATTTCTACTTAAACGTTTGGAATAGCCTATTTCATTACATATTAATTTTTATTTATGAAATCTTTAGTTTTACATGATAAGTATGAAAATCATCTTCAATTAAATTATAAATAATAATAATTTTCTTTTGGCGGTTTTTATGGTTCAGGAGTTTTCGATTTGTTGGCTGTAGTAGTAGACTGTTAGTAGCCTGTTTGTAGTACTAGGGAAAAAAATTAAAAAAGTATAATGTAAAAGAGGCTTTAGTTCATTTCAAAAATAAAACATCGCGGTTCGTATTTCGAGGCTAGGTTCGTATGTAGAGATCAAAATGGGATATGAAAAAATTCATTTCTCGAAAAGTTCGTCGAGAAAGTCGCTAAAATTTAAAAATGTGTTTTTCAAGAATTACAAACAACGAAGAAATAATAAAGAACTTTATAATATTTAAATGTGTAGTCTGTTCCTTAGGTTTAAGCGGAACTAGTTTTTGAAATCTAGTATTTTTTAACGATTAAATGAGTTTTTTTTTTATCATTTTGTTTAACAAAAGCCCTATTCCATCATTAAAAAGTGAAGTTATGCTCCATTTTCTCTTTGAATATTTTAAGTTTAAAATTATTTAATTTATATATGTGCCTTGGAAAAATACAGAAAGGTTTTGTGTAACAAATTATAGCACTGTTTTATGAACTCAGTTTTAATATTTTTAAGTATTTCGATTTTATTAATATCGCATATATTTTGTTTTAAACTGCTAATTTGAACCATCACAAGTCTGGAAGAAAACCTAAATTTTGAGGGTTATTTTTGAATATTTTGTGATTATGGGCAGATATATGCACGGAATTGTTGCCTTTACAACATTGGCTATAATTTTAAAAACTAAACATTGACGCATAAAGACTTACGCAATGACGATGTACAGTGTAAACTATTTTTGAAACCCACGATTACAATAATCTCGTAAAGTAAGTGAGGTTACACATCTTAGTTTCAGTTTAATTTATACTAATTTAACTGGTAAATCGCATATATCTAAACGCTGTGTGTTTTAAAATATTTAAAAAATTTAAAGATACTAAAAAAATAGACAGAGCTTAATTTGGATGTCTAAGTGGGTCTTTACGGAAACAAAAATCGCGTTTAATCATGCTTAAAAGTTCGGGGTAGATTTTACAAATATTATATAAAATTTTTGGACGCTAATAGCCATCCATAGTTTCAGAGGACACCGGTAAAAAAAATAATAAAAAAATTACAATCTTAATTTTTTTCGATAATTAGATTTTTAAATTTTTCGATAATATGTAGATTTTTCAATGAGTCAACATTTTATTAATATTCATCATACCGACTGTAGCTTTTGTCGTTTTGAAGTTTTAAAACTGAAATGCGCCAAAACATGAATCAGCTTGTTAAATATCGGTGAAATTTTATAACACGTTTTATTTAAGAAATTACCGAAATATGTTCACTTCTACAAGACTACAATTCAACTTTGAAGCTACAATAATATTGCAAATTTTGTCGAATTGAAATTTTGAAAATTGTTAGCGTTAAAACTGTAGTCAAAATGTTGAATACCAGTGAAACTTAATAAGTGTTGTATTTAAGAACTTATAAGGTATAAGCTTTATTATTGATACGGGGACATTTTAAAAATAAATATTGTATTAACAAAACATTTTATAAAAACTTTTTAGCCAGGCGTACCTCTGGTACGTACCCCTTGAGTTGGGTGGTAGAAATTCTTTTTTAAAGGGAACGTATTCTCTTTTTTTTATTTATTTTCTTATACATTTTTTTTATATATGATTTAAACATTTTTAAAGATTATTTAAGAGTTTTAAAGAAATTACAAACTTATTTAACGTGGCCGTACAACCCTTTTAAGTTTTAGCCTCCACCAAATGTATTTTTTTTTTCCCTATGTTCATCAAATAGATACATAGTTATAAATTAATGCAGCTTAAAGGTTCAAAATATATTATAATCTAAAACTTTTCTCAAAAATGATAGCAACTTTTTCTTTTCACATATTCCCTCTCACAAATCTGACTTTGTATATTTTGGATGTTTTTGAATACTGTTTGTAATTATTCTACCGCCCACTTGAAAGGCTAAATCGTCCACTTTTGGGCTATACGGTCTTGGATGAAGATCACCGAAGTTACTGTTTATTAAAACTGCATACCTACCGACGCTGAGCGTCTTGAAATATAGTCTTCACAAAAAAATCTTCTGAATAAAGTAATAATATAGCGGTACCAATTTGTAATACTTTACCGACGATAAGTGACTGGAAGAAATATTGTAAATGATGCTAAATTAAAAATAAGAAAGAACTAAGAAATTAGCGTTTCAGAGTAATGCTAATTTTTCTATATACATTTTTATATGATGTTAATGGCTTTAGGTACTTTGCCACATTTGTACTATGAATAATCTGTGCTAGCAAGTTAGTTTTGTTTTATTTATTTTATTTGTTTTTTTATCAAGAAAAAAACTTAATTTTGCTTTATTTTTGACTAATGTAATCAAATTATATATAAAACATAAATTTTTAACGAATAGAAAATGCAACAGACATTATTTTCGCTAAGTAAATTTCAATTTTTCCAACTACGATAAGAAAAGCCAAAGTGTACATTTTTATTTTTGCAAACTATGGTTTAAAATTATTTAATTAAAAAAATAATAATTAATAAAAATTACCATTGCATACTTACCGACGCTGACTGTCTGAATACATCGTTTTAAGAAAAAATCCTCTATAAAAAATGTGGAATGGAAGAAAAATTCTAAATGAAACAAAATTAAACAAGATTTAAAACCTTTATTTGACACACTGGGGTAGAATCAACCCCACGCTTTTTCTATGTTCATTTAAAGTATCCAAATCGAAAAAAATCGAATCTGTGGCGCCACCTGGTATTAATTCGAGGATACTACTTCCTTCCCAAGCTATGAGATAATTTTTTAGATCGTTATTCTCTTTTCAACTGTCAACTGAACTAGAGTGGTCACGCCTGTACCCCAGTGTGTCAAGAGCGTTTGAGAGTGTGAATTTTTGAAAAACAAACGAGAGAGTCCTACTGAATTTTTAGTTGCACCTAAAGAGCGACCTGCTACCAAGTTTGCTCACACGAAAGATTTAACTCTTCTTTCTTTCGCTCCAAAAAAGAAAAGTAACAAAGTCGTCATCATTGTATCTTCTCACATGAACACAAATAACATAACAGATGGAAAATCAGATATAGTAAGGTATTACAATATGAATAAAGGAGGTGCAGATAAATTTGACAAGCTTTGCCATTCGTATACTGCGACTGGAAGGACAAATAGGTGGCCCATGCGATATTTCTTAGGCATTTTAGATCAAGCCATAGTTAATTCAAGAATTTTACTCGCGGGAAAATTGAAAATTGATGGAAAAAGTGAAAAGGTAACGGCTATTGACTGCTTGGAAAATTTGCACATGCATCTTGTAAAACTACATTTGCAGAATCGGTACGCTACCGTAACACTCAGACAAGATATCCGGCTTGGGATTGCAGCTATTTTAAATGTAGGTGTGAAAGGCTCTCATAAACTCGCAAATGTAGCACTGCAACAGCCCCAACGATGTACAAGTTGCACCAGAAAAGAGGATAAAAAAAGTCGAAAAGGTTGTGCATCCTGCCAACGCCCTATCTGCAGCAATCACAGTTTCATCCTTTGTGAAGATTGTTCAGGAAACAATAAAAATAAATAATTATTATTTACTAAATATTTACTAAATAATTATAAAATACATAACCTATTATAATACATCATATATTTGCTAAACATATAGTTTACTTTATTCAAGAAATTGCATTTTTCACTCCCCGGAATAAATACCTTTTTTGGAAAGTAGCATATTCAACTATTTTTTTTCTTACAGTGGTATATCTCAAGATAACTCATCTAAATTTTTAGCAATTATTATCAAAAATTAAAAATGTTATGAATTTTTAATCAATTTTGGTCGTTTTTTCGGTTTTTTTAGGTATACTAATTTTTTAAACATATTTACTTTCAATATTTCAATATCAAACTTATTCAGTCTTCAAAATAAACTTTTCAGAAGCTCGTAAAAAAATTTCAAGCAGAAATATTTAATAGATTATTTTTGATAACGATTTATTCGATGGGGTACAACAAACCCCAGTGTGTCAAGTACGCTACACCAGGGAAGTGTGTCAAATAAAGGTTAAAAAGAAAACGTGATTTTCAAAATAACGTTAATTTTTCCAATAAGCCATTTTTTTCATTTTTGTACTGTCACATTGTTATTATAACAAGCTGGCGTACCCCTGGTGTCGTTAAATCATTTTTCTGCCTATCTGCTTTCCCTCGTCAGTAGACGCACTATCCATAGTGCGCCAAGCGTTTTTTAGTTAGCTTACAAATTTGTTTAGTTTTTTAGATATAAAAAAGAGGCATCAGCCTGAGGAAAGATTTTCTGAATACGGTGATGCAAACCAGATTGTCGTGCTATAATTAAGAAAAGAATTCTTACTATTTATGATTTTAGGGATTATATTTCCATGTAATTTATGATTCATTTTATTTATTTAAAAAAAAATCAGGGACCCTGACAGTCTTAAAGAGTATTAAGTCTTAAATCGGTGCAGCTATTAATTAGTTTTAAGGTACATACATATATACATACACACAAACGAACTATGATAATTTATATATAAGTATAAATATGCAAATATTGAAAGCTATGTTGTTTAAATATAAACATAATTTTGCTTATCATTAATACAACCTATATGCACTAATAGCTCAAGTGGTGGAAACATTTTACATTTTAATTAGTATTTAATTTTAAAATGTTTTTGCCATACTCCGCAGAACTTTTTCATTTTTCAGTTTACTGTTTTATCTACATAATTTGATTTGTCTGCGTTAGTAGCTTTGAAAGAGTGTAAAATTTTGTAAATTTTATATTACCTCGCCAAAATGACAAGCCCTATTTAATTATATTCTTAAACAGGGCAGCCGCCTGCAGATTTTCAAGGTATGCCCTTGATGGAGTTTTTGACAGAATTGTGTAAATTATTAGCCCAAAATAAAAAGGTTTTGGAGAAGCAATGAGAATGCCTAAAAAGTTGCCGTGGCTCCAATAAGACGGTTGTCTATGACAGACGCGTACCTTGGGGGGGGGGTTAAACTTCCCCCAAGAGCTTCAAAAACGGGTGACTCATCAAAGAACATTTTGGGTCGATTCTAGTCAGACACGCATCCAGGTTTCTTTGGAGAGAGCGGCTCAGAAACCATTTTTAACCAGGATAAATTAAAAGAAAAATGTGTCCCTTAAGTGTTTTTTAAGAGTTTGGCGGAAGTCTAGAGTAAGTGAACCCCCCCCCACTCGAGTGCCGGATTCTAGTATAATAGTTTTAGTAGATGCCGGTCTTATGAATGTTTCACTCGCTGCGACTTTGTTTTTAAAACAGTAACATTGTATCTATAAGGAATTTTGTTTCAAGATATCTCTTAACAATTTTCGTTACTCGAATCTGATTATTGGCGGTAATAGTCTAAAATGCAGGGTGAGATTTTGTGAATGTTATATTATAAACATGTCAAAATGGCAAGTGCAATTCGCTTATGCTATTCTGATCGTGTATGCGCTGAAAGAGCGTGCGTTGAATATAGCTCTGCAGTCAGTTCTTCTTGGTAACCCTCAGGATATATGTGACAAGAAACATGCTATCGTTGCACTATGATGTTATTTCTAACATAGCTATGTGCTTTTTACACCACAAACATTTCATAACATTATTGAAGACAGCAAAACTAAATGATGAATTCAATAGAAAATATACACATTTTTATACAAAGAAGTTAACAGTTCCAGTCAACAATTGTGTAAATTGGTAGTCCAAAATTGAAAGATTTGGAGAAGCAATGAGGAGGCCTAAGATCAACAAAACTGGAAAGATCAGACATTATATACTTAAAACTAGAGCTTAAGGAGAAGCACTACAGCATTGTACTTACAAGTTTCTTAAAAAAACTGACAAATTGGAAATCTAAAATAAAATTAGCAACAATCTATTCTGTACATCAAAATATGCTTTAAATTTTTATCAATCTAATTGGATATTTTTAATTGTAAATTAATATGTTAAAACACAAGTTTCATAAGGCATGATTTTGCGGCACGCGTCGAGGTTAGAAATCAAGTTGCTAAGTGAAGAGATTTTTAATCGACAAGTGCGGCCAAAAGACTTCTGTAACAAAATTTTTATTGCATATTTTCTATTCTTTTATTTTTTCATGGCTTTTAAAATAATAAATTTGCATTGTACTTATAATCAAAAAGCATCCTCGTTTCGGGAATTTAGTATGAAAATATAGCGGTTGGCCTTACTGGCCACGGAAACTTTTTTTGTTGACTTTTTTCCGTGGCCAGTAACCACGGAAACTTTTTAGGCCTTCTCATTGCTTCTCCAAAACCTTTTTATTTTGGGCTAATAATTTACATAATTCTGTCAAAAACTCCACCAAGGGCATACCTTGAAAATCTGCATGGGGCTACCCTGTTTAAGAATATAATTTATATGGAAATAAATATATTATTATTATTATGGGGTTTGTCAGGTCTTGACAAGCGTCCACTAATCTCAAACTTCAGCAACCTTTTGAGCCGCGTCATACTAGAGACTAGTGGAGCTAAATACACACGACTGCATCCCAAATCCTGGCGATATGCAGACGCGGAAATTACGCCAGATCCAGTGCCCACACAATGCGGAGTGACCCGAGCAGCACAGCTTTCTGCATCCTGCAGATCAAAGAGGTGGCATAAGATCTGCAGGCGGGAATGGACTCGATTTCCCTTCGATAGGAGGCTTTCATACCACCCACAACACCAACTATCAGGACTACAAGCTTAACTTTATACTCTGGATACAGCTTTCTAAGCTCGGACAAGAGATCCATATAATTGGACTTCTTTTCCTCCTCCTTCAGAGAGATATTCTTCTCAGGTTTGAGAATTCGGTCAGAAACATCTGTTTGGTCTCGATATCCAGGAGGGTTATGTCCGGTTTAGTGGCTGTCAGTAACCTCGAGGTATGGAAAGAGTAATTCCAATAAATTCGGCACTTGGAACTATCCACCACCGATTCGAACATTTCTTCATAAAAATATGTAAATATAAAAACTTGTAGTTCTACTAGGGCCGAGAGTTCCAGTTCCTAATAAACTCCCTAATAGTTATTAGACACATAATATATTTATGAAGCTAATAAATTTATTGGTGATTTCCAAGTTACAAAATCCTTCTAATAGTTTATTAGCAACATAATTTTTTGTTTTTGTTTTGGTATTTCTTATGAAGATAGTAACACGGTGCAAGAGGGATAGAGCTATATGTAAATTTGTAGAGCTAAAGTGAGATGAAATTTTGACACTGAATATTTTGACATTAAATATTTTTACAATAAATAGTTTGACTTAACATTCAATGAAATTACGTATATTTTTTCTGTTACTGTTAAAATGACAATTAAACGGCGTTCCACAAATTTTATCACAGAAAAAGAGGACAATATAGATAGAAGAGAAGTTAATAAAAATAGCATTTTATAATACAAAAGTGAATGAAAATAAAAAGACAGCCATATTTTGCTTTATTTTACATTCCTTAAACAATATGAATTAAACTTATCAGCAATTTTCAGCTACACATCTTTATTATTCTGCCAATAATTGCGTCTGTCTTCTTATTTTCTATCATTTTTAGGGTTTTGTAGGTATGACCAAAAAACCCTTATACCGTCATTTTGTCGTCTGTCTGTCTGTCTGTCTGTCTGTCTGTCTGTCTGTCTGTCTGTCTGTCTGTTCGGTAAAAATTGTAGCCAAACGGCTAAACCTAGAGAGTTGAAATTTGGCATGCTTATACAACTCTTTGACCCGCACATAGGAAAAATACGAAAACATCTAAAAAACATACCCCCCGAAAAATATAAACAAATATGTGCTCATTGAAAACAAAAATATTTTTTTTAAATTCTGAGTAGGGTATCAAGTGAAAGCCCTTAGTACGTGGATTGACGATCAAATTTTTATTTTTGCAAAATAAATTATTTTGATGCGATTTTTGCCAAAAATGTGCAAAAAAAATTTTGTCCCACACCCTGTAGCCCAGATGGTTTAAACTAAAAATCTAAAAAAATTCTAAGTAATGTATATTGGTGTGAACCGAAATAGTACAACAGGAATTTTTGATCAGATTATGTTTTTGGAAAATAACGCATTTTTTGTGGTTTTTGGTTCACAAAGTACAAAAGTTATACCAATGTAAGACACTCACATGCATAGCGTGCGATGGCTACATGCGTTAGAGCACTCTTAAACTGGCTGGAAAACGAAGGGTTTCGAGTTCGAGTACGGAGTGAATTTTATTTTTTCTGTTTTTTTTTTGCATTTTTATTATGTTGAAATTATTTTGTCAAAATTCTAGTTATATTTTGACAAATGTTGTATTTAATTTTTATGAGCGTAAATTTAATAACCAGTCTTATTATATGATTAACAGACGATAAATTATTTTAAAAATATCGTTCATTTTGCCGTGATTACTACAAAGTAAAATTTGTCCTACACACTCAGCATACCGCCTTCACTTATTATATACCTGCGAAACCCTGAAATGTGTGAATATTCACACTTCACATCAATTTTTATATAAATAGTAATGCTTCAAGTATTGTTTGTAATGTGTTGTAATCGTAATTGAAATAAATACATATATAAAAATAAAGGACAATGTTTATTAAAAGTTATATATTTATATATTGTTCTTTATATATCACATTTACAATAAATGCCCAAAATATTCTAAAAACGGTTGTCCATAATTTATAAATTCATCCAAACAGATCGTCGATTTCGTCAAAATACTAAAATGTATATAAAACACTAAAATCACCATTATAGAAATGTTTAAAAACTACACATTCGTATATTCTTTTAAAATTATAATGTTTTTCTATTAAAAATGAAATATTAACACATTTTGCGAACTTGTTTTTGGTTATATGTCACTTTATTAAGCACTTCATGTTGCCTATAAGTTATTAGACAAATAAGTCTATTTATCAGCAACCTAATAACTATTTGGGGTGGAACTCTCGGGAAAAAAATTATGTTGCTAATAAACTTATTGGACAGTTTATTAGCAACTGGAACTCTCGGCCCCTAGCTGTAAATTATTTAAAAAAATATATTATTAGTTATATAGTTTTCTCGGACGGATTAGAATTTACCCCCAAAATATGTGTTAACATCTTATGTATATAACACTATTAGAAATGTATAAAATTCCAACTACTGAAATATTCCATTTTCAGTTAATAGTAATTTTGAAAGTATTTACTTAACTAGTTCTTAAACTGTACATCATGTTTGATTTTGAAAATATTTACCTACTCTAGAAAGACGATCTCTGCTAGATATTTTATTAACCTCAAATGAGAACGATTTTAGCGTTATAACATCAATAACTTAAATATATTAGCAGAAATATGTATATTTAATGAAATTATACCGAAAGTAAGCAATTTTTATTAGTTTATACTTGAAAGTAGTTAATGGAAATGATGTTGAAACTGCACGAGTATAATGTTTGCAAATAACGTAACATCCTCTGTATTATAGGTATTTGGTTTTACTATTCATTTTTTACATAACCATGCTGCAGTACATAAAGTAGTAACAATGAATAAATTTATCAAATACGCCATAAAAACATTTTTAAAGTAAAATACATGTATCGTTTCGTTGCAGTAGTGGATCCCTCGGTAAAAATCCGTGTTTTCACAAAAAAGTGTACACTAGACTTCCTTCAATAATTTCAAAAATTTAAAAGTAGGCAACAATATAATAACTGAGTTGAAGAGAAGAAGTTTTAAAGAGTCAGAAATAGCGCTGAAGATCAGATGATGCAATAGTCAGCTGCCGGATGCGCGCTGTTAAATTAGTATATCTCGGGACCGCAACTGAGTTTGTTTGTTAGCATTTTACAAAGCTAATAGTTAATCCGGATGAGCGAAGAATGAACTATAGTTTTTACCGACCGCCAACATATATAAGGGAGGTATTTTGATCATACCGATTTTGACATTTCGAGATTTCGATGGATCTCCATGAATTGAGGTCCCTACATAAAGTTTTGACTATTTTTAGAATGATGTCTGTCGGTCTGTCTGTCTGTCCGTCCGTCTGTCTGTCTGTCTGTGTACACGTACAGAGCAAATTCGGCTGAAAGGATTTTTATGAAACTTCATATTTAAGCTTCTGCTTAAATCAGAGAAAAATACAAATTTTGGAAAAAAGTGTAAATGCAATTTTCCATATAACCGGAAAGCGTGCAGGGGTTTTAGTACCCTCCTTTCTTTGTTGTCACAGGGTAAATATTCTCTCCTCCAAAAGGCATGCTGTATGAAATCGGAGACCATAAACTGTCATGAGCTCCCGGTCTATATATAAAGTTTATAATAGATATACAATTTATTTGTTCTGAGATTTTTTTTAGTACTCTGGCTTAATTATTATTTTTATTAGGAAAAAAATGCAAAAAACTTAATACATTCTAATATAAGATGTAACTAAGCATATTGAGTTACATAAATTAGGAATTAACTTTCGTTGTTAGTTAAATTGTAGAATTCAACGTGCAATATGACAACGAACCTATTTTCTAAAGTAAAATTAAAATCCTTTAATATAAAGATAAAATTCATACATTTATTTCTAAGCTCAAAGTTCTATAAGATTTCAATTAACGTCTTGTACTCGAATGGAAATTAAACTTGGGGCTGCTTCATTTACAATTGATTTGGACAGGGCTAGATGCAGTATACTGTAGTATTTTCTTTTTAAATATATTTCATTTTCTCTCATTTCTTTCTTCTTGCTCCAGTGTCCCTCTCTTTCTTCCTATTCTCATTCTGGTTTCCCTCTCCGATCTCCTTCCTTCTTGCTTGCAGTTTTCTCGCCCGTCTTTAATTTATTTTATTCCATTCTCTTCCCTTCCAACCGTTTCTTCCCCCCTCCTCCTATCTACCTTCCTTCCTACCCATTTCCAGGTGACCTCAGCCCCCTTCCTTCCTTCCATTTCTCGCCTTCTGCCTCCCACCGGGCCTCTTCCTTCCTTCCTTTACCCCTTCCTGTTATCCTTCCCCGATCTCAATCCTTCTTGCCTTTAATTCCTTCGCCCACCTCTCCCCCCTTCCATCTTCGTGCAACAGGTCTAATGTGCTTCCCGACCATACTGTCATCTCTCTACACCTCTTCGCGAGGTGCTCTATATCTTCTTCCTCCTCCCCGTACATCCTGCACATCTTATCTTCCTGTTTCCTCCAGTATCTATTTCCTCTCTCTTCATTCCCGCACCTTAGCCTCGCAATCCTCCTAACTCTACCTCCTGACCTTCCTCTTTCTCCCTTCAAGTAGCTTGGTACCCCTATAGTTCTGACCTCCTTATATCTCCCTGCGCTCCTTGATTTTTCTATTCTAACTGAACTTTCTTGCTCCCCCACTTCCTTATCCCTCCTCCACAACTCCTCAATCACGCGTTATGTAATTTGGATTGTTTTATATTGTTTTGGTTATTTTATTTATTTTATTTCTATTTGTAATGGCTAATACCCTGAACGCCGCAAGGCCTAGGAAGAAATAAAGAATATATAATATTTTCTTTTTAAAAACTGTGAGTAGTTGCCAGCCACGTTTTATTAAGATCTATGTTGTGATGCCATGCACATAGGACGTAATTTCAGTATACGCAGTTTAAAATAATGTATGCTACCCAGTCAAAAATGTGCTATAACTAAGTCACCTTGTCTATGTCAGTCGCATTTGAATAGTTATCAAGTAGATAGTTATTCACATGTTGTTGAACGGAAGTCATACTCAAAACATAACCTTCAGCTTGTGGTTAACTTTAATATACACTAAAATTATTTAAAATATGAATTCCGTAAAAAACACATAAAAACATTATGAACGCCAAATTATATTTATAAAATTATTCGTAAAATTATTCCTAATAATTGCTAATTATATCTAAAAATAAATTAAAAAATGTAATTTATTTTTTAGTTATAATTTGTTAAAAGCATTATGCAAAAATTAATGACGTATATATATTAGAGTCAATGTTTTCTTAATAAGAGTAGCTTTCCAATACCTGACACGTGGTTGGTCTGACGTTTCGACTAGCCCTACATATTTATAAACTTACTAAATATACAATGACAGAACAGAGATCTAAATTTTTAAAATATCCTGAAATCAGCGAGTTCATGGTTTAAATTTTCGTTTATTTATTTATTTTATTTATTTAATACAATCTAAAAACACAAACTTACGCTAAAAAATGGACGTAATACTGACCATATTACTCCTGGATGTACATAGATTGAAAACATGGTCATGAAACCTGAAAATAGGAGGCCTAGGCTTAACTCGGACTGTCACGCCAATGATAATGAAAAACAACAAACAATTTTTATAAACATCTATCATATGACACGACTGCACGATGTGAGTAAAATTATGAGTTAAATCGTTACATTTTTTCAATATTTTTATTAATCAATGTTAAAACATTTTCCTTACGTATTTTATTAATATAAATATCAGCTCTTTCAACTTATCATGTGGGCTTTAATCGAAGCCAGTAGGGGGCCAGATAGAAGAAGGACTTTGGGCTCAAACATTTACGGCAGTGGTAATGGAAGTCTTCCGGTGAGGCTATTTCGTGCCCCCGTCAATAAAACTACGAGGTGTGTAAATTAAGTAACTGGACTGGCAACATAGCGTTTGATCTGGCAACATTTGGGACTTGGAGGGGCGGCAGGTGAACATGTGAAACGTCTTTAGTACGAGTTTGAACTCGCTAGAGTAATTTTGTTGTCCGTAGCGATTTTTTTTGTGACAGTTTTATCAAGTGCGTTCTAAAAATGAGTGACATTCATTTCGAGCAACGGAGTACTATCAGGTTTTGCTTCAGACTTGGGCACAGGGAATCTTTTGCAAAATATTTTTTATAGTTACTAAGTGCCACCAGAACAATGGTTTAAAAGTAATGCCGCCTATTTAAACAAGTTAGTAATTTCACCTACAGATGACACAATGGTATTTGTTTGAGTGATCAACTTTAAACTTGTCAGTAAAGGTTTGACAGACGATAACGAAATTTTCATCCCAAATAAAAAAAAAGGAAAAATGGGCTGTTTAAGTCCCACCCTATAATTAAAAACTTGAATGACTTTATTTATTTTTGTGTTTCTTTTGTTATTTTACTTCCTTATTAGTTTAAATAAACCAACTTTGTTAAAATTTATAAAAATAAAATTTCTGTACAACAAGGTTTTTTTTTATTTTCTATAATCATGTGCCTCAAAAAGCTAAGTACGAATTTTTGAAAAATTACAATTGTCCTGGCAATTATGCCAAAGTAGCAAATGCCATTAAAATGATAATAAAAAATAGTATTTCTTAAAATAGAGGAAAATATTAAATGAAAAAAAAAAAAACTCACGTTAGTATTTAACCCTTTACTGCATGAATTTTTATTTTTGGCTGAAATAATTCATGAGCATTAGGAACTGGTTCTTATTGATAGAAAAATTAATTCAAAAAATATATTCAAAATACTAATTATTATTTTTATGAAAAAATAATAATTAAAATAATAATTTAGGGTTTGTGCCATACATGGAACATTATAATTCTACATTATGTTACAAAAGAAAATGATTCCGTATTATGTGCTCGTCAATTGCTAGGTGTTCTTAATTAGAGATTAAAAGCAGTCGCCCTCGAATTTTTGAAAGAAAAGTTCATATCTTCTAGTTGTCCTTTCTCAATAAATTCTTTCTTTTTTTTTTCGAGTTATCGTTGAAGTGTAAATTCCGCTTGATATCCTCAAAGCTATTGCAGCCCATTACTTGAGATACTGCAGGATCCATTGCTGTGTATGTGGCTTAATGAACATTCATGAAGTAGCGTTCTGATTCAGTTTTTAAAGTAAAATAAAAAATAAAAATCGGTATGTGCCATATATGGCACACTATGCGGTAAAGGGTTAGGAAAAAAGAAAATTACTTACATATTTGTTAAGATAGAACTGATCTCCAGTACTATAATTGATACTAAATCAAATTTACTTCTTCGTTTATTTTAATCTAAATTACCTAGCCTAACATTAATCTAACCTAGTCTAATTTTTATTATAATACTGTGGTCGGCGTAGTGTCAACTGGTTCTATTATCGTTACTCATTTTAAGAAATAATAACTCAAGGCTGACTCAACCCCTGACCTGATTTACGAACTATCATGAGATAGTATTTGTAAAATGAAATCTTTCGGAACTGAGTCAATGTTCTTATGTTAAATAGGCAAACGTCTTAACACTGAGCAAGGATAGCTTTATGTTTTCTTAAATCAAGAATATTTTCTAAAATGTTTGTTAAATTAAGTATAATACAGAAGTAAAAGCAACATACAAGTATATTAGTCATAATAATAATTACATTGTATTATGAATCATTATAATTCATATTTTTTATGTCGCCTTCAGCGTTCCATAAAAAATATTAATTGTACGTTTACTTTATTAATATATATTATTTCTAAATTGTAGTATATTTAAAAATTGAAGAGGATTGTTGTTGCTATAGTAGCAAAAGAGTGGCTATTGGTTTAAGAGGAGAACGATATATAGTAGTCTCTTTTCCCATTAACTGTGATTCGATTTCATAGGTTTTGCGATTACAAATATGTATTTATTTACTCATCTTCACGCAGGAAGGGACTGGATGAATAAGTGTTTGGTGCAATGACCAGACTGGGCCGAGTAAGAAGCTCTCGGGCTTGACCCCCCCCCCCACTGAAGAGCTTAAAAAATAGGTTTTTGGTGTTTTTAAGGAATATACTTGAATTCTGGAGCTGAAGAGCTTTTCTTTAGTCATAACTACTCGTATTTTGGAAGTGAGGACCTTTTTCTTTTTAGGTCAACACTTGCATTTTGTACCGAGTCATTTGTACCGAGTAATTTCCCAATTTCTACCCTTTTAAAACAATTTTGTATTCTGCCCCCCCCCCCAAGAAAAAATCCTGGGCGCGTGCCTGAAGCAGTCCGGCTTAAGTAAAAGACACATTTAATCCGTACATGATAAAAGGACATAATTTGTTTCCCCTGTTTGTTATTTGGTGAAGAAGAATAAGGCAGAATGTTAGTGGGTCTGAAAGTTAGTTCGTTTTCAATTCATTATAAGTACTCTTGTATAAAAATAAATGTTTATCTAGTAAACATGTATAGTTGGAAACCATATTACTAGAGGCTGAAGAAAGTCAAAGTAACAGAGCTAAGTTATGCTGATGACATGGTGATACTAGGAAGAAATGAGAAGAAATTACAACATATCGTAAATATATACCATCAAGAACTAAAGAAGAAAAATATGAAAATAAGCGAAGAAAAAAGTAAAACCATGATTATCAGTAAAGACCAGAAGCAACACAGCATACAAATAGAGGGAATACAGATAGAACGAGTACAATCCTTCAAATATCTAGGAGTCATAATAAGCGGGGGTGCAAAGATGGATGAGGAAATAAATAAGAGAGTAGGAGCTGCTGGCAGGCTGTTTAATTCAATTAAAACATCTTTTTTGGGAAAATGTGAAATACAAACGAAGGTAGACATATTCCACAAAATAGCTGTGCCAGTACTAACATATGCATCCGAATCGTGGACGACCACTGAAAACCACATGAGCAGGCTGCAAAGCATGGAGATGAGATTTCTACGAAAAATAGAAGGAAAACCAGAGACAGAATTAGAAACGAAGTATTCAGAGAAAAACTGAAAACAAAACCAGTAAGAACAAGCATATAGGTAGGGCAGCTAAGGTAGCTGTGATGAGAATTGGAGAAGAATATACAGCTCGTAAAGCTTACGAACCAAAACTGCCGTCCAAAAGAACAGTCGGAAGACTAAGAAAAACATGGCAAACAGAAGTCAAGGAAGCAACGTAAGAGGGGTATCAAATGAAACGAAGTGAAACCCCAAGCGCAGGACAGGACGGGGTGGAAAAACATCTGGAAAAGTAATTCAGAAACGCGAACGTACCAAACATAAAGGAAACTCAAACTCGCACAAGCCTCACACCGAAAGCTAGAGAGGCTAAGGATTAAGTAAGTAAGTACATATATAGTTAGTAACTTTTAATTTATATAACCTATAACAACATGTATCTATAATAGTTGCAACACCCACATTACTACAGTACAAACTACTACTGGACTACATAATATCGGAAGATAAAAATATAGTAGCGTCCACGATCATATTTAATTTACTTTTATTTATTTCATAAAAAAATGAGTACCTGTTTATACAGAGATAATAGGACCAGTAGAAACGTCACACTTACCACGTGGCTGTCATATCTATGGCCGGCGGTCTAGAAACGGACAACTAACCTTATATGACCCTATGCGGCTTTCTAGGTATTAGGACCTATTATTATTTATTATTATTATTGTTTATTGTGTGGTGTAGATTTTATCATATACAAGACCCTTAACACAGTAAAATTCCATTAATTTTGTTATAAAATAACTAATAATTTCCATCATTTCAATGTAAAAAATTGTTGTGAACAATATTTGCCAGTAGCAATATTTTTTAAATCGATCGTAAATATTATCAGACACTAAATAGTTATGCTCGGCACGTATGTTCGAATGCTAGTTTACGATGTGACGACTCTAGCTTGTGTTCATCATTCCGGAGTTCGACATGCACTTGAATTGCATAGGAGACTTCAATACGCGATCAGAAAACGAACTCGACTATTCCTACACCAAAAATATTGACGTTTACATCGAAATTTATATATACTGAATTAGAAAATTAGTGTGCTAATAACAAATTGTCTCAAAGTGTATCGGTACGCATAACACCCACAGATTTTAAGTTTCTTTTACAAAATTAACAATCTGTAATAAAACTAGTAACAATCTATACATCAAAATTTGCAGCGAATATTTATCTATATAATAGGATATATTTATTTGCAGAAAAAATTGTTGTAAAACTGTTATCGGCCAATAACTTAATAATATTTATTAGACTACAATTTTCTGTAATTTTTTGAAATATGTTTGTGGGTTTCAAATAAATTTTATATTTATATAGTTTTGTATTTCATTTTAAGTATTTAATACTTAAAAGGAGTATCTGTTTATACAGGGATAAAAGGGCCGGTTGAAATGTCACACTAACTACGTGGCTTTTCTATCTATAGCCGGTAGTCTAGAAACAGAGAACTTACCTTTTCCGCCCCTTATATGCCTATCTCTCTATTATTATTTATTATTATTGTGTAAAACAAAACTTCTAATATACAAAACGATTTACCTACCCACATTAACATATGGTTGCGAGTCCTGGGTACTTTCCGATCGGCTCAAGAGCAAAGTTCAAGCTGCAGAAATGAAATTTTTAAGAAGAGTTAAGGGTGTCACTAAACCTGACAGAATAAGAAGTGAAACAATACGAGAAGAGCTACAGATAGAAGCAGTAGAAAAAACCATAGACAGACAGAAATTATGATGGTATGGACACATCACAAGAATGAAGCAAGAGAGACCAACAAAAATATATGGGTAGCCAGAACTTCAGGAAGCAGACCAAACAGTGTCACAAATCCTAGATAAAAAAGTCTGACATGGAAAGAAGCAGAAAATAAGACTCACAATAAGACAGAGTGGCGCAACTTCATAAAAGAATTAGACTGAGAAGAACAACCTCTACACCGAATGGTAGAAGAGGTTTCTGACTATATATATTATTGTGTAAAAATTTTCAAATAACATGCCAACATTTTTTTCGGAATGACTATTTATAATTCAGAACCTTCACCCAAAAATACTATGCTTGACGATAGTGAAATACCACACGTGTTCTTTATGAAAATTTAATCAAAATATTATTTAGACGTTCATGAATCCCACTTCTGATATTAGCTAATTCAACAATTAAACACAAAAACAATGGTTAATAATCATAACTTTATTTATTCATCCCATTTACAGCACATATACTAACTGCAAACCAATTAGTAGGCATTACACATTTTTGCTTTATGTAACGACATTCAATCATCATAATGCTACGTTTTGACAATAATTTATATTTCTTATACAATAATAATCCGGTTTCTAAGAATATGGTAGTTTTTAAATAGCTCCTTTATTGAGTTGACCAGAGGTGGATCGGACATCGGATCCAAAAATATCTTCAAAAGAGGAGAACCTAATAAATGGAAAAGAGTGCTCTTAAAACAAAAGTGGATTATAGCAATATAGAAACGCTTAAAAGTAATAATAAGAAACTGGGAAAGACAAGTATGCATCAAACAAAAATGGAAAAAATCATCAATATATCCAAGGGCCTTTGGCCAGTTTTTCTGTTTTATTATTACTATAGTATGTTTTATGCATGTTACCTTGGTCCTTAAATTTGCTTTCTAGAATTAGTTTTTTTTTTTTTTGTAAAATTAAAAGTATTAATAAATCCAAATGTAATTTAGCATTCTGATAAGACTAATTTCCATCCCTTGATTGTGGCTTGTTTTAACAACACGTACTGAATATATAGCTCCTGAGTTTGATACTGCATTAATTGAGTCATAAAACAGATTAGAGGCGCATGCGCTGAATGCAAACACAACGTTTACACGAAAACCGAATTAATTTGTGAAAAATTAGTCACTCCACAATCTGTAAATTTATCAGAGGCTAAGTGGCGATTTATGGTAGAGAAATAGATTAGGAGCTGACTTGCATTAATTAAAAACTTAAAGACACAAAAAAGATAGCGCATCCTTTAAGTGGAATGTTGTTAAGTGTTTTTACTTATTTGATTATTGCTACTAGTGTTGATAGAATGGAGGTTAGGTGACTTTTATAGCATATTTCTCAATAATTTAGCGGGTAAAACATGAGAACATTAAAACAACTAGTTCAACTATTAAAGTTGACTTGCAATAAATAACAAATTCCTAACGTCTACGCGGCGCATAATAATAAAGCCATTTTACACCCTTTCCAGGAGGTAGCCTCCCGCAAGTCCTTCCATTTCTTTTTGTCCATCCCTATTATTGTCCACAGAGAGCCAGATTATTCTTTAATATCGACAGACCACTTTTTTCTTTGTCTACTTGGCTTTCGTTTAAGTAGTGTTCAGTCGTTTAGTCCAGTGGACCTTAGCCTTTTTAAAAGTCAGCAACCCCTTGAATCTGAAAATAAGTTCTCGCACCCCCTTGAAAAATGTGTTTCTATTTTTATTTAGGAAAAGACATTTATTGCAAAATAATTTATTTATTGCATAAACAAATTACTAAATTTACAATACATACTATGTTATTACATATAAAACAATATCTACATTTTTAATGGCTACGTTGTTGTTGTTTATTCATAATTGTCGTTTTAAAACGAGGCTCTTTTTTTGAAAGAGCCACGCGTCATCAGATGCATTTAAGAGATTTCTGGCTTTTGTTTTGATATGCAAAAGTGATGAAAAATTCTGCTTTTGCCAACTGGATAAAGTTTTAACTGCGTACACCAGAACTGTTCTAAGTCCAGTTTTTCAAATTTCATTTCAATACGTGCATTAGCTCGTCTTTTAATAAAACGTTGTCGTCCATTGAATTTATATATATATATATATATATATATATCTATATTTCCCGTGGAAAAGTATCCCTCAAATGATTCACTCAATTGGTGGAGGTGTAATTTTATTTCGGGTATAATTGTTGTTTTTTCATTTTCCAAAACAATTGAAGCCAGAAAAGGAAAATTTGCTAAATTCCCATTTCGACGTCTCTAAAGTTTTAATTTTTCATTAAATATGGCTAATGCTTCACTAGCTGTTAATTATGTTCTTACCAAATCCTTGCATTGATGTACTTAATTCATTCTAGTGGTTATATATATCTGCTAAGTAGGATAGCCGAAGTATTGCGTCTCTATTTCTAAAAGCTTCCACTAAAACACTATTTTGGTTAATAAGAAACTGTATAATTACTTCGTGCAATTCAAAAACCCTGGACTGGTTTCAGCCACAGGAGTGGAGGAGAAGACAATAAGGCATGTTTCTCATAAGTGATTAAACGGTAAATTGTACGACAGAAATTTTGTATAGAATGAAGAGTGGATCACGAAGTTTTTTCTGTTGTTGTTTATTAATTCCCGGATACTTTCATTTCGAACTTCACTCGTAACACTGGCACTCTTAACACCTCCATAAATCCATCTCAGTGACTAGAAGCTTTTTCTTCTATTTGTCATTTATTTTCCATACTTCGCCACCATAAAGCCCTTTATTGTATTAAATAGTAAGTAAAACTTAGGCTTCGTTAAATTTTTTGGTCAGAGAATTAAGTATAAAGCTCTAATCACTTTTTCCCTCGATTTATTTTATTGTTTCTCACATCTTTCCTTATCCGCTATTTTTACTCATTAGTTATATCCGTCATATACTTTAATTGAAGTTTCTAAGGTTTGAAACAAAATTAAAATCTTTTATTGAACCATTTACGTACAATATTTAAAACTATTTTAAATAAATATCATTTTAGATTAACAGTTAAACTTTTTAGGAGTTAAACCTTATTTTAGATCGTTGTAACAACCAGGACTCTATGCAATATTTTGCGTGTTACATTCAAAACCTAAAAAAATCTAATATATTCATTTTTAAACAAACAACATTACCATATTTTATATAACGTAAAATCTTAATGAAGTTAGCTTTGGTTTGCGTGACGTATCAGTGCCCCAGTGCTTCTAATTTCAGAGCTATTGTGCGCGTGGGAGAGCGCTCAAGGTCGCGAGATGCCCCGCCAGCTCCCCACAGACCCCTTAAACTAACATAACAAATGAAGTTTCACATTAACTGAATTGCGTAGTCAATTGTTTAATTTAACTTAAAATAAGTACATAGCAGTGTTAACTACTTGACAAGCGTATTTAGTAAGCACATTACAAAAAACATTTGGAAAAGGTTTCATACAAATCGTAAGACAAGAAAGGGTGCATAAAAAAAGTCAGATAAGGAGATGTCAGTTGATTATGGTGATTAAGGAATAAGATTCTTACTTACTATTTTTAATTAAAAACTTCCAAAACAAAAGATAGAAAGCCATAAGAAAAAAAGATAAAAAACGAATGCTCGAAATTCAACAAACGGAGTAAGAAACAAAAATGAAAGAATACAACGCAAATATGAAAAGCCTGGACGCTGATTAAACCACAGTATTTGGCAGAAAAGGGAAGTAGAGAGAAGTAAAAAGTGATTGCGAGATTTAGATGTGGAAATATGGAGAGGGATGATAATTTCTGGATGAAAGAGGAAAAAAGAACTTGTAGAATATATAGGGAAAGCAAAGATATGACTGAACATTTGTTGGGAGAATGTGGAGAAATAAGAAGCAGACCGGACGCGAGAAATAAATTTTGGAGGAAACAAGAGGGGTTCTAAATGGATGAAAGAAGTGCAAAATAGAAAAGAGGAAAGTAAGAAAAAGATTATATTGATAAAAAGAGAAGGGGAGTAAATTTTAAGGCAAAATTATTATTAAGTTGATATAAACTAGTTTTAAGAACAAAATGTAATTACAAAATTTTTAATAATAAAAATAGCTGTCCATCTACTGCCATATATTTATAAAACTCCTTCCTAGTGCTCTTTTCTTGTTTTGAGCCTTAAATTTTTATGTATGGACGCATTACTTGGAAGTTATGTAACTTATTTTCATCTCAGAAAAATAAATTAAAATTAGTTAAATGTGTAATTTTTCCCGTCGCGACATACATTGCAATAACGTAAATCATCAGTACGAGTATAGGGAACAAGAAGAAAATAAATGATTTCAAAATGTGGACTTATAAGAGTATATTTGAAAAAAAAAAAGGAAAAAATTCTTCTATTTTAAAATAATGCACATCCACTGTTCACGAGAATGATTAAATATTATTTAAGATATTTTAAACAACCAACTAAGCGAACAACTGCCATTAAGAATACGACATTAATATTAACCAAAGCATTGGCGGAATTAGGGTTAGATGCTAGGAAAATCACCAGAGCGGGACAAACGTATTTCTGCGCCCGGGGTAAAGTACTAGTCTTGCGCCCCCTTCCTTAACTAAATCAAAAAGGAAGAAGAACGCAGTGATGTTCAAAAAATGGAAGCGTGATTTTTGCACCTCAACTCTTTATTGCACCGTTACAAATTTTGCGCCCGAGGCGAGTGCCTCACTCGCCTCACCCAAGATCCGGCCCTGGTAATCACTAAATCCAAGAACTGTTTTGAAAAATTTAATTTTATATATAATATCTAAAATAATCCGAACACATATACATCTAAGTATTAAATGGTTACTAAATAACTTTTCCTTTTAAAATACAATAACTTTTCCTTTTAAAATACAATAACTTTTTTCCAATAAAATTATAGAGTATATACTTATACAGTATTTCATAATTTAACTGTCCCTTTCTCAAGATAGCAAGCTGAATCCAACATTGCATCCAAAAAGATCCGACTGGGCTGACTAGATACAAGTTCTAACAGAGTCGCAATAAGGGGGGGGGGCAGGGGGTAACGGCCCCTAGCACACTAAGGAAAAGAGCGCTGACGGGCTTGCTAAGGGGCGCCATTGTGAAGAAAGATGAGGACCTTTTTTTTTGCTTATCACTTGAATTTTGGGAGGTGAGGACATTTTTTTGCTCATCACTTAAATTTTGAGAGGTAAGAACCTTGTTTTTATTTACCAATGGCGCCAAAACACGGCTCTGCCCCTAGCGCAAGTTTTCCTTACTGCGGCTCTGAGTTCTAATAGGTGATGTATTGCACAAAGGAACACATGTGGTTCAAGATAGAGAGACATGTCACAATATTAGCTATCGACTCATGATGCCCCCTCCCTCTTATGGGGGTAACAGTTATGAAAACGAGAGAGAGAGAGAGAGAGAGAGGGAGATGGGGGGGGGTAAATCAATCAACATAGTAAATGTATTCAAAAGGAAAACAATCGAAATTAACTTGATAAAAAAGATTTGAACTACATTAATGACAACATTCTAAATTAATTTATCAAATAAAATAAACCATTATTATGTTTTACAATATCTATTTTTATTTCTTTAGTTAAAACACTCTATATGCAATTTGGACTTACGTACAGTCTTTACTAGCTTTTCTCTAGTTTTCTCCTACTATATTTTATAAGTTCGATTGATTACAGAATTTCATCATACTTTATGCGCGCTATTTATAATGCATCTACAGTTGTGCAAAACATCAATTAATAGCTACCAACTGTAGAAATTATAGAACACTGTAACAAATATAACACTAAATTACTCCCCTTTACACTATTGTAGCACCCTATTTTGCTGAATAATTGTACTAATTTGTAATAAACCAAATGAATTTGAAACGTAATAATTGAGAATTTTACAATAAATAATTAAATGGGCATCTTATCGATGCCATTTCCGTGTTGGAACATAATGCAATTAAAATTTCAGATTCTACAGCTAATGGAATGTTAATTACTGCGCATGCCTCGTAATCATTCTATAACAACATACTTTCATGAATATCATTTTAAAAATAATCAAATTTAATCAACGAGGAACTAAAATCAGGAACAGGAAAAAATATACGGAAATATTTTATTATTTAAACTTGGATGGTTCAACTTTCAAACAGTTAATGAATCTAGGGGTTTTCAGTTAAATTTGAAGGTGATAGGGTATTAAAGACTCTCTTACCTACCTAGAGCCACTTCGGCACCAATTTAACCACTTAGTCACCTCTAGAACGACCAAGTCATTCATATCTATAGTAATTCTAATCGAACTTCACCACTAACAAGTTAGAACTTAGCGCTTTAATAACACTTTCAGTTATTTATACTTTATCAAAAATTACAAACACGAGCAGGAGTCGCACAAGGATTAGTTTTAGGCCCCATTATATTCAACATATTTATAAACGTCATGCCCGGTCCAACTAATGCAAAAATCACCATGTTTGTAGATGATACGGCAACTGTAACCAATAATATGGTTGAAAACAAAACAATCAATGCTTTACAAAGAATTCTTGACAGCATCACAGGATATTTTAAACAATGGTGTATTAAAGCAGCGATTCTCGACCAAAATCTCACTACAACCGGCAAAAATACATTTTTTACGCGGACCGGTAAAATATCTAATTTTTTACTCGGACCGGAGAAAATATTATTTTACAAGTTGTACAATGCAATATCCCACACAGCACGTCAAACAATTGATTATTTGAAGGAGAAAAACATTGAATTAATGTCTCATTGCCCGTATTCACCTGATTTATCCCCTAACGACTGTTTTTTGTTCCCCAATGTTAAACAAAAAATGCGTGGACAGCGATTTTCATCACCTCAAGAAGCTGTTGAAGCCTTTGAAAACCATGTTTTTGAGATACCAAGTTCAGAGTGGAAAAAATGTTTGGAGAATTGGTTTGAACGCATATATTTTGAAAAGAAATGAAATAATTTGTTAAAAACTACCCTCTTAGCGTATAGGTGTAGTGCTTCGCTAGAGTCATATAATTTATACAGTCATAGTTCCTTATTCCCGGATTCGCTGTTCGCGTTTTCTATATTCGCGACTGATAAATTCGTTATTGGCAGAGCGCGTGGACTTCAATTTAAGTTTTGTTTTATACGAGTAAATAACATATTTATAAAAATGAAATGAAGTTTTGAGAACAACTTACAAAATTCAATTTTTACGCGCGTCTCTTGAACGAACACACAATTTTCTTTTAAATTTGTGATGATAAAAGACTAATAAAAGACTAATAAAGACTAATTAAAGACGACTTCAAGACATGGTATAACAGAAGAAATAGAAAGGAACAGACTATAGTAGCCAGACTAAGAAAAAGACACACTAGACTGACAAATGGACATCTAGTGACAGAAGAAAATGCAAAAATTTGGGACACATGGAGAACCACAGACTATATAACAGACTGACATAACACGCATACTAACAATATAACATACTAACATAATAACATACACACTAACATTAAACAAGCATTAAAAAATGACCAAACAAAATATCAACACCGTCTAAAATATCGGCAACATACATAACTACTAAATCAAATTTAACTGGAATACATAATAATACACAATAAATTCAGATATGTATACCCAGATTAAGTAAATGAAATGTCATGTACCTGTACCAATTTTAAGTAAACTATATATCTTGAGATAACAGGCTAATAACCCATGGTGTTGAAACATCTCTAAATAAATACAATTTTTTAAACCATCATGGAACCTTTTTCCTATAATGATGTACATTTTACCATTCAATATTTACGGTTCCCGTATCCGCGATATTTGGGCCGAAAGTATCCCCCACGAAAAAGGAGCTTTGCCTGCCTTGTAGTTACCATTTTGTCCATTTTATTCATCAAATAATTAACTAGTAACTTTAATACACAATATGAGTTAAAAACAGTGGTATTTGTAATGAATTAAAAGTTTTTGATTGGATTACTTTATTAATTTCAGAAAGTCGTTATTAGGTTTATTAAGGAAATAATGTAAAATTTCACAATAGTGGTGTAATTAGAAAAAACACTGACAAATTTCATGCAAAAGCGTCATGCTTTCTAAAAATCTCTGCATAAATAACGAAAAACAAACGAGTGGCTAATTGGAATTTTACAGTTTCAAAATATAAAAAGTAAGAAAAAAGAAACAAATAATCAAGTATCACCTACTTTTTAATACTTTTGTAGGTTTTAATGATATGTTTTTCAATTTAATTGTTTTCTGTAATTACAAAAAATACTAGAATTAAACCGAAAACTCAGTAGTTACAAATTAGTTTTATTAAACACGATTGGTATAAAACACATTTTAAAACTTTAATTTCATGTATGTACATATATCCCAAATTTCGTCGAAATAAAACATTTAAATATTCATTACAAAAAATGAAATTTTACCTGTTAAAAAGTTATTAACTAAGACCTGCCTTTGCCAACGAAGTGGCCGAGCTCGTTAAATCACGCAGTTCTGACTGGTAAAAACAGTCTGAATTGTGAAGTTTCTGGTTCAAGTCCCCGTTGGTGACAATATTCGGGCGAGAATATTATGTTAACATTACTCTCATTTTCATAATCATTCACCCCTCATCCAGGTGTAGGAGCTCGCCCCCTGGAATCGGCGATTAGCCTCGTTGCAGAAATAGGCCGATGTAAAATAAATAAAATTTAAAAAAAGACCACTTTATATTTACTGGATTTACTGTTGTAATATTTAATATAATGCAGTAATATAATGTATAACTTGAGTTATTCTTAATGCAATAATAATAAAAATTATTAAATAAAAAAATTGTTTGGAGCTGCACTCGAAATTTTGCACTCTTATTTTGCACTCAGTCCTTTCAAAACCAAACTCCTGTCTAGAAAAACCAAGTTTGCCAAGCCCTGGTAAATAATAGTACGTTCTAAACTTATGCATGGCTTCGAAACATGGACCTTAATGAAACTAGATCATCCTCTCAGTTTACGAAAATATATTATTACTCCGAATTTTTGGTCCCATTCAAATTAATTGTAAATAAAGGGATCCCCAATAATGAAAATGTCAATACAATGAGTTTATCAATGAGTTATGCACTATTGTCTTCCTCAAAATAAATTCCTTGGGAAGCCCCAGACGCTGGAAACAGTTCTTCCAGTCCTTCAGCTGGTCGGTTACGGACGTTTGAATGTTTTCGAATGTCCCAAAATGACGTCTCTTTAGGGGATTTTTCAATCTTGGAGGAAAAAGAGGAAAAAGTCATAAGGACTCCAGTCAGGCGAATAAGGAGGCTGAGGAGTCATAGGAATGTTTTTTTCGGCCAAAAACAAGGTTTTTTAGAACCATTTTTGCGCAGATTTTTCTCATCCGCAATTCATTGGTCAAAATCTGATGAACGGTAGTGTGAGTCAAATTCAACTCTTCCCCCATCATTCTGACTGTCAACCGACGATCTGAATGCACAAAATCCCGGATTTTTGCGACATTTTCATCGGTTCTTGAAGATGAATGCCTTCCACTGCGTGATTCATCTTCAATCAACTCTCTTCCTTCTGAAAATGCCTTAAACCACCAAAAAACCTGGTTCTTTGACAAAACATTGTCTCCGTAGGCCTGCTGAAGTTTTGCAAAAGTTTCTGTTGCATTGTGCTCAAGTCTGAAGCAAAATCTGATAGCACACCTTTGCTCGAAATGAATGTCACTCATGTTTAGAACGCACTAGAAAAAACTATTTCACGAAAAAAATCGCTACGGACGACAAAATTACTCTAGCAAGTTCAAACTCGTACTGAAGGTGTATCACATGTTCACCTGCCACCCCTCCAAGTTCCGCGTCCCAAATGTTGCCAGAACAAACGCTATGTTGCCAGTCCGGTTATTTAATTTACATAACTCTTTTATTTTTCTGTTAAGTTAATAATAAGGGAGATATTTTAATAAACATAACCCCAATATACCCCCCTAGAATAAATTTTTTGAAATGTCTTATAGCCTATCTTCTGATCCTGGTTGTACTCTATTATCATACCAAATTACGTAAAAATAAGTCTAGCCGTTTTTTTGTGTGAATCTCGGACAGACAACAGACAGAGAAAAATTGTTTTTTTTTGCGGAAATTATCTTATAATCATCTGAAACATGTAGAAATCAAACATGAAGCGAAAAATATAGATATAGCCTCCAATTTTAGTTACCTCCCAGATTTTCATTTTTACACAGTTTGCGGTAATTTATTCATGGTGTACGGGATAGAAAAGAATGGACAATCAACACACCAAAATAGAGGGTTTGTTTGGGTGAAATTAACCCGACGAACAGTGCCCAAACATAAAATACCTAGGTTATATACTAACGAGGAACAATGGGGCTGAACTACACATAATGGAAAGAGTAAAGAAGGCAAGGATAGTCATGGGGAAGCTGTGGAGTATAGGAGAGAGGAAGTTTAGCGACGATATTAGATGGAGATTGAGGTTGTTTGACGCTGTGGTGAAAAACATTCTGCTATATGGGGTGGAAATTTGGGGATGGAAGGAATGGGAGAAGGTAGAACGAGTACAGGAGAGGTATTTAAGATGGATCTTAGGGGTAGATAGAACGACACCAGGGTATATTGTAAGAGAGGAACTGAAAAGGGATAAGATGAAAGTGGGTACAGGAAGGAGGGCGGTTAAGTACGAAGAGAAAGTTAGAATAGAAACAGACATGAAAATAATGAGGGAATGCTGGGAAGAAAGAGCCAGAGAGGAACAGATATAGAGCACCTCGCGAAGAGGTGTAGAGAGATGACAGTATGGTCGGGGAGCACATTAGACCTGTTGCACAAAGATGGAAGGGGGGAGAGGTGGGCGAGGGAATTAGAGGCAAGAAGGATGGAGATTGGGGAAGGATAACAGGAAGGGGAAACGGAAAGAAGAAATAAAAGAGAAAAAATATTGTAAAAAATTGTATTGGGTGTTATTGTTATGTATTTTTGGATTGATTTTTTTATTTTTTATTTTATTTCTATTTTTTTGTAAATGTTGACACCCTGAATGCCGCAAGGCCTAGGGGAATAAAGAATATGTATACTAATAAGAGAGTGAGAGAAAGAGAGAGAAAGAGAGAGAGAGAGGGGGGGAGAGAAAGAGAGAGATACATTTTGAGAAACAAATAATTTAGTTATTACATTTGTAGTTTACTGTTTTAAATCAGTATAAAATTACTAACAATTTGCTTAAAGTGGTAAATAAAACTTAACGGAGCGACAAATAGCATTTTAGCTACCATCTGAAATAAGCAAAATACATTTGTTAGCCTAATAGTTAAAGCCTAACATTTCTACACGGATAAATGTGTTCTGTAACATACATTTACACTCTATTATAAAAATGAGCCAGTCGGAATTTGAAGCAAATAAAGTAAAATAACGCTCACGATAATCCTGTTTAGTGTACAATTGCCGTGGAACACTGAGAGCCACACCTCGCTTTAATCTCCAATTAAATCTCCCTCGATATTATTTCGCGATTGTTTATCAAACTAATTACAAATGTGTAGTGTTAAAGTAGCTACAGAACAATCTGACGTTGCACCTTGCTAACGAGTTAGATATTGAAGATAGTAACTGTTAAATTGTATTGTAATGCTTATGTAATTTTACATGGGAAAATACTGGCGCTTCTACAAGTATATACTAGTTAACAAGGACGTAGCGCTAATAGACTTAAATGTTATGGATATTAGCACTTTATACTTACTTTAATTAATTGCACAAGGAAAATATATTTTTATTATTATACAGAGCGTTCATTAATGATTGATTGGCGTTTGAATTTAGTGCGTTTTCGTGTTAGTAATATTCATCATAAGTTTTGTATTTGATCATAAACGTAGCTACGGATATAATTTGATATTGACAGTTGTCTGATATTGACAATTTCTAATATATTTTTTATCAGAAAACAGGGACGCAAAAAAAATGATCTGGGGGGAGGTTTTTTTACGGAGTGAGGTGGGTTTATATATTAATTTAAATTTGATAATAATTTAATTTTTAGTAATAAAAAGGAGATTTTTATTAAATAAGTATATGATTTTTCCATTGGGAGAGTGGGTTGTGGAGCGCTTGCTTTGTCAATAACTCATTAATTTGTTTTTTTAAGATGTGCGCCATTGGTCAGTACCAACCTAATAAACGGGAAATTCAAATGCCTATCAATACGCTCTGTATATTAACACAAAATTATCTAAAAGAACAAATGAGTTCAATTTGGTTATTGATACATAAAGTGATTTTAAAGTCTTGTTATTACATAATACCAGAACCATCTACACACAAACATTTAAAGTCTGTTCCTTTGGTTTAGGTGGATCTAGATTTTCAATTCTAGTTACTTTTACCGATTGACTGAAGCTTTTGATCATTTTGTCCAGGAAAAGCCAACTTCAATATATAAAAAAATAGCTAATGACAATTTACAAAAATGAAAATTCCGGTTAGTTCCGCCTAATCGTTTGGAATATACTGTAGCTAAAAACTAAATGTCAAAGTAATTTTAAATTTATATTTTACAGAATTCATTTTAAACGTTTATGAGGAACTAGTTTTTGAAATTTAGTAGCTTTTAACGATTGAAACTGGTTTATTGCCATTTTGTTTAAGCTTTAATAAATAATACTTACATGAATGTTCTAAGTTAAGTTGAAATTTCATTATAAAATAACATTTCCATTACATTTTGATTTTTTCTCTATACAAATTTCATTTTTAGGGTTTTGTAGGTATGACCAAAAAACCCCTATACCGTCATTTTGTCGTCTGTCTGTCTGTCTATTCGGTAAAAATTGTAGCCAAACGGCTAAACCTAGTTGACTACTACAACTCTTTGACCCGCACATAGGAAAAATACTAAAACATCTAAAAAACATATCCCCCTAAAAATATAAACAAATATCTGCTCATCGAAAAAAAAATATGTTTTTAAAATTCTGAGTGGGTATCAAATGAAAGCCCTTAGTACGTGGATTAACGATCAAAATTTTATTTTTGCAAAATAAATTATTTTGACGAGATTTTTGCCAAAATTGTACAAAAATTTTTTTTCCCACACCTTGTAGCCCAGGTGGTTTAAACTAAAAATCTGAAAAGAATCTAAGTAATATACATTTGTGTGAACCGGAATAGTACAACAGGAATTTTTGATCAGATTATGTTTTCGAAAAATAACACATTTTTGGTGTTTTTTGCTTGACCATGTAAAATATTTAATAAGTTATGTAACAAAGTAAACCATCATGCCTTAATGGTTTAATGGTTAGCGCTCTTGCACTCTATTTGCAAATTAGGGTTCCGGTCTCAAGACAATTTTATTCTTTCTGTTTTTTTTTTGCATTATTATTTTGTTTAAATTATTTTTTCTAAATTCTAGTTATATTTGGGCAAATGTTGCATTTAATTTTGAAAAGCGTAAATTTAATAACCAGTGAAAATTGTTGAAATTGACTACACGAAATCAGAGGGGCGGAGTTATGACTTAAAACAACCAATGGAAGCCAGAGGTTTTTTCAAAATCTTAATGAACCTTGCTATATAAAAAAAATACTTCACATATTCAGAAACCTAAATAATGGTTTTAGGCATCCGAATTAAAATTAACAAAAAAAAATAAATAATAATAACATAAAATTTGTTTTGGCATCCCAAATAATCAACATTCACTTACTAAATACCTGCGAAACCCTGAAATGTGTGAAAATTTACACTTCACAACATTTTTTTTGTTCTCTTCCAAAATTGTAAAAATGTATTATATAGGTATTTTATTTTTTATAATATATGTCGTGTTTGTTTCTGCCAACATAAAACATTAAATAACCCAGGCAAGCTCGGATCTCTTGACAACTTAAGAAAATGAAACTCCCGCTTATTTCCGCTTAAACCAAATAACCAGACTATAGTAAGCAATGTCAAATTCCTATTCAGCCCATAAACATCCAACAGTAGTAAAAAATTCATAATCAAAACCGTTTTCGGATATCCGCTTCCGGATTTCGGGTAGAACCGGGCATGTAAATCTGGTTACTCGGTCACTCCGATATCGATCCGTCTTCCTTTAATTTTTTTGCTCATTACTTCGATTTGAGGAGTTTTCAATTCCGGTTAAAATATGTTTCGTATACCCGAGTTTCGTATACGCAATTCTGAATACTCGGTTCGGGTTACCCACTTCCGAATACCCGGTCCTAGGCTAGAGTATTCGAAACAGAGTAAATCCCGAACCGGTTTCTTTTTGGAATTCTTTCCGAGCCTTAACATTTAAAAATTTTAACATTTATTTCATTATAATAAAGTAGGCCGTAGTTTAGCGATTTATTTTTGCAGTTTTCTTAATAAACTAAAAATATAAATATTATTTTCAAAATTATATCTTCACCGGATCGCGCAGCAATGAATATTTTGTTAAAATCGGTTTCTTTGGTTTAGGCGAAACTAGATTTTCAATTCTTGTTACTTTTAAAGATTGAGTGAGGCTTTTGATAATTTTGTTTAGCAAAAGCCTACTTCAAACCATAACAGAAGAGCTCATGACAACTTACAAACATGAAAATTCCAGTTAGTTCCGCCTAAACGTTTGGTATAGCCTATTCGCGACTGAAACTAACGTTGGCGGCGTTGCGTACAACAGCTGATGGCGGGCGAGAAGCGTATATGTCAGAAGTTTTTTCTTAATATTTATCTGTTCAAACAATATTTCGGCAAAAAAGCACTGTATTTAAGTCACTATATTTTAAAATACGTCTTAATTCACATAAACTGCAGCACAACACGCTACAAATATTATCCAAATATACGCTTCTGTTTAATTTAGCCAGTCACCACCAGATGTCTCACTGTTATTTGCAGTCGCGAATAGTAAGCGACAAGTTTCGAGTTAAGAAACACTGGTATTCATTCTTGTTCTAAAATAAATTGATGCTTTATAAAACAGAAAAAAATTAAAATTACTGCAATTCTAATTTTATATAAAAACGGTAATTTTTTTAGAAAACCTAATTTTAGTTGACGTATAAAATAATAGGTTATCAATATGTGTTTTAATGTAACCGTTCACATATATTTCCTATTTCCTCTATAATCCCATTAACAAAATTGTCTAATGATCGTTTTCCTTAGTCCATGTGTTCTTTAGATCAGTGATAACGGTTAGGGAAGTCTTGCGGCACGCGCCTTATCTCGCTACCTGTAACGGTCTCACCATATGTCATTGTGCGCCAGGTGAGAAGACACAACAACCCCTTAATCTTAAGAAAACCGTTTCTAGGGAGGTTTTTGAGTAGAATGTTTGTGTTTTAATTATCCTGCTGGGGAAAACGACATATGTTTGACAATTGATTTTTAATTGGGGTTGTCAGGAGAAAGTAAATTTTGTTTTGTTCCTAGACATAGCAACCAGTTGACATTTTTTGTTAGACATTTGAAATGTTGCAATAATAGCCGGTCACCATGGAGTAATGGCTAATATACTGGCGTGACTGTTAGACCAGGGTGGGTCGGGTTCGAATCCCAGTAATGGCATGTATGTTTGTATTTATATTTAGTACTAATGGGTGCCGTGCTTTGCTACGGCATTTCAGTACTTTAAAACGAAGAAAGTAGAACATAACGCTCACAACGTTAAAGTTAAATATATAAAACGATAATATAATTTGCAATTATCAATTAGACCATGGGAAATACAGAAATCTCCAGCAGTGCCATCTATTGGTAAGTTCAACACCAAATAGCAACAGGGCTGCGCTAGGCGCAAATAGCCTTTGTTGCTGTGCGCCAAATTTTTTTAACTAACTAACCAAATAGCGACACACATGCATAACTTTAAACATTTCTGTGCGTGCGTACACTTTACACTGTGATAACTCCATTATTATTAATGTTTGATGTATAGTGTTCAATACATTATGATTCTACGTGAAATACTCTAATTTGTTATTCTAAAATAATTGATACATAATGATCATTATAAAACTCCGATGTTATGCATCCACAAACTTTACAATACAAAAACTATTACGTTTAAAAACAGAAAATTTGCCCAAAACACGATATCGGTGCATAATAGGTATATGCTCTCCTGGACTTTTTTTTTTAGATCTAAGTAAGATCTACATTTTTGTCTACTTTATATCGATATATCTCTTAAGATTTAGCCTATGTAATCAATTTAAACTACACGGAGAGGCTATTTAATCAATTTAAACTGCTAGGGAGACATGGACGAGGTTGGAACCCTCACTAAAACCTTCCTCGGATTATTTTAACTCCCTGTACTAAATTTGGTGAAAATGAAACAAACAAACAGAAATTTTTATATATGAAGATATAATTTCTTAGTTCAGAATATGACATATATTAAGTCGTCAAGGATGAAATTTGTAGTTAATAATATTAACAATTTTAACAGCTTATTATTTGACATTGGCTTAATATTTTACCGTCCTGTTTTTTTTTTTTTTTTGTTGGTTAGTTACTCTTCTCGTCTGTTTAAAGAAATCATTGTATGCTCTAAAAAATATCAAAAACTTTTTTAGAAATTAATTTTGTTGAAAATGAAACGGTCGGAAATTCGCACTATTATGAAGTATGAGTTCTTACGTGGAACTACGGCATCGCAGACCGCGCGAAACATTAATAGTGTATTTGGCTCTAGTGTTACTACGCAGCAGACAATATCAAATTGGTTCGCCAAATTTCGTACAGGTAATTTACGAAATAACCTAACCAAACAAACAAAAAACCTGGCTCATCGATCACAGCAGAAATATACTGCAACCAACTGGACGAAATGATGCAAAAACTTAAAGAAAAATAGCCTTGGTTGGTCAACAGATCGACTCCTATCTTCTTGCATGATAACGCTAGACCACACTCTGCACAAATTACTGTGACAAAACTACAGGAATTGGAGTTGGAACTTCGTCATCATCCTCCATACTCACCAAACCTAGCTCCCACTGACTACCACTTCTTCCGCAATTTGGACAATTTTTTAATAGGAAAACAGTTTAATTCCGACAATGCTGTAAAACTGGACTTACAGGAATTCATTAACTCTCGTCCGCCAGGGTTTTATACCACCGGCTTGAACAACTTTCCGCTTAACTGGCAAAAGTGTATAAGATTGTATAAGTATTTCATCCTTGACGACCTGATATTTTGTGCAATTTGATATAATTTTAATCTTAAAAAAAAGAGACTCATACCCTTTTTCCCAAGATCTTCATTTAAAAATATCCAATTAGATAGATAAAAACTGGCTGCTAATGATGAATAGATTGTTACTAATTTTATTTCAGATTGCCAGTTTTGTATTAGAAACTTAAAATCTGTGCGGGGTTATACGTGCCGTTAAGATAAAGCGCAAATAGCGGATCCAAAGGTGGGCAAAATATTATTTATTAACTATATCGTTCTGAAAAAAATAAAATATTAATTTCTTGGGAACGTAAAAGAGGTTAGGGGTTATAAAAATTTATATTTTTCTTTTAAATTTATTAAATAGCTGGATCCGCCCATGCAAAGTGCTGGAAACAGCGTTTTCTTTAAATTCTCCATAGTTTTCTTCATAAAATATTCTATTTCTTCGAGAAATGCAAATCCAGTTCCATTTATCAATTAATAGGAAATGCATTATCATTTCATACCTTATTTGCATTCCATAACAAAATATATATTAATTTAATTGCCTTTTTTACATTTTAATTAATCACTATAATTTCCATTACATCACACAGTTTACGTTTTTCATTTCTTCCTTTTAATATTGTTATCTTTTGAACGAATGTTCAGCAAAAGACATAATCAGTAAAAAGTTGCTTCTGAAAATGAATTCAGTGGCGATATCTGCCGACATCCGGTCTCGGGTAACCTCTGCCAAGGTCGACAGATAATTCGACTGACGCGATCACAAAATCACCGGAAACCACAGCAAAAGGAACAATATGGACTATCATAACCAAACCACAATCCAAAAGGGTTGTAGTTTCTTTTTCAACTGATTGGTTTTCGCAATAAATATTGAGAAACCTTGGGTTACCAACGGCTTTAAACAGATGTCCAAAAACTCAATTGATTGCATAAATTATATAGAACTGGTTATAAAATATAATTAGTTTTAAGTTGTAAAAATCTTCATTGTTATTAAAACGTTTTTCATAAAACATTATTTAAAATTTTTATTTACCATCGGTTGAGTTGATATCAACTTTCCACCTTTTTCTGTTGAGCGTGATATCTTTTCAGGTATCATGTATACTAGAAGTTCGCAAACTTTGAAGTTGTAAGATATACTTTTAACATCTTCACCTTATCGTGAGTTACTGAAAAAAATTTATAAAATCTGGAATCCCGGGAGGTATAGCGAGCAGAAAAAGATGATTCAGAAAGACTTAGCGTGCAAAAAATGCCATTAAATATGTCCTTGTTAGCAAAACAATGCCATTCAAAAAGACCTAGCGAACAAAAAAGGCCACAAGAAATAACTTTGCTAGCAAAAAAAGGCCATGTTAATGGATCTAGAGAGCAAAATAAATTATTCGTTACGCGATGGACAACCCGAGTGTCTGCGATCAACCAGTCAATTGACTCTCTTCCCACCTCTGATGTTAGCTAATACTTACTAGGTTTTCTGTTACCAAATTTTTTAATAATTTGCATTACATTCCACAATGGATGTTCAATCATCGTTTCAAAATCTTTGTTACTATTCTGTAAGAACAATTGACGAGACCGAATTCATCAAGTGATTTATCCACTGTAATTGTCTATCTCTTATTGCGAGTATGATACTCTGCTTGGAGTACAGTACATGGATATATTCATTCTTGCGATTGTTCCATTTACCTTTAACTATATAGAGCCAAAAATTAGGCGTAATTCTTTGTTTTCGAAAAGAGGTTCGAAATTTTATGTTGCCAAACTGTAGATGAGACAGACATAATAGTTTTAATGAACTCATTTGTCTTGTAATTAACGAGAGCCAGCCGCAATAAAAAAAATGTGGCTTCTGAGCTCATCCCCAATCTGGGGGCACGCCTGATAGTAACAACATATGGAGGAGAAACGTGGCCTGTCACAGACAATTAAGAAACAGTATAACAATTGAGTTGGACTTCATGAGTAGAAGTTTGCAATATACAAGAAAAGATAGGATTAGAATAAGAATAAAATATTCAAATTCACATAAATTACTCTATTTTTGTCAGATTTTATGTCCGGGAAATAGTGTTGGGGACAAAAGTTTTTTACTGCATCAAGAAAACCCTGCATCAAGATAGTTTTATGCTCAAAAATGAAATTTTGTTCGTAAATCCACTCATCTAGAACTTAAATTTGACACCTCATTCAAAAACTTTCTAAAAATAATACGAAATATAAATATATTTTTTTCCTGTTCTGTGTTCTCGAACTTTTAATATTTTTCTTATAAGCGAGTAAAAGAACTGTACATGCATTTCAAATTTCTATTCTCCAGGTTCAGCGATTTGACTACAATATCTAACCAACAAACAGACATACGGACTGCCAAACTGACAGACAGATTGAGAGACAGACATATGAGTGACGATATAAGGGATTTTTCGTTATACTTACGAAACTCAATACGACAAAACAATAATGCTGCTTATTTTAATTACTTCAATTTAAAGAAGAAATATCCGATGCAGTGCAGAGATAGAGCACGAGCAGACGCGCACACAGAAAATTGATATGTGGGGGAGGTGTCTTTCGAAAATATATCCGAATAAAGATAATACAAATTTATTATTGATTTTTTACCGAGGAGATTTTATATTAATTTGATTTTGATTATAATTTGATATTGATATTAATAAAATTAAGTGGTTTTTTTTCAGTTTCTTAAGGTTTATTAAATATAGACTATTTTAAACTTTAAAGCGCGACTAAATGGATTTTTTATTTTATTAAGTTGTCACAAGCTTCCTTTTTAAGGAATGAAGTGGTCTTTTGCTAAACAAAATAATCAAAAGCTTCACTTAAACGATAAAAGTTGAATTGAAAATCTAGTTCCACTTAAACCAAAGAAACAGGCTATACACATGAAATAATACAGGCCAGTTCATTTCATCTGCTTCAAGCTGATTCTTACTTTTGCTAAACAAAATCAAAAGCTCCATTTAATCTTTAAAAGTTACTACATTTGAAAATCTACTTCCGCTTAAACCAAAGAAATCGACGATAAGTATATGTTTCTTCCATTCCTGGGGGGGGGGGTCCGGACTCGAGGAATCTCTCCTTGTGTGTGAGCCTGAGCATGATTTTGCTACCTTAACGTTATATAGGTTCCGGGTTCGTATCCCGGTTTAGGCATGTGTAATTTATAATATAAAAATGTAGTTGACTGCTCTAACGAGGCAGTAGAGGAGAAGGTCCCCCCCCCCCTTTAGATTTTTCTCGATAATTTTTTAAGTTTTTAAAGAAATGATCTTAGAATTGGTATATACCTAGCCCAACGACTTATATACAATATTCAAAATTGCATTGTTTCCAAAAATAGAAAAATAATGTGATTTAAAGCCAACTATGAAAATTTGTAAAATGTTCGAATCAGGATTGAGTGTATGAAATATGGGCCCCCATTAAAAATTGGGTAGTTCAAAATAAATTTTATTTTTGTTTAAGATAGAAGAACTCAAAGTAGGTAGCAGTTTAACAATAGGGGATAAGCATAAAATATATATTTCCTTAAAATTAAATTTTTTTTGATATGTTAATGTTAGTTATGTGACCTAACAAAACAAAAATCACATTTTAATTAATATTACAGCCAATTTTTTTAATTAAAATATTGTAAATTTGAAATAAGCCGACCACAGCGCGAAGGTTGCCGAGTAAATACGACTATGCATGACGTCAAACCCTAGACGGCCCAGACTACAACATAATCTTTACGTGTGTATATTATATTGTTCGAGAGTTTTGTATTTGTTTTTAAACAATTTTTCACGCATTTATTATTAAAATGGCAGATAAAGATTTTGTTAGGGCTCAGAGTGATAATTTACCCAACATTGATGCTTTTATGCTCATGGAATATATGAAAAATAATGAAATACGTGGTGTCAGAACATACTTGTAAGTAAACCATTCATGTATTTTATAACTTTATGTAAAAAAATATATATAAATATAAACGCTGCAACTCTGTAAAATGTAAATATTTATGTAATTTAGATGTTATAATTTTACTACATTGTTTACAAAACGTTAGAGGCATAATTGAAATACTGCAATATAGGTTATACATTTTAATATACAATTTAAGTCGGTAAACATGTATAAATTGTTTTTATAGAATTAAACTTTATTTTAATTAAAATCACTCCAACTTTACACAATCTATAAAAGTTATATAAGTAAATAAGTTCACGACAGACTGTGTAGGCTGTACGCTGTAGATTGGGTAGGCTGTACGCAGTACACTTATTGACGTCACAAAAGTTTTCGCGTGCTACATACATTTATGATTTTTTTAAGCCTTCAAAAAAAATGCAAAACTGTTTTTATGTTTTATGCAACAAAAGGAATATAATAAAAAGTTTTAAAAAATCATGCCTATCCCCTATTGTTTACTGACAAAAATCACATTTATATAAATCTTGTTCTGTCTCGGAGCATTCATTGTCATGTACCCACATGAACAAAAAGCTCGCCCCTTTGATCCTGTAAAAAACAACCGTCACAAAACATGCAAACAGCATCTTCATCATCCGAACTTTGTTGCCCAACTTCATCAATATCCATGTCGTCGTCAGCTGTGAAAAATTGTTGAATATGCACTGGCCCATATTTAGACCTCGCGAGGAGCCCATATTTCCAACATTGCTCATGGCAATCTAAATTAATGATTGACTTCTTTGAGATTAAGTGAGGCAGTGGCTCCTAGTAACACAATATACCTCGATCACAATACAACAGCTTCAAGTATAAATCACAAGCAGGTCGAATAAAAATCTTGCCAATTCTTATAACAACAACTTACCTTAATAAAGGAATCAAAATTAAGCAAAAACATTTACTGTAATCCGTTTCTAACGGAACACGAACTCAACTGCACTACATTTGTAAAATTGTTGAACGAAAGGTAGGTGTGTTTTAAGGTAATACCGAAAGTTGATGTAAGTTTTATTAGTAGATTTTCTTTGGGGCCCCATATTAAATGCAGGGACCCTCCATTTAAGACCTTCTCTAATCAGGGCCGCCGAGAGGACTTGTGGGGCTCCGGGGAGAAACTATCTCTGCGGGCCCCGGGTAATGATCAATTCTATATTTTTATTATAATAATACAGGTGGTAAAAAAAATTGATGTGAAGTGTGAATTTTCACACATTTCAGGGTTTTGCAGGTATTTAGTAAGTGAATGATGATTATTTTGGATGCGAAAACAAATTTTAACTTAAAATATTTTTTTTTGTTAATTTTTATTCGAACGCCTAATACCATTATTTAGGTTTCTAAATATGTGCAGTATTTTTTTTTTTTTTATATAGCAAGATTCATTAAGAATTTTAAAAATTGCGCCTATGGCTTCCATTGGTTGTTATAAGTTCCGCCCCTCTGATTTCGTGTACATTGAAACAGAATTAAATTATAATTTAAACAATTTCCACTGGTTATTAAATTTACGCTTTTAAAAATTAAATGCAACATTTGCCAAAATATAACTAGGATTTTGAAAAAATAATTTAAACAATATAAAAATTTAAAAAAAAAAAAACAAAAAATAATATTGTCTCTTCTCGCAGGGTTGTACCCCTTTCGGATCGAGTTACTTGGGTGAAAAGCCAGCGTCAAAAACCACTATACCAGCATACACGTTCCAGTGTAGCGTGTTACAAAGCTATATCTTTTGTACATTATTAGCCAATAATCACAAAAAATGCGTTTTTTTCCAAAAACATAATCTGATCAAAAATTTCTGTTTTACTATTCCGGTTCACACCAATGTACATTACTTAGAATTTTTTCAGATTTTTAGTTTAAACCATCTGGGCTGCAGGGTGTGGGACAACAAATTTTTTGCACAATTTTGGCAAAAATCACTTCAAAATAATTTATTTTGCAAAAATAAAAATTTGATCGTTAATCCAAGTACCAAGGGCTTTCATTTGATACCCTACTCAGAATTATAAAAAAAAAAATTTTTTTTTGCGATGATATTTTTAGGGGGATATGTTTTTTAGATGTTTTAGTATTTTTCCTATGTGCGGGTCAAAGAGTTATATAAGCATGCCAAATTTCAACTCTCTAGGTTTAGCCGTTTGGCTACAATTTTTACCGAACAGACAGACAGACAGACGACAAAATGACGGTCTAAGGGTTTTTTGGTCATACCTACAAAACCCTAAAAAGGTCCTCACTTCCAAAAGACAAGTGAGTGACGGCCACACGCCCCTGGCCCCGATGCCAGGCCGTTCTCTAGGGCCCTGCACATGACCCCTGGGCCCCAAAAACCCGGGGGCTCCAGGAATTTTCCCCGGATACCGCCCCCTCTTGTCAAGCCTGCTTCTAATATAAATTCAGAATTTAAAATTTTTAGTACAGGTATATCACCAATTTTTTTTCTTAAAATTTGAAACATTGCTTTTAAATAATATTTAGGTCAAAATTTCAAAAGTGGAACTATTATAATACCATTAAATTTATATTATTTGTAATTTTTAGTAACTTTCCCTCAACTTTTGAAACTTCACTTCCACTTTTCAGTATCAGATAAATTAAATTTACAGTAAAAATATCAATTATTATACAAGTTATATTACTAAAAAATAGGGAAATGTTAACGCTTGCCATATGGTTAAACAAACAGTTCCTAGTTAAATGCAACAATACACTACAATAACATGCTGTTAATTTTCTGCTGTTAATAAAAATTTACGTTTTAGAAACTTCACATGGAAAATACAACTGTTGTATTTAATTACTGCAAAATAATCTATAAAATTGTATGTTGTTGTTAACTGGAGATTAATTTAACACTTTGCTAAAGTGAATATGAAATATTATTTCTTTGTTATGTTCCTGTCACTCAATTACTGTGTGGTAGCTGGTCTGAGCGAAAAATAATGTGATAATGTAATACAATATCGCGCGGAATGTATGCGCAATTCTAACGCATTATTACCAACTCGTATTTACATATCGATGACAAGTTAACTATATCATTCTTGCACCTACAATATACGCTTACCAGTGTCGTACTTAGGGGAAAACTATAGAGCAATAAAAGTTTTGGGGGATAATACATAAACCGATACACTATTTTAGTAATAGCAGCTCTCTATCTAAAATACAGAATTTAAAATTTATGGAATATACTTAAGTGAATGACAAGATATTTCTGCAGTGGGAGTCAGCGGAGGGACGAAAATAAGAAGGACCAAAGAAAACATTGATAATAGGAATAAAGCAAACTGTGTCGGAATAGAACCTGACTCCTGGAAACTGAAATGGTCGAGGAAGTGGCAACTGGGCACGGAGGATGTCAAAGAGCTCTGTAAAGCCAGCATACATACCATATTTTTCGGACCATTAGACGCACTAGATGATAAGACGCACCCCAAATTTCTGAGACCAATTTTAGAAAAAAATATTCCCAAATTCTTAATTTTTATTATATCAGGTCGTCAAGGATTAAATTTGTAGTTAATAATATTGCCAACTTTAACAGCTTATTATTTGACATTGTCTTAATATTTTACCGTTCTTTTTTATTTCGACACATTTACAGCAAGAAATGTACACCAAAAATATTGTATCAGATTTGCAGCATTCAAGCCTTTGGGCGCCTTCACTTTTTACACATTTTTTGGTGTAATTGAAGAAGAAAGTTGCATCTTCTGCTTATGTAGGGGTAACAGAGCCAGTAAAATATTCTGCCAACTACGTGGCTTTTTAATAGTGCCAGGGGCAAAGACACCTTTTCAATTCTATGTACCACATAGTCGTTGAAAACCTATTACTTTTAACTGCTACGAATTCAGCAGAAACAAGAGTTCATACTCTGTCACGTGTTTCTAATCTATGATAAATGAACTATATTTATTTCTGTTTAACCAACAATTCAATTTGCTGTAAATTGCCTGTATTTAAAGTAGAGCTTCCTTCTTAGTCTCATAAGTGTAACAAATTTATATGTTAAACATGTTTGTCTAAGGTTTTCTCAATCCATTATAAGTGAAGTTTCATTAATCCCAAAGCGATTGGCACATCCTTTCCAACCCATAACATACAAGTTGAGGCGAAAACTTAATTTATATTCTTAATTATGGTTTTATTCATATTCAGTGCACGCTTCTCATTAAACCATATTCATAATGAGTTAGGCTTTTTGCTCAGTTTAACCAGATCTTTGCTAGAGTACAGTTCGCTTCATTACCGACGCACTGATTATTATAAGATTAACAAACGTAAACATCGTTTTTACATTCAATTTAGCCAAGATTTATTGACTTTAATACGGTATTTTCTTCCTGTTTGGAAAAGCTGGACGCAGAAAATAGCAAAGAAGAAAATTAACACATACTTCTTTTAAAATATGCAATTGGTTTTAATAATTTGCAATATTATTGGTCTTGTGATGCCACTAAAGAACATTATAAGTATACCGATTATATTATATCCAAGGTTGGGATGATAAATTAAATTAAAATTTAATGTTAATTAATCTTGGATTTTATTTTGAAGTATTCTGTGCTTTAGTTTGACTTATAAGTAGGTACTTTTCTTGTTACTTCCATAAAATATATATATATATATATATATATATATATATATTTTGTAAGTGCAACTGATAATTTCATGGTCCAACATCTGTCAACATTGTCGATGTTAGGTACAAAGTAACTAAAATAATGCCCGTTTTTATAAATGTTCATTACTATATGACGTTTCGTTATATTAAAATGCACCGTTAAAATCAAACTTTTCTATTTAATATTTCAATAGAAACAGTTAGTTAGTTAATATATATATATATATATATGCACAGCAACAAAGGCTATTTGCGCTCCATAGAAACAGAGCGTTTCAGTAATGAAAGTTTATGCATAGGGGCATAAGTAAAATTATAAGGAGACATCAACGTTCAATCAAGACCGTAACCCTAGTTTGAAAAATAATAAATGTACCATGAGTTCAAAAAGAAATTACTTGTTGGCTATGGAAAAATGAAAGAGTGCAAGCTTTATATAACAATCGACTAACGTTTAGGCACAGCCTTTCCATAACCTCATATTTTGTGAATTTATAAACCCCGAAAGGGTAAACCAGGCCTCGTCAGAAAAAAAAGGTTATATTTAACAAATCATCATTATTAATTAAATTTTGTTGGGACCAGTGCCAATACACAATTCGCCTATTGTTATCTGCTGGCAACAACTCATGTAAAGCAAGAATTTTGTATGATAACGGCTTTAAATCTTTTTTGACAATAGTAAGGCAAGTTCCTAATGATAAACGTTCTCTTGCCAAAATGTATGTATTGATGTTGTGGGTTGCTCGTTCATACGTTGACGAACATCATCAACTGTATTTTGAGTACGAACCCCTGGCCTTCCAGTTCTATCTCTATGAATAATGCTTCTTGTATCTCGGAATAAGTACACATCTTCTAAGTGCACTGTAAAATTTTCTCTTCAAAGAAAGCAATATCTGTGACAGTTTATACCTTCAAATGTCTAAATACCATGATAAATCAATTAATTCTAATACAATAAAAAATCTAAAATAAAATTTAAGTTGGTAATGATTCTATCTTAGTGCTCAATTCTCTCTCCAAAACAAACCTTCTCTTGAAAAAGATCAGGCTCTACTTAACCGAAGCATGGACCATAATAAAACGAGATCGGTTACACCTCACAACTTTTTTAACAATAAATTATTACGCCAAATATTTGTTTCCATACAAATTAATAAACTGGGGAAGTCTCATTAATGAAGATATCGGAGAACATTACTTAAAAAACTAACTATCACACAAGAAATGAGAGGTAGACGTTTATAGTGAATTTGATGAAGATGAAAATGAATAGAAAAGTAAAAAGGATCTAGTAAAGAAAATTAAACATCGCATCTAATAAATTAAAAACTCATTGGCCAATAGGATGACTCCACAATAGATAAAGGGATTAGTTAATCAAAGTTCTAACCAGTATTGGTGGATAAAAGACTTAACAGATCTCAATGGAGATTTTACGTGACTAAGTCTTATAGTTAACCAGACTGACAGCACCCAAGAAGAGAAAGCCGTAATAAAACGACTTTTATCAGAAGGATGAACATTATGCTGATATAAATGATTTGACCTACGGTTCCGTAATGACAACATATTCTAATTAAATTATGTAATAAAATAAACTAGTGTCATAAGTTAAATATATATATATATAGTTGAAAATAAAATGGTTATTAATTTTTTATTTAGTACTTCGACTTGTATTTAATGATTTTTTTATTTGTACTTATTTGATTGTTAATATATCTGTATTATAATGATTTTTTTGTTGTTACAGAGTTGTTAAACATTGAGGGTGATATGATGACGATGGAGTGCCAGCCAGGGGCGGCACATGCGGGGCACCTGGGGCACTCCATGATGATGGACCATACTACCAATCTACTACATCAGCAGCCCAACACTGAGCAGGAGCATAGTAAGAAAAGTAGGATTTGTCTCAAACATATTCTACTCATTATTTTTCTTAGTAGTTAGTAATTTTAGAACTACAGACAGCTATACAATTAAGCAGTAGTAGTTCTCAAATTAGTATTTAAGTCTCGTAATAAATTTAACTGGTTACTAGCAAAATCTACAAATTTAGTGAGATAGAGAAACTGATATACGAGCCCCGTCTCAGTGAAGTTGGCCCCCAGTTAATTAAATCATGAAAATTGTGAATTTACGTTATAGTATAGTAAACATAATTTAAGATAAATTGTTTTTATTATAACAGTACTTTGTTAAAAGCATTTCACTAAAATATATTCTAAAATATTATATTAAACATTGAAATATCTCACTTATTTACTTTACATCAAAAATGTACGAGGAAACATTTTCATTGGCTCTTCAATGCAGTTTTTAACAAGAAGAATATTTAGGGGGGAGTGGGTGTTACTTATACTTGTTACTTATGTTGAAATATTACATTTATCATTTACTTAACAGCAAAAAAGTATATGAGAAAAGAATATATTTATCTCTGTTCATTTTGTAAATACATATTTCATTTTCTACCGCGGACCAGTAAAATATTTAATTTTTTACCGCGGACCCTTAATAATAAATGTACTATTAAACAAATTGTATATGTAAGCCCTACATATATCTTAGTAATAAAAAATCACTGAAAAATGAACAAAATACTCAGAAAATTAGCAAAAAATCTCAAAAATAATAATTTATAATCCTTTCGCGGACCACTAAAATTTTGCTAAGGACCACCTGTGGTCCGCGGACCACCTGTTGAGAAACACTGATCTTAAAATACACTGAAACAAAATGATTAAATAAGATTGGCATGTGACTTACCGTGAGATAGAGGCATCCTTTGGCCTATCGCAGACTGCAATACATTCGACTTTGCATGAACATTTAGATGCGAAAATCCCGATAGATTCCGCATAATTTGACCGTTTAAAAAAAGGCTCGTTTTGATTGATGTAAGGAAATGCTAAAAAAATTCAACCTAGGCACTGCAAAATCCATATACAACATCATTACAGGTGACGAAACTTGGATTTATTATATATTACATATGACAAAAATGTTTGCAAAAATCCACTGTTTGGCTCTTCCAAGATGAACCGAAACCCACTTGTTAGCTTGTACTGGACATGTCGCAACTATTCCTTTAGAGGATCGGAGAACACTTAATGGTCCGTACCAAATTAGTTTTGAAGATCGCAATAAAATAAAAAAAGTTAGGGAACTCATAAAATTACAATAGAAGTGATATAACTAGGCGTGTCAACCCATAGCTGTAGGGATTAGTTTTTCACATTACGCATCATACTTAGAGGATTAACAAAAACAATATACTAATAGTTATATTTAGTACTTAAACGTGTGTATGCGCCACCGACCGTTGACTGTTTACAACGTGGTTGTAAACATGAACCCTAGTTCTTTTGTAGTTTAACAATGTGATTATTTATTATACGGGATAATTGTCTTATGCCGATCTTCAAAAATAACATGGTATGTGCTATATATTCATATATTCATCATGACAATGCAAGCTCCTACACAGTACGTCAAACAATTCATTATTTAAAGGAGAAAAACATGGAATTAATGTCTCATTGCCCGTATTTACCTGATTTAACCTCTAACGACTCTTTTTTTTTGTTCCCCAATATCAAACAAAAATGCGTGGATAGCGATTTTCTTCTTCGAAAACCATGTTTTTCAGATATCAACTTCAGAGTGGAAAAAATGATTCGAGAATGATTTGAACGCATGCAAAAGTGTATAAATCTTAAAGGCGAATATTTTGAAAAGCAATAAAAAAGTTTGTTCCAAAAAAATTTTTTATTTCTTAGTTTTTGTAAAAACTTAAAAGGTACCCCTCTACATTGGATATACATTGGAAATATTAAGTTACTTAACAGAACAAAATGGAGAATTTGTGTGAGTGAGGGCAAAAGTCAACCTAACTGACAGTACCTAAGATGAGAGAAATGCCATTAGTCTATATAATTACAAACTGATCGTTTTAGAAAATGAATTAGGGGCACTAACAACATCTACTTAAATTCAAAAACAGATTACACTCTACACGTACTTGATATAAAATATCTTTCCAAAAATTGAATTTGCCAAATTTTGTCGTATAAAGTAGCTTATTAGTCGGTAATAGCTCGTTACCGAAAGCCACGTATGGGCAAATCACCGACACACGTACATTAATTTCATGAGGAGCTGGAACAATATCGGTGCGGCTTTGTGACTTTGCCGCCTAAACCATTCATTGCCCATCACTAATTTATTGATCGGATAATATTACAAAATGATCTCATTATGGGTATTATACTATTAGGTTACATCAACCGAATTTAAAGGCCTTTGTTTCAATACCGCTCTGATTTTTAGACATTTTTAAAACATTAAAAGATCGATACTAACAAAATAACCATGTTTAGCACAGTACTAGCTTCGGACAAGAGTTCTGGGTTCAAATCTTGGGACAATTTACCTTAGAACGGATAAATGTATCATGATTCGTTGAGTAGCAGTTTCGGTTTATGAAAGTCCTTGGTTTAAATTATTATTAAACAAAGAGAGGGAGAAAAAAAACATAGTAAGTTAAACTAATCCTTAATAGTAAACTTAGACTAAAAAAAAATAACAAATTTATTGATCAAAGAATAAATATAAGTCCAAATTTTTCTTAAAATTGTTCACACCATTCGAAGACATAACATAGTCAGGTACATTGTTTCAAATTTTACAAATATGACTAATTAAAAAATTAGAATGCACATTTTTTTTTAAACCTCATGCTTTAATTTAAAAACATGTCCATGCAGACGGCTATCAGTATTGAGGGTGAAAAGATGAGATAAGTCGCACTTAAAATCGCCACGCACTATTTTAAAGAATGTAATGATGTCACCTCTCATCCTTTGATGTACTGAAGATGTTAATCTCAAAATTTCCAATCTGTTATCGTAACACAAATGTCTAATCATTGGACACAATTTTGTAGCACGCCGTTGAACCTTCTCCATTAAGTTTATATCTCTTCTTAAAGACCAAACTGACACAGCAAACTGTGTAAATCTCATTTCATTTCATTATGTTTCAAAAATAACTAGGGACAGCAGGAATGCAAGTTCCAATCCCGGACACTACTTCGGAATATTCACCTTCCAATAATGTGCAGTCAGTTCGGGAGTTGACTCAGTTACAAGCAACTACTTTAATGTGCCCTGGAAAGCCATAGAAGCATCTATATAACAAATTAGTGTACAGTTTTATTGTACTCGGTTTTTTTTTTTTTTTTTAATTTAATGGCCTTTGCTGCTGTGGCAATTAGCCAGGACAATTTTGAATTGAGAAAATTTCCATGCCTGAACGGGATTCGAACCCGAGACCTTCGCAACGCAGAGCACATGTGTTACCACTACGCTACGCCGGTCGGCTTGTACTCGGTTTAAATATTTTTAAGTTTCACGATTTTATGTATATCGCATATATTTTACTTAAAACTACTAATAAAAAGAGCTTTAATTTTAACAGTTGTTTTGAAAATTTTGTTATTATGGAGAGATGTATAGGTGGTATTGTTGTTTTTACAACTTTGGCTATAATTTTGAAAGCTACAAATAGACTTAAGCTGCGTTGAGAGCTCTTAAATTAGTTGATTGAAATATCTTATGCATTGTTGATTGTCACTAACAAGTTTGTCATATGGTAAGGCGAGCAATCGTTCAGAGCTCCAAATTTAATAGATTACGCGTTGTCGATAATGGATAGTTTTCTAAACTTTGTAGTTAGTGAGTTGTTTTAATGAGACAAACATATAAACACTTTGACTATCTCAGTTTACATCGGAAAGAACGTTCGTAATGTATGCCTTTACATAACCTAACAAAATGTTATCGCGCCGATTACAACAAATCTCGCCCAAAATTACAAAGACGAACAGTAAATCTGATCAATTTAGGTAATTAGATTAGGTTTAGTTAGTACAAATCTAGGACAGCAGAATTAGAAAATGATAATAGATAATTAACATTTTACGAAGCCACTGTAGTTGGTTTAAAGACACACAGATGTCGCCGTATTCGTAACTCACTAATTTCCAGAGTTATAAACGCTACCTCGAACGTTAAAACAATCTACTAAACATATCCATAACTAATTTAAAGAGCTTTGAACGCAGATTTAGATAAAATAATAAAAGATTTAACACAAATTTATTCTAAAACTTACTTAAAGCTTAAGGATAATTTAATAATTTTAAAATTATCTACATAAGTTTCTCTATATTACTTTCTGCGATACAGTTGTACTTTTATTTATCAGTTGCTAATTTCTGACATTTAACAGCTTTGTATTTCATTTAATATTTAAAAAAATGTTGAAAGTAAATAATTAAAATTCTTGTTGTTTATAAAAATTGTCAATTAAATGAAACAGGCCGAGCACTTCCTTAGCATGTCAGACGGGCATCAATATAGCAATTGTGATAATCAACGTCCTAACGACCAGAGCTCAATGGAGCCCGCGCACATCATGTGACTGTAATGAGACTCTTATAGAACTATAGGACTTACAGAACAGCTGTGGATCACCTGAGAAAATTAGTTTCGCTTTTAATACATACACAAAAATATTTCAATATTGCAGGATGCACTCACTATACCGCTATCTTTAGATTTTTCCATCTAAAAATGGAATTAGATAAAGATTTCTAATTGCTAACTTAGAACCTATACTTCATTTTTTTAAAGAACGGAGTGTGGGCAATATAGAAGCTATTTCGATCTTGTTTTTAATTGGGTAAGACCGTAGAAAAGTTTACACTGTAGAAAAATAGATTTCTGTCTCAACTTATTCTATTTGTCTTTGTTATTTTGTAACTTTGTTATTTATTTAGTTATACTTTGTTATTTAATACCAACAGGTATTAGTTAATAATTTAACTTCAGATGGTTTAGCGATATTTAAAGGAATTCCACAAGGCGCGATATTAGGACCGATTTTATATTCTTTGTACACTTTTGATATCAGCTCGATATGTACTCATAGTCAAATACATCAATACGCGGATGATACTCAATTATACCTCTCGTTTTCACCAGAAAAATTTAATGAAGCATTATCTTTCTTTCGAAATGAAATTAATGCACTATGTAAATATTCGTCCGATCATGGCCTTACAATTAATGAGTCAAAATCACACATCATGCTGTATGGTAACAAATACTTGAAAAGAAATTTAGTCCCGAATTTCAATATATATACCAATCACTCCAAGTTGCAACTAAGGAATTCATGTAAAAATTTAGGTATTATACTAGATACCGAACTAAAATTCAATGAATATATAAGTTTGTTAATGAAGCGTGCCTTTCTTGCACTAAAAAAACTATTTATGAACCGTTTCGTGCTAACCAAAAAACACAAACAAATACTATGTGACAGTCTCGTCCTATCGATCTTTAATTACTGTGACACGATTTACGGACCTTCCCTGTCGTATTTCGATTCGAGGCGAATTCAAAAAGTGCAAAATTACTATGTACGTTTCATATTAGGACTAAAGAAAAGGGAACCTACTTCCCAACACCTGAAGAAGTTAGGATGGTTAAACATGTCTGAAAGAAGACGCTTGCATTACGCATGTTTCATTCACAAAATCTTAAGCGCAAACGAACCTAGCTATTTAGTTGAAAAAATCATTAAAAGATCTCAAATTAACAGTAAAAATACTAGGAATTCTCACTTGATACATATTCCCAAACACCGAACAACCTCTAAATAAAATAGTTATAATTACAGAAACCATGGTCCAAAATAAAGAATTGCTATTTGATGATACCATGATCGCAATATTACAAAAATAAGACTAAATTATTAAATAATAAAACAGAGTAAAAAAAGTATTTGTTTTATTTCATCATAAACTTGGGCAACCTGTATTTATAATTTGACAACCTGTCGGTACTTTGCAGTACCAGTTGTAAAAAACCTCAAATTTTCTATAATATATGCATAAGTAATTTTTTTTTATACATGCTAAGTAATAACATGCAAATGTATAATAACCAATAGTTACACTTACATTTTTCTCATTATTTTCCCCAAAAATTGTATAAAAACAACAGCTATTGCAATCACTATGAAACCACTTGTTACATATCAGAATAAAGCAGAGGATCCCCGAGAACATAAGTTTTATGAGTTTATTTTCTGACGTATCTAGTATAGTACACAATGGTACTTTGATATACCATCGGGCAAAAACGATAGTTCTTATTATACATAGAAAGTAACGGGCGAAAATCAACTGGTTTCTTATAAATACCGTCAGTCAACAGAGGGTTAAGTAACTTACTAAATAAGAACTAATGGTAGAATTAGGAAATAATTTCATTCAGCTTTTTGGACAAGTAGCGTTTATTTTAAACAACACAACGTTTCACCAAGAACATTGTTGTCTTCTTCAGGTGCTATAACAATAACATAACAATAAAGTAACAATCTTATATAATTATAAATTAATTTACCTATGTTAGTTAAACGTAACTCTAACAAACTGTACATCAGTCATCTCCAAGGATGGTGAAATTGCAAAATATCATATGACAAAATATATGAACTTGAAGTATACAGAAAATAGGAAAAACAGGAGTTAAATTTTAAATATAATACTATGAATAACCAAAGGTGGTGATTATTAATTAATTTTACATTTCAAACAAGACTAGAGATAAATATACTAATGTCCAAGATTAACAAAAATTCAATAAATAAAGAATGATAGTAAGACTGACCAACGCATCAATATGACAGGGAGTCACACTATCCCCCCTGACAACCTGGTACGCACATCTCGCAAGGTTGACAGTGTCACCCCCTGTACAACATGATGCACTAATAACTCTTAAAATCATCAAACTTCACATCCAACTAAATCAGTGAAAGAACCCAAAAATAAGCAATGAAATCCGGAGCAATCATACAATTCGACGTACCAATCCCCCAAAAACCAATGATACGCACAAGGGTAATGAGAGAATGGTACCTCGAACGGTATATCAAGACCGAAGTTCAGAACCCTTTGAGAGCTGAACACCTATTTAAAATACAGATACATTAATTGCAAAAACAATGACAATTACATCGGCAAAACACCGAAAAAGCCCATATCGGTAACAGTAAGAAACCTAAAAAGACATAGAGCAGTAAATCATCATACAGTCCGAAGTACTAATTCCCCAATAATCGATGGTACGCACAAAGATCTTGAGAAATGAGTACCCCAAACTGTATATCAGACCCAAGACTCTAAGGGAGAGAATCCCAAAAAACTGTTTTACACATGTTTTTTGTTTTTATTTTTAAATTTAAATTGAAATAAAATGATTGATTTTATGGAACTGGGAAGAAGGAACCACAAGGAAAATGGATATTATTCAAGTTAACTCGCCAAACTCTTCAAAAATCTGAAAACAACAGATTAAAATGAACAAATTACGATGTTCATTTTAATTGGACTAAATAAGAACTTGCAGTGTAAGAAATCCTTAAATTTTTGGGGTAAGCACGCATGCGCGTCTCCTTTTTCACACTTGTTGCAATAGGAACAGAATTATGTATTTATAGTTGGACACATAATGCCGTTATAATTATTATTATTATTTTAATTTATTTATTTGATCTTAGCAACTATGGCTATTAATGAACCAGGATACATTTGTTTTTATTTAATTATACATTTTTAAATCTTAATACAAATACAAACATCCATGGCATCACCGGGATTCAAACCCGAGCCACCTTGCTCTAACAGTCAACATGCCAGTATATTAACCATTACACCATGATGACCGGCCATTTATTATTTGATAGTTGTAGATAAAAATAATATTAGTATATTTTATTATTATTTATAAGTAATACATTATCATTTTACAGCAGAAAGCGGCGGGTCACACGTCAGCGGAGGCAGTGATGGTGAGTTTTTTTTTTTTTTTTTTTCTGTTTAGTTTTATAGATATTATTCCCACATATTTTTTTCCTCTCCTTCAAACACCTGTTTAATTATTGTTAATTCGATTTTAATACCCTGATAAATTATCAGCAAAAATGTATTGCAACACCAAATGCAACTAGAGTCTAATATTGAATTATGCTAAGTATGCACTAGATTCAGTGTATACTTAAATATTGTGCAATGCGCGGTAATCACACATTTGTGAATTGTAGCATTATCACTATAAATTTTAAAGGAAAAGGGGTATTTATTAACAAACTAATTACGGATTGTGTTATATTTTATATTATTTCTAAATTCCAAAAATAATAGACTGTACTTTTTAACCTATTTTATTTAATTGTTTAGTTTCACGACAAATAAAATAGTTAATTTTGTGCATTTGTGTTAAAGTAGTATTTTCTATCTTTAAACAGTTTTGTCTGAATCATTTAGTTTTGAATAATCGTGAAATAACTTGAATTTTGTATTTAAATTTTTATCTATACGGATAAGGTGAGCAAACTATAGGGTAGTTGGCCAGTCAGTGCAGTTGCGTCACTTGAAACATAAATACATTTTTGTGACGTCATATTAGGTACGTTTACATGGCATCTATTTAACGAATGTAATATTTGTACGCTGTCACTTGTATAGAAATGAAATGAAAATATAAGAATAAGCACAGAAGAGAAACAAATAAACTATTCTAAAAGGCAAAACTGTCCTATAAAAGACTGATGTGATCCAAAAATATGATCAAAGAAAAGAAAATAGAAATAAGTTGAATTTAACCTAAAAAGCTATGCACTACACACAATATCAAATAGAAATGTAAAAGATATATATAAGGAAATATATAACTAAATACAAAACTGCTAAATAAACAACAAACTAAATAAAAAAGGTTTTTAAAAATTACTATAACATAGATGTTGAACACAAGTATCAAAACAAATCAGAACGTATTATAAAATGTCGGCAAATGTAAACATAATAAAATTTAGCGATAACAATACTCTTATATTAAATAAACACTTTTAAAATTTGTAAATCTTCTAAATGTCTATCGAACACAAACTAAATATGACTTCAAAAGGTATGTTTTAGGAAAATAAAAGAGTGAAGAGCAATATTAGTCTATAACTTAAATGCAAATAAACATTTAGTTATTTTTTCTCCACTAAGTTTGTCATTGAAGTTATGACGCAAAATGAAGAAGTGCGTTTACTGACCGACTGGCCTTAACATCAGGTGTGAAATTTGGATGATTTTAATACATTTCAGATCGATCATAGGGCTAATTCGATATCGCCGTACGAACGAATAATCCGCCTCTCGGACTCTTGTGAAAGCACTACAGTCTATTCGTAAACAAAAGAAGTAGACAGCCTTAATGTTTGTTTCCTAACATTTTAAGAAGAATACAATTTCTTTTTTTAGCACCGTGAGTACAGTAGACACTTTGCCTACAGTGTCGAAAATGGCACTAGTGCGTAAAGTGTTACCATGGTAACCAACTATCTTTGTAAAATACTCAAATGAAAGTTATGAGTTAATGAAAATACATTTGTAAAATGCATCAGTTCATTTGACTTATATCTAAATAATTATAATAATCAATCAAATCACTTAATTTCCAAATATCAACCAATTAGCTACTGATTGGACATCTTATGTTGTCATGATAACCAGATGTCATAATTTAAAAAATCATACATTATTGACATTGATCTGCCATCTTGTGTGGAATTTTGTTACTAAATACCAAAATGGTGAAATTAATTTTTACTCAGATCAGCTTGAAATGGTTTATGGAACGATGAAGAATGGCTAAATAGCAGGGATCCCCAAACTACGGCCCGCGGGTTAAATCCGGCCTGCAAGAAGATATCATCCGGCCCGTGGACATTTTTTAAAAAGTTAACCTACATAAAAACAACAATTTCAAATAATCGGAGCACTAAATAATATCCGATTCTTAAAATTATTATTCTTATTAATAATATCACCATTATTATTAAACTTGTTTTTAAAATGAAATGCCAAGAGCCCAGCTGAATTTAAGTTGTCCGAACATTTATATAAAAAAAAAAAAAAAACTGATGTGGCCCGCCTCCGACAAGTTTGGAATTCTCTGCTCTATAGTTACTGATGTATCTGAAATCTTCTTGATTTCGATCTTCCTAGATACTAAGAAAAATCCTGTTTATAAACTTAAAACCTCACAAAAAAAAAAAAATAAAGAATATGGAAGCATTCGAAATATGGTTGAAGCTATCGAAGAATGTTTCGAAGAAATTTCAATGGGTAGATAGAGTGATGAACGAAGAAATATTGCGGCAAATCTTGATTAGATGAGTTACGTCCGTAAGTTAGTAGTTATAGTTGAAGGTAATGGGATTCGGACCAGTCAGAAAATAAAAACAAATTTATTAACTTCGCCAACGTTTAGATTTTAATTTTAATCTTCATCAGAGCTACAAAGGTATATAGAAATAAAGAATTATTAAATTGGTAAGTTTACATGTATAAAATTATGATAGTGTTCAAATTTAACAAGTCAAGTAGTTAAAATAAGCATTACAAAATTGTCGGAATTTAAAATATAACATAAAATAATTATCAAATAATAAAAACATATCAAATATGAGTTAAAGAATAAAAATCAATGTTAAATTTACAATACCTTAGTTAATAGTCACGATATAAAATAACAATTTTTAAAATTAATGAAGAACACATCATATTGTCCGGTTATTGAACTCAGAGATAAGCTTATGAATAAGCCACGTATGAATTTGAAAAAGGGTTCGGTATGGTTGAAACAAGTAAGTAACGCTATCTATTAATAAATTAGAATTTGATTATTAGGTGAAATATGTTAGATTTAGAATTTTTTTAATATATTACTATAGATGGCGCTTATATTATCACAGTCGGTTTTAAAGTTAACTAATTTAGGGTTCTGAATTATATGTATGCTCTCAGTAATCAACCTTTTACTGAGATTGTCTACTTTATCTAAGATTTTAGTTTGTTCAAAATTAAAATTGTGATTAGTGGTGAAGTAATGGGTACTGAGTGCCGTGTTTTCTTTTTTATTTTTAAATTTATCCTGACAGCTATTTTTATGTTGATATATTGCGGCAAATGTAAGAGGAACCATGTCCGTAGAGAATGTTGCAGAAGAGAAGAGATTATGAAACACGAAAGACTGGTGAAAACTACACTGGAAGGAACACTTCAGGGAAAGAACAGTAAGGGAAGACCAAGGCTAGAGTACATGAAATAGATAATAGAAGATATGAACTACAAGACGTAAGTGAAACTAAAAAGACTGAGTGAGAAGAGGGAAGCATGATGACATGCTGCAAATCAACCTATTGGTTGAAAACTTCAGGAGGAGTAAGATACTTGTGGATTGATCACATTAATCAATGATCTGACTCAGTATTGGAAGATTAAAATTCCGATGTGGTACTTTATATTTGAACCCGCGTCATAGTAATTTGTCAACAATAATTTTCAACGAACTCTCTGCAATTGTTTGTAAAACTAAAGCAAACTCTCACACATACATAAGAATCACAAAGAGAGAGGCGTTGTTAAACTCATAAAATTTTTAAAATTAACACTGAATCGTTCATCGTAAAAAAAACTACGTTGAAAGGATGAACTAGATAAAGATGCTAGATATATTGGGGTATCAAACTGGAAGGTTCAAGCTATAAACAGAGTAAAAAAACCGAATAAATTAGATACGGTCGAGATCTACCTGGAATAGTAACACTATTGATGAATGAATTTGGCTTAAAACAACTGGTCATCAGTGTTCTTATTTGTGTCACCATAGCAATGACATTCTCTTTAAATATTGCCAGGATATAGACAATATGTGCGGTTTTATTACAAAACTTATGCAATAATGACTTTAATAATTATGGCAATAATGACAATAACTTCACGTAATATTTCTATCCGTTTTATTAGCAACGTGTGGGATAGAAACAGGAAGTTAAAGAAAGAATATCACTAATAGTTGTTGGAAATTAATTGCTGAAAATTATATATTACAAGAGAATAGTTCTTGTGCTACTGTTTCAGATTTATTTTGCATCTAATATTATACATTTTACGTAGAAAGTATGTAATTTGAACAAAATGTTTCATATTTTTTATTAACAAATTTACTATGTCCATATCTCATGGGTATAGCCAAAACAAATATATCCTCTGCAAGTGTTTCTCAATACAAATATCTTGGAACCGAACAATCTAGGATTTCTCGAGATTATTTTGTCAAGGAACTTTTATACGATTTAGCAAAGGCCGGGGATTTTATGTAACAAGCATATAATGTAGGCTACATTACACAAGGATGAAGTTTACCACCAAAGCAGTAGGTTTGTAATCTTCCGAATGAAATATGGCCATTACATGCGACTCAAATGCAATATTTTATCTACAACTGTATAGTTTTACCATGATAAAAATAGTAAATCTAATTTTAAAACGCAGAGAGTCAATTGTAAAACTTCAGAACTAAAGTCATAAAGATGACTACCAAACCATCTGCTTATTGTAACCCACAACAATGTTTAAAATATATTTATTAATTGTTTTATTTATTTTAACTTAAAAACAATATTCTAATTATAAAGATGGGCTGCGTGAGGCGTGAATAGTCATCGTTGATGTGCGCCAAAAATTGCACGAAATGAAATATGAACAGCTTTATGTATTTACAGTTGGACATACATAACTTGGTTGGACTGTATACAGCATTTATCCAACAGCAAAACAAAAATGTACGGAAAATAAAATTGAATGATAATAAAAGTAAAACATACTGTAGCAATCTTACAAAATTAAACAATACATATCTGGTGAAACGGCGGAGTTTATGATGCACAGAAAGAGAACACTGTGACAGCCAGAGACAGTTATAGAGAACAGTCAAAAAAACAAGTACCAATTCACATTCTAAAACTTGTACACTGTATTTATTAGTTAGGTCTACAAACCTAAACACCACCAACCACAGTCGGACATCAAAACTGTAGAAACACAACTGCTTGCTTTATGTGAGAATTGCACTGGATGATCATTATGTCTTCTTGTTTGTAAGTCAGAGCTCCGCCGTCCCGCTCCCTTTGCGTATTTTTCCAAACTCGTGCTGTTTCAAGTAGTACATATTATAAAAAATTTATGTGAAGTGTGAATTTTCACACATTTCAGGGTTTTGCAGGTATTTAGTAAGTAAATAATGATTATTTGAAATGCCAAAACAAATATATTTTTTTTTTTTGTTATGTTTAATTCGAATGCCTAATACCATTACGTAAGTTTCTAAATATGTGCAGTATTTTTTTTTATATAGCAAGGTTCAATAAAATTTTGAAAAAATTCCTCTTAGATAGATATATAATCTAAAAATATTAAGTGAAGGCGGAATGCTGAGTGTGTAGGACATATTTTGCTTTGTTAAACAATATTTTAAAAATAATTTATCATCTCTTAATCTAAGAGCTTTAAAAACAAATTTTATGTTAAAATATTTTTATGTTAATTTTAATTCGAGTGCCTAATACCATTATTTAGGTTTCTTAATATGTGCAGTATTTTTTTTTATATAGCAAGGTTCATTAAGATTTTGAAAATTGCGCCTATGGCTTCATTGGTTGTTTCTAGTCATAGCTCCTCCCTTTGATTTCGTGTACATTCAAACAGAATTAAATTATAATTTCAACAATTTCCACTGGTTATTACATTTACGCTTTTAAAAATTAAATGCAACATTTGCCAAAATATAACTAGAATTTTGAAAAAATAATTTAAACAAAATAAAAATGCAAAAAAAAAATAAAAAATAATATTGTCTCTTCTCGTGGGATTCGAACTAATTTTCTTGGGCAGAACGCTAGTACCGTAACCATTGCACCAAGACACACGTTACAGTTTAGTGTGTTATATAACTATAAGTTTTCAACATTATTAGCAAAAAAACACAAAAAATGCTTTTTTTTCCAAAACATAATCTGATCAAAAATTCCTGTTGTACTATTCCGGTTCACACCAATGTATATTACTTAGAATTTTTTCAGATTTTTAGTTTAAACCATCTGGGCTACAAGGTGTGGGACAAAAATTTTTTTGCACAATTTTGGCAAAAATCGCTTCAAAATAATTTATTTTGCAAAAATAAAAATTTGATCGTTAATCCACGTACCAAGGGCTTTCATTTAATACCCTACTCAGAATTTTAAAAAAATATTTTTTTTTTCGATGAGCACATATTTGTTTATATTTTTAGGGGGATATGTTTTTTAGATGTTTTAGTATTTTTCCTATGTGCGGGTCAAAGAGTTGTATAAGCATGCCAAATTTCAACTCTCTAGCTTTAGCCGTTTGGCTACAATTTTTACCGAACAGACAGACAGACAGAGAGACAGACAGACAGACAGACAGACAGACAGACGACAAAATGACGGTATAAGAGTTTTTTGGTCATACCTACAAAACCCTAAAAATAACTACGCCTCACATACGTGTTAATAATACATTATTCCGCCAAATAAATAGTAATAATAATATATTTACTTCCTTCATATTATACATACATAATTATAAAAATAATATTTCTGTAGGGTAACGTCTAGGCTTTTTAGTTATAACTTTCAAGATTCCGTTTTTTACAGTTTTGTAAAAACCTGTGTTATATAAATGTCTGATGCTCCTCTCCAAGCAATTAACTCATATGACAACAATAATCATGTAAATATTCAGTAATATGTGTTGTAATATGTGTAATATGTACTTGACTGTAGATAACTGTCTGAGAAAGAATATAACTCGTCATCGCTTAAAATCCCCCACTACTAATTTCACGCGCAGACTTCACACCCTATCACTGTATGAAGATTTAACAAAATTTTAATAAAACTATTATGTAAAGTCAGAATCTAACAAGTTTTAACCCAGTAATACAGGAATAATTTTTCATAGCGACAATTACGTAAAGTGAGTTAGATTCTGAATTTAGAATACTTCCTAACTAATTTTTTCATTCATGCACGTAGCATGCTCCACTCTCGGACTGTTCACAGAAAGGTTACAATACATTCACGACACGTAAATTTCAAGCAAGTATTACCTTAAGTGACACATTACAGAATCGGTGTGCTAAGGCCCAGCTTAAGATATATAGAGTTCCGTTTAAAATTTATGTAGGTCTGAGTTGTAAAATAAAAGCTCTATATGTTTATCATCCTTATAACAGCATTTAGCACAATTTTAACACTTATGTGGCAATTATAGAAAAACTTTGAAAATAAATATCTATCACAACCATCTGTTGACTCTATAATTTGATAAATCGTTAAAAAATCATACATTAGGCTCTCGCAAATACTAATTACGACAATTATGGCTAATTAATTTAATCAATAGTTACTGCTGGAGAGCTGTAAAACAACCATTGGACAACCTACTTAGTTATAAATAACTTTGTTGATGATAATAATGATTTTTAACTAGAAAGCAAAAAGTTTAGATCCATGAAACGTAAACAACAAGTATAAAAGCACTTAAATCTCCTCAAAAACAATATTTATAATGTATAACCAGGACTGATATACAAAAATTTTATTAGGTACGCTTAAAAAAATTAAAACGCTGATAAATATGTTTAGTAAAAAATTCTTAAATAAACAGTAACAGATTCCCAACGCCTAGACAGGCGCATAGGGATAGAGAAGGTAAGTTCTCCGCTTCTAAACCGCCGGCCATAGGTATGAACGCCACGTGGTCAGTGTGACGTTTCGACCAGTCCTATTATTAGTAACTTTACCATATGATAGTTGTGACCCCAATTATTCTAATAATTTTCATATTATTTGTTGATCTTTAGAAATTGTTGATGTGGCCCTTTATATTATACGGGCCTTATTAGCTAAATGATAATTATTATTAATATTAATATTATTTTATCGTCAATCGTACCATTTTAATAATCGGTACGGGAGTATTTCAATATATTACCACTGTTTTTTTTTATTTATTTATAGTCTATCTCAGAAAGACTGATAGTAATAAATCTTTTTGTCAGGCAGCTACCAGTGACGTGCATATTTTAAACAGGTTTAAATTGGTTTTGTGTATTTCTATATTACTATTTATCATTTTATTAAACGCATGCCTGTGACCATATTTATCATATCATTAAACGCACGCCTGTCACCATATTTTTCCTCAAAATTTGATGGTAAAATTTTTATGATCTATTGTGTTTAACCCTAGTTCGTATTCCCATATAAGATGTGCGGCACACTCGGTTGTTTTTAACAATATTTCGTTTCGAACTATTCATATTTTATGGGCTGCTTCTGTGTGAAAAAACATTTTACAAATAATAAATTTTATTACTATCAGTCTTTCTGAGATAGACTATAATTTTTATTTAGAGACGCATTCAACTGCTGGGCTTTGAGCGTCTAGTATACATATATTATAATGTAACATTAAACTCTTATAATTATATTACATAATTTTGGCCATTTATAATTTTGCAATAAATAGTCTTTATTTACAATAACTAAATATATCATCTACCTATAGACGTTTGTATATAATAATATTTAGATCTAGATTTGTGTTAGTAACTTTATATGCTTTAAGTAATTTAAAATGTTAGTACCACTAACATTATGGGTTGTTTTGGAGGGCTGTTGTAATGTTGTTAGGGATGTTGAATTTGATTCTTGAAGAGTTATATGTTTCACATTTAGATATAACATGTATATATAATTCTTTATTTACCCTAGACCTTGCGGCGTTTAGAGTCTTAACCAGTACATTTAAAATCATAATAATAATAAAATAATAATATAATACATTTTTATGACTTCTTTCTTCTTCTTCTTCTTCTTCTTCTACATTCTTCTTCCGGTGTTCCTCTCTTTCTTCCTATTCTCTTTTCAGCTTCCGTCTCCGGTCTCTTTCCTTCTTGACTCCAGTTGTTCTTCCCCTCTTTCTTCGCTTCTCTTTTCTTTCCTCCTCCTTTGCCTCTCTCTTCCTTCCTGTTCTCAGTTCTGTTCTACCTCTCCGCATTCCTTCTTTCCTCGAGTACTCTCACCCACCTTTCTCCCTTTCCTTCTCCACTCAACAGCTCCTTTATTTCTCCTTCCCATTTTGTCGTCTTTCCACATCTTCTTGTTAGGTGTTCCAAGGATTCTTCCTCCTCCCTACACATTCTGCATAGCCTATCCTCTGGTTTTGCCCAATACCTGTTACTCCGTTCTTCATTTCCGCATCTTAATCTGGCAATCCTTCTAACTCTGCCCCCTGCCTTTCCTCTCCTCCCTTTAAGATATTTAGGTATTTCTACCGTCCTTATCTCTCTATACCTTTTCACATTCCTTGAATTGTCTATTCTTACTGTTCTTTCCTGCTCCTGTACCTCCTTGTCTCTCCTCTTCAATTCTTCTGCTATGTTTCTTCCTCCATTTCTCTTTCGCTCATCTCTTCCCTTACACCCCTTCTTTCCAATACTTCCCACAATTCTTGCCTGTCTAGTTTGTCAAAGGCGGACTTAAGGTCGATAAATACCATATACACCTTCCCTCTTTTCCTCTTTATTCTCTCAGCCACTATGTGGTTTATCGTGTATATGTTATCTATCGCCCCCCTTCGTCTCCTCTAATATATCTTTATCTTCTATTTCCTCCACTAGCCTCTTATTTAGCACTGTCGCATACACTTTGTATGCCGTGCTCATCAGGGTTACTCCTGTGTAATTACCTGCGCTATTCCTGCTTCCTTTTTTGTGGATGGGAATTATTATTCCTTCCCTCCAGTCTTTTGGGTATCCTTCTCTCTTCCACACGTAGATATAACATGTTCTATGGTCAATAGCACGTCGCAATTTTCACACCGAGGGGGGGTTTCTCTGTTGAATAGGTAGCTATGGGTGAGTCTTGAGTGTCCGATGCGCAATCTTGTCATTAATGTCTGTATTTTTCATCCTTTTTCCAGATCCCATACTTTTCTCTCCCAGTCTTTCTTGTTGTTACGTAATTTGTTCGTATTTGAGTCGATATTGTGCCATGCACTTTTTTTGTGTTTTGTTGTGATATCTTTGAGAGCATTCTTAAAGTGTGTTGCTGGTATGGGGATATTTTGTACGAGCTTGTATCTTCTTTTGCTGCGTTGTCGGCTTGTTCGTTGCCGTCAATGCCTGAATGACCTGGAATTCATATCAGGTATATTTTATTTTGATATAAGTAAGAAATTGAAGGCCTACCTGAATCGTCTTCAGCTTTGATTTTTATAGTTACCGGAGGACAGAGTAATATTAACGGTGTAAAATAACGGAAAAAAAAGAAGAGACTAAAGAAAAAGTTATAAATGCTGTTAACGATTCATGTAACCCTCACAGATATGTTTTTTATACATATTTAACATTTTCACAACAATTTTTTCTATTACACTACAAAATATCTTGCTAGATAAATATTCTCTGCAAATTTTGATGCATAGTTTAATTAATTTTTTGTTATTAATTTTGTTTTAGATTGCCATTTTATTTCAGAGTTTTGTAGAAGAAACTTTTCAGAACTATACTGTTGTGCATCTCCATAAAAAAAATCTCTAACTGGAAGAAAAATTGTTGGATAGGAAATACAATAATTGGAAAATCATTTTTCAACAACCCATGGGTCTATTAGGCCTGGAGAACTAACTTTACATTACATGCAGAACTAGCTTTAAACAATATAGCATTAAAATATATACAGTCTATTCCAAACGATTAGGCGGAACTAACCGGAATTTTAATTTTTGTAATTTATCATTAACTATTTTTTTATATATTGAAGTTGGCTTTTCCTGAACAAAATGATAAAAAGCTTCAATCAATCGGTAAAAGTAACTAGAATTGAGAATCTAGTTCCGCCTAAACCAAAGGAAGAGACTTTAGGTCTGTAGACTGTATTGAATTTTATATTTTGTTAAACGTACGAAAGTTCAATATCCAAGTTAGTAGTAGCCAAGATGTACTAGAGCAGATTTTCTCTATTCTTTATTCATATTTTTAATCATCTTTGTCATGCACTAATTATTGAGATGAATACCGTTTCTCGATTATTAGGGTCGGTAATTAGGAAACCGATATGCTCATCTGGCGAAACAATTGATGAATACTGCCTCCTGCCACAGGCTCTCTAAGCTGTATCTACTGTTAATACTATCAGGTACATTACTGTATATAATTTAAATTGATAGACAAATTGAATGACAATTGCTTTTGCATACGTTACTTGATTTACTACATGTTTGAAGACAGTAATTTTAAAATTTATTACTAGCCTTAGGACAAAATTGTTAACTTTATTTTATTTATTATTTTTTAGTCAATAAATCGAATTAAGCTTTGGACTAAGTAAATGTATTCAATTCTTAGTCTTCTTAATATTATTTGAAGGTTGGAGACTTAGTATACTTGACAATCTACTGATGTCGAGTATACTGATGTCAGAGTTCAGAAAGTAGTGCTCAACATCAGTAATTAAAACACCAAGAATATTGTTGTTAGAATGGAACAGTCATGAAAAGATGACTTAAAAATTTATGGTAACACCTTTGAGAGTAATTGTACCTTCAAGTTACTAATGAGTCTTACTCTACACACGACCTTCTCTTCAAAACGAAACTCCTCTCTAGAAACATCAAGATCAGATTCAAAACAACTACCAAAACAACTTGTACATTCCATATCTACAAAGCAAAACAGCAGCTTACAGTAAAAACAAATTATTACACCAAATTTTTATTCAAAAATTATTCAAAATAATAGTAATCGAAGATGCTAATGGAAATTCTGTTCAGCCTCATTTATAATAAATACATAGCATAAGTGCATTGCTTGGCTCCAAAACATAATTTTTGATCAAATTGTGTTTTTGAAAAATATTGCAGTTTTTTGTTTTTGACAAAAATAATTATTTTTTAAATTCATGGCTAAATTATGGCTAGTAATGTTCTGGATTTTTTGTATTTATAGCTAAGATAGATGCGTGTCTTTTTTTGAAATTAAAAATATTTAAAAAAATAAAATATGTTTTTTTAACATTATCTCACACCACACCACACTACACTCTACACTATAGAGTGTAGTGTTCAGTTATTTTATTATACTATTCCACGCTGTGATTCAACCTATTGTTTGAATGACTTTAGATTTTTGTTTTTAAGGTATCAAAGAGGAATATATCATTTATAGTAGTGACATACTTATAAATCAAATAACTCACTGTTAATAATGAGAAATACGTTTCTGAAATTGAAAAAAATTAAGCCATTTTTCAATATATTTCTTATTAATTTAATGACTTGAATACGAAGCAAATGCAGAAGAAATAAAATGCCGGGATATTTGGAAAATTATTTAAATTTTGAAAAAATTAAATGGAAGCTCTTAGTTCTCAAATAACGAATAAAAGTGATTATCAAAAAAGTGATGATTTTGATGTGATTATAGACCAATATTCCTAGACACCCAGTATTATGTTGGCTTCTTACTTATTAAATACCTACAAAAGCCTGAAATGTGTGATAAATCACACTTCACATCCAGGTCCGACTTGCCATGCAAATAATGTAATGGTTTATTCCGGGATTTCTGTTGTGCAAAATCTTCTATTATGTCCACCAGACTAATTTTTTAAGAATATCACTTTATGCACATGATTGACAAATTAGTAAGTCATTCTTGTAACATAGTCGTTCGTAATTAATTTTTTATTCTTTATAGCCGTGAAAATGAGCGCTCTCCACTACAATTGGTGACCATTAAGCAAAGGAATATCCTTGTGGCAACTTCCACATTCGGGAAAGTTTCTTCTAATTTATCTGCTTTTATTAGTTTTATTAGAGTATGTAAGGCTGAGATACAGGGCTCGTGCTTCATGTGCCTTTATGGAAAAAACGGAACTGTTCACATCATTTTTTTCATACTTAATGCCAAGAATTAAATAAAAGATCCACAAGAAGACAGTTAATTAAAAATATTTTATTCATATTTATACCAAATCGACCGAAATATATTCAGAGGGTCACTGTTAAAAATATATTTTACGTATTCTCAATGTGGAATTTGAAGAGATTTTCTGAAACAAGTGATGTATGTGTGTGTGTATGTGTGAGGTGTAGTGGTACACGGTGTAACAAGCTGTTCATGTAGATATTTGTTCTACTTCTTGCAGTCTCCCTCGCACATAATCAGCTCTCGGCCGGCACTAAATTAGATGTTGAGGTATTATTACAGTTACCGTTGAGCGGGGCCGAGAGCAGAGCAAAACAACTGAACAGCGGCATGCATGTCCAATGTCCGCCCACTTGGCCTGGACCTCGCGACACAAACACCAACGCCGCGTGTGCCGTAACAATCTGGGCTAAGACACCTAGCGTTAGATTCCTTCCTACACCCACCAAGGACACTAAAAGATGATGATTTTTATTACAGTAGCTTACATTACTACTTTAAACGCTTACTTTCCCTTAACACTTAACGAGCATTTTTATGAACTGTTAAAGACCCCCTTTTACACATCTGTTTTCTCTATAGGAGTGGTTCTCAAACGGTGGACTGCGGGATACTTTTGTGCACTATAAAAATGCTATTAAACCATATGATTGTAGAACAAAATAAATATTAGCTATCCATATTACTGGCCCGAATGGAAGCGAGTTGTGCAGGCAGCCGTAACCCACAAAGGTTTATTGCGCTAGGAAGTTAGTTAGTTAAAGTTTTTTTTTTTTTTTAAAGAAGTCTGTTCAATGACAAATGAATGAGTTTTCAGTCAACTTATTAACATATTTCTTGCACATTCATGCTTGCAAGACGTGTGTGAGACAAAAATATATAAGTTGGTTGTTGATTCGTTCATTTGGTGTTCAACAGACTTCTTTAGAAAATTGAATTGTAGTTATCCATATTAGTTAGTGCGGTTTTACACTTTCAAATAAAAGCACATACGTGTATCATGTAGACAATATGCGTTAAAAATGGGAATTTCAATTTTCCCTGCGCAAAAATGCTTATATATTTTAGAGCAGCGGTGGGTAAACCGCAGCCCTTGCTAGTTTTACATGCGGCCCTCCATGAATTAATATATTAGTTTATTAACACTTATCTTTACTGTGGCCAATAAAAAAGCGCTCTACGCAATGTGCTCAAGTGAATTTATTATACTATCGTTGACAGTGGCGCACCCAGGAAATTTTGTTGGGGGGGGGGGGGCGGAGGACAAAATTATTTAAATTATGAAAATATAAAGTGATGACCTAAAAAAAAGGTCCACACTTCTAAAATACAAGTGACGACCTAAAAAAAAAGGTCGTCATCTCTATTTTTAAAATTTTCTAGTGTGTTTGTGTGTTTTTATTTTTATTTCCGTCCTTCTTAGGGGGGCCCGGGCCCCCTCCCTGGGTGCGCCACTGATCGTTGATTTCGGCAAAACAGTTGATCTGTTTATGAGGAGCAGATTGTAGCAACTCAACAGTACTACTTTGTAATAGCTGGAGTGATTATTATTATTATGGGGTTTGTCAGGTCTTGACAAGCGTCCACTAATCTCAAACTTCAGCAACCTTTTGAGCCGCGTCATACTAGAGACTAGTGGAGTTATTATTATTATTATTATTATTATTATTATTATTATTATTATTATTATTTTAGTACGGACCTTTTAGTCACACTATTTGCGCAAACGAAGATGAAGAAGGCCATTCTTCATAAAAAGTTTGCTCTCCGCTGATTTAGAGTAATAAACTTTTTCTGTCTGTTTGTAATCTAAATTTGAGTAAATTTGAGTAACAGCATGAAATCTTTGGAGCATGTGCCAAGCATCAAATGGGGAATTAGAGTTAGATGATTACAATGGATAGGATATGTGATTCAGATAAAAGAAGACATACCTCAACATGCGGAATGTTACAAAATATTCATGGATACTATGCATCAAGTATCACACAGGATAAGGCGAGCACCCAGGTGAGGGGGGTGCTCACAAGCTTGAGCCCTCTCCAAGGATTCAAAGAACACGATTTTATGCTATAATTGAACGTGAATCCCCCAAGAAAATATTATTATTTCTGAGCACCCAAGAAAAACATTGGATTTCTGAACTCCTCCTCCAAGAAAAATTCTGGGTACGCGCCTGCACAGGATTGACTTGGCTACGAAACCGCAGTGACTTAACCGGCTTACTACGAAGAACCGTCTTGTCTACGGAATACAATTTTCACCTCCCGGTACTGTTCAGTTAGCTCTGGGATCGACTCAGCCGTACATATTTTAATAAATAAAATGCGTACCTATTTATTTTGGGATAATAGGATCTGAAGAATGATGACACCACATGGATTTAACATAGTAAAATATCAAAATAAGTATTTATTTATACTATTTTTAAAAGTTTAATATTTTACTTTCAAAAAACAATTTAACCATTTGTTAGTTATTTCTTTCGCGTTTAAAAACGGATACTTTTTTTGATCTAATTTTGACATGCGATGTATAATGGATAATATAATTTGTTGAGTTCGTGTCACAAATTTCAAAAGATTTAGAATCACTGCCTTATTGCATCACCATCATCATAACGCTATTGACGGTGTCAGAGTGCCGGTCATTAATGATCCAATATTGTTTCAGTCGTTGGCTCTAGTCCACTGCTTTCTTGCAGTTTTTATGATGTCTCTCTCCATCTCATACTAGGTCTTCCGAGATCACGATTATCAGTTTCTGAACCTCCACTCGAGTTATATAACTAGCTCAAACTCATTTTAATTTAATTTGCACTATAGCGAGTAATAATAATAGCCCGTATATCTCCATTTTGTTTACATTTTTCTTTATCTTTTGTAATATTTTGCCAATCTTCATTAAAAGTTTCTAGTCCGCCTCGTGATCTGGTAAATTGCCTTTCTTTTCTTATCTTCTTATCCTTTTGTTCAATGTATCAACTGTTTCCGGTGCCGATATATCAGCACCTATAGTAAAACAAATTCATAACAAAATATTAAAATTTATCCTACACATATGTATATAATTGTGAATATCGATAATTTGCTATATTATAGAAATTAAATATCTATAAAATATAGATAATTCCCTAAAAATTAGATCAACAAAATATAAAAAAGTGATGTCCAACTTCTTGTAAGCTGGTAAATAATGTCCCAAAGATTCCTGATTACTTACAGGCACATAGTGCATACACCTACAAATACCGACCATCTTTCTACCTGTCCGGATATCTTTGAAAGTAAAGGGATATTTATTGCCACCGGTTAGAGCCGGCTAGTCAGCACCTATAGGCGTCTGGTAGCCAGCGCCTATAGGCATCGACAACAATCGTCCAGGATAATCTTGATGCCAATCGATCTACTGTGAACCGATATACAAATATATATCTCTTTCACACAAATCTCTGTAAGCTATCAATGACGTATTTGAACTATTCGTATAAACGTACGTTCGTAGTTTCTATCTTCCTTGTTTTATATAAATATATTCAGATAAACGTTTGTGATTTTGTATATGAAGCGCTGTAACGGTAGCCTAGACAGTAGTGACTAGAGCAGTGGCTCTCAACTTGTGTTCCGTGAATCCGCTTTCAGTGTTCCGCGAAAAAATCCATATTTTATCTTTACATTTGCATAAGATACATATCATCGAAAATATAAATAATTTTTTTATAATAAAATTATTCAATAAGAAAACCGTTACACAGATATACAAACATACAAAGGTGCAAGTACTTTTATTCCAAATCCTGTAGTTTTTATTTCAAATAATAATAATAATAATAATAATAGCAAATAATTTGCAGACAAAAGAGGTAAGCTGCTTATGAACAACTCTGTATAAAAAATATAATTCAATTATTGTTCCACGCTTTAAAATTAGTTGAGAACCACTGGATACCCGAACGAATCGCATCGCTTAATTTTGATAACTTTCTCTGTTCAACCATATGCTATTTTTACCCGCCAACCAACTTCTCCTCAAGTGTTCGTACTCCTATATTATCGAGTGGTTCGTATGTGGTAATTAATAATTTTAAAACGTCCGCCACTGGTTTACCATTGCAATTCTCTAATTTGCAATGCTTATCATAATAGTAATTTATTAATTTCGTTATATTGGAATGCGTAACTGCCACTAGCAATTTTGGTAATTAACTACTTCTTATTCTATTAATTATATTTACGTTATAGTTATGTTTGTGTACATTTATGTTGTATATAAAATTGTTTACTCCGAAGCTGATCACTGGAATGCTGTAAATTCTTAATTCAAAGATTAATTGAGGGCACATAAATAACAATAATTACTTTATTAGATCCGTACTTAAATAACAGAACTTTAGATAGCTGATAGGTAAATAGCAAAACTGGTAATTTAATTATAAATTTGAAAAATTACTACCAAGAATTATTTCTTTTGTATATTTAAACTGTGAAAGAGGTGTTTTTTTGATTCTGAGAGAAAATTATGTGTAGTTAGTTCGTGCAGAATGGAAAGTGACGAAAGATTGTCTGGTTAAAGAGAACAGTGCCTTGCTTCGGGTCGCAGGTCACTCCTGTAATGACCCGAGGTCAACTAGAGTTGCACACCAACACGCCCGATAGCCGTACACCAACTCGCATAACTTACAAATATGCACACGTTCTGTACTTAATTAAATACGTATAAATAATGCAGGTGTGAATGAAAGCTAACAACCGACTGATTTTAAGTTTGGCTGAAAACTGTCTTGTATAAATGATTTCGTACAATAATATATGTGAATCTTATGTACACAGAACGATGTCATGTTTATAAACACAAACTATTATGACGAGGCTTGATAAAAAACAGAAACACTTATTAGTAACAGTTATTAGAAACACTTAATTCTTAGCCTCCTTACCTTTCGGTGTATTTACTACTTTTCCAAATGTTTTCCTATACTGCGTTAGAGACTTAACTTCGCTCCACTTGATTCATCTCTATTCCGTTGCGCGTTTCATCTGTACAGCCCCACAATTCCGCGGGTAACCGCGGATTATCCGCGGATGTACGTAACTTTTCTGCGGATGCGGATAAATAAACCATGCGGATGTAGATCGGATGCGGATCGGATGCGGATAAAATTTCACATCCGCTTATTCGCAATATCCGCGTGAACATTAAATCTTCGGTTACTTTCGGAGAAACATGCGATTGTGTTCTGACTACGCAGTCTTCGGTTATCTTCGGTTGTCTGTATACACATATGATATTTTGTAGCATTCTATCTCACTCTATGTTATTGTTAAGACAATTGTCCTAATTTTGTCTTTTAAATCTAATAAACTTTTTTTTTTTACATTACATTACTATTTATTTTATTCCATTCTCTTCCTTTCCAACCATTTCTTCGCCCCTCCTCCTATGTCCCTTTCTTCCTCCCCATTCCCCTCTCTTCATCCCCGCACCTTAGCCTCGCAATCCTCCTAACCCTTCCTCCTGACCTTCCTCTTTCTTCCTTCAAGAAGCTTGGTACCCCAATAGTTCTGACCTCCTTATATCTCCCTGCGCTCCTTGATTTGTCTATTCTGACTGTCCTTTATTGCTACCCCACTTCCTTATCCCTCCTCCACACCTCCTCAATCATGCTTATCCCTTCATTTCTTCTCCTTTCCACCTCTGTCGCATCCACTCCGCATTTACAGTAATACTCCTTTCTCATCTCCCCCCATGCGTAACATCTTCCTTTCTGTTCCTCTCTGGCTCTTTCCTCCCAGCATTCCCCCATTATTCTTTTGTCTGTTTCTCTTCTAACTTTCTCCTCGTGCTAAACCGTCCTCCTTCCTGTACCCACTTTCACGTTATCCCTTTTCAGTTCCTTTCTTACAATATACCCTGGTGTTGTTTGATCTACCCCTAAGATCCATCTTAAATACCTCTCCTGTACTCGTTCTACCTTCTCCCATTCCTTCCATCTCCATATTTCCACCTTATATAGCAGGATGTTCTTTTGGCAGGATTTTTTGTCTTAGCTACTGATGGCCATTAACCAGTATATATTTTATTTTTATTTTGGATACTTTAGTAATTTTATGACAAATACAAACATCCATGCCATCACCGGGATTCGAACCCAAGCCCCCATTGCAGTCAACTGAGCTGACCACTACGCGATAGCGGCCGGCTAGTGTCAAAAGTTTGGTGAATAATTTTAACCTTTCAAATTTATTCAAAGACATACTTTTTTTTTTCTCGGCCTGCTCTGTTGTTTTTTTTTTTTTTTTAACACGCGTTATGTAACTCTAGTATTTCACTTGTATCTCTTACCTACTGATATCTTCTAATGATTTCTGATTTTATGCACTTCTGTGACAAATGCTAAAAAATAATCCACAATGTATGTTGATATTAGAGGCAAATGTACGTTGTGCATAGTGTTATAATACGAGTATAACAAAGGTATTTGTATAATAATAGATGGATGAATCGACATTATCCCGAAGTGCATGGTTTTCAACAAAAACTGCCGAGACCACACCATACTATGACTGTGTGTTTTAACACTCCACTATGACTCGACTTTGTGCTAGCCGGTCTGTATTAGAAATTTCCACATGAAAAAGCGTGAAAATTCTATTTGTATGTTCGGAAAGTGTTATTGTCTCATTTCACGGGTAAACACTGGATCTGCCGCTTAATATCTTTACCTGCATTGTGAGAATATATCGATATCGCTTTTTGTTACAAATTTTTATATAAAACTCGATGATGCACTCACTATTGATTCCCATCTACTGAACTGGTAAAAGCACAAAATGTTGAATCTCTCTAGCATCACAGATTTAAAACTAAAAACTTAAATAGGCACGTTTAGACCAAGTTAGGTCATATTAATGAACATACATTAAACATTTTATAGGACCTACCGATATAGTGGTTATTAATTTTTTTGTTCTCGTATTTGATTTCTACAGGTTTTAGGTGATTATAAAACGATATCCTAAAAATTCTATTGGTTTATGTCTGTCTGTTTGTCCGAGATTCGTTGAACAAATTTTAACGAAATTTGGTACAGTGATACAGTAGAACTAGAATTCAAACATGAGCTATATGGCATCTTAAATTTTTCATTCCAAAGGTGTTCGAGATTAAAACGGTTTACTTAAAAACTTTTAAAAAAATTCTCTCTTTTCATCGATTGAACAAAAAATATATATATATATATAACAAGAATTGTGCATAAGATTTTTTTTTTTTGTAAATGCATTTTTTCATTTGCGTATTTGCAGAGTTTCGGGGGACACCCTAAAACTAAAATCTAGATATATCTCTTTTATTATTGACAACAGAAAAATGTATATAACAGAAATTGTTTATAATAAAAGATCTTTTGTGTTCTTTTTTTTCAATTTAAAGTTTCTTATACAAGACTAATAATCTGAAATAAAATTAGTAACAATCTATACATAAAAAATTTCAGTCAATTTTTATCTATCTAATAGGAAATTTTTAATTGTAAAAAGAACTGCCATGTAACTGTAAATAAACAAATGGAATTATAGATACCATCTTGTAAATTATTTGACGCATATTTGTGTACCATGCGGCAAATTGTAGCTAAAGCTTCATTCTATAAATATGTTTGGAGATATTCTGTTCTATTGTGAAAACTACTTCTAGTTATCGTACTTGGTAATCTACTTTTGCCGCCATCTCGAATCTGCCGCGATTCTCAATATAGGTGCTGTGGATTAAAATGATTTATTTTATGTAAAGTATACTAGTACCAAGTGGCATTTCATTATCATCAAGTATAATATTTTTAAACGAAGGTTCTAAACTATAAACAATCATGTCGAAAAAAATGTTGACGTATTATTTGAACATTTCTACACAAAAATATATAAATATTAAAAAAATCAGCTGTGGCCACCACAGGACCGACCGCCATCACAAAGTACTTGTATAAATACATTTTAGCAGCAGAGTAGAAATAACTTGGCCCAATACTTTCTAACAGAGATATTATTTATCATTACCATGGAAACGTTACACATAAGTATAAAAAAATAGATGCTTAAAAAAATTTTGAAAAATTTTTCAAAAATTTTTCAGTTTATCTAAAAATGTCTTATATAAAAGTTGTTAGTTATTGCTTTTATAGCAGCTTTTGTTAAATAATTTTTTTTTTCGACATATTTTATTGTTATGAAATATTCGCAAAAATCTTAAAATCGACACGAATAAATTCCCATTTCTATTCAACCGATTTTTACCAAAAGCTGATTAACTTGTGCCATAGATGTCAAAAGCTTTATAAAAATCCTTTTAGCCGAATTTGCTCTGCACGTGTACACAGACAGACAGACAGACAGACAGACCGACATACATCATGCTAAAAATAGTCAAAACGTTATGTAGGGACCTCAATTCGTGAAGACCCATCGAAATCTCGAAATATCAAAATCGGTATGAACACAATATCTCCCGTATATATGTTGGCGGTCAGTAATTATTTGAAACCCACAAATATATTTAAAACATTACAGAACATTGTTGTGGGATACATATTAATAAGTTATTGAGTGATAACATTCTTACAATAATTTTTTTACAATCAATATCTTATTAGATAGATAAAAATTCTGTGCAAAATTTGATGTATATTTTATTTATTTTATTTATATTTATTTATTGTCACTTATTTTATTTCAGTTTTTTAGTTTTGTATAAAAAACTAATAATCTCTGGGGGTTGTACATAGCGTTGAGAGTGTAGAGATGCAAACCCTTGATACAACTAAAAGTTTCGTAATGTGTTGCAAAATTGTAATATTTGTGAGAAAACCATTGAAAACGTTTATTAGTGTTATTTTCTATCGTCCCAGTTTGCAGTTGAGTCCGTTGCTACAATGGTTCACGTATCCGAGTTATTTTACTATCAATCATAGATGTAAAAATGGCGACACGTTCTCGGCAATCTACTTTAGTTAATGCTCAACCTCAACGAACGATCAACTTGAGTTCATTCTTTTGCCTGGTTGTGAAAGCGCTATACTTGTTTGTTTCGCCCATTTTTGTAATGTTTTTGAAAGTGAATGTACAGAGCAACAGCAGGGAATTTTCATTTCTTTTATTTTCTTGACGTTTTGATTGCTGTATTCTAACGCTGTAAATATTCAAACGTGACTCTATGTAAGACAACCGACTACTTTTTATTACTTTTTTTCAACAATTATATATTAATAATTATGTAAGTTTGGACACAAATATTATCTGAACAGTTATATAATAACAACAATTATTGGACAATGGGATACGCAGATGACCTGACTCTGATGGCAGAGAATGAGCAGGGACTAAAGAGGATGATGGTCAGAGCGGACAAGTACTTTAGAAGAAAAAAACTGGAGGTAAACAGAGATAAAACGAAGGTGATGGTGTTTGGAAAGGGGGGAGGAAAGAGAAAGAAGATAAGATGGGAATGGTCAGGGACAGAAATTGAAGAGGTAAAGAGTATGAAGTACCTCGGATATGTTCTAACGAGGAACAACAGAGCAGAGCAGCATGTTAGAGAAAGGGTGAAGAAAGCAAGAATGGTTATGGGGAAGCTATGGAGCATAGGAGAGAGGAGGTTTGACGACGATATCAGGTGGAGAATGAAATTGTTTGACGGGATTGTGAAGAGTATCCTCATGTACGGAGTAGAGATCTGGGGATGGAAAGAATGGGAGATAGTAGAAAGGGTACAAGAGGGATACATGAGATGGATTATGGGATTAGACAGAACGACACCAGGATATATAGTGAGAGAGGAAATGAAGAGGGAAAAGCTGAGAGTAGGAGCCGGGGCGAGGGCGGCGAAGTATGAGGAGAAAATCAGGAGGGACGAAAGAAGGAAGATAATAAGAGAATGCTGGGAAGAAAGAATGAAGGAAGAACAGAAAGGTAAACTGTCGGAATGGGGAGAAACAAGGAAAGAGTACTATTGGAGATGTGGGATGGACATAAGGGAAGCTGAGCGAAAGAGAAATGAAGGAAGAAACATAGTAGAAGAATTGAGAAGGAGAGACAAGGAGGTACAGGAGCAGGAAAGAACAGTAAGAATAGACAATTCAAGGAATGTGAAAAGGTATAGGGAGATAAGGACGGTAGGAATACCTAAATATTTGAAAGGGAGGAGAGGAAAGGCAGGGGGCAGAGTTAGAAGGATTGCCAGATTAAGATGCGGAAATGAAGAACGGAGTAGTAGGTATTGGGCAAAACCGGAGGATAGGGTATGCAGAATGTGTAGAGAGGAGGAAGAATCCTTGGAACATCTTACAAAAAGATGTGGAAAGATGACAAAATGGGAGGGAGAGATAAAGGAGCTGTTGAGTGAAGAAGGAAAGGGAGAAAGGTGGGCGAGAGTACTCGAGGAAAGAAGGAAGGAATGCGGAGAGGTAAGACAGAACTGAGTACAGGAAGGAAGAAAGAGGCAATGGAGCAGGAAAGAAAAGAGGGAAGAGAAGCGAAGAAAGAGGGGAAGAAGAACTGGAGGCAAGAAGGAAGGAGACCGGAGACGGAAGCCGAAAAGAGATTACGAAGAAAGAGATGAACACCGGAGGTAGAAGGTAGAAGAAGAAGAAGAAGAAAGAAAATCATAAAATTATATTATATTATTTTATTTTATTATATTATTATGATTATTTTTTTCTCATGTAATAGTTAAAACCCTATACGCCGCAAGGCTTAGGGGAAATAAAGAATTATATATATATAATAACAACAAATTCAGACTATTTATATTACATACGAGTTGGAGAGCATCTGGGATCTGGGAATATTTGAAATAAAGTATTTGAAAAAGTATTTCAATTACTTTCTGGTATTTGAAATACTGTATTTCAAATACTTCAAAAAAATGCTCTTAGTAATTGGATTTGCAAATACTTTCTTCGTGGTATTTGTATTTGATATTTATTGTCTTTAAATGTCAGTATTTGAAATGCTTTAGAATTATTTTAAATATTTACTTACTAAATATTTCAAATATATTCTTAGTCTTTCAAATATTTCCTATCATTTTAAATTCATTTAAATTATATGAAATACATGATTTCAAATATTTCCTAGTGTTTCAAATAAGTCTTGTATTTCAAAATCTTATTACTATAATTCTGTGTATACCGTAACACGTTCCGTTAGCAATCTATTGGCTTTACGGGTACCTATAGGCAATTGGTTTATTCTGCCAGCACCCGTAACGTTACAAGTAAATAATTACGGGTGCGCGCAGAATCAACCAATTGCTTATAAGCACCCTAACATCCGTAGAATGCTTAGCAAACGGTTACAGGTTGCACAGAATTGTCTCATATGTATTTTGTATATAACAGAAAAGATAAGCTTTTTTTTTGAAAATTTAATGCCACTCTAATTACTCCCGCTAGGTTCTGGCCTAATGGGTTTAATTGAAAATTTGTTCTAAACTGTTATAATACAGATATTTTTATTATTAAATAATTGGTAATTACACTCTGTTCTTAAAATTAGTTACCATACCAACTTAAGTATAATAATTATAATTTTTACATTACGGCTTAAAATCTACTCTTCTTCTCTTTTTATTAATATTCTTTGACGCCTTTCTTTAATTTTCTCTTTTCTATTTTTCACTTCTTTTATCCAATTATAACCCCTTTCCAGTTTCCTCCAAAATTACCTTTCTCATTTCCTGTCTGCTTTTTGTTTTTTCCATATTCATACAACTAATGAAAAAATTTCTTTGTACTTCTTCCAGTGTCCCTCTCTTTCTTCCTATTCTCATTCCGGCTTCCCTCTCTGATCTCATTCCTTCTTGCCTCCAGTTCTCTCACCCATCTTTCTCCCTTGCCTTCCTCATTCATCAGTTAAAATTTTATATAGGATATTAAATGAAAGTTCTTTGTACTTAAATTAACAGACGAGAAATAATTTTTAAAGTATTGTTCATTTTGAAGCGATTACAGCCAAAAATTTATCCCAGACATTAAAAAAAGTGTTCAAACCTTCTGACGGTCATCTTTATTAGCTTCGAAATACTGAAATATGTGTAAATTCACAATTCAAAACACTTCTTTATTGCATTTTAGTGACCAGCTGATTCCTTATAAGATTCTAAACTAAAGGTTATTTATTTTCTCCCATTCTAATCTCGATTAATTCTGAATAAATTATTTAGAAATGGATCAGTTAAACCGAATTTCAACAACCACCAATTTCGAGATGATTTACATCCGTAAATTAAAGGTAAAAATACTGTTGAAATTTCATAATGTCCGAATCGTGTTTACCTAAGTCGCTAGTCACGCCGATATCGCTAACAATTACAGATAGATCTATGTCAAACTACGAGAAGACGGACCGCGGTGTTATGTAACTGGTACACGAAAGATCTCCGCTCAGACAATACTCAGACAAGTATTCGCTTAATACTTTCATAAAATAATACAGTTCATCAAAATGGTCTAGGAAATTTGATGAAATATTTTATTAGGTTGGTAAAGGAAGGTTTGTTATTTTATAAAGATTTTGTTACTGGTGTAAAGGCAGAGCCGCCGTGTTTTTGTCGGTCGCCCGTGTGCGGGCATTCGTGGGATCCAATGCCGCAAATGTTGATGAAACACGTGGCGGACTTGTTTACTATTGGTGGAGTTTTTACGAAGTAACAAATGAACATTCTTTTCGTCATTTCATTAGGCGTTTCATTGAATATTCTTGGACCATTTTGATGAGTTATATACTCATCCTTATATTAATATCTTAAAAAATTGATTTGAAATATTTGTGAAACGTGAATTTTCATACATTTCAAGGTTTCGCATGCATCTCTTATAGTAAGATATGACGGTCAATAGGATGAATCGTTTTCTAAATGTTTGGAACAAATAGGGAACTTTTTCGTAAGGAAGCGCACAGCCGTCTAGCTTTTGTACAAAACTAATAATCTGAAATAAAATTAATAACAATCTACACATCAAAATTTGCAGCGCATTACAATCTACCTAATAGGACACTATCAATTGTAGAAAAAACATTATGTATTTTTTTATTTATTATACATCAGCCTATTTCTGCAACGAGGCTAATCGCCGATGCCAGGGAGCGAGCTCCAACACCTGGATGAGGGGTGGGTGAAAGATTGTCAAATTCAGAGTAATGTTAACATATTATTATCGCCCGAATAATATCATCAACGGGAATTTGAACCACAATCCAGACTGTTTCTACTAGTCAGAACTACGTGATTTAACAAGCTCGGCCACTACGTTGGCTGTTATGTAATTTTAAATAAACAAATTGCATTATAGACTCCATATTGTAATCCAATCGCCGCATATTTGCGTAGGATGTGGCAAATTGTAGTTAAAGCTTCATTCTACAAATACGTTTGTAACTATTTTGTTCTATTGTGATAGTTATTGTACTTGGTAGTCTTGGTAATATAGGTGCTGCGGGTAAAAATGATTTAAAAATAATAAATAAAATAACAGGTTCCCAACGCCTACTTATTTAGGACTCATTTTCTAGTCATAGATGGCCGGCTATAGATGTGAAAGCCACGTAGTCATTGTGACGTTTCGATCGGTCCTATTAACGCTGTATAAACAGGTATTCATTCTAAGTATTGAATATTTGAGGCTGAGTCAACCCCAGAGCTGACTGCACAATATCGGAAGATAAAAATCCGAAGGAGGTGAGGGGATACGAACCCGCGTCTCTGTGCTCCATAGGCAACAATCTTACAACGCAGCCACAGCAATTCTAAAAAATGATTAAATTTCTGTAAAGAACACGTGTTCTAAACTATAAAAATCATGTCGAAAAACTTGACGTATTATTTGTACATTTCTACACAAAACTATATATATATATATATATATATATATATATATATATAAAAGTTATTTGAAACGCACAAAAATATTTAAAAAATTACATTGTTAAAAAAAACATTGTTGTTTAATTCTATTATTAACTTATTGAGCGATGATATTTTTACAATTTTTTCTACAATTAAAAATATTCTGTTAGATAGATAAAAATTCGGTGAAAATTTTGAAGTATAGATTGTTACTAAATTTATTTCAGATTGTTAGTTTTGTATAAGAAATTGTAATCTCTGGGGCTTATACGCAGCGTTAAATACATATTTGTTTATGTTTTTTGCATGATGTGTATTTTAAGTCTCAGTTTTTTTCCTATATGCTGATCAAAAAAGTGTATACCCAGGCCAAATTTCAATTCACTAGGTCTAATCTCTTGGCCACAATTTCTACATACAGATAGTAACGGTTTCTTGGTCGGTTAGTAGGTTTTTCTTAGGAAGGAAGGACAATCCGTAACTTTTTTTTAAGCAGAACCCAAAACTTTTACTTAAGGGAATTTACGGATACAATAATACATCATGAACATTTAATTTCATATATTAGGTATTATCGTCATTTATAGACAGATCCATTTCACTCGGTTTTATTCTTCTTCTAATGAAAATATCTGTTGTAAAATTGTTCAAAATGATTCAGTGTTTTGACCTTTTTTTGCATTTGCACCTCATGTAATGTGTTTATTAATTGTGCGGAAGTTGACTCACAGCAAAAATTGTTTTGTTCCAAACAATAATAAAATTCTATTGTTTGCAGATATTTACATAGATAATACTACCAAGAAAACTGAAAACAGTAAATTAGGTTGGAAAACCCTAGTTCAAAAGCAATACGTTTTAAATGATTTAGTATACGTTGGGCAAAAAGCAAAAAAATGATAATGCCCATATTTTACCACATTATTCGTATTTATATTAAGTATTTATACGTATTATATAAACGTAATTAACTATTATTCGTGACGTCATGTGTTTCTTATAAAAACTATAACTTCTGAGCACTCTTTTGCATGTTTCGATTCCCAGCACGTATGAAATAGCGCCAGCGTAAGTTGTTGACACTGCGTTGTATCCGCGTGCCCGGGATTGTCTAAAGATTAGCCTCAGCCTCTTATCTTCGCGGAGTATCTACGGTAACCGGGAAACGATTGGGCAGTAATCGGATGCGATCATAACCAGCTAGCGCAACTCGTCAAGAGGTTGTTAACATGTGGATATTGTTGAGATTTTATAGATCGACAGATAAAACAAGGAACGAGGAATTATTTATTGGAGGGAGGGGGATATATTTAATAGGGAAGCATTTATTTAAGGCTGCTTTATAACTTCAAACAATCGATTTTAAATATATCATGCGGTGAATCACAAATTCTTGGCCACAAAATTTTTGGAACTCACGTTACTAGTTTTTTCGATAGTAAATGCTTGTGTTTCTTAAAAATTAAATTTTAAAATCGGCAACGTGAATAGAACCTATAAAGTGTCAGGCGAATAGATCGAGTCATACTTGTTTTTTTTTTTTTTTCATTAATCTTTATTCAGCGACGCTTCAACTTCGCAGGGTACTTGTTTACATCGTGCATCTTGCTAGTAAATGTTGAAAACTCAGATTGTTCGAGAATGAATATGACATGATGACACAATGACATAATGAAAATCGTAATTAAATAATTGCATAAAAGTATAATGATTAAAAACAATGATTAAATAAGTATTGCTATAAAATGATTTGTTTATAGTCCAATATTTAGATATTATAATAAATAGACAAAATCGCAAAAGAAATCATCCTACTTAATTCTTACAATGTAGCAATACGTTAACCTGTAAAGGTGACCTGAAACCCTTATAGCAGCGGTTCTTAAACTGGGGTCCGCGATACAATTTTGACATTAACTTTACATCCCCCAACTTTTCGCTTTTATTCAAATAACTCATTTAATAAAAACTCATTTAATCATCCTACATGGTCAAAACTTTTTGTATTTGTTGTTACCTATACTCTATCTCAGAAAGACTGATAGTAATAAATCATTTAGTCAGGCAGTTACTAGTGGCGTGCACATTTTAAACACGTTTAAATTGGTTTTGTGTATTTCTATATTACTATTTATCATTTTATTAAACGCACGCCTGTGACCATATTTATCATATCATTAAACACACCCCTGTGACCATATTTTTCCTCAAAATTTTAGGGTCAAATTTTTATGATCTATTGTGTTTAACCCTAGTTCGTATTCCCATATAATATGTGCGGCACACTCGGTTGTTTTTAACAATATTTCGTTTCGAACTATTCATATTTTGTCGCTTTTGTTTTGCCGCTTCTGTGTGAAAAAACAATAACTTTTTACAAATAATAAATTTTATTATTATCAGTCTTTGTGAATATTTCTATAATAGAGTATAACTGGTTATTGACATAACTATACATTAATTAATAAAAATTTAATAATTTTTATTAAACTGCAAATCATTTACAGAAAACGTTTTATAATTTCTAACTTTTTAATTCTTTTTACTACTATTTTTATTCATTTTATGTATTTTATTCTATATGCCAATAAAAATGTTCATCTCTATAAATGCGCAAGACCATTTATTAAGATACCCAGCGATACATTTTTACCAATATTTATTATAACATAGTGCCTATGAGATTATTGAGTCAGAAATTTAGTCTCAAGAACGACGTAAAATGCCTAGGGTTAGCATGGAGGTCCTCGGACTACATAAGTTTAAGAACCCCTGCCTTATTGCATCATCATATGTCCATTTTACTGTTTGTCTATACAGCAGAAATTGCAGTCAAATGGCAAGGTTGGCGAAACGCGTGTGGCCCGCCGAGTAATTTCATGCGGTCCACCAAAAAGAAATATAGTGTTTACATTTCTTATTCAGCCTAGCCAATACATTACCGCCAGGCTGCTTAACGAATCTTACACAGTAAACCTATTTACATCGACGTAAATACTTATTAATCTGCGGGAATCTCTTCAGAAGAACTGAACATGGGAAAAAATTACAAAAAGGAGTATGGCTTGCCAATAAAAAATTGTTATAGCGGCACGATGTTATAAGATTGCCCACCCCTTAACTACAGAGTTAAATTTGGTAAACAGGTACAATATTTATTTATTTTTTTTAAATTATTTGGAATACATACATGGACAGCCAACAGAAGGATTCAATTACAGACTGCCACTACATTAAATAATCGTTTTTACAATAGATATACATTAGTTACATAATATATAAAATACAAACCAGATGACAGGTACTACGTAATTCAACGAATCATTTCAAAATAATTCGATAGCAGATTATTGAATTCATAAAAGTTATTATTGAAAATATCAATGATAATTTTATTTTCAATTTTACAGAAAGAGACTAGCATTCTATTAATTGGGGAGTTTGATAGATAATTGGTATTGAAATGTGATGGTTTAGAGGTTTGCGTATTTCTAGTAATATGCATGTAATTTTGGAACAGGTTACTATTTTTAGAAAAAAATGCATATGATAATAATAATAAATAATATATATTTAATGTGGAATATCGAATACCAAATATAAGCTCTTGAAGCATAGGTTAAGGGGCAGAAACTAGTTTTTTTCCTATTTTTAGGTTATTTATAATAATAATACATAGTAATTCCACCACCTTCTTATCAAGAGCACTTTGACTAAATATCGGAGTAATGCCGGGCCTCCATATGTATTGTTCTGGCCTCTAGCTAGACCCCCCCTCAATAATTAAGTGTCCGGTTCATTTTGAGAATATTTCGAATTGAGAAAAATGGATCATATTTTCAACAATATTTATAACGATAAAAAAAATGGTGCCCCTTCAAATATTTCCTGACCCCCCCCCAGATTTTAAAAGCTAGCTCCATCACTGGATTTCAGAATTTCAGAGCAGGGGTTGGCAAATTCAAAATGATTGGAAACCGCTGATGTAGAGTAAAAAGCTTCTAATACTTAACGACATCACAATGACTTAAACAATGAACGAAAAAATTTTAATTTCTTTGTTTTGATGCGATTGAATAAACATATCTATAAAATCTTGAAATGTCCGAAAATTCACACTAACATACATTTTATTTCTCCATTTATTCATTTATTTATAGTTTTAAGAAACGTATTTCTAGAAAGAAGTTAATTTAATCTTGTAGTAACTGCGTAGATGGTCAAATAAACGATATATAGAATTAGTGAATAAAACTTGGTGACTGAAGGTCTGTCCAGATATCTTATGAACCATTATTTACTTTGATCCCTACTCACAAATACTATCTTTTTTTATTAGGTGTCTTCTTTCAGGTGATAATACCGACTTTTGCTACATTCTTAATGTTGAACTTAGTTTTTAATATATTTCTGCAACCGGTCAGTATGTTTGGTCATTTAAACGTGCATACATTCCATAAAGTTTGTTATAGTGTTTAATGCATGTAATATATCAAATTTCTATTCTAATATGTTAATAAATAAAATTCCTGAACGTTAACGCCCATGTGTTAGTTAGTAGGCAATAATTAATTTGTCTATCTGAAATATGAAAGCGGCTTCTGATTGGCCTATGCGTTTATTATTTGATTGGATGAAAGATTTTTATTAATTGACTTATAATTTGTTAGTAAACCAGTTATTATAATTTTATAACGTGTTCTATTAGTTTAATGTTACCTGTCCTGTTAACTGTTTGCAATGTTTCAATAGCAAAGGAAACATTATATTTTTTACACAAAAAAAAGTAATTATAGATTTTTCAATATTACATTGTTGTAATAACAGTTATCTTGAACTGTATTATTTTATTTATTTTTAAATGTTTTGCACTTTTCATTTTCTTTTAGAAAATAGAAACACAATAAGTTTCTCTAAGTGGATACTTCAAACATTACTACGCCCAATATTTACGTATGGTTCAGAAATATGGATCTTAGCGAAGAAAAAACATATATAGAACAATTAATAATAATAATTAGCCTAAAACTATCCTAATCCTTGGGCAAAGGTTTCCTCCATGTCCTTGCATTGAGTCCTGTCTTGAGCGATCCTGGGCCAGAAAGCACAGGCTGTTTTAATGACGTGTCTCCATCTAATCTTTTGCCCTCCTCGTCAGATAACTTGGCGACCATAAAGTTGTTTTCTTTGATACCACTCGACACCACTAACTTATCTCTGGAAATATGATATTCTATGTATCTATGGTAGGGTTGTACATCGAAGGCAAAACATCGATGTTTAACATCGATGTTAACATCGGCGCTTACTATCGATGTTGAAAAAACATCGAAGGAAAAACATCGATGTATCGGAAACATCGATGTTTTATTAATATTAAAAAAAGCTATTTATTTATATTATATAGGTTTTATTTAATAATGTAAAGATAAAATACGAAAAAAGTTACATATAATACACAAAAAGCATTTATTAGATTTTGAAATAGAAATATTCCTTTATAATAGTAATTAATTTCACATTAACATTATTATACCGAATATAATAATCCTAATTTGTACCTACAGTCTATTCCAAACGATTAGGCGGAACTAACCGCAATTTTCATTTTTGTAATTTGTCATTAGATATTTTTTTATATATTGAAGTTGACTTTTCCTGAACAAAATGATCAAAACTTCAATCAATCGGTAAAAGTAACTAGAATTGAAAATCTAGTTCCGCCTAAACCAAAGGAACATATAAAATATAGAAAAAAATAGCTAATGACAACTTACAAAAATCCAGGGATTGGAGGAATAACAACTGGGAAAGTGTCAACAAGACTCAAAAAGATAAAGTGTGTTGGCGTCTTTGGTCGTTCGCATTGTTTGCAAAAATTATAAGTTTCTTCTTATTTTTTCGTATTCTGCTAACTGCTAAGAAGAATAAGGACTAACACTATTAGTATTGTTATATCACAATAGATGGCGCTTATATTTTGTGTACCTATTTTAATAAAAATAAAATTTTTAAGATTCCAGCGCCTCCTGCGGTAGTTTCTGAATTTCAAAGTTTAAACATCGACATCGGTAGTAGACATCGATGTTTTATCGATACTATCGCCAGCTGACCATCGATAGTAAAAACATCGATGTTTTTAAAACAATCATCGATGTTTTCGATACATCGATGTTTTTTTCCCATCCCTAATCTATGGAGATGATATATAATATGTAGTGAGTTGTCAAATGAATAAAATATAAAAGTTTTTTTTGAATATTTATTAAGTGTTCAGTAGCCGTAACATAGATATTTATGATTTTTCCGCTCTGTCTCTCTATTTTAATTAAAAATCGTCACTATTATCGTGCGTCGTGCATAAAACAAATAGTTCATCTACAAGTTAGGATGTACACTGAGCATACAATGAGTCTATTGTGCTGCACGCATTGGCAGTTCCATTTGCTATGGTACCTCAGGGATTGAATCACTCAATAGTGGGGGTAATGGCTGAATAGCCACTCTTGGTGCTGAAGACCTATGCAGTTAAAAGCTTGCGAAGTAGACGTTTGATTACAGATATTTTAGTGTTGTGTGCATGGAAGAAATAGGGTTATTCAAATTATTTTAGCATTAAATTAATTTTTAAAGAATTTCAATAACAGAAGATGAATATAACGAATGTAAAAATAAGAATGCAGGATATCGCATGTTCTGTACAGCACATAAAAAGTTAATTTCCTTCTACATACTTGACAAATCCATATTAAATCACATTATGTAATATTTCTATATTTTATATAATTTTATTTGTAAACTTATATGTTGTTAACATTTGTCATCTTGATAATAATTTGCTTTCTCGAAAGAAAATCTCAAATATACTTCTGGTTGCAGCACCTCCATTTGAGGTTGCCACTAGGTTTTATTACAAAAAATTAGAATTGCCCTGGCTAGTTGTCTTAGTAGCAAAGGCTATAAACGTGAAATAAATAAAAAATACTAAGGATGACGGTACTACAGCAGATAAAAAGGATTCAAAGAATTAAGTAATTGGCCCAATCCAAGAAACTTCATAAATTTCGTACAAATGTTATATCCGTACTTTCATATGGCTTAAAAGTCCGCATGGTTAATGAGACCAGATTAAAGGTTTTTAAAAGTAAGTGTCTGAGGGAAAATATAAAGAATATTTTAACCAAAAACAATTTCCAGTGTGGAAAAGGCAAATAAAAGAAGTATCTTAATCGAGACTAAAAGCGGGAGTGAATTGGTCACACACTCAGACTACCTACAAAACTACGAAATATGCTTTAGATCAGGGTTCCGCAACCTTTGGTGTCTATCGACCCAAAAATAATAACAAAATTATAAGGCGACCCATGTGCGCTGGAAAAAAATTATGCAAGTGCAGGACAATCATTTTATTTTATAAACATATAATAATTTTATACCAGTACATTACTAATGGCTCTTCTGCTCCTGATTCTCGTTCACCAAATTGTCTTTTCTTCCTCCAATTGATTTAGTTAATGCAATCCTCAACATTATGTCAATGCTTTGAAGTCGATTTCTATATTTATTTATTTTTTTTCATATATATAAGTGGTCACAAGTCACGACCCATTTTTAAATTTCCACGACCCAAAATTGGGTCGCGCCCCATTGGTTGCTGAACGCTGTTCTAGATTGAAATTGAAAGGAAGTCGATCAAGACTGCATATAATCTGGAAGCCAACCATTCTGAAAGAGGAGAAGGAAATGGAGAAATCCTGGAATAAATTTAAAACACTGACCAGGAACCCCTCCGTTAGACGGTCTAGGACAACAAGCCGCGTCCGAATCGACGCGAGCCTTCTCGTCGCCGGACTATCTCGCCACGCGGTCAAGTGTTCGCGATGGTTGTTTATTCTTATTATTTTTCAAACATTCATAGAAGTCAAGAAACGTTTTCTCGATAATATTTTTAATTAAAAATTACGCAATATAAATAAAAATACATGAAGTTCAACATTTTATTACTAACTCTAAAAAGCTACAAAAATAAATAATAACATAACCTTTGAATCATCCGACTAAAACAGATTTATAATCCGTTAGAAAAAATTACTAATAGTAGGAAATAACAACCAACGAAATCACTTGAAATAGTCCGGTCGCGATATAGTCCGTCGGCGAGATAGTTCGGCAGCGAGATGGATCAGCGGCGACTTGGCCGCGACAGGCTGTCCCATTCCGGTCACTAGAAAAGTTTGGTAGATAGATACCCATTATGAGAACAAGGAGATTACATTAACCGTAGAACTAAATGAGTTGGGGGTGAAGTTGATTAGACATGTTTTAGAACAATTTTTTTTGTTGTGGGAGGTAGGGAGTTGGAATCCTTGTGTACCAACACTGTGTCCCGATATATTTACCTTATCCCTGGGTGTGAAGATAAAGAAAAATGTCAAGATATTATGGATGACAGCTTATTACATGTATAGTATGATATCGTAATTACGTGAATAGCTACCACTCATCTGAATGTGTGATGTTATTAGCCTCGTGCAGTCAAATAGCAGGTTGCTAGATCACTGCATCAGTAATTGGATAAAAGGAACAACACTGATAATGCGACTTCCACTTTGATATGCGCAGAGGTCAGCTGTCAGATATGAGTGCATGGAACTTGCCATATTACGTATGTTGGCTGTTGGTTCCGCATTAATGGAAAGACAGCTACACCGAACTTTAACATTTTACACTCCCGTATATTTTACATACCAATGTAACTAATGGCAAAAAGTATACTATGTTTAAAATCAGTGCTTCTCAATATTGTTATACTGGCTGGATAATTCAAACTAGTTTAAAATATTCACGGGCTCAGGGTCTACTAAAGGGGTGTGCATGACCCTGTGCTGTTTGGGCTCTAAAAAAAGTGTAATATTGGGTCAGTCCATAAGATCGTGAAGATTTTTTAGGAAATATTAGGAAATTTAGGATTCAGGAAATGATCCGGAACAAGAGAAGCAATTCTAGCTATGAGATTAGTACTAGATAAGAGGATCAAGAAAAATCAAAATACTTTTATCGCCTTTATAGACTTAGAAAAGGTATTTGATAATGTCAACTGGAACATTATGTTCAAGATCCTCAAAAAACCTGGAATTGATCATAAGGATAGGCATTTGATCTGGGATTTGTATAAAAACGAAACTGGTATTATTAAAATCGGCAGAACAACAGAAGAAGCCGGGATTCGGAAAGGTGTAAGACAGGGCTGCGCTTTATTGCCAATTATATTTAACACCTACATTCAGGAAGCCATAAATTCTATCAGAAAAAAAAATAAACGTCGGCATCAAAGTACCTGGACATAACATCGACATGTTGTGATATGCTGACGATATCACTATGCTGGAAAATAGTGCAGAAGAACTGCAATCTGCTTTGAAAGTAATGTCTTCAACCCTAAAGGATGAATTCTTTATGAGACTGAATTCAGTCAAAATCAAAATAATGGTGAGTGGCAGAAATATCGGTGGTGTAAAATCCTTATCACACTAGAATTATTATTCAAGTCTAAACTTGGAAAATTAAAGTCTTTGCATTCGAATCGAAGTCTTGTGCGTATGATAGTATTAAGAAAAAACCTAGGTTTTTAAAACCAGGCAAATGAAACAGGGTACAATTTCTCGGTCTTTTTACCCAGGTCTTACAGCTGACGCGTCTTTGTCTTTTGTTATGTCAAAATATAACTGTCAACTGTCATAATTTCACAATGTGCGCATGTGTAAACAAACAATTTCCAAGTCTTAACTAATATTCAAATACCGTGTGATTCTCAAGACCTGAAGACTTGGATCCTGAAAAAAAACCTACAAAAATAAAACTTGGATAGCGTTCTAGTGTGATAAGGCCTTAACAACTTCAATTAAAATAACCAGTCAGACATTATCACATATCAAAGAATTCACATACCTAGGATCTGTTATCACGAACGAGAACTAATCAAAGAGGGACACCACAAGTAGAATTGCTCAGGCTAAGCTCGCTTTTAACAAGAATCGAAATCTATTCATCTTGAATAACATCGCAATAACACTGAGGAAGAAGCTTCTAAAAACATATGTATGGAGCATAGCGCTCTATGTGTGTGATATGTGGACCATAGCAACTACAGAAAAAAGAAGACTGGAATCCTTCGAAACCTGGTGTTATCGACGCATGTTAAAAGTGAAAGGGATTGACAAAGTCTCGAACAAAGAAATATTTCAAAGAGCTAAAGCAAGAAAATTTCAAAATATAAATAAAAGACGAGATAGACTGATGGGGACATTTGAGTTTGATGAAAATAAAGGTATGGTCGAAGGAATAAATCCTAAAGGAAGACCCCCTCTTAAACTATATGTCAGTTGAAGGACTCAGGGAGGAATGGAGAGCTGCTAACCAATCTTAAGATTGTAAACTTTAAGAGAGAGAAGAACTTGTTGGCATCTCAACGGCAATTTTTTAATTCCTTCTACATGAAAATTTTGTGGTTGGTCATGCCGTAAGAACCTCATGGTTTAACGTCTCCTTTAACCTGTCCCAACTTCACATTCTGTATGCTGTTCCAATCATGTTGCCATTTGATTAACACCGGAAGTTTCAGATGACTCTTAGCATCATCTGGAAATATGAATATGAAATATGGAACACACATCAATCATAGATCTGTGGTAGGTGGATTTTGCAGCTACATTGGCTTTAATACCAACATGTTCCGGTATATAAAACTGCTATAACCTCACATTCTGAGCATTTAGATTGTGGAATAGCAACCAGATCTTCATTACAAGTGGATGCACTGGATCTGGATCTTGGATATTATTTAGAGCGCTCAAGATAACACTTGAACGACTTTTCTATGATGAAACAAATCACAGGGCTTTGAATATAGCGTACAGATCAGCAGTATACACACTCGATATGGAGTGCAAATAGTACTGAAACTGTGGATGCTAGACATCGAACGCACACTCAAACCTGGTTCCGGATTTTGATCCGTCAGTAAAAATGAGAATATCCTAGAACCAGTGTCCTTTGTAACTCATATTGGTATTTGATAAGCAACGTAGTATCTTCATCAAACTACTGAATTAAATTAATTTAGCTAATATTTAAAAGGTATCATCTTCTATCAAGTGTAAATTTAGAGACACAAAATTTTTATAGCTTTTATCTTTCTTAGAATTTGAAATGAATATTTCAGTATCGAAGTGCATTTGCAGTCAGAAATTATACAATTCTAAAAAATCTTACCGGTACCGATCTATGGTTGAATATTTATCTGATGGACTAGATCGTGTTATATATTCTCATATAGTAAACTTACGATATGTAACCAATAATCATTTTGTCTGTACTTCTAGTAAACCAGTTGAGTAATCAGCTTATGTACAACAAACCCTACTCCTACAACTCAACTGTTCAACTGGGATGCATGTGTATGCACTTATTGTATAAATGCTCGACTGCAAATTTGATGTTTCTCTTGAAATTTATGCCTAGTTGTTTGTACTCTGATGTAGGTATTCCAATAGATATAAATTGAGATGTTACATTCGCTTTTGTTTTTTGTTAAATTAAATAAAATTTATTGAGATCAATGTTCAGCTAAATAACATGTTATATACGTTATTTTGTTATAAATCACTACAGATACGTTTTTTTTAGTTTATTTTTGATGTGGGCGAGAGAAGTTACCGATGGTATTTTATCAAATATAATTATGTTATTTATTCGTAATTGCGGACATCTATCAAAATTTTGTTTACATAAGATAAATCAATTGATTTTATATGAGAATATATTCTTTGTACTTAAATTCACATATTAAAAGTACAGAAAATTTTCATGGTTGGCTATAGTAAGCTGTTTTGTAGCTCATTCTTGAAATTTGGTAGAATATCACTCGTTTAATGTGTTAGTTCTATTAATTTAAAGCAGTGGTTCTTAACCAATGTGACACACTAGTGATCCGTGAAATTAACCTCGTCGCCTAGTATACAGGTGAGACAACACATATATTCATCTTGATTATTTTCTTAATAAATAAAGTTATAAAAATATTGTTCAAATAAAACTTACTCGGGGTACCTAATGAGAGTTAGACTATAGTGGTATAAAAAATATATATATATTTTTTTATTAAAAATTATTGTATTATCTGGACCTGGGCCCTATCGGCACCTTTTTTACTTGCCCGACCTTAATATATAAGGGGCAAGTATTGTAATTGCGAAAATTTTCGATGTCGAGATTTTGACTGATGACCACGTTTCAAGGTCCAGGGAATGTCCTGTGTGTGCGTATGTCTGTGTGCGTGTGTGTGTGTGTGTATGTGTGTGCGTGCGTGAGTGCGTGCGTGTGTATCTGTGTGTGTGTGTGCGTGTGTGTGTGTGTGTGTGTGTGTATATACACGATAACTCAAAAACAGTTCAACTTAGAGACTTCGTTCTGGTGCTAAAAAATTCTCCTATTAATTGGCGACTATTGTTTTTTATGAAAATCCGAAACCGGAAACGGAAGTTATTAAACTAGTAAACCAAGCCTTGGACAAAAATTTGTATAGAACATAATTTGATATATTTTTGAAGATTTACCTAAAACTTACATAATTTTATTTTTTTTTTTCATTTTTTTTTTTTTTTTGTTTTTCATTTTTATTTATTTATTTTTTTTATGGCAGAGCAAGTCTAGCGGTGGTCTCTCTTCGCTACTGGTTTACCTTTTCCGAGATCCGAGGTACTACAGTGTTGTGAGGCCCCTTAATACAAACTTAAAAACATAAATAAATGTACATGAAGTAAAATTTGTTTAACGTTTCAGATCAAATTTAAAACAGACATAATAAAAATAGTTATAATATAACATAGACGAATATAAAAAAAAAACATAAAGGTTTGAAAAAAGCACTTAGTGGAGGATCCAGAAGGGGACAAGTGCACCCTCTTGCCCCTTTGCGGGCGCCCATGCATGTACATTCTGTTTTTGGGAACTGTTTAAGCATTGCTAATATTTTACTATTTATAATATTTACAAAAACTTTTGAATTCGATGAATAGCTTGTCTGCCTTATTCTCGTACAGGTTCATCATCAGAACTACTCGTTGATATGTCATCAGTTCCAGGATACACTAAATCCTATAAATTATAGATATATCATTATTAAATATTTATTATATACAGTGCAAATGTGAACTGCACGACTGCAAATTGAATTAGCATTTTTCGATTTTATCCATCGTTTTAACATTTTTATCATTACTACTATAATAACTTTGATTAAATATAAAAAAACTAACTTTAGATAATCAAAGTTTATCTTCGACAAATTTTTTAAAAAACGATCGTTATAACCTGTGTTCCAGGTATGAGTAACGCATAGCCTGAAAAGCAGCTATTAGGCGCTTTCCAGGTTGCTGTAAAGAGTAACTCGGAGTTACTCCGAACAGTTCGTTAGTGTTTCAAGTTAAAGTACTCCATGCTCCCAAACTACGCTAGAATTACCTTCTCTCTTCCCTTGAAGTACCTACCTAAATTTCAGAACGTCAAGTTCGTTTGGGGTGGGGGTAAAAGGTTAAATCCAAATCTCATTCAAATCGCGCCTGTCTGGACTAGACGGTGTTCCAACTGTAATAATTTCAGAACAGCATTATCAGTCGCAACAACAGATTAAATTTAATGCACTCCTACGAACTCTGCGCTTGCGTCTGATGATAATAAACTATTCGCAATAACTCAACAAAGAGTGTTATTGTTTTAAACTATTGGGATATATCCAATAATAGTTTTACGTACTAACTTAATCCTGAAGCCTTTCTACCTTGCGGTGTAAGGCTATAGCCGAGTTACTTATTGTATTTTCTGTTGTTGTTCTCCTTACTTCTTTCTATCGTGTTCTGTCCTTTGTATATTTCCTTATCTCCTCCCACTTTACGCCACTCTTTGTTGTAGCTTTTTTGTTTCTTGGTGCCAGGTTTTCTTCGGTCCTCCTGGTCTAACTTTCTTCACTGTTCTTGCTTCAAAAACTCTTTTTACTATTTAGTCTTCACTCATTCTGTGTATGTGTCTCAGCCATCTTAGCTGTAATTCTTCTATTATGGTTTACACTGGATTTATGTCTAGTTTTTCTCTAAATACTTCATTTCTTATTCTGTCCAATTTTGTTTTATCTTCAATTTTCCTTAAAAATCTCATTTCACTACAGTATAACAGTTTTCTAAAGCTGTATTGAGGCATCTTATGCCGATATCTGGGTTATATTTAATCCAATTTGTCTTGTTTTCAATTAAGACATTTAGAAATAAGTGTGAAATATGTTGAAATAAACAAAAAAAGGTTTTTATTTAATGTAATTTGGAAGATAAATTAATTAAGAGATTGGAAGGTCGTATAGGTATATAAGATGAAACTTAATTATGCCTTGAAGATGGGTAGCCTGTTGTCAGGGTGACGTTAACGCGGAATCATTTTCTAAGAACAAAATAAAACTAACAAGACATTTTGTCATAAAACCGATAATTCAATCATAAAAAAGCCGTCATGTTTTAAGTATAAAATATCTAAAGGTTTTTTTAATCCGGGGACATTTTATTTCTTTCTTGTTGTTTGCTGGTAGGTGGTCTTCACGTCGGCATCTTTGATCTATTAATTTCATTACTACAATGTAAAAATGGCGGGTTTTCTTTCAAACTACCCAAATTTAGCGGTAAATAATTGTTTCTTCTTAAAGAATACACCGTCCATGATTCGACAGGATTCTCTTAACGGAAATCTTGGAATTTTTGATTTATCCGACAAAGTTTGGAGGTTTATTTATAAGTTTTATGACTTATTTACTTTACGACTTCACAAAATCATAATTGAGGATTATTATTTCAAAATTGAATAAAGAGTCAAATTAATTTTTACTCTATAAGACTACAGCACAAGTGAATATTTGGTAAACCCTTTCAAAAAGATTATTTTCTAATTCTATTTTAAATATTTTTTTGTTTGTAACTTTTTTTTGATCAGACAATAAAGTATAGCTTGTTTCTTTTGTTTATCGGTACTAGATTATAAATTCTAGTAACCTTTACCGATTAAGTGAGGCTTTTGATCATTTTGTTTAGGAAAAGCCCACTTCAAATCATGAAAAGTGAGACCATGACAACTTACAGAAATGAAAATTCCAATTACTTCCGCCTAACGTTTGGAATCAGAGCCGCAGTAAGGAAAACTTGCGCTAGGGGCAAAGCCGTGTTTTGGCGCCCTTGGCAAATAAAAACACGGTTCTTATCTATCAAAATTTAAGTGATGAGCAAAAAAAAGGTCCTCACTTCCCAAAATCCAAGTGACGAGCAAAAAAAAGGTCCTCACCTCCCAAAATTCAAGTGACGAGCAAAAAAAAAAGTCCTCACCTCTCAAAATCCAAGTGACGCGGCAAAAAAAAGGTTCTTGCCTTCACAATGGCGCCTCTTAGTCAAGGCCGTCAGCGCCCTTTTCCTTAGGGCGCCCAGGGCCGTCGCCCCCTCCGCCCCCCCCCCTTACTGCGGCTCTGTTTGGAATAGCCTATAATATTAAAAACTTGTGATTTCCAAAATTAATAATTTTTGAGCTTTGAGTGTGGGGCATATATTTTCCAAAAATCATTTTTTATGGCATTAATTTTAAATTTTCTATTGTTTCGAATTGAAAAACACTGTTCTACAATATGTATACTTACATATACTGGGTGTAACAGCGAAACAGGACACAGCCATTATTTTCTTTATTATTAGAAATACAAAAAGAAAAACTATATAACAAAGTTGTAGGAGACCAAGGAAGACATCTGGTTATAGAAGAATTAAACCAGTGTTTCTCAAGCTGGAGCACACAGTTATATTTTTTTAAATGAAATATTACATATTGTTTAAACCTTTTCTTAGAAAAACTTGTATATTTTTTATAAAAACTCAACCATTTACTAACAACTAAACATTTTAAATCCTTATATGAAAAAATTATTGAGAAAAAATCGATTGAATTCCATTTATCTTTTTTTTTAAATATTAGTGAACAGTACCTACCTACTGAAATAGTTTGTGTACCATGTGTAAAAATTCTTTTTCGACCGCATCTGAACTTGAAGGCCAAGACGCAGCCGATGACTTTAAACAGATAAGGGCGAAAAAGATCTTTTTGATCAAAGTGCACATTATATTTTTTGGCGACCAAAAGTTATTTTTATTTGAAGAATTAAATTTATTTATTTTTCATTGGATAATTTATGGTTACTGAAAAATTATTACAATTATAAATGTTTGACTGTCAGTTGTTTCAATGTAACAATGGAGATCTTGTAGCTTAAAGAATGACACATAGATGGCTCTAGCATCTAACGGTCAAAGAAATAAGCGAATCGGCGTAGACCGAAAAAGATATACTTTGTGGTCGGTACTAGATGATAAAAAAGAACTGTTTTTGATATGGTCGCCCAAAAACATTAATTACTTCCTATAAATAATTTTCTATCTGATTTTATGACTCTCATTACATTTGCCATTAGATTTAAAACAGATTTAGAAGTAACTTTAATTATTGTTTCTAGTTTAAAAATTGTCTAAACGTCAACTGATTTTTTAAAATATTTTATTTCATGTGAGGATATACAATTTTTATATGGTTGAATTTGGAAAAAAACGCTCTATCGAAAGGGTGTAAAAAATATAACTGTGTGCTCGAGGTTAAGAAGCACTAGTTTAAAAAATATGTTATCTTATAAACAGATGTTCTTCTTGATCTACTACAACTTTATTATTTAATATTTTTTTGTATCTCTAATAATAAACAAAATAAAAGTGGTGTCCCGTTTTGTTGTAACACCCTGTATACATACATTGTTGTTATTCGTTTCCTGTACACCAGTCCATTATGTGTCCCCATGGATAATCGTGTGGTTATATTGCCTTTGTTTCTTCATTAATATCATCCATCCTTTTTGTTGTTACACCCTGTATACATACATTGTTGTTTCTCGTTTCCTGTACACCAGTCCATTCTGTGTCTCCACAGAAATTCGTTTGGTTGTCGTGCCTTTATCTCTTCATTAATATCATCTATCCATTTTCTATATTTACGTCCTTTTCTTTTTCTGTTCAGTAGAGTCAATTCCAATATTTTTTGTGTTATCTCTTGTTGTTGATTCTTTTAGTATATCGGGACCAACATAGCTATTTCTCTTGTATTCTTTATGTTAATTAGGTTTGTATTTATTCTAGCAAATTTTTATTTCAACACATACATTGTTTGAAAAAGTATACGAGATTCATCTTTTTTTCATGCTTAATCTCTTTCGAACGTTGTTTCGAATTTCGAATGCTTTGCCCACGAGATGAGACCAGTATGGCACATGCGCAGAAACCAGAATTCGTACAGTCGCTTGGTTGCCAAGCAACGGACGTAGAACCAGCTGCAAACTGCATTGCGATTGGTTTTCTCATCTCCTAAGAAAAGCACTTTAACTTCAAACCTTTCCCTCATACCCTTTTCACACTACATCTTTAAGCTCGGATGTTAAAGTGAATGTATCTTTAAACGCTAATGTGAAACCGTATCGCCTCCTTTAAATACAAGCGATGTTTAAGACAGAGATCTGCGTCTTAAACTTCGTCATTACCAACTTAATTTCTATTATAAAAAAATACGCCTTGAATTTGTGCTGTCAACATTTTATATTATCATAAACAAGAATACTGTATTATATCGACGTTATAAGAAGTTTATACTTATTGTTATAATAAAATTATTTATTTTAATAATGTGTTTAATAAAATACAGAGCTACAATAATTGAGATAAAATGTATCGACTTACATGTTAATACAGGTGTAATATATTCTTTATTGTAGTGTCTTTATTGTAGAATGAAATGAAATATCCTTATTTGTTTATAATAATTCAAAATGTGCGTCTGCGCAGACAGTTCAAAACTGGTAATTTCATGACGGTAACTTAAGGACAAAATTACTGTAGCTGATGACAGCACCAGAGATTTAAACATCAAGTGTGAAAGCATACCGATCTTAAACATCGGTGAACTTTAAGTTCACTCGTCTTAAAGATCTAGTGTGAAAAGGGTATCAGGTTAGCGAATCAAAAGGATCTTGGTCTTCTGAACTGTTTCTTCCTTCAACTTTGCCCTTTACAATATTTTGTAGGATACGGTATTTGTGCTCATACCTCATCATATGTTCAAGATATATCCTTTCCATTCTGATCTATGTGGTCAAATGTCTGGTGCAAAATTAAGCACTTAGCGAGAAACAAGGCTAGTTAAAAACGTTTCATAGAAATCTTATGCATCTGATAGGAGTAAAAAGAACTATACAAATCTGTAAAGACCTTTGACCGCAGATCTAGTTTTTAAACATATTAACACAACACAGGAAATTCACTTACTTTCTAGAAAACAATAAAATCAATAAGACTTAGAAATTGCTGTTGCACCATAATAGCAATCGTTTAGATTTGTTGCATTACGGAAAACGGTTAATTTTATTTTCACATTTTATAAAATTATACTTAAACGCTAAACTATTTTCAATTGCCATATTAAACCAGTGGCGAAGGGAAACCTCCGCTAGACTTGCCCTCCCATAAAAAAATATTAAAAAAAAAAAATGTAAATTAAAAAAAAAAAAAAAATAATATTTAGATAAATCTTCAAAAATATATCAAATTATGTTCTATACAAATTTTTGTCCAAGGCTTGCTTTACTAGTTACGAATTAATTATCATGACCATGGAAACGTTACATATAAGTATGAAAAAATTGAGACTTGGAAAAATTTTAAATAATTTTACCAAAATTTTTCGAAATTTTTCGTTTTATCAAAAAACGTCTCAAATAAAAGTTATTAGTTATTGCATTTATAGTAACTTTTGTTGAATAAATTTTTTCGAAATATTTTTCTGTTGCTAAATATTCGCAAAAATCTTAAAATCGACACGAGTAAACTCCCATTTCTAGTCAACCGATTTTCATAAAAAACAATAGGGTTCTTCCTATTTAATAGGAGAATTTTTTAGTACCAGAACGAACTCTTTAAGTTAAACCGTTTTTGAGTTATCGTGTATACACACAGACAGACACACACACACACACACACACACACACACACACACACACACACACACACACACACACACACACACACACACACACACACACACACACATACGGATGGCACTTCGAAAATAGGTTTTTTGGATTCCCTGGACCATGAAACGTGGTCATCCGTCAAAATCTCGACATCGAAAATTTTCGCGATTACAATACTTGCCCCTTATATATTAAGGTCGGGCAAGTAAAAATAAAATAAGTCAAATACATTTTCACACTTAAAGTGTTAAACATTTTTCTTTTACACTTACTTAGATTTAATGATTTATATTTAATACTTTTAAACATTAAGAGAATATAATTTTACCAGTGGTGGCTGGTACATACTGGATGCAGAGCTGCGGTACACCCAAAATTAAATTTATTTAAACATTACAGACGGTTATGAACTTTTACGCTCTCTCTCTCTCTCTCTCTCTCTCTCTCTCGCACACACACACACACACACACACACACACACACACACACACACACACACACACACACACACACACACACACACACACACACACACACACACACACACACACACACACACACACACACACACACACACACACACACACACACACACATACTCCCTCTCTCTATCTCTCTAAATTTACTGATTTTTAATTAAAAACGGTCAGTATTGTCGTGCCTCGTGTTTTTATAGCCTCTTACTATCATCTACATTGTTTTTGCAGACTTTTTATATCGTCTATCCTTGCAAGGTGAAGTTGGGGCTGAGACAAGGCGATCCACTTTCGACAATTCTCTTTAATTTTGTGCTAGATAAAACTATAAGAGATGCCCAAATGTATAGATCAGGATTATTGTATCACAAAATGCACCAGTGTTTGACATTTGCGGATGATATTGTTGTTTTAACAAGAAGTGAAAAAACAATGATAGAAATAGTACAACTATTAGAATTTTCAGCAAGAAATAAGGGTTCCCAGATGAATTAATCAAAAACAAAATATATGACGTGGACTGAGCAAGAATTTGTAAGAGATAGAAGTTTAACGATATAAACTAACGTTTGCAATTTTGAGAAAGATGGTTTACTTATATGGGAACTATTATTACGAGAAAACCGGAAATAAAATAAGAAATATAAGCAATACTATTAGTAGGGAATCGATGTTTTTATGGTCTTAATGGACTACTAAGGAATAAAAGTATATCAAGAGGATTGAAGTTAATGCTTTATAAAACAGTTATTCGGCCAATAGTGACATATGGAAGCGATGTATGGACACTGAGAATTGCAGACCAAAGGGCACTTGAGATATGGGAAAGAAAAGTATTGAGGAAAATTTTCCGAGGGAAACAAGTAGTTGGCATATGGGAAAGACGAACAAATCAAGAACTAAGAGAACTGTGTAAGGACGCAAACATTATAGCAGTAGTTAGAACACAAAGAATTAGATGAATAGGGCACATAGTAGAAATTCCACAGGAAAGGTTGCCAAAGAAACTAGTAATCAGCACTATCGGTGGGAAAAAGAGAAGAGGGAGACCAAGGGAGCGATGGAAAGAAGAAATGGGAGAAGATAAAACAAGGAGAACATAACCGGATGGAAAGAGAAAGCAACGGACAAGAGGAAGTAGAAGATAATTACAGAAGAAGCCATGGGTCTGCTAGGCTCGCAAAAATAAACTATATAATTATATATATCCGTGCAAGGTTTCTTTTATTATGCTAGTTTATAGCTATGCATATATTCATTAATCGTTTTATATATTTTAAGCAAATATCCATTCTGGCAAGCCTGTGGGTGCAAGCGTTAAATCGTTTTTACGTACTCTCTAACCGCTAAACAAGATATGGACATGATTCAACTCCGGCCTATGTCAAATAATTTGTGTAAAAAATATTTATACAAATTACAGGTTCTGCTTAGCTGTTCGCAATTAACTATAAACTGTTGGTGTCTTTCTGTATACGCTAAAAATGGGCATAATACTGACCATATTACTCCTAAATGTTCACAGATTGAAAATGGTCATAAAACCTGTACACAGGAGGCCTAGTCTCACCACGGGCTGTCGCGTCAATGATGATGAAATATACATTCTAGTCAAATAAATTGACGGTGCAAATATCCATTGTTGCTATGCCAAAAAAATCTTACTTTTGTTAACGTTGTAAAAGCAGAATTTTTGTACAATTTATGGAACGATATTAAAGCTAGCAAGAAATTCAATGTCCACAATAAGAGGTGCGTAATTATAATTACATTATGGTACTCTTTGAATTACATATTTGGTGGCAAATATTTACGTATCAAAAACAGTGTATGTCAAACATCTATGTGAGACAGATCGTGCAATGGTCTGTCTGTATGTAACAAAAATTCTATGCGGCACTTTCTCTGGCAACAATATGTCGTATTGTGATGGACAGTTTAGATAAGACATCAGTATCAGATCAGTCTGATAGTTTGATAGTGTGATGGCTTACGGCGTAGAATCTGCCGTTGCCTCTGCAACCTTATCTGCCATCAGACTTCAATCAACTTGTTACTTCATTATTTTCATAACTTCAACCAGCATTTTTAAACCATTCAAGTTTAGATACAAGATTATATGGTAAAATTGAGATGTCTCAAACGTTCAAAAATACTCCATAGGCTCACAATACAATAATGATAATGATAATGATAATAGATTCCCAGCGCCTAATTTTCCTCTAGTGCAAAATCATATCAGCCCCGGGCCATTTTTCTTCAAGTAAAATTCCGCGCAATATGCATATATATTATTACTCATTCTGTTTTTCATTTGCCACCATTTTTTTGAATATTTATTTGAAGGAAGTGAAGAAATAACAAACAATAACAAAATTAAAACATAAAATCAATTTGTGTTTTCCACTGTCCAGAAACTATATAATTATTAAGTTGAAGAAAATCTATAGCTAATTTAATCAAAAGGAAATACACACAAAATATTTTCTTTATCGAACAACAAAATAAAAACGAGTCTAAATCGGGCGAGTAGGTACGTGGTGTCTGGTTCTGGCAAATTCACGCGATTTTCTCTACAAGTGAAGTGGGTGTGGTAGAAAGTTTGCAAAACTAACAATCTGAAATAAAATTACTAACAAATTTATACCTATATCAAATTTTGCAGTCAATTGTAATCTAAAAGTGTCTTTTGAAATTCATACTGGAGTCAAACAAGGAGATGTCACCTCACCTTTGCTGTTTAACCTCGTGCTGAAGATGGTGTCACGAAAAGCCCAAGATACCAACTACCGTGGTCTACAGCTCAATGCGTATCACTAGAATTTAGGGATGCAAATGATCTGGATATTATTTCAAATAAGGTTGAAGACGTATTATACCTAACTGCAGTGGCGCACCCAGGGAAGGGGCCCGGGCCTCCCCTAAGAAGGAAGGAAATAAAAATAAAAACACACAAACCCACTAGAAAATTTTTAAAATAGAGATGAGTACTTTTTTTAACTGACCTTATCGATGTCGAAGCTGGTAAATTAGGACTCATCATTACTAATGAAAAAAAACAAAACAAATATCTCATTGTTAGTAGACGCAGTTATGAGAACACGACCAACTTAAAAAATAATGGCAACACTTTTAAGAGAATTTAAACTCTCAAATACCTGGGCACCATGATATATCAGGTGAATCTGATACAGCAGGAAATTACGAACAGAATTAAAGCTGCTAATGCATCGTATCATGCACTTGGTCCCATCTTCAAAACGAAACCTTGTCTAGGAACACCAAGATCAGGTTATGCCAAGCTATAAAACGTCCAGAACTTATGGTGTTGCTCCGAAACAAGGATCTTAACAAAGCGATATCGATAACACCTCAAAGTTTTCGAAAATATAAATCCGAATCTCTGATCCCATTCAAATTAATGGTGAATGGAAAATCCATAAAAACAAAGATATCAGAAAATTGTACTCAAGGCCGAGTATCACACAAGAACTAAGAGATAGACTATCACAGTGGATAGGAAACGTGATGAGGATGAGGGAAGACAATGGTTAGGAAGAATGGGAAGACCGCACACGAGATAGAGAGATCAGCAAACTAAAGATCTAACAAGTATTGGCATATAAGACACATGGAGAAGACCTAACAATCAAGCTCAAAATGGAGGCTCAAAGTGAAGCCGACTGACACTGCCTAAAGAAGAAGAAGATAACTATATAATTGTAAATAAACAAATTGCATTATAGACGCTATATTTGTGTACAACGCGGCAAATTGTAGCTAAAGCTTCATTCCACAAATATGTTTCTAGTTATTTTGTTTTACTGTGAAAACTACTTATAGTTATTGTACTTGGTGGTCTATTTGTGCTACCATCTCGAACCTACCGCAATTCTCAATATAGGTGCTTCGGGTAAAAATAATTTCTTTTTCGTAAAGAACAAGTGTACCAAGTGTAATTCTATTTCGCCATCACACGCCTTCGTATAGGCCACTGTTGGTGGACCCATGGACACCTTCTTCGAGGTGAATACTCCCCTCTCTGTGAGACGTGTAACACAAATTTATCTGTGTTACACTTTTTAACTGAATATGTACAGTTCGAGGATGTCAGGGAGAGATTAGGCCTGTGCTATGGCCTGTCAGTTGCTTTAGGTGACGACAGAGTAATCATGGACAGGCTGATACTCTTCCTGAGAGAATCGAACTTACTGTTTTATTTGTGAAGTCTTGCATCTTATTTTAATGTGTTTTATTATTAACCTGTGATATTCGATGGCAATTGGCCTTTTTACAGCCTCTTACCATCACCCTGCGTCTGTTCAATTTTCGAACAGACCTTTTATATTATTTATTTGTATTTGTCCGTGCAAGATTTCTTTTACTGAGTATGCGTATTAATAATGATTTTATTTATTTATTTATTTATTTATTGTCTAATTTATAGTTTTTAATATGTAGTCTAGTCATTTAGATGGGCTGCGCTAGGCGCATATAGCCTTTGTTTCTGTGCGTAAAAAAAATAACTAACTAACTGTAATTCTATTATCAAGGATAATATTTTTCGACGAGGGTTCTATAAACATTCTGAACATTCATGTGGAAAAAAATGTTGCCGTATTATTTGAACATTTCTACACAAAACTAAAAGTTATTTAAACCCACAAATATATTTAAAAAATTACAGAACATTGTCTGATATCTATTATTAAGTTATTGGGCGATAACATTTGCTTCTACAATAAAAAACATCCTATTAGATAAATTAAAAAAATTGCAAAACTTGATGTACAGTTTGTTACTAATTTTATTTCGGGTTGTTAGTTTTATATGAGAAATTTGTAATCTCTTGGGGTTATACGTAGCTTTAATGCTGTATGTGATGATGATGTTGCTTATAGCTGATTTTTTGAGTGAAAATTATAGAATTGCTCACTAACAAATTAATTTTTTTGATGTATGTATGAGCTGTAATTATTATATTTAATTCCACATGATACAATCAATAATCGTTTTTCTATATTGATAAATTACTCTCCTGTCGCAATTAATTTAAAAACATATAATACTTAAGTCCCTTTTTATAAAATAGAATATAAATAATTTTGCAAAATGGCATTATTGACACAATGCTAGCGGTTAATAGTTACGGTACCAAAACAATAAAACGAAATTCAATCAGAGTGTTCAAAAATGTTGAAATAAGATAAGTGCATACGTCATACTAGATTATCTCCTGTTGATTTTATCTTAATATAATTAATGATGTAAGTGAATATGTTTTATGATATAGGTAATTAATATTTGTACTACATGCATAGTTTATCATTGTGCAACTACATATATTGTTTAAAAATTGGAATATAGAAATTTATGAAAAGGTTGTTACTCAGGGCAACAACACAACTTTTGGATGAATATAAAAAAAAAATTAAAAATCAGTGGTTTTCAAATTTGGGGCATCTTTTTGTTTGTTTATTTTTGGACGAAATTCACATTTTAGAGAAAATTGGCAAAGGAAAAATCGATTGCATTTTACGTCACAGCATGGTGACTCTTTTAAATTGTGCCGGACATTTACCTAACACCCTGTATATATATATTTTTTTTTTGAGAATCTATAAAAATTTATTGTTTATAGGCTGTATTTTTTTGTAGAAAAAAAAATCTTGGGAACATTAAGGATTATAAGGGTTATAAATTTTTGAATTTCACTATTAAATCTTGAAAATATGCTGGATCTACCTATGTGGTGTAACACTTATTTTTCAAAATAGATTATATATAGGCCCCAATAAGCGCTTGCTAACTTGCGCCGAACAGCGAGAATAAATATTGCTTTAATTTCAATTATACCCGGGCACGAAGAATGCTTGTTGTCGCTTGAAACATACGCCGATGAGTAACAGGAATCTTTGAAACATTATTTATCAGCTTACAAGAAGCTGACAATCAGTTTTCTGATGTTTTGTTGACTTTTTTGATAGTTATTAATAAAATTTCTTTTATGTTGCGAATTACTGACATTTACAATTACTTATTAGCTGAATAAATTTTATTATTTTGTTATGAATTTACTTTCCAACTTATAGTCTATATAAGCGCATGTTTTAGTAGATACATTACTCCCCCAAGCAACTACATCATCATCAAGCCTTGTCCATCATCGGGTGATTTTGGACTGCCTCTAAAAAGAGCATAGGCTGTCAATAAAATTTCTCCATCTAACTCGTCTATCTACCATAGAAATTCTTATTGACGTACTGGGAATTATTTTGAATCTCGGAGTAACGGGTAATCAGCCCATTGACTCCAAAGCCTGGTGGTGGGGCTGCCACCTGAGCCCCCAGGCAGGCATACTATTTAGAAGATAACAGTAGAAAAGAAATGAAATAATGAGATACTGATTCTTATATTGCTACGCGAATCAGAGTCTGAAGTACAAGAGTTGGGTCAAGTTCGTCCCGACAGGAAAGTTGAGAGAAAGGAGGGTGACACAGAAAGAGGAAGTAAAGTCACGCTCTGTCAGTGCCTCTCCACCAGATGTGAGGTGGCACGATTTATTGTCGAGGTTCTCTCCTCTAGATCCGATGGTTTTGGTCACCTGGCCACTATCAACGCAAGGTCAGGAGTGGGCGGGCTGACGGGTACACCACGAGAAGGACGCATCTGTAGATACGTGACCTGAACACCACGGAGTTGAACACACCTCAGTGTGTTCTTTTCCGTGAGGTGGTGTTCCGGTACTCCCATTCGGTCTTGAGCCTAAGCTCCTAGGACAACTATGTTGTCCCTGTGACCAGCTCTCCTAACAGGGTCATCCTGCGAATGACATCGGGCAGCGGGCGTCTATCTTGTGTTTTCGGGCTTCGACCTGTTTCACGAGGTTAGCCAGCCCGAATACAAGGCGTTCCTATCGAAGACACTCATGGTTTTAAGCACGGTTCTTCGAGGCGTCGCCAGGTGACAATTAGCTTACCCGCACTCTCCGGATGCGAGTGTCTATAACCCGACCTTTGAGTTACCGCGATGTTTCCGCAAACGATCCCGCCAATAGAGTTGGTGCCAGTAAGTGCCATGGAGTATCCACATAGAATCTCCTACTGACTACCCAAGCAACTACAGGAACATTTATTATAAACCAGGCCATATTCTGATGAAGAAATTATGGTAAACAGGCACTGTTAATAATGTTTTCTACGTGTCCACGAAACGATGTCAAAAAGCGCCGACAAAAGCATACCTACTAAACGCCTGTTTATAAGCACCGGAAACAATCTTTCTACATGTTTATACTCAGACACACAATTTAGTTGAGTACAAAATATCTCACTCATTGTCTTTGATTAATTTTACTCCAATATTTAATGTATACTAGACCAGTGTTTCTCAACAGGTGGTCCCCAGAAAAAATTTAGTGGTCCGCGAAAATTTTTATGTGTTTTTTGCAGTTTTTTTTTTTAATTTTTCATGCACATTTTTTATGTAAATAATTTATATTTTGTTTATTTTCTGTACACTTTCTGTGATTTTCTACAAATAAAATAAATGTATTTAGTAGCACATTAAATATATTTGTTTTCTTACAAAAAATGAACGAACAATTATTATTAGTGGTCCGCGTTAGAAAATTATATATCATACTGGTTTGCAGTGCGTTTTTGGTTGAGAAACACTGTACTGTTCTAAAACCACCGGTAAATAATGTGATGCTCGACTAAATATTAATTTAAACGTCAGAGTAAAATTTACTCCTCTTTGAGCATTTTTTGACGCAAGGTTATATTATAACTAATTCAAATGTATCTATATAAGATCTGTTTAAGATCCGCCTTAGAGAAACGGATACACTCGGATACGAATTTTTATTTTCACGGATCATCCGCGGATACGGATACGGAGCTCTGGCACATCACTAGTTATAACTACCATATTTTTCATTAACAGTCAATTTTTTGGTAAATATTTACGAAAATACATATGAAATTAATTTAAAGTTAAAGTTTCCAAAAATTGTTTAATTCATTCCATTAAAGATATTTTACTTTTATTAAAACTTCTATAAAAAAATTTACGATAAAATAGGTACTGGAGAACCAATGACATGCCAATCTTCTTCTTTTTTTCTCTCTTTCTCTTTCTTTTGCCTCGTCCTCTTTGAACATTGGTTATCATCATGGATAACCACTCGTTGCTAGCTGCCATTTGAAATATTTCTATGGATATAACTACGAACCATTTCAAATTAGCGAAGCAAGAGATTCTCGGTCTTCCAGGGCCTCTTCTCCCTTCAGTCATTGTCTTTATAATGTTTCATTCTTAAAGTGAACGGAATTTACCTCGCATTTGAACAAGTGACTCAAAATATGTATTAACAAAGGATAATATTATCAATTTATTCATTGAAAAACCACGTAATTTAACAAGTATTTCCAACTTTCTTTTATATCAGCCAATTTACTACCGTTTCCTTTTTTATAATAAATATTAATTTAAGTCATAATTCAATGGTACATTTACAATAAGTGCTATTTGTAGAAAATATAGATAAAATTCGCAATTATTTTCAAATGACTGTAGATCTGGTGTTGTCTAGCGGTGTCGCTCGCGGCAGTCATGTGCTAGCTACAGAGTATACGATACAGTTCGTATGCTCTGAATTTACATAATAACACAGCAGATGTGGTCATAGAGTAATACAAACTGTACGGTGACGGTATTTATGAACACAGATACTTACAGTGGCGTACGCCCAAGCCTATACACTTGTACATCTACTTCGAAGTGCTGCCAAGAGATGGCTCATGGTCCGAAAAATTATCCTTTATCAGCCAAATTCGTCTGCTACGAAACGTAACTCTACGAGTTAATATACTTCTCTTAATTTTTCTATCTCGTGCTAACATTAGCCAGTTACCGTTTTTTTTTTTTAATAAATCTCGTCTGTCTGTTAGGTGGGCTTAAGGCTAGTACACACTAGTAGACCATGTTGCGCGATTTATCTATAGACCGTCTAGAGACACCGTTCTTTGTCTCGTCTAGCATCCACACTACGATGTGAATTTCTCAGTCTCATCTTCGCAGTCCACCATGGAGGACATTGTCTTGTGTGGAATGATCCTGCTTAGTGCTAATTACAAGTGAAAGAACGCGAAAACGTAAACGTTGGTGGACTGGAAGACTGGAAGACGCCATGGGTTTTCGGAATTTCACCCGGCTGACGCCTACTGATTTTGAACATTTGCTTCTGATGGTTGGAGGGATAATAATGAAGCAAGATACAAAATTTAGAGAAACCATCCCAGCTTGTCTTCGACTGCGTTTCCTAGCAAGTGGAGACCCATTCACGAGCCTCATGTACACCTTCAGAATATCTAAGCAAGCAATATCGAAAATGGTACTAGAGGTATCTCGACTGTAGACGCCGAGTGACGTCCACACTGTCAAAATGTTGCGCAACATGTCTAACATTGCATGCGGTCTCCCAATCCGATCGGGAGACTTTAGACCTGCAATTTTTGGTCTAGCAACAAGCCCGTAGACGAGGATTGTGCTATAGACATGTCTCGTAGACAACCTGAGACATATCTCAGAGACCAGAATCGCGCAACATGTCTACTAGGCTCACACATTTGATGCACACATTTGTTTTGTGATCGTATAAACGAATACCCAATATTTTCCATTCATCGTTGTGTGACACTTATGTCTGCAGGATTTTTAATAAAAAATGCCAGTGTTAGAGATTTGGTTGACTGTTCGAAGATGTATCGGTAACTGGCTAATGTTGCTACCTGAAGAGCTAATGGCCAGATGATTTATGACTTATGAACTCTTTGGGGTTAAAATATTCTCTTAAGTGAAGGAAATGTACATGACTGTAAAATATAAAACTTGTAAAATAACTAAGGTTGTAAAATAAATAGAACTGAAAATACTTTTTTAATTATGTTAAACCCGATGGAAGTTAGTAATAAAAAATTCTATTAGATGGGTCATAAACCAATGCCGCCACAATGGTTACATGGGAGCTAATGCTAATCTTTGTATTGAAAGTATTACTGTCAATTCTGGTTATAAGCTGTTTTTACAAGTATCACTAATTATGTTAAATGCTGTTATTGAAATTATGAAATTATACTATTTGTTTTTTTTTTTTTTTCATTTTATAATTTTATTGTCATTCTTTTTCTGAACGCTTGAACCAACACAATGAGTTCAGATTTGTAATTTATAGTAAAAATTTTAACCGTCTCCTTTTTCATCAAGCGCTCTGAAAATCGGATTGATTTTTGACTCCTTCGCACAAGTCACCAATATACTATATGTAGTATCAAAATTTTCCAGCTATCCCAGGTCTTGATAAATCTTCTGTGATCTAATATGTATAGTTCTTTATTTTCCTACTGGTCGTTCAAGTTCAATATTCTTTTACAGATTTTCATTATCATTTTCTTCTTCTTTCATCCATATTATGTTTCCCATCCACTATAATCGTCTGTCTACTAGTTTTGTGCAACAATTGCTTTTAAATACATAGGTATCTTCATTAATTTTTTTTTTCTAAGATTCAGTATAGTACTGTGTTTCCAAAGACTGTGAGATGTTGTAAGTAAGGTCTACATTCCAGATCAATATGTAAACATAGGACGTATACTTCAGGAGAATTTAGTTGATCGGTGACGGTTAAACAAGCGTATGGTTCAATCATGGAGGTTGTCAAAATTAAGGGATGTCATTCGTTCGGATACTGAAAAAGAAGTATCATTCTATATCAGTCGTTCTACCTACCACTACGGTAAAAATGTTGCATATACAAAAACATATATAGGTTATTCCAAACTTTTAGGCGGAACTAACGGGAATTTTAATTATTGTAAGTTGTTATGAGCTCTTTTTTAAAAGTTTGAAGCGAATATTTGCTAAATAAAATATTCAAAAGCCTCACTTAATCTGTACAAGTTATTAAAATTCAAAATCTAGTTCCGCTTAAACCAAAGAAACAGGCATATGTTTATGTGAATACTTTCAAATATAACAATCGAAGATAAGAACTACGGACGTACTTTGGTACGATTAGTTTAAATACGTTATTTACAGTTTACATAAAATTGTGTAGATATATATTTGTTCATCGTTTCTCAATCGATCGAGTGACATCTAAATTTTCTGTACTATAGTTCTAAAGAACCTGATGCAATTTCTAGAGCTGAGTTTTGTGTTGAAGAGAGGGCCATAAAACGTGTTTTGCAATTATGTAATTTTTTATGTTGTTACGTAGATAGAAATCTTTCATGATACGCCACTGCGCATAATTTTAAGCTCATATGCAACAACAGTGAATTATGTCTGCCATTCAATTTTAGATTATTAGCTACGAAAAACATGTAATTGTATTTGGCGTAATTCTCACTAGGTTATCAAAACTTAATGTCAAATACAAGCAGAATGACTTCAGGTAAATTCCTTGCATATTTTCGAAATTATAAGGAATTTTTTTGAAGATTGCATAGAACGGAAGATCAGCTTTCAGCAAAAACTGTTCAGCAAAAGATTAAAGATTTGATACAGCTCTCCAAGGACCCGATTATTATTTATCATCTAAAAAAGAATACATAACACTTAATTGTACTGGTACCTTGATAAAAATAAATATTGATTAATATTATTTATTAAATTTAAGCTATATGTTTTGGATTGACTGGAGCATCCAAATTGTAAAGAAAATAATAATAATAATTGTATATGAGAAGACATTAAAACTATACTACCAATGCATAATCAGAGGTGTAGTGGTGCTAGGGTGCACCAGGGCGCCACCCCAGTACATTTTTTGAGTGGCAGGGCGCCGCCCTGCCGCCCGTTATTTTACTTAAAACATAAATAGTATGTTTTTCGTTTGCGTACTCGGTTTGTTGCGAACTCGGTTGGTCAACAATGTACATTTATGCCAACTGTGAATGTAACAGTTGTCTTGGTTCTCATTGTTAAAACCTGGCGAAATGCCTTCGCACGTAATACGTGATAACGACTTACGTCAGGTTAGGTTAGGTTGGGTTAGGCGTTTGGTTAGGTTAGGTTAGCGAACGTAAGCGCCCTACCATTTTTTTTTAGGACTACACCCCAGTGCATAATTATCAATTTACGAAGGCGGGATGAAAAATTGTGCGATTGTTAGATTTTTTACGGTCTAGAAGATCAACATGGTATTGCCCGTTAACTGCTTGGCCTTCCGGGAGCTATAAGATCCCTTTCGCATTCCAAAAAATTGATATCATGATCTTTCTGGCTAATGGGACCACTTTTACCTTCTTTCAAGTAGAGGAACCGCGATAAATCCACCTTGGATTCTAGCGTCTAATAAGGGACCAACGTCACACCTGTGGTCACGAAGCGAGGCAAAAAATCGAACGGCTTTTTATTAAATCTATCCAACCCAACCAAAGATCGAATGACTTTGTTCTCCATAGAGAGCAAGCGCGGCACCCATCTAGCGGATAACTTCCGCATGTCCAATATCTCGGTTAAAATAAAATGAACACGTACCTTCAATATTCTAACTTCTTCTGCTACCTCTGGCAACTTCAGTCGTTGGTTATGTAAAACGATATAGTGGATAGCTTCTATCAATAATTTCAAAAGTTGTTGCTATTTTTTGACGTTCGCTACGGTGATCATCATTGACACTGATTCTTGCTCTCTTGCATGGGTAGATCCAGCAATTATGTCTACTATAACCTACTACTATAAATTACTACGAGGGTTACCTTTTATATTTTTACAAACGACCACTAGATGACAATATTGAAATGTGTCATTACTATATTCGTAAAATTTGACATTTGTTATTGTGAAATCAGTGGCAGCTTATAAATTATATAACCCCGTCCTTTCCGTACGTTCCCCAGAAAATAACATTTTATTTTTCTACAAAACAAGTCAATAAATATAAATATTTATAGTTTCGCTACATAAATTAAATATATACGGTAAATTATTTCCGGGGGGGGGGCAATGGGGTATATATTCCCCATTGCCCTTGGAACCTTGGAGCTTATTTCCAAAACGTCTTTTGTCCAATTTTCTAACAATTCGTTTTATTGTTTTATTGGCAACATCTTTGATTGGCGACACCTCTTTGCAAAAAGAAACTATATTTTCTTTCCAGTCCGACTTAGAAACCTTTAATAATAATAATAATAATAATAATAATATTTATTCTGTTTTAAAAATATTACATTTTTTACAATCGTCAATCGTTACATAGGTACATGGTATTTAGCTGGACAAACTGAGTGATCATAGAACCTCCTTCAAGTCACTGAAATCGTTTATAAGATACTCCTCAGCGGAGTAGAAAGCCTTGCATATTAAATATCTCTTGGTTATTTTTTTGAATTTTAAAATGTTGAGACTTTTGATGGCCGGAGGAAGCACATTGTAAAATTTAATTGCGAAGAAATTGGTACTATACCTGAACATTATAAGTCTTGTAAAGTCTGGACGTATCTCGTTTTTATTTCTAGTGTCGTGTCTATGGACTGAACTATGGACTAGGAATTTGGTTTGGTTTTCATGAACGTAGAGGATGCAGTGGTGGATATACAGGGAAGGTAACGTTAATAAACCCAACTCCACAAATGTTTTCTTGCAGTCGGACCGGTATTGGATGTTCCCCAATATCCTGACAGCTCTACGTTGTAGAGAAAACAGCCGTCCTACATGGCAGGAATGACCCCAGATTAGAATGGCATACGTCAATTGAGTTTGAATAGAGGCAAAGTAGTAGATTCTTTGAACTGCCCTAGACGCACACCATTTTAAGTTTTTTAGGCAGTAAATAGACAAAGTTTCTTGGCTATTTACTAAGTTTTTTAATAAGTTTTAAATAAGTGACTTAATGATGATTTAAAAAGAAGGGGCGATTTTAAGTAATTTATAATTGCAATTAATCGTTTTTCGTGGTTAAGTGGAATAAAATATTACTGACAATATACTGGCATGTGCCTGAACATACTATCACATATCATATTTTACCACCTACGCTTAAGTCCCACCTACGTATTTATTAAAAAACTCACTAACAAATTTTCAACCCGATTGACAGTACCCGAAGAAAGAGCCCGTCTCAAGCGGATAGGTTAACGAATCTATTTCTATTTCTTAAGGAACTCGAGAAATTAGAAACTGGAAACACTGTTTGTACTTGTATCTGAAGTACAGCTAGTATCTATGCATAATCTAAATATTTCTTATAAGTTGATATGAGAGATTTTAGCATGTATTTTCTTTTTTGCATCTGTTTAAAATTTCACACCTCTTTCAGTATAATGACTTTAGTTAGCCTAAAGGTTTTTATTTTTGCCTACGTTTTAAACTCAATCTTTATCAAAATCTTTAGCCTTAAGGTTGCGAACATCCGCGCTGATCATTAGAGAAATCTGTTTTATCGGTTGTGTTGAGCCGTAAGCGAGAAAAAACTAGTAATTTTCACATCTGAACGCAGCAGCAATACTAAGATAAGAAAATGAGAGTGCAAGAAAATTGGCTATGAAAAATATAATATGGTCTTTATGAGTGTTAGAAGAACTGGTATTGTGTTCAGATGAAACACTTTAAATTGTTCCCGCTTCACTGCAGGAAGAATTCCGATTGATATGATAAGGTATTTGATACGCATGCAAAATTACTCTACTGTGCTGCATACGAACCACTTTTTCAATACTCGATAACTGAATAATCATATTAAACATTATTTATTTTTAAAAGCGAATTTTGTTACAGCTGTCAACATTTCTCCCATACTTGTTTACATCATTTTTATAAGCAGTGTTGAATCCAGATGCTATTCTCCGGGGGAGGGGGAACTATATGAACCTACGTGGATTAAGCAGTTTAATCACGAGAAAAGACATTTTTTTTAGGGTATACTGTAGACATTAATTTTTTACTGTCATTTAGAATACACATTTATTTCCAACAAAAACTAAATTAGAAAACTTTTTAACGAACCTAAAATTTTTCTTGGAGGGGGGTATTTAATTAACGCCCGGTTGAATTAAAGTCTCGTTGAATAAATACCTATCAACGCAATGCGTTGTTGTGTATTTTTGTGTCTTATATTTAGTTTTAGCTTAAAATTAGTTTTAAGTTCTTTATAACCCGTAATGTGAAACATATGTGTCTGTTTCTCTATACAGTACAAACTATGGCCAAAATGGCTAGACCTAGAAAGTTGAAATTTTGCATACTTGTATAAAGCGTGTTCTACATTATACAATTCTCATCAAATTTTCATACTTATTTCTTTGACTAGAACTTGTACTAGAAATAAATCAGTGAAATTGTCCAGTGTAGAACACGGTATGTAGTCAAGGTCAACTTTATTCAAAACTAGATTTGATCCAACTTCTCTTGAAAACATATCCAACTTGGAACTCGGTACATGCGCAGTAGACACTGTTTACAATAGTACCAACATTAAAATTACGCTTGTAAATATTTTGTATTACCACGTGTTTAATAGTGTTTTGTTGATCATTTGTTTGAATAGGCGACTATATAAATTGTGTTTTGTACGTAAATCAGTAATTTTACAAATCTAATAGCTAGGTTATAAACACTTGACAAGATATGAATTTTATATTTATGTTGGTACTTTAAATGAACTGAAACACGTGTAAGAATTTCATTCTCTACCAAAAAATTGAAAAATAATTTGTATTAAAACTTTGACAACTTCTAGTTCAAAGAAAAAAGTTTAGAAAATTGATGAATAAAGTATAATGTAGAACACGCTTTACTCTATTAGAATTATTAACTTAATTAGAAAAACTATATATGAGTTCAAAAAACCATATCGCCGGAAATAAACAAATATGTCTTTAACGAAAAAAATAATAGTATTTTATTTGACAAGCATATAATGGAGGCTATATTTCATGAGGATGAAATTTATCGCCTGAGCCGTAGTAATTACCCGAGTGAAATATAGCCATTACATGCGAATCAAATACAATATTTTATCTACAACTATATATTGGTAGTTTCATCACTACCAAAATAGTAAATTTAATTTAAAAACACAGAAATTACTAGTGTCAATTGTCAAACTTCAAAATTGACGTCACAAGATGGCTACCGAACGATCAGCTGATTGTACTCTGTTGTACAACAATGTTTAATACTAATATTTATTGTTTTATTATAAATAATTAAATATTCTTAACTTATAGAGTTGCCGTGGCTCCGTGGTAAAATGGTTGCCTACGGAGCACATGGACGCTGGAATATCAAATTTTTATTCTTGCAAAATCAAATTTTTATAGGGGTTTCGCCAAAAAACACGTCTCATACCCTATAACCCAGGAAGGTTAATCAAAAAATCAGAAAAAACTGAGAAATGCACATAAATGTGAACCGGAATGGTATTACAGGAATTTTTGAACGGATAATTATTTCAAAAGTTATCGAATTTTTAACATCGTGATTACAATATTTATCTGATTGACTAGAGAACTGGGTAGGCTGAATCTTGATGCGTGTTCATCTCAAGTAACCTTATATATTTTTAAATGAAAGTACGTGGATTATTCATCATAATATTCTAATTCAATGTTATTATTCAAAAGTTAATGCAATTTATGATTTTTAATATGTATCCACAATTTGTTATAACTTACTAAATACCTACAAAACCCTGATATGTGTGAAAATTCACACTTCTAATAAATTTTTTTGTTTCCCACATCGAGACGCTTTAAATGAGCTTTATCTGGTGCTTATATGATTTATCAAAGATGTCTAAAATTGTCAAAGTAGTAACGTTTTAAATCGACGAAAAATCAATTTCGCCGAAGAGGATGTACATTTGGGAAAGAGGTGGGGTATCCAAATATCGTGTACCATTAAATGTCCGAATGGTCTTAAATGTAACAAAATTTGGTTCAAATCAATGGAACTGAATAAAGAACAAACTAACAGGATTTTTTATTTATATGCACAAATTTGTAGTTTTTGTTATAACATTATTTGTTAAATATTTAGCAAAACCCTTCCTTTTCAATATAATACTTATCAAAACATATCCATTCTAACATTTTCGACTGAGCATTGAAGTCTCCATATTTGTTTTCAATTCTAGTAATATTATATACGTTTTTACGTAGATAATGGAAATACGTTATTTAAAAATGCATGAAGAATTGAATTTAAATACATAATATGTAAAGGTATGTATGTAATATTGTTGGTATTATGAAGATCAAGTCAAGGTCGTCAAAGCTCCGAGCGGCGTGAGAGATCTTTGCTGTGAATTCTGGGAAAGTCCTTGGTCTGGTTGTGTATGTGGGGTACGTGTGAATATACTTATTCCACTGACATTGTCATACAAAACTCACTTTTGTTTATACATACAAATATTTACATTAAATCATAGAGTTACTCGCTTGATAGGACGTTGATGTCTCCAAATCAATAAAGAAATATGCTATTTATTTATTACAAATCGTGGCTTTAACAGAACTTATATGCGGGTTACTCGCTGGATCGACTATAGAAGTCTCTTCGTTTATAAATGTTTTAAAAAATATTTTAATGGAACAAATTTACAATAGCGATATATATATATATATATATATATATATATATATATATATATATATATATATATATATATATATATATATATATATATATATATTCGAAGTGATCAGCAACATAAAAGAAAGGCGGATCGAAGTAATGAGCAAAAAAAGTAAAATCGGATAAAACTGATGAGCAAATAAAAAGAAGACGGAAGCAAAAAAAAAAAGAAAATTAGCTAAATTACAGTTATTTTCCACTGCCTAATGGTAGTTAAAATAACTATACCAACCGTTTTATATATTTAACTTTATAATCGTTATTTTTGGGAATTAATGTAGTGAAATGCCGTAGCGAAGCACGGGTACACCCACTAGTAAATAATAACTATACATTTTGCCTTGTTGGTCGATATTTGCTTCTATTCAACTCAAAGCTAAATAAGGAAGCAGAATGAATGAATGTATAATAATAATAATAATAAACCTTTATTCAAATTAAAGTAATTTACAAGTTATGTAAAAAAAAAGTATATATGAAAACAATGTTTACAAGTAAACAATTATTTAAAAATACAATAAATACAAGTTATTCATTTAGAAATTGTTGAACAGAATAGCAGGCTTGTTTGGCAAGGAATTTATTAAAAATATATTTGATTTTTTTCGCGTGTATATTTCTATCATGGGCTGGGATTTTATTGAAAATATTGAATCCAATATTCATCCTTCTCGTAACTTCTAGTCGTGATTGTGGTACAGTTAAATTTTGTTTGGATCTTATGTTGTGAATATGAGATTATTTGTGCATACAAAGATTTCCAAATATTTTCTTTATTTCCGCGGCTTGCAGAAATATAAACTGCGCATGAAGCATAAGTATATTTAACTTTAACTCCTTGAATTTACAATGCAGTCAGGGCATTTACAATGGCCCTGACTACTTTCTTCTGAACTAAAAATATTATTTCTACCTTTGGTGAACTTCCCCAGCCTGACAATCCATAAGCCATGACTGAATAAAATAGCGAATAGTATGTTGTTTGGGCTAATTTTTTATTCGATATCTTCCTTACTCTTCGTATGGCATAAATATCTTTGCTTAGTTTTCCACTTAATCTATCGATGTGACTTTTCCATGTTAATCCAGAATCCAAACGTAGGCCTAGAAAGTCTCCGGTTTCGGGCCTGGGATTTCTTCAGTTGCATGTGAAGTTCATGCTCTTAGTTTTCTCTTTGTTCTAATGCAGATTATTTACCTCAAACATCGAATAGTTTGACGCTTCCAGGTTTGCGGCAGCAGCCTTAATTGATTGTCGTCATCTTTGTCGTTTACGACTAATGTTATGTCATCGGCATAAAGAAAGGAATCACATGACAGATAAAGAGGCAAGTTTTTTATATAAATGATAAATAACAAAGGCCCCAGAATACTTCCTTGGGGAATTCCTGATTTGATATAGCAAGGGTCACTTCTTACCGAATTATGGGCAACAATCTGAATGCGATTGAGCAGATAAGGTGTTATAAATCGAAGGTACCTCTGATACCATAATATTCTATTTTTTCTAGTAGTATACTATGCGAAATATGTCGCTTTGAACATTCTTCTTTATTTTCTTCTATATATAAAATCATTGTACTTCAAGTATTACAAAGAAACTGAGAGGCGAACGGTTCCAGTAGATAGAGTGTGATAAGGAGCAATAGGACGAAGTGCTAAACAAGATTTATCAACCAGAAGGAAAAGGGCAAACGGTAAAGAGAGTAGCTGATGGGAATCTACTTAATATTGGTATACAATATATCTGAAAAGATCGGACAAAGAGAAGATGGAGGACTTGCGTGAGTGAAACTAAATGTCAAGTCAACTGACAGTAAGGGGGAGAAAATAATCATTTGTTGACAATGATTCCAATTGCTTTCTTACCGTCTTGGTCATTAACGTGTGAAATTTAGTTAATTTAATAAGTTTTGAACCCATTTTTTATTTTATAAGTAATTAAGACCCCTTTGATATTTTGAATAATATTTATTATGTGTTGAATCTCGTATATTTTTTTTATTTGAATGTTATTTACTGTGTATTCCCACGTGGTCCCGGCTGAATGGGAAATGACGTTACCCATTTAACTGGTTAATTACATCCTGGCCACATAACAAAGCTAAGAGCAGACACACAGCGAACAGCCACAACAATACCTTCCGAAAATCAAGGAAAGGAAGTCGCGATTAAAAAATTTAAAAGATTTTTTTGTGTATTGTATCAGAATATTCCCTGAATTTTTTAAATAAGGCCATGTTTCCTCTCATTTTGAATAATTACAGGGGTTAATACAAAAAAGTTTTTAAATGGTGAAATTAAATCAGTATTTTAATCAGCTAAAGATATGTTTTTAATTAAGTAAACCCGCCCTTCAAAACTTCTAACTATTGAGAAGTGACACGCTTGAATATGCTCACTGTTGGTTAAATTATTGTATTGGGCTGTTACATAATTCCGTTCGTTTTTTTTTTTCACCTTTTATTTAGTAAAATATACATTCTAAAAAAAAACTTTTACTATCAAATGTACTGTCCATTATTTTCTATCACTTTAGACAAACGGTCAGGCAATTTCATAATGCCATCCCTCCAGAAGGTTCCGTCTTTGTCTCGAAAAATCTGTAGAGGTGAATTTTGATATCGTTCAAAGATGCGAAATTTTTTCCGTTAAGGTAATTTTGTAGAGAGCGGAACAAATAGTAGTCGGAGCATATAGTCCAGACATCGCACCCTCCGACTACCATTTGTTCTGCAACTAATACGAAAACATACTGTAACTTTTCTTATCCAGCGTAGCCAACACATTACTGCCTCGTTGCTTTAGGCTTATTACACACTAGGAGTATTTATGCCAACATAAATGCGTATAAACCGGTGTAAACAAGAACTTAAGATCGTAAAAAATAGAAATTACAAAAGGAATTATAGCCCGCTTATTCTTTGTAATATACGTCTGTAGTTTCTGTCCTCCTTTGTTATATTTGAATATAATTAAACAAACGTATACCCAAACGACGAACAACAAACGAAGACCTGGGAGATATTAGACAAAAGACAAGACCAAATAATTATTACAAGACTTAGAATCGGACATTGCCGACTGACACACGGACATATTTTCCAAAAAGAGGACAGACCACAATGTGAAACTTGCCAGACACCACTGACTGTAAAACACATTATAACAGACTGTGTAAAATACACTACCGAACGACAGACTTACCAAATACCATCAGACATAAAAGAAGCCTTGCTGAGGGCAAAACAAAACTACCAAACATAATGGATTACTTCAAAGACATAAACCTATAGGACCAAATATAAATAACCTAACCTTATATATAACTAAATCTGTGATATACTATCATGTTTTACAAAATATCTCTTATATGCACAAAATTGTACAAATTAACCTTATATATATGTAATGCTAATGGCCTAGAAGCCGAAGCATCTTTTGTAAATAAATAAAAACATAAAAAAACAAACGTATGTGCGTTTTTATATATATTGCACTCCTATTATGGCAATGGCAACACCGACGGAAATAGAGCCATATTTCTTTCTCAATATCCAAACGAATGGCATTGCTTAATTTCGATTGTACCATACTCCCTCAGTTGAACCATATGTTCTTTTTAACACCGGCCAGCTTCTCCTCAAGTATAACAACGTTCAAGTGTATTGGTGGAATATTGAGTTTTGTTAGTGGGTAATAGACATATTATTGTTTTATATATTATTTTCTCATTACATTCAGTTGAATTTCTGTATATTATGTACTCTTGTGCTCAGTAACCCCCCCCCCAAGAAGGATGGAAATACCAAATTTTTTTAATTTTTAAGCATTATGATTTTAGGTAAATATATAGATATGGATTTAAAAGTAGGGATTTTTTTTTGCTCATCACTTGTATTTTATAAGTGAGGACCTTTGTTTTTGCTCACCACTTGTAGAATACAGTTTTTTTTAGTCATCACTTGTATTTTTGGAGCTTTTTTTTATATCTTCACTTTTATTTTGTCTACCGCCCCCCCCCAGAAAAATTCCTGGATGCGCCACTGCTTGTGCTATAACTTAAGTCAGGTTTGACTTGATGGTATATCTAAGCAGTTTCAGTTCTGTGAAAGCCTTCCTTTGTAATTGATTTTTAATTATTGCTTTTTTATCGCTGCATTTTCCAATGAATGTATTTAAAGAAAATGTCAACTGAAAATGTTGTAAAGATGATGCGTGACTATGTTGTCCCGGTGACATAATGACATTGAAAACTGAGAGTTCTTAGTGTAATTGTTGCATTGAATGTACGTGGAGCTCGCGCCTGTAATCATGGGAAATCCAAACGACAAGCATTGTACTAGCAGACCATCCGTGGGACTTTGAAAATAAAAACTATGCGAGACGTCTCCGTATCCACGGTTTATCTCGGATCTTTAATCGTTTCACCTTCTTCCTTCTCCTCGCTTCATCGTTTCCGGAGGGAAATTATCCCTCGTTGAATGTTTCCCATATACATTAACTACCGTCCGTCCTACAACACTGTGAGAATAATACCACATTTAAATGTCTTACTACATATTTTTGAAAATAAAAAACGCGTTTTCAGTTAATTGTGTGAGCTACAGATTTACTTACTAAAGGTAGATGTTAAAGAAGTAAACCGCACACTTGCAATCTGTCACAAAACAGTCTGTGACAATAAATCATGAAGAATGGTCAGAGATTCATTAGTAAACTTAACTGTATTAGATTAAGACCAGGTTGCTAGAACCTGGAGTTAAAAATACACAAAATAAATGTGTTTTGAAATTGAAAAACTTGGCTTCAGCATTGCCTTTTGATATCTTAATTAGATTAAGAGGGTCGTCCAGTAGGAAAGAATATTGGTTATTAGCAATCGTATGACACGCGTAATAAGGACAACTTTGTTTTGCCTAAGTGTAATCTCAATATTATGCAACAAAGTTACAGATACATTGGTGTCAAACTTTATAACTTATTACCCGATCATATTAAAGCAATGACAGAAAAGCAGTTAATTAATAATGTTAAACAGATTCTGATCTCTTGTGCTCCTTACTCCTTACAAGAGTACATTACTTTTCTCACAAAAGATCAGGGTGTGTAAGACAGTTTTCCCTATTTGACTATCTTGACTATGTAAAACATTCATGTAAATGTGCATTTACAGCTAATAAATTATTATTATTATTATCAATACATTCAAAAGAAAACAATGTGTATTATTAATAAATATCTTAACATTCTTCTGTAACGTCACCATTCAGATTGAGCCACTTGCCATACCTAGTGACAAGTTTTTAGATACATTCGTAAACAGCAGCCACTTGTCACTTTAGCCAATTTGCCTTGTTGATTTTACTTCGTCGTCATTTTCAAGCTGTCTACTATCAAGAAAGTCCTGAAGATGGGGTAATAAATAATAATCACTTGGCGCAAGGATAGGACTGTATGGTGGATGCCGAAAAATATCCTAGTGAAATTCGTTAAGTTGCGCTTAGGTCAAAGCAGCAATATACAGGTGATGTCCTTCTGTCATTAAACTTCAAACACCAATTTCTCAACGAAGATTCATTCATTACATTTGGTTGCTTCTTTCAGTGAGACATCATCTACTTCATCCCTCCATGATCCTCTGGGTCTTGAAGTATGCATATTTTTCTTCTTCTTAGGGAACATCACACTGTAATTGTTTTATCCGACGAGTACATTTTTTATTATATGACCATACTACTCTATTTTCTGTTCTTTTCTTCTATACATTCTAAGGCATATCTTCTACTTTCATCCTTTTCATTATTTCTTCATTTGGTAGTTTGTTCATTGTCGAGCACAGCCACTTTGTGAAAATTCTATGTCCATAATGATTGATACGATTTCGCTCTTTTATATTTTATGTGCAAAAAATTATATGCATTAATATCTTCGATTTTGTGTCCAAAGCGATGGATCTGTCCCAGTGGAGTGGGTTTAGTTGTTTAATACACGCTCTTATTTGTCTGAATTTACTTTTGACTTTTTATTCTATCTTTGCTATAGTAAATCCCAGCTATTCTGTTGCTTTGTGTGCAGTTGTTAGATATCCTATTTTCTTGGAATTGATTTCAAGTCCAGCTTTAGAATATTCCTCTTTTAAGTCTCGTACCATAAATCTGAGGTTTTCTGCTTCTTATGCGAAACCAGTGAACTACAAAACTAAACTTTCATTATTGTTGTTTACCAAATGCATTCATAAGAAGTTTAAAAGACTGAACATGATTCTTGTGATATCAATTATCATACAAAATCAGCGCATACCCAGTGGCTATTGCTGAAAAGATGATGCTGAAGACTTGTTTTAGTTTGTTAATTATTGTGATAAGTCAGTTAAATGAGCTGTCGACTAATTGTGACTTATTAGTCGCTCGTATGCTCATGATGAATATGGTTGAATTTCATTAGGCATTGACAGGTGACAGTGTTAAATATGATGGCACCGCCTACCGCTATTTCCATAATGATTTATAGTAATACAACTAATATAAACAAACATACATTGAAGTTTCCGATTATAAACAAACAGATTTAATAACAAGAAACTAATGTACATCATAAAACTATGCACGTAACCAAACTAAAATAAATACATACGTATGTATGGCTCAAAACAGGGATCTTACAAAATTACTGTTTTCAACAAAAACAAAAAAAGAAATACTATGCTAATATTTGAAATTTAAAACCCCATTCCAATGATTGTAATTAAAGAAGCTGAAAAAACTATGGCTCGCGGCTCAGTTCTGGTTCGCAAGGTCCATTTTTGTGGCCCGCGAAGAGATGCGCATTTAATGGCACATCTAGGATGTAGCCCCTCAATAAAATATACACAGTCTGTCCATATTTAATGTACCCGCGCTGACCTCCTCACTCCTCTCACCAACATTCGAAAGCATTACACAGCTAATTCGTAAGCATTCAACCTGTTTATTTTTCTTATGGTAGGCCTGATCTTGGTGTTTGTAGAATAGAGTTTTCTTTTAAATAGAGGGTCGAGCGCTAAGTAAAACGCATTAACAACTTGAATTATGTTTCTGATTTAATGTAGTGCCTAGGTATTTGAAAGTATAAATTATCTCAAAAATATTACCATTAATTAATAAGTTGGTCATGTTTTCATGACTCTACTAACACTGTTTTTTTCCATACGATGATGGAATCACGATGAATAGAATTCTATTCTATCATTGCCAATAAAGCAATTCTATTGGCTGGTGCCAAATAACTATTGTTTTTTGTCAACTATAGAACAGAATTCTATTACTCGTAATCCCACCACTGATGTTGAGTTCTAATTGATCCTAGTTTCGAGCTTCAACGGATAAATTGAGCTAGGTGTGTTACGTCTTAAACTGTATTTGAAATAATATTTAGAACATCTGCTTCAACAAAACATCTTGTGATATCTATTGAGCTGTAAATGACAGTAGTTAGTAGGTAGAGCTTCTCTAATGGTTGGTTTATATACGGAACAAGAATAAGGAATAGGAAACAAGAATAGTACACAAGATGTTAAAACAAGGCTGCGCCGTATATCGGTTTATGTAGGAATGAAATTTAACTTAAACATAAGAATAGTTGGTAACATTCAACATTTTATTCTTATTCCAAGAATAAGAAACGATAAGCATGCGCACAATGGTCAAAATGTCGGCCGTAATAAAATTTGTTCGACAGATGTTTTCCTGTTGTGATCAGAAGGTTGGAAACAACAATATAATGTGTGAAATACAAGAAAATAAATTTACAAAATCTTCTAAATCCATATTTCTGAAAACGAATTTTTTTTAAAGGTTATATTAACACAACAACCTGTCAAACGACAACCGTTAAACACAGGCCAACGCAAGTACGCAGGCGCAGCGACGAAATGTTATGTCCGATATAAACGGTTTCATATTTTTTATTCTTGTGTACTATTTTTATTTCCTATTCCATATTCTTGTTCCGTATATAAACGAACCATTAGAACCTTTTCCAGCGCAAGGTTAAATCACAGAAGTTAATGCTTAAAAATTAGTACCTGCGATGCCGTCTCTAGGTCCTAGCAGCGCCTTAACAAGAGAAATGTGAGCGGGGCACTGAAAATCCAGTTGGTACATGTGTTCTTTACGAAAATAAAATCATTTTTAAATACATCACTTATATTGAGAACTGCGGTAGATGCAATATAGCGGCAAAAATAGAGTAGCAAGTACAATAACTTTAAGTAACTATGAAACAAAATAACTAGGAACATATTTGCAGAATAAAGCTTTAGCTACAATTTGACGCGTTGTACGCAAATATGTGTCGATTGTTTTACAAAATGTCGTCTATAATGCAATATTTTTATATACAAATATATAACAGTTTTTTTAGAATTAAAAATATCCTAGCAGATATATAAAAATCCGTTGCAAATTTTGATACATAGACTGATACTAATTTTATTTTAGATTGTTAGTTTTGAAAATTAAACTTATGAGAATTTAAGTATTGTGCACTGCTTTAACGTGTTAAGCCGACACTTAGTACCTGTTTATACAGAGATACCAGATTCAGTAGAAAAAAAATACACATCATATAGTTCTAAAAGTCTAGAAAGAAAGAAATTCTCTGCTATAAACGCCATCTAGGTGTGGGGAACCTATTATTATTTCATTATTATAATTACTATATCAAATTTAGCATATAATTTTAATGCTATGAAAAGTAATAGGTAATAGTGGTTCAATAGTTGTTATCCTTTAAGTTGATTAGTTTTGTGTTCTTATTTCAATTAACTATGATATTATTTCACTCCTTAACTATTAAAAATCTTATAATTTATTTAATGATCCTATTAAGACATTAAATTTATGAGGTAATTTAAGTGTTTTCCGAAATATTTTTTCTGCTGCTGACACGGTGGAATGCAGGAAGTGGACAATCTGTGTCGGCGCATGCGTGATACTGACACTATGATTCATACCGCGGACTCAGGAATTTAGGTTTTTGCTTTTTGATAAATAAAACAATTGGATTATAGTTTATTTTTGATTATATTTTATTAACGGGTAAAAAATTGAGACAGTGAACTTTTGGAAATCGGACATTATTAATAGAAGTTTTATGCCAAGTGGAGAAGACTGACAATTCCTCAACTTCTGGAAATATCCAAAGATCAGCTAGCAGAGGCTTTAATGAAAATTGATACAAAAGATTTTAAAAATACTGGCATTTGATAGAAAATGGTAACAAATTTTTATGAGCGACACCAGAAGTCCGAAACAATGCCAACGGCGCATCAAAGACATAAATATTTGTATTTTACTTTTCAATGTACTAAAACTAAAAACTCACTGAAAAAGATACCGACGCACAGTGCCCAAAAATTAATTAAAATACGTAGAGCAAAAAACGAAACAGAAGACAAAATTATAACTTTTCTAATTTTTTTTTTTTATGTATATGTAATAAACAATAGGTTCTCATCGCCTAGGTGACACACTGTGGTGACCTTCGGCACTTAAATCTACATAGCTTTCATTAACACTATGATTCCATTCACCAAAAAGTTTTCTTTCTTTTTTGCTTAAAAACTTCTCAAGGTTTACTTTACTTTTTGTAGTACTCCAATGAGTTTGCAAATACTTACATTAACCCGTAGTTGACCAAAATATACACATCCAACCAAGTGGGGTGTAGTATACCCTAGGCTTTTCTCATTTAATATCAATTAAAATAAGGTAAAATTTATACAGTTCGATGCTGTCAAGCGTATAGAACAATATTATTTAATGCTTTTTTAATATTTTTTTTCAATAAAAGTCAAAATCACGCCAATTTCTTTCCTAAATTGCATCATACTTCAAGTTGCGTCTCGTGTTGACTGACAACATTGCATCTCTCGTTCACACTAACTCTCACACATACTAATTTAGCTAGCTCTCTGATTGGTCTATGTATTTTGGTGGGGGACAAGTTCTTTCTCATTTCTCAAGCAAAGCTTGAATTTTGAATTAGTTGCTATTAGATACTTCGTTATTTATTTATAATTCGTTCAAAATGCGCTGTTGCCAAATATAATTTAGACATATTTTTTTGTAAATGATGTTTTTGATTTTTTTGTCGATTAAAAATTAAATTATTGTTAAATATTAACTAATTCATAAATATTGTCAATAGATACATCATTTCCACTATTAATATACTGGAGTGTGGCACACCCCATTTGGTCAAGCTTGGGTTAAGAGAATTTGGTAGGGAACAAAATAAATAATAGACTAAGAGTTCAAGTTAAGATGAATGTAGCGAATCGGATAATTGTGACGTTTTAACCGGTCTATTATCTCTGTCTATAACTATAAATAAAAATTAATATCCTAACTGAGTAACTCACAGACTTATAAACTCCCAGCACAAATCCCTCGACCTAGAAACATGAAATTTGGGGAGTATATTCCTTCTATGACGTAAGCACCCACTAAGAAGGTTTTTTTTTTTATTAAATAAGGCTCGAAAATATGGTGATTTAATAATGAATTTCACATATTCCTGAAATGAAATATCGATTTGGTTTTTACTTACAAAAGTTACCCACACAAATGTTTAAAAACTTAGTTCGGAATTTTGCCCTTAAAAACTTTATGGGAATTTTTTATAGACTAACAGATTTTTTTAAACTTAGCCATCTTTATAAAAATGAAACAATGAAGCTAAGAAATTAAAAATAAAAAGTTGATGTAGTCAGCATATAGTCTTGCGTCATTTCTTTTATCGTAAAGGATCTGTTTTGAATAAAAATAAATAAAACTAATATATTATTAAGTATCAATGACTGACGGGATAAAGCCTCGTCCATAACTTAATCCATAGCATATCCATAAAGATGAGACAAAGGCTTTGACTGTTCTGAACATATGTTTCCTATTAACAGAACAAAGAGAGTACTGTGATTATTATAAACGAATCTTTAATCCGTAGATGCATATGAGCAGTGGCGCACCCAGGAATTTTTGTTGGGAGGGGGGAGACAAAATTATTTAAATTATGAATAAGGTTCTGACTTCTAAATTTCAAGTGATGATCTAAAAAAGGATCTCGCTTCGGAAATATAAGTGACGACCTAAAAAGAAAAAAGTCCTCATCTTTATTTTTAAATAGATATATTTACCTAAGATGATGGTGCTAAATTTTCTAGTGTACTTGTGTATTTTTATTTTTATTTCCTTCATTCCTAGGAGGAGCCCCCCCCCAGGTGCGCCAGTGCATATGAGTATATTTTTTATAATAATTTGTACTTAGGATTACTTGGTGTTTCAGTTATTTTTCCATTCTTCTAAATCCGTTCTTTTCAGAATTATTAGTAATATTCAATGTTTGCATTTCATCCTTTATTAGTGAGATATATGATAGTCGTTATTTATGCAATTATAATTATTTTTAAATAATAAACATCTATATATTTAGAATTCTACGTTCTTCTACAATGTTTATTGTATGTTCTAGTAATGTTTAAACTAATCATGTGAAGCATCAAATTAAAAGGAATTACAACTTGCACATGAATGTAGTGTTGGTCATGCCGATGGAACCATGACATTTAATAATTGAAGAATTGTAGAGTGTTGCCAGACATGCGGTAGTTGTTTTAAATATAAATTGTTCATTGCAATCAAAGAAAAGTTCATTAAAGTGAAAATAGGTTTAAAGAGTTAAATGCCATGGCGGAGAACGGGTATTATACCTCAGTTAGTCCCTATACAAGCAAATACTCATTTTAAGTAGAATTAAAAATTGAGACTGAGTCAATTCCTGCTTTGACTACACAGTATCAAAAGATTAAAGTGCCGTTGTATTCGGGATTTGAACCCGTATTTCTGTGCTTCGTAGATAACCGTCTTACCTCGAAGCCACTCTTAAATATTTATATTTTAAAACCCTTGTATATTTTTCGTTAATATCTACTTTATTCTAAATTGTACTGCTTGGTATCAAGTTTTCATTCAATTTGATTTACAATTATTCATAATTTTATTTTCCTTATTCTGTCTTTCTATAAAGTGAAATTTAATTAATTTCATTGTTGCTATAAATATAATTTAATAGTATAATAAAGATTTATTTTGAATGCAAACTTTCTTCCTCAAATAAAAAACATTAATGTAATTATCTAGTTCAGAGTGTACTACTGCTATGTGCATATGCAATAGCCTCTAATAACAGACTGTAAACCTACTACATACCGTACACTGTACATTGCTTTTTTAACTTTATGTAATAATTCATTTGACTATTCGTAGGAAGACTGATAACATTAGAAAGTCGGGAATTCCAACAATGAATACAAAAATTAACTATTCAACAAAAATACCTGCTATTTTAGAAAAATAAGGAAAAGCAAAATATTTTTTCTGGGAGGTCATAATTTTAATAATTGGTAAATATAACAAAAACTTAAAATCAGTCTTACTGTAATGGTGTCACCAAATCCATAACATATATACAAGTCTTTGTACAGAAGTACTAGCATCTCAAAAAATATGGTAAACAGTGACGAACTGGCCCACCGGGATACCGGGAATATTACCGGTGGGCCGTTCTAATAGGATCAATTTTTGAATCAATGGGGCTGATCCTTGAACCAATGAGACAGGTTCTTGACTCCATAGGGCCGTTTATTCATATATTCCAAGACCAGGAAAATTTTGCCATTTCGATACTAATGGCATAAGACTAAATAAACAAGGATTGACCAGGGAATAAGGCGCAAAAATGTAAAAACTCAGTATTACTTAACCTCTGTCTCTTTTTGGGCTCTCTCAGTCGAGTTAACTTGTAGCCTCACTCATAAACTCTTACATCAGGATCGGCCTTTTCCTTAAAGGGGCCAGGATGCATGATTTTTTTGTGTCAGACTCTTTAAATATCATAAATGAACAATCTGGGCGGCCATTACAGTAGCTCTATGCTCGGTTTTACACATAACCATAACTGTTTTTAATTGAAAGTTTGAAGAAAATTAAACAAAAGCTTTTATTTTTAATTTCTTAAGTTAATTTAATTCTGCAGGGGCTGCAACCGTTATGAACCAACTGCCACTGATCAGGTTTTTCCATGTTTCTTGTACATTCCTTAGATCAACGGTCAATTGATCGCTCCATCTTTTGCGTGGTCTTCCCACTGGTTGATGCTCAAGATGCTCAATTTTCCTTCCCAGGTCCCCTTTAGAGGAAAGCAACTATATATCGGATAGCTTTTGTAATTGGCCTAATTTTTTGGAAAAGAATACAATTTATAAGATATTAATGAAATTTTAATTTAGTTAAAAGCTTACAGAAACCAAATATATGGACCAAAAAAAAATATTACGAATCGTGTTACAGAAAATTTATAAATATGTAATAATACAGAACTTTTCTAAAACTAAAAATTGGATTGGACACCCTATCCGAAATTAGGAGCTAGGTAAAAAACATTTTATTATCTATTAATAATTACATAAAATAATCAAATACCTAAATAATTAAGACTGTTCGCTGCATTCGCGAAAATACGCCTTTTTTATGACTGTTTTCAATTACACAAAGTACCTATCCGAAGTTAAGCAACTTGTTTGGCTTCAATTAGAACTTTTAAAACTTTTATAATTAATAATAAATTTTAATTACTGCACATAAAAAAATTCATCGTATTATGTACATAAAACCAATCGCAATGCAGTTTGCAGCAGATTCTACGTCCGTTGCTTAGCAACCAAGCACGAATTCTGGTTTCTGCGCAGGTGACGTACTGGCCTCATCTCGTAGGCAAAGCATTCTACTTGTTAACAGTTTTGATAAACTTTACTTTCGCTATTTATAAGAGAGTTTTAAATATTTCAAGTTAGGGTTTGATCCTATGTCATGTAGAGTGTGATTGTGTTTGCAAAATATAAGTGCTTAATTAAATACAGCACTATCTAAAATTAATTAACTATCTGAAATACTGTTACTTTCCCCTACCATTATGTCCTCTTTCATCATTATCGCATGTCCTGGCCACTGTAATTAATTCCCTCTCATTTCTTGTATAATACTTGACTTTGAGTACAGTTCACGGATATCTTCATGCTTGCGTCTTCTCCATTTATCATTAATTTCAAGGGAACCAAAGAATCCGACTAATATTTTGGTCTCAAATATCTGAGGTGTTTTTTACCCAGTTATTTCCCATATTATTTACATGTAACGTTACGGGAACACACAGAATCAACCAATTGCCTACAGGTACCCGTAACACAAATAGATTGCTTACGGAACACGTTACGGGTTGCACAGAATTGACCCATTAGCCTAGCATCTGTTGGAATTCTTACCTCGCGTAATCTCTCATAAAACGGTCTTTATTTGATGTATTAAGTTCATTTTAATTTTTACACTTAAAATTTTTTTATGATAATATTGACTTTATTTAAACAAGTGTGCAAATGAATCAGCTTTATCGGCAACAGCGTAAGTAAACGTTGTAGAGTTGAGTTAGGTTCGACCATTAGGCAGTTGATTGCAATGTTGCAACGCTCTCAAAGAAAACACGAGAGGTTTCTGTTTTGTTTTGTTGTTGTTGAAATAGTATTGCAACGAAAAACAAATCTAGTTACCAGTACTCAGCTACAGAGTTCAACTGTCTCTCTGTACGTGGGGTAATGTAATTATTAAAGACATGGAAAAAAGTGCTCTTGAAACTGTTGCTGTGATTTAATGGGAGTACACGGAGAAATGTATGTTTGTTAATACATCAACGCAGGATCGTATTATGTTAATTTATCAATAATATACCGTTTAATTATTGACACATCATTTTGCACATTTTAGCTGCGAAACAGTTATTTATATGGGTACGTCAAATGTCATATTTTTGTATGAATAAGAAGTTTAGCTTCACGAGCTGCAGGTGATTGATGAAACCCACAAATACAAGACTTTTTACACAATAGTTCTTTACAACATTTTTCCTACGACCACCATACTGTAAACATTCAATTCTGAAAGTGATGGTAGTTCTATTTTCTTATTCCAAAACATCAATATCATGGTAGGCTACAGATCAAGTATTTATTGTTTATCCACGGTGCTAGCGTGAATATTACTGAATAATGAAATATTACTGAACAGCGTGCAATAATTATTTTTTTATTTGGGGTTTGTCAGGTCTTGACAAGCGTTCACTAATCGCAAACTTTAGGAACCTTTTGAACCACGTCATACTAGAGACTAGTGAAACTAAATACACACGGCTACATTCCAAACCCTGGCGATATGCAGACGCGGAAATTACGCCAGATCCAGTGCCCGCACAATGCGGAATGACCCGAGCAACATTGCTTACTTAATCCTGCAGATCAAAGAGGTAGCAGAAGATGTTTCAGAAGAGAAATACTAGAGACTACATCTACCTCTGAGCCGACTGCACAGTATTGGAAAGTGAAAATCCAGGAAATCACTGAGAAATGGTGTTCGGGATTTGAACCCGCATCCCTGTACTTTGTAGGTAACCGTCTGACTAGGAAATCAGAATAATGCATTACCATTTTAATAGAACTTTTTTTTGTGAAGTTTACAAATTTTAAACAAAAAGTTTTTGTAATATTTTATTGTCTCAAAATAATAACAACATTTATTTTAATATGTTGTTAAAAACTAAGTGAATCCTGTCCTGTTTGAATGGTGTAACACGCACTAGTACGTGAAAGAGATGTTTACTTAAGATATTTGAAGCATAATGAAGCACACGTGGTGTCAATTTTGACAAACCAGCCAGTAGCAATTGCATTCTATAATTTTTTGTGTCAGAAAAAAACTAATGAAGTTTTTATATCTTATTAAAAGTAAATTAAAATAAAATTCAAGGTTTACTACACATTGTTTAAAAATTATACAATTTGTCATTGTCACAATTGTTTGCAAATAGCTAAAATTAAGGTTTTAAAATGCTAAATAAACCGCATACTGAATAAAAACTCTAAATAGAATTTCTGTCAGTTGATCTCTACATCTTTGTTGAGTTATAACATTCCTTTTTGGGCCATACATATTTTTTTATATTGTTTAGAAAGTGGTTTGCCCGTTTTTTTTTTTTTAATTTCCCACCTAAAGCGGTCAATTGGTATTTTTTATTCGATAAAACATCCTCTGGATCTAGATATATACAATTCGAGGACTATATTCCCTTGATCCAATTTTTTCGACAACGTATAACGTATTAAATTTAGAGCTCTGAACGATTGCTCGTGTTTCCATATGACAAACTTGTTAATGACAATCGACAGCGCCCAAGTAATAGCCTATAGTCGACTAATTAAAGAGCTCTGAAAGCAACTTAAGAGTAAACAAAAAAAATAAAATAAATAAATAAATAAATAAAAAAAAGACAATTATGTAAATCTAGGGTAGTTATGTTAACCTGTAAATAGTAACTGTTAATTTTTTGTAAGTAAATCACAGCTGTGAATAACAAATGTAATTTATTTACCCGGCAATAAACTATAAAAAAAAAGAACTCTTTTTTCATTTTTTTTTTTATTTATGTATGAATTTTTTAAAATAATAAAATGCGGGAGAAGGTTATTGCACAAAATGATATATATATATATATAAATTATATACATATGTAAATTTTCTTGACGAGTGAATTACTTATTTAAAATTTTTCTTCTTTAATCGTCCATTTTTGGAGTCAGGAAATTAATTAAATGTGGTATTCCTGGAACGTTTCGCGTATTTTATTGTAGTCAGAGCCGCAGTAAGGGGGGGCGAAGGGGGTGACGGCCCCTAGCTCACTAAGGAAAAGGACGCCGATGAGCTTGACTAAGGGGCGCCACATTGCGAAGGTGAGGACCTTTTTTTTGCTCATCACTTGGATTTTGGGAAGTGAGGACCTTTTTTTTGCTCATCACTTGGATTTTAGGAGGTGAGGACCTTATATAAGGGCGCCAAAACGCAGTTTTGCCCCTAGTGCAAGTTTTCCTTACTGCGGCTCTGATTGTAGTATACGCTTCATCAGCCAGTGTAGATAGTAGTCAAAATATGGTCAAGATATAAAAAAATTGTAGTCGAAAAAGACAGTCAGGTGTTAAAATTAATAAAAATTGAAAAAAATTAACACTGTGACCATATCACCTGAGTAAGACAGAAACTATGGTTCATAGTTTCTGTCTTGTTTTGATATACTTGGTTATACTTATTATACACTTGGTTTTTTTGAATTCCACGTTTGAGCTTCGATATCAATAAGACGACTAACTTATAAATGCATGGTAACGCTCTTGAGAGAGTTTAACTGCAGGACGTCTCGTACTTATGTATGACTCCGAAACATGGTCAAGAGGATTTGTAAAGACGATCTAGGAAGGAAAACTGAACATCCGTCAGCGAATGGAAAAATCTCGCAACAACATGTAGGGTGCAGTAACTGAAGATCTAACAGGTACATAAGACTCATAGAAAGACCAAACAATTAAAAGATAAGGATGAAGTTGTATGAGGCCAAAAGTCAATCAGACTGATAATGTACAAAAAGAGAGAATGACGAACGATACAAAAGAGAAAAATTATAATTCAAAATCTTGAATTATATCATCATCACTATCCATTAGCCATTACAATCTATTAGACCATCCTTAAAAAGATTCCAGTTTTCTCTGTCTTGAGCTCCTTGCAGCCAGTTCATAGCAAATTGCGGAATCCACCGGGAATCGGATGGATTCCGCATAATTTGACCAAAACTCAAAAAAATGCTCGTGTTAATTGGTGTAAGGGAATGTTAAAAAATTCAACCTAGGCACTGCAAAATATACAACATTGTTACAGGTGACGAAACTTGGATTTTCATATGCGCCGAAAACTAAGCAACAATCTACTGTTTGGGTCTTCCAAGATGAACCGAAACCCACAAAAGTTGTTCGTTCACGAAGCACTTGTTTCTTCGGTTGTACTGGACATATCACAACCATACTTTTAGACTTTAGAGCAGGGGTACTCAACCTTTTCATACCTACCGCCCACTTTAGCATCTCTATTGGTAGAAAAATTTTCATACCGCCCACCTGTTGTATAATAATAATAACTTACCAAATACTTTCGCAAAATTTAGCTGCAAAAATATTTATAAAATAACTTACTGCATCCTCTCTTATTATTAAACACAACAAATATACATGCACCAAAACGTGGCAACGTTGGATGTCACAAAGTACCCTGTGTAAGACAGTAGCCACACTTCCCTATATATATATATATATATTGAGAAATTTAACTATAAACAGTAAAGAATTTTATGAAAACTTAATGAAAATGTTTTTCAATAATGCTATGAAATTTTTTTAAATAATACTTAAAAAATTTCCATTTTAATGTTTTTAAAACGTCAATTAAATTAAAAAAAAAAAACGGAAAGTAGCCAGCATTGGACAAAACCCCTACCACCCACCAAAAAATTCCTACCGCCCACTAGTGGGCGATAGGGGACCAGGTTGAGTACCACTGCTTTAGAGAATCAGAGAACTGTTACTGCTGAATTGTTACGACAATTTGTTTGCCAGAAGTCATCGACAAAATCAGGAAAAACAACCAAAAACATCGCATCATTCTTCAACATGACAATGCAAGCTCCCACACTGCACGTCAAACAATTGATTATTTGAAGGAAAAAAACATCGAATTAATGTCTCACTGCCCGTATTCATCTGATTTATCCCCTAACGACTTTTTTTGTTCCCCAATCTCAAACAAAAAATGCGTGGACAGCGATTTTCATCACCTCAAGAAGCTGTTGAAGTCTTCGAAAACCATGTTTAAAGATACCAACTTCAGAGTGGAAAAAATGTTTCGAGAATTGGTTTGAACGCATGTAAAAGTGCATAAATTTTAAAGGCGAATATTTTGAAAAGCAATAAAACAGTTTGTACAAAAAAAAAATTGTTTCTTAATTTTTGTAAAAACTTAAAGGTAGTCCTCTTATAATCTATATTGCTCCCAAGAACGTTGTAAGCCCCACCGAAAACGGCAATTATGATTACCAGTATACAATGTTTAAGATAGGTTTAACGTGCAGTTGTTTTTCCTTGCTAATAGAATTCTTATAAAAATGTAATTTTTCTATCGTTATCTACATAAAACAGCGATAATAGAAATTGAAGTCACGAAAATTATTAACAACAAATCAAAGCTGTTTTCCTCTGCTGCTAAGCAGAGAGCTGTTCAACAGACAGTTTCTAAAGTAATTAAATTCTGTGCTGTTGCAATTAGGTTTATAGAAGTTGTTTTATAACTGAAGATAATGCTTATTACTTTTACTATACTCGTTAAACGTTATGCCTGTAATTACTGGAGGGAATAGGGAAGTATTATCTACCACAATGACTTTATTATTTATAAATCATAACAATTGCTAAAGGTATGTTCGTATAAAATTCCTTCAGAGTTCAAATAAAATATCTGTTAGGTGTGCTATAGTTATTTTAGACCATAAAATCGATTAAAAATTATAAAACTGTTAATTGTTACCTTGGAATTTTCAAATCTAAAATCAGTTGGGTTTAATACAGTTGTGTGAACTGCTCTGTTATATTTGTCATAAAATGAATCAATGTTTTATAAACAGACATATCCCAATATTACGACATTTTCGGTGTCAGACCGCTATCTTAGCGAATTTAATTGTAAAGGGATTTATTGCCATTTTTCATTTGTCGATGTATTTGTCAACGCACTTATAATGACTTTGTAACTCTAAAAGTGCGTTCAGAGCTCTTAAATAGGTCGACTATAGACTATGACTTATGCACAGTTAATTGTTACTAACAAGTTTGTCATATGGTAACGCGATCAACCGTTCTGAGCTCTAAATTTAATGTGTTATATGTTGTCGATTGAAGACAGATTTCCAAACTTTGTAAATAGTGTGTTTGGGGTAGGGATGGGAACGATATATCGATATTTCGAAAATATCGATACTTTAGAAAAATATATCGATATTTTTTATCGATATTTGGAATGCGATATATCGCGCAAAATATCGGTATTCTTGTATCTTTTTTACATTTAAATATATGCTGTTCACTTTTGTAAAAACAAACTATAGGCCAGCGGTTCCCAAACTTTTTTGGCCGCGACCCGGTACGAGGTTTGAAAATTTTTCGCGACCCACCTTATAAAAAAAAAACATTTATTTACAAAACAAATTCTATTTTAAAGCAGTAGCTTTATAGTAATAAATATAGTATAGTAAAAAGAACACAAATACACACTATTCTAGTGATTAACTGACGTAAAAAAATAATATGTTTTTTTCGCGCCCCGGCAAAATTTTTCTGCGGCTCGGTACCGGGTCGCGACCCACACTTTGGGAAACGCTGCTATAGGCTATTCCAAACGTTTAGGTGGAACTAGATTTTGAAATCTAGTAATTTTTATCTATTAGTTCGGACATTTTGTCATTTTGTTTATGCTTTGTAAATCATTCTCACATTGCAAATTCTAGATTAAATTGATTGTCTTTTTTGTCATTCTTAATAAAAATTTCCCATTTATTTATTTTTTTTTTTTTTTGTCTTCATAATATGAAAGATGTATTAAAATATTTGACATATGTCATTCGTTTCCGTGGTTTCACTGTTCGAATTTTAAATTGTCACATGCCAAACCTGAAACATGAAATAACCCAAGCAAGGTCCCTCTTTTCGTAACAAACTAAAATAATGAAATTTCCATTTTGTTCCGCCTAATCGTTTGGAATAGCCTGTAAGACGAATTTTGTTTCAATAATTTGCACCTTTGAAATTGTATGTCATGTTGGTATTAATAAATTATAAAAAATGTCACTTTCTTAATAATGATCATAACCAATAAATTTAAAGTCGGTTTTACAGCGTAAGGAATATTTTTAATTAAGTCCGTAATACACTATAAAAGTAAGCAAAAAGATCTGGTTTGTCCTTACAAAAGTGAACAGCATATATATATTTAATTATGAGAGCAATTAACTAGGAAAATATTAGAAAGTTGGTTGGTAGCTGGGTGAGTACCAACTGTAAAGTGATTGTCTGTCAAGTGGACTTCTTTTCCCGCCAAGCCAACCAAAAAAAAAACCGTAATTTATATATCTTACATGTTACGTGTTAGTTATTTCGATATATCGAAAATATCGATATTTTTACTTCGATATACATCGAATATCGATATCACACTTACGATATATCGAATCGCGTATATATCGATATTCAAAAATAAATTCCCATCCCTAGTTTAGGGTGACCAGGTGACAATCCTGGTTTGAGTACTGAAAGTCCCGCGTCCCGGGAAGCAGAAGCCCGGGACGCGAAAAGCCCCGGTTTCAGCAATATCACAATATTTTGGAATCTTTTCAGAAAAATTAAATAATATTATTAAAAAACTAAATATTTTTCATCCTCAATTCCTCATATAACTAGATAAACTCCTTAGACATATTCCTACAAGATGGTTATCATTATTACCAGCAATGTATAAAAGATTAAAATGTTGACTTATTTTCAAAGTATGGCACAAGACGAATGTCCTTCTCTTATTTGGAAATACATTGAAATAGAAAGGATGAAAATAAAGAAGAAGAATACAGTAGAACCGAAATTTACATGTTATTCCTTCAAAATTGTTTGCAAGTTTTTGAAGAGGCTATAAAGAGTTTAGAACAGAACAATTTTACTGCGCCGGAGTTGTTCGATGTTATGTATAGGTTACGTCAAAAACTTGAAGGGCGAAAAAACAAAGATCTGCTACAGAACTCAACAAAATGCTGCCAGCAGAAACTAGAAAAGTTGCACAAGATTTAATTAATTTTTTTACCAAAACTCTTAACTATTTAGAATCAAATTTTGATTTTTCCAATTCAAATTACTTACATGGAATAAGGCCATTTTCTTTAAAAACAACATATGATCATATAAAATCTACCGCAAAGAGTTTGAAAATTACAGACGTTTTAGAGATGGACAGCCTCTATGATGAATTCATAGATGCAAAGGACATAGTCGAAAAACCGCTGTCTTATACCCTTTTCACACTAGAACTTTAAGACGAGTGAACTTAAAGTTCACCGATGTTTAACATCGGTATGCTTTCACACTTCATGTTTAATTCTCCGGTACTGTCATCAGCTACAGTAATTTTGTCCTTAAGTTACCGTCATGAAATTATCAGTTTTGAACTGTCTGCGCAGACGCACATTTTGAATTATTATAAACAAATATGGATATTTCATTTCATTCTACAATAAAGACACTACAATAAAGAATATATTACACCTGTATTAACATGTAAGTCGATACATTTTATCTCAATTATTGTAGCTCTGTATTTTATTAAACACATTATTAAAATAAATAATTTTATTATAACAATAAGTATAAACTTCTTATAACGTCGATATAATACAGTATTCTTGTTTATGATAATATAAAATGTTGACAGCACAAATTCAAAGAGTAGTTTTTTATAATAGAAAATATGTTGGCAATGCGGACGATGTTTAAGACGCAGATCTCTGTCTTAAACATTGCTTGTATTTAGACGAGGCCATACGGTTTCACATTAGCGTTTAAAGACACATTCACTTTAACATCCGATCTTAAAGTTCTAGTGTGAAAAGGGTATTACAAAAATAAGCCTGTAGACTGATATTTTTGAAGCTAATGAGTTTGAAGCTAATTCCTACAGTTATAAGAACCTTTTGCTACTAGTTGGCAAAATTCTCAGTATCCCATGCTCAAACGCATTTGTTGAGAGGATCTTCAGTTTGATGTTTGATCTTCAATACTGATTTAATATAGGCCGAACTGCAAGAAAAGTTAATTTTAAAACGGATTGCATTGAGTTTTACAATTTTATAAAAGAAAAAAATGGTTTATTAAAAGCGACAAGTAGTTCGGGAAAATATTACTGGAAAAGACAATGAAACGTATTTCATTCATTTATAATATGTAATTCCATTAATATGTAGAAAAAAATGTTAAATAAACTAAATTTTACCCCTTTTTTTTGTCCCAGGTTGGTTCTTCAAAAAGTTGGTCACCCTAAGTGTTTTGTTTTAATGAGACAGCTATATAAACTTATTGGCTATCTCAGTCTACATCGGACAGAACGTTTACATTGTATGCCTTTACATAACCTAACAAAATGTCATCGCGCCAATTACAACAAATCTCGCCCAAAAATTACAAACACGAACAGTAAATATGATCAATTTAGGTAATTAGGTTAGGTTTAGTTAATAAATCTAGGCCAGCAGAATTAGGAAAACGATAATAAATAATAAACATTTTACGAAGCTACCATAGTTCATTTATAGACACAGATGTCGCACCATTCGTAAATCACTAACTTCCTTAGCTGTAAACGCTGCCTTGAATGTTAAAACTATCTACTAAGCATATCCACAACGCACAGTGAACAGTCAACTAATTTAATGAGCTCTGAACGCATCTTTATACTAACAATGCTAATCACTCTTTTTGTCCGATGTGTCAATATCTTGGGGTAATCGTCTTTTAAGTCTGTTATGGATACCTGTGTTGTATATCACTGCATTTTCACAATTGTTTATGTTTTTTATAAATTTTTGGGTAATGAGTTTTTATTTTAAAAGTTACATGTATAATGCAATGTACACTATGGATCACATTAATTTTTTGGTTATATGGTTTTTGCAGGTCTAAATTTTTAGAATCAATATATTAGATCCTGTGTATAGTGTGCCTCCTAGCGGCAGGATGCGCATTTACCAGTAGCGATCGTCGCAGTGTAATTGCCTCTAGGTGGAGCTTCCGGTCTGCTCAATAACTACCGTCTACTAACTCTCTGTATATGACGTATCATTTAAATTATTTAATGCTCAAATTAATGGCATTACTAACTAAATTGTACAGTAATATATGTACGAGTATTTCACAACTGAAAACATTGTTGTAATTTATAAAATTGACACAGGATGTCCTGGGAAATATGGAATTGCGTGGCGAAAACCTAAACTACAACTAAAAAACAATAAAAATTTGTTAAAAAGTAATGCTAAAATAGAAATAAAACTAAACTAATGATAAAAGATTTATATTAATTCAGCTAAGAGTACAACTAGAAGCTATCACACAATGAATCAAAAGCATATAATTAAAATGCCATTGTATGGCGAAACTATTCATTCGGATTTGTTTATAAAGTCAATGACGTCACCACTAATTGCCTATTACGTTTACATCATATGTATGAATACTTAATATAAATATATCTAATACGGTAAAATAGGGGCATTATCGGTTTTTTCTTGCTGAATTTTTACTAATGGGACAATTCTCTGCAACCCATAATGCGTTCCGTAAGCAATCTATAGGTGTAACGAGTACCTATAGGTTGATTCTGCGAGTACCCATAAAATTTGTATGTAACGCGTGCGCACAGAATCAACGCCTGTAGATACCTGGAACGCTTATAGATTGCTCACAAAACGCGTTACGGGTTGCATAGAATTGACCCATTAGTATACATTCGGCAAGAAAACAATAATGCCTCTATTTTACAGTATTAAACGTATTTATATTAAGTATTTATACATATTAGCGTTACGGGTTCCACAAAATTGGCTCATAAGGCACTTAAAAACATCTTTTTTTCCCTCTTAGATAACAAAGAACCGCTCATTTTAAAATATTTCTACGCAGCGTTTTAGAATTTGTGAGGTTATGTATAATAAAGTGCTTATATAAACATAACAGCCACACTTAATTCAACTTATGGGTAGCAGCACGGCATACGGCGTTCTTAGGTACTCCCACATTCAGACCAATTCTGTAACTCAGTTACTATGTTCATAGTAACTAAATTTTTCACTATGAGCAAGGTCAGTTACTGTCATGAATGAAAGTCATTATACTTTTATAATATTTAATCTTGTAGTAACGTTACTACACAGTAACTTTTTACAGAATTGATCTGAATATCCGTACATTTCAGTGAATACTATTAGGTCGTCATGGATGAAATTTGTAGAAAAAAAGGCAAAGTTGGTTGATAACTTACAATTATAAGGAATCATTTTATTCATTAAAGTATGCACCCATATTGTCTATACACTTTTGCCATTTAAGCGGCAGATTGTTCAGGCCAGTGGTATAAAACCCTGGCGGACGAGAGTCTACGAATTACTGGAAGGCTAGTTTTACAGCATTGTCGGAATTAAACTGTTTTCCTCTTAAAAAGTTGTCCAAATTGCGGAAGAAGTGGTAGTCAGTCCCCCACTGACTATCACTTCTTCCGCAATTTTCTAACCTAACCCCCCTAGGCTTGGTGAGTATGGAGGATGATGAAGAAGTTCCAACTCCAATCCTGTAGTTTTGCCAGTCATTTGTGCAGTGTGTGGTCTATCGTTATCATGCAATAAGATAGGAGTCGATCTGTTAACCAATCTAGGCTGTTTTTCTTTAAGTTTTTGCATCATTTTGTTCAGTTGGTTGTAGTATATTTCTGCTGTGATCGATGAGACAGGTTTTTTTTTGTTTGGTTTTTAAGTTACCTGTACGAATCATTATGTTAGCTTGTTGGTATACATAGGTACGTACTTTAAGGTAACTTAACAGAAAAAGGTTTGGAATGGTTAAATCTGGAAATCTTGTAGCCATTCGATGTCACCGGTCCTAAAGATAAAACGGTTTAGAAATTCTTTCTTAAAAATTTTACTGTGGCTCAATGAAGAGTAACATTTTATTGTGTAACTTTGATACCTTCTACCAATTTTTATGCTGTGCGCCAATAGTTTTAACTAACTATTTTACCCTATTTTAAAAAACACAATTACAACAAATGTATATTATTAAAAAATATCTTTTCTCTTTGCGCGCTCTAGTTTTTAAGCATTTACTCCGGGGCTTTTAGATGGGGAATAAATTTTTATTATAAAATTTGCATTATTGTGCACTGTATCTTTTTTACTATTAACTTTATCTAGACCATTGTATGATAAATTAATTGCAATAAAGATACTGATCAGATCGCCATTTCAAAGTGAAACTTAAGAGAAAATATTTACAACTGTTATTCGAAACTATTACAAAAGAAAATATAAACATTATTACCATAACAAAATATTAAAATTTGTTATTAATTGCAGTAATATTCGGGATAATACTATTCCCTCTTTTTTATTCTAATTGTTATTAATAATTTGTTAGAATGGCAGCAATGTTAAGCATGTTAGAGCATGGCGTGATGGTATAACAATAAAAATAAAACTCAACATCTCTCAAGATCATGACACGGCAGATATTACTAAAAAATTATACTGTATCATTCTTTAAATGTCTTAAATGCTTCTAGTGCTGACGAAAATAGATTTTGTTTGTCAACTGCACGAATCATTTGTGACGATGTTTACAGCAGTTTTGTTTTGTTTACTACAATTCAGTAATTGTGACCAAAACACTAAACCAATGTTTCTCAACCCATAAGACGCGATTCCTACATGGGTTGTGAAGAATTTAAAAGGATTATCATAGAATTTGAAAGCATTTCCCGACTTGACGGTGCTACAACAACGCATATTATTAGGAAAAAATAGGCAAATAATTTGCAAGCATATCCCTCTTATACATAGCCAATAGTTTCAAACTATGTACGATATCCGAATATTATCTAAAACGAATCTCTACTTTTTATTAATTTTTTCTTGCATGCAATACATTACAATCGTCATATACGGACCTAACGAAAATAACAGATTTATGTTTATCCAAGCAAATAGTCTTTTATCATGACGTTTATTGTAATTTAAATAAGTAAATGAAGGTTAAGATAAGGGCTAATAGTCATATCAGAGCTACATTAGGGTTTCCGTAGGCCCTAGGCACTATTGTTATCGACTCCCCACCTCGCCTCGACGTACCATGAAGGACAGACAGACAGCATTCCAAAATCTGTCCTACACTCTAAAAAAAAAGTAGTGTTAAAGGAACTTCATGGTACACTAAAAAATAAACTTTTAGTGTACCATGAAGTCCCTCGCTTTTCGTGTTAATTATTTACATACTGGTTAAATTATAATGTTAGAAAATAAATAGTGTTAAAGTAGTGTTAATTTTAACACTGAAAACAATATTTCATAATAATAACACCATTTGAATAAACGAAGATTTACACGGTGTTTTGGTTAAAAATAGTGAATATTTTACTTTTTTAAATGAAAATTTTAGCACTATAATTTTAAACTGAGAATGAACTTTTACACTTCTGAATTTTATTCTGTGTATGATCTCAAATCATACATTTACCTTAAAAACTGGACAATCTATTTCAATTTGTTTTTTAATTTCTGTTCATAATTTTTGTGGATAAAGTATAAAAGATTTTTATTTTAAAATTTATTTTTTCTTCAAAATTTCTGTTTTTTTTAAATCTTGTTGTCGTAGGCTCAAGATACTATGCTTAATGTGCTTATTGGATATGGATATGGTAGCTCTGAGTTATAGATATCATGTGCCAAAATATAAAACTAACTCACTACATTATTTTAAGGAAAACGTTTTTAAAAATAAACCCGCCTGCATAGCTATTACATTAGTCGAATATAGACTATGACTTGGACACTGTTGATTGTCACTAACAAGTTTGTCATATGGTAACGCGAGCGACCGTTCAGAGCTCTAAATTTAATAAATTATGCGTTATCGATAGTTAGATAGATGCATGGTTAGTGCGTTGTTTTAATGAGACAGACATATAAACACATATTAGCTATCTCACTTAACATAGGTAACCTAAAAAATACTGGCACACATATTTCAATAAATTTCGGAAATCGTGAAACGAAAAAGAATTGCTGTACTTGTGGTTATAATTTTGTTAGATTTGGTTAAAATTTAGTAAGAAATCACAATCTCGCAGATGGCGGGTTCGTAAAAAGTCACAAATGCTTTTTTCCATTGTAGTTGGTTTGAAAAAACATAGATGTCGCAACATTCGTAACTCGTTAATGTTCAGAGCTGTAAACGCTTTTGATAAATGTTAAAACTATCTACGAATTTTATACACAGTGCATAGTCTATAGTCGACTAATTTAAGAGCTGTGAATGCAGCTTAATTATTAAGACACTAAACCAGCCATATGCAACTTCGGTAAGACCAGGGTCTGTATACTGAATCTGGATTATATTCGCGGACTGAGCCTTATCATATTAGTTTTTTAACTTCAGTGATATTGTCATTACATAATAAAATATTCTAATATATATATATATATATATATATATATATATATCCAGGCTACAATTCTGCATCCACCCATTAAAAATTTACATTTAATCTTGCGTCCAGGTGCATACTGCGTCCGATATACGGACGCAAGTTTACATCGCCATGAAAATAATTTTTTGGGCTCATTAAGTGTTCTAGAAGCTATCTACGAATTTTAGTCTGGACGCAAAAATGATGATATTTTCTCAAAATGTATAAATTGCTAGTTTTTGCTTTTGCCACCATGAGCGCCACTGTCGCTAGCTGTATATTCGGATTAATATACATTTACATATATTGCTGAGTGTTTTGCGTCCTTACACTTGGCAACGTTGTATAACACGGGAGCAGTTAAACAGCAGGATTCCCCAACTATAATGAGTAATAAAATTGTGTGGCCTGAGTATTGAATAAATCTGATGTGTCCAACACATAGCGACTCGTCGTAAATAAAAAACAGATGTAATGAATCTTATTTTTGAATTATCGAGAAAAAGTTGCTTTTCTCGACAGATTTTGCTTGTTACAAAAGTTAAGAAAGTAATCTTGAAATGTTCATAATTATTAGATCAAGAGAAAAGGATGATTAGTTAAAAATCATGATAGAATCAATTTGGAGTGCAAAAATAAAAAATAAATAAACTATGAAGAGGGGTCTCTTACTATAACTGCTTTTCTTTTACCACAATAAGTAATTTTACCTTACTTAAGATAATCTAAGTTGTAAGGACGTTCCATTTATAAGACTACAAAAGATTTTTCCTCCCCCCTTACGCTTGCTAAGGCATTTGACTAACTTGTAAGCTTAGCTAATTCTTTTTACATGTAAAAGGAATGACACCTTATATGACTGGAGGTAATGTTTCTTTTTCCACATTTTTCTTTCCAGTTTTAGCGCGCATTTAAAGTGTGGATTAATTTAAACAATTAAAAAGTTTATAAACAGCTATAAACGCATGTTTTTTGCAAATAATATATAATAGCTTATACTATTGAACCTAAGCGAACTGCATTTTAATACACACCAAATGCTTTTTCATCGTTTACAGTTTTTAGGGTTTTGTAGGTATGACCAAAAAACCCTTATACCGTCATTTTGTCGTCTGTCTGTCTTTCTGTCTGTCTGTTCGGTAAAAATTGTAGCCAAACGGCTAAACCTAGAGAGTTGAAATTTGGCATGCTTATAAAACTCTTTGACCCGCACATAGGAAAAATACTAAAACATCTAAAAAACATATCCCTCTAAAAATATAAACAAATATGTGCTCATCGAAAAAAAAAATTTTTTTTTTCAATTCTGAGTAGGGTATCAAATGAAAGCCCTTAGTACGTGGATTAACGATCAAAATTTTATTTTTGCAAAATAAATTATTTTCATGCGATTTTTGCCAAAATTGTGCAAAAAATTTTTTGTCCCATACCCTGTAGCCCAGATGGTTTAAACTAAAAATCTGAAAAAATTCTAAGTAATATACATTGGTGTGAACCGGAATAGTACAACAGGAATTTTTGATCAGATTATGTTTTCGGAAAATAACGCATTTTTTGTGTTTTTAACTAAAATATGTGAATTATATAATACGTTGTGTAACATGCCACATCAGTAGCTCTCGTGGCGTGGTTGGATTTGTCGTACGGTTAATTTTATAAGTTAACTTGCAAACTAGGGTTCGAATCCTGTTGATTTTATTTTTTTTTTTTTTTGCATTTTTATTTTGTTTAAATTATTTTGTTAAAATTCTAGTTATATTTGGTAAATGTTGCATTTAATTTTTAAAAGCGTAAATTTAATAACCAGTGGAAAGTGTTGAAATTATAATTTAATTCTGTTTGACGAAATCAAAGGGCGGGACTTATGATGTAAGCAACCAATGGAAGCAATAGGTGCAATTTTCAAAATCTTAATGAACTTTGCTGTATAAAAAAAAATACTGCATATATTTAGAAACTTAAATAATGGTATTAGGCATTCGAATTAAAATTCATAAAAAAATATTTTGACATAAAATTTGTTTTGGCATCCCAAATAATCATCGTTCAGTTACTAAATACCTGCAAAACCCAGAAATGTATGAAAATTCACACTTCACATCAATTTTTTAACGTCCGTCTTATTTTTAATACAAATTTTATCTATCGCATTTTCACTTAGCATATTTTTATATATCAGTTCCTGATATTATAATACATATGCAATATTCAAAATCATTTCAACACAAATATTTATCCTTCTCATCTCTTTTTGCTGAATTGTTTGCCTCGTTTGTCTGAATTTAAAGACGAATTTCCGCTTTGACGATTACACTAGGGTTCCCATTATTCTCAAACTGAAAAACGGGGCATATCTACCAGTTAGCGTATTCGAGCGTGTTACTTCTCTATACCAAGTAAGGGATATAATCGTTCTCGCAAATTTTACCTTTTTATTTTTTAAATTTTATTTAGGCCAAATTAAGGTGGGAAGTCTAAAAAATATATTTAAAGCGCCCTCTTATATGGGTATTTTGAAATACATGTATTTTTCATTCGTTTACACGTCATTTTCTGTCGTTTTTTTTTTAAATTTATTCAAAAACAGTAAACCGTAGTTTGTAATTGATATTATTTTTAAGATCTACGACTCAAAATACATAAGTATACACATATTTTTAAGTAAATCGAAGAGAAAACATTTTTTCGATTTTTGATCATTTTCAAAGGTTTGTATGAGGATCCGTGTTTATTGTATCAGATGGGGTTTTAAGGCCCCTTTTTTTCTATACTAAACAATATATGAAGATTTGAAAAATTTAAACCACATTCTATTGTCCTTAAATTAGGATTTTTTAAAATTATAAAAAAAATAAAATAAAAAATTAAAATTGGACAAAAAATTGAAAAATTACAAAATGTCTCATTAAAAACTATCTTGATCTTTTTGATTAATAATTTGATGTTAATAATTCTTTGGCGCTGACATATACATGTAATTTATCAACAACCAAAATAAATTCGATATATGTTTTATAAAAAAAATATCAGATTAACATAATTAAGTTTTATTGGCAGGTAAAAGAGGTATCACTAAAAACGGGACATTTTCATGTCTCGGGGAATGTTCTGGGGACATTATCTATGATAACGGGACTGTCCCTGTCAAAATAGGACTGATGGATTCCTTAGATTACACACTCACCTAAACACCGATTGACATATAAACCATAAAAATGGTTAAACCGTATTATAAAAAATATTAAAAACTATTTAATTTTGATAATAAATCGTATAACGGCGCTAACCTATTTTATAATTCTCAATTCCAAGAATATAAATGAACGTCTTAATATATAAAAAATAATCAAATGTTTATTTTTTGTTAAGTATTCTTCATTTTTAATTAATATGTTTATTTGTTTGTTTTTTGTTTTATACTGAATTAAATAAAAGTAATTGACTTATTGTAATCTGTCTTTTTATTTACATATCTTGCGTAACATATGCATAAGTCATTCCTCAGAACTTTTTGTAAAGTTTTGCAGGCTGTTCGATTGAGATATGTTTACATTAATATAACAGTAAGTATAATTGGCAACTATGTAGGATGCAAGTTTACTGGTAAAATGTGTAACAGATATACTTACGGACGTAAAATTACCTGCATTCTGTAGGTGTATATTGGCAGGACGTAATATTGTTTTTAAAATAAAAGGAAGCAATTAAAATACTATTGTAAACGTGAAAAAATGAAATGTGTATATTAAAATAGTTCAAAATTTGCAAAAACTGATGCGCTTTCGTTAATCTATGCCAAAATTAAGTTAATATACTTCAACAAACGTAAAGATATCACTTGTATTTCTGGTGGATGCCAAACGGTAATAACTATATGTGGACGCCAAGTTGTTGCCCGGATTTATATATATATATATATATATATATATATATATATATATATAAGGTGGTATTGGTTTAGGTCTTAAACCATCCTCCGCCAGGTACTGCACTAATAAGTATATTAGATTATTCCGTTCCAAAACTATATAATGTAGAAGTTATTGGGATAAACGGTGGAGGTAAGTAAACTCAACGATTACTGAGACCCAATATTTCGGTCAAATTTTTTGACCTTTTTCAAGGGAAAGTAAAATTTAAGAGTGTCCTCTGGTGTTAAACATTACACGAATGACTAGATAATTTAAAAATTTAAACATAATATCACAACAAAATACAAAAATCTAAATATCACAGTCTATAAAAAGAAAAACGGTTATAAATCCGTTTATATATATAACCTTATTTCGTAAAATGAATAAAAATTAAAATATTAAATATAACTCCATTTATGGTACTCCTCCAACTTCGAAAAAACAAAAACATTCCTTAAGTTGCTGGTGGACCGGAATCAATGAGATTTGGAAAAGTCATCGAGGACGAGATGAAATCAGGTTGAGGGCTTAATCCGTCCCGCGGGCCTTATCATACATATGCTTGCATTAAGTCCATTCTACATTATACTTTTTTCAATACTTTTTTCAATACTACCATCCCAAACTACCTCCTGTCAAATTTTCAGTTGACAGTTCTGTACTTTTCAGTCGTACCAACACCAATTTTTTAGTTTTTGGTTACAACTTAACTTTTAGTAGTTTATTAAGTTGATAAGAAGTTTATTTAGATCATATAATTAAATATAAACTTAGCACAATTAAACAATATTTATAAATTGGTTTACTATAACCAAATTGTTGTCTGCCATCTAAAATTTATCAATGTCTTTTTTTTTTCCCCCCACTATATTCTGTAGTATCAAAAGTTGAAATGACGTCAGAGTTGGATAGTATTGAAAAAAGTATAATGTAGAATGGACTTTAGACGGATGAAGTGTACGGATGAGCGAATGTACGTAATGTGGGTTTACGAAATGCGGATTATTCCTGTAAATATCTTTTTCTGCGCTTGTAGTTTATTTTACTCAAAGCGTTGTTGGCTATGCATGGTTTTCAGAAGTAATCCTATATGTTTTTCAAGCCATTCATATTATTAATGACATGACATGAACAATGAGGTGTGATGTAATTGTTCCCAAACTGTTCCATTGTTGATTAGTTGGCATGGGAAGGCTACGGAAGGTTAAGGTGAGGTATCTATGCCGCGAGAATCACTTCTACAATTGAAAGTAAAATTAGTAGCCTTATCAGCAGATTCACTTGTTTTGAAGACTTAGAATTACACAATATAATGTTGGGAAACTTTATTATTTGTTTAATTATATGGAAAAATGTTTACAATATTAATATTATTTAACCGAATAAAAATGTGTTTACAGCATTAAAACAGGATTATCGTTACTATGAACAGTTACAAGTACAGGATTTTGTTGTATGAGGGTTACATTTTATGTTTTTACATACGACCACTAGATGGCAATATTAAAATGTGTCATTACTATATTCGTAAAATTTTACATTTGTTATTGTGAAATCAGTGGCAGCTTATAAATTGACCGAGTACTTTGTTGATAGTGAGAGTTAAAAAAAAACAAGTTTGTGTAAAAATGGATATTACTCGTGAAGATTTTCGTTGGATGATTTTTTACGATTTTGGTAAAGGCCTAACTCAACAAAGTTGCATAGATTCACTTCGTTCAACTTTTGGTAATGTAGCACCATAAAAAAAATCTGTTTCCAATTGGTTTGCAGAATTTCTTCGTGGTCGTGCATCCGTCAGTGATGAATCTCGTGAAGGTCGACCAAAATCGGTTATGATTCAAAAAAACGATGCTGTGCGCAAAATAATTTGGTAATGTTTATTTTTTTATTATATTTTCTTTGAAATAAATTTTGGTTCTTATTGTGATTACAGTTACATATAAATTTCTTTTGAAAAGAATTTTTTTTAAATAATGTTTTGAAATAAAATAGCCCCCCCCCCCAAGGAATATCTGGCTACGGTACTGTCCGTAGGTAATATAATTAAAGAATTAATAGGATTCGGACCAGTCAAAAATAAAACAAGTTAATTTAGCTAATCTAACTTTTCGATTTTATTCAAATGTTCTAGCCCTGATGAAGATTATAATAAAATCAAAACGTTAGCTTAGTTAACTAAACTTGCTTTATTTTTGACTGGTCCAAATCCTATTAGTTCTTTAATTATATTACCTACGGACAGTACCGTAGCCAGATATTCCTTGGGGGGGGGGGGCTATTTTATTTCAAAACATTATTTAAAAAAAATTCTTTTCAAAAGAAATTTATATGTAACTGTAATCACAATAAGAACCAAAATTTATTTCAAAGAAAATATAATAAAAAAATAAACATTACCAAATTATTTTGCGCACAGCATCGTTTTTTTGAATCATAACCGATTTTGGTCGACCTTCACGAGATTCATCACTGACGGATGCACGACCACGAAGAAATTCTGCAAACCAATTGGAAACAGATTTTTTTTATGGTGCTACATTACCAAAAGTTGAACGAAGTGAATCTATGCAACTTTGTTGAGTTAGGCCTTTACCAAAATCGTAAAAAATCATCCAACGAAAATCTTCACGAGTAATATCCATTTTTACACAAACTTGTTTTTTTTTAACTCTCACTATCAACAAAGTACTCGGTCAATTTATAAGCTGCCACTGATTTCACAATAACAAATGTAAAATTTTACGAATATAGTAATGACACATTTTAATATTGCCATCTAGTGGTCGTATGTAAAAACATAAAATGTAACCCTCATACAACAAAATCCTGTACTTGTAACTGTTCATAGTAACGATAATCCTGTTTTAATGCTGTAAACACATTTTTATTCGGTTTTTCCTGGTACAGTAATACCCCGTTACTCAACTGCCTCTTAGCTCGACGTTTTCGCCACTCGAAGTAGATGTCGAGAGTGAGAGTCGACGGAAGCATCGCTATCCGACGCGTGATCGAGTACCGATCACGTGATACATATTTTGGTAAACAAAGCAAAATTAACGCATGGCCAGCAGTTCGCGCCTAGATATCTTGACGACAACAACTCAGATTTAGTGCAGCTATGAACTTTTAGTTTTTTGCTAAAATAAGTGATTTATATTTATAATTATGGGTCCAAAGGATAGAAATGCAAGCATAGCTAAAAGGAAAACATACATATATGTATTTCCTTATATGTATATGTATATATGTACATATGATTCCCTTTATTTCTTATGGAGAAATTCGACTCGCCACTCGACGTAATCGCTACTCGACGCTTTTTCAGAACGAATTAACGTCAAGTGGCGGGGTATTACTGTACCTTCTTCGGAAATCTCATTTATGTAGCTTTACTTCTTGATTTTGTCAACCTCTACGACTCCAATCCGTAACTCCGAATTTGAATTGTAACCTTTTTGAACATTTTTACCTCAGTTTCTTCTTGGATTTTGCCAGGAACGCAGATTTTATGCCATTGAATAGTATTTCATCTGTCCTAATTTTTTTTTTTTTTTTATGCACCGATTTCACCATTGATCCCAAATATTTAAACGTTTGGAAATGTTTCATTTGTCGTCCTCCTAGTTCTATCCTAAGTTTCCTTATGATACTGCTGACCATGTTTTTTTTTTTGTTAATAAATTATAATATTTTTAATTAATGAGATACTAATCTCACATATATTTAAATTTATGAAAAATTAGAAATAATAACAATAGAAATTGTTATAAATTTTTAAATAATTGATAAATAGTATTGATAAATAAATATTTCTTTATTTAAAGGAATTTGTAAAAATGCGGTATCGCAAGATCTAGAAAGCTGTTTGTGTTTAAAGTGTGCTCGCGTTGCGGAAATGCGCGGTAATGTGGTAAAACTTTTCACCAGAAACCGTAAGAGCGTAAATTTACATAATATTAATTATTATTTCATTGTGATTCGGGAAAAAAAAAAGTTTAGCGAAGCATTTTAAAAAATAAGAAAGCGTACATTTTTACAATGTACATTAATCAAAAAAATATTAAAATTGTTTTATTGTGAAAAATTAGATATAAAAAATATACAATCGCACACAAACAATATAACAGTTAGTAACCAATTAAGTCTGTGCGGTTTTTCACATTAAACATTATAACATTATTATTTTGTAACTTTAAAAGCTGTTAACTCATTGAAACATGCACCCCAGATTTACAAGCCTATAATGCCTTGCCATTTTTTTATCATGTCTTCCATGCATGAAAATGTTATCTCTTTGGATGCAGTTTTAAAATACAATGCAAAATTTATACTTTATTGTAATAATCAGACTTGATAATTGCCAAATGATGCCATTAGAGTAGGCTTCGCGCGTGTTCAAACTATGGGGTCATACAAGACCCAGCGCTGACAAAGGCCCCGCGCCAAGTTTTTATTTTTTTACTAATTGTACTTCATAATTATTTTTCCGGGTAGGTCTACATAGTTTAGACCAGCGTGTCTCAACCGGGGGGGCGTGAATTCTTCGAGGTACATACCAGATCGAAACATGAAAATATAATAGAAATGCGCTCAATCATCTAGTAAGATATAAATATTATCCATATTTATAAATATCTTACATTTATATTCATAAAAATATACTTTTCATACTAGTATTTACTTATAAATGAGTACTTGTTCATTCAGGGATAATAGGACCGGTTGAAACGTCACACTGACCACGTGGCTTTTATATCTATGACCGGTGGTCTAGAAACGGAGAACTTATCTTCTCTGCCCCATATACGGCTATCTAGGTGTTGGGAATCTATTATTTATTTATTTTATTTTATACTTTTCATAACATAATTTTAATAAATGTTATATTTATTATTATATCTAATATACTTATTTTGACAAATAATTTAAACTAAGAAGACTTTTCCAAACGTTTAAGAGGAACTAAATGGTATTTTAATTTTCCAGTTTCTTTTAAGTTGTCACTAGCTGATGATATAATGAATAAAGTGGGTTTTCGCTAAAAAAAAAGATCAAAAGCTTCATTTATTCGATAAAAATTACTAGATTTGGAAATCTAGTATCCGCTTAAATCAAAGAAATAGACTATAAGTAAATTATACCAAGATCAAACAAAGTATATGCACTAAAAAATAAACTTTTAGTGTACCATGTCCTTAAGTCTCTTGCTTTTCGTGTTAATTATTTACACTTTTTTCTTTTTGGTTAAATTTAGTGTATAGTTTACACTTACATACTGGTTAAATTATAGTGTTAGAAAATAAATAGTGTTAAAGTAGTGTTAATTTTAAAACTGAAAAAGTAATATTTCATAAAAATAACACTATCTGAATAGATTTACACGGTGATTTTATTAAAAATAGTGAACTTTTTATTTTCATTAAATGAAAATTTTAACAGTAAAATTTTAACCAAAATGAGAAGAACTTTTACACTTATGAATTTTTTGCTGTGTAGGAACACAAAATAACACATCGAGGGGAAAATATAAACAAATATATATTCAACGAAAAAATATATATATAAATATTTTTTTTCTAATTTTGAGTGGGATATCAAATGAAATCTTTTGCGTGGTTATTGCACCAAATTATTATTTTTGTGTAATCCAATTTTCTATGAGATTTTTGCCAAAAATGTGTCATAACTTTTGTCCCTATTTCCCAAAGGAGTTGCTATTAAAATCTAAAAAAAAAATCAACTATTTACATTGATGAAAACCGGAATTGTTCAACAAGAATTTTTGATCCGGTAATTTTTCATCAATATTGAAGTTTTTGGCGCTGAAAAAAATAATAATAATGTTTTGAAAATGTATTATGTGTTATCAAAAGTATAGCTCACAAAAAGTATATGTAGGAACGAAAAGTAGTCGATTTTTGCCAAAAATCTAAGTAATGCATATTAATGTAAACCGGAATAGTACAACAAGAATTTTTAATCTGATTATTTTTTCAAGAGATATTTTTTTGCAACACCGTTCCAACAATGTTTTATTAAATAACTGGAGAACTGGGCAGCTGTCTTAATGCACGAGCAACTCGTAATTAAGTATACTTGTAAGTCTCTAATTGTAAGCAGGTGGTTTGTTACGTAGTACATATGATGACTTATATATTACATAATAATAACCTTTTAAAATCACCTTACATATATTTTTAATGTTTTCGCGAACCTATTGGATTTAGGACTGGTGGTTGCTAAACACTGACCTATGAAACCATGTAATGTTAGGTAAAGTTAACCATACTCGAGAGAGCAAACCATTGAACAATATAAATAAATTGAAAAATGAATTGGACAATTGATGAACAAATGTAGATAAACTAACATAATAATTGTAAAAATTGCATAGTTGTATATTTTGAATAAAATTATGCTTGAGATTTAAAGTCGCCGAAATAATTTTTGTCAACATTAGAACTTATAACACATATTTTTAGCAATAATCACAAAAATAATAACATTTTATTACTGCAAAAAAACGACTAAAATTTATTTTAATGCTCTATTGTGATATAATTTCACGTGACATAACATTAACAATAAAACAACGATTTTAATTTGAATCAAATAAATTTTAATTGCACATCAATTTTTGTAGGAAAAAAAGTTCTAGTCGTAAATCAGAATATCGGAACTGTATTCGTGGATGCAACAAATCAATAGGACGGGAAACTGTCACACGGAGCTTGTTTTATGAGCACGTCAACAGAGGGAACTAGTGTACGCGTTGAGAGCTAATTAATTACAAATCATACTGTTTCCGATTTTTTATAATTCTACTTTAGTTTTTTGAAGTTTTCAGTGTAAATATTAACAGATTGTAGAACAAAAAACATGTTTTTTATAAGATTAGGGAAATTAGTGATGAAAAATAGAATTAGGAGCATATTAAGAGATTTTTACGAGTTTTGCAGTATTAACCATTTGAAATAGTACTCTGGTTAAACATGATATTTTTTATTTATTCTATGAAAAATAGTATATTAAAAATCCTCATTTTTTTATTGGATGGTAGGCATGTTCAATTTTGATTCCGAGGACCAAATAATGAATATGAAATACCTATATCCGTAGGCCGGATCTTTTTTTTAGGGCTTGTATGGGAGTATGTAAAAAGCAACCCAATTTTATTAGTTTTTCATTTTTATATCATTGAAATTGCCATTACCATAATACATTCGGATAAATAAATAAATAACATAATACATTCAATATATCAGGCACCATCAGAAATATTTAAAGTCTATATAAAGATAGCAGGAATTATGTCAGAAACCGAAATGAAGTATCGAGATCCTTTACAACTCAAAACGGACTCAGACAAGGATGTGTACTCAGTCCACTATTGTTTTAGCTGGTACTAGATGACGCCATAATAAAAGTAAGACAAAATGTAAAAACGGAAAACGAGAAAGTAGCAGAATTTTACTATGCATATGACCAGAGTCGCAGTAAGGGGGAGGCAGAGGGGGCGACGGCCCCTAGCGCATTAAGGAAAAGGGCGCTGGCGGACTTGTTGAGGGGCGCCATTGCGAAGATGAGGTCCTTTTTTTTTGCTCGTCACTTGGATATCGAGAGGTGAGGACCTTTTTTTGCCTTTCACTTGGATTTTAGGAGGTGAAGACCTTTTTTTTGCTCATCACTTAAATTTTGAGAGGTATGAACCTTGTTTTTATTTACCAAGGGTGCCAAAACACAGCTCTGCCCTTAGCGCAAGTTTTCCTTACTGCGGCTCTGCATATGACATGGTTATAATAGCAAGGAACGGAGACGAACTACAAAACAACTTGAATCAGTATAATAAAGAACTGAAGAAAATAAATATGAAAATCAGCAAACAGAAGACAAAAGCAATGGTAATAAGTAGGATAAAAGTACAACCTAACATAAAAATAGATGACTAAATAATAGATGACTAATTAAGTTAATATATATAATATAAAAAAAATCATTCAAAAAATAAATATGACCGCCTCTAACCTTCAAAATTCCCTAGGTTACTGGCGGTCCGGATTTAGTGAGATTTGGAATAGTTCTCGTGGGACGGTAAACCAGATCGCTGGCCGGATTTTGCTCGCGGGTCATATATTGCCCATGTCTGCTTTAGATTTTTAGCACTGATAGTTAGTTTGGATTTGGCCTTAGTAACGTTAAACCTCTAGTTTGCTCAAGTGTCAATTCCCTGTTAAGTACAGGTATCTTGCATACCAATATTCGCTATATTTTCCTATTAGCTGAACTACTTAACTTTACAAGATCACCTATGGATCCAGTTATTCCTTGTTAGATCTTCTAAACCCGTGCTTCCTAAACCTGAGTAAATTTTGCAAAACGACGTTCTGTGTGCATCATCAACAGTTGATGATGCACATTGATGATGCATTTTAAACAACTTAATTTATTTACGTAAGACTTATTAAGCAAGAATTTTTGTTGTTTATGTATTGTACTCGTATTAGTTATTTTTAATAAGAAATAATTAATTTATTACGTATTATATTTTATTGCCTTTTTGAGGTGGGGGTGCTCTGTCTTTTGCGGAGTGCCATATACATTTGGGCCGTCCCTGGCTGGAACCTGGGTGATGAAATATTATTGGAGAATTGACATCACCATATTTGTGCCTGCTGAAATGTTTCGAGATGCTTAATTCGTCATTATTTTAAGCATCTCAAAATATTGGTTGCTTCCTATCTCTTCCTAGTGCAAACTTCTAATGGAAGTTGGCGATTTTTATTTTTGATTCGACTGTGCGGAACAGCGATGTTGTGCTTTTGCCATGCCATTGCCTCAGATTTTTCTTCTGCGATCTGGTCCTCTTTTTTCCCACAATTTCCTCCCTGGATTATCAGTTGCTGCCTATATTTTTACCAATCTTTCTTCACTGGTCATATAGTAATACTGGCAACATGTTATTCTTAAAGATATACAGTTTTGTAATACCATATACGTCAATTTCTAGATAGCGAGGATCCCAAAATCATGTTTGGCTTTTGGGAGATGTTTTCATGTGTGGCTAGAAATTAACACATCGTTCGCAATCGCATATTCTTTGGTAATTATGCTACCAAAGTAGCAAAACTGAATCACTTCTTGCATATTTCTTCCCTGAATGCTGAGGTTGTTAATGATACTAATACCGATTGGCATGGATATCGTAAAAAATTAAATCCAAAAGACTAGAATAACGAGAAACATGTGTATTGAATTTAACAAATCAACATAGACAGTTGCCTTTCCAAAATTTTGAATATTACCAAATAATAAAATATAAATCAATAGCCTTTATACTTATTACAAACTTACCGCCTAATATTTGAAAATTGTATAGAGGTAGCCCATTAACTAAGATCATATAGAAAAAGCCTGGGTAATACTCCAGCTTACATGTTGTTTTGCTAAATTAATATGATTTGTTAGTGTAAGAAATGTGTAGAAATGTAGCAGTATCTTTTTTTCGTTCAACTAATATTGATAAAATGTATGTAATTTTATAACCAATATGTATTACCGGATACGTCACGAAGGTATGAACAAATTAATTAATAAACATAAAAATAAACCTCGCGACAAAAACTGTGTCCGATCAAGAACCTGTTTAACAGAGGATGCCTATTCACAGTAACAATCTGACAGTGGCGCAACCAGTGGGGTAATCTAGGTAAACACAGAAGACTTAAACACTGGCGAGATGATTTCACATTATAAAGATCTCGGATTCTAATCCTGAATCGAGTATGAATATGACTTTTTTCAAATAATAATAGATTTCCAACGCCTAGGTGGAGCATAGGACATGGAACATAAGTTCACCGTTTCTAGGCAACTGGCATATTGGAAGCCATAGGTCAGTGTGATGTTTCAGCCGGTCCTATTATTCCTGTATAGATAGGTAATCATGTTAAGTATTAAATATTTGAGGTTAAGTCGACCCCTGAACTGCACAATATCAAGTGTAAATTCAGATGTGGTTGGGTTAAAAACTGAGTCGTTTACCTAGAGCCATGTCACTCCAATAAAAATTTCAAAATTAATATAAACAAATACTGGGTATTGGCTGGGCACGACGATTAAATATAATTATTTATAAAATATCTAAAAATAAAACCAATAAAAAGAAAAGGAATTGTACGTCCTTTGCTACGACTTTTATTTAATTCCAGCTTTTCTCGTAAGCTTTTCCCTTTTTTCTCCCTCTCTACGAAACACTGCCATGTCTGTCTTCCATTTTTTTTAATTTTAAATTTTGGTTGTTTATTAGTTTTATCTACAGTATTTCACATGATGGTTCAAGATTTATATTTTTCATTACCCTTAAAATTTTATATTTAGGCCCAACTAGTGTTTCTGATTTCTCGACATTAGACTTATTTTCTGGAGAATAATTATATAATTAATAGAATATACATCTTTTTTTAATGTTGAAAATATTGTAGAGGATAAAAACATGTTAAAATTATAATCACCTTTAAAGTACTAAAGTAAAGGCGTCGAGAAAATTTTATTTTTCTCGAGAAATGAAAAATGAGAATTAAAACTTTTTCTCGAGAAATTCTCGAGAAGAATCACTAGGCCCAAAATATCTTATTAGAAAACTATGAAAAAACCTTACATCAGAAATATTAATATGTATTTTAGAAGCAACATTAAAGCATTTTGAGATATTCTTGACCGCTAATCAAAGGTATGGACTGGTTCAACCCCTGCTTATGTCAAATATTTTGTGTAAAAAATATTTACACAAATTAAAAGTTCTGCTTAGTAGTTCACAACCAATTATAAACTCTATACGCGAAAAAAGTGGACATAATACTGACCATATTACTCCTGAATGTACAAAAATATGGTCATGAAACCTGTAAACAGGTGGCCTAAACACAAATCGAGTTGTCCCGCCAATGATCAAGAATTGTTTTAGACACAAAACTTAATACAACAGCAAAATAACAAAATTTGTCTCAGACTCAAAAATAAAAATATTCAAAATTAAATTTGACATCCATAAAATTATACCTAATAATAACGTAACTCATTGGACATAGAAAGTAAGTTTTGCATTTTTAGTTCACCGACACACCAACAGTATGAAAGCCACGTGATCAGCGTGACGTTACAACTGGTTCTAGTATGCCTGTATAAGGTAATAAATTCTTGAAAACTTGTCGATCCCTAGTTTGACTAATTTTGTTTTTTTTTATCTTTTTAAATGTATTTTTATTTATATTTTCGATCAGTTTAACATGGGAATAAAGTATTTAGTACGTCACTGTTTTTAACCTGACAACAAAATCACAGCGACAGACACGCATGTGGCACGCACTAAAGGATGTGCTTATTTATTTTATTAGGAAATTATTATCTAGTCTATTAAACGTGAGTAGCTTATAATGCAGAATATTTTATTAAAATCCTCTTAAGCACAGATTCCGCTATAGTTAATCTATATTCAATCATTACAAATTTAATCTGTAAGCGCAAATCATTCTACAAATATATGAAAATATAAGAACTTAGTTTCGAAGGGAGGAGATTAATTAGAACTCCATAAGACAAGATTTTTTTTAGAATAAAACGTTAAGTAATTTTTTTAGCATCTATGAATGGCTACTAGCACTAGTGTGAACAACTCTCGATCAGTCAATTTCGGGATATAGCTCTTAACACATCGGGACATAACTAAAACAATTGTTACGAACCGCATTCTCTAACAATGCGTTTTTTTTTTACGCACCTTCCGTTTGTAATTTTTACGCTCCTAAGCTCTGCTAATTAATTATACTTTATTATACTTTCACTGTACATCCCCGAAACTCGAGGTCACCCACATAATGACTTCACAATCCACGATCGGTTGCGGATATAAACTCTCCGTGTTCGCTAACTGGTTACGATGATTCTTGAGATGGATTTAAAGGTTGTTGAACTACAGTAAAATTTTACTACTTTACTTTAATTACAATTATGAGTATATATACATGGTTTGTATGCCATGATTTACAATTATGATGATACAGCTACTCCAAAAGAGACACATTCACAACACTCAAAACATGAGAGGTCTTTTACACACTAAACACTATTTTTTTCGTTAAACACTAAATCCTCACTACCGTCCCCAAAAACCAATTGTCTCTACATTTCTTTAGATGCACATTACATTAACGTACATATGGAATTACTTAGTTATGTTAATTAGACTCATCCGAACACTCTAAGGGCTCAAAATGTATTTTACCCATGACATACCACATCTCACTTTACAAGAATAAAATAAGAAATCAAAAGTGTTTAGTCCACAACTATCTAAATTAGCCTGCCCGTAGGAGACTAACATCGCCCAATTCAAGAATGTCATATTACTCCCCGTGGCTATCTGGTATATCTCAGCCCTTACATATCTGACAATTTATCGGTAATAATTTAGATAGAATAATCTCATTAGAAAGCAAACGTTTGGCTGCAAGCACTAAAACGTTTGTACTTGCTGTTTACCTACCGGAAATAGTGAGGACATTAGTTCATCTCCTTCCTATATCAAATAATTTATGTAAAAAATGTTTATACAAAATATAGTTTCTGCTAGCCGTTTGCAACCAGCTATAAACTGAAGGTGTCTGTTAGGATATGCATTCACGCGGGTACAATTTATGTAGGTAACCATAGAGATACGATTTTGCTACTAAAATAATATAATAATATATTAAACCTGATGTTGAATCTGCAATAACTTTTTTGAACTATGAAAATATTAGGAATGGGGAATAACCTTGTTATGTTTATTAATGGTATATATTCGCGACTGCAAATATATACCATTATAAATAATTATTAGTAAAATAAATTATTAATTATTAATAAAAATTATAAATAACAGTGAGACATCTGGTGGTGACTGGCTAAATTAAACAGAAGCGTATATTTGGATAATATTTGTAGCGTGTTGTGCTGCAATTTATGTGAATTAAGAAGTATTTTAAAATATAGTGACTTAAATACAATGCTTTTTTGCCGAAATATTATTTGAACAGATAAATATTAAGAAAAAACTTCTGACATATACGCTTCTCGTCCGCCATCAGCTGTTGTACGCAGCGCCGCCAACGTTAGTTTCAGTCGCGAATAGAATATAACTTTATTTATGTTTATGTCATACACAGGTTTTATATATTATTATATTATTTTATACATCATGTCAAATTTCTTTTTGATTTTCATCGAAAACAGTATTGGGAAAAGGATCAGTTGAGTTATTACCAAAATATAAATGTAATTATGATTCAATTGTATTAGAAAATGTTTTATATGTGAAGAGTGCATTTTTGGAAAATCCGTAAGAGAAAATTTCAAATATATAAATACAAAAACCACTAAAAATATTTTACTATTATTGCACATGGATGTTGTCAGTGCCCTTCTGTGTACGCTAAAAAAATAGACGTAATACTGACCTTATTGAACAACCGCAATAAATAATTCAACGGGCATTCAAAATACACCATAGCGTTTAGACTAGGATTGGCTGTCGGGATACATTGCGAATGAAAATTTGACCGCGGGCCAAAAAAAAAAATTAATGACACAATTTAAAATAATTTTAATGTGTTTTATTGGAACTGCTTTATTTAAATAATGCAGTGTTTTTTTTTTTTTCTTTCTCTGAAATTCTTTACATGCGCTAATTTATATTGGACAGACAGGAATATTTTTGCAGAACACATTAATTTATAAAATGCTTCGCGGGCCGCCTTTTGCCCAGGCCTGGTTTAGACTAAAAGCCTTTTTAGGTATAATTCGAGCCGTTAGGATTACACAAGATAACTGGAAAGACGTTACAATAGAGCAAGATTGACATGTGATACTAAAAATTAACCCGACTGACAATACCTCAAAAGAGAATACCAAACAATATAACCAACTTTTAAGTATTCTAGTTCAACATTCTTGTATTAATATCTTTGAATACGTTATAAAGTAATTGAATATTGACCTTATATTTCAAATTGCGGATACTTGAGTTGTTTTTAATTGGCTGATCTTAATTATGGATCGTATTATAAGTTAAGGAAGTTTAAATATATCGTCTGGCGTTCTTTACCTCTTAGCGTTCAATAGTGTTGTACGCCGAGACAGCAATATCCCTTCTTTTTCATAAAATGTTCTTATGTATTTCCCGTTGCATATGTTCAACTGTTACCTGATTTATGTGATTTATTCCTTATAAACACATTTTTATTATTCTGACATTTATAAAGTGTAAATTATACGTTTTATAGTTATCAATATAACAGAAAAAAATCAAATGTTTATTAGAACTTTATTGACTTGTTTGCTCGCGTACACAGTGGCGGAATAACTAAATTGGAAGCCCTGGGCGCAACCTTATTTGGAGTCGAAATTTTATAAGAACATTACGTCACAGAACAATCAAAGATATATTTTGCTGTAACGTAAATGATAAGATAAAGTAACGTAAAGAACACAAAATAATCGTTTTTTTATTCTAAACCACTCTTTTGTACATATTTTTGATGCTAAGTAAATATTAAGTGAGATACTTCGTCTACAGGTAGCTCTCCCCATAGCCCCTAAAATTCGATTCTAGTTTTGAATTTTTGTCTCTAACATTTTCATATTTTAAACCATATTTTACTTACCGCAGTTACAAGGAGTGTCATTTTGAATTGCATTTATTTTGACACGACATGACAATATCTGAAGAAAACAAACAATTATAAAAAGATTAACACTTACATCAGAAAGAGCACTTAATTTAGATTAATTTAAGCTAATAAAAACTTATTATTCCTTACAACCGTCTATAAACAGAAAGTTTTACAGAAACGTATACCTACCATAATTCGGGACAGAAGCAGTACTCACTAAATAAATCACAATTATAATCACATTATTTAGAAAAGAAATAAATACAAAAAATATATTAAAACGGAACTTCTCTCACTTTTATTTTAGTTAAATTAATAATATGTTCAAAATGGACAGAACCGATCTTAGTATATATGACGCCTATATGTAAATGCCAAAAGGGTGAACCCCCCAACCCAGTGGCGTAGCTGGAGGTCATGTTGCCCGGGGCGGGGAAACATTTGGACGCCCCGCTTCCAAAAGCGAGAGCCTTTGGCGTCCCCAGACTGGACAAAATTTCAATTTCAAGTGAAGAGCAAAACAAAAAAAGGTCCTCACCTCTAAATTTCAAGTGAAGAGCAAAAAAAAAAGGTCCTCACCTCTAAATTTCAACTTACTTGAACTTTGACTTGAACTCTTCTCACTTTAACCTTGGCGCCCCCCCCTGACACTAATAGTTTAAGAGGATTCACAACAAAACTACATTACTGATGCCTATTGCCGCCCCTAAGTAGCTAGCGCCTGGGGCGGACCACCTTCCGTTGGTTGCGTTGTTTCTCGTTGTGTGAGCATCTATCCCGCCCTTCTAGCTAAACAATTCCATTGCTTTCCAGTGTTAGTGTTTTTGTGCTTTTTTTATTGACTGCGGGTTAATTTTTTTATAATTGCCTCGGTTTTCGTCGGTTTCGGATTTCAACAATTGTTTTCGGACGGATTATCGATGAGAACCGAGGTACCACTATACTTAATTCTAGCACAATATATAAACAACCATGTCTGTGGAGAATGTTGCAGAAAAGAGATATTTGGATTGGACATAGGACATATATTATAAGACACGAAAGACTGGTGAAAACTATACTGGAAGGAACAGTCGAGGGGAGGAATAGTAGAGGTAGACCAAGGCTACAATAGTACATGAAACAAATAATGGAAATTATGAATTCCAAAACGTACGTGGAATTTTCATCTTCGCATGGACGTATCTCAAAAACGAAATGCGATAAAGACCTGTGGTTGAAATTTTTAAAACCTTGAGGTCCTAATTGATTTGTTACCATATTTTGAAACAAACAAAATTTTAGACAACTTTTAATTTTTTTTTTTTTTAATTTTTTAAATATTTGTAATTCCCAACTATAAAATGGTTAGGGATAGAAATCTACGGTTTGAATTTTTAAAATTCTCCTAGATTGTTTAGTCTAAAACAAAAATTGGGCTCTAAAAAACCGATTATTAAGTTTTGTATGTAGTATGCAGTAATCCAAAACCCTTGAAAATTGCCAAAAATCGAAAAAATCGTAAGGAGTAGGCCTTAAAAAAATCGTGAATTTTAAGCAAAACATTTTTGTCTCCGATTTTTCTGAAAATTGGTAGATTGCATTTTCGGCACTTGGCTGATGGCTGATGCTTCGAGCTAAAATTCGTACACGATTGAAAAGACCCTCTTTACACGTTAACTCCATAAATAACTATTATATAGATTGTAATAATGAAAACTTATTTTTTTGTGTGCTAGATTAATAATTTATCTTTTCTTTGTTTCAGGTAAGAACTTCATTACTTTGACTAGTAAGTTTATAAAATTTACTGCTACTATAACTCAGCATTAGAGTTTTTGGTTTTACACAGTTCAATTAGTTGATCAACAAATGGATCAAGTTTTTTGTCAATTAATTGAAAAATTTATTGGTAACCTTGGAAATAAAAACATCACTTTACACACATCAATTTATTTTCATTTTTTTTTTTAATATTTTTACATTACCAACTGTAAAACATGTTGACATATTTATCAAAATGAAAATATTGAAAAAATCTTCACAAAATTATGAGCTGTGAACAAAAACAAAAGAAATAACCTAGATGATGATAAATTAGAACGTTTGAGGTTATGTTAGATTTGAAAACGAAACACAAATAGTATATTTCGAGGTTATGCTACAACTAAACAGTTGGCAATATCTTAACAGATAAAAATATACCTAGAATTCCCTATAAAATTGATGAAACATTGACGAAAAATAGAACTTGTTCTATTTTCAAAATAAATTGATCAAATATTTTGTCAATTAATTGATCAATTAATGGACGAAATTTTTACACTTTACACACATCAATTAATTGAAGGCCAACTTTTTCAATTAATTGATCAACAAATTGAATCGTGTAAAACCCACTTAAGATATATTTAAGAAAAATTAATTTTAATTTTAGTGAAAATGTCCAAAAGTAAAGATTTTTTATTTTACTTCAGAAATTTGGTCAAAAATGTGTTTTATTACCACCATCAATTAATAAATGCATAATATGTCCGTCAAAAAATACCGTTTTTTTTACTGCAAATTTTTATTTAGTACGTTTGTTAATAAGTTATTTTTTGGCGCTCAGCAATGTTGGCTATTTGCGCCTCACATAGACGGCCTCGCGCTTGACGGGGCCTCGCAAAAATATTACAAGTTATTGAAAGTTTAAATATTATATATTAATTATGACTTATGAATTATGATTTCTCATTTCGCTTTGCTGGACAAAAATATGTTTATTTGTATATTTGTCGGTTTTATCATTGGATTCTATTACTTCCACTTTAAATAAATAACGTTTTCTAAGTATTAATCTTATTCTATATATTGTGCATAAAAACTTATAAATTCAAAATTCACTGTTTAAAAATGAAAATCGGGTCCGCAAATATTGAAAAATAATATTTCCCATTCGAAATAATTTCTATTAAAAATTAGTTTATTGGCTTAGTTTTTTTTTTTTTTTTACTGAGAATTAAAAGGGGTCTCGCAAAGCTACGTCCACGATTGGATAGCGCCGCCGCTGCTTGAAACACAAAAGTGACTGTACTAAAAGTTGATCAAATTAAGATAATCACGACCGAAGCTAAAATATGAAATTTCTTAAAAATCCGTTCAACCGAATTTGTTCTACACGTGTCCACAGACCGACATCACGCTATAAACAGTTGATTCGTGTTACAAAAGCCTAATTCGTGTTTATCTGTAAAATTCTCGAAAAGTCAAAGTTGGTATGATTAAAAAAACTTATATGTGACATTCGGTAAAAATTTAAATTTTAATATTTGTGTTATTCTTTTCATTTTTATTATCATTTATTTTTTCAATTTAGGGGTAGTAGCGATGCGGTGCCCGAAACGCGCACTTCCTGCTCCTAATGCATAATCCAGCACTATTCTTCAAACTGTGATTATAGTTTAATCTACATTATTAATCTTTGTGGTATCTTTATTCTCCCCAAATCCTAGATAATCCTAGCCATCTCGGGGATATTGGTTCTAATCCTGACTAATCTTAGTGTGGGGGTGTTAGCGGAGTTTCTCAAGAAGGCACAGCTCATATTTCACGGTCTGTGATTCGGGCGAGCGCCGCTAGAGACCAGCACACGTCAAGACTCGATGTGTCACTGACTAGAACTACAAGCGACCAACGTAGTTAAAGATATATTTTAAGTTTGAGGAAAAAATTGGAATTTTGTTAAATAAGACTCGAGATTTTCATTCTGTTCTCATGCATTCTCATCACGTGTCGTAACATTGAACTTCTAAAGCCCAAATAACCCTGCACCAACAGAACTAAAGGATGAAGATGTCGATAAAAGATCAGACCACGTTAAAATATAGAAAAAAGCTGTCGTTATTTTGACGAAAAACTTTATTTACAAACGATAAAAATTAAAAGGTTAAATTGAACAGGGCATCTATGAAAATGCATTTTGGATGAAAGAAGAAGAAAAAATGTGGAGGATGTGTAGAGAAGCAAAAGAAACAATTGAGCACATGATGGAGGAATGCGGAGAAATAAGTAGTAGGTAAGGAACAAGAGATGAGGTTTTAAGCGAAAGTGGAGGAGGATATGCATGGATGAAGTATGTAATAACAAGAAGGAAGAAAATTAAAGACATTGAAAACAAGGGAAAAAACATAAATAACTAAATTAATCTAAGGACTTTAAAATTCCAATCAGAAACTGATAAACATATTTCAAGCCAACAGGCAGAAATTATTATTTTTTTTTAAATTATAGGATTAAGAGTTTTGTGAATAGAAATATAAATTAAAATGTAATATATTTTAAACAAAAATTGAATTGAATTGAAAACTGAATAGGACATGTAATGCAATTGCATGAAAGTGATCCAGCGAGAAGAATCTCCATACAGTACACACTCGATAAAAGAAGTGTTGGAAGACCAAAGACAAAATATATGGATCAGTTGGAGTACCTAAAAAACTTAAGGTAATAAATAGGAAAAGACAGCGAAAGATTTTACGAACAGAATTTATGATGAAGAAAATATAGCATTTAAAACGTAATTATAGATATAAAACTTAATTTGTTACAAGTACTTTAATACTTAAAATGGGTACCGGTTTATACAGGTATAATAGGATTGGTCGAAACGTGACAATGACCACGTGGCTTTTATATCACAGTTCTATGCCTGGAGGCCTAAAAACGGGGATCTTACCTACTCTGCCGTATAAGGATACGGCTATCTAGTCGTTGGGAACCTATTATTTATTTAATTTGGAACAGTAATTTTGAAGAATTTGAGGTCGACTAGGCCCTAGTCGATGGTGGACCTCAAATCAGTGATGGCGAACCTATGACACGCGTGTCACGGGTGACACGTCAAGACATTTTAGGTGACACGCATCGTTTACGAACGGTCTTCGGCCAAGAACAGTGAACGCATCTGGCTTCAAGTGTTTGTCGACTTGAGGTCCAAGCTTGAATCTGGAAAGAAATCGTTTGGAGAATGAAAAACAGTACCACTACAAATAGGAAATTTGGAGCGCTTGGAACAGATTACCGGACGATTTTAGCAGTTTTCAAAATCTAGCAATGGCTTTATTCACAATTTGTCCCACTGCGTACTTTTGTGAGACCGTATTCTCGGTATTAAATAATATTAAAACCAATAAAAGAAACCGACTGACAGATGAAGTTTGTAGCGCTTGGTTGGGCTTGATGTGCACGAAATACCAATATTCAATTAAAGATTTAGAAAATGCAAATCAGCAACAAAATGTCACTAATGTAAAGAATTTTTTTTTGCTTTTTTAACAAATAAACTATTTTTTACTAGGGCTGCAATTTTACCAAATTATGGATATTTCAAGTTTCATAGTTTTTTTCCGAATTTCGACACACTGAGCTCAAAAGATTCGCCATCACTGGACTAGGGCATCATGCAGACAATTAATTAAGTAAGAAAATGTTTTAGATATTATGGGTGTTTTTTTTTTAGAGGTATAGAACTTTAAATTGCAATAAAACAACGATGGATTATTCGATTGACATGAATTTTTTTTTATTCGAAAGATAATCTTGTGGCATTACATTTTAAATATGATTTCTGGCATATGACCGCCACGGCTGGCTCGGATGTAGTCCAATCTGGACGTCCAATTTTCGATGACTTTTTCCAACATTTGTGGCCGTATATCGGCAATAACACGGCGAATGTTGTCTTCCAAATGGTCAAGCGTTTGTGGCTTATCCGCATAGACCAATGACTTTACATAGACCCACAGAAAGTAGTCCAGCGGTGTTAAATCACAAGATCTTGGAGGCCAATTCACAGGTCCAAAACGTGAAATTAGGCGGTCACCAAACGTGTCTTTCAATAAATCGATTGTGGCACGAGCTGTGTGACATGTTGCGCCGTCTTGTTGGAACCACAGCTCCTGGACATCATGGCTGTCCATAAAGTGGATGGACACAGATCCAATTCCTGTGCTCGATGGCGGATGGACTCATTCGGGTCTTCCTCAATGCTACGCTCTACAGTACCAATAGCTTCTTCTGTACGCACCGTACGGCGTCTCTGGGGATGCGAGTTATCAATAAGAGTAAACGTGGTGCGAAAACGTTCCATGGTTAATCGAATTAACTGCTCTGATGGACGATTTTGTCGACGATAAAATGGACGTAGTGCGCGATACGTATTCCGCACAGAACCATTATTTTCGAAATAAAATTGCACTATTTGCAAGCGTTGTTCAGGCGTGAGTCTATTCATGATGAATTGCCAAACCAAACTGAGAATAAATCACTTGACAGCTGTTAAATCGGTCGCCATCTTGAACAGTAATGCCAACTTAAAGTTCTATACCTCTAAAAAAAACACCCGTTACATATATTTTTTGCGATCTAATTTAATTTAATTTTTTAGAAATAACTGTTTTGTTAAGGCCTTCTCACCGAAAAATGTTCTGGGAAGGGGTTCCAATTCTAAAAAAATCGTGAAATAAAACAAATTTATTGTTGATTCTTTATAGAGATGTAGTGGGCTTATATATTAATTTAATTTCGATTATAATTCGATTTTTATTAATTAAATAGATTTTTATTTTTACTTGCTGAGTTTTTTTTTAAATAAGTGTATGATTTTTAGGTCTGGGGGAGGGGGGGGGGGGGGTTTCTCAATTCGAGGTACGTACCCTTGTGTGCTCGCCTGATTGGTTTATTATTATTTGTTCATATTATAAAATATATTTTGCAAATAAGATTACTATGCCAAAGGTCGCCATTATTTTTTAAACCTCGGGCCTTTTTAAACATAAATTCGGCCTTTCCAAGGGCTTTAAATAATATAAATCTAACTATTTTATGTTTCAAAAACTTTTAATGAATTTTGTAAAACACAAATAATTTTCGAAATAAATTCAGAGTAGTTTTTCTTGATTAAAAAATAGATAAAAGTTTGCATCCTGTAATATACCATATTTTTGCCACAAATCACTGTGTATAAAAACGGTTTCCGGCGGTCGATGTGCAGTATTCCACTGGTCGGGCATAGAGTGTCGGCTCCATATATCATAAAGGTGACACGGCGTAATAGTATGATAATATGTACACACCGAGCAGGCTCTGGCAATCTACAGCACGCTGATTGCGTTATCAATCTCTTTCCACTCAGAGGACCGAGATCGCGTACACCCATACACCCGCTACCATCTACCATCTACCATCTACCATCGCGATTAAGCAAAATACTGCACTTTTTAACTACATTTATTACTTACTTCTTAAAGATCTGCACTCATTTAAATATCTATTGAGGTACTGCATCATAATTTTACAACATATTCTAGTCCAACAGACAATACACTGTTGGTAGAGGCGCACTCAAGGATGGGTTCACGGGCTTGAGACTATAAAATTTTAGAGTAATGCACACTGGTGTAATCCAAAATATCACAAACGAAATCAGATTGTTAGGTAGCAAGATATCATTTCTTTTTGTATTTTTGATACATTCTGTTTTAATAACATGTAGGGCAGGGGTTTCAAACCAGTGACCCGCGGGCCACATGCGGCCCAATTCTTGTATTTTTGCGACCCACAACGACTTTTTATATTATAATTACTTCTTGTCGTTCTCAAATTTTAAAATCATAGTTAATGATACACTAACAGGAATGGAGTAATTTACTCATTTTTATAATTCATTGTTCCTTTTCTTTTTTCTACTGAAATTTATAAATTTATAAAATTGTAAAAATTGAAAACAAACTTTTAAAAATATGTCTGTATTTTATATTGTAATATGTAACAAGTGGGGGTCTCTAAGAATGAAATAGTTCTGTTGACCACCCAAACACAATAACTAAATAATTAAAAAATAAATACATAAGTAATAAATTTTTATACTATATGTCTTTATAGTACAAAAATTATAATGAAAATACCTTCTACAGAATCCTCCGACAGAATCTGTTCGGACCGCGGCGTCAAGCAAAGAGCGGAAAACCAACAGTCAGGCAGTAACTGTTGCAGTTAGACAAGGCTGTGCGATAGTCGGTAGATTGGTGATTCCTCATGATTCCAAATAATTTACTCGTTAGCAGAGTTTTCAAATAGCCCTTTTCAATAGGTGCAATTGTTGTGTACAGTACCAGTACGCTGATTTCGACCCGTTTTTGTTTTGTCGTTCGCTAAAGAAAATATTTTGGCAACATTTTATTACTATTTAAATGTTATTTCTTTACTTCCTTCAAATAAATATTCAGAAAAATGGTGGAAATGAAAAACAGAATGAGTAATAATATAAATACATATCGAGCGGCCTGCATGAAATTTACTTGTTAGAAAAATTGCCCAGGGTTGAAATGAGTTAGACAACCCTGATGTAGGGTATTAAATGAAAGCTGTTCGAGCAGTGGGATAGATGGAGGGATGACTAACCGAAGGTTTATAAGTATACCTATACTATACATATACCTATACATATACGCGACACATGGAAAGACCTGATACTTTATAGATCAAGATGGATGCCTTATATGAGTCAGGCCAATTGTGAACTCGACTGAGAGTGCAAGGAAAACAACCATCCCACCCAAAGGGAGCGATAATTACGGGCCCGATGAGTCTTGTAGATAGAAATTGTTCCTTGTTTTTTCTGTAATATAATACCTACTTGACATACATGACATACTCATATATCGGCGCGGAAGCTACCGAAAGAATCCCTAAAATACTAATAACTGAAAACAGCTACATAAACAAAATGTGCAATCAAATCAAGTCTTGGGCCCGGACCTATAAACACTGTTAATTCAATTATTATTACGTATTACAATTACCGTCAAGGAAATTGAAGAAATTATGCAACAAAAACACTAATAAAATTGGATAATAATATGTAAAAAAGAAATCCAGTCCCGGGCCCTACAGTCTGCCCGGGCTCCGGTAATTTATATTGGTTTCCCCTGTTTCATGACTCCTCTGACAGTGCAAAACAGGCGCGCACCTAAAATTTGGCCTGGGGGGGTCGTAAAATATAATCACAAAATAATTCAAATTAATGTTCTTTTATGGAGAGAGTGTGAGCTTTTGATTACAATTTAATTTTTATTTATAAAAAGGTGATTTTTATTTTTAATTTTTTTAAAATATATTTGATTTTTTTTATTCCTTGGGAGGGGGGAGGGTTTTGGACGTGAGGACCACCCCCGTGTGTGCGCGCCTGGTGCCCAAAGAAGAAGAATAAGGTATTCAGCTACTGTTGGCTGTTTTCGCTGACTAGATACCTACAAAATCCTGAAATATGTGACAATTCACCCTACACTATTTTTTACGTTACTGTTTTACGTTACTCTTCCCTGTTTGTCTGTTTAAATTTTTTTGTATCTCGCGACATTTGTGACTAATTTAAATATTTTTAACATATTAACCAATTTATTTTCCTGAACTTAAAAAGATACATGTATAAAATGTGTTCATCTAAATCAGAAGCGGTGATCAAGCGACATGGCATAGTTCACAGACTATTAGTCGGGATACGAACCAAGCACCGTGCCGACCACACACGCTCTCAGGATAACGTTCCTGCGGCCAGCGGCGGCTCGTCACCGCCAGCCATAACGGGACACTCTAAATTACCTCTAAATAAAATTTATATACAGATATTTATTTATACGATATACGGTTAGATATTGTTTTATGTCATTATTTACTGGATTAACAATAGGTTGCTTAAGTATTATACCAAGAAAACTGCAGAAAAAGATGTAGAGCCAAAGGGAAATTAAGACATTTGTCAGTTAACTGTTAGTAGCTACAACTACTTTATACAGATTTAAGAGCATTCTACTAAACTAGGGGTCGACAGAAAATTTTAATGGGATCATTTAGAAATATTAGTACAAAAGAACTAAAAATCTTCCGTAACTGTTTGTGGCTAAGTTCTTTTCAGAGAAGTGTAATTTGTAAAATAAACACATAAACACATAAAATATCAACATTTACGGAAGATTTTATTAAATGGCAGAATTTTCGTGATTCTTTCACCTCACTTATTCATGTCCAAAGTGACTTATCAAATTGTAAAATAATAAAACATGTAAATATTAAAGCAGTGTTTATTTTTACAAATTTCTTTTCGGAGAGGTATATTTTCTACAAACATTTACGTTTTTTGTTCTTTGATACAAAACGCTCTCCGAAAAGATTTCAGCCTCAAATATTGGTCCTTCGAGTAGGATCTAGTAGAATTCGCATTATCATTTATACCACGACATTCCACCTTAGAAAGAGACAAAACCGCGTGATTTGTTGTGGTTTGATTAAGCGAAGAGCAATTTGTAATACGATTTTCTTTATTGTTATTGCTAGTTTCTACTAAATCCGGCTTGATGGACCAATGTTTGAGGCTAAGCTCTTTTCGGAGAGCGTTTTGTAAAGTCAAAGAATAAAACACGTAAATATTGGAGCAGCGTTTATTTTAATTAGTTACACCACCCCGAAAAACGCAGCCTCAAAAATTGGTCCGTCGAACTATATCTTCTATAGTTGTGTTCTTGTTACATGTAATATAACTAATAAGTCTCTCTAATAACTCTAACTCCTCAGGTGGAACAAAGAGTTTCAACGAAATGCCATCTGGCATGGTTCATCGCTACAGCTTTTATTTGGCTCTAACTTTTCCCGTGTTTGTTCCCTTTTTTGTCTACCGTGAGTCTTGGTCTCTCTATTCTTTTACCCTATTAAATCCAATGCTCTCTTTACAATTTTTCCCTGTTCTTGTCTAAGGATATGTACAGAAACTTCCATTTACTTTTTTTAATTTCTTGCTTTATTTATAATTGCTCTGTAAACTGCCACACATATTTATTGGCTATGGTATTTAGCCTAAAGTACTCAAGCATTTGTTAATAAATTCAGATCGGTTAACAATTTTTTCTGTAACTCAACAAGCCTCGTAGACCTATAGCAGAACTGTTACTATTATTATAACATATAATAGTATTAAAAATTCGCAATATTGTCTTCTTAGATAGTAAGTTGAACGCCAAAAGTTACTGAAAGAGCCGAAAGCTTTTCTTGTCTGGCCAATCCGGGGTTCCCGTTATACTAAATCATATTTTGTCTCATACTCTTTCTGTGCCTCTACTTTAATAGATAACGGCTAAACTGTCAGGAATAGGGACCCTTAAATTATTATCAATGAAAAGGAATTGAGAATTTAGATTCACTAATTTAGGAATATATGTATCAAAAGGGACTGCGAATATAGCTTAAATCCGATTTAAATTTTAGTGTCACCCATGTAAATCCTCCATCTTGTTTGTTACATGAGTTGATTCTCTGTTTTCTTGTATACCAATTATCATTAAATTACTAAATCATTAGTTAGCTTATCTACATATTGCAAGATTTCACAAGCTGAGAGTATCTATGCCTTCTTTTTAAAAACATATTTCTTATTCTGTCCTTCTTTATCTTCACCGTGTCCTATCTACTATTCTTCTGATTCTCTTTTCTGTATAATGCTGGTATCCTAGTACTGCATTCGGATAGATGCAAATAACCATCGTTGCTGTGCGCCAAATATTTTAACTAACTACATTCGGATATTTTCTTGGTGTTTTGCCGTTTTCTATTGATCTGAATGTGACTAAAGATTTGAAGAATACAAATAATATGTTAAAATATAAAAATTAGATTACACAATACAGTAGAATCTCGCTAATCAGGTCGTCACTAATCCGGCACTGCCAGTAACGCGGCCTTAATTCGTTTGTCATAAATTTAAAACAAACACTCTTTATAATCCAGCGTTTGCCATCTCTACAATTCGGCATTTGTTCTCTATCCACTATCTTAGAAGTTTTAGGGTACTAGCCGCTTGATGGAAAATACTTTTATAAACTGCTGCAGATATATTTCAGAATATTACGCAATATGGGATTGTGTGTGAGTCATTTGGAGCCCTGTTATTATTTCAATTTACTTCTTGCTTTGTTACACCATTTGTAAATCTTAATGAAGTTTCAGCCAGTTTTAATACGTGTACAATGAGCTGGATAAAATAATGTTTCTATAGAAGATATAATATCAAAAATTCATTTGTGTTTTGTATTATATTGGTGCTTCCGTGAGACGTTTGTGATACGCCCATGGTTTGGAGAAGCGCTTCACACACTTGTGCGCACGTGCCGATAAACATAACACACTGTCATCGCCAGCGTCAAAAGAATACCAACATCCACACACAACATTTATCACTAATAATTAATATTCTTTTACACTTTTTTGTCTGAGGCATTTTTAACACCAATAATTTGTTTACTAGATATTTATGTTCGCAAAAAATAAAAATAACTTGTTTTACTAATATATTTAAAGATTAATGTGCAGTTTTTACACACATTTCCAGATTTTATAGGTATTTAGTTTGGAACAAAATGTTTTTTTCTCTTCGCATTAATATCAAAAATCTTTTTTGACTATAAATATAAGCATTTAGAACTTTCGTTTATTATTTGCATTTTTCTGAATTGATTGTGAAGATAAGGGATCAAAATCAATAATAGGGGATACGCATACAATTTATATTTCCTTAAAACTACATTTTTTTGATATGTTAATGTTAGTTATGTCACAAAAATCACATTTTAATTAATATTACAGCCAAATTTTTTAATTAAAATATTGTTAATTTGAAAAAAGCCGACCATAGCGCGAAGGTTGCCGAGTAAATACGACTGAGCATGATGTCAAACCCCAGCAGACAGCCCAGACTACAACATAATCTTTACGTGTGTATATTGTATTGTTCGAGAGTTTTGTATTTGTTTTTAAACAATTTTTCACGCATTTATTAAAATGGCAGATAAAGATTTTGTTTGGGCTCAGAATATATGAAAAATAATGAATGGTACAGTGCTGAAGAAATACGTGGTGTCTAAACAGACTTGTAATAACCATTTATGTATTCTATAACTTTATGGAAACAATAAACGCTGCAACTCTGTAAAATGTAAATATTTATGTAATTTAGATGTCAGAATTTTACTACATTGTTTACATGAAGTTACAAAACTTTAGAAGCATAATTTAAATACTGGTTATATTTAAATATAGGTTATATATTTTAATATAAAATTTAATTCGGTAAACATGTATAAATTGTTTTTATAGAATTAAACTTTATTTTAATTAAAATCACTATAACTTTACACAATCTATAAAAGTTATACAAGCAAATAAGTTCACGACAGACTGTGTAGGCTGTAGGCTGTACGCTGTACACTGGGTAGGCTGTACGCAGTACACTTAAGTAGGGTATGACGTTACACGCGGTTTTCACGCGCTACATACATTTATGATTTTTTTAAACCTTCAAATTAAGAAAAAAAAAATGCAAATTGTTTTTTATGTTATATGCAACAAGAGGAATACAACAAAAAAAATTTAAAAAATCATGCCCATCCCCTATTTTAATTGGTAAGGTTGCCAAGGAATAAAAGAATATTGTTATTACGAGAATCGAGAAACGAGAGTATGAAAAAAAAAAAAAAAAAAACTAAGAATTTGCCCTGTACTGCATTCTAAAATTTAATCGGACTATAGTTATGTTTTGTTATTTTGTTGCCTTTAACATCCTTTAACTGATATTCACGTTTTCTCGTCAATTTTTCTTTTAAAAATCAAACCTCTTGCCATGGCTAGATCAATTTTTACGAAAAAGTTACAAAGGTCATCATTCAGTCTTAATCCTTTGCTCAGATTAGTCAATGTTATTTTTCCGAGCTAGTTGCGAATTGTCGTTTAACTGGATATTCGGTATTGAGCATTAGTTCTAAATCAACTTCAGTAAAGTCTTCATTTTGAGACGAGCAACTCATGGACATCAGACAATTGCAATTGTTCGAAGCCATTTCCTCTTATGTTATTTGCGATCTGAACAATGTTTTCAGTTATTTCTTGACTGGTCATATTATCATCATTATTGCCCATAATTGATTTAAACTAACTCTTAAAACTTCCTTTCCTTTTTTAAAACATGTAGGTGTATTTCAAAAATTAAGTTAGATTAAATATGTTAGCGCGATCCGCGAATATTAGCCGTGAATAAAGAAAACGATCACAAATATTTTCTCTGCGAATAGCGAAACTGCGAATATGGAGCTTTGCCTATACACATTTTGACTTTCACTATCACAAGGTCCAAAAAATTGCGTGTGTTCGTGACCAATAGAAAAAATACGTGCACTACAAAAGCATATTCCAAATATATTCGGAAAGATTAGACGTTTAAAATACGAAACCACGAAAAAAACAAACGCACTTAATTTAAAATTTTGAAAAATAAGCAGCGTAATATTTAAAAAAATGGTTATTCAGAACTAAAGCCAGAAGCCATTCAAAATCCCCATCCTAAATATCGTTTAGGCAAAATGTGTGGAAATTCACATTCATTTTTTGTTCATAACTGACAAAAATAAAGTACCTATTAGCAAATAATAGTATTTAAAACAGTTGTAATAGTGAATCATTACAAAGCTGGATATGTCTAAATGTAATCGTAGAGCGACGATAGTAATATATATTTTTATAACTCTTGTATTTCTATATTCTAAATATAATGTTATAAATATGTTTGTTCGTGACTGTATTTGATTATAAATTAAATCGTTTTTGTAATGTTTAAGTTGAAATCAAATATTTGTATCTGAAAGAGGCGTTAGAGTGTGTTATCCGGTTGGTCTTGGTTGAGCACTGTCGTCACAGCTCGCTGAATATCATCATTCGTAACTCAGCACAGCGCGGAGTAAAGCTGGTGTGCCCTTTAACGAAATGTCAAACTGTTTGTACCTATCATAGATCCTTCTTTACAAGAATTTCGCATATGATTTTAGTTAATGATCGTACCGCTATGTAATAATCATAAATTACATTTAATTATTATTTTCGGGGAGTATGTAGAAAGCTGAAAATATTTTCTTACAAGCTACAGCATAAGAATCAGCACTAACCAAAAAAATTAATATGAAATGTAAATTTTCCCACATTTCAGAGTTTTGTAGGTATTTAGAATAGAACGATATTTTAGTTCAAAATTGCAGCAAAAACAAAATTTTTTTCGTCCATCAACACTCAAAAGACAACAAGGGGTTTAATATATGACTCTCTCATATACTTATTCACGAGTTCGCTATTTGCGGTTTCGGTATTCGCAGTATTTCGGTATTCGAGAAAATATTTGTAACCGCTTCTTTAATGCTGCTGATACATTCGATATTTGCGGATCGCACAAACTACAGTTTAGTTTTTGAAAAATACTTATTTAAAAATATGAAAAGAATCTTTAAAAGTGGTGTAACTCCAGGAATAACGATGATATTTATATCGTGAAGGAATAGTTTCAAACAACTGAAATGGTCTGGAGTTGCTCGTCTGAAGTTGCTGAAAAGTCCAGGAGTTGCTTAAGTCTCAAAAGTCGTATCGAGCAATTTTTGGGGGCTGAGGCAAACTATATTAATGGCGCCACCATTAATTTTTTTTATACGGTTTCCTTTTGAATAATTTTAAGATATTGACGAATATAAAGATGAAAAGATGGAACCGCAAGTAGTTCATTGGCCCGCCTCCATCTTTTAAAATTTGTAGAAGATCAACCGCAAAATCCCTGCCGTAATCCCTACCGTTTGGAAATTTTCAAACAATTGCGCCCCTTATTTCAACTTTGGCACCTCTTTTTCCCGTTCTGGCGCCCGTCCCTCGATGTAGCCCTGATGGCGATTAACTGAAGTTGACTTAGATTATGCTCAACACTGAAGATCCGGGTGAAGAAGAACCCGCAACTAACTCGGAAAAGATGACATTGGCTTGAATATCTGAGCGAAGGATTAAGACTTGTTGATGATCTTTGTGACTTTTAGAGAAAATTGATTCATCTATGGAGAGAAGATTTTCAATATAAAAACTGACGAAGCAACTTTCGAGTTAAAGCATCTATTAATGGTGAAGAAACAATAAAAAATAACTATACCTAAACATTCTTTAAGCCAATACCTAACCTTATAATAATTAAATTTTAATATGTTAAAGTAAACATTTATCGTTTTTTCTTCGTAATCTAGGACCATATCTCCTATAATCCTTTATATTTTAGCATCCCGTAATCACGGTTTCCCTATTCGTGGCATATCAACCGAATGCATTCCCCGCGAACAAGAAACTTTGGCTTTATAAATTTTGTACTAGTTTTTGTCACGACGGTAATATCGAACTGTGTTGTTATCTACCTTCCACATTAGGTAGGCAGTGTATGTTGTTCTGTTGCCAAGTTTACATGGTACATATTCAATTTTACACCAGTTGTTTTTGGGATCGTATATGACCCATATTGTTGTTCACGTATTTTTTTGCAGATGGTTTTGTGTTGTTGTTTGTTATCCGAAAACTGAAGAAGATTGTTAGATCTTATGAAATAGAAGAAATAGATAATGATGACAATGAGTGGCAATCAAGAATAAGTGAAACAGATGATAATAAGTCAGCGGACAAAGTACCTAGTTGAAGATGAGGGTGCAGCAATAAACACCGTTGTTATCTACAAAGTCAACAACTTCGGTAATTCGGAAACCTGAAAAGAGTTTTTGAAACACTGGACTAAAATTTACTGATGAATATCTCCCAGAACAACTTGAAGTGAAAATCTTCTGCTTATTTGAGGGAATCATCAGTTATGGAAAATTTAGGTTCGGATGCTAAAACAACAGTGTCTAGACCAGTGTTTCTCAAAAGATGTGTCGTGGCACATTAGTGTGCCGCAAAATTTCCCAAGTTTGCCGCGAAATCTTTAAAAAGACAAAACTAGCGTTAGAAATTTCTTCTATGACTACGTAAGTGTGCCGCGAAATGTATCTTCTTTGTAAAATGTGCCACGAGAGTAAAAAGATTGAGAAACAGTGGTATAGACCAGTGTTTCTCAACAGGTGGTCCCCCAGAAAAATTTCAGTGGTCCGCGAAAGTTTTTATTTGTTTTTTGCAGTTTTTTTTTAATTTTTATGCACATTTTTTATGTAAATAATTTATATTTTATTTATTTTCTGTAAACTTTTTGTGATTTTCTACAAATATAATAAATGTATTTAGTAGCACACCAAATATATTTGTTTTCTTGCAAAAAATGAACCAACAATTATTATTAGCGGTCCGCGTTAGAAAATTATATATTATACTGGTCCGCGGTGCGTTTTTGATTGAGAAACACTGGTCTAGACCTTCCGTTGAATCTTCAAGTAAACGGTGTTTTTCCCAGAGTTCGTGATAAGAAAGGCCGGCAAAAATGCATCATTTGCTAAAGACAGCTTTGTGCGGAACATAGTTTAAATTTTTGCCAAAATTATTTATTTTATTTTCAGTTATTTTTTTTGTGAATTATAGTTGCTTATTCTAAGTTAGGATGTTAATTTCCATTTTCTATTTCAAATAAAATTATTCTTCATTATTATTACATTTTACAAATAGTGTCTTGTAAGACCGTGTTAAAGTGCTTGTCTCAAAATTGTATGTTGTCGTTTGAGGGTTAACTTTAGTTCAACATTTTTATTCTTAAAAGTTTCTGTCATTTTTTTTTTTTCACAAATATGTTTTTGTTAATAACGCTTGGTATTGTAAATATTTTCTTAACTTTATAAATACTGACATCTGTACATTGACATAACACAAACACAGGTACAATAAGAAATGTTGAAGTAATCAGCACAATATTGTGTTGTGCAATCAGTTAATATGTTTGTTAAATGTTTAATGCGTTCCGATGTCAGCCTACGTGTTAAGTTGGCAGAAATGGAATTAGAAAAATTGAAATGTCACTTGCAAACATAAAATATTTCAACCTATTTCAAAATACAATATGAAATAGTTGTTTAATTTACAGCAGAATAATGCCCACTTATGCCCTGTAACAGTAGTTCTCAAGGGATAACTAGGGGTACGCGAGATAGTGCTAGGTGTTATAGGTTATTTCAAACGTTTAAGCGGAACTAAATTGATTTTTTATTTTTTTAAGTTGTCACGAGCTCACTTTTTAACTATTGAAATGGACTTTTGCTAAACAAAATGAACAAAAGCTTCTTTTAAACGTGAAAAATTACTAGTTTTTTAAATCTAGTTCCTCTTAAACCAAAGATTATAGCCTGGTTTCCAGTGGCGGCGCTAGCTCTTAAAATCTGGGGGGGGGCAAAAAAACAAATTGAGTAAAATTTGGGGGGGGGCAGGAAGTAATTTTTTATCGTTTACATATGAAAATACAAGTAATGACCTAAATAAAAGGTCCTCACTTCTAAAATATATTTTTTTCCAAACAATTCTAGGGGGGCCAACTGGGGGCCACGGCAACTTTTAGGGAGGCCCGCCCCCCCCCGGTCCCTCCGCTAGCGCCGCCACTGCTGGTTCCTATATGAAATGGAGGCTTTTTGTGTGTTTTTTGATAGTTAGTCTTTTGCTGAAATCATATGAACAAGCTCGCACCTCAAAATATTATAAATTATAAAAATAATTACTCATACCGGGGGGGGGGGGGGTTATTAACTACTGCTTCAGGCTCCCAAATGTAAAAATCCGGTTACAGACATATGACATTTTTTAAACCCGCATACATATTCTTGAAAAACTTTTTGATATTTTTGAAGAATAAAAACTTTGTACACACCATAATATAAATTATGAATATAAAATGTGAAGTGTGAATTTTCACACATATCAGGATTTTGTAGGTATTTACTAAGTGAAAAGAAATTGTGGGTATATATTAAAAATCATAAAATTTGACAATGCTTCGATTGAATAAAGGTTTTTATAATTTTGTTTAACAAAAGCCCATTTATCGTAAAACAGTGAGTTCGTGACCACTTAAGAAAATCAAAATTCAATTAAGTTCCGATTAACAGTTTGGAATAACCTATACCTACGTCTTATACCACACAATAACTTTTTTTTAAATATATAACTTTTTGCAACGACACAAAAAATTTGATATTTTTGGAAAAACTAATCTGTTGAACTATTTCAGCTGCCGGTCAGCATGGCGTAGTGGTTAGTGTAGCGATGCACTGACTTCTAGGCCATGAGGGCTCGAGTTCGAATCCCAAAAAAAAAAGCAAAACTATTTCAGTGCCCATCAACGCATTATTGAGAAATTTTCAGATTTTTAGATTACCCACTTTAAAGAATAGGGTTGATTTTTTTGTACATTTTTGGCGAAAATCGTATAGAAATATTTATTTTCTTAAAATAAAATTTAGCTCGTTTATCTATGCTACTCAAAATTATAAAAAAATATTTAATTTCTTGTTAAATATTTTTCTTTTTGGGTACTGTCAGTCGAGTTGACTTGTGGCCTTACTCACATAAGTCCTCCATCTTGATCTGTTCATTGTCAGGTTTTTTCATGTGTCTTGTATACGAATATTTGTTAGATATTAGGTTAGCTGATCTCTCCATCTCTTGCGAGATCTTCCCACTGGTCGACGGGTATGCACCAATCCCTCCCGTATCCTCCTAAACATTCAGTTCTCCCTCACGTGTCCTATCCACTGTAATCGGGAATCTCTCAGTTCTTGTGTGATACTCAGCCTTGAGTAAAGTTCTCGGATATCTTTGTTCTAACAGATTCTCCATTCACCATTAATTTGAATGAGAACAAATATTCGGTGTAATATTTTATTATCGAAAACTATGACTTGTTATCGATCTAGCTTTATTAAGGTCCATATTTATGTTAAATACAAATTTGTTTATATTGTCGGGTGATTAAATTTTTGGTCTCACTATTTTTCCTATACGAGTGTTAAAGCATTGTATATGCATGCCAAATTTCAATTCTCTAGGTCTAGCCATTTCACCACAATTTCTACCGCACAGTCGGACAGACAGACACATGAATGACGGCATAAGTGTTTTTTGATCATACCTACAAAACCTTAAAACCCAGATTACAGTGCTCTCAATAAAGGACTGACTGTCATGTTTAATAAATGGTGTATGTTCATCGTAAATATAATACATAGTAAATTGAATTTTTAAGATATAAAAATATATATGAATTATCATTTAAGTTGTATGAAAATTATACTGCACCTCTTTAGTTATAGTAAGCCGACTGTACTTATAGTATACTCTAAGTTGTACCTAGAGCAGTGTTTCTTTAGCAAGATCATCAAATGTATAAACATGGACATAATTCTTCATGTAATTGACTCGATAATCGAAGAATCGAACATTCCGTTGGTTTTGTTTGCGGGTGTATGGTGTGTTGCCCGCTGATCTCTAGTACGCATGCGTGATTGTTTGCGGGTAAAACAATAACTTTAGTTTAGTTGGCAAATCACTGAAACGTGAAGCTATATACTAGATATAATTGATATTGTAAATTACCTATGTTTGTTATGCGAACAAATCTTTACTACAGTTCTTAGATCATTTCTTTACTTAATATATGGGACATTAAAAGTCATTTGTTAACTAAAGCAAATAATAAACTTTCATATATAGTCACCCCAGTGTTAATCTAATTACATATCTTACATTCCATGAATTTTGTAACATCTAACACTATATAAATCAATTTTGAAACATTTTTATCAAATAATCTACAAGAAGGGTTCAAAAAGGTCCAAAAAGTCTCAATAGAATTCCAGAGAAGGAAATTATTTTCACAATATATTATTCAAAGGTGTGGAATGGTGTTGAAATTGAAAGTAAAACAAAATTGGACAGAATAAGAAATGAAGTATTTAGAGAAAAGCTGGACACAAAACCAGTGGAGACTATAATAGAAGAAGGGCAGCTAAGATGGCTGGGACATATAGGTATACATAATGAGTGAAGACAAAATAGTAAAAAAAAGTTTTTGAAGCAAGAACAGTGAAGAAAGTTAGACCAGGAAGACCGAGAAAAACTTGGCACCAAGAAACAAAAGAAGCTGTAACGAAGAGAGGCGTAAAGTGGGAGGAGATAAGAAAATATACAAAGGACAGAACACGATGGAAAGAAGTATGGAGAACAACACCAGAAAATAAGTATCTCGACTATAGCCTTACACCGCAAGGTAGAAAGGCTTCAGGGTTAAGTTTTATTCAAAATTGTTTCGTTGGTTACCAATACACTTTTTCCAATAAACATTGGGAGCATTCCTCCAATTCATTCTTTGAAACCTTTTCATCTTCTTTGACTCTTACCACATATTTTTCAAATTTTCTTTCAAAATGTCTTTGCTAGATAGCTAGACACTTTTGCCAACAACATTAATTCTTAAAAACTATATCTTCTCCTTTGCCATATCTTATATAATATTCCTCTATGTCTGTTGTTCGATATTCGGAACTCTTCGCATATACTCGAACAGTTTCGGGCTACTATGATGAGAGAAGCGTACGATGCGAGGGATAGCCAGTGACGTATTAGTAATATATACCATAATAATAAAAACTGTATTAACCATGTAGTATTTTGATTCGATCGTTCTGTGTTAAAAGTCTTTTTACTTTCAATTGGATGAAAATTTGTTGGAGAGTTACGAGAGTATACTCAAAAATCAAAATACCTAACTTTTTCTTTATTATTGACTTAACA